>CM034154.1:427738957-430138957 GCA_019776745.2 Taxus chinensis | reverse complement strand
TTACAGGAGGTGAGAGATGAGGCCCGGTATTATTAGGACCATCTGACGATGGAAAAGATAGATTATCTATCATATGCCGAGTACAAGTCATAGTAGGCCTCTAGCGAGAGGATGAGATCATGCACCCATAGCGTGGAGAGCACATGGGGCCATCGAGTCCCGAGACATGGTCAGGGTGAGGCCACTAGTTCATAGAGGCTAATTCCATTTGATGTACCAACAGGGACCCAGCCACCACCTATGATGGGTAGGGAGATGTTACTAGGTTGCCAGACAGGGGGCAAGGAGGCAGATGGGATAGACGAGATAGATATGGAGGATGTCTACCATGATGATGTCTGATATATGGCCCGTGATTTTGATTTATTTTTGATTTTTGATATATATCGGCTTACGTGCCAAGAGTTGTTATACTTTTGATCATATACTGGTCTGTGTGCCGGAGATGGTGAGGTTGTATAAGATTTTTTTTATTTTTGAGCATATACCAGCTTGCGTGCCAAAGATGGTGAGGATGTATATGAGATTTTTGAGAGACTGGATTATATACACCGGCCTGTGTGCCGAAGACATTTGATAGTTATGTATATGGATATTGTATTTATATAGATGATGATGATTATGGGTATTATGTGTTTGTTTTGATAACATTTTATTATTATGCATAGATGGAATTATTGTAGGTGTGTTAGGCATGGATTAAGTCAGGTCATGGATACAGGCATGATGGAGTCAGGTCTTGGTTTTAGGCATGGTTGAGTTAGGTTTTGGTTTTAGGCATGGATTGAGCTAAGTTTTGGTTTTAGGCATGGATTGAGTTTGGTGTTGGTTTAGGCATGGATTGAGTTAAAAGTGGTTGAGTTTGTAATTCATTAATGTGTGTGATTAATGATGATATAGTCACTTGTGAGATGTTTTATGGTATATTCATGATGATGGTAAAGAAATGGTAATCATAATAAATGTGTGTTTTGACGATGATAAAAATGTGAAGAAATTTTTTGTTTGTTCATTTTAATTCCCAATTTTGGATATAAAAAGGAAACTAAGTAGGGTAGAATGTGATTTGAGGAAAATGAAAAATAAATTAGTTAGGGTAGAGAGTGGCCTATCTAGCCTCCAAGGGCCCCATGCCCTCGGAGTGCTGCCTACATAATCCAGGTGAAAAATCACGTCAGGACGATGTAATTCTCCCATAAACTAGGGAAGAATATGAGGAGATATGAGAATGAGATGCTAGGTGGTAGGCATGATTTGATTTTAAGTATATTAGGTATGGGTGAGTTATGGGAAAATTGTTATAGGTGATTTTTATTTTGGTAGAAGAAGAATATTACCCCAAAGGTAAGCGTTAAAGACCAAGTCTTATATAAGGTAATCAATACATAATAAAGAAGGCTAAAAGATAAGAGGGGGAAAGAAAACCACCTGATTAGTTAGGATCATATCGAGTAGGTCATACCTTGGAGGAGGTGATGGACGTAAGACCCTAAAATACATTGCATGATTGATTGTTCTAAGGGTGAAAAGTAGTCACATGATCACCAAATGGCATGGTTTCCAAGAGGTCCCTTGAGGCAATAGGAAATGGGAGTGTGAATGGTGAGAGGGGTGAAAGATGGTTAATATTTTATGTGGGATGAGGTAGCATGCTATTTGGGCAAGAGATCCAAGGTCATAATGGGAAATTCCATGACTAAAAAGATTTTTGTGTTGACTGATATTTGAGATAGACTGATCGATGCGGGAAGTCTATATGGGATGAGGAAATTAACTCCTTGAGGTCTTTGTGAAGCTGATCAATGCGGGAAGCTTCAGATTCTCTCGCTTCTTCTTTTTTTGAAAGAGATTTACATAGCTTTCCTTCGAGGGAGCATTCTATTTATAGCAGCGATTGCAGAGAGGAATATGTTCTTTTGAGGGAGTCATCTTTTATTGGAATTTTGAGTCAAGGAGTTGGATCTCATGTGAGGGATTTGAAATCATGGACAAGACCAAGGTGAATAATAGGATATTTGTCCAGAAAGTAGGGTGAAATGACCATGGGATCTCATGTAAAGGTAGATGAAAAGTATCCATGAGAATCATGCTATGTGTAGTTCCATGGTACACATATTCAAGAGAAGATAACAAGTGATGGGTATGCACATGATTCTTGTTTAATCATTGGTGATGGTGTAGGAAGTGGATAGCACTCAAGGGATGAGCATGGAAAGAGGTAAAAGGTGAGGTAGGACTAAAACTCAATAGTAGAATGGTCTAAGATGCAAGGCATTAAGGGGATCAAGTTCAGGTTTACTGTCGAGTGAAGATAAATGATAAGCACCTGATCTGTAAGTACGGGTCATGATGTATGGTCCAAGCCAATTAGGAGAAAATTTTCCCCGTTTACTTTTTTCTACTTTAGTTACATGTTGATTTTATTTCAGAATAAGTTCACGGACTTGGAAGGTTTTTTCATGGATGCATTTATCATAGGCATGTTTGATACATTTTTCATAAACTTGAAGGTGGTCAAGAGCGTTAAGATGACATTCATCTAATAACTCAAGTTGTGCTAAACGGTCATGAAAAAAAAAATCATCATTGAGAATGTCATGGAGAGAAATGCAGAGTGAGGGAATCTAGACTTCGAGAGGTAGAACGGCCTCTATACCATAGACTAGGGAAAAGGGTGTGGTAGCAGTGGAAGTAAGGATACTAGTGCGGTATGCCCACAAGGCAAAAGGAATGTGCATGTTCCAATCTTTCCAAATATTGTTAACCACTTTCATGAGAATTTTGTCTAAGGTTTTTTTAGTGGATTCGGCTTGGCCGTTGGTCTATGGGTAATAAGGTGACGAGAAACTTAGCTAAATGCCAAAGGCATTGCAAATTTTTTGTAATGTTTTATTTTTGAATTATTTTCCATTATTAGTGATGAGGCAATGAGGAACACCAAAGTGAAAAATGATGTGATGATTGATGAACTCACATATTTTCACATATTTTCTAGAGATGAGTGGTATGGCTTCAACCTATTTTTTGTAGTATTCAGTAGTGGTGATGATCCATTGATGTCGTTGGGAAGAATGGGGATTGATCTCTCCAGCAAGATCCAAACCCCATTGAGAAAAGGGCCAAAGGTCACGGGTGACCTGTAAGGTGTGACTGGGTGTATGATGAAGGTTGGCATATTGTTGGAATTTTACACAATGCTTGATGTAATCATAACGATCATGGTTAAGGGTCAGTTAGTAATAGATTAGGTGAAGAATATGCTTAGCAACAACAAGGCCATTGAAGTGACCTCCACATATGCCATCAAGAAATTCCTTAATGGTATAAGGAATTTCAGAACTCGTGAGGAATCGTAAGAGAATACCATCAAAGCCACACTTATAGATGGAGAGGGAAAGATAGTCAGAGTATTATTTATAACAAAGGTTTCTTGGGTCTGAGGCGACAATTCCAATGGAGTAAACATCACGAGGTAAATATGAGGGTGATTGGAGTTGTTGTATGGTGATAAAGATTTTAGAATCGGTAGGCGAAGTGGGTATTTGAGAAGCCAAATGGGCCATGGTATCTACAAATTTGTTAGTTGAACAGGGGATGGTTTGAAGGGCATAACTGTAAAAGCTGGTCAAAATTATGTCAACATGATGTTTATACTTTTGAAGTATCTCATTACGAAATTGGTATATACCTTTGACTTGGTTTATGACCAATTGAGAATCACCAAAGATGTTGATTGATTTGACATCTAGGGCATAGGAAGCTTAGAGGCCTAATACGAGTGATTCATATTCGACAATATTTTTTATACAATCAAAATCGAGTTTGAAATACCAAGGAATGGGTTCACCATCAAGAAAAATGAGGATAATACCAGCCCCACCCCCACGCTAACACTTAGAACCATCAAAGAAGAGTGTCATTTGGTAAGTGAGTTCGTCCAGGGAAAGGGTAGCAATTGACTCATCTGGAAAGTCAAAATTAGAGGGTTTATCCCCAGAAATAGGTGCATTGGCCAATTGGTCAGCGATAGCTTGGCCTTTATGGAATTTTGATGGATGAATTCGAGTTTGAAGTTAGCCAAAATCATAAACCAGTGTGAGGCACATTGATTTTGGTAAGGTTTGGCGTACATGAAGTGTAAGGGGTCGGTGTTGGTCACAACATAGGTTTTGTGGTTAAGTAGGTAATGGTAGAGTTTGGTGGCAATGAAAACTAAGGCTAGGAAAAGTTTTTTGGCATGGTTATATTGGGTTTCATAGTCCAAAATATTATGGCTTATGTAATAAAATGCCTACTCCCTATGTTGTTCATCACAATGTGTGAGCATGGCCCCCAAGGAGTGATCGGTAGTTGAGATGTATAGGTAGAAGGGTTGATTTTATTTAGGTGGAATGAGTACGGGTGGTTGAAGAAGTTATTTTTTTAAGTCCTCAAAAGATTTATGATAGTCATCATACCATTTAAAGAAGACATCCTTCTTGAGAAGATGATGAAATGGTTGACATCGATCAGATAATTATGAAATGAAATGGTGAATAGAATGTAAATTACCTTGCAAACTACAAAGTTGCCTAAGTTTAGTGAGTGGAGGCATTTCAAGAATGGCCTTGACTTTAGCAGGGTCAACTTCAATACCATGTAAGGAGATGATAAATCCCAAAATATTTCTTGAGAGAACTGTGAAGACACACTTCTTGGGCTGAAGGTGAACATAATATTTAATAAGGTGGTCAAAGATGGTTTTGAGGATGGTGAGGTGCTTGGAGTGGCACTTAGATTTGGCTAAGAGGTCTTTGACGTAATCTTCCAATATACAATGCATGATGTGATGGAAGATATAAGTCATATCCCAATGATATGTGGCACTAGCATTTTTAAGGCCAAAAGGCACGACTCGATAGCAGAAGGTCCCCCAAGGGGTGATGAATGTGGTTTTGTGTTGATATTCTAGGGCAAAAAAGGGTTGGTTATAACCCAAGAAACCATCCATGACTGTTAGAATCTCGTGACTAGCGGTAAGGTCAACTAGTTGGTCAATACCAGGTAGAGGGAAGTCATCTTTTGGGTAGGCTAGGTTGAGGTCAGGGAGATCTATGCAAATGTGGAGTCTCCCTGTCACCTTAGTGATAGGGACAATGTTATAAATCCAACGAGGATAATCAATAGGTAATATGAAGGAAATAAAAAGAAGGTGTTGAAGTTCTTCTTTGATAAGAAGGACAATACAATGGTGCATTTTCCTCAGCTTTTGTTTGACAGACTTGGCATCAGGAATGGTCACGATATTGTGGACCACTATCATGGGGTCAATACCAGGAATGTCTACATAAGACCAAGTGAAAGCATGGTTATGTTTTTTGAGAAAAGAGGTGATGGCTTCTTGTTCAGCACCATCTAAAGATTGACCGATCTATAGGATGTGCAGTTCATCCTGAGTATGAATGTTGATCTTGATAGTTGATTCATTTAAAATGGTTTGTGTCTCAGAGGGTAATGACTGGTGGATATATGAGTCTTCTACACCTTAGGTGAGTATAGATTCATTATCCTTACATTGAACAACGTTAATCGAGGGAGTATCATCATCGATCGTTTCAGGGTATAGGAAGGGAAGAGAATAAGGAGCCTCGCCCTCACGTTGATAAGTCGGAGGCCCCAAGGAGATGGTGTTTATTAAAAAAATTAGGAGGAATGGATTCTGGATCCATCAAATATGTCGGTGATGGTGGTGATGGTTGTGAAGAAGGTGGAGAAGGGCTGATGTCCTTGATGAGTTCAATGCGGGCCTGCTTGATAGGTGGTTTAGCAAAGCCGATACCACTACGGTCATTATGCTTGTGGGTAGTACATGGAATAACAGTATGGTGACCTTGCTCATAAAATCCAAAACCAAAACCTTTCCAAGCACATCTGTGTAGGAAGGTGTGGGTGAAACAGCGATTAGTGAGTGACTAGAAGTCAGCGGAAAATGGGCGGGTTTGTGATAGTGATTCAAGTGTGTAAGTGGTAGTATCAAGTCCCCTATAGGTGAGACTAGTACGAAGGTGAGCAGGACCATAAAGGAGGCATTCTCCTATGCGGTGATCATAGCAAGGGTGTTAGAGAAGACTTCCATACTCTTGTGGAGTAAGAAATGTGTTGACACTATATAGGCGATACTCCCCCAGAGTGAGGCATTGAAAAATGCCTTCCAAGGGATCGGTGGTTGGTATGCTGGGTAGCTGAAATAGATGATGTATCGGAGGTTAGATTGCAAAGGTGGAGCTAACGAATTAGGAGGGTCGATGGTTCAACTATGGAGGTTGTGGCAGATGGTAGGAATGGAGGATGTATGTGCAGTTGAGGTAACAACTGTACTGGTAAGCAGTAGGTGTAGGTGAAGTGGTAGTGGTCGTGGAGGTAGACAACTTAATGGGTATGAGCACGTCATTAGGTTGGTAAAGCATGTTGCATGTTTTAAAAGGTGATTTTTCAGTTGGAATAGTGTAGGTAAGTCCTTCATGCTCAAACTTTACACAGTGATGCAAAGTGGAAGGAACACAACCCATGACACGAATCCAGGGTTTTCCAAGCAATAGGTTATATTGAAATTCCCTCGCTAAGATGTAAACTAACTATAGAATAGTGTAGGGGGCCACGCGAATGTGGAGGATCACGATGCTTAGTGTAGAGGTGATAGCATCAATGAATGAACACAACATGACAGGATGTTTATGCATGCAATTGTTAGGTATGCACATTTGAGTGAATACATGGGATGAAATGATATTAATGCTTGTGCCCCCATCGATCATTACACATCATACATGTATATCATCGATGTGGACAGAGATGAAGAGAGCTAAGTCTAGGTCATCAATTTGGTGCGGTGTAATCTCTTCCTCTGAGAAGCTAAGGGAGGCTATTGGTGAGTATGTTGAGGTGTGGATAAAGGTGGCAATTTTGTGAGAGAGGCTACATAATGGGGTGTGATAATGGAGGCTATGGGTGTAGGGTCATTGGGTAAAACCTCAATAGATTGCAAGACCTCCATGAGAGCTTGACGATGGGATTATGAGGTTTGGATGAGGTCATATAAGGACATTTTGAGGGGGGATTGGTGTAGTTATTTGAGCATCATGTGGTGTGTGACCCCATTAGAAATCAAATATGTGGGGTCACGGATAGTGATTTTAGGTGCGAGTGCAGATGGTATATTGGGTATAGGATTGGTTGGTGAGTTAGTTTCCTTTTCCTTGCCTTTGTCCTTCTGAGCACAGGTATCAATGTGGATCATGTTGATCTGAGGTGGGGAGGTAGGTGAGGTAGGTGAGCCATGAGAGTTATAGCAAAATGAAGGGCAAAAGCCCAGTGGCAAGAAGGAACTTTGTGGGATGAGCTGGGCACATCGACATTTGGGTGGAGGTTTGGTGAGGTCATTGATGCAAACCATGTTAATTTCAAATCTCGGAGGTGGTTCTAGGAGCTATGGGGGTGGATGTCATGGTTGTTGAGTAGGTAGTGAGGGAAGGACTGTGGGAATGAGTGCTGGTGAAATGAGGTCCTCATCGAGAAGGTCATCATCATCAAAGTTTCCTTCAGGAGGACACAATTAGATAAGGATGGTTTTCAAAGCCTTGCAGTTCTCCACATTGTGTCTTGGCACATGATGGTAGGCATAAATTTTAGTGTCATCAAATACTTTTGGCTTGGGTTTGAGACTGTCATAAGGTTTGAGTGGTGGTAATGTGATGATATAAGTCTCAAGGAGGTTGGTTAATATTTTGGCATAGGACCCTACTAGTGGGTCGCAATGGGAGGTGAAAGTGGGTTTGGGCGTAGGTGGAGCTGATTGTTGAGGAATGGTCTTTACACGAGGGGGAGTTGGTTGAGCTATGGTTTTGGGTGTTGGCGTGGTCTTGGGTGTTGGTCATGTTTTCTTGGGTAGGGGTATGGTATACAAACTGATAGGAGGGTGTATGGTTGTTTTGACTACCTTATTGGAGGGTAATAGATTTTTGTCTTTGGGTTGCACCTTCTTGGGTAAAGGTGATATGGGTGTACGAGATCTAGAGGGAAAAGCAGATAAGGGAAGAGGATGAGTTACCCACAGGGATAATGGAGGTGCTGTGAAGGTAGATGACGCGGGTCATGTAGGGGGTGTGAGGGAAAGAGACTGAAATGTCATGGGTAGTGAAGAAGTAACCAATGGTATTGGAGGAATGGGTGGTAAAGATGCTACAAGTGTGGGTGTAAGTCATGTCGGGTGCTTGGGAATGTTAGAGGTTTGCAAGGAAGGAATGGGATGTTGTGTTTTTGGTTTACTGATGGGTGGAGGTTTCTTAACCATGTTGGGAGGTTGAGGTCCTAAGATGGATGGAAAGGGCGAAGGTGATGAAGGTGTGACTGGCGTAGCCAGAGTATGATTTCTATGGGCTTGGTTCTTTTGTTTGGGTGCCGGAGTAGGTTTGGTGTTGACTTTGAAGGATGTAGCTAAATCTAGTTTGATAGGTGGATGAGTAAGGCTGGTGGTTGGGGTGACCCCTAAGGTAGTAATAGGTTTAGTCGAGGAAGATGATGTAGTTGTGGGTTTGGATTTAGATGTATGTTGGGTTATGGGTAAGGGTGTGTGTTAAGCTATGATGGGTGTCGTGACAGAAGTTGTGATAGAGGTGGTTACGTGTTCAGTTCGATTGGTCTGAAATATTTTTGGGTAGATAGTGGAAGTATTAGCCAATGGCATCTGTATTTGTGTTGAGACATGGAGTAGAAGATGCCCCCAAAGTAAGGCTCTATCCACATAATCCAGGTGACCAGTCTAAGTGTGAGAATGGCACGTATTTAGGTGAGGTTAATGAGGACCTAATGGAAAATTCCCATAAAATTTGTCCTAGAGATGGGGAATTTGCTAGCTTCAGCTTCTGTGGGTAAGAGAGCCAAAAATAAGTCTATAGGATCTTGGGGAACTGATGGAGAATGATCATCTAAAGATAAAGGCATTTCTATTAAATCTTTGATTGGTGGAGGAGCTGATGGGTACTCTTCTGTAGGTGGGGGAGATGATGGGTGCTCCTTTGTGGGTGGAGAAGATGATGGGTGCTCCTCTATGGGTGGAAGAGATAAACACATATCCTCCATGGACTGAAGAAGTATTGTGGGTGATGGTTCTCTAGGTGGAGAAGCCAAAGGTGAAATAGTCTCAATATTAATGGAAGGCTCCTCCACGGGTGATGAAGGAGGTGAAAGGTGTTCCTCTGTGGGTGGAGGAATAGGTGAGGTGGGTTCAAGCGTAGAAGGAGGGATTCGAGCTAGGAATTCCTCTATGGAAGGAATATGAGGTAATTGGGCAGCAGTAGGTGTATCACTAAAAATAGCATGGACCTTGCAGGTATGGCTATCATGAGTTGAGGTTTCTCCAGGTTTGATCAGAAGAAGGGGCATGATTAGGAAAAGGTTTCTTGAAGATATGTAGGTTTTGATTGGCAGTTGCATTAGGATTATCCAAGATTAGCTCACCTTTCTCAAGGATTTCTTGGACAATGTTTTTACAGGTGATGCAATTGTCATCACTATGACCCTTTAATCGATGGTAGTTACAGAAGTTGTGCACTTTATACAACGTAGGTGTGGGGTGAGCAGGGTCAAAACCAGTGTGTGGTTTCATGGGAGGAAGGGTGATGGCCCCAGTTTTGATGAGATTTTCTAAGATAGAAATATAAGGTTCCCCAATTGGGGTATATTTCCATTGTTCTCATCTAAATTGAAAAGTCTGGACGGGTGAGAGATTAGATGAGGGGCTAGACTAATTTGACAGATGAGCTAGCCCAAATTTGAGTACCACTACGTTAGCGGTCCCCTTGGCCTTTGAATAATTTTTTTATGGTTTTGAACAAGAAGAGGTATCATTTGACTTCAATTCCGAGTTCTTATTGCATAATTGAATTTTATTCTCTTTAATGGCCTAAATCTCTAGCTTTCATGCCATATTGAATGCTTCATCAAAGGTTTAGAAAGTTTAGACCTACAGGGTCTATGAGATATGCCTAACACAAGCCCATGTGAAGAGTTTGATGAGTTCAGTTTGCGGTAGTTGGAATGTGAGTTGATTGATTAGGCTTCGCCAACGAGTAATTTTTTTTGGATAGATTCGTCATCATACTGACACATAGAGTATAGGTCATTCATGGTGACCTTCTTAATGATATTAATGGAGAAGTGATCCATGAAGGCTTGGGCTACCTGATTAAATGAGAATATATAGAGTCTAGGCAACCCACTATACCAATCTAACATAGGTCAACTCAGAGACATGGGAAAGGTCCTCATGAGCAAAGCATCATCATGAGCGATCAAATAACACATGTATTTGAAAGATTGAAAATGTTGTTGCGAGTCTTCTTTTCTATTGAAACGGTTGAATTTCGGCATTTCCCAATGCATGGGATATGAACAGCTAGGAATGGATGGGTGTATAGGCTCATTACAAATCTCATTGTAGGTGAGAGTGTTGCGGGAGCTAGAAACTAATGCCTCCACTAACTGCATCTTGTCCATCATTACTTAACTAGGTCATTGGTAGGTTGTGATGGATAGGTGCCTCTTGTAGCATAAGAGGGTTAGTGTTGGGCATGTAACAAGGGTGGCATTCCAGTATATGGTGCTTCCATATAGGTAGATTGAGAAGAAGGCAGTGAAATAGGGGGTACGTACCCAGAGTGAATAATAGATGAAACAGGAGGTTGCTGATAGTACATATATGGAGGTGGAAGGGTCGTGGTGACCCTAGTGGAAATGGGGGCTAAATATTGCGGAATAGAAAGGACAACGTTTTGAAAAGGGGTAGGGGTCACCGACACTAGGGGTGGTAGTGTAGCTACAGGTATATGCGAGACAATAGGGGTAGATGAAGTTGTGTTCTGGATGGTTGGTGAAGGTATAGTGGATGTGGTGGGTGTAACAGATGTGGCAGATGCGGTAGTCATAGCAGGTATAAGGCCTAGTTGTGAAAGAATAGGTGGAAAATCAGGTGAGGGTAATGTGGAGCTAGATGGGGCTGACGCAGGAGTGGGAACGAGAGTCAGGGGGATAGATACGGGCATGCCATATATCAACTGACCCGAGGCATCTCGAGTGGATGAGTGGGAAAGATAAAAATGCAAGGTGGTAGGGTTTTGGTCAAGGAGTCGTGTGAACTCCTTGTCTCCTGTGGTGATAGTGATAGGTTGGACAGGTTCCATGGTTGGTGATGAAATGGAGGGTGGTGCAGGACTAGGGGGAGTGGTTGACAACTGGCATGGAATATGAGGGTGTTTTCATGGCTTCATGTCAGCACCATGTGAACAGGTATTGATCAGGTTGGACTGTTTTTTGTAAATGACACAAAAATACAACAGAGATAAGAGAAACATGTGATAGTAGGTGGGTTAGGTACCAAATGTCAGCTAGAAAATTTACACAGTATAACTGATTCCTGTTAGGGTAAACCGATGCCGGTCATAGGTAACCATGGTCGGTCACTGTGGAAAGTGGACAGTTGGTCAAAATAAGGTAAAAGGCCAATAATTTTCCTAGTATGCAAGATGTTAATAGGACTTACCAGGTCAATGGCTATGATAAGAGTGAAAGAGACTCTGTATAGTCAAAGAAGGTGAATAGGTGTCCTTTTGGGTAGGTTAACCAAAACAACAGGGAGCAGACACTAGTTGGGTGAAACTGATGATGATCAGAGGGTAACTAACAACAGTCGCTAGACCGACACCGGTTTCTGTGAAATTGAAAAAACGACGAAGAAATTTTGGTTGAGTTAAAATTAATGTGGAATCAAACCCATAATCCTGAGAATGATCAGAATATGGTGCAGGAACACTCAGATGAAGCTAGAATACACCAACTGTGATGAGGAGCATGCAAGGAGAAATAAGAAGAAAATGAAGAATGAAATCCTCTCACCTCAAAATACAAGCCAAGTAGAAACACTAAGAAAAATATGATCCTAAGAGTACTTTTTCTATTATGTTTGTTTAGCTTATGTTATTTAAGGACTGACTGATGAACTGTAAAATATAGTTTTTTGGTGAGGATGGCTTCCTACGAAGAAGGAGATCTACAAGGAGAGGTTTCAGGTATGTTTTGTTGGGGGTGGGCTGTCCTCTGATGGGGTACTAGATAGAGATAACCAATAGGATGTCCACTATTCCATGATCGTGTGATCACCTATAGCTTCTTCCGAGTGAGATGTTGTTTAAGAATGTGTATTTTTTTATTTTTTGGTGTTTGGATAAGACTTAGAGAGAGAGAGAGAAAGAAAGTGCTTTCTATGATTCATTTGTCAACCATCAGCTGGGAATGAATTCCAACATATAGGTTGCCCTCAATTAATTTGATCTAATACAAAAAAGCAGAATGAAATGTAATGATTTTTAAACCAAAATCGAAATGTAGAATTCGATGCCACAAATAGATGAACAGGAGAAGGGATGCTCTTTCACTAATGCAATACTAATGAAAGGGAAGAAATGTTCATTTTAAGCACCAAAATACGATTGCTTTTAGACAATAGAAGAGAAGAAGATTCCAGGGAAGAATGTTTAATGTAAGAAATTTTTAGAAAAGAAAAAAACATACAAGGTTTTCACCTAGAAATGAAAGAATGCAAAGAACCCTGAATGGGTCCCACCGAGTGTGCCAAAATGTTTCACCTGATTCTATATCATTTCTTCAAATGTTGACGAAACAAATAAGGGTAAAGGGCTAGGAGGAATAACTTTTGAAATGCTGGTTGATAGGTTGTTCCACGCGTATGACTTCTAAATCCAAATCTTATTGTGAGAGCTTCCTTTTTTCTTGGAGGAACTACCTGAAATGGAACACAAGACCACCAAATAAAAGTTAAACAATAAATGTAGTGGATTTCCTAGTGTGTGCTAGATCCAGGAAGTGTGATACTTCCTAGATGATAGTCATTCCACTGTTTAACATAAATTAATGTGAGAAATAAAGGAAATCCTACTATAGTTAAAATGATTTAGGTATCTCATTCACCTACAATAAGAAAATTCCTTCACAACAGGCTAGGTTATGATTGAATTTGAAGGTCAAGGTCAGTGTCAAGGTATTGGTATTGGTTAGGGTAAGGTTTTAGGCTATTTTGGGTATTTAGTGGAGGTTTTAGGCTCTGATCTAGGTTTTGGTCAAAAGACACAGAGACCGACATCAGTCTGGTATGACTAGTATCGATTTAGGCTAACCAGCGATGGTTGTGGGTAACCGGCATTAGTATGGTCGGGGTACAAGAAACTTAATAAAAACTTGGTTGGGTGATAGATCTAAGTTAGATGAAGATGAAAGGGAAATGGCAAGATTCGTATGGATATGAGGTATGCACAGGAATGATTAAGGTCCAGGTATCGGAAATGTAAGGGTGTGGATAAAAAGATGGTCAAGTTTACATGGAGGTAAAGGATTGGGGGGGGGGGGGTGGAAGTGAGAGCATAAACTATTAATCGATGTAAAATGATCTACCAAATGATAAATGGATAAGTGTTGGTTAACAAAACTTACTGTTTGTACGAGCTTGATTCCTGGTTGGTAATGGTGGGTGATCAAATGGAATGAACTTGACATAGTGTTGGTGCTTCTCTGGATGCTCCTGTGAATGTAGATGGTTGTGTGATTGCTTTAGGTACTGGCTATGGATGCTCTAATGTGTATACTAATGCTCGTTCTACTTGCATGCAGCTCTAGTTTTGTCACTTGTTCTCAAAAGATGTGATTATCTCTCAGAAATGTGCCAACCTCAAAATAAGGTTGTTTTGGGAGTCAAATGGTAACTGACAGTAGTTTGAGCTTAACTAGCAGTGGTTAAGGGTAATTGGCATCGGTTAGGATAGGATTTCCTAGGTTTACTAAACTAGGTAGATCCCCTTGATTTTCTAGGATCTCGTTTCATTTACTCCGCAGATTAGCATGGAAGATTCCTTCTAACAGGTGGGAATGTGATTAGAGGGAATGTAAGCATTGATTTTTAGGGATTTGGTAGGTCTTCTTTAGTTATGAAAACTTACTAAGAATAGGTCTTAGGGTGAGGTGGCTAGATGAGGTGTCTAGGTGAGATGGATATGTGGTCATTATCCCAATTAGGATATTTAAATAATAAATATGGTGAGTATAATGAATTAAATTAATTAAATTAATATTATATTGAGGTGAAGGGGGCCATGGCTAGGTGTATGTGTTCAAGGTGTTTATTTTACAGGAGACTAAGGAGAGTGTGACCCATTTTTGGGGTCTAAACATAGTTTCCCCATTCTTACATTCTTCCCCTAATTCTTCATTCCTTCATTATTTCTCCAAACTATTCAAGGACAGTCATTCTTTATTCATTGAGAAAATTTTTCCGAAGGTGAAGAACAAGCATAGTGTGGGGTGATGTTGAGCCCCTAAAATATTGACTAAGTAAAAGAAGGTGCATGGGCACACAAGGCCTATTTGTAGAAAGGCACACAAGGATAAAGTGCACAAGATAGGGTTTTAGGAGGGTTTAGTAGAACCAGTGACATGTACGCGCAAGGAAAAGAAAAGGTTTTGGGACTTGGCCGTATTTTTCATATTGGGCATAACACAAGGAAATCATGAGCCGGTTACACATGCAGAGTGGATAAGGTGCCAGCCTAAAAACTTGGATCCCAGGAAAGGAATATAGCTTACGATAGAATATTCCAGAAGGTCATCATGATGAAGGATGGAGAGATCACATTTGAAGGAACATGTTCCCATGGAGGACCACTTGGACACATGGAAATCAATCTATAACTTTAGAAAGGAATAGTGGTGCTTGCTAAGGCTATATATACAAGTTCCCTATAGAAGAAAGATATATATATATATATATATATCTAGGAGAATGGAAAAGAGGCGAATCTATGCAAATATATTGTGAGAGTTATGTGGGATGGGTTTAGAGGATCTGTAGGAATATGTTGTATCAAGGGGATGGGTCTGAATATTTTGTTTATACTAGGAAGGGGCTTAAGTCTAGTTCTGAGGCATGACACTGATCTGCACTATTATATGGATCTATGATTTTCTCAGTAATTGTAATGTGGTTATCAAATGTACTTTATATGAATATATATATGGTTCTAGTTTTTAATTATATTGATGGATCGATGTTATATATATTTCATATGGGTGGGTGTAAATCACTGTGCATTTCCTTTCTGTGATGATTCAAATCTATGTTCTATAATATCTGAATGAATAGAATGGTCTAAAAGCCTATTCTAAGCTCTAATATGAATGTATGGTTCATTCTCATTCTATTCACTTAAGTTTATATTTTATATAATGCATTCTCACACAACTCACATAAAGGAGGGGCTCAGTGCCCATGCATGCCTCAGGTGAGAGCCTAGCACCCATTGGGTGATAGGCTGGCGCACATGGGATTTCCTTTTTCTTTGGAAGGGCATAAAAATGACTACACCTATTTTTACTCATCATGATATTTTGAAAGTGTTACTTTGTCCTAGTTTTTCACTTGTCCTAAGACAAGGTGAAACTCTTCTAAAGTTACACCAAGCATTTTTCATCACCACTTGGTCTACTCCTTTGTTTTATTATTTCCCATTTGGGATACAAGAAAACATACTTGTGTAGTTCTATTGATTGATTGTATCCATCACATTTGCACCTGTTTACATTCATCCTTGCTTGAGAGTGGATGTTAAACATTGAAAGTGTGTTGGTATGTCTTTGTATCTTGGTAGCCATTATCTTAATACCCATGTCAAATACTATCATTGTAGTTAGGTTGTCTCCTCATTGAATTCATTGGAGTTGTTACACTACCCATATTATAGCCATATAATTTTGATACTTACATTTTGTTTCCTTTGAGAAACATTATCTAAGTCTCTAAGTTATATTGTTACGCTCCTCACATAAATAAAAAATTCTTGTTATACTTAGACTTATTTTTGATCCTAACATTTCCTTGTGTTTTGAAAAGCATCGTTACTCTATTCACATTGTGGTAACATCATTTTGATTCTAAAATATTTTTTTTCCATAAAGCTTGATTAATGTGTCCAAATAGTGTTGTTGCACTTCTCACATTTGTAGCCTCTATTTTAAAGACTTGGACTTTGTTTGTGTTTAAAACTAGTTTTAGTATATCTTGTTAGGATATCATGCCAACAAATTCTTTGTATTTAGGTCTTCTTTATTTTAATCTTGACCTAAGAGGTGTTATTGTGTTGTCACTATTTACACTAGAACTATACCTAAGAAATATATGGAGTAACTATTTTCATAATTGGATCATAGTATTGAACATGATCATTGTGTCATAGATACTTGTTGCTACACATAATTTAGTCATTTTTTCATTCTTTATTCATTGGTGTCCTTAGCACACATTGCCTTTGGACTTATTCCCATTTTTTTATCGACATTCATTATGAAAATTTGACATCATTATAGTTCTTGGTTTTGTCTCAGTGTCCATTTTAACTTATCCTTAGAAAATCCTAGTTCGTTATGCCTCTTATGACAAGGATGAGGCATCAAAAGTTAGGGTCCAATCCCTTTGTTTTTTTCTAGGTTCATGTAGTACTTGTACACATTTGTCAAACCTTAGAAAAAACATTTCCTATCAAGAAAATATTACATTGAATTGAACATTGAAAATTTTTCCTTTGTATCCTTTATGTTCCAAAATGTCTAATTGGTTTCTATTATGCTGCTTGAATTGACGTAGTCATTTTATACCCTTAGACCAATAGTCTAATCCCAGGCGCATTGGGCTTTCACCCAGCGGGTGTAGGGTGCTCACCCAAGGCACACATGGGTGCTGTGTCTCTCCTTTATGTGAGTCTTATGAGGATGAATAATCTTATGACAGATATTGAAGTGCAAGTAAATAAAAAAGAGCCATGCATCATCCTGAGAACCTAGAAAAGAGAAATAAAAAACAACATAAGGAAATAGTTCATACATAAATAAAATGCATTAACATTATACTCATGAACATATATATGAATCAAAACAGAGTCTCATATTCATATTAACATGTTTAATAAACACATTACAATCAGTTGAAGTCATAATAGTCCCTCATATAAACAATGCAGAGTCAAGTCACGCATAATAACTACACTATGTTCATCATATTACAAAGAAGACTAGAGACCCATTCCTCTAAGTATGTCATTATCCCTATGCTTCCCTAATCTCAACCCATAGAATCCTCCATGGTGTTTTTGTAGAGATTCAGGTCTTTTCTGGTGCACTACTCTCTCAGAATGACTCCCTGTATATCTCTATACCTCTTAGCACTCTCTAGTCCTCTCTTTCTTCTATATGCACACCTCAATATATAGCCCTTCTACCTTCACCATCATGCCTTCTGAGGTAACAAATAGGCTGCCAAGTTTCCAAGTGGTCCTCCAATAGAGCATGCATTCTTTGATCTAAGCTCTCCACTCTGTGTTATAATTTTATTTTGGAACCTTCCATTGCATGCATGGAATATTCCATTTTTCATCCTACAATCACCAGGCTAGCACCTTATCCACTCTGCATGATAGAAGGGTTACACTTTTCTCATGTGCTTCCTTAGATGCCAAATATGGCTAAGTCCAAAATCCATGTTGCCTTGTGTGTGCACATTGTGTGGCATTAAAAACCTTGATAGAACCCTTCCCTGCACGCCTTGACCCCCGCGTGCCCTTCTTCAACTAGGTCTCACATGCCCATGTTCCTTCTCATCCTTAGACGATATTTTGGGGCCCAACATCACCCCACACTATGGTTGTTCTCCATCCTCATAAACACTCTTTAATAGAATAAAGAATGGAGGGCTCTACAATTGTTGGGAAGAAAGAATAAAGGAATAAAGAATTGGGAGAAAGAATGAAAGAATGGGGAATAGGTTTATTTCTGGAGGAGGAGAAGGAAATCCTTTCCTATTTCTGCCTCTAACTTCCCACAAGCATTGATCTACTTCATAGCTTACTGAAAGAGGTCACCCACCAGGGTGCTCACTTCCTCAAAACTCATCTCTTCTCCTTTTGCGCTCATGGTACTAACAAGATTCTCCAATTGGTTCCCCAAGTCTTTAAGGGAATCCATTTTGTGGGTGATCTAGGGGTAGAGTTTCTTCAATAGGATTTTTATTGAGCATCATAGGGTCTTGATTGATTCTGATTTATTCTCCACCTCAGCTAGGATGTTGTCTCTCTCCACTCTATTCCCCTTTTTTTCTCTTGGAACTCCTTGAGTTTCATTTCATGGGTGGAAACCAAGATTCATACCACTTTATCCATATCAGTGTAGTTGTCATATGCAGCTTTAGTGACTTGCATGGTGACCTTTACTTCTATAAGAATTTTGGTGTATCAAGCCACAATATCAAAAAAAATTATCTTGTTTTCTTTTTCTTGGGGCGCCTGGGCCTCTTCTACAAATTCCAAATCAAATGGTTACTTTTCCATTGTGAGAATGTGATTCAAATCCTCTAGAAATTACAAGGATGACACATACTTCTGATCGGGCAGCACTAAATCTAGGTGCTTTAGGATAATTACATCTGTAATCATCTCCACCTTCTTGGAGACTTCGCGCGCCTTATATTTTTCTTCATTCAACTAGTCCCTCAACTCATCACTGATCAGATCCTTTTGATTTAGGTCTTTTCTCTTCTCCACGAGCTCCTTTTTCTTTTCCAACTCCTCCTCCAAGAATTTCACTATATCATTTCTCCTAAACAATTTGGCTTTAATTTTGAATGAAACCTTATTAAGTGCTAGACATGTTCATCTAATAGTTGTTGAGCATTCACCAATGGATTTATCCCTTTAGATTATGGCACCTTCATTAATACTCTCTGACTCACTTCAAAAAAAAATTCATCCACATGGGACTCAAATGCCCAAGATAACATCTTTCTTGCCTATGGGTACGTGCCTTTTTCATCAAATGATGAAATTAGTAGGAGTTGTTCTATAGGTACGGTGCTCTAGAAGTGTACACATGACACCTTGCTAAGATCACCAATGTATCCCATTCCATGTCCTTGTGCCACTACTACACCTTTACCACCTATCCACTCAACTTTGGGGAAGCTCACTGCGAATTTGGGATCTCCACCCATGCTACCATACTCCTTCCCAACGCTCTCTTATTATATCTATTTTATAATCTTGTATGCGCTCCTTTCCAAATCATATCCCGCTAACTTATTCATGATGCCAGCCACTTCTTTCTCCATGTATTTCTATACTTCCTCCTTAGTGAGGCTTGGGGTTCTTGGGTTCTTAGTGCTTACTTCTTCGCTCACCCCCTTTCCTTGAGCCTCAACTTCTTCCTCATAATTCTTCTCCTCATCTTTCTTGTTATAATACTCTTCATCTCCCTCTTCCTCATAATCATGTACATCATAGAATATATGGTATTCACCTCCTTCAAGCTCATCATCATCATCCTTGTTACCGATGTAGGAATCTAGACTCTCCGTCTCTTTTGACTCTACCTCATTTTTCACCTTTTGCTTCTTTCCTACTTGAGATTCCAACACAGGAGATTCTTCTCTTTCCTACTCCTTGATAGGCTACCTCTTCATTGGAAATTTCTCATGGGTGAGGTGATCTTCATGCTCTTGTGTCTCTTCTTCTAGGGTCTTTTTCCTTGGTAGTAGACTTCTTTCTCCATGCGTAAGTGCTGGGTTTAGCAATTGCTTCGGGAGCACCCACCGATTTTGCGGTCTACACACTAGGTGAATTCTTCTCCTGGCCCTCCTCTCTCTCTCTCTTATTTGATGCATCCTTATTTCTCTCTATGGGGTCTTCTAGGATGGAGACATAATTCTCTAAATATGTGCCTTTCTCAAACTTTGGCCTTATGCGAAGATATATTCTTGTTGCATCCCTTCCAGCGATTGGTAGCGTTAATGGTTTCATCATTTGAACCTCATGGGAGACATAATTTTCCATGCACACGTACTTTTTAGGATACATGAGATTTTGACGCAGCTCGCGGTGGTCTTTGTTCACTTCAGTAAGGTTGAACCTTAGTATTTTAGCCTCTTTGAATGTGTTGATCCCTGCCTAGAAGTATTGTGTGGTAAAAGAGAAGGGCAACTTGTACCATGGTCCTTTGGTCCCATTTACCAAATTCAATTTTCCAATGCAAAAAAATTGGTACACTAAAAATTCTACTTCTACATCCATGAGCGTGGGAAACTACTCTAGGATCCTCCACTCTTCCCTAAATGCATCACACATTTTTTTATACTATTTTTCTAGGTGCGCCTTGTGAGCGGTCGTCATGGTTTCACAAGTTTATTTTTCAAATCTCTTTGTGGGTGAGGGATCCTCATATGGATACTCCCAAAAAAACTTTTCCAGCCCATCTGGCACTCACATTTATGAAAAGACAATGGTGAGGAGGACGTTACCAAAAAATATCTTTTCTCCCTCCTGTGTGCTACTTATGATCAAATCCATGATGAAAGAGGATAAGTTATAGATGGTTCCTTATGATATCCTTTGGCATATATTTAGCCATGCCTTGTTCACTTGTGCCCATTGTTCCTGATCATTGAGCTTGGTCACCAAGTGCGTGGCCATCCTCATAAAAGGGTCTGAAATCTCAGCAATGTCAAAGTATCACGAACCCTTCTTGTAGTCATATGCTGCTACAATTTCCTTGATAGCCTCCTTGTCGCTCAGATCATCACCTATAATTTCTCCTTCACAAATAAGACCTGTGAACTTGGATATTAGCTGAGGTTTTATGTGCATCTTTTTCCCCACAAAATAAAAGTGCTCCTCATGCATGTGTGACATCAACCATTGATAAAGACACTTAGGATTTCCAAAGTAAGGAAACTCATACAGTTGTAATAATCCTTCCTTCATCAATTTAACCTTCACCTCATTACTGTAAATAAGCATCCCATCTGACATCCTTTTGTTCACTACGTGAACCAAATCTAGCACAATTTCTTTCTCATTTATGCTCGTGTGATGATTATAATCACTCATAGTCATTTGTATTAGATGTGATACCCATTACTTTAATAGCAATAGTCCATCTGGGTATTATATTTTTGAGTACCATTCTTAATTGGAGATCGCAATGGTAATGGTTTGGTTTCCTTTTCCCTTTCCCTTTGGTTTCTTTGGTAAAATGGTTTCTTTCTTGGGTGTCATGCTTCATGTCAGGATAAACTATGAACTCCTTACTTTTCTCTGCTTCTCTGTTATACTCCAAACTTAACTCCAAAGCTCAAATCCTAAAATAAATCCTTCTATCTCCATTCCCTAGCCGCCAAACCCTAACTAGGAAAAACTTCCCCAAGATGTTGCCCTTCACACAACCTTTCATCATTCCCATGTACTCCCTCCTTATGGTTTGTAGATCTACTCTAGTCACAGGCTTAAATTCTCAGATTCTTCTTCCTTAGCACGAATTTATCTTTGGATGCCCTAGTTTGCAAGAGTGCTTCAACTTCATAATAGAAAGGTAAAGAAAATGAATTTCCTAACCTTGTATTTATAGATTTTACTTCCCTCAGGCAATAAATACTATGTCACCTACCATCATACTTAACATCAAATGTGTATTTTTCCACTAAGAGGATTTTAAGTGCCCTTACCCACATGCCCGATCCCGCATGAATAATCCCTTTACAACATTCTAGCATGCAAAAATCCAATCCGTCCAAAGACACTTACGTGTGCATCTACAACATCAAAGGAACTTCTTCTATCCGTTACCCAATTTTTTCCCTCACCTACCTCATGTTTTTCTTACACTCATCATCCTTTGTATGTGGTCTTTGTTATAGCCTTCTTGACACCATAAGTCATTATCCACCATTTTCTCATGTGTTGTTTCAATCTTATGTTCTTCCTTCTACTGGGCCACTCAAATTATATTATAGGCTTATAATTTTCTTTGCATTACTCCACCCCACACTAAAATAGATGCACGGTCCTCTGCGCATACACAACCTTAGAAAATAATGTGGTTATCGGTGCACAAGGTGCTAAATGAAACAAAAATAAGGAAACAAGCAATGAGAAAAGGAAACACAAGAAAGAAAATCATAAAGGGAAATTCTAAGATAACTAGAAATACTACCTTATTACAAACACCATGAAGACTTATTTATAGTAGGGCTTCAGCCTACTCCCATTAACGTGCCCTGGTAATCTTGTACCATCTAGAGTTTGTAACTAGTAAGCACCTAAATCAAGAATGCACAAGACGATGTAGGTTCCCAACCAATGGAATTTCAACTTTCAAGGATGGCGTAGATACTTGGAATCATAAAACAACACCATATACCCAACCTCAAACTGCTTATTCTTAATATGATGATCATGTCATGCCTTTTGTCTTATTTTTTGTCTTCTGACTCCATCTAGCAAATTATCTCCTTTCATCTAACTACATTAAATTATCAATCCATTCTTCCAGTGCTTTCTCATCAGCTAACCCTCCTATGCATGTTATACACAATGATGGTAACATGAATTCAACTGGGAAAATAGCCTCCATGTCAAACACCAATTGAAATAGTGTGGCCTTGTTCAACCTCTTGTAGGTTATCCTTTATGCCCAAAGAACAGCTGATAATTTTTCATCTCAATCTTATCTTCCAGCGTCACATATCTTGGTCAACATGTGACTTAGTATCTTTTTGAATGCTTTAGAAGTTCCATTTACTTGAGGGTGATAGGGGGTGGTCTTGTGATGGGCCACCATAAATTTTGCTAACAGAATCTTGATCATTTCATTCAGGAAATGTTCTCCTTGTTAAACTTAAAGGACAACCATACCTATTAATTATGTTCTCCAATAAAAATCTAGCAGTTGTTTCTATGGTGAAATACTTTGTAGGTGCTACCTCTTCCCAATTTGTTAAGTAATTAGTGCATGTAATGATATACCATGAATCAGTCCTTCGCGTGGATGGTTAAATTGGTGCTACAAAGTTGATTGCCCATTTTTCAAATGGTTTAGAACTAGTTATTAGTCACAAGGGAATTGCATCCCTCTTCGTAGGTTTTCCAAGGTGCTGGCAATGGTCACAGGCCTTGTAAAACTCAATACAATCTTGGTATATGGTTTCCCATCAAATCCCTACTAGTAAAATCTTCTGCACAATAGCATTTCATGCATAGTATCCTCCCACATTCCCACCATGTGCTTCCTCCATAATTTCCACACGCTCATGTTCTAATATGCATTGGTGCAAAACCTCATCATGACCTAACTTATACAAGTCTCCATTAATCAACATGTAGGGTGCGGTGCATATAGCTAACTGCTTTCTCTCCAGAGCCTTCACCCCTTCCAATGCCACACCTATTTTTAAGAACATTGTGATATATTCCAATTTTGAGGGCATGTGCCACAACCTAAAAACTTTCTTGTATGGCATGGTATCCTCAATTCTTTACGTGTCCTCCCCTGAATTAATACTTGATGAGTGGTTAGGTCCTAAATTTCTCTTTCCTAGTTTTACAACCACTATGAACTCAAAATATTGGAATAATAGGACCGAATGACATATGTACCCTTACAAAATGGGCTTGTTGACTAATTATTTCAATGTCATGTGGTCCATTTAGAAAATAAATGGTGTTACTAATAGATACATCCTAAACTTATGTAGCACGTAGATCATAGTTAATGCTTCACACTTAAGAGTTGTGTAATTTTGATTTGCTGGTGTGAGCTTTCTACTTGCAAAGCACAAGGGATGATTAAAAATTACCTCACCAGGTTTTTCTAGTAGTGCTCCCATAGGTGTCCTTGAGGGATCAAAATGCACATGGAAAGGCTTATCCTAAGAAGGAAAATTTAATATGGGTGTCGTGACAAGCCTGTCCTTCAAATTTTCAAATTCCTTTTGTTGCACCTCTCCCCAATGAAAGGCACTCTTGTATTTTAGAAATTACTCCAAAGGTGCAGTGATCTTGGCATAACCCTTGATGAATTTATCGTAGCACCCTATATGCCCAAGGAATCCATGCACTGCACTTTGACTAGTAGGCTCCCTTAATCCCACAATAACTGTAAATTTGGTGGAATATACTAGTAATCCTTCTTTTCATATAATGTGTCCTAAAAGGGTTCCAAATGGAGTAGCAAAGAAATTTTTTAATGTTGATGGATATCCTCAATTTCAAAAATCTTTCAAAGATCAGCCTCAAATGGCCACAATCGTCTTTCACCAATCCGTACACAGTCCACTCATCCAAGTCAACTTAAATAAATTTATGGATGAAGTCCTAAAATTCTTTTACCATGATGCGCAAGAAAAAAATAGGCGCATTCTTCAATCGAAAAGTCATAACTGTGTAGGAAAAGCTTCCCCATTAAGTGGTGAAAGTAGTCTTTCTCTAGTCTTCCTTTGTAATCCTGACTTGGTGATACCCTAAGAACCCATCCATGAAAGAGTATACTTCATGCCCAGCTACTCCCTAAAAATTTTCTTCAGTAAAGGGGGTTGGAAAGGATCGATGACACATACTGCATTCATATCCTTGTATTCAACACCGATTCTTATCCTCCCATACTTCTTGATAATAATGACCATTGGGCTTATCCATTATGATTCTTCCATAACCTCAATGATACCAGATGCTATCATCTTGTCTATTTCTTCCTTGACCCGTATGCACAAATTTAGATTCATCTAATAAGGCCTCTTCCGAATCAGGTGCACACCTTTAATTTTATCTTCATCTCCCCTAAGGAATGGTGGATGCCCTTTAGTTCATGATACCCACGAGGGAATAAATCCTATAACTCATGCAATAGATCTATGATATTTAAAACTTCTTTTTCTAACCAATAGTCCCCAATGATAGCTTCCTTAGGTTCTGTCTCCATCCCAAAGTTAACCTTATTTTTTTTAAGGGCTTATGGTAGGTAAATGATTTATCATCAATGCTATCTATGATCTCGGGAATACCTTCTGAATGGTTAGCATCCTAAGTTTCCATTTCTTCTCCTTCTACTACATAGACTATCTTTCTTTTTTCTTTTTTCCATGGATGCACGCTCAAGCTATACTTCTTCTGATTCCTCTTCATTGAGGCACGTCTTTGAATAATGCTCACCCTGTAACTCTAGCAACCTATCCTCTACCATAACACTATCTCCCAATGTAAGGTGCTTGATCACCTGTAGTGCCTTATCCAATGATGGATTTGTACTCTTATACTTGAAATCTTGAATGATATTAACTTCTAACTCTTGCAAATTACATGTTTGACAATGCATCTTTGAATGAATATACCATGCACATGCACAGCCTTGTAAGGTGGAATACAACTTATGCACTCATAACGAAGGTGGTAAAACTTTTGTACTTCCCATCCAGGCCTTCTCAAATGCTTTGATTTGAAAAGAGGTGGTCTCTTTACCATGGTAGTCTTGTATGATAGTGGACATGTTGCTCTTGGAGAACATTACAGAGAATGTGATTCTTACTTTGTGCCATTCTAGGAGGCTCTCCTGATGTGTATCCCACAAGTTCACTATGGTTTTCTATAGGTTATAATTGAGCATTCCCCTTATCTCGTTGTCATTATTCCACTGAGCCTCCATTTCGCACAAGAAAATTTTAGGGTATACTCCCTTAGAGTAACTTTTAAACTTTTTCCCTCCTAGGCACTTGAGTGAGCGTGCCTTTGTTAAATTTGTTACATATCATTTCGAATATCACCCAATCAACTCATAAGTCCCATGTGCCCAATTTTCCCATGTCATGCTAGTGGTATCACTCAAGGACTGAGAATTTTCAAACTAGATGACTCCCTCAATGGGATGAATTATCTCAGGATCTCTAATGGAGCACACATAGATTTTGTCAAGGAATTATTCTCCTAATGGCTCAGTATAGGGAATTGAATTCCCATCTATCAAAGGAATGATCACCCTTTCTTCCTTTTTCTCAAATTTGATATACCCTTTGTTAAACCATAGGTTGGTATTGTTCTTGTAACACCATGGGAGCCCAAACAAAACTGGAAAATTGTCTTCCTCAGCAAGCACCAAGACTTCGAAGTCTCCAGTGAACTTGTCCCATTTAATGGTGATAGATGCATCCTTCAAGACACCAATGGGCATTAGCTAGTCTTTTTTACCATATACATCACATTTGAATATAGTTGTATTACAAGCCTTCCCATTTGATGCCAGGCATCTAAGGTAAGAACATTGACCTTTTCTCCCATGTCAATGAGGATATTACTTAGAATTCATCCATCAACAACCACATTCAAATTGGTCTCCTTATCATAGTCAAGGTTGTGTGGAGGAAGGTTTGGATGTAAAACCTGCCTTTTGCACTATGTTATGGCATGTGGTACCTTCTCTCTCATCCATTATCCTAGCAATGGAATAATATTATCCTACCTTAACATCCTAGATACCTCCTTGACTTCATCCATGTCACCCTTTGGAGCCTCAACATTCTTCCTTTTTTCAAACTACTTTGATTTATCCTTTAGACATTATATCTCCCCTTGAAAACTCTTAATCCTGTCCATAGTCTCTTGATACACATCCTTTTGATGAGAAGGGTTTAGATAATTTCCATGTACTACTTCCTCTCTTGAAACTAGTTTCCTTTGTATTGGTATCTCCCTGGCGTGCGTAGCCTCTACTCATGTCATAACCAGTACAGGTTCTAGGCTTAACTCACACGCCACTTGTGGCATCCAATTTGAATCAGATTTCTTGATACTCACCATCCCATCTCCTTTTTTATTTCTGGTGTTTCTAGTTCATATGCTCATAAATATTTGGAAAATCTTCATACTTATGTTTCTTTCTGCACCAAGAGCATTGTAACATATCAGGACACTCATGTTTATAATGCTCTATAGATCCAAAGTTATAACAGGTTCCTCACAAGAACTCACTTCATCCTTTTCCACAGTTACTGTGACCATGAAATCCTCAGTGAAAACCTCTTCCACGTACCCTTCATCTACGTGCCCTTCGTAATGATGATCATCATCCTTGGAACTTCTTGCAAGGCTAGCTTGGCACAAACCAAGATCAATATCATCATGGATTTGATCAATCAGTCTTCAATCCTTACTATCATGGGTTGTAGAGGTATAGATCTTGTAATACCAATAAACATTCTTGTGGGATTACACGGATAGTAGTAGAGGGAATCTACTTGCATCATGATCCCTATGAGAAAATCTCACAATCTACCGACTATAGCACATCACCGAATTCCGAAGGGAAAATATCCTTTGCATGTCCCTCCACTTCATAGTCTGTACACCAAAGCCCACCATGAACCTCATGCACTGAGTTTATAGATAGTTTCTTCAACTACTTGGCCATTATAGCAATTTGAGCCTCCAGAAAAGGGATAAGACTAGTGTCAATGCTCCTAAGATAGCTTCAGCATGCTCAGGGAAGCTTCCAATGCCTCGTAGCGGGTCGGATGAAAGTCTTATGCAACATAGCCCTTATAATCGGTGTTATCAATCCTTTGAAAAAACCATTGAGCATGTTGAGAGGGATGAATGTCATAGGATAGTTTTGACAAGAGAGTCTTGAAACACACATGTCATCCTCCTGCACACTCTCTGTCATTCCCTACTAGATCTATTTCAGAGTGCTAGATGCTCTTTTATGCTCAAAATTATGGGATATGGAACTCTACTAAGAAGGTTTTATTCAATACATGGTGTAGTCTACCACCGTCTGATGGGGTTCATACTTCCTATACCAACTATTGTCGCACCCTTACAACGTTGTTGCAAACTGACTTACCTTCCACTCTAGGGTAGTGACCCCCTTCATGTGCCATAATAAATCACACTTATGCACATGATCTAGTAGCATCTTCAATACCCCTATAGTTTGGTAAGTGCAAGGACATCTCAAAAAACACTTGGGGAGGTGGCTGTGGTCCTTATCCTCCCGATCCAGAGCCTTGGTTCCCTTCGATGTTTCCTCCTCCACTGGATCCACTAATTCCACCAGGTCCTACTCCTCATGACCCACCAGATCTACCTCATGTATTCAGTAAAGGACCAGAAATGGTCACACTTAGTGTTCCCAGTGTCCCACTGAACTGTGCACCGGTGGTTTTTGATATCATCCCACTACCAGTTGTATGTCCTGCACCACTCCTAGATGTGATACCTAATCCTTGCATTCTTACAACTTGTCTAAAAATTCCTCAAAATATCAGAATGGTCTATGTAGCCATGGATGTTAAAAATGATAAATTATATCTCCCAGGAACAGATCAGTTACTCTCACTGATGCCAGCTAGGTTAGCAATACTTCTTCCTTGATCTGAAAAACCAAGTGCTAGGGGTTCATTTCCATGTGGGTTTAGATGCACGCCGATGACTCTCCTTTATCCATGTGATAAACTCTCATCAGAAGCTAAAGGGGATTCTCTCCCATGCTTTCCAAGATTGGATAGCATAGATTACTCAGGTTCCACATCCTTTACGTGAACCTTAACTCCTTACGACAAAATCTACCTCCATAGATCCATCACCCTTGTAACCTCGTGTTGTCTAGTCATCTCCCTTTCATGATCTTTGATATACTTGATTCGTATCTCCTCCTTTTCCTCTTCAGCTGTAATCTCTGCCATCTTCCTCCATCATAGCTTCCTCTACCAACACTCAGAGAAGCTTAGCCAACCATGGGTAATGCCTCTAAACTCAAAGTAATGACCAAGATATTCATAGCCAAAAGAATAGCACACAAAAAATATCCTCTTAGATCCCTCATAAAAATTCAAACTCAGTAAATTATGGGAAAAATACATAGAAATGGTGTATTCAAGAGTATAACTGGTTAGCACTCCTTTCCACCAATGATCAACATCATGTGTCTAAGTCATATCTACATCCTGCAGCCTTTCATAGTAATCTTGGGTCCATATGCATGGTCTATAGTACTAGTTTGATCTGGATGTATATATTAAAAGCCATTCATATAGTTATACTAGAAAATAGTAGAAGAATGTCTCATATAACTCATTTTTTAGGTTCTCTTCTACCCATATATGCGTATTGAACTCAGGTCCAATGCTAAATCTTTGAGCAAACTCATCCTTTGTACTCTTAAACCATGTTTCAACACTTTCCAAGGTCAGATGTTCTATCATCACACATCACAGGGATGAAGATGCATGCCCTTTCTCACAACTTAAAAAAGAGGTCCCGACAATGGAACCAAGATGTAGTCATTTTTATACCCTTAGACCAATAGTCTAATCCCATGCATGTCAACCTTTAACCCAGCAGGTGTTGGGCACTCACCCAAGGCATGCACAGGTGTTGAATCTCTCCTTTATGTGAGTCTTGTGAGAATACATAATCTTATGATAGATATTCAAGTGTAAGTAAATAGATAAGAGTCATGCATCATCTTGAGAACCTAGAAAAGAGAAATAACAAACAACATAAGGAAATGGTTCATACATAAAGGAAATGCATAAAGATATACTCATGAACACAAATATGATTCAAAATAGAGTCTCATATTCATATGTTTAACATGTTTAATAACAAAATTAAAATCCTTTGAAGTCATAACAGTCCCTCATATAAACAATACAGATTCAAGTCATGCATCATAACTACACTATGTTCATCATATTATAAAGAAAAATGCAGATCCATCTCTCTAAGTATGCCGTGATTCCTATACTTCCATAATTTCAACCATAGAATCCTCCATGGTGTTTTTGTAGAGCTTATACTATTTTCTGATGCACTACTCTCTCAGAATGAATCCATGTATATCTATATACCTCTTAGCACTCTCTAGTCCTCTCTTTCTAATATCCATGCACATCAATATATAGCCCTTTTTCCTTCACCGTCATGCCTTCTGAGGTAACAAATCAATTGCCAAGTTTCCAAGTGGTCCTCTAATGGATAATTCCTTCTTTGATCTAAGCTCTCCACTTTGTGCTATGATGTTCTTCTAAAACCTTCCATCACATACATGGAGTATTACCTTTTTGATCCTATAGTCGCTAGGATAGCACCTTATCAATTCCGCATGCTAGAAGGGTCACACTTTTCTCATGTGTTGCATGAGATGCTGAATATGGCTAAGTCCAAAATCTATCTTTCCTTACACGTGCACACCGTGTGTCCTACAAAACCCTACTATAACCTTTCCCTGCACACCTTCACCCCTGTGTGGCCTTCTTCAACTAGGTCCCCCACACCCATGCACCTTCTCATCCTTAGCCAATATTCTAGGGCCCAAAAATTGACATAGAACTTTCTTCACCATAAAGGATTTCAATCACACTATTTCATTCTATGAATTTATATCCAACAACACCAATAATGACTAATTATCACATGGTTCCTTATACGTACCACAATAGGGAGCCTAAGTTTTGGTGTTCCCATCAAAGGATGTCCATCACAGTTAAGCCAAATTTGGTTCTTCATGCTAGTGAACCCAGTCAATTACCATTTTCCCCACCTTCATCTCATAGTTGGTGGTGTGATTCTGAGGCTTCCAATCCAAATTGTTCTTTTGATTCTTTAAATTCCCCTCGGTCATTTGAATATTCTAATTTGAACTATTCCTCATATTTGACTCTTAAGTTGTGGTATTCCCTTTCTTCGTAGGACCCCCTTTATAATTCCCCTCAATGGGATCCTCTTCCTTTAAAGATCCAAGTGACTACAAGTTCCTCCATTCAAACATCTAATGTGATTCTTGAGTCACAGTACTCCCTTTCTTTACAGGATCACATTTATCAATCACCCAACGAAGTCTTCCCTATTTGAATATTAATGTGACTCAAATTACCTCTAGTAAAACATCTAAGTTGAATCCTACATCACAATCTACAAAATTTTTAAGACGATCCTATTTGTTTTCCGATACTATTTCATGTTTGAAGAAATGCAATACCAACCAATTTCAAATCTACATCTTCTTCTACTCACTAGACATCTGAATCCAAATCTTATTTGTCTCTTGAGTCATCATCTTATAAATCTTCCACACTAGTTAGACCCCTTTCTTCTAACATACCTACTATGGTCGAAGAAAAGCAACCTATACCGATCAATTTATTTCAGAATGAAGTAGTGATCAAAGAATTCATGAGGCTATACGATGACATTCCTATAGAGGACCATGAGAAAGGATTCTCTTTAGACCATGATACATTCATGTATTATGTGGAAGAGGATGATTCCTTTTAACAGGAAATAAAGGAAGACCATAGGATCATCAAACTTGATCCACCTCATATTCTTCCATATTCACATTCTTCATTATGTGATGAACTTATTGGGTCTATCATTGAGCCTTGACCTATCTTATCCTCACCCAATCATTCTTTATCTATCATGATTCCTCAATTATAATTTCACTTTGGGTCACCAGGTGGTAGCCTATCATCTTATTCTATATGTGGGCCACCACCTAGTAGCCCATATTTTTCTTCTATTTTTGGGTCACATCCTAATAACCCTCCATTTTCTATTGGTGGGTCTTCTCGGGGTAGCCCTTTATCTTCTATTCTTGGGCCACATCCCAGTAGTCCATCATCTTCTATATGTGGTATACCTCTGAATAAGGAAATAAAAAGAGGTTAAAATGCACACCAACGTAACCATTAATTATGGCATAAAGTGTATAAAACTATGGATAGGGAACTCAAGCTCCCACATACAAAATCCATGTTTCAAGATAAATCGTAGTCATTTATTAAGCATGAGCTCACCACGATCATCGAGATTGGAGATAATATGAATCTTGATAAAAAAAATGCCTAGTCTTTATTATCAAATAAATATCAAACATTTTTGTTGGATCCTATCACATATAGTGACATTATTGATCCCAATTTCAAAATACAAAAAACTGAGAAAACATTACAAAAAAATCAAAGGTACAAAGATAAAAAATTACAATAAGGTATTGTATACACATGGATGTTCTTTTTTCCGTTTCTTGACATTGCTCTACAATTAATGGGGTTAACTTTAAGAGACCTCTTAGAAATCGGAGGTGGAAAATCCCTGGGGAATATCCCTAGATCTAGTTTCACTGGAAAGGTGAATTTCTTGGGGTTTGTGTGTAAATTTTTCACCTAAAAGAATATTTCATTTTCAATTCATGTGATAGAAAGGCTGCAAACACGTGACAAGATATTTTTTGTCACGCAATAACAAGTTTGTTGTCGTATGACAACAAATTTTCTCTCGCGCATCTGCAGCCTCCTCCCTCCTATCATGCATTAAGAAACTCTCATTGTCACGCATCAACAAAATCTCCTTTTCATGCATCAAAAAACTCTCTGTCACACATCTACAGCCTCTACCCTCCTATCACGTGTCAACAAACTTCCTTTTCATGTGTCAAAAAACTCTCCTTGTCATGTGTCAACAAAATCTATTTCGTGCATCTATAGCCTCCTCCCTCCTATCGTGCATCAAAAACCTCTCCTTGTTGTGCATTAACAAACTATCATTATCACACGTCATTAGAAATTTCTTGTCGTGTGCCTAAGAACAATACTTGTTACCTAGCTACAAATTTGATGAATATATATAAAACTACACTTTGTGTATTGGCCTTTGTTTCTTCACAAGTTTGCTGTACTTGATAATAGATATGCCCCTAGGTGGTATGAGTGAGCTAGTAGTGTTCTACCTAGTGAATAATATAGGATTATATAGGGGATATTTTCAAGGTTAGGTAAAGCTGACCCCTAAATAATATTAAACTATAATTTTAAGGTGAGAAAATCACTGACCTATGCTAAATAATTTGCCTTTTAAATTTTTTCAAAAATGGAATATTCACCATATTACGAATATTCACCACTAAAATAAGCCTGTAAATTCAACTACCATATTCATCCCTAAAATGATATTTTGGTTAGTCTATTTGTACACATTTTGTGACATTTATCTCTATATTATCTATTTGACCTTGGTCTTTCATCACCTTGGTAAATTAAAAGACGACTGACCTCTTAGAGATCCTATAACAATTAACATTTAATAAACTTGTGAATAAATTTAGGATGTATTTGTTGACACTAGACATTGTTGTCATCGAAGTTACTTCCGCATCCTTCCATCAAGCCATTAGTGGTTCTTAACCCCTTTTCAAAAAATAAAGAGAGTTGAAATAAATTTTTAGAAAGAAAAAGAATCAATCAAAATAAAAAATAATAAGGCAAAAATCATATCAATATATAACTCTCTCTTGGGGTATTTCCAATATCTATACCAAGGCTATGGAATCCTAACTGTTAGTAGAGAATTTTTTTTATTATAATCAAATACATCTCCATCGGGGATATGGACGTTGTAGAAAACAAAATTGGGTGACACACCCCTTGGTGCCCCATTGAATAATTAACCCAAACATACTCACCTAACCACACCCCCCTCCACATCACATTAATATTAATTTAGTTAATTTAATTAAATAAATACCCATCCTCACAATATTAATCATTTAATTACATTAATTGACCTAATTTCCACCTCACTTAGACATCTCATCCAGCTACCTCACCCTAGACCTATTCTTGGCATGTTACCATAACTAACAATAACTAAGTCTTACTTGCCTTAATGAGATAAGATTTTGTCTAAACCCTAAAAACAATCCATAAAATATCTCTAACCACATTCCCACCCATTAGAAGGGAATTTTCCATTCTAATCTATAGGAACAAACTAATTGGGCCCATGAAATTAGAAAGATTTGCCCATTTTTGGAAACCTAGGGAAACCCACCTTAATTGACATCAGTCACCCCTACACTGACATCAGTCAACTTGAAACCATCATCAGTTACCATTTATTCACCTAAACAACCTTATTTGGGGGGTTGGCACATTCTGAGAGAAAGAGGATGAGAAAAGAGATGCATGCAAGAAGAACCAACATCCTTTCATGTATCTAGACATCCAGATCCATCACCAGGACATATATTGAAGCATTGCACTTAAGAAAACATTCTGGGAGCCACTGTTATGCTACCTAACACCATTCTTTTGATCAACTAACATTACCATTCAGCCAAGAAGTCTGCATCACAGTAAGTAAATTTCTACCAGCATTGTCCATTTTAATGTAGTTAGCTTCTATTATTTATATCATCAATTTATACTTTGCATGCTCATTCCTCCACCTCTTTCTAGCTCATAACTCAAATATTTCCTTTACCCACATCACCAAATCACCCATTCTCACCTAATGTTCATTGCTGAGTGTACCTGATACCCCTATCAACCTCTTTATCCACCCTACCCTCCTTATCAGATCCTAGATCAAACCACACAATCAGTTTTCCTTGATTCTCTTACACCCCGACCTTACCGATGCTAGTTACCCATAACTATCGTCAGTTATACATAAACTGTCATCATTCATACAAGACCGATGTTGGTCTCTATGTTTATACCTTGACCCAGAACATAACATAACAACCTCTAATCAGTGACCTAAACAACCCAAAACCTGACCCTAGCTAGTTCCAACAACCTGACACCTACTTATTATTTAGATCTGACTATAACCTAGCCTATTATATTAGATTTGCTTATTGTGATTGAATGAGATACCTAAATCATATCAACTACAGTAGGACTTTGTTTATTTCTCACATTAATTTTTTTGAAACAATGGATTGACAACCATCTAGGGAGTATCACACTTCCTAGATCTAACACATGCTAGGTAGTCTAATGTCATATATAATTTAACTCCTCTCTTGTGGTCTTGTTTTCTATTATAGGTAGTTCCTCATAGCCAAAAGGAATCTCTCACAATTGGTATTGGATCAAGAAGTCAGAAGACGCACAATAACCATATACTGACCAACATAAACAAGTATTCCTCCTTGGCCCTTACCCTTATCTGTTTTGTCATTCTAAAATGTAAAGAAAATGGTGAAACAAACACCTATCTAATAGCGGAGCAATGTACAACTCTCCTTCCACCATCCATTCACAAATAAAATTTGAAAATAAATCATTCCTACACATTGGCTAGGGTGTCTTCACTTTGTTCTATCAAATTTTCCCTCCAGGATGTAATAAATTTCAATGTGCACACACTGGATCTTGATGAGAAAAAAGGATTAGTATGTTACCAAATATTTTTTTTGGACCTCATTTAGACTCTTTCTTTAGTCCTTATCTTATCTCATGATTTGTGCCTTTGGATAATAAAATTTTCATCGATAGTATTCAAGCAACATTTTCCATGTCCTTACATGGAATTTATGATTTTATTTTGCTTCGTTCAAAACATCCATGTGTATAATATTTCCTTTTTACTATGTTTGAGGGAAACTTTGTCCCTTCTTTTAATAAATAATCTTATACTTCTTTCCATAATTTTTTTCTTGGCCAGCTTACACTCGGGCATGTTTTCTCCTTCTTGGCACATCATGGGTTTAATTTAATCATCATGTTGAGCCTATCCATATTGGCCCTGATCTAACTTGTGTGTGTGAAAATTCTTCCTTTGTATATTCCCATCTCAGACTGGGGGAAACTTTTCATCTTCACTTTCTTACACGTATGCATGGAATTCTTCCCATGTACATCTAGTCTATTATTGGGGCATCCACACTTCTTTGTTTTCTTGTACATAGCTTCAGAAAAATCCTTAAAATAAAAAAAAACATTCATATAACTTTTGAAAATATCAAAAAATTCAAATATGTTTCGTTGGAAAAATCAAAACATTCAAATATGTTTCAAAATTTGTATAACTTTTGAAAATATCAAAACATTCAAATAACTTTTGAAATAGTAAAACATCCAAATATTAAATTCTACCCTTGTACATCTAGTCTATCACTGGGGCATCCACACTTTTTTTTTTCTTTTATATAGCTTTGGAAAACTTCTCAAAAATTAAAAAAACATTCGTATAACTTTTAAAAATCTCAAAACATTCAAATATGTTTCAAAAATTAGTAAACTAAATGCACACAATTTAAGCCTATATCAAATGTATTGTCCTCAAACATCAAAATTTATCCTAAAACATCTTTATTAGGTCCTCATTTATTCTCGCACAACAAATCACGATTCATTTTGACCTACCTTCATTAAAAAAGTTGGTCTACTTGTTATGTCTGTACTCCTTAGCAACAATGAGTTACTTGGTACTATATCGTAGTGCATGAATGTGTTTTCAAGGGATCCAAGTGTCCTTTATTATTACCCTCAAATGTATCCTTTCTTAGGGCACCATTTTTAACCCTTTTTGTTAAACAAAAACATTTGGGAACTAAATCTTGATAAAAAAAACATTGGTGCAACTGTCTTGAATGTTGTTTGTTTGAGTACGTTTGTTTGTACTTATTTCCCTGCCAGGTTTGATTATTTACTTTCTTGTATTACATTACATTTTGTATGTTGCATGGAGTGAGGCATTTTTAGCAATGAAAAAATGTTAGTATTATATATTTTCATGTTATTTTAAATGTTTTTCATATGCATACATTTTAATAAGGGCCAATGATTTAGATCATATGAGAAAAGTAATTAAACAAAGTTTTGTATTAAATGAACTTGATGTAAAGGCTATTTCCATATTCTTCATTATCATTTCTTATCACTATCAAAGTTTCTCCCACCTCAGTTCTTTTATCTATTTGATTCCTATTTTTCAATCTTTGATTGACTTCTTCTATCACCTCATCGACACTTGAGGGGGCATCCTTCATTATACTAATTTTTCTTCCAAAAATTGCTTGTTTATGCTTGTCTACTTCCACTATAGTGGCATAACTTATGCCACCCCAAAGAGGGGAAAATGTAGATAGCTAAAATTTTCTTTCACATTTTTAATGCTAAAGTGGTACCAATTATCCTCTATCTCATCATTTACATTATAATTAGTGATTTTCTCTAGTTAATTAATGTTTCCCTCCATTTTGGTCAATTAACGATACTTCGTTAATTAACTAGCTTCTATCATGTTCTGGATGCTAATTAATGTAACTTCGCTAGTTATAATCCTCTTCAAAGAAATTAATCATCTATTATTAGCTAATTAAGCCTTTTTAACATGCATTTAATCAATAAACCCTCTTATTTGCCGAATCCCACTTTCTAATGCTTCACATATCATCAAATTCCTCTCAAAACACCTCTAATAGCCTAAAAATCTTATTCTAGCCTATTAATCAATCTCATTTGATTAATTAAAGAACCTTTTAACTTCCATGAGTTATTAACCCATTAGCTATATCATCTAGTAATGGTTAGCTAGTCTAAATTTTCTTTATCCTTTATCATTTGTCCCACATTCATTATGATTCAAGATTTCCCCAAATAGAAAGCTATAAAATTGAACAAGATCCTACCTTCACACCTTACACCATACTTAAAATAGTATTAATCATATCAAACATTTGATCAAGAGATTTCTCCATTAATTTGACATAGCTACTTTGCATCAATTCCTACCATTGTTGAGTAGTAGAAGAAGATCCAAGCTTGGCCTTGTAGCCATTCTTTGGTGACATATTTTCCCTCTCTTTGGATAACAACATAATTTGATTGCTCGTAGATCTAATTAGGTTCATTTTAATTAGTAATCATTTAACTTAGTAAGAATTCTTATAGATTAGATGAGTAATTTCATGTAGTTTTCATTATGCATTCTCATAAGCTATGATATTGATGGTTCATTGATAAATTTAAGATTAGCTCTAGACTACTAGGTCTTATTATTTTTAGTTAGCTATTACAAAAGTTTAGCATGATCACACCTTACTTTTGGATTTTGTTATGGAAACTTAACTTTCTCTCTTGTTATTATATGATGTTTATGAGTTATATTTGCATAATCATAGTCCATTATTTCCCTTACATAGAGGATTAAAGTATTTGAATGTAGTCATGGCTCACGTCTTCTCTTTTGTCACTATGTTCATCCCTTTTTTCCTTGATCTCGGGGAGATTGGTCTTTTCATACTCTAGTGTATCACCATTCTTTTCCAATTTTAGCACTCTCTCCCCCCCCAAATTTGTATATTTTTTAGTTAGATTAGAGGATTGGTTAATCTAGAGCTTTTAAGGAAATGAGATGACTTTATTATTGTAAAATTCCCATTTTAAGACTTTAGAAACAAGGTATTTTTTTTTTTTATGTAATAATGTTCTCTATTCTAAATAATCATAATTTATAACACACATTCCATGCCAATCAATCTCATAACAGATAACCATATGTAGATATAATGACTCGGTGAAACAATGATCTCTCATGTTAACTCATTAAATTATATAATAGGTATACTCGGTTCTCATACCCCTTTTTGGGATGTTAAGTTTTTTGTTTAAGAGGAGTATCTAAATACTTGTTACAAATATTCATCTGAAATATCACTTCTCAAAACTAGGTGACATAGGACAACACAACCAAAAATTTGCGATACTTTGGCCAAAAATTTAAAACACATTGTTCATGTTAATATTCCTAGAAAACATACTTTTCAAATGGAATAATTACTTCAGCCCACTTCATTTGTTATCTATAATTGTCTTCACTAACTCTTATCAGTCCACTTTTTCAAGGTTTAACCCTAACAAAGGTTAGCAACAAATTCTAGTGTAGAAGGATACTCGCGGTGACTAAGGGTAAATAGATACTAAATCGACCTAAGTTGATTACATGTTTCTAGTTATCCTAATTCGTCATGAGTTGCCCCCAACACTAGATCAGACTTCTAACCTAACCTAGGGTATAACTTAGATCAAGTATGAGTTTATGTAGATCTAGATGATTCAACTCTGAAGGGTGTTGCAATATGTCAACTACAACATAGTATCCTCATGTAGGCCCAAGTCTTCACAGAGGTACGGTGCTGCAGTTAGCATGTGCCAAAATCTAAAAAATTCATCCCATCTAGATGTACATACCCAAGAAAAAAGTTAATTACTTAATTATTTTATTTAATTAAAGTCTAATTAAAAACTTTTGGAGCTGATGTTATTAACGTTTGGAATGAATGTAATGGTTAGTTGTTGGTTTTGTTTTACTTCAGAAACAAAGTGATAATCCATATTAACATCAAGAAAAGATCCTGGTGTAATCCAAATCAATATTCAGCCAATTATTTCATAAAATAATTATTTTAGATAAATAATATTTCAACAAGATCACTAACTACATTTCATCTATAGATATTTATGATTCATCTCTCTATTTATTCCATCTAGCCAAAAAAATATACTAACTCTAATGATTCATAGAAATATAATTACTTTAAATGGAACAATAATTCAAGTTACATAGTATTAACTTACTTCATCCTAGAATATTTAATTTCAAGCTCAATTAAATTTATGATGAACCAACAACACCTTAAAGTAAAGAGTTTCTTATTTAAGAAAGTAAATCCAAGTTCAGATTCAAACTCTAGCCTAGATTTTTAGAATCAACATCAACTGATTTGACAAAGGATGAAGTTAATTTACAAGCACTTCAAACTAGCCACACATCACAAAAATTACCTCCTTACTAATGTAACAATCAAAGAGAAGAAATAATAGATTTATCCATCGAATACCCACTCTGCAAATCCTTTAATGTAATAAAAACCATACAGGTCAGCTCCTTTCACAGGAGTAATACAGGTGAGAGATGAACAAAAGGAGTGAAAAACCTATATCTGCCTTCATAGTTTGAAGAGGATGGTATTGTGAATACCTTAAATCAGAATAGAAAGAAATGATTAAAATGAATAAAGATGAGATCAGATCTCATTATTCCTTCCTAAAAAGAGGTATACTTCACTAAGATTGAAAAGAACTGAGATATATTTAATTTCCAAAGCCAATAAGACATTCAACTCTAACAACCATTGAAAATAAAAGAACTATTCAATATTACAATCAATATCAACAACTCTAACATGAAAGTTAGAAACCGAAAATGATGCTTTCCCAACTTACAAACAAGAATAGTAACTGTAAGACAAAAGCTACAAACTAGAAATGGTTATTCAAATGGTTTTAGTTAATAATAGTATCTGAAGTAAAACAAAACCAACAACTAACCATTACATTCATTCCAAATGTTAATAACATCAGCTCCAAAAGTTTCTCTAGTTTTCCCAGACAAAGGAGAGACATAGTAACGTTGAAGTAAATTACCCTTTTTCAGCCACTATTACTTTTCAAAGAGACAACACACAAAAATATTTCCCATCCATTGATGGTGAAATGAAAAAGGTGAGATCAAGATTTAACAGTAGAAGTTTCCATTCAAGCCAACCCATATCCACATACTTCACAAGAATCAATGGAACAAACTTCTGGTTTAGGAAGAATAAACCCGACCCAGATTCGACCACAAGGAGAAACAATGACATAACCCCAAGTCAGGTGATTGAATTTGAGCTCAAAAGAAGAATTGCTAAACTGAAAATGTTACAGTCTATTTCCTTAAGATAGACAAGGTTGAGTTATTCAAGATTTCAACCTAAGATACCACGTTCCTATAGTATCAACTATACATCAAATTTAAATAAAAATAACTAGTTAATCCCAACAAGATGAACCAATAAGGAAAATCTTGAACACTCAAACTCGTTTCAAGAAAGATGCAAAAAAATTCAATAAAACTTTTTGTAAATTTTACCAACATGATAACGATCAACCATGTTAATCAGATAGATTGTTTTGAGGAGATTTGTTCAAAACCAATATCAGACAAGTCACTAACAAGTCTTCTCAAAAATTTATAGGTGTAAGTAAAGAATCGACTTCATTTACGTTTAAGCATAAGTTAAACATGATTCTATCATTTTTCTAGCAAGGGAGAACAAAACCCGAAACATATTTATTTCATAGCAGTAACTCCTACTAACTAGTTTTAGTACAGTCCAACAGGAGTTCTCAAATTCAACAACATCTCAAGTCCAAACAATGGATTACACATTATTCAATATTTTTTTAAACAAAAGAACAAACCTAGAACATATCTCTACCATATCAGTGAATCCATACAGATAAAATACAAAGAAAAATAAGTTTTGAAAGAAAGATCATACAACACATAAAAATCATTTCTCCCTCAAGAGCAAAGTTCTTTTAAAGAAGACATTTAGGAAAAAGTAGAACAACTTAATGGGTAGAGAGATCATGCCTGATAGATCTTCTTCTTGATTTACAAACGATTTCCCAGTTGAGCCTCAAAAGTCTCTTCTTTTTCCAAGTGACATCAACCACTCTAATCTTTCTACTTCTTCATATACTTCCACAGGATCCAAAAATAGCTCAAGAATTCCAAGAATACAGATATATAGAAAATAGAACTAAAAACCTCATGTAGAGAAAAAATAGAAATGAACTAAAGATCAAACAACCTTTCCAAAATCCACCATGCATTTATCCCAGGTAGTTTCTTCACCATAACCAAGATCAATTAATGTGAAGGATAGTCAATTTCTATCGTAATTATCCATGCCACCACCATCCAAGTTTGGCAAGCCTTTAATTCAAAATTTGCATGCAATTTCCATTTAGTGGTGATTCCAACTAGGAATCCAATAAAATCCTAATGCCTCCACCAAAATTGGCAGTCTGTAGAATTTAAACCAAAATAAATTCCAATCAATTCCTTAAAAACCGACGCCACCAACCTTACCATTTTCTAAATAGCCCATAGGTTTCTCCTTAGGTTGGAAATAGTTTACGTTAGATTTTTATTAGGTTAGAGATCAACCTTAGTTCCTAGGTAGGTCTTAATTACCTTAGGTTATAATCCAAACTAGTATAGAACATCCCAACTTAGGTTAGGGTACCCATCTTAGTGATTCACTATCAGGTCTATGACTTTTATACGCTGCTCAGCATTTAAAACATTTAACAAGAAGAACCAAGCTTATCACCATAAGGCATGTTGGCGGTCAAGGACCCCAAAGAATAATTCTTCACCATGGTAAAAAAAAAGTCATAGTCAAGCTCACCTTCAATTTCTAAATGACAAGACAACAAGACAAGTAGGTAATAAGAACTGAAGCATACCTTGGATCAATGGAATTTATCCAAGGTCTTGTTGTTTACGCAAGATAAATTATGTCTACATAATACAACTTCATAACCTTATTAAAAGTGAATTTAATCTTTACAAAAAGATGAATGGAATTATTTTCAAGTAAGAAAAATTCACAGCCAGATATGATTCTTTTCAACAAATAATGAATTATCCATTGCAAACATGATTTCCTAAAATCATAATAGTACTCCTTCCTAAGACAAATCACCTGTCAAAATTTACAATGTCAAGAGTGGAAGTCATCACTGTAAAATCTAGGTCAAATATGTTACAATTATGGAGGTATATATTAAGGGTTAAATTCCCACACCTTATAGATAATCTCATTGTTGTTACAGATATCTTTAGAAACTATAATAGCTACCTAAATAAAAAAGGGTGTACACAAATATCTACCAACATATCCCATGTGAGGGTTCTGATAATAGGGATTGCCATTAATTTCCTTGGATTTTGTGATCCATTCACCTTCTTCTACACAAGATGGGAATTAAAGGAATTACTTGGAAAGGGTATTTTTTATAGGGTTGTGAATCATGAAAGAGGCATGTGACAAACTATGTAGTGCTGGACACCCATGAAGATCTTGGGAGGGAATATGGGATTGTATGTTTCCATTATTTCTATGGAGTAGGAGCACATTTACATACATGTATACACATGGGAAATAATTTTGTTTTGGAGTGTGAATAGACCTAAAAATGTTTTTTATTAGTGAAAACTTTTGGTGGAGGTTCACTTTGTTTTGTTTAAATGACTGAACCAAATGTCTTCGCATGAAATGATAAAATTCCATATTTAAGATGCAAGAGATGTGTGTGATAAAATGTATTGAATTATTATAGTCTCATGGATCATGATGATTGTAATACATACATATCTAGTTGTTGAAATGACATTGGAAGCTTTCAAGCATTACAGTTTGTTAGGTGTAAAACTCCATCTAAGCTTGTGCCTTTTTTAGAGCTTCAAGATTTCATAAATGAATGATGACATGAATTAAGAGTTCTTAATATCATTAATAAAGGATGAATCTATATATTTTTTGTGTTACACTTGAGAGGTATCCAATATATTGAATTGGTGTCAAACCTTGGATGAAGCTCATGAATCAATGCCTCTTCCTTGGACAATTTTAGGTTTTTCAACAAGAGATGGCAACATGGGAAAAGAGGATTCTTTATCCTTCAAGGAAAGGAATATATTTTTCAAATTGAGCTTCTATTTTTACTACACCATAACCTCCTCCTCTAGGAGATAATATAGATGTTATAAGAAAACTTGGATTTGAAAAAGTAGATATAAAATTCCTAAAGGAATACAAGTAAAATTCCATTCTATGTAGGCACAATAAAATGGGTGCATAAGAGAATCTTACATTCAATGAATATGAGAACCAAGTATTTGGGATTGTGATTCAAATTCCACCAAAATATTTAACTAGAATATCACATATCATTGAGCATATTGTCCTATGTGAATCAAGAAAATACCCTCTCATGGAGGAGAATTTTGTGGAGTTATTGAAGGGTATCTTGAAAATTTTCATGAATTCATTCACATATCCTGATAGGAATTATGATCTAACTACCTCATAAAATATACAGGATTTCTACAAATTGGTTGATTTATACCTAGATATGGTCTTTTTCCAAAATGTGTAAATGGCCTCCAAATATTTAATTAAGTTCTCTTCACAAAACTAAAGGATTACATTGCTTAGAAACTTGGCTAGAGTGTGGAATATCCTTGTGTACACCTTTCCATGCAACAAAGTCTCCTTCTACTAGGCATAATTTTATTACTTACATCTTGCATTATTTTTGCATTGATATTTTTCCCTTTATAATGGTATCAAAATTTAAAATCAAATAAAGAGTATGTTTTTGGTTAATTAAAATGACTTTTATTTCTCAAAATGTCAAAAGCTAAATTATTTCCACACAACCAAAATGGCCATTTTGGAGTGTGTACCCTTCCCATGGAATGTGTTTGAGACTATTATAAAACTTAGACAAGTAAATTTGGGATACATACCTTTAGTTATGATTTAACGCGAGTTTTTCATATAAACATTTTACCTTCATATACTAGCTTATTTCCCATAGAAAGTGTGTCAATGGTTAACCATATTCCCTTATGACATGGAATGTCACATCATCCTTTAAAATAACTTTTGATGATCATTTGATCATTTAACGAATTGTATTTATGAGCCCATTTAGTAGTTTTGCAATATGGGACAACTTGTGGTTTATGGACCCATGTTGGGAAAAAAAATACACCTCCACATACCTCTAGAGTTTCACCTTGAAAATTATAATCAACCTTTAGTTTTGAGAAAACTAATTAGGGAGATAGTTTTTAAAGTTGGTTTATAGTCCACTTGTGACTATAAAGCAAGGATGAACTAGTGCATTTACGACAATTAGCTTTGGAAAGGTACTTGTAGATTGAACCCTAGTTTCAAGAAATGAGTTCATAGAATTTGAGGTTTTCTCTATATAGGGGAGTGGATTAGAATTGACAAAATATGTGTTTAAGTCTTAGAAATGTTGGAAGAAAAATCACTTGGGGGGTGAATCAGTGTCTTTTAACACTTTTTCTTCAATTATGATAACTTATATGAACCATCAGAATAACCATTCAATATTCATTAATTGTTTAGAGAATTTTTTACCTTTCTACTCAAATGAATGCAGTACCATAATAAAAAAAAAACTGACCTCAGAAGATGTGGGATTTAATGATACCCATAGATGATGGTTGTTTATGCTCAATGTTGATAGAATTTGTGCTGCAGCCAAAGGTGAGTTTAAGCTCCTATCTTGCAAAGAAACCTGCACTCAAAGACACTAAAAAAAATGTATTAGATAGATAGATAGGTGAGTTTCTTAGAAAATACCAATTCAGGAATCCAAAACACTTCCTCAAATGATGTTAGTTTGCTTTGTAAACAATCAAGTGAGTTTTAATGGATAAGTGATAAATGATAAACTGATATAAGGATGATAGATATAAGAATAGTATGTTAAGATGACTAGAACTTGAGATTGAATGGAAGGTCATGTGTGGCTTCAAATGTGACCTAGGCAAGTGTAGATGTAATCCATACACGCTTGAAATAATTATACCAAAATTCTTCAACTTCTTGATGGATGTCCTAGAGGAATTCAAAATTGTCTTCAAGTTCTTCTATAGGAGCATTGATGATGGTGCAAAGTGTTAGATTATGTATAAGATAGTATTTTTCCCAAAAAAATGGTGTTGAACTATCAAAAGGCTATAAATGCTTGTGATTTCATGTAATTGACCACCAATGGCCATCTAACAATAATCTATGCTTAATATCATGTTATAAGAAACAATCATGACATGACAGATGTGATACATTTTATAAAATTTGATAATAATTGACAAATAGGTAAAATTCACAAGAATCACTAGCAATCAGGCCAATCACTAGCAATTTAAGTGATTTTTGACAATTGATTAAAAACAAATGTTTGATGTTTCAAATTAATGTTATAGACTGATTAATGAATAAATATGGTTAATAAGAGATAAATAAAGATTGTAAAAGTACCTTGGACAAAGATGAAGCTAAAAGATACCTCAAACCTTCTTTGAGGATAACCTAATGAGAATTGATGCAGTCTACAAGTTAAATGTTGTAAAATTTGATCCATAAGGGCTTTGCGATGTCTTGAAAAATGCTTGATGATGGTTCATAATGGTGTTTGATGATAATATTGATATCTAGGTGCTAAATGGTGATGTACAGGATGTCTGGAAGACAGTATTGAAAGCAAGAGCTCAAGGTTCACAATTGAGGATCATGAAGGAAGAATGGAAAATTATATTTATAATCGCTGGATTACCTGAATTTTAATGATCTGGGTTTTTCAGGATTTAGGGTGGAAAAGTTGTTAAAACCACTTTCAAATGATTTTTTTTTTGTTTTTATTCGGTAGATTGTTGTTAAGTTGTTAGGGACGAGGTATAATGGTCAAGGGAGTTATGAAATGGTTAAGATGTGTTTTGTTTTTATTTAAAGGTGGTTTGTAGATGGTTAGGATAGAATTTTGACATCTTGTAAGAATAATATTTACGTGAGGTAAATATGCCAAAGGAATTATGACTTAGGATAAGGTTTTTTGTAGATGTAAATGATAATTTGAAGGGTGAAAATTTTAGGTGTCTACATTTGCCCCTTTTTGTCTAGTAATTTGACGTCGGCAAGGTGCTAGAAAAAAATGATGATTAGTTAATTTTTATGGGTGATCCCCCTCAAAATGGGGTGATTGCAGTGCAGTGTAAGGAACACCATTTTGAAAAGTTGGTTAGATAGGTGTGTTATGCATTTATCAAATTTTCCCCAATCTAAAGGGGTACTGAAACAAGATATGCTACCGTGGGATCAAGTGATAGGGGTAACTAAAGGGTTCAATGCTTATGGAAATATGATCCATAAAGGTAGGTTGTAAAAGATAGGGAATTCAAGTGATGGGGAGCCTAAGGGATCGTGTCCCATAGACATATGACATATCCTCAAGATTGATTTGATTGGCTGATGTTCAAGAATTCGAGGATTGGGGTATTTTAAAGGAGATAATATGTTTTGAAAAATGTGATAAGGGCTTTATTTTTGATGAAATAATGAGGGGTATGTGTGATGGGGAGAATCACTAACGATTGTGGGAATTTTTTTTAATAAATCATCGGTGATTGCATGAATCATCAGGTGATTAGGGTAAAGTTTATTTGGGGGATATAAAAGGTGGTTCGTGCACAGTGAACAGTTCATTTTACAAATGAACTTGAGTGACTGCGAAGGTGAAGAAGGAGTGAAAAAGTGTAGTTTGAGTGTAATGGTGTCTTCCAGCAGGCATAAAAAGCATACATTAGCAGAGGTAAGTTTGATTAAGTGTTTTTTTTTAAATTTTTCTTGTGTGAGGTGTTTTTTACAGTTTTGGGTCATTTGGGGGCATACAAATTTTGACTGTGGGAATCCAGGAATCTCCGGTGATTCATGTAATCACCAACAATTGTTATGAATCATCTGAAGATTTAAAATGGTAGTGTTTTAGTGGTAGTTTGTAGCTTTTTTGTGTGGAATTTTTGGATGTTTAGAGGTTTATATGTGTGTTAATATGTGTTTATGTGTTTGTGCATGCACGTGGACGTGAAGCTGACAATCCATGACCGAATTCCTATCATTTTGGATGAGGTACAAGATGATATGTCTGATGAGGATTGGGAGCATGTGGAGATAGTGGGTTTAAGAGGGATGAGACACTACAGGAGAGTGTATAGGTGTCGGGGTTTGATGTTAGCATTGATGGAGAGGTGGAATCCTTCCACCTGCACTTTTTGGCTACCCATGCCAGAGATTACTATTACATTGGAGGATGTACACCAGATTATGAGACTATTGGTTTAGGAGAGGGAATATATACCATTGATGATTGAGAGATTAGATGTTATGAGGAGATTATATGGGGATGAAGTGGAGGATGTGAAGTATGTTTCAAGAGGGTTTACATATCAGGCTTTGCATTTTCCATTGAAGAGATGGGTGTACGAGGTTGACTATGATGATGATGGCCATATGTGTTTTTCCCTACCTAGATTCAGGAGGAGGTAGGTTTCCTTGGATGATGATAGGATTCATGGATGAGATGATGGAGGATAAGATATTTTTCAAGTGGGCACCCACTTTACTTACACATACATATAGATATTTGTGGTCCTGGAAAACTCACAATAGGTTTGGGATTGATATTTATTTCCTGTTACAGTGTTGTGCATATGCAAGCACATATCCATTTCTTAGCCATAGGGATTTCCATGGGGGATAGGAGATGGACATATAAGCTTCATGAGATGGAGATAAAGACATGGTTAGATCAAAGAGGAAGAGGAATGTGAATGTATTATAGAGATATGTTGATGGGTTACAAGTTGGAGATATCATATGGAGACCGTACTTAGATTTTCATGACTAGCCTAGATGTGAGCACGAGATTTTTGGTACACATTAAGACATAAGGGTACAGGTGAGGAGAGGAGGTGAGTATGAGATGGTGTGGTTTATCCATGTTAGACAACATTTTGGATTAGTGCAGGATGTTCCTGAGGAGTCCCATCCAATATAGATGGGAGGAGGGAGATACAAAGATTCTAAGGTAGTTGTGGGTAGACCATTCATTATTGTTGAGGAGTGTGAGGCCATGGGATCAAATGATGATGGAGATATAGTACTGATAGATGATGCATGGGTTACACCCGAGTATGGACCTTGGTGGAATTGAGCATTCAGAACATTTGAGAGGACTTGAGTGGTACAACAAGTGAGGAGGGTACATGCTTGAGTTGAGGGATCACATGAGCCTATCCAAATTAGTGATGATGATGGTGAGGAGGAGGAGGATGTAGATGGGGATTTGGTAGCCATAGTGGTAGATTTAATGGCCAAGAAGGCTGCACGTAGAGGCAGAAGGATAGTGTGAGGAGGGCGAGAGATGATCTAATGGGAGATCAAGATGCATTGATTGCGAAGAGAAACAATGTAGTGACTGAGCATGATGGAATCAAGATTTAGTTGAATTAGGATAGTGCAAACTAAGATACATACAACCAGAAGAGGGATACACTGAAGAAGGCCCTAGGTATTATAAGGTCTTTTATATCTAGTGTGGAAAATTGACAACTAGGGCACAGGCTATAATAGACAGATGGGGGTACTTGACATGGTTAGCGTATATGATTATCATTATTTGAGAGATGAGTTGGCATATTTTACAGATACAGTTATATATGATTTTTTTAATGCAATGTTGTATGTGGACCATCTAGCTCAGAGGGGAACAAATCCTAGTGCAAGTGTAGGTAGCGTGGGTCAGCCACCTAGGAGACTAGATGAAGGAGCCAGTGGTGATAGAGGGGCTAGTGGTTGTGATGCAGGTGCTCAGGGTGGTATGAGGAGTGTTATCTAAGTTAGTGATTTTATAGATGACACCCATTTTACTAGATAGAGATGATGTAAATACGTGTTTTAGAGGTTTTGATGTATATGACTCTTTATGAAGCCTTTGATATATATGATATACTAAGACTTTCTGATGATGTATTCTGGATTGTGATTATATATATGATGATGATGTGGTTTCATTATGGTTTACTTTGATTTATATGAGTTATGATGTGTGTTGTTGATATATGTGTTTATGATTTTGTTTTAGAAATATAGAAAATATGAGTTTTATGATTGATTTTAAATGTTAAGTATGATTTGGATGATGATGATGTGATGGTAATACCACGTGTATCAAAAATATGCTTTGCCTCTTGAAAGGGTAAAAATGGAATGATTTCTTTTGATATGGATTTGATACATATGTGATGGGTATAAAAATGTGAAAGCACTTGCACTTATAGCCTTTAACCATGTTAACACAAGACCATCAGTGAGTAGTGATATATGGGATCTCGATATAGGGATGAAGTGATTAAGATATACCTTCCTAGAACATGAAAAAGGGGTTTGACATGTATAAGTTATGTGGGATAGAGGGTACTCCTTTTCAACAACTTCATAGAGAAATGCCCCAACTATACATATTTTATTTTTGACACAAACCGATCGATGTGGGAAGTTTACTGATGGGAAATGATCAATGTGGGAAGCTTTCCTAGGATGCTTTTGATATTTTTTACTTTTTTTAAGGTTGATCAATGTGGGAAGCATTTTTACATGGGTAACCATCCTTCAAGAGGAGTGGTCTACAGATTTTGGACTTTTGATTTTTGATTTTAAGATAGTCATCCTTCGCAAGATCAGTCTATGATTTTGACTGGTAGTTATCCTTCGAGGGATCAGTCTACTTTCCTTTTTGATAATATGATTTTTATTTTTGAATAGTTGTCCTTCGAGGGATCAGTCTATTATATTTAATTTCTGATACAAAGCATCCATAGATATTTTTGAATTTTTATTTTGAGTTGAGAGCAAGACCCTCATAAACCATTTCAAGGAGGGGAAATTTTTTTATATATGTAAGCTAAACACAGGTGCCCCATGTCATGTCTTTGGTTGGTAGACAACTTGGATGGATGTAATAATTATTGGGTTCCTGTTAAGGAGTAACTTATCCATGTGAAAGATGTGATGAAAAGAGACGTGGTGCACATATTTAAGGTGTATTAAGGACAGTGATGGAAAGAACCACACACTTTTATATCATTATTTTGATAAGATGGATGGTTAACTAAGTGATGATATTTTAGATACAACTACTATCATGATGATCAATCATTTAACAATAGAAAGGTCGTAAGTGTAAGGCATTCAAAGGTTCCTTTTCAGGTTCACCATCAAGGGAGGTAAGGTGCGATATGCTCCGAACCCATACTTATGAGTGATGATGTATGGAACAATCTAATTAGGGGAAAAATTTCCATGTTTACTCCATTCTAGTGTAGTGACATTTTAATTTTCCTTGAGAAAACGATCACTGATTTTGAAGTCACATTATTTGACATGTTTATTGTAAGCTCATTTGATGCATTCTTGATAGAATTGATGATGTTCAAGGGTTGTTATGCATTTTTCATCTAATAACTCAAGTTGTGCTAGGTGGTCTTGTCAATATTCTTCATCAAGTATGAAATATTTAAGTGATACATAGAGTGAAGGAATTTAAACTTGGAGGAGTAGGAGAAATTTAAGGCCATAGACTAGTGAAAATGGTGTAACACCTGTAGGAGTACAAATTCTAGTATGATAAGCCCAAAGAATAAATATGATTTGGAGATGCCAATTCCTACCTCGCATCCTCTACTATTTTGATAAGGATTTTAATGAGTGTTTTGTTAGAGGATTCAACCTATCCATTTTTTTGAGGATAATATGGAGAAGAAAAGATGAGTTTTATGATGAACGTGTCACAAATTTTCTTAATTTATTTATTTTTGAAGGATTTTCCATTGTCTATGACAATTTTATGCGAACACTGAAATGACATATGATATATTGATATATGAACTTGAAAATAGGTCCTGATTTAGTTGAGGTTAAAGGGATAGCTTCAACCCATTTAGTGAAATATTCAGTAGTTATGATAATAGAATGATGTTGTTGAGATGATTTAGGATGAATAGTACCAATGAGATCTAACCCCCATTGAGAGAAGGGCCATAAATCCTAAGCAGGTTGTAAATCTTGATTGGGGACATGGATGAGATCTAAATGTAGTTGGAATTTGACCCATTTCTTAACATATACACAATAGTATTGATTGATGGTATGCAAGTAATACCCTATCCGTAAGACACATTTTAGCGATGAAATTTCCACTAAAATGACCTCCACAAATATCATCATGTATTTCCTCGATTGCTTTGATTGATTCATGAGATTTAAGGCATCTTAAAAAAATGCCATCAAAACCACATTTATAGAGGATGTCGCCTATGATGAAAAAGTGGGTGACACATTGGAGAAATGATCATTTAGCACTTCATGATAAGTCAAAAGGGATTTTAGATTCATAAAGGTAGTCATATATTTGAGTATACCATAAATCAGTTGGATTATTGTCGATAGTGTTGATGGGAGGGAGTTCATTTTGATGTGAAGGGTAATCTAATCTTTGAAAGACCACATATACTTTAGTGTTATCTTTTGATTATTTAGTTTCTAGAGGAACGAGAGATCCCAAAGAAGCCATAGTGTCTGTAAATTTGTTATAGGATCATGGAATATTTTTTATGGTATAATGATTGAAGGCGCTGAGGAGGAAATCAACGTTAGCTTTATATTTCTACAAAATTTCATTTTTATATTGATATTCTCCTTTGACTTTATTGATGACAAGATATGAATATCCTTATATTTCTAAGTCGTAAACACCTAAGAGAATAGAGGTGGTAAGGCCCATGATTAAAGTTTCGTACTCTGCCATGTTATTAGTGTATTCGAAGTTAAGTTTGAATGCTAGGGAAATAGGAATTCCCTAGGGTGGTATGAGAATGACACCATCCCCTCCCCCTTAGTGGCATTTATATCCTTCAAAGAAGATGGATTTTTTGATAGGAATGAATTTGTATTCATCAAAATTATCAATTGATTCATATGGAAAGTATTTGTGAGGAAGTTGATTTTCAGGAATGGGTGCATCAACAAGCTAGTCTGCAATATCTTGGCCCTTAATAGATTTATGTTATATGAACTTGAGGTCAAACTTAGTCATAAGCATGAGCCATCAAGTTATATGATCATTTTGATATGATTTAGAGTGTATGGTTTTGAGTGGATTGAAGCTAGTAATGACATAGTTCTTATGACTGAGAATATAATGATGTAGTTTAGAAGTGGCGAAGTATAAGTCATAACATAGTTTTTTGGATTCGGTGTAATGGGTTTCATAATCATGAAGTGTGTGACTGATATAGTACACAGCCTGTTCATGACCTTGGTTATCATGGTGAGAAAGCATAACACCTAGGGCATTATTTGAAGTAGATATGTATAAATAGAAGGGCTCCCCTCATGAGTTGGTGTAAGAAATGGTGGTGATAGAAGATAATGTTTAAGTTCATCGAAGGCTTTCTGACAATCAGAATCCCATGCAAAGTCTATATATCTTTATAGAGAAGATGATTGAATGGTTAACATCGATTTGAAAATTGTGATATAAAATGTTGGATGGATTGTAATTTACCTTTAAGACTATGTAGTTGTTTAAGATTGGATGGAGGAGGCATTTCAATAATTACTTTAAATTTAGGTAGGTGTACTTCAATACATTGGATAAATATGATGAATCCTAAAAAATTTCTAGTGTGAAGGCCACAGAAACAATTTGCATGATAAAGACAAACAAAATATTGGATAAGATGAGTAAAGATGGATTCAAGTATGGTAAGATGGTATTTACGTCATTTTGATTTTCCTAAAAGATCATTGACGTAATCTTCGATAGTTTTATGGAAGAGGTCATGAAAAATATAGGTCATGGCATGTTGATAAGTGGCTCCTACATTTTTAAGACTGAATGGCATGGAACTATAACATGGTAGTAGAAGGTTCCCCAAGGGGTGATGAAGGATGTTTTATGTTAATTATTAGTGGTAATAAGGATTTCATTATAGCCAGAAAATAAATCCATGAGGGAGAGCATTTAATGGCTAGATGTTAGGTCAAATAGATGATTGATTTTTTGTAGATTTAAGTAATCTTAAGGGCATGCAAGATTGAGATCCCAAAAATCAGTGCAGATATGTAACTTTCTTGAAGATTTGGTTACAAGAAATATGTTAGAGACCCATTATGGATAATCAATAAGTATGATGAAATTAGCAGAGAGTAGATGTTATAATTCTTCTTTAACAAGGAGACCTACAAGGATGCATCCTATGGAATTTTTTTTGATAGTTTTAGCATTGTGTTAAGTAAATATACTATGTACAATGATATTTGGATCGATACTGGGCATATCACTATATGACCAAGAAAAGGATTGACTATATTTAGATAGAAAGTTGGTAAACTTGTCTAATTCCTGCGGGTATAAGGATTGACCAAACTTTAACTATCTAATTTTCATGAGTGGTTCCTAAATTAATATCAATAGAGGATTCATTAAGAAGGGTCAATGTGTCTGGTGTTAAGGATTTTTGAAGAAAATGGTCATCTTCTCCCATGTGGGAGAGAATGTCTCGATCGTTGTGACAATGAAGGACATCGATGGTGGGTGAATCCTCTTTGATTAGTTCTTACTAAATGAGAGGAAGATTCTTTGTCACATGTTTTGATTGATAGGTTAAGGGTCCTAATGAAATAATATTGACTAAAAAAAATTAGGTGGGATGGATATGATTTCTTCTATGTCTATGAGATCATCAAATTCTTCAAGAGAAAATGGTTCTAAATTTTTGATGTGTAAATACATGGTGTGTGAGGATGGTTTGGAGGAGGGTTGTTTATATCATAAGACAAAATTTTTATAAGGTTTGAGGGAATTTTGGATGGTTAGATGATGTGTTCCTTGTTCATAACATCCTAAAACAAACCCTTTCTAGGCATAGTAATGAAGATACATGTGAGAAAAATACGGGTTATATAAGAAATAAAAATTGGATTTAATGGAATAACATGGTTTTGATGATTATGTTGTGAAGAGGGATGGTAAACTCCCTCGTAGACAAGATTGGTTTTGAGGTACGCAGGACCATAGGAGATGATATCTCTGACGTTAGGTTAGTACATAGGTTGTTTGTCAGGTATTCTATAGGTTTTAGGTATAGAGAATGAATTTAACATAAGAAGGTGGCAATCCCCCAGTGAAAAATGTTCTATAACGCCCTCAAGGGAATAATCATCAGGTAGTTTGGATGACATAATGGATGTGCTAGTAGATGCTTCATCGGATGTTTTTAACTTTGATTTAGGCATGAGGACATCATTCAGATGGTATGTCATATGAAATTTGGTGAAAGGATTAGGATCTTTGGGGAGTGTATATACCTTACCCTCATATTCATATTTAAGACATTGGTGTAGTGTTGAGGGGACACAACACATAGTACAAATCCAAGGACATCCTAATAGTATATTATAGTGGAATTCTCTTTCTATGATGTAAAAGAGTTATGGAAGGGTCTTAACAATGACCTTTAAAGGAAATATAATGGTGCCTAATGTGGGTGTGATTGTATCATTGAATTCTTGAAGTAAAATAGGTGTTTGGGTTATAACGGTATCTCATAATCTGAGTTAATTGAATGAAAGGGATGATATAATATTGATAGTCACACCCCCATCAGTCATGACCCTTTTAATGAGGACATCATTGTAGAGATGATGAGGGACAAGTCACGATCTTACAGGGGAAAAGTGAAGGGGTTCAAAGGAGATCAAAGGCTGTAAGAGCACCTACAAAATTTGTAAAGGTAATGGTCTTCTTCGGATATAAATGGATTGAAGAATACTTGATCATGGCTTGTTTGGGATGTGGTTAAGTTTGGACAAGCTTGTAAAGTGATATTATAACTGAATCTTGGTGTAGCTATTTGATACTGACCTTTGGTACTGCAGTGGATGATGAGGGTGCCATAAGAATAGAGACTTTTTTCTTAGATTATCGGGTCTGATTGGAAGCTTCAGGGGTAATGGAGATGGAAACCTTATTTTTATCTTTAGATGAGGATGATTAGAATTTAGGTGGTGGTGGGATAATGAAAAAGGTTTTAGGTTTGTTTTGATCTAGAGGGTTGGATTTGTGGTTATGGGTCCGAGTAGTAATGTGGAAAACAATGATATGATAAGGAAATATTTTATTTAAGGATTCTTTAAGGGTGACGGGTGTAGATTTCATTGATGGGAGGAGACCTTTAGTTTCAAATTTACTAATGATTACATAGAATACATTATAGTTTTCAATAGAGTGTCCATGTGTCCTATGATAGTCACTAGAGATATTAAAGTCATACAAAGAGGGTTTCCACCCTCGTGGATCAGATGGCTTGGGAGATGGTAATGTTATGAGTGATTTTTGAAGAAGGTTATCTAGGATAATCACATAACGTCCTTTAGGATTTGAAGTGGATGGTGGAGGGGTTTCTTTTATCTTAATATTCGGGTGAGGTATGGATTTGGAAGTGGTTTGTTTAGTTTTCTGTCAAGGAATATTTTTGGATGATGTTATGGGTTAAGGACCAGGACCTAATATGGAATATTGATGGGTTGGTTTTGGGTTTGAGATGACAATGACCTCCTTGGAAGGGGTTGGAATGAAGGTTTGAGGGCCACATAAATGACATTGATATGCGAAGGTATAAGAGGGGCTTTTAAAGACTTGTACAATGGATTTTTTTGTGGGCCCTTCATTGTTTTCTTAGATAAGACAGGTGTGGATGAAAAGGTGGTAGATGTGGATGGATGTTTCAATATGATAGGAAGAGTGGGTGCTTTTGATTGATGATCTGATGTGGTTTTAGAAATTTCATGGTGAGATGTGGATGACATAGACATAGATTTAGAAGATGAGGGGGTAGGTTCGATGGTGTTCCTAGCATACATAGAATCAAAGGTTATGGATTGGGATTCAGTATTAGATAATATTTGATTGATGGTTTTTATGGTATGGTGCACTTGTACACTATTGGTCTTGGCTTGGCTACTCGAGGGGGAATTATTTAGAAAGGGTTACTTCAATACATCAAGGTTTTGGTTTTGAGGTGCGTTTTGGTTGTCTAAATGGAGTTCACCTTTATCGATCAAATATTGAAGGATGTTATGAAATGAAAAACATATTTCAGTTTTTTTTCCCTTAACCCTATAGTATTTAAAATAACAATTATCCCTATACAAAGAGGGATTAGATATAGAAGTGTCGATAGGGAGCATTGGTGGTAGAGAGATCATATTGGCAAAAAGGATTTTATCAAAGACTACGTTATAAGTCTCTCCTATGGGTGTGTAACTACATTGTGGATGAGAGCATTCAGTAGTTGGATTTTTTTATGAGTGGATTTGAATACTACGATGTTGGCTGATGATTTGAATTTTTCAGGATGGGAGGATGATTTTGATGGAAAGTCAAATTTAGGATTCTTGGGTCATAGTTTAGCTCTACCTTCTTCAAGGGCTCACAATTATAATTTATCGGCCATAGTGAAAGCTTAATCAAACGTTAAAAAGGTTTGGATTTGAAGGGTGGATGAGATGTGTTTAGCACATGAATGAAAAAATAATTAAATTAACTTAGTTTGTGGTAGTGTGAATGATAATTTATTGATTATACCCCTCCAGCGGGAAATATAATCAGCGACAGATTTATCTTCAATTTTTTTCATGGTATAAAGGTCACTCATGGTGATTTTACAAGAGATGTTTATAGATAAATGTTCCAATAATATTTTGGCAAGTTGAGTGAACTAGAAAAGGGAATACTAAGGGATGTTATTGTACTAATCTAAGGTAGGACCGGTGAGGGACATGGGGAAAGTTCTCAACATCAGATGTTGGTCATGGGATATTAGATAACACACATAGAGAAAAGCAAAAATGTGTTCCTGGGATCTTACTTACTATAGAATTTCATAAATTCGTAAGTTCTCAGTGAGGCAAATATGATTTATACTAAAGAGTGGATGGGCTCATTACAGATCTGTTCATAAGAGAGTGCATTCTTAGGGCTTGAGGAAGCGGCTTAAAGATTATATATTTTTTTCATGAGGGCTTGAAGGGGATCTAGTTATGGTGGTTTTTGTGAGGATGAGCTAGGTTGATTGAATGAAAATTGGTTGGGCTGTGGGTAGGATGGGTATTGCTGAGGGATATTCTACTGATAAGGGATATTTTGTTGACAAGGAATGTTTTGCTGAAAGGGAGTGTTTATGGGGATACTGTAAGTAGGTTGAGATGCCAACGGTTGTGATGGTTGTATGTACTGATAGGGAATATAAATAGATGTGTTAATGAGAGGTTGGGATGGTTGGGAGATATGTTAGAAGGGAACATATGTATAAGTAAGGAGCTATAAATAAGTGGGTGGCTATTGAAAGTGTAAAAAATATGCAACTAAGGATGGTGTTTGCTGTGGGATATTCTAAATAGGATTAAATTGAGGTATAGAAATAAGTGGTTGTGAGGGTTGAAGTATGTCTTGTGAGATAAGGGTTGGGATGGGTGGCAGTGATAATGCTAGTGATGACTAGAGGAATGGATGCAGGGATGGACATAGTGATATTTTGAACAGGGTTGGTGTTTTTTTCGAGAGGTGGTGGCTAAGATATAATGATAGAAATGACAACAAAACTTACTAGAGGGCTCTAGATAGATGAGGGTGTTGGAGGGATATATGAATAATCATTTGAATTATTCTGAAGAGGTGTGGTAGTGGAAAGATCAGGTGAAAATGTTGGTTGTTGAGTGGACATGTCTTGAGAGGAGATCATATGAAATAGTGAAAATGGGAATAGAATATCATGATATTAGGTGTTTTAGGTTGAGTGTGAGATGTATATGGATGTAGTTGTTAAATGATGGGTTCTTGAGTTAGATCAATAAGATGGGGAAAAACCACACGATGGATCAAGAACATATGAGAGTAGTTCATGGGGTACTGATGGGTTAAAGTTGGACACCCCTACCTATGCAAGAAATGGATTAAGGGCTATGGGGTTTGAATCTAAAATATCTGGAAAAGACAAGATCCCGACCTTCAAATAAGTGAGGACTATGAGGATAAGGGATTCTAGATGATGTAGATTGAGAACTAAGGGAATGTGGTGGCTCTCACTCTTCTGTCTAAGATAGATAAGGGATTTGATGATGGAGAAGGCATATGGAATATAAGAGGCATTTTCAGATACTTTAATTATAACATTAATTTTCTTCATCCCAGATTCTTTGATTTTCAAATTGAGGTGTAGATATTTCTTGATTTGGATTTATTATTGATTGAGATTGTGGAATTTGATGAGGTAATTATGTAGACATTTTTTCTGATGTTTGGATACGGGATTGATGTCGTGTAAGTACCATAATAACAAACACACAATCATCTAAAAATGAAAAATAATTAGATAGGTTATTTACAAACAAAAAAAAAATCAAGAAGACATATATTTTTAGATTATCTTGATTAATTTGAAAGAATGAAATGTGCAAAATGGTTTATAAGGCCATAGGAAATGACTATCTACGGTTGGTTTCAGGAGTGTTTAAGGCTGGCATCCTTGATATACCTAAAGGTACGTGAGGCCCAAATCTATGATAGTACCGGTATGGGGCCTGGTATTGGTGTCTACCCCCTCACTTCACTATCCCACAATGATAAGGGAGTCAGGTGCTTAGCCAATATACCAATAACCAATTTTTTATACTTGGCCAAAACACTGAGTTAGTTTTGATGAAATCCCAATAGTTATCACTTGGTTAGAAGTATTTAATGCAAGTTTGATATTTAATGTGATTCGGCTATTAGTGTGGGGGGATAATTAAGTGAATGCAATCAATTAACCTTCCTAATTAAAACTATATGATCAAGTAGTATGCAAAGTTCATTTTTAAATCTAAAGGAAATAATTGATTTTGATGAGGACATATAGAAAATAATGCAATACAGAAAGCACAATGAAGGGAAAGGACTCACCCTAATAATTCTTCATTTTTAATATTTGTAATTTTTTATTTTTATATTCAAGCAATCTAGCAATCCAACAAGCAAAAGGCCTCCAGAAAAAAGAAACCTGCAAGAACAGGCTTAGCGGAAAAAATAAAACAACATAGAAAACATAGATGTTAGAAGTCAAATTGTAGAGTAATACAAAAGAATTAATAGAATTTGTCAGTGATTTAAATGAATTGCTGGCGATTGTCCAAATTGCTAGCAATTACAAAGTATAAAGCCTAAATATTAAAAATTTGAAATTTCAATGAATGAAAGAAGGGAATTAGGGTCCTACCAAGGTGTGGCTAGAATTTTTAGAGAAGTTTGTTACATTTCTACTCAAATTAATGCAGTGAAAGTAATAAAAATATAAATCAACCTTAGAAGATGTGGGGTTTAACGATACCTGTAGATGATGGTTACCGATGCTCGATGTTGATAGAAGTTTCACTTTGTCCAAAGGTGTATACATTTAACCTATCTTGAAAAGAAACTTGTTATTAAAGACTCTAAACATAATGGATTAGATGAATAAATAGGAGAGACTCTCAGAAAAGGTAAATTCCAAGAATATAAAAGGCTTACCCGAAGGATGTTAGATCACTTTGTCAACAATCAAGTGAGTTGTAATGGATGAGAGATAAATGATAAACTGATATAAGAAAAATAGATACAAGAATAGTATGAAAAGATGAGTGGAACTTGAGATTGAATGGAAGGTCTTGTGTGGCTTCAAATGTGACCCAGGAAAGTGTAGATAAAATCCGTATACACTCAAAATAATCATAAAAATTTCTTCACCTTCTTAGTGGATGTCCCAAAGGAATTCAAATGTGTCTTCAAGTTATTCTATAGGATCATTTTTTATGGCACAAACTATTAGATGGTGGAGAAGATCATATTGTTCTTGAAAAAAGGTTTCAAACTATCAGAAGTTTGTAAATGCTTGTGATTTCATGTGATTGACCATGAATTTCCATCTAACATTAATCCATGCTTAAAAACATATTATAAGAAACAATCATGACATGACAGATGTGATAAATTTGATGATAATTAACAAATAGGTAAAATTGACAGGACTCGCTAGTGATTAGGCAAAGTAGTGACGATTTAGGTGATTTTTGACAATTGATTAGAAACAAATGTTTGATGTTTCAAATTTATGGTCTAGATTGATTAATGAATAAATATGGTTAATAAGAGATAAATGAATATTTTAGAAGCACTTTAGACCTAGATGAAGCTAAAAGATGCCTCAAACCTTGCTTGAGGATGACCTAATGGTAATTGATGTAGTCTGCAAGTTAAATGGTGCAAAATATGATCTATAGGAGTGATAAGATGTCTATAATTTTTTTTGATGATGGTTCACAATGGTTTTTGATGATAATCTTGATATCCAAGTGTTAAATGGTGATGTACAGGATGTTGGAAGTCATTATTGAAAGCAAGATCTTGAGGTTCACAATTGAGGATCCCAAAGGAACACTAAAAAATTTGTATTTATAATCACTAGTGATTACCTAAATTGCAAGAGATCCAGGTTTTTCGAGATTTAGGGTGGAAAAGTGGTTAAAACCACTTTCAGATGATTTTTTGGTTTGTATTTGGGTAGATGGTTTGCTAAGTAGTTACAGATGAGGTATAATTATCAAGGGAGTTATGGAATGGTTAAGATGTGTTGTTTTATTTAAAGGTGGTTTTAGATGGTTAGGATAGTATTTTGGTTGTTGTAAGAATAAATTTTATGCGAGGTAAATATGCCAAAGTAATTATGAATAAGGATAAGGTTTTTTGTAGATTTAAATGTTGATTTGAAGGGAGCAAATTTTAGGTGTCTACATTAACCATTGTGAGCTTATTATGCATGAAATAACCATCCAAAAGAGCTTGAAGCAAGAGAGAACACACATGCTAAAAAAATATAGGGGGGAAAACCTCAAGGGGAATAAAATCAACTGAAATTTGTATATAAATAGTGAAGCATCAACTCCACAAGGAACAACAACCCCTAATTTATCTAAAAAAACTAGACTTTAGAAAGATCAAACTTACAAGGAGGAACCAACCCCCTAATTTATGAAGAAAATAACTAAATTTATCAAGCACCAACTTGAAATGAGGCTATAACCCCCTTATGGTTTTAGTGAAGCACCAAATCCACAAGGAAGACCAAGAACAAACTCGTCCACCTAAGATAATTATCCACCTCTTCTTGTTTCTCACTTAACAAATGATGGAATTATTTACTCTTATTTATCTTATTCTCTTATTATTATTGATATTATCTCTATATGTGATGCATTCAGGACTTTAACACACAATCTAATCCTTAAACATCAAATTAAGTTCATATCCTTTCTTTGTTGCTCTTAGAGACACACTAGATTGCTCTTCTCGCTTGCTTTCTCATCTTCTTCTTTACTAGGTCATAGGAATTATCACACTATTCTTCATCACCCATAATATTTTCTTCATAGGCTCATTACAATCCTCATATGGTTTAGAAGACCTTATTCAAGTCTTTCATTCATCCCTTAACTCTCTATATCTCCATATCCTTCTCTAACACTAATAATTTTAATTGACCTTTCATATATACTAGTCAAAATAACTTAAATCACCATATGTAATCCATAGAAGACAATAAAATATTGTAATAAAATTAAATAAACATGAATAATTCATTTCTTAGTTGGTAATGTCTTCAATATAGGCTCAATCCTCCATTAGTTCTCTAAGAAGCCTAATTCATCTAGGTCTGATCAAACAAAGCACATTGAACATCTTGGGTTTATAAATACTTTACCAAATCAAAAGAAAATGTGATAGGATTTTTTAAATACCTCCACAAGATTCTCCCAAGATTAAAAAATTATTCAACTCAATTTCAAATCATGAAACCTTCTTGAGAAAAAGGACTACAAAAATGTCTGAGAAAAAATCTTCAAAAACACGATCTTCAAAAACCTACAACAACTAAACCATGAAAAATTAAGGTTGAATATAAATGTAACATAAAATTTATAAACATCAAAACATTATTGAAATTCATGAAGCATGAAATAAGGTATTTAAGGACAAATTTATAACTTGGTCACAAAAACTGCCAACACATCTCATAAACTAGTTAAGACAAAATTGACTTACAACACCTGTATGAGCACATTAAAATCCAAAACCAAGCATGAACATGTTATATAAGTATTAAAAAACAAATCCATGTAATTTTTTTACCATTATATTATGTAAACGCTCACACATCCATCTTCTCAAGACTATCTACTTTTCTCTAGTAGGACCTATTACCAACCGGCTGACTTGGTTCACCAAATTGAAGCATTAAAACATTATAAATTTTCTATAAACCTTTACATACATGAAACATGAGTCCTAAAATTCCTCCACCATAAATTTGAATTCTTTTCTAATACAAATTTTGACGGATATATCAAATTATTTAGAAAAAAGCCATTTCTTATAGACCACACACACTCATCCAACAATCTAATGCCACCGAGAGCTACCTAAGAGAATCTAATAAATCCTACAATCATCATACTTTATCAATAAATCCATTCTAATCCATTTTGAGAGATATCTTTCCTATCAAGTTTGTGTTAAGGTTTAAGGAGGGTTTATGAGTTGTTTTAGTGTTAGAAATCGTTCATAAAGGTCTAGGCCTTAAACCTCAATCAAATGTCAAGATTTATAATCTAGAACCCTTCCCCAAATTTCCTATAGATATTAGACACCCATGAATATTCTACATGTGCCAATGAGCAACAACAATTTGACCTCGATTTGGGAAACCTCCATTCTAAGAGCTCGGTAAGACTAAAAATCCAATATATCTCTTAATATTTCAAGTTAGGACCTGAAAATACATACACATACCTAATACAAATGAAAACACTCTGTAAATTCTCAATTTTTCATTCTCACTTTGAAAATTTATCTTCATACCTCATTAGCCCCTGCACTCTTCATTATACTTTTTACTCCTTAATCATCTTGCATTACTATGCCTTGAAACAAACCTTCACGCCTTTTCTCATGGTCTTTAAACCTTATACAAATGTTAAAACCATGATGAATTTCCTCTCATACCTATTTAACTCCACACACTCCAAGAAACTATGACCTACTTGTCAACATTTCTTCATAATAACATCTTCACAATAGCCTTTGTCTTCATATTGTCTATATTGCCAATCAACCTTCACACATTTTGGCATCGATGACATTTTAAAAAAATATCCACATCATTAATTAACTATTACATACATCAATCTATTCATGACATTAATGAAAACATTCAAAAATCTTCCCCTTTTTCCCTTTTCTTAATCTTCTTCCCTTTGACATTAATGACAAAGGAAACCAACAACTTCTGGACCACTTATTTTGCAATAAATCTTCAACAAGAAAACTATCATTTGATTCTTGTTTCTGAGATTTAATAATGACACCAATTGTCTGGTACCAATGTTTGACAAAAACACTCACCATGGGATTGTACCATACTTGCCTCTTATCATTTTCTTGACACTTCACATCATAGATTAATAAAGATCCCCTTGAGCAGATGTTTCATCTTAATGACAACCACACTTTATTGCAATAAAACCTTGATAATCTGGACATAAGAAATGTATGATCATACCTTCAAATTATAATCTCTCCCTATTCTATAAAATTCAGAACTTCACCATACTTACATCAGTCAACTATTGGGAACATCACTCAAACATGGAAGCACAAAGCAAGAACAACCTACTCCCATATCCCTATTCATATATTCTCAAAATAACTCACCTTATCTTGAAATGATTGATACCAATACCATTTCTTCAACACATGACAAGCTCATCACAACTTATGCCTCAATAGCCAACTACTATCAAATGATAGAAATAGTGGCCAACCATTTTCTTACCTTTTAATAAGTACTTCCTTATTTTCCAACCATGTTTACATTCTTCAACCTATTATAATTCCTTCTTGAATGTTCTTACATGCTTATAGAACTAAAAAAATATTCACCTACTTATCTCTCCCTAAGTTTTTACTTCTTTAGTGACTACTGGGAACAGGAATTACAGCCAACTCTTATTTTAAATTCTCAAAGGATTTTGTTGGAAGTGGCTTAGTTAGGATATATACAATTTGATCCTTAATTAATACATATTCAAGCTTGACACTTTATTCACTAACTTGTTCTCTTAGAAAATGATACCTGATAAGAATGTTTTTGGTCCTTAAATACATGGCAGGGTTCTTTAAAACACTTATTTCACTTTTGTTATCACAAAAAATAGGAATGGGAACATCATATTCTACCTTTTAGTCTCTTATGGTGGGTTTCATCCAAAGCACTTGAGTAAATCATGAAATAGTTGCAATATACTTATCCTCACAAGTAGAAAAATTTATTGACCCTTGCTTCTTTCTTGTCCATGAGACTAGGAAATATCCTAATAAGAAATCCCCACCACTGGTGTTTTTCCTATCATTTTGAATTCCTGCATATTCAGCATCAATATAGGCTATCATTTAATTTCAAACTCTTTACTTCTTGAATACCATAATCCATACTACATAGTTCCTTTTAGATAGCTGAAAATCCTCTTAACTACTTACAAATGGTTTCCTTTAGATCTTCTTGAAATCTCCCTACAACTCGTACTGCTTGCATAATATCAGGCGTAGAAGCAGTGGAGTACAAAAAACTTCCAATCATTTACCTATATGTTGTCTGACCCACTTTTGGAGATTCATCTTATTTTCTCAATTTACACCCTGTAATCATAGGTGTACTAATAATCCTACTATCCTCCACTCCAAAAAAAAATCAACATTTCTCTTATGTACATTGTTTGTGAAATGAAAATACCTTTTTCTGATTGAATGATATGTGGTCCAAGAAAGAATAACGACTATCCTAGCATTGACATCTCAAATTCCTTCTTCATTACCTTAGTAAAGTCATTGGTCATACTTTCATTTTCTCCTCCAAATATAATTTCATCTACATAATCCAGTATTATTAATTGATGGTCTTATTCTATCTTCATGTATAGATAGCTATTTGCACCTCCTCTTTTGAAATCTTGGTCTAATATATACCTATCTAATCTGGCATACCAAGCCCTAGGGGATTTTTGTAGACCATAGAGGGATTTATTCATTTTGCAAACATAATATTTATTCATTTGTCAATAAAAAACCTTTAGGTTGTTCTATATATACTTCCTCTTCTAATTTACCATTTAAGAAAGCTAACTTTACATCCATCTAGTATACCTTGAATCCCTCAAAACATGGATAGGCTAAAAAAAATTTTATAGCCTCCATTCTTACTATAGGAGTAAATGTATCTTCAAAATCCACTCCTTCTACCATTGCATACAAATCTAGCTTTGTTTATGGTGAATTCTCAAGTTTCATTCAATTTGTTTTTAAATACCCATTTAGTGTCAATGGCATTCTTGTTCTTAGGTTTAGGAACTAGTTCCCAAGTCTCATTCTTCTCTATTTGATATAACTCTTCATTCATGGCACTCACCCAAAACTCATCTTTACTTTCTTCATGAATATTTTTTAGGTTCAATTTTAGATAGCACAGTAGTATTTCCTTGATTTATATTACTTGTCATTCTTCTTCTTATTTTTACACCATCTTCTTTGCTGTCAATAATTTGAGTCTCTGGATGATCCTTTTGAATTTTTCTTGAAGGCCCTTTTGTATCTTCTCTTTCTTCAACTTCTTTCTATTATTTATCTTTCTCAGTAGCTTCTTCTTCATTTTTGTACTCCAAAATCTGAACATGTGACTTCTTGGGATGAGACTCCTCAACCTTCACATTTTTGCTCTCAATTATCTTTTGCAGTATCTTGTTATAATGTCTATAGGTTGATCTCATGCTTTAATATCCTAGAAATATGCCCTCATCAATTCTTATTTCAAACTTTCCTAGATCATCTTCATCTCTTTTTATGTAGTCCTTGCTCCCAAATACTCTAAAATGCTCCACATTTGCAGGTTTGTCTTACCACTGTTCATAGGGAGTCTTGTCACCATTAGTCCTTATTTGTGCTATGTTCAAAGTATATACTATTATGCGTATTACCTCTCTTCAATATCCATCTGATAGTTTTTACTCATTCAGAATTTTCCTTTCCATCTCTTGGACTTCCCCATTTTTACTTTCCACTACCCCATTCTATTGAGGTGTTCTAGATGTTGAGAATTATCTTCTTATCACATTTTCCTCCCAAAAATCATCAAACTCATTTGACTAAAATTCTTCACCTCTGGAAAACCTCATACACTTGATCTTTGCATTCTTTCATTCTCAATAAGATCCTTAATTGTCTTGAATTTATCAAGAGCTTGATACTTTTCCTTCAAGAAAGCTACCCAAGTCACCCTTGTGTAGTCAGCTATTAATAACAATAAATAATTGTCCCCTTGAATGTTTTGTGTCCTTGTAGGACCACATAAATCAATATGAATAAGTTCTAATGGTATTGAGGTAGATGAATCCTTTGACTTGAAACTTATTCTAGTTTGTTTTACATGTATACATGCTTTGTACACTATATTTGTAGGTTTGGTGATCTTAAGAATGTTTTTCACAAACTTGTTAGAGCTAATTTTAAATAGATTATCAAAGTTTAAATGGCCTAATCTTCTTTGTCACAACTAGCATTCGTCTGTCTTGTTCATGAGACATTTATCCATCTTAATTTCACTCAAGATATAGATGTTTGTTCTCAGTCCTTTCACCCTTGGCCACTAGTCCTTGTGATTTAGTTCTCCTTATGTCACACCATTTTCCATGAAAGCTAATTATGTGTCCTTGACTACACATCTAACTCACACTTATAAGATTTTGTTTTAAACATTCCACATACAGTACATTCTTTATCTTAGTTCTTTCATTATCCAAACATCAAGGTACCTCTACCAACAATATTTGTTGATGTATTGTCTCTAAATTTTGTTGTACCTGAGGAATTTTATCTTCAATGAAATGAACTTATCCATATCACCTGTCATATGGCTTGAAAATTCATTGTCTATATACCAGAATATGTCTTCATTTTAGGTGTGAAGAGTAGTTTGAACCATCAAGGATTCCTCTCTCTTTAGACTTTTGTTCCTCATTCACAGTATTTGTAGAGTCAAACTTTTTGACATGCAACTTCTTGCCTTGTGTTCCTTTTTTAACTACAGGAGACTTCAAAATTCTTGTTTTTGTCTAGATGATTCATGATGACAAAATCTTGCTATATGACTAGTATTTTGACAGTTATAACAAACAACTTCATACTTACTTGAACTAATATAGACTTTAATTCCTTCCTTATCTCCATGGGTACTATTCTTTGAAGGATATTCTACATTCTCTTGCCTTATGACCAAATATGGTAGATGCATAACAGTAACCATGAAATGAATTAGCATATTTCATAGCATTTGGTTGTTTGATAGGATTATTCCTTCTGTTGTTCTTAAAGTTGACCTTCTTGTCCACATTATTATTCACCTTGTCTTGAGCTATCTTCTAGACTTGGCATTTAAAATTTCTCATTAGTTATGTCTTCCTCCTTTTGTTATTATTTAAACCCCCAGCATGTCATATCATATATAGCCTTTTGACATACTCAAAATGTCATTTAGAACCTCGGTGTTATTTTCAAACTTATCGTAGGTCTTCATTTTTTTATAAACCCTGATTAAACTGTTCCTTCGAGGACATCGAATATGTTTCATATATGATGCAATATTCCTCCTTGGTCTTGAGGGATGTTACCACTAGCTTTAACCTATGATTTCAATATTTTTAATAGTTGTCATCATGTTCATTAGGCATGCAACATGTTTGGTCTTTAAAAAAGTTTGACCACAGATCTCTATAACTGCTTAGCCATATTGTGCTTCAAGGATCTCCTTTGAGCTATTAGACTTGCTCCTAAAGTACCTAGCTTCAATACTAATTGTTAGAAGCACAACCACTAAGAGAGGGGTGAATCAATGTCCTTTACAAAACTTTTACTTCAATTACGATAACTTGTATGAACCATCAAAGAAACCATTCAACATTCATTAACCATTATGAAATTATTATACATGAAATAACCATCCACAAGAACTTGAAGCAAAAGAAAACACACATGAAGGGACAAAATATAGGTGGGAAATGTTTTACATCAAGGGGAAGAACCAACAAAGAAACCATTCATAATATCATTATTCTTATATGAATATATCCAAAATGTAATATATTTAGTGAAGCACCAACTCCACAAACCTTATTTATCTAGCACCAACTAGACTTTAGCAAGCACCAACTTGCAATGAGGCACCAACCCCCTAATTTATCATGCACCAACCTAAATTTATCAAAAACCTACTTGCAAGGAGGCACCACCCCCCTAGGGTTTTAGTGAAGCACTAACTCCATAAGGAAGACTAAGCACCAACTCAACCACCTAAGAATGTTCTCAGACTTCTTGTTGTTGTTATCTCAAAAAATGATGTACTTCTTTGATCTCTTTCACTCTTATGTTCTTCTTATTCTTAATTTTATCTATATATTTGATATATTAGTAACATCACATATGCTCTCAAGATTCTTATCACACAATTTGAAGTCAATCATTTATACATCTGCTCTATTGCTCTTGGTAGATACTCAAGATTGTCTTGCCTGCTTACTCGCTTGTCATATTTCTTCACCTTGGACCTAGGCTTGCACAATTTGATCTTAATCACCTATAGGATTCTCTTCATGAATTCATTACACTCTTCATATGGTCTACAAGATTGTATTCATCTCTTATACTCAACCATTAGCTTTCTATATATCAATATTGCTTCTCATGAACAAATAGGCCATATTGACCTTACATATATACTAGTCACAAGCGAATTACATCACCTCATAAGTCATCCATGGAGGATAATAAAACACTATCAGAATCATGAAATACAACATGAATCATTCATTACTTAGTCCAGTCATGTCCTTCAAAATAAATTCAATCCTTCATTAGGTCTCTCAAGAAGCCTAATTCCACTATTTTTTTTCAATTGAAGAATATTGAGCATCATCGGGTCCCAAAAATACTTTTCCAATACCACAATAACATGTCATATGTAATTTTAAAAGACCTCCACAAGCTTTCTCCAAAGCTTAAACCACTATGTCAACTCAATGTCTCACATCATGAAATCTTCTTGAGATCTAGGACTATCAAAGCTGCCCCAAAACTAGTCTTCAAGAGCATGATCTAAAACACACCTTCAAGCAACACATTCATGACAAAATTAAGGACCTATATAAAGGCACTAACATTACTTTTAGAAAACATCACAATATGTTTTTAACTTCATCCAAGTCATGGCATAAGGTGATCAAAGGACAACTCTGCTAACTTCATCATTCAAAACTACCAATGCACATCTCAAAAACTAGTCATGAAGTAACTTCACTTCCAAAACTTGTATCAGATCACCAAAAGAATTAATTATCAAGCATGTAAATGAATTCATAGGTCATGAATAACAAACTACTCCATGTACTTGATCCATCATTCTAATTATGCAAGGACCTTCATACATCCATCTTCATCAAGTCTTTCTGGTTTTTCTCCGTTAGGACTATTAGCAACTAGCTTGACTTGGTTCATCAAATTGAAACATTAAAACACTATAAATTGTCTATAAACATTCATGGAGATGAAAAATTAGTCCCAAAATTCCTCCACCATAAATTTGGAGTCTTTTTCTTATGTAACTTTTGATATATATATATATACATATATATATATATATATATCAATTTCTTCATAAAACAGTCATTTCTTGAGGGGACCACCCACTTACTTGATCACTTACTATCCACCTGGAGACACTTGAAGGAGTCTAGTACATCCTACCAAACATAAAACATGATCAAAAAATCTATTCTGAGACATTTTGAGAAAGATATTTCCTATCGAGTTCATGTTAGGGTTTAAAGTTGGTTTATGAGAAGTTTTACTATTAGCAATTGTTCATAAAAGTCTCGAGTCTTAAACCATGAAAAAAATGTCAGTTAGTTATAAGCTATAACCATTACCTAATTGTATCTGAAGATATCAGACTCCCATGCATAGTTTACGTGTGCCAATGAGTAACAAAAAGTTGTCCTTGAGCTAGAAAACCTCCATTCTAAGAGCTCGGTAAGGCTAAAAAACTAACATCTTGCTTAATACTTGAATTTATGACCTGATACTTCATATAAAAACCTAATACAACATGAAAACACCTCTATTCCCATGCTCAATTATGCATTCTTTCTCTGAAAAATGACCTTCATACTATCATTTGTCCCAATCCATTTCTTCACTAATGCACTCTACTCATTTGTACTTTCTTTCTTTACTAGGCCTTGAAATACATACCTTCACACCTATTGCACATGGTATCCCTAAACCATAAACAACATGCTCAATAAATGGTGAATAAACCTCTCATAACTATTTTAATACTTATCACACTAATAAATAATGACTTTCTTGACAACATATCTTCACAAGAACATCTTCACAATAGCCTTTGTATTCAAATTGTCTACATTGCCAATCAATCCTTCACACATTTTAATATATATGGCACATTAAAAAAATCTCCAAATCATCAATGATATATGACATGTATCAATATATTCATGACATCAATGAAAATATTCAATAGGACATCGGGTTTCAAACATAGTTTTGTAGTCACTCTGCCTAAATTGGTCACTTTTGTAAATTAAAAAAATTAACTAAAAAAATGTTGTGGGACCCCCTTTAAGCTAATAAATATTAATATACTTTAGGAAACCTTCACATGATTTTATTATTTCCTTTATTAAATAATTTTATTTATGGTAAATATTGTCTTTTTCTCTCCCTCTCCTCTCTCTCTGAAGTTAAGAATGCAATTAAATCGAATATGTATTTCTTACTCTCTAGTTATATGTAAAGTTTTTTGATATTGCTATGAATGGAAAATATATATTTCCATGATATCTTCTAGGTATGACCATGCTTTGGTTGCAAAAACTTTATACAAACGGACTTATTAGTGTTATTTGGTTGTTTTTCAGTAATGCGCAATATTTGAATGAAGAATAATTGAAAAGGATAAATATTTTTTATTGTTATAAATGGAAATGTAGTTATTGTTTTCTCTAAAGAGCATAAAAATATCATTATATTGAAGTGTTTTTAAATGGGTACTATAATGTTAGTTAATACTTATTTTGGGTTGTATGTTTGTAAGGGCACATATGCATTAGTTAACTAAAATTTGAAATGTCATTTTATAGCATGCTCATGTGTGAAATAATGAAAGTGTTGATTAGGTGATCTATTAAGCATTAGAGAACTAGGAAGGAAAGAAAATAACTGAAAATTATTAGTTAAGAGTAAGTTCTTGTGTGGATTTCCCATATGTGTAATCGTCTTCATAATATAAAGGACATATGTGGTAAAAATGACCTTATTTGTAAAGGTACACTCTAGTATCAAATAACACGAAGAAAATAAGATTTCAAGTTCAGGATATGCTTTTGGACATGTATTCTAAATGGAAAAATGATACAAAAACCCCCTTGTTGGGATTATAAATGATTTAACCCCATTAGGATGGTAATCAAAAGTATACATGAGGACCCTAATCTAGTAAGCCTTGTGAAGGATATTTTATAACTCATGTTAACTATATGTCATTCCTCCTAAATGGAATTAAAGAGAGATTAGAGATCCAAGAATTACATGAGTAAGAGGGATGCATGATATTTCCTATCCCAGGACCTTAAATATACCTTTAATATACGTACATGGGCACTACTCTCACATGCATTCCCTAGAAGACTTGTAGTATTTTTTTGTACATGTGTACTAAGTGTATGGTGTTATGTCAAATGATATATTCCTTATTTTAAAAATATGCTAAGTGAAAGTGTTAAAAAAATTACATTTGTTTTCCATTTGGAAATATTTTAGGAAGGTGGTACTTTGGGCTTTAAAACACTATGGACTAGGTTACATACAATGGTAAAGTAGGTTGGAACCCTAACTATAGTACACCCATGGTAAATCCTATACAAATCAAAAGTAAACTAAATAAGATTTGTTATTGAAATGGTAATGAAGGGTGTGTTTCTCGTTTATGTATGTTATATTTTAATGTAAAATTATCTAAGAGTTTATATAAATCCTCCCCCTAGGATGGTAAAAATTAAGTAAAACAACTAATATTGTAACCTCATGGTAAACCATACACCCATATAATTAGAGTAACATAGACATTTTCAAAAGAGGGAAGTGGGTGATTTCTATTAGTGGCTTAAGGTAAGATGATTCCTTGGAGACACCACACAAATGAAATTATTGCACAAAATGACTAAATGGAATTTTAACCATATGTTAAATATTAGCCTTGAGGGATGGATTAATGATGCACTGATAAGTAGAATATCATTCAACTATTCAATTATCAAGATGGCTACCCATTTCACCTCTCCTTCACTCTGCATTAAGACGATCACACAAAGTTCTTAATGTGATTAAAATTGACTTGTAATGTAAGAAATGGACTAATTAAAACCTGGAAGGTTCTAATACATTACAATACACTAATCTTACTATGAAAATAGAGACCATTACATGAACTATAATGGTTTTAAGTCCTTTACTCACCTTTTCCCCACTTTTCTCATCATCTTTCTTCATCTTACTCTTCATTCCTCTAGACATTTTTTTCCTTCTAGTATTTTTCCATTGTCTTCCACCTTACATCATGTTTATACATTCTATACTTTATTATATTATCCACAAACTTAATGTAAACTAATAAAGAATTCAATCTTTACTACTTGTTCCAAGTTTGCAAATTAGTACCCATATGACAATGCATTTGGTTCAATCATGGTTGAAATAAACTGAAACCACCTAAAATGAGATAGTACCATTCTTAGTTTCCCTTCATCATGCCCAAGATGTATGAAAAAACTCAAGATCGTACTCTTTGTATTATTCTATATACCTCACCTCTTATAATATTGATCTCAAACTCTTAGTAGGTATTTGTTAGGGGAATATCATGTACATTATCTCTTCTAGGGGATTAAATATGAAAAATTATCATTTCAAGTACCCATTAGAGGGTTTGAGGTGTTTATGAAATTTCAAGATCCAAATCTAAAAGTAAATGGTACTTCCTTTGTAAAAGACCTATTCTTGTTTCATCGGATTCTTAGCAAATTAATGAAATAGATAAGGGTAGGAGGCAAAGGAGGAATACCTGTTTATAATGTTGGTTAAAGGTTGTGTGCACATTTTGATTTCCTAATCCAAGTTGATTGTGAGAGATCCCTTTTGTCTAGGAGGAACTACCTATAAATTCAAAACAATACCACCAAATAGAGTTAAATAAAACAATGAGTGGACTTCCTAATGGAAGCTAGATCCAGTAAGTGTGATTCTTCCTGAACAAGCTATCAATGCACTTTTACATATCAATATTAATGCTAGTTAAATCATACATGAAGTAAATATCCTATTGGAATTGAAACGATCTAGGTATATCTTACAAAACAACAAGGAAGGTCATTCAAAAGTTTGTTTAAGGTCAAAATGGGAGGGTTGAATGGATGGTGTTGAGTTGTAGGTCTATTACAAGCTTTGGGTAATTTTTGGTAGGGATTAGAAATGGTTCTGGGATATTGGGAAGTGGGTATTAGTTCTTTGGTCTGAGCTATATTGACAAACATAATAACTAGTGTCGACTAACTGATCGATGTCAATTAGGCAGAGTGACCAACGTAGGTAGGGGAAATTATCAGAAAGTTTCTAGAATTGGTTTTCCAATCTCCTTGTCATTACAAAGAGGTTGGAAATGGTGAGAGTGAGGTCGTGAAATGGTTCTGAAGACTCATGGATGATCAGGAGAGGGTGAAAATGGGTGGAAAGTCTGGGTATGATCATGTAATGGGTTGATGAAAGGGAGGAAGTATATGGGCGTGGAGAGAAAAAAAATTATAGAGATGAATAAAAAAATATACATAAAGAAACTAGAGATTCAATGAAGAGATGTTGAATACTTACTTGAAAATATATTGGAGGATGTCGGTGATGAAGACGGTGACAGTAGAGATCCAGAGAAAAGACTCATTATATTCATGTTATGGAAGTTCAGACTTCTGTGCCTCTCTCTGTTTTGAATTTGTGATAATGAAGAGGATGATAAATAATGATCGATGTTGGCAGTGCTCCTATGTGTCTCCTTTTTCCTAAGTGCTAAAGAAAATTGAGTTCTCCAAGTCTCTTGAAGAAATGAGATCCTAAATCAATTGACCAACTTGAGAAAAGGATTTTGGAAACGTATTTAACCTAATTGGCAATAGTTAGGTGACTGAATTTAGTTGATATATAGCTGAAATCGGTCAAGGAAGGAATATCTAGGTTGGCCAAAAATACCCAGATTGTTGTTATTTTTGGCATGATCTCCAACCTTCTAAAAAGTCTTAAGTGATAGATCATGGAAAGATAAGTAGGTTTCCTTTTAGGTTTATTAATAGGAGTTAAGTATAGGTTTTAGGCTAACTCCTAGTTAGTTAGGATAGGTTTAGACTCAGTTTTAGGTCATTAATGAAGTTTGAGTAGGTCATTGAGTGAGTTGGCTTGGTGAGGTGGTTAAGTGAGGATATTAATTAATTTAATAAAGATGATTAATTTAATTAAGATGTGCACTATGGGATATGAATAGGTAGGATATGGTTAATTTAATTAACGGGGCTTCAAGGGGAGTATGACCCAATTTTGGTGTCTAAATTTTGCCCCTTTTGTTGTAGCGTGTATTTGTAAGTGACATTGACAAAAATAGGAAATTGGTGTTCTAGGTTGTAATGGAGGTTAGATTTCCCCAAGTAGGGATGAAAGTGAGATTACCCCAAGTGTGGGTGGAGGTGATCCCCCTCAAACTAGGAACTGATGAGGTGTTAGATGGATTCGGTGAGTGGTTTGATAAATATGTAAGTGATGAAAGTGAATGTATGTGGGTAAGGGTATGGGGACTTTGGGTAATGGGTAATGGTCAAATTGGGTAATAGGTAATGGAAATCAAATGCACACACATGTATAGACTGTGATATGGTACTAGGTAGAAGAAAATGTAAACTATACATTGTTCAAGGTCGATAGTTTTATCCAAACGAGGGTGAAGTGATTCAGGTATCCAAGGTACAAGATATGGTCTAGAAACACAAATTAGGTTAGGTGCAGGACCGTTTAGGTATGATCTAGTAACCCAAAGGTTTGACCAAAATAAAAAACATAACAATAGGCAAGGTAAGGTCACTAGGCTAAACCACACAGGTAACAACATCACAAGGTATAGCGATTACATTAGTTTAAAGGTCACAAAAGGTAGTTTTGGTCAGGGTATATAGGTCATTACATGGGTAAGACTGAGATATAGGTAAATAAAAAGTCCCTAAATGTGATTAAAGAAAGGTATAGGTGATTTAGGATTTTGGGTAGGGTGTAATAGGTGCTGGTAAGGCCAAAACTTATTTGACAGTAATGAGTTTAGGTCAAAGTGGGAAAAATGTAGGTGAAATGGTACTAGCATGTGATTGATGCTGGTTATAAGGTAACCGATGTCATTCATGTTGATTTAGGGTTAATAAAGAAAAATCTATGTTTTAAGGATTCATTTTAACTTGTTCTCATTGTTGAAAATGACAAAGAGATTGTGCTTCCATGGAAAGTGATTTAGCTAAGTGTCGAGGTGAGTTAGAGAGATATGATTACGGGAGTTAGTGTTAGCAAGAAGGTCCATGAAATCAAGTGGAGTGAGTTAAGTGGATGAGAGATTTGAGGTAGATTTGAGATTGAGTTGAGTTGAGTAAATTATGCTTTAAAATGAAGAAATTTGGGTGGGAATATGGATTTTGAAATGGGGGTAAAAAATGGGTGAAATCAAGGTGGGAAATGAAAAAATTAGGTTAAATAAGGTGATAATTAAATGTAAGGTGAATTTGGGTGGGATGGGGTAGGTTGTAGGTGAGTTTTAAGTGATTTTTGTATGAAATGGGATTTGGGGGGATGGGTTCTAAGTTTTTTTTTACATGATAAAGAGTGACATCAGCCTACATTTGGCCGACATCATTTGGATTTGTCCAACATCGGTTAGGTATTAGGTGACCAAAATCGGTTAAATGGAACCAATGATGGTCAAGGAAAACTAGAGATGGTCAAGGTGACCAGTTCTGGTTAGGGTGAAGGAATAATAGGGGTAAGAAGGGCTAGTTATGAAAGGAAAATGGGTAAAGAAGGGGCAAGTAAAGAGTGTATGTAGAGGGATACGCATAAAATATGATTATTGGCGATATGAGATAGGTAAGTAGGTGAATTGAGCTAAGGGAATGAGTAATAATGATAGGGTTGGTAGGCATGTAGGTGAATTGGGTAAAGAGGGTAAGAACAATTGATGTGATTGGGTAGGGTTTTGGGTTAATAAGTAATTGGAGGTAGTCAATTCTTAACAATATTGTGGGTTGTTGGATGCAGGCTAGGGACTAGTTGAGGATACGGGATAGAGTACTACCTCTGTTGCTATAAATATGGTCTAGCATGACTACAGAGGAGTGGGAGCATATGACTGATGTCGGATTGATTGGGATCTATCACTATAGGTGCATATCACAAGACCCTATCTTGATGGTTATTCTCATTGACAAATGGGATTCAGCGACCAACACTTTTCATCTACCAATGGGAGAGATGACCATCATCTTAGAGGAAATGTATAGGATCTTGTGGATATCAATTATTGGGGAGATAGTGTATTCTATTTCATCAGAGGCATCAGTGGAGATGATAGTGGTTGTGTTTGGGGAGGTGATGGGTGAGCTGAGGTATCATAGTGTAAGCCTTAGTTATAGAGATATGTATGCATCCCATCCTTAGGAGATGAGGCTAGTTGTATTAATGATGGAGGATGTATGTTTCTTCACCTTACCAAATGATGAGGGTGGGATATTCTCATGAGCATTGATCAAATTTCTCTAGAATATGATGGAGGAGTGGATCTACTTTACCTAGGCACCGACATTCCTAGTACAACTATATAGGGAGATATGGGCCTATGGGAGATTACGATAGTTTAGTTTGTGTTGTAACTTTTTACCATATTGTTGGGCATACACGCATATCATGTGCATGAACCCTATGGGTTTGCTACAACATGATTGGTTCAAGGGTGGATTGGTTAGATTTGGATATAGACAATGGGTACTAGTTGGTGGGTAGCATAGGGTGGCTAGGGCCACACATGATGTTTTCTATTATAGGTATTTTTGGAGGGACTTTTAGGAGTCGATATTGTATGGAGGCCCTACATTAGCTATCCCTCATAAAGGGACATGGTTAAGGAGTTAGAGGAGCTTCAGCTGCTGAGGTGGTTACAGGGACAGTGTGATGGAAAACATGAGATGCTACCTTTAGATAGGCTTAGATGGAATTTTGGGCTGCAACAAAATGTTCCTCCAACCTTCCCATAATACCAGAGAGATGACATGGAGAGACCCATGTCTCCACCACTTCTGAGTATGCCAACAGGGTAGGAGGATCATCCAATGGATAGGTAGATTGATGACACTAGAGTCATCGATGGTTATATGTAGTGATGGGTGGCATAGTGATGGGAAGCACCAACGAGACCAGGAAAACTCAATCTTGCTATCATGATAGTATAGAGAGATACTTTGCAATAGTAGGTGGCCACTCTTCAGACATAGCTCACATGTGTGTAGGGTCAGTTGGAAATATCTCATGCATATATGGCCACCATGCAAGCCTAGGTGACAGCTTTACATGCTCATCTAGCCCAGGTATAGGCACCCACATAGGGAGGTGATGGGGATGGAGTGCATGTATCTGCCTTAAAGGCACATGTAGTAGGTTTATAGGGCTAGCTGACCACTACAAAAACATATGTTGTGGCCTTACAGGCCCAGGTTGCAACATAGGGACCTCCACAGGCTCAAGGACATGGTCCCATACTACAGGCAATAGTGGAGGGACAAGGCCCCATGGTATAGGGAGGAGGATATGGATCACAGGTATAGGGAACTACGCCAAGATTAGCAGGGATGAGCACACAGGTTACATTGAGACCTATGGAACCACATCAAATGGTGACTATGGTGAGGTTTAGGGATAACCTCAATGAGGCACGTTACTATAAGGATCACCTGATAACTACCCAGATAGATGTCCTGTCTTATGCTAAGAAAAGCACCCATAATGTTGCGAGTGAGAGGATGAGAACCCACACTCATATTTTAGAGAGCACATGGGAGAAATAAGTCTAGAGACATGGGCAAGGCAAGGCTACTAGTTCATGTAGGCCAAGTCAAGCTAAGGGCCTAGTGGAGATTAGACTGAGACCTATGGAGGGTGGAGAGATATTGGTAGGGTGAAAAATAGGTTAGGAGGAGGAGACAAGTGAGACTATCCCAGAGGATATGAGGTGGGGTAACGATTAGTCATTTGGTATGATTATTGTTTTTAACATTTTGATATATATACTTGCTTGCATGCTGAAGATAGTGAGGTTGTTTATGAGAGTTTTGTGATTTTAATTTTTATACCGGCATACATGCAAAAGATAGTGAGGCTATATATGAGAGTTTTTTTATTTTGATTTTTATACCAACCTGCCTGTCGAAGATAGTGAGGTTGTATCTGAGTGATTTGAGATACTTATATGTATTTGTATTTGTGTATATGTGTATTGATACATATACTTTTTCCTAGTTATATAGATGATGATATTTAGTGTATGGATGATGTATCTGTGTTTTTAATTTCTATTGTTATTATGCATTGATGGAAACTAGGCATGATTGAGTTTAGGTCATTTAGGCATGGTTGAGTCAAGTATAGACATGGCAGAGTCATGTATATGTATGGTTTGGGTCAAGGTGAGTTAGGCATGGTGGGGTATAAGTGAGTTAGGCATGGTGGGGTCTAGGTGAGTTAGGCATGGTTGATTCTAGGTCATTTAGGCATGGTGGGGTTTTAGGCCAGTTAGGAATGATGGATTTTTAGGTCAATTATGTATGATTTAGTCATGTTGTTGGGTTTGATTTAATTTCCATGTTATTGGTAGTATGGAGAATAAATTATGATGTATATTTATGTTATGGTTTAAACTTCCAAATATTTGATATCATGGAATGATGAAATGATTGATGTATGATGTGATGAAATGGTAGGTATGCGTGTTTTTATTAATTTCTAAGTGTTGTAGAAAATGGAAAATAAATAAGCTAGAATGTGAATAGGAAAATGGGGTAAAATAGGTTAGGGTAAAGAGGGGTCGATCTAACCTCCGAGGGCCCCATGCTCTTGGAGTGTTTCCTACATAGCCATAGCGAAAAGGGGCCTCAGGTCGATGTAGTTTTCCCATAAGATAGAGAAGAATATGATAAGGTAGAGGGATGGGTTGGTAGGTTTTAGGCATGATTGATTCTAGGTCATTTATGCATGGTTGAGTTTAGGTCAAATAGGTATGGTTGATTTTAGGTCGGTTAGGCATGGTTGAGTTTAGGTGAACGAGGAAGTCTTAAAATGTATGTGTCGATGGTATAGTTCTATATAGGAGAATCAATAAGGAATGAAGAAGGTGAAGGGTGAGAGGTGACTAAAAGATCCACCTAATTGGTAAGAACCATAACACATCTACCATACCAAAGCTAGGATTATGAATATAAAACCTTAAAGGCATTTCCTAATTGACTATTTGAAGGGTGAGTAAAGTCACATGATCACGAAATGTCACATTTGTGGCACTACCCTTGAGCGGGTAGAAAATTAGTGTGAAAAAGGCAATGAGGTGAAATCAGGTTGATTTTAGTGTAACCTAGTGTAAGACAACATGCCTATTTGGCAAGAGACCCAAGATCAAAATAGGCAAGTCCATGATGAAAAATTTAATCTTTTCCTTTTTGTTGTTTCTTTTGTTTTTGTTTTGATAGACTAATCGATGTGTGAAGTCTATTTGGGATTATTATATTTTCTCCTTGAGGTCTTCATGAAGTTGATCGATGTGGGAATATTCTCAATATTTTATTTTATTGTTTACAATAATAGTCTTCTTATTATGATAGACTATGTATAATATGGCTAGCTTGGTAAAGTTGTCTAGGGAGCAGTCTATTTATAGCAACGAGATAGAAAGCATAGATGTCCTTTTTGAGGGAATCACATTTTTGTTGGAATTTTGAATCAAGGAGTTGAATCCCATTTTACTTTTGAATTTTTTTTCTTTGGAGTTTTAGGTCATGGACAAGACTATAGAGACCGCTAAGCTCTTGTGTTGTAGACAAAACCATAGCGCACAAAGGCTAACTATGAAAGAGAGGGTTTAAGTGATGAAAACCATGCGATTCCATCTTGAAAAAGATGAAAAGTATCCATGAGAATCACACCATGAGTATAACCATGGTACTCACATTGAAGATAAAAACTAAAAGGTAACGGGTAATCACATGATTCTTGTTTAGTTGTTATTCCTTAAATATGTAAGTGGAAGGTGAATGAAACTCAAGGGACAAGCGCTTAATGGACAGAAGGTGATATATGAATTGATTCAATAATAGAATGGTTAAAGATACAAAGAATTGAGGGGCTTAGGTTTGGGTTTACCTTCGAGTGAAGACAAATGATAAGCACCTGATCCATAGGTATACATAATAATATACAGTCCAAGCCAATTAGGAGTGAATTTTCCCTGTTTACTTTTCTCTTCTTTTGTTACATGTTGATTTTCCTTCAGGATGAGGTCACCGAATTGGAAGTTTTATTCATGGACACATTTATCATAGGTGCATTTGATACATTTTTGGTAGATTTGGAGATGGTCGAGAACATTGAGACGACACTCGTCTAATAACTCAATTTATGCCAAATAGTCTTGGAAAAAGTCATCATCGTTGAGAATATATTTAAGTGAGATACAAAGAGAGTGAATCTGAACTTCAAGAGGTAGAACAACCTCTATATTGCATACCAAAGAGAAATGTGTGGTAGCAGTTGAAGTATGAATACTAGTATGCCAATCCAATCCTTTCGAGTATCATCAACAACTTTCATAAGAATTTTTTTAAGATTTTGTTGGTTGATTCATCTTGACCATTTTTTGGAGGGTAGTAGGGTGAATAAAAAATGAGTTGAATGCCAAAGACATCATAAATCTTCCATAGGGTTTTGTTTTTGAACTGTTTTCTGTTATCAGTGATGAGACGATGAGGAACACCAAAGTGAAAAATGATGTTATGGTTGATGAATTCACATATTTTCTCGGCTTTTGTATAAATAAGAGGTATGGATTCTACCTATTTAGTGTAGTATTTAGTACTGGTAATAATCCATTGATGACATTGGGAAGAATGAGGATTGATCTCATCGACAAGATATAAACCTTGTTGAGAGAAAGGACAAAGGTCTCGTGTGACCTGTAAGCCATGACTAGGTATGTGATGAATATTATAATGTTGCTGGCACTTCACATAATGTTTGACATAATCATAACAATCACAGTTTAAGGTAGGCCAATAATAGCCTAGGTAAAGAATGTGTTTAGTGATAGCTAAACCACTGAAGTAACCTCCACAAATTCTTTCATGAACCTCTTTAATAGTGTAGGGAACTTCAAAAATTGTAAGGCATTGTAAGGATATACCATTAAAGCCATGTTTATAAAGAAGACCACACATGATAACATAGCAAGAGACACCTTTGAGAAAGGATTTTTTTCCATTGCGAGTAAGATCTGGAGGTATAATTAAAAGGGAAAGGCAGTCAGTAAATTTCTTATACCAAAGGTCATGCGGCTAAGTTTCAATGGTTCCGATGAGGTTGATGTCTCGAAATAGATAGGAAGGTGATTATAGCCTTTTTACTGTGAAAAATATTTTTTGAGTATGAGGGTGAAGTGCGTACTTGAGAAGCAAGACATGTCATGGTGTCTACAAATTTATTAGTGGAATGAGGGGTGGTTTGAATTTCATAAGGGTCAAAGGTAGTCAAAAGTATGTTTACGTGATGATTATACTTTTGAAGTATCTTGTTTCTGACATTGGTATATACCATTAACTTGGTTTACAATCAATTGTGAATCGACAAAGATATTAATTGAATTAACATCTAAGGCAATGGTGGTTTGAAGGCCTAATAGGAGTGCTTCCTATTCGGTGATATTATTAGTACAATCAAAATCTAGTTTGAAAGATAATGGCATAGGATCACCATAAAAAAGAATGAGGATAATTCGAGAACGTCCCCCACACTGAAATTTGGAGCTATCAAAGAATAGGGTCATATGGTAAATGGTATCATCCAAAGAGATGGTAGCAATGGATTCATCCAAGAAATCAAAGTTAGAGGATTGATTTCCTAAGAGGGGTGCATCTATAAGTTAGTCGGTGATGGTTTGTCCTTTCACATATTTTTGATGAATGAATTTGAGTTCTAAGTATGGAAGAAGTATAAACAAACGTGCATCTCACTTATGTTGGTAAGGCTTGGTATACATGTAATATAAGGGGTCCATATTGGTGAAAATGAATGTTTTGTGGTTAATTCGGTAATTGCAGAGTTTAGTGGCGACAAAAACTAAGGCTAAGTAGAGTTTTTTGGCATGGGTATATATAGTTTCATATTCTAGGAGTGTACAACTTACATAATAAAATTCTTTCTCCCTATGTTTCTCGTCGTGATGAGTGAGCATGCCACCCAAGGAATGTTCATTAAAATAAATGTAAAGGTAAAATGGTTGGTCATCCTTAGGGGGGATGAGCATAGGTGGTTGGAGGAGGTACTATTCTAAGGCATCAAAGGCTTTGTGGCATTCATCATCCCATTTGGAGACATCATTTTTTAGGAGATGATGAAATGAATGGTAGTATTTTGAAAGCTTCGAAATAAAGTGATGAATAGATTGCAAAGTGCCTTGCAAACTACTAAGTTGACAAATGTTAGTAGGTGGAGGCATTTCAAGAATATCCTTGATTTTAGTAGTGTTGGCGAGAAAATTTTTGTTGTGGACAAATTGGTGGGTTTCAAGCCAACACTATGGGAATCTAAGTCCCTCTACTTGAAAGGTGCAGCTTCTATAGGTGCATGCATAAAAGGTGGATTTCAATGGTGGCATTTTGACAAGAGATACAACAGGGGCACTCCACTGACCCTGTGGAAAAGCTACTAATGTCTCACTAGAGAAGAAACTATCTTGGAAAGGGGAAGGGGAGTGGAAATGGAGGTAGGAGAAAACTAATGTTGTGAGTAGAATATCAAATTCCCACACACATTTATAGTTCGAAGAAAAAAAAATCCGTAGGAGAAGCTACAAGACCAAATAAAATTCATTGGTCGTAAGGTACCAATCAATCCCTCAATCAAAAAGGTGAAAATTCCTTCTTTTATTATTGAAGCTAAAGAATATTTTGTAGAGATCTTTGAGAATAGAGGAAATTCTAAGGAGAAGGGAAAATAGAATAAGTATGGCATTTTTTGTCTTTTCTAGGTACAAAGCACTTTAGTATTTTTTGAAATAAACCACCAGCCCCTGGAATGGCTTTGAGGAGCCATTATATCTCATGCCAAAATGGTTAAAACTTTACAAATCATTTATGCCTCTTCAAATCCTCCATTGTGAAGAAAACGCTCATGGTGGGTTAAAAACCAGATCTTGCAATGTGAACATTACTTTTGATTTTCCAATTTCAATATAGACCATTTGATTTTCTCTTATAACTTTGAAATCAGGCCGTTGATGTGGTAGGAAGATATTAGAGTGGGTATTTGGGAAATCCCTTTGCATTTTGTGATTGTTTAGAGATTTGGAAATTTGGAACAAATTGGCTCACACCCCCGCTTCAAATTTTTAACTTAGGCTTGTGGCACGTTTTCATTGGAAATGGGGTTACGACCCTTTTCTTAACATTTTAACCTTTTTTGGAAAAAGGCTCAAAAACTCAAATTCCTCTGCCAACCTACTGCTCCGATTGAACTCTTTACACATGGCACCCTCTAATTGGAAATGGGGTTGTGGCCCTTTTCTCAACATTTTAACCTTTTTTGGAAAAAGGCTCAAAAACTCAAATTCCTTTGCCGACCTACTACTCTGATTGAACTCTTGACATGTGGCACCCTCTGATTGGAAATAGGGCCATGGCCCTTTTCTCAACATTTTAACCTTTTTTGGAAAAAGGCTCAAAAACTCAAAGTTCTCCGTCATTTTGCTCTCCCACTTTGACTTTTCAACGGCAGGCCCGAGACCTTGGTGGAGCCATGGAGCATTCTAGAACTTTTACTTCACTTTTGGGAATTTGATTAAAATTCAAAAAGTACCCCAAAGGCCCGCTCATCTACTTTGACTTTCAATGATGGGATTCACCTTTGACTTTTTATTTGCGGGCTTCAACTTTGACTTTTTCCCTGTGGGCTCAAAATTTGACTTTTACCTTTATAGCCTGATCGGGGTTGCAGGTAACTTTTTAACTTTTCACCTTTTTTACAAAGAGGCTCAAAATAGAAAAAATTCTACTGACCCACTTCCAATTAGGTATGTCCATGTACCCATGAATGATGGGGCCAAAATTTGATGGGGAAGAAAATGCCCATCTTTTCTGACTATGGGAAAAATACACAAAGGAAGAGAACTTCATCATTTTGAGTCCAATTTTTGAATTTCCTTCATGAGCTGGAGGCATGGAGGTAAAACAATGATTTGATGACATAGGCCATAAAAAAAGCAAACAATTTTTATCAAGAAAGGAGATTATAAAGAGGATATTACGTGCACAGACTGGGAGATGGAGAATTTATCAAAACAAGCAAAACAGAGATTTAAACAGCACTAGGGCATGAATTTTTCTAACTTCATCAAAATTTCAACATGGCTTAAATATTTTAGGAGGGTGAGATCTCAAAATTTTTAATTTCACTTGGAAAACGAAAAGTGGTTTTCGGGAGACAACAATTGGCTCTAGCTTGGGGACATGGTATGGACTAAGCATGACGAAGGCATAGTGTGAGGATCCAAAATCTCAATTTTTAAAGTGTATAACATTCGTCAGTGCCTTATCAATTAGGCCTTGCATATTCATGTACAATTCTAAGAAATAAATATCAGAAGAAGGAAACACACAAGCTCACAAAATGAAGGAAACACACGGCACACAACAAAAGGGGAAACAAAACCACACAATGGAAATGGAAACACACTAGGAAATCACCTATGGTACAAGGTGGGGGACAACATACTTTCACTTATGAAACAATTTCAATTATTTCCCACTTCGAGGAAATTCCAATGGTGTTCCATCCAAGTATGAGAGGAGAAAAACATTCTCACCACAAGCTCCATGAATTTGGTATGGGCCGAGCCATAATGAATCCAACTTTTCATGGCTGCCCTTTAGTTCTCTTCTCTTGTCCAATAGCAGGACAAAGTCTCCAACCTTGAATTCCTTTCCTTTTCCATTTTTTCAAATATCTTCTTCACTTTCAATTGGTGTTCTTTAATTCTATCCACCACTTGGAATCTTCTTTCCTCCAACTTCTCTAGGAAGAGGATCCTGTACGTACCCAAAATTGAAGTGTATTGCACCACCGGAACAACGTAACATGTACCCCAATGATGATACAGGTCTCCTCTAAGGTGTTCAGGATCTGAAAAATCTCTCCAAGTATGCGTTATCATCCTGCATGCCCCACTTAGCTCCCGCATGCTTTGTTTTTCTTTTTTCCCCTCTTTTCCTACCCTTTTTCTCTTCAGTTACAAAACCACCACCCTACCTGGGTGGTAGTCTCATGATCACCGCCCTACCTGGGCAGTGGTCTCATGACCACCGCCCTAAGCAAGGCGGCGGTCCTGTAACCACCGCCCTGCTCAAGGCAGCTGTCCTTTATGCATTTTCTAGAATGCTCTTTGAACACGACTCACGTAAATTTCAACGTTCACCAGTTTTTTTTCACCGCCATAAACTTGCATTAATGATTATGGTTCCCTGGAATAGTGTTTTTCCATTGTTTATAGTTTAAGATTTCAATTTGGTTTTTACCTTGGGTAAATACAAATGCTATAAATATTTGGCTTGTGCTCAAGCAAATGGCCCCTCAAATTTGCCTCTGAATTTCTCATCGCATTAGATTAGTCTTTCATTACATGCTTAGTTTTGTTTTGCTGTTAGGAAGCCACATATCCATCTTGTGCAAAGTGTTGTTGATATTTTATCCAATCCATTGGAGTAGAATAGTTTGTTTACAATAGGAAGCCATTAAATTTGTAGTTTTTGTTCTTCAAATAGGATAGTTTCAGGTTCTGGATGTTTTATGTTGCATGACTCGTAATAAATCCTGATAGGAATTACATAATCCAAGCTCTGTACTCTTGTGTTATCCCTCTCCTACTCACATTATATTCAGTCTGTATCTTAAGCTACCTTTGTCCCAATATCTACTTATGTTGATGCTAGCATTACATGATTTTCTAGATCCACGTGAACACGAAGAAATGAGGAGATCACACTGAGGGGACAAGATCACACACACCATAGGATTCACCACTGTTCTGCAGAATCCAGGTTCTATCTTTCAAAGTTCTAATTAGAATCATATCAAATAGAGTAGTTAATTGCTTTATTTCAGTCAATATTACTTTCGATATTACCAGGGAAGCTATAGGGATTGATAGTTTCTGAGAAACTATGATTCTTTCCTCACTTCTGAGGTAGGATCGAGAGTCTTGCAAATAGACTAGATCAATTGTTTCGTTATTTAGAATAGGTTCACAGTTGTATGGACAAATAGCTATACTCGGTTATCTTGTTTGTTTTAATTTGTTATTTTAAACCGTCAATTCTAGATATATTAGATAGTTGTTCTTTAAATTCTGTTTAGTAGATAGATATATCAGATTTAGGAATATACATAGACATATCTTTCGTAATTAGTTTATTCTGTCATTATTTAGATTTATATAAATTTCTTTTGTATGAAAATCACAGGACCTAGAGAGCCCAGAGAATACGTATTCGATCCAATCGTGCCCTAGCCCAATCTCATCACAACAATAACTAATATAGATCAAAATCCCAGGATCCATGTCTTCCAAACAACGGTAAACTTACAACAAATCAGTTTCTAACTGCACGGGTTAAACATAGAATACGACCAAGCACACACATTTTGGTCAAATCAACCAAACTATAGATTACCCTAGATTCATATTTGCATGAATGTAGAAGGGTTTGAAAGAGAGTAGACCTTTTGTTATGATCCTTTGGTCCCACAGCCAGACGTAGGAGATACTCTCACAGATATAGATACCATCTTGAGAATTTAGGTTGCACAAACTCCTGTAAGATATTATGAGAAGATCACACAATTATTGATTCTGAATATAGAAGTTGAAAAGGCATATGACTATTGGATACTAGGGATTAGGGATTGATTCAGCACATGACCATAGCAGGACCACAACAAATACGAATCTATGGTTTTGACCCACAAATCCCATAGCCCAATGAGCCCATAGGTGAATCAGACATAGATGTTGGCCTACGTACACTAGTATTCAGATCTACTCCACTTCCACCTATCATCATCAAATAGTTATCGTTATTGGACATAACAGCTAACAAAGTTAAGGAGTTCTGGACTAGGCCAGAGAATCGTCCATAGAGTCAATTATATTTATCATTCGTCCTATGACCTTAGCAGGAGACATACACGAAACTATCCCAGGAAATTTTCCACGTATTCCACAACCTATAGACCGAATCATGCCAGAGCTTGATATTGATTGGAGACTTTGAGAATTCATCCTTGCTAATCGATCTATCACACCAGTTCAAGTTAGGAGGGTCATCTTTGCCTTAGATTCACAATTTCCACTAGTGCGTATCAAAGACATCAGATTGTCCAATCAGCTTTTCTGAATCCCACACATATTTAATCCCAACCGGTTGTATCAACACGACCTCGGGAGGTCAGGTGTGAGGAAAAGTTACTTGTAAATTCCTATGCTTGCTTGTCACTTTTCCATCATAGAAAATTGGTGAACCTGACGTGAACTTTCTACTTTCTGGTCTAGAGTCAAATTTCTACTGGTTCTTTCAAATTAAAACAAACTCTTTCATCTTTACTACCTCATTAGCTTTCACCATCACCTTCGCTCCTTCCCATTATTCTACGGGTATTCATATACCCCCCGAATATGTCGAGATTTGATGCATTTGGTAGGCCTATCTTAGGTCTTGAGGCATACCACGCTCAACTGAATAGGCAGTCATCTCCCTCGCTCTTGGTATGGGGTGACAACTATTCAGATAACCAATTATCAACAAAAACTCCATCTCCAAGGATCAGATATAACTCATCTTTCCAAACAGAATAGTTGGATCAGTTCACTCAAACACGGAAAACAGAGCCTTCAGGCTCGAACAATATGACGCTCATAGGAGAATCAAGTTTGTCTCCTTAGGTACTACTTAGACCAAAAATTAGTAGACAATTAGACTCATACCTGGGTTTAGATGATGAACATTTGGTATGTTATACCAGGAATGAACAACGTTCTCGAAGTATATACCCACCTATAGGAGGTTTACAAACACAACCTGAGGTCTCTTTTCAAGAAAATACCTCCATGTCACTACATATAGGAAATGCCCTCGGGGAAACTTGGCAGGGCAGTGATCAATTCATAGCAGGATATCATATGCCTATACAACACCATGATATACAACAGATGCTGTTAAGGCAAAACACCATGACTTACCAAATGAAGTCATTTCAACATTAGTAGAAAAAGTGAGAGGGTTAGAACTTTCCCAACAAATCACCATTCTGAACTCATGCAGACAGGAAATTCCAAACCTAGCCAAATAGACCTCCTCACAGGAATAGGTATGTTAGGTGTGACTCCTCAGTATTCACAAAAAACACCGATTAGAACCACCATTTCTAACACCGTTCCAATACCTCCCAGTCTGGTACAAAATAATCCATTCTTGGACAATCCCCCTTCATACTTAAACATGTACTCCAAATCACCACAAGGGGATATGTTCTCCTCTCCCAGTAATTTTTCTCAACCATAGGGGTTCCCTTATGCTCCTACCTATGCATATGCAATGCCATATCAACAACCCATTCCACCTCTGCTCCCTCAGCAGGTACCATCAATGGTCGAAACCTATGCAATAAAGACATATTCAGAATACTTGAAAGAGCCCTTAGATTTCACCATTCGAAGCATCATGCTTACAAGACCTCTTCCCAATTTACCCAAATACAAAGGTGAGGGTGATCTAAATGCACATATCAAATCTTACGCTACATCCATTTGAGAATTACTCCCTTGGGATGGGGTTGTTGCTAAAATATTCCCCAAAACTTTGGAAGGTATCGCTCTCGATTGGTATTATAGAATACCTGAGGCTTCCATCCATTCGTTCAAGAAACTTGTTTCAGATTTCATCAAGGCATTTGACATGAACAAAATATTAAGAACAGGAATCATGGAATTCTTACACATCAAACAAGAACACAATGAATCTGTCACCCATTTCATCCAGAGGTGGCATACAATTCTTTATTCTTCGGCAAGTACTCCAAATATGGACCAAATGGAACTATGAAATTTATTCCTTCATTCTCTCAGTAGAGAAGTAAAGGAAGAAGTCCAGAAGTTCCCACTAAGAACTTACGATGAAGTACTTGAGAGTGCTCTTCGAATAGATTAAGCGGCAATTGATAGTGGTCACAAGACATATGGAGAAAACGGGAGGTTAATCACCTCCAACCAAAACACTACAACTTATCCTACTATCACGAATGTCAACCAAGGACCTAAAATTCTTAACAAAAATCATGGAGTGACAACGGATGGAGTAACTGATCAGGCTAGAAAGAAAAATGTTGTGAATACTCCACCACAAATAAACAATCAACGAAACAATTACTTTACTCCAACAATCAATACAATGGATTTTAATCATCCACAATAACAACAACAACAACAATGGAGAATCCCTACATGGGATCCAAATCAAAATTCAACTAGGTATCAAAACTAGAATTCAAACCAAAAACAAAAAATGCAAAACTTTAATAGGCAACGGTTTGATCAAAGTTTTAGGCCATAATATACACTGAGCCAACAAACTAGGAATTACAATCCTAACTCCTATTATGGTTTTCAAAAAATCCAAGGCCATGACACTAGAACATGTCATGACTACAATAAATTCATGCAATGTTTTCCAGATGAACAAAGACAACTTTTCATAGATATCTTCTTGGCAGATCCTACATCACCGGCACCGAATACTTTTACAGGGGTAGTTTCCCCTCAAAATGCACCCCTCAAGATCTTCAATGATCCGATTCCAAATCACAACAATAACAAGTTAAATCCAAGTGGGACAAATAAGGGTGTAATTGCAGGAAACAATGATCATGAAGCTTCAACTTCACTAAATCCATCAGTTGCGCCACAACTAGGAAGTCAGCCACGACCTAAAATAGTCAGATTAGTGGAGTCAGATTCCGAACTACCCATAGAAGCTGTAATAAGGACATGAGAGTATTCCTCTCAGCCAAGTCCAAGCTACCCGCTAGAAACAGACAATATCCAACAAGTATTAACAAAAACCGTAGGTGCTTATGATTTAATTAATGATCTAAGAAAAACCTTCTCACACATCTCCTTTTTGGATTTATTAAAGAAATCCCCTGCTCACAGGGCTTCTCTTTTAGAATTTTTGGGTTTAGGTCATCTAATTAGCATCACTCCACCTCCCGAAACACACATAAACCATATAGACTTTGATATCCATCCTCCGAGGCAGCCAGATAGGGATGTTGAATTCATATTCGAAATAAAAAAATGCCAATAGATGTTGAGATTGCACGGTGAGGTGATCCGACCTTACACTTGCAAGTGTGGGTTTATAACAATTATGTGAAATGCGCGATGGTTAACGATGGGGCAGCAATTAACATAGTCCCTTTTTCTTTCCTTCAAAAGCTAGGGTACAAAGAAACGAATTGTTCCACAACCCGAAATACGCTAAGAGGCTATGATAGCCTTAAAGCCACTTCAATTGGAACTATAATACTATCGGTCACCTTAGGACCCAAAACAATCCTGACTGAGTTTTATATTATAGATCGGGAAACTAACTATAATATGATCCTCGGCCGACCATGGATACACCGTATGAAGGAAATCCCTTCTAAACTATTTCAAGAAGTAATGTTCTTACATTTAGGAAAGGTGTTCATAGCCAAAGGTGATCCAAAACCATTTGATGTACACCTGGCTGACCTAAAGAAAAGACCAGGCATGCACTCGGAGTTTGAACTCCCAACGAACCAACTTAATAAACCTACCGACGCAAAACCAGAAGAAAAGTTGGTACCTACGAAAGATCTTGAAACTATGAGCCTAGCCAAGGCAACCCCAGCCCCCAAAGATGAGGCTAACACTATGGAGATAGTATCATTAGGAACTATTGCAATTTTTTTTGAATTACTAGAACAAGATCTACCAATGTTCCTACCATTTTATTCTGTAGGCATGGGGTGCACCCTAGGTGTTAGCTCTCTTCCAGTAGTGGATCTCTACATGATATAAGTAGAGAACGTTAACACAACAAGTGTCCCAGTGCCCATGTTCCCAACTAAGTATTGGACTCTCCATTTTGATGGAGCTAGATGCCATTACGGAGCTGGGGCAGGTGTAATCCTTACTTCTCCCGAGGGAAAATTCCTATCGTTTGCCTTTAAGCTAAAATTTGAATGCACTAACAACGACGCCAAGTATGAAGCCCTTCTCCTTGGCCTCATCCTAGCGAAGAGAATCGGTGTTGATAACATCAGAGTGTTAGGAGAGTTGAAATTGGTAGAAAACCAAGTCTCTGAAGTATATGAAACTAGAGCTGAGCACTTACAGCTCTATAAAATAACTATATTAAATTTAAGCAAGGAATTTGACTTCATATCAATTGAAGCAATCCCGTGTGAATAAAATCTTCTTGCCAATTCAATAGCAACCTCAGTGTCATTCTTTACTCTAAATAGTAAGTTAGAGGATACCCATTTCATGGTATCCCTTCGTGATGAACCATTGATAAAAACAATGTCAAATCCACTTTTAAATGGAAATGAAAACAAATCTACTATCCTAGACCACACCGATAGTGATACAACCACTCTTGATTACTTAAATGCCTATGCGGCATTACATCTCACCCATCACGCAGTAGATTTATCTTTGATCCCGCATTCATCTTCATATTACGGGAATCCCATGACAGAGATTCCCCTATAAAAAGAACTCAACATATACACAGTCGAGAATGGAGACGAGCTGAAGCTACCCCCAGCCCCACTTGAGTTTGAAGAAGGTAACGCTTCTTTAATCGAAGAAACAATTGATATTAACATCGGAACGGAAGATGAACCAAGGATATTGAAATTAGGATCCTCGCTAACTCCATTAGAGGTAGAAATACACACTCGGGTCCTCAAAGAACATCAGAAGGATTTTGCATTTAATTATAAAAAAATGACATGGGTTACACCACACATTGCGGTGCACAACCTCGTCACTAAATCAGATGTAAAATTGATTAAACAAAAATCAAGACCAATGAAACCCAAGGTAGCTCTCATGGTGAAAGAGGAGGTAATAAAGATCCTCCACGTAGGATTCATCAAACTAGTAGATTACTCTCAGTGGGTATCTAATATCATTCCCATTCTAAAAAAGAATGGGAAGATACGAATCTGTGTAGACTTCCGAGACGTTAACAAGGCATGTCCTAAAGACGACTTCCCATTACCATCTATAGATGTCATCGTTGACACAATAGCTGGATTTGAGCTTTTATCTCTCATGGATGGATTCTTGGGATACAATCAAATCAGAATATCCAAACAAGATCGAGCTAAAACCACATTTATAACTCATTGGGGAACCTATTGCTATGCTATTATGCCATTCGGTCTCAAGCATGCCGTCACTACATACCAGCAGGCTATGACGTATATATTTCATGATCTTATTCATAAAATTGTGGAATCCTACCTAGATGACTTACTGGCTAAAGCCAAGAGACGTTGTGACCATCCAGAAGTGCTTCGTGTCATTCTTTCATGTCTAATAGAATACGGAGTCACGCTAAATCCAGAAAAATGTGTCTTTGGTGTGACAAGAGGGAAGCTCCTAGGTTACATTATATCATCACGTGGGATCGATGTTAACCCAACAAAAATTAAGGCTGTTCTCGAAATGGTCCCACCTTCGGATGAATTTGGAATCAGATCATTTCTCAGAAAACTTGGTGCAATCCAGAGATTCATCCTGGACTTAAGTTTCACCATTCATCCAATCAACAATCTACTCAAGAAAGATTATAGCATTGATTGGACCAAAGACTGCAATGAATATTTCAATGCAGTTAAGCATTTCTTGTTATCACCACCTATGCTAATGCCACCTAAACCAGATTGCCCATTAATTTTATATTCGTGAGCCACCAATGTCTCGCTAGCCTGTATGTTGGCTCAAGAAGATGATGACAATAGAGAACGTGTGATCTATTTCATTAGCCGGACATTACTTGACTATGAAACATGCTACACGCAGGCAGAATGAGAATGCCTCACCATAGTCTTTGCAACAAAACACTTAAGACATTACATGTTAAATCAAGAAACAAAGGTCATTGTAAAAACAGAACATTTATGAACCTTCCTCACACAAGGGTCCTTGTCTAAAAAGGCTGGACGCTTTATAACCTTAATGGGTGAATTTGAATTAAATTTTGTAAATCATAAGTCGGTTAAAGGAAAAATCATCACGGATTGGTTAGCTGATAATCCATTAGACGGAGGTGATCTAGTAGATCTAGACTTTCCAGATGAGTGTGTATACTACATCGAAACTTGACCTTCTATCTCTGAGTGTCCTTGGTACACTGATATCATTAATTATATCATGGACCGTACATATCCAGAAGGTGCTACACCACAATGAAAAAGGTTTTTACGCATTATCGTAGCTAAATACGTCATCATAAAGAAAGTTATCTATCAAAAAGCATTTGATGGAATGCTTTTAAGATGTGTGGACACAGAAGAATCCAAGAAGATTCTCCATGAGTCTCACAGTGGAATGTGTGGAGGTCACTTTGGTGGCCATGCCACCACACATAAAATACATCGAATGGGGTATTTATGGCCCACTCTAGAACACGACACAGTAGAGTTTGTACATAGGTGTCATAAGTTTCAAGAATTCTCCCATGATATTCACGTACCGGCACAATCTCTGCAACCAATCGCTACTCCATGGCCCTTTTCTACGTGGGGCCTAGATTTAATAGGTAAATTATCTCCCTCGTCTATAGATGGCCATAATTTTATAATCATGGCCACTGAATATTTTACCAAGTGGGTAGAGGCTATGCCTCTTACTACTGTACCGGGTTCTGTAATTTCCAAGCTCATTTTGAACCAAATCATTTGCAAGTATGGTGTCCCGCAAGTCATTATCTCAGATAATGGGACTTCTTTTAAGAATGACAAAGTTCATGAGTTATGCAATAAATTTAAAATAAGCCATCATATAGCCTCCTTGTATTACCCTCAAGTCAATTGATAGGCTGAGGCAAAAAACAAAACATTAAAAGCCATTCTCCTTAAAATGGTGAAAGAAAACAAACAAGATTGGAATTTGAAGTTATATCCGGCCTTATCGGCCCACCGAACCTCAATAAGAACACCCATAGGAGCAACTCCTTTCTCGCTAGTATTCGGGGTAGAAGCAGTTCTCCTGCTTGAGGTTGAAATACCCAGTCTCCACATTTCATTACAAGGGATTCTTGATGAAGACACTTATAGAGAGGCACGTCTCTCCCAACTAGAAAGTCTAGATGAAGCTAGGTTAGATGTTGAATAGCGGCATAGAGTCTATGCTGACTGGATGTGTCGGTAGTATAACAAGAATGTCTATGAACACGACATATATGAAGGTGATCTAGTTCTAAGGCTAGATAGCTAGATCAACAAGAAGACTGGCGAAGGAAGGAAGTTCCGGCCCAAATGGTTGGGCCCATATCGAGTCATGAAGGACTATGGAAATGGTTCATATCTCCTATGTACACTGGAAGGTGAAGAATTTGGTGAAACATTCAATTCCCTGAATCTCAAACGATTCTACGCGTAAGTAGCTAGCACTATTTATATAATTATATCTACATTGCATCTTCATATAGTTAGGATCATTTTTTCCACTTGTTTCGTACAAGAGTTGTGATCAAGGAATTGTTTCTCAAAGTAATTCATTACAAACTCATGATGTTGTTGGCATAAACGCTCTAATCGTACTTCTCTATTTCCATGATATCGTCAAATTATTTCGAAATCATTTCATCAAATAAAGCTAGATATGACAAAGTCGTAACGGTAACCATGCCAAGATCTGTGGGTTTATTCTCACTTTTGGTTTCTTCTTAGGATAGGTGTCTTGCCTATGGTCTGTTCTAGAAGCTTCACGGTGTCACATCTATCTCGTATGAATATCTCTTTGGAAATAAAAACATACTGACATTTTTCTCAAGTAAACAAGTCAAATATAGAATCAAACAGAAAATTTTAAATTTACACATTTCCTTGCCCCACCAACCTTTGGTGATGAGCTTGCATCTCTTACTAGTGACGTAGGGTTGGGAAATATGGACATGCCCTTACTCGCCTATGCCTTGCCTATGGTGATAAACCCACACTTCTTACTAGTAGCATGGGGCAAAGAATAGGGGGTCCTCTTGACAAGAAAACATAAAAGGCCATAGAAAAACAATTCAAATCTTGAAGTCTTGAGTCAAAAACAAATGAATCAGATGTCTAAAATTCCAAAAGAGTTCAAAATCCTAAAAACCAGATTTTGTCTACCATGTGGCCATCTACGGATCTAAGTCTAGATAAACCGCAAAGCAAGTTGCATCCCAAAACTATGAATTCACTCGAGTGGAGTAAGCTTGTAGCATCCTAATTTGGTTCCACCAAATCTTTGTCTATCTCTCATCACTACCATTGCAACACATTTCACAACTTGTGCCCTTTCTAGCTCTCAATGATGAGCCCTCACATCTTACTAGTTGTGTGGAGTTAGGAGAGGGGAAAGTCTATCTGCTCATCATACCGGTATGTCTTCACCACTTTGCCAAAACAAATATGAGGCATCCAAAATTGCTTACATAAACTAAAAATTCAAAATCACATTGTGTCTACATTATCATATATCAGCATCATGAAATACAAAAAGAAAGTAAACATTTGTATCATTTGTTCTCCATTGCATACATTCTAAAAATCATATAAGCATAATATCATAGTTCACATGAGGAAAAGGAAATGCAAGTAAGCCATAAATGCCAAAAGTTTGATAGGAATTTTGATATATATATATATATATATATATATATATATCAAAAATCCTATATAATGCCATCATGCGCTGAGCATGGTTAAAATGCTCAAAGAGCCTGGTACATACAAAAGAATATATCATACAAAATATAGGAGAGCCAAGTGGCTTCTCAACCACTATGAGACCCCTTCGAAGGTGCACACCCATGCCTAGGACTTTGGCTATGTCGGTGCTCTGAGTGCACAAAGGGCTCAGGATCTCGAGGGGTAGCCGCATTCTCACCATGAGAATGACTCCTCATCAGGAACTCGGCTGTCCTATACCCCACTAGCTCCATACGAAGAGTCGATACCATCCTGGCCACATGCCAGACTAGGGAAAAGACGTCAGTGTGTCTGCCAGTTGCTGAGGGCTCCCCAACATCCACAGACAACTCTGTACGGGTCCTCTCCATGGGGATCATCAGGGTATCGGTGGATACCTTGCGAATCAAGTCCCGCCACTCATCGGCAGTCTCTGTAAACAAAGGAGAAAACAAATTAGAAACAAAACAAGAGATAAAATACAAGAGTAAATGAAAGGAGAGATAGTAACTAAGGAAATCCTAATTAAAAACAAACATTAAAAGAAATGATGGTAACTTACTTGGATCACCAGGCCTCCAGGATAGATCTCTAGGGTCTGCACCTGCCACAGACACCACTGCTAGCTAAGGTACTCCTCCCGTGGCTAGAGCAACGTAACATCCTAAAACAGACTCATCCTCCCCACCATGGCCCTAGGAGAGTGGCTCCTCTGAAACCAGAGTAACTCTCTCTTCACTCTGCTCGGCCCTCTCTGCCTGCATGATATCCTGAGTGTCATGCCACTCAGGATCACTTCCCTCCTCACTCTCCTCCTCTGTCTCTCCCCCTGTAAACTCCTCAGACTCAGAGTCTATGTCGATGTGGTCATCACTACTATGGGTAGGACCCACAACAATCTGAAGCAAGGGTTCTTGAGGCACACCGACTCTCCCTCGGGCATGTACTACCCTCCTAGCCGCAATAGGAACACCAGAAGTAACAACTGTCCAACCCCGGCCTCTAGGAACCCCTTTGGCCTCTTGAACTGACATGTAAATTGGCACTACCGAGGGAAGCATGCCCATATAAGGTAGGCCAAACTACTGAGGAACTCGGCCAAAGGGGTGTATCTCCAATCGCCCCACTTTGTCAATAAGCTACCCTGTGGTGGAGCATGAGATCAAAGTAAGAGCCTCCTCACCCCATATGCCTGCCATGGTCTGATATGGTGTGGCCTCCATGTCATCAGTGGTCAAGGAAGTAACTAGCTGATGAGGTGCTTTGAGCACTGACATATCTATCCATCTGGCTACCCTCATAGCTCTGGGATCTGTCACCTCTACACCTCTGCTATAGGGGATGAAGTGCTTATAAACCCAACTCATGACTAGGGTCAGGTGGCTCAAAGACTGCCCCTGTAAATGGACTACCCTGTATAAGTCATGGTAGGTAGTCCCAAGTATATCCACTCCCCAGGCATAAATCTAGCCATGTCCCTCTATTTGTGCAATGATGGGGGACCAGTAGTATAGCAATGTGTCTCCTCCCTTATCCCCAATCAATCTCAAGGCAAGGATCCCCATAATAGCCTGGCTAAGCAAGGGGATGGGAAAACTAGGAATAGATCAAACTCTGACCCCCTTCTTTGAACCCGTGTAGATGACTGCATCTCCCATGTAGGAAGCCCACTGTGCTATCTGGGCCCATGAACCTACTGTCTCAAGAGTAAGATGTCTCCCAATGATCAGGACCCCTAGGATATGGTAAAAATCCTCTAGTGTGATGGTCCACTCATCTCGGACCCTTGGTAATTGGAAGGTGTTCCGATCAGCATCCCAATAGGAGAATAAGTCATAAAGAATGTGACTGGATGGTGCAACATGTGGAACAAGTGAGATACGTAGTATCTAGGCCCTCTGAAGAGTGTCGTCCTCATCCTGTGAAAGTACATCTATTACTGCTGGGAGCCAGTCACACTTCCTCTCTCGACTCCACTGAATATACTCCTCTCTTTCCTGCATACACCCAAAAACACACAAAATAGAGCAAGTTAGCATCCAAGTGATACTAGAAAAATCATGAAAACACATAGAAATTCTAAAAATGTAAAAACAATCTCAAATAGATGTTCTTTTGGCATTCTATGCAAAGCCGCTACCCTGAGCAGGGAGGCAATTTCATAACCTCTGCCTTAAGGGTGGTGGTCGTGTAACCGCCACCCTGGGCAGGGTGACAGTCGTGTCCCGAAAACCCACGTGGGTTTTATAACTTAAAAATCCCAAAAAACGCAAAAGAGGACCATTTTTACTAAAACAAGGCCTACCCATTAGGTGCCCCCCCTAGATAGACCTTTTAAACCTAACATTTTCAAAAATAACCCCCCCCACGACAAAGATTTTAGCATTTTAAAATTGAGGGGGGGAAAACAATAAATTGAGGAAAACTAACCTGTGATCTCACAGGATGATGTTCCGTTCGAGGAGGCATGATCGCTACCCTGTCACGAATGTTTTGACTCTACTCTCATAAGAAACCATCACCGTTGGTCCCAGAGCTCAAAATCAATCAAATCAACGCGTGTAAATGAATAGGAAAATGGGCCCACTTTCATATATATAGCAACCTGAATTGTTTTAAAATGCTTTTTTTTTCGTAGGTTTGGAGCACCGATGGAGGTAAGTTCTTACCCCCTCATAAATGGTACGTCCTCATTTCCCATTATTTTAGTGTTTATTTTCCGATCTATCTTGTCTATATGCACTTGAGTTCCCTTCTCATTTTACAGGGAGTGGGAATTTTGGATGGCGTCATTTCGTCACACGGACATATCAGGTATAACTTTCAACTTCTCATTTCGGGACCGCCATACTCGGACCCACCATTTTATGCCTCTTCATGGCTAAAATTCTTCTCTGAGGGGGCAATATGTACGTGCCAAAAATTGAAGGGTACTGCACCACTGGAACAATGTAACATGTACCCCAATGATGATATATGTCTCCTCACAAGGTGTTCAGAATCTGGAAAATCTCTCAAAGTATGCATTATTATCCTACATGCCCCACTTAGCCCCCACGTGCTTTATTTTTCTCTTTTCCCCTCTTTTCTTGGCCTTTTTCTCTTCAGTTACGAAACTGCCATCCTGCCTGGGCGGAGGTCTCGTGACTGCTGCCCTAAGCAAGGCGGCGTTCCTATAACCGCTGCCCTGCTCAGGGCGGCGGTCCTTTACGCATTTTCTAGAATTCTCTTTTAACACGACTCACATAAATTTCAATGTTCTCCAGCTTTTTTTCACCACCATAAGCTTGCATTAATGATTATGGTTCCCTGGAATAGTGTTTTGCCATTTTTTATAGTTTAAGAGTTCAATTTGGTTTTTACCTTAGGTAAATGCAAATGCTATAAATAGTTGGCTTGTGATCAAGCAAATGGCCCATCAAATTTGCCTTTGAATTTCTCATTGCAATAGATTAGTCTTTCATTTTACTTAGATTTCTTAGTTTCTTTTATTGCATGCTTAGTTTGTTTTGTTTGCTGTTAGGAAGCCACATATCCATCTTGTGCAAAGTGTTGTTGATATTTTATCCAATCCATTGGAGTAGAATAGTTTGTTTTCAATAGGAAGCCATTAAAGTTACAGGTTTTTTTCTTCAAACAGGATAGTTTCAGGTTCTAGACGTTTTATGTTACATGACTCGCAATAAATCCCACTAGGAATTGCATAAGCCAAGCTCTGTACTCTTGCGCTATCCCTCTCTTACTTGCATTATATTCAATCTCTATCTTAAGCTACCTTTGTCTCAATATCTACTTCTGTTGATGCTAGCATTACATGCTTTTCTGGATCCACGTGAACACGAAGGAATGAGGAGATCACACTGAGGGGACAAGATCACACAAACCATCAAATTCGCCACTGTTCTGTAGAATCTAGGTTCTAGCTTTCAAAGTTTCAATTAGAATCATATCAAATAGAGTAGTTAATTGCTTTATTTCAGTCAATATTACTTTCGATATTGCCAGGGAAACTGTGGGGATTGATAGTTTCTGAGAAACTATGATTCTTTCCTCACTTCTGAGGTAGGATCGAGAGTCTTGCAAATAGACTAGATCAATTGTTTCGTTATTTAGAATAGGTTCACAGTTGTAGAGACAAATAGCTATACTCGGTTATCTTGTTTGTTTTAATTTGTTATTTTAAACCGTCAATTCTAGATATATTAGATAGTTGTTCTTTAAATTCTGTTTAGTAGATAGATATATCAGATTTAGGAATATACATAGACATATCTTTCGTAATTAGTTAGTATTCTGTCATTATTTAGATTTATATAAATTTCTTTTGTATGAAAATCACAGGACCTAGAGATCCCAGAGAATACGTATTCGATCCAATCGTGCCCTAGCCCAATCTCATCACAACAATAACTAATATAGATCAAAATCCCAGGATCCATGTCTTCCAAACAACGGTAAACTTACAACAAATCAGTTTCTAACTGCACGGGTTAAACATAGAAGACGACCAAGCACACACATTTTGGTCAAATCAACCAAACTATAGATTACCCTAGATTCATATTTGCATGAATGTAGAAGGGTTTGAAAGAGAGTAGACCTTTTGTTATGATCCTTTGGTCCCACAGCCAGACGTAGGAGATACTCTCACAGATATAGATACCATCTTGAGAATTTAGGTTGCACAAACTCCTGTAAGATATTATGAGAAGATCACACAATTATTGATTCTGAATATAGAAGTTGAAAAGGAATATGACTATTGGATACTAGGGATTAGGGATTGATTTATCGCATGACCATAGCAGGACCACAAAAAATACGAATCTACGGTTGTGACCCAAAAATACCACAGCCCAACGAGCCCATAGGTGAATCAGACATAGATGATGGCCTACGTACACTAGTATTCATATCTACTCCACTTCCACCTATCATCATCGAACAGTTATCCTTATTGAACATAACAGCTAACAAAGCTAAGGAGTTCTGGACTAAGCCATAGAATCACCCATAGAGTCAATTATATTTATCATTCGTCCTATGACCTTATCAGGAGACATACACAAAACTATCCCAGGACATTTTCCACGTATTCCACAACCTATAGACCGAATCACGCCAGAGCTCGATATTGATTGGAGCCTTTGAGCAGTCATCCTTGCTGATCAATCTATCACACCAGTTTAGGTTAGGAGGGCCATCTTTGCCTTAGATTCATAATTTCCACTAGTGTGCGTTGAAGACATCAAATTTCCCAATTAGCTTGTCTGAATCCCACACATATTTAATCCTAACCGGCTATTTCAGCACGACCTCAAGAGGTCGGGTGCGAGGAAAAGTTACTTGTAGATTCCTATGCTTGCTTGTCACTTTTCCATCGTACAGATCCTCTTGTCAATGGAGTCATTTTATTGACCATCTTCTATTTCTTGCAGCAACTTGAGATCTGACATCTCAATTGTGAGGGGAATCTCTACCTCAACTCTATACAACATTAGGAAAGGTGACATACCTATTTCCTTTTTAGGAGTGATTGTATCGGCCAATAATGCATCATATAACTTCTTGTGCCATTTCCTTTGATTCTCATCTACCATATTACGAACAATGGTCACAATATTCTTCTTGCTTGACTCAACTTGCCCATTTCCATGTGGGTAGTAGTCAGAAGAGTGAGATAGGGAGATTCCAAAGCCATAACAAAACTATATGAGCTCCTTGGAAGAGAAATAGGTGGCATTGTCTACAACAACTTTCTGTGGTATTCTAAAATGAACAATGATATTCTCCTTGATGAAGTTGTAGACTGTTTTAGAGCTGGCTTGCTTGGTTAGGATGGCTTCCACCCATTTAGTGAATTAATCAGTTGTAGGGAGTACATAAGTATGCCCTGCACTACTATAATGAGGATTTAGAACACCAATAAAATCTATCCCCCATTACTAAAATGGTTATTCAATCACCACAAGCCTGAGTGGCAATGCAACTAGTTATGGCTTTCTAACAAATTGTTGGCATGATTTGCATTTGGAAACCCAATCTTAAGTGTCTGCAAATATGGAGGGCCAATAATATCTCCCTCTAAGGATATTATGTGTGGTGACCATTGCTGAGAAATTTCCACCACAAGTTTGATCATGATATGCCTTGAGCAAGTTTTCTTGGTGCTCCTTATATACACACCTAAGGAAACAACCATCTAGGCCTCTCTTGTAAAGTGCATGATTCCAAATAAAAAAATTGGCTACCTTTAGCTTAACTGTCCTTCTTTTTTGTAATTAAGATGAGGAGGGAATTTTCCATAAGTGAGGTAGTAGGAAATGTCAGCATACCACTCATCAGTAGTGGTGACAAAGAGCACCTATGGACTGTTTCCTGAATAGGTTGAGCAAACACCATATTTTTCTCCCTAATGAGCCTTAAGAGCTTCATCTTCAACAATCAGATGGCACAAACCATTTCCTCTTACCAAATTAGAGGGTTTAATATCTAATTCATACTCTTGGGTCTTTGTAATCCAACTTCCTCTCTTAGCCCCAGGATCTTATTGAGTCAAAATGGATTTGATTTCAATTCTAGGATCCATCACCATTGTATGGGAATTGAGGATGTAGAATCTAAATTTTTTAACAACTTTTACCACTACATAGGCATGTTTCTCTAATTGGCTATACTTTAGCTCATGATTTTTCAAAGGATAGCTCATGTAAGCAATGGGTGCTTCCAAACCTTCATCATTTTTCTGAACAAGGACAACAAAGAGTGTATGTTCTGATGCATAGCAATACATGATGAACTCCTTGTTGAAATCTGGAGATACAAGAGTAGGAGCTTTGGTAATGGATTTTTTGATCTCCTCAAATGCTGCTTTTCCTTCCTTATTCCACTTAAAACCTACTTGAGGCTTCATCATGGAAGTTATATGCTTAGTCAGTTTAGAAAACTCAAGCACAAAAAAATGAAGGAAGTTTACCTTTCCAAAGAATGAATGAACTCCCTTCTTACTAGTTGGTAAGGCTAGTGCTTGGATAGATCTGATCCTCTCAGGATCAATGTGTGCTCCATGTTTGTTCATAATGTGTCCCAACAACTTACCTTTTATGACTCCAAAAATGCACTTCTTTGGATTTAGAGAAATTCCATGTTTCCTACACCTTCCAAGGACTTGCTACAAATGACATATATGATCTCCCCTCCACTTTGTAAAAACCATGAGGTCATCAAGGTAAATGACAATGCATTGTTTCAAATCTTTAAAGGCAAAGTACATTGCTCTCTAGAAATTTGATCCAGCATTGATCAAGCCAAAAGGCATTCTGTTGTATGAAAAAGTTCCCCAAGGTGTTATGAAGGCTGTTTTGTTGAAATCCTCTTCTGCCACCTTGATTTGGTTTTACTCTGAGAATCCATAAGCAAAGAGATCATTTCAGATCCAGTGACTACTTGAAAAATATGATCCATGACTGGAAGAGGGTAGTTATCCTTAAGAGATGCCTGATTCAGATTTTAGAAGTCTACAAAAATCCTTATTTCCCCATTTTTCTTCCTTACTAGCACAATTTTAGCAACCCATGTTGAATGGTGGATGGGGAAGATAATTCTAACATTGAGCATCTTTGTCACCTCTTCTTTGATAACATTGGAAATATTTGGATTATAGGGCCTTTGTTTTTTCCTGAAGGGCTTAGCTCCTTGCTTCAAAGGAATGGAGTGATGCATTTCCTTTGGCTGAAAAGATTTGAGTTCATCATAGGAATAGGCCAGAACATCTGAGTACTTTTTTAGCAGAGCAACAAACTTTCTCATTTCTTCTGGTGAGTAGCATTTACCAATGTTAACCATCCTTAGATTCTCTAAAGTGCCAATGTTTTCTTGATCAAAATCAAATGGACATCGAGAAGACTGTTTTTCTTTCTCTTATATGAACATGTCATGCTTGTCAAAGAGGTATTCCAAAGAAACTAGGCCTTTGGGGATTTTGTTTCCTTTCAGTTTGATTACTACCTCTTCATCAATTCCCTCAGTTCCTTACTTCTCTTCTTTAGGGACTAATTCACAATGTGGGTTTTCACTTCCTTCAAAGAAAATATTATTGAAGTTATCCCTTTGTTCTAAGAAGGCTAGGATCTAATTTTCATTGTCTGGTACATTGGGTCTAAACACCATCTCAATGGTCACTTTATCCTTGCCAAAAGAATGATGAGGTATCACTAAGGAAGATGACACTACTAGAGAATCAGTCTTTTCATTCTTCTCCCTAGGGATAGCTTCAATGGAGAATGTATCAAAGGATTCAATGCAATCCCACACTCTATTTCTATAGTGCCCGAGTCTACGGTTTTTCACCTGATATGGTGGACCTACTTTACCACAACCTCTACATCACCTTTGCATCTCAACTTATTGATTCCCATGTCCTCTATTTTATTCATGCCTAAGAGTAATGCTTCATACTCTACTTTATTATTTGTATTGTCAAATTCTAGCTTGTAGGAAAAAGGATATACCTCATTGGAGGGAGAGTATAATACTCCACCAGCTCCTGAACCTACTTTGGAATGACTACCATCAAACTCCATCATCCAGATTTGGTATTCTTCTTCCTCCATGATAAGTGGAAAGTCCTCTTCCTTCTGTGATGTAAGGAGGTAATTTCCAAGCCCACAATCTTGAAAAATGATATCAGCTCTTGGATCATCATACTTCCTTACTGTGAACTTCATTTTTCTAACTGGTAGCAGCTTCTTCATTTCTCCTTTAACTGGGATAGTTACAAATGACCAATCAATTTTATTTCTCCACCTAGATCTCTACAAAAACTTCTACTCAACAGCATACCAAAAGATGTTGGGATGTCTACAACCAAAATGGTCAAGAGTATCTTCTTGTTAGGGTAATAAGCTAGTGCCACCTAAGCATCCTTAAATTTTCCTACCAATGGAACTTGTTTGGATTCCGTTGAGTATCATGTGTCATTTACCTGATTTAAAGTGAGGCCAAGAGTAATTGCAACTTTTGTTGGCATCACATTATCTGATGCTCCAGAATCTATAATGTAATTTTTCATCTGGAAACCTTTGATGAAAAATGACAAGTAAAAAGGCTCAACTCTATTGGTGGTGCAGGCACCGAGGGCTAGCATGTTTTGAGAAGATGGTGTGTATGGTGTGGGAAGTAAGCCTTTAGAATTAGAGATTGGGGATTTAGAGTTACCACCCAGGACTACCTTGATGAATCTATCAAATTGGGCAAAATGTTTTTGTACGTAGTAAATTTTAGAGAGATGGACTTTGGTTTTTCTAGCATGCTCTACAAAATCAAATGAAGTTATGGTAGATGAGAAAGATGTTCCAAAAGTGGATGAGGACTTAAATGGTAGATGTGTCATTACTTTTGGTGTTGGGTTCTCCTTTTCAAAGGTAGAAATTGGATTGGAAGGAGATGGGGGTGTAGCCTTTGATTGAAATTTAGATGTTCTTGCAAAACGAACATTTAGAAGAGGATTTCTCTTAACAAATTTTGAGTTGGGAGAAGAATTAGATCACTTACATGGCATAGCAGTGTGATCCTTGACAACTGATGAATCTAATTTCTCTCTAGCTGATTCCATGGAAGGTCATAATGGTGTTCCCCTGGTGATGATCTTGTTTAGTGGAGGCTTTAGAAAGCTATCTTCTTTGTTCTTCCTACTCTTAGTTGCAACTATTGTGGCTGAAACACCATTCTTGGATTGGACACGAGTGAAAACAACACATGAAAAAATTGGTGCTTCTTCATCACCTTCCTCCTCATCATCAACGTATTCAATCAGGCCATTGTGCATGCCAACCTCTTCAATTTCAAGATAGTGTTCATAGTCATCCATGCTTTCTTCTTCAGTTTCCTCAATGTCTGCTCCTTCTTATGATTCCCTAGTATCACAAATGGCATTGATTGGTGGTGCTTTAAGAGCAAGCCTATGAGGAGGTGGATTAATTCTTGGTCTATCATGAGAATTTGGTCTCCTTGGAGTGTTCCTCATTGTGATTTGTGAAACATGCTTCTTCAAAGCAACTAGGTCATTTGACATTTTTTGGGACATTAGATTAGTGGTGACTGAATTTGAACTTTAATATTTTCGCTTCCCATTTGGTCCTTTCACCTTGCTAGAAAGAATTAGATCATCATCAATCTCAATTGCAAATTCTTGAGTTTCCCTCAATGTTCTTGGTTGGGCTCTTCTAAGGAAGAAATCAACTTCTAATGGCAGAGAACTGATGAAGAAGCTTTTCAAGTTGTTTTCAGGAGGAACCACATCTTTTGGGATCCTTCTTGTCAACCTATCGTACCTTGCTACAAAATCTCTCATTGATCCATAGGTCTCCTTCTTCATCTAAACCAATTAGACTAGTAGATCCTAACAATATTTTGTGCTCTTGAACCTATGTTCAAATGCACTTCTTATATCTTCCTAGCATGTGACAGATCTTGGGGGCAACATGTAGAAGCATTCAGTAGCTTTTTCTTGGAGTGACTTTGTAAATATCCTAACTAAAGCATATTCATTTTCAACTCCCAACACTCCACAAGCTATGATGAATGCAACTACATGTTCTTTAGGGAGCTGAGAACCATCCCCTTTGAATTTTGGGAAGTTATTTCTTGAGCCTCTTGGGAGCTCATGAAGTGGTTGTGGAAGAGCAAGTGGACTAGTATTTCTTCCCCGTGGTACGTTAGGACTACGTACTTCATGCTCATGATCACCCATTTTATTCTTATTTCTAGCCTCCAATATTGTTAAGGATGCATCTACTATTGCTCTTTCTTCTGCTTCAATTTTGAGTCTTTCTATTTCTTCAATTTGAGCCCTTATTTCACCTTTAGATCTTGCCTCTCTTTCAAGCTCTTCAAATGTGGGATCAATTTTTCCTCCTTGCCTCAGTTACCGGGTGTATCTTCTATCAGCCAGCTTGAAATTTTATGCTCTTCTCTGGGGTGCTAGAATTTTCCTTTGCCTTTCCAATTCAACAGCATGTTCCTCTTCTAGGTCCAGAATCCTTAAGACAATGAAGTATTTATTGACACTTTGTCTATTATGCCAAATAGCTTCTCTCAAATCAGAAGCAATGTCTTCTTGGATGTGAAAGAGTAAATGAGGTCTCTCAATAGGAGGATTTCCCATAATAGCCATGATTTACATCCATGTAGTTTGTGTGATTTTTCAATCTCTAGAAACTTTTCTTCAAGAATATTTTTTATGAACCTGAGGTCGTTTTTAGGTGCACATGCTGTAAAATTTTCCCTGCGGTGGGCAGCAAAAACTATTAGCAAGAAAATCTGTCTTGTGAAAAAATTGGTGGGTTTCAAGCCAACACTATGGGAATATAAGTCCCTCTACTTGAATGGTATAGCTTCCATAGGTACATACATAAAAGGTGGATTTCAATGGTGGCCTTTCAAAAATAGATCCAACAGGGGCACTCCACTGACCCTGTGGCAAAGCTAGCAATGTCTCACTAGAGAAGAAAATTTTTCTTGGAAAGGGGAAGGGGAGTGGAAATGGAGGTAGGAGAAAACTAATTTTTTGAGTAGCATATCAAATGCCCACACACATTAATTAGAAATTTCATTTACATGCATTATAGTTAGAAGAAAAACAAATCTGCAATAGAAGCTACAAGACCGAATAAAATTTATTAGTCACAAGGTACCAATCAATCCCTTAATTGAAAAGGAGAAAATTCCTTCTTTTATTATTGAAGCTAACGTAGAGTTTATATAGAGCTTTGAGAATAGAGGAAATTCTAAGGAGAAGGGAAAATAGAATAAGTATGGCATTTTTTGTCTTTTCCAGGTACAAAGCACTCTGGTTTTTTTTTAAATCAATCTCCAGCCCCTGGAATGGATTTGAGGAGCCATTATATCTAATGCCAAAATGGTTACAACTTTACAAATCATTTACACCTCTTCAAATTCCTCCATTGCAAAGAAAACGCTCATGGCAGGTTAAAAATTAGATCTTGCAACATGAATGTTACATTTGATTTTACAGTTTGAATACATACCATTTGATTTTCTCTTATAACTTTGAAATTGGGCCATCCACATGGTAGGAAGAGATTGGAGTGGGTACGGAGGAAAGTGCTTTGCATTTTGTTATGTTTTAGAGATTTGGAAATTTGGAACAAATTGGCCCACACCCCTGCTTTAACTTTTTAACTTAGGTGTGTGGCACGTTTCCATTGGAAATGGGGTCACAACCCTTTTCTTACCATTTTAACTTTTTTTGGGAAAAGGCTCAAAAACTCAAATTCCTCCACTGACCCGCTGCTCTGATAGAAATCTTGACACGTGGCACCCTCTGATTTGAAATGGGGTCACGGCCCTTTACTCAACATTTTTAACCTTTTTTGGAAAAAGGCTCAAAAACTCAAATTCCTCTACCGACCCGCTACTCCGATTGAACTCTTGACATGTGGTACCCTCTAATTGGAAATCGGATTGTGACCCTTTTCTCAATATTTTAACCTTTTTTGGAAAAAGGCTCAGAAACTCAAATTCCTTCGCTGACCTACTATTCCAATTAAACTCTTAACATGTGGCACCCTCTGATTGGAAATGGGGTCATGACGCTTTTCTCAACATTTAAATTTTTTTTGGAAAAAGGCTCAAAAACTCAAATTCCTCCACCAACCCATTGCTCTGATTGAACTCTTAACACATGGCACCCTCTAATTGGAAATGGGGTCACGACCATTTTCTCAACATTTTAACCTTTTTTGGAAAAAGGATCAAAATCTCAAATTCCTCTGCTGACCCACTGCTCTAATTGAACTCTCGACATGTGGAACCCTCTGATTAGAAATTGGGTCATGACCCTTTTCTCAAAATTTCAACCTTTTTTGGAAAAATTATCAAAAAATCAAAGTTCTTTCCTATCCCGCTCTCCTGCTTTGACTTTTCAATGACGGGCCTGAGACTTTGGTGGAGATGCGGAGAATTCTATAACTTTTACTTCACTTTTGGGAATTTGTTTAAAATTCCGAAAGTGCCTCGATGGCCCGCTCATCCACTTTGAATTTCAACGGTGGGCTTCACTTTTGACTTTTTCCCTGTGGGCTTCAACTTTGACTTTCTCCCCACGGGCTCAAAATTTGACTTTTACCTTTATAGCCTAATCCGAGCTACAGGTCACTTTTTAACTTTTCAGCTTTTTTACAAAGAGGCTCAAAAACACAAATTTCTCTTCCGACCTACTTCCATTTAGGTATGTCCACATACCCATGGATGATGGGGCCAAAATTTAACAGGGAAGAAAATGGCCATCGTTCTCGAATGTGGGAAAAATACAAAAAGGAATAGAACTTCATCATTTTGAGTCCAATTTTTGAATTTCCTTCATGAGCCGAAGGCATGGAGGAAAAACAATGATTTTATGACCTAGGCCATAGAACAAGCAACCAATTTCGATCAAGAAAGGAGATTGTAAAGAGGATATTACATGCACAGATTGGGAGATGGAGAATTTATCAAAACGAGCAAAACAAAGATTTAAATAGCACTAGGGCATAGATTTTTCTAACTTCATCAAAATTTCAACATGGATTAAATACTTTAGGAGGGAGAGAGCTAAAAAATTTAAATTTAACTTGGAAAATGAAAAGTGGTTTTTGGGAGACAACAAGTAGGATCACCTTTTATGCCACACAAAGAAACAATAAAACCAAGGAGCTTTCTAGAGAGAAAAATGAAGATATAATTCTTAGGTTGAAGGTGAACATAGTACTTGATGATATGGTCAAAGATGACCTTAAGGATGGTAATGTGTTTGGCCTGATTTATGGATTTTCAAAGGAGATCGTCAACGTAATCTTCCAATATGCGATGCATGATGTCATGAAAGATATAATTCATAGCATGTTTATATGTAGCACCAACTTTTTTAAGTCTAAAGGGCATGACTCAATAGTAGAAGGTTCCCTAAGGAGTGATGAAGGTGGTTTTTTTTATCTTATGGGGTAAGTAATATTTGGTTATAACCAAAGAAACATTCCATGAGTGATAGCATCTCATGGCCAATGGTGAGATCAACTAATTGGTCAATACTAGGTAGAGTAAAGTCATCTTTAGGGAAATCCAAGTTAAGGTCATAGAAATCCATGAAAATGTGGAGTCCCCATGTCACTTTTGTAACAATAATGATGTTAGAGATCCATTGGGGATAATCAATGGGTAGGATGAAGGAAACTGAAAGAATATGTTGGAGATATTCTTTGACAAGAAGGGCAATGTGAGGATGCATTTTCCACACCTTTTTTGTACATTTTTAGCTTCAAGAATAGTTACAATATTGTGGGCCATAATTTTTGGGTCAATATCAGGCATGTCAGCATAGGAACAAGTAAAAGCATTGCTATGATCTCAGAGGAATGAGGTAAAAGCTTCCTGCTCAGCAGTATCTAAATATTGGCCTATCTTTAGAATGTGTGGGTCATCTTGAGTGTTATATTGATCTCGATGGTCGATTCATTGAACATGGCTTATGTCTCAGAAGGTAACTATTAATGTATATAAGAATCTTCTACACTAAGGTAGGTGAGAATAGACTCATCATCATGACATTAAAGGATGTTAATGAAAGGTGTATTATCATCAACCATGTCAGGATATAGAAAGAGAAGATAAGAGGGAGCCTTTCCATGTTGTTGATAGGTTAGAGGTCCTAGGGAAATGGTTTCCATGAAAAAAAAGTTAGGAGTAATGGATTCAGGATCCATAGACTCTGTGGGTAAAGGTGGTGATGTTGGTGAATGAGGTGGGGAATGTTTTTCATCCTCAATGAGTTCGACATGGGATTTCCTAGAAGATGGTTCGGAAAATCCAATACCACTGTGGTCTATGTGTTTACGAGTTGTACATGGGATGATAGTATGGTGGCCCTATTCATAAAACTCAAAGCCAAAGACTTTCCATACACAACAGTGAAGGAAAGTGTGGGTAAAGTGGAGGTTGGTGAGCGATTGAAGGTTAGATGAAAATGGTCATGTTTGGGAAGGTGGTTTGGGTGAGTAAGTAGAAGTATCATGTCCCCAATATGTTAAGTTGGTGAGAAGGTGGGGAGGACCATAAGTGAAGACCTTGCCTATGTAGTGATCATAGTGAGGATGTTGGCGTAGGTTACTATACTCTTGAGGAGTAAGGAATATTTTGATGTAGTACAAATAGTATTCCCTCAGAGTGATACATTGAAAAACACCTTCTAAGGGATTGGTAGTCGGTATATGGGTATCGGAAATAGATGAGTCACTAGGAGATTGTGAAGAAGAAGCACTAGGTGGTTGAGAAGTCAATGGGTTGGTGGATGGGTTGGCTTTAGAGAATGTGATAACATTGGGAATAGAGGAGTTATGTCTAGGAGAGTTGTCGACAACATTGGTGGATGGGGATGTGAGTGAATGAGAAGCAACAGTGTTGATAGATACCTTGATCAGTATAAGGAAATCATTAGGCCGATACAACATGTTATAAGTTTTGAATGGTAAAGGGTCAACTAGAATCATATAGTTATGTCATTCATGTTCAAATTTTACACAACGATGTAAGGTTAAAGGAACAAAACCCATGACATGGATCCAATTTTGGCCATGCAATAGTTTATACTAGTATTCCCCCTCTAAGACATAGAACAATTATGGAATAGTACGGGTTCCCACAAAAATGTGGAGAATGATGGTACCAAGGGTGGAAGTGATGGAATCATTGAATAAACATAACATAACTGGGTTATTATGCATGCAATTGGAAGGGATGCACATTTGGTTGTATACATGGGAGGATATGATGTTGATGCTAGCACCGCCATCGATCATAACATGCCGAATTCATATATTATCAATATAGACAAAAATGAAAAGGGTGGGATAAAGATCATCTAATTAGAGAGGTATAATCTCATCATCAGATAAACTGAGGGTTGTTACTTGGTGTGTAGTGGTAGGTGTAGAGAAAGGGGATGAATTGGTGAGGGAGGCCACATGGTGAGGGGTGATAATGGTTTCCACTTGCGTCAGGTCATTAGGTAAAACCTCAATGGATTGTAGAACCTCCATGAGGGCCTATCGATGAGATTCAGAGGTTTGGATGAGGTTGTACAAATACATTTTTAGAGGATATTTTTGTAATTTTTTAATCAATGTATGATGGGAAACCCCATCAGAAATAGGGTATGTGGGTCCCCAAATGGTAATTCTTGATGCAAGTGCACATGGTATATTAGGCACAAGATTGGTGTATGGGCTATTTTTTTTCTCCTTTCCTTTGTCTTTTTGGGTGCGAATGGAAATGTTAACCATATTGATATAGGGTGAAGGAGAAAGTGAATCATGATATGTGTAGAAACAGGATGGATAATAGAATGAAGAAAAAATGTTTTTGTGAAATAATTTGGACACACTAAAATTTTGGTGGGGTTTTGGATAGCTCTCTTATACGGACCATGTTGATCTTGAATTTTGGATGTGGTGATGCAGGTCATTGAATAGGTAATGAGAAAGGATGTGTGGTGATAGGTGGAGGTGGAAAAAGGTCCTTATCTAAAAGATCATCATCGTCAAATTTTTCTACAGGAGGACACAATTGAAGGAGAATAGTTTTAAGAGCCTTATAACTTTCTACATCATGCCATAGCATATGATGGTAGGCTCAAATTTTAGTATCATCAAACAATTTTGGTTTGGGTTTGAGTGGGTTGTAAGGTTGAAAGGGTGGAAATGTGATGATAGAGGTCTCTAAAAGGTTGGCTAAAATATTGGCATAAGATCCTGCCAATGGATTATAGAGTGCAGTGAGTGTGTGTCTTGATTGAAGTGTGGGTGATTGTGATGCATGAGGTGCTACATAAAGTGGAATTGGAGGTGGGATAGGTTTGACCACCACTTTTTTTGGTGGTACTATTTTAGGCTTGGGTTATATCTTCTTGGGTAAAGGTATAGTAGATGAACTAGTGATAAAAGGTGTTGTAGGGTCAACTACCTATTTGGAGGGTAGTGGATTTTTCAATTTTGGTTTCTCCTTCCAGGGTAAAGGTGAAGGAGGACTATGTGATGTAGAAGGGAAAGCAGATGGTAGAAGAGGAAAAGTTAGCCAAGGTGATAAAGGAGGTGCAGTGAAGGTTGCTGGAAGAGGAAAAGTGGAAGGTATGGGTTAAAGAGAAGGAAATATCATAGGTAGTGAGGAGGCTAGTGTAGGTGGTGGGGGTATAGGTGGTAAGAAAGATGTAGGTAATGTAGAATTTGTGTGTTGTGTAGGTAAGTTGGGTGTGATAAAAGGTCATGATGAAGAGGTGGGTTGTTGTTCTTTTGGTTTTCCTTGGATAGGAGGTTGTTTATCCAAGGTCGACAGATGAGGTCCTAGGATGGAGGGCATTGGTGAAAGTGACAAAGGACTTGTGGGTGAAATTGGTGTATGTGGCCTAGAAGGTTGGGTCTTCCTTTTAGGTGGAGGAATAGTTTTTGCATGGATTTGTGAAGATGTGGATAAGTCCAATTTGACATGATGGTGTACTAGGATTTTTTTTGGCATGACACCCAATGTGGTGATGGCTCTAGACAAAGGGTAAGGTGTAGATACAGGTAGGTTACTAGGCATAGGAATAGGTTTGGTTATTGGTAAAGGTTTGGATATAGGCAAGGGTGATGAATAAGAGGCTATTATGACATGTATGGGCATGGTTGGATTAATGGTCTGAAATACCTTTAGATAAATCGTGGAGGTATCAATAAGATATATTTGCATTTGGGTTGAAAAGGGTATCTGGAGACGTCCCCAAAGCATGGAATTATTGATGTAATCCAATCGGTCAGCCAGACATGAAAATGGCACTATTGTAAGAGGAGATGACATTGATTTAGTTTCAATCCCTGTAAAGTATATATGTGAGATAGGGAACTAATTAGCTTCAGAATCTGTAGGTAAGAGATATGAGAGTAAATCAACTAGATCCTATAAGGCTAATGGGGAATTTTCACCAATAGGTAATGAAGCTTCTAAAGTATTCCCTATGGGTAGGGGAGATGACAGGTGAGATGAGGTAGGTTCCTCTTTCGATGGAGAGGAAGGTGAGTGTGACTCTCCCATGGGTAGGAGAGTTAACACCATAGGTTTTTTGTTAGGTTACAAGGTTGGTAGTGAAATGATATCGAAAATAATTATGGTCTCCTTTGCAGGTGATGAGGGAGATGAAGAAGACTCCTTTGTGGGTGAAGGAATAGATGAAATAGGATCCTCCATGGGTAAATGAGCGCGTGCTAGAATCTCCTCGATTGAGGGGATAGGAGGAAATCGAGGAAGGGTTGGTATGGTTTCAATCATAGCATGGAACTCACGGACATTACTATCATTAGTTTAAGGTTTTCCAGTTTGGTTAGATGATGGGGTGTGATTAAGAAATGGATTTTTGAAGATATGCAAGTTCTTATTGGCTGGTGCATTTGGGTTGTCTAAGACGAGATCTTCATAATCTAACATTTCATGGACAATGTTTTTTAAGGTTATACAATTAGTGTCTCTATGACCTTTTACACAATGGTAGTTGCAGTAATCATGTTCCATGTACCATGTAGGCATAGGATGAATAGGGTATAAACTAGTATGTGGTTTGATGGGTGGTAGAGAAATTACTCTATCTTTAAGAAGTTTTTCTAATACTAAATAATAAGGCTCCTCAATTGTAGTGTAATTTCATTATTCTTGCTTGAACTGGAAATATTGAATGGGATAAATGTTAGACGAAAGTTTTGATTGATTAGATGGGTGAGATGGGACAGATTTTAAAAATACTATGTTGGTAGATCATTTTCCTCTGGAATAGTTGTTTTGTGGTTTTGAAGAGGAAGAGGCATCATTATATTTGAATGCACTATTGTTTTTATGCTATTGAATTTTCTTCTCTTTTATGGCACACATTTCAAGATTTCTAGCCATGGTGAACGCTTCATCAAAGGTATGGAAGGTTTTTACTTGGAGAGTTAGCAAGATGTGTCTGGCACAATATTGAGTGAAAAAATCTATAAGATCAGTTTGAGGTAGCTGGAATATAAGCTGGTTGAGAGGATCCGCCAACAAGTGAAAAATTGCGATAGACTCATCGTCATATTGTTGTGTTGAGTACAAGTCGGTCATGGTGACCTTCTTGACGTTATTTATTGAAAAATGGTCCAAGAAGGCTTGAGGCACTTAGTTAAATGAGTAAATGGAATGTTGAGGTAAATCACTATACCAATCTAATGTAGGTCCTATTAAGGACATTAGGAATGTCTGTAAGAGTAGAATGTCATCATGAATGATTAAAGAAAACCCATATTTGAAATACTTCAAGTGTTGCTACGGGTCCTCTTTGATGTTGAATCGGTTGAATTTGGGCATTTCCCAATGTGTAGGATATGGACAAATGAGAATAGATGGATGAATGGGCTCATTACATATTTCATCATATGTTAAAGAGTTACAAGAGCTAGAAACTGATGCTTCTAATGTTTACATCTTTTCTATCATCAATTTAACAATGTCATTGGTAGGTTATGATGACTAGGCACCCCCTGTAGTATAAGGGGGTTGATGATGAATGTATGATGTGGATGGAATTCTAGTATATGGTGCTGCTAAGCAAGAGAAATGTGAGGGGGGAATAGATGCAAGCGAAAAATATCCTTAATAGGTGATAGATGAGATAGGTGGTTGTTGGTGATATGTGTAACTAGGTGGGTTGGATTTAGTGATCCTTGTAGTTATTGGAGGTAAAGACTTCAGGATGGAGAGGATGATGTTTTTGAATGGGGTATGGGTTTCCGACACCATGCGTGGCTATAATGCAATAGGTATATATGAGTTGGTGGGTGTAGATGGGGATATGTTCAAGGTGGTTGATGACAAAATGGTTTACACCATGGGAGAAACTGACATCAAAAGTTTGAAAAATGTGGCAGGTGCCGCAGATATTGATCAATTTTGGATACTATGGGTGGTAAGGTGGATGAAGGTAACGCTGAGCTAGTGGTAGCTGATGCAGAAGTGGGGGAAATTGAAGGAGGAATTGACACATACATGTCATATACCAGCTATCTTTATGAATTGTGAGTGGAGGAATGGGCGAGATAATGTTATAAAGTAGTGGGGTTGTGGTCATGGAGTCGTGCAAACTCCTCATCACCGCTACTGATGATAATGGGTTGAGTAAGATTTATAGGTGATAGGATAGAAGGTGGTGATGGGCTACATGGGAGTGGCTGAAGGCTTGCATGGAATATAAGGGTGTTTCCTTGACTACGAGTCAAAACCATGTGAGGTGGCATAGGCTTGGTAATTTGTTCCCTATAAATGACACAACATAACATAAGAAATGGAGAAAAATAGTTCTAGGGGGTAAAAATAGCTTTTTCTTTTAATTAAAAATTAAAATAAAGGAACCAAAGATGGTTGGGTTAAATTATGATGGTGATAGGGTGATCGATGCCGATTATGTTAACTGATAATGGTTACTGTAGGAAATCAAAAGTTTTGCCAATGGGGCAATAACTGATGAAAATGAGACAAAATTGGATCCAATAGTGATTTTACAGATTCATGGGTATGATTATATGTCTGAGAAACTTCAAAAAGAGTAGAAAATGTGGTGGGTGTTTTTTTTTGTAAAATGACCAAAAAAGCAGATAACCGACAATGGTTAGGTAAATCGATGATGGTCAAAGTAAACCGATGCCAGTCGCTGGACTGAGACTAGTCACTGTGAAATTTTAAAATATGGAGATAGTTGATTTTTGTGACTTAGATCAGGTAAAATATCAACCCAGAAACCTAAGTATGATAGTGATGGACCCTAACACACTTATACAAATTTTGGAATAAACCAACTATAATTCTGGAGTGTGAAAGGAAGAAATAAAAAATGGAGAGCACGTCCTCACAACTTAAAACAAAAATCAAGCAAAATTTAAGAAACACAAAATCCTATAGTTTATTTTTATGTTTTATCTTATGATATTTAAGACCGAATTGTGAACCGAACAAAATTTTTGGTTCGATAGAAGGTGTCCTATAAAAATCCAAGATCTAACAGTGGTTTCAGGTAAAGTTTTGGTGGGGGTTGTCCTTTCTATGAGATAATGAATGGACAAAGAAACTAGTTGGGCTTCCATTTTCAATCCTCTGATCATGTGATCATCAAAAACTTATTCCAAGTAAGAGGATGTTTAAGAAGATCTGTAAATTATGTAAGTGGTTTGGTATAGAGAGAGAGATTATAAGTGAACTATGATTAAATTAGTCAACCATCACCTGGGCATTACTTCCAGCGTATAGGTTTCCCTCAAATTAATGTGAGCTATAATGCAACAATCCATAATGAAATGTGAGTGTTTTAATCCTAAATCCACAATTACATTAGATGTAACAAATGGAGAACACGAAAAGGAATTCTCTTTCACTAATGTAATGCAATAAAAGGAAGAGGTTTTCCTTTTAAAGCACTAAATGTATGATTCTTTTTAGACAATAGCAAGAAGGAGAATATTCCAGAGAAGAAAATTAATGTGAATAATATTTGAATTAAAAAAACACATAATTTTTCCTAGGAATGATAAAATGCAAAGGAACCCCTAATGGGTCCCACTGGGTGTGCCAAAATGTTTCACCAAATTCTTAGAAAAATAATGAAATAGATAAGGGTAGTAGGCTAAGGAGGAATACATGTTTGTAATTTTGGTTGAAGGTTGTGTGCACGTTTTGATTTCCTAATCCAAGTTGATTGTGAGAGCTCCCTTTTGGCTAGGAGGAACTACCTATAAATGAAAAACAATACCACCAAATAGAGTTAAACAAAAAAATGAGTGGAATGCATAGCAGAAGCGAGATCAGGGAAGCGTGATGCTTCTTGGATAGGATGTCAATCCCACTTTTATATAACAATATTAATGCTAGTTAAATAATATAAGAAGTAAAAATCCCATTTGAATTGAAGTGATTTAGGTATCTCGTACAAAAAAAGAAGAAAGGTCATTCAAAAGGTTGTTTAAGGTCAAAATGAGAGGGTTGACTAGCTAGTGTTGAGTTGCAGGTCTAGTACAAGCTCTGAGTAAGGTCTAGTAGGGATTAGAAATGGTTCTGGAATATTAGGAAGTGGGTATTAGCTAGTTGGTATGAGCTATATTGACAAACATAGTAACCAATGTCGGCTAACTGGCTGATGTCAGTTAGGTAGAGTGACTAACGTTAGTTGGCTAACCAGTGTTTATAGGGTAAATTATCATGAAGTTATTATAATTGGTTTTCTAGACTCCATGTGATTGCACAGAGGTTGGAAATGGTGAGGGTGAGGTCGTAAAATGGTTCTGAAGACTCAAATATGATCAAGAGAGGGTGAAAATGGATGGAAAGTCTGGGTATGATCAGGTGATGGGTTGATGGAAGGGATGAATTATATGGGTGTGGAGAGAAATAAACTATAGAGATGAATAAAAAATATACACAAAGAAACTAGAGATTAAATGAAGAGATGTTGAATACTTACTTGAAAATGGATTGAAGGATGTAGGTGATGAAGAAGGTAACATTAGAGATCCAGAGAGAAGATTCATTATATTCGTGTTGCGATAGTTCAAACCTTCGTGCCTCTCTCCATTGTGAATCAGTGATCGTGAAGAGGATGATGAATGGTGATTTATGTTGGCAGTGCTTTCGTGTGTCTCATTTTTCTTAACTACTAAAGAAATTTGAGTGCTCCAAGTCTCTGGAAGAAATGAGATCCTGAATCAATTGACTAATCTGGGAAAAGGATTTTGGAAACGTATTTAACCTTATGAGAAAAATTTAGGTGACTAGCATTAATTGAGATATAACCGATGTCATTCAAGGTGGGAATATCTACATTGGCCAAAAATAGCGAGATTGTTATTATTTTTGTCGTGATCTCTAACCTTCTACCAATTCTCGAGTGATGGATCATACCATGATAAGTAGGATTTGTTTTAAGTTTTTTAATATAAGTTAAGTCTAGGTTTTAAACAAATTCCTAGTTAGTTAGGACAGGTTTAGACTCGTTCTTAGGTAATTAATGAAGTTTCAGTAGGTAATTGAGTGAGGTGGCTAGGTGAGGTGGTTAAGTGAGAATATTAATTAATTTAATGAAGATAATTAATTTAATTAACATTTGAACTATGGGATATGAATAGGTAGGATATGGTTGATTTAAATTTGGTATCGCTACCCCTGTCGAACATGTTTACTTATGTTTCCATGATCACCTATCTAGCCCTATTTTTATTCATATTATTATTAACATTCTCATCTTTCCCTATCTATTTTAATTTATTATTAATCTTCATCAACTAGCCCCTAATCCTCATCTCATTATCTATTAATCTTAATTATTCCTAATTTCCCTTCTCTAGGTTGTTTATCATCCCTAAACCCCCTAGTTACTAATCCATAATATTTTTCTAGCCTTTGTTTAATTCATTTGTATCCCCTACTTACCTGTATAAATTTCCTAGGAAACCATAACCCACCTAAATGCTTTAAAGAACTTATCCAAATTAATAAAATCCCCACCTCTCAATTAAATCATCCTTTCACCAGCTGAATGGACAATTATCCATAGTTGGTGGCAACCCGCATGGGTTTTCATCAATTCTATAAGGCCACATTTACCTCTCCTCCCAAATTAAGGCATAATAAAAATTCTCTTACATTTTTGTGATCCTTTCTTTGAACTTGAGCTCTCTTTTAGCTTCTACAGTCTTCTTAGAGTCCCTTAGAGATTATTTACATCACTTGTGGAGACTTTTGGGAGTTTATCTTGATCTTATATCTATTTATGCTATCATTTATTATCATTACCGTTGTTTTTTAATCACTAACGTTTTACAGGTCCAACTACCATCAAAGTTTTAGATCTAGCTTGTTCTCTCAGTCATTATGTGTGTAAGTTATCCATCCAACCCATCCACCCTTGGCCTTGTTAATGACTTCCCAGGTAGTCGTCGACCCAACCCTGTTCTCTCACCTATTATTCCCTCCAGGTCCTGATTAGTGTGTGATAATGTTTTGTTAATATTTCTAATTCTTAGATATGTCACTCTACTTCTCTATCAATCCAAAAAAAATCCTATCTCTAACCACCACCAACTTATCCAAGTAACCATCAAACCGTGTCCTACTAGCCAAATAATACATCCAAACCCTTATCCTCTTACATCCTTCTATTTACTTGTATCATATTTTTCCCTATAGGTTCCTATCATTTTTTTAGACCTCTGCGATCATCTGATTTGTACTCAAATCCCTCCATATCTGCATTTCTAGCTTGTTGTCTAGATATATCAACTTAGGTCATCATCAACCTTCCCTCTGCAACCTAGGTCACTGTGACCTAGCCAGGTAAAATTCACTTTGTTTTGATTTAGATCAGATATACACTTTTTATCCATTTCTGTAATTTCTATATTTTGTTTAGCTTCAGTTTCTATATGTTATTCAGTCATTTATCATTGATTCTATCATCCTTTATCAAATATGGGGGTTAAAATCCACATAAGTAAGTTAACACTTCTTAGAACCAACAACTTCAGGAAACCCCCTCATCTACCATCTAATCCATTTTCCTCTTAGTTACCCTTGTTGTGTAGGTTCATCAAATTTGCAGCGAGGAAATCCACTTTACACTCATCCTTTTATCACTATCTTCTTCCAAGGTACCTTAAACCCTTGCATCTTTGAATTTTTTTTGTTTTCTTTAGTATCTAATTCAATAATCTAAATAGGAAAGAGAAAATTTAGTCAACATTCTGGCATGCCCGATGGGACAAGACTTGTAGGTGAGTCTCTTACACTTCATTTCATTTCATTTTTCCATATTTCTTATATTTTACACTAACATTGTATGTGTAGGATTTTCTTTTTCTTGTTCATGTTGGTATTTTAAATTGCTTGGATTTTTCTCTTCTCTAGATTTGGTTTAAATATTAGATAAAAAGGAAAAGCAATCTCCAGGTATTCTCCTTTTTGTCTTATTTTCTCCTTTTTGCATCGCATTTTCCCTTCCTTCTGTGATTTTTCTCATGAAATACCACATTTTTGTTTTGGGATTAAAAGGAACCTCTTGTATCCTTGTAAATTTAGTACAAGTATGAGTTTACTTGGCTACATTTCACATTCTATCACACAACACTAAATTCTCACATTAATCTACATATCGAGACATTCTGTACCAGGTGCAACTGATTGGAATTTCATCACCCGATAAGAAATCCGTCATGGTGTTCTATCCATGTTATAAATCCAGCATAGATTTTGGCATCACATACCTTTGGTTATATCAAGGACTCCCCATCCAAAACTACTTAAAATTAACCTTGTATTTCAATTTCTTAAGTACCCTCATTATCCATTTTCCCTTTTCTTTTTCACATATTTTAATTATTCAAGATAAATAAAAAATTTCCTTCTTGATTTGTTTGCTTTAATTAGTGAAACAATTATGTTCTTGTTTTATGATCGTTATCACACACTCTCTATCTAATAAAATGGAACAAAATATTGCATCAAACAATCCATTTTCTTCATTCTAGAAAAACTCTGCTTTGACCATTATCTCATCCATGCCCTAGGTTACCTCTCATATGGTCACCCAACCTTTGATCATCGAACTACGTCATCAAAATCCTCTTTCCCAAATCACCACCCATGATGAGACCAGTCCCTTTTGACATCATCAATCCATTTGGTATAGACAGACTACACCTTTATATCCTACTACTTTAGAAACTCTTGGGCTTCCTTCTATTCCCATTTATGACTTCCTATTTCATATACATCCCATGATCATTCAAATCCTATCAATCCACTCAATTGGTGGATCATATTCCACCCCTAAAACCTCATATCAACATTATTCCTACTTCATCTGATATTATCACTAGCATTCCTATCCAACCATTATAATCAATTAACATTCACATTCCTACTTTTCATGTGCCTCAACAATCAAATATTCCCATCCAATCCCAACCATCCTATCACATTCCTACTTTCCAACATCACACATTACCTCAACTGATGCAATATTCATCCCTTGATTATATCCCCTCTTATCAAACATTCCATTAAATTTTAACATACCCCTAAGATTCTCAACATCCTTATTCATCCACTTCTCATACCTTGTAGCCACAACCTTCTACCACTTATACGATGCCTTCACATGAAGATTTCAAACTATCTCCTAATTATACCTCCTTGGGGTAATCTTCAATAAGTTTATGACAGGTCACCTCATCTGACTTCCTCCCATAAAACCTATTGATGACTCATACCCCAGACCTATTTGTTATCACAAGGATCACTTTTTTAAATATCATCCAGTCATGGGTCGTGACATAGAAAAGTGTCGTTCTTGTAAAGATCTCATTTAACAACTTATAAATCAAGGGGATCTCCAAATAGACAATCCTACCTCATCTCTCATCCAAACCCTTAACATCTTGAAATAACACTTTCCTAATCCACCGCCAATAAATCAATTTCCATATCCCACATCTTACAAATTTATTCCTTACGTATTCAATACTATACATCAAACACCTCCATATTTATCTATCTCATCTACCTCATCATTTACACCTACCTTAGAAATTGTTCCTATGAATTATTCAATATCTACCCCCACATATACATCAAACATATCCATGACTACCACACCTATCATATTAGCTTCTACCACTTGGTCTCCATCTACATCTATTCCTACCTTTATCACTTCCACATTGACTTTGACTATATCTACTACTTCATCCACATCTATTATCATCCTAAGTCCACCTTTGTGGCCATATTTTTTCCCTCTCATGGGCACCATATTCTCATCCTAAGTCCACCTTTGTGGACATATTTGTGCCCTTATTGGGGGCACCATATTATCACCCTAAGTCCACCTTTTTGGCCATATTTTTTCCCTTCCTGGGGGCACCATATTCTCATCTTAAGTCCAAATTTATGGCCATATTTGTGCCCTTCATAAGGGAACTATATTCTCATCCTAAGTCCACCTTTGTGGCCATATTTGTGTCCTTCTTGGGGGAACCATGTTATCATCTAATTCCACCTTTGTAGCCATATTTATACCCTTCTTGGGGACACCATATTCTCAACCTAATTCCACCTTTGTGGCCATATTTTTTCCCCTCTTGGGGGAACCATATCCTCATCCTAAGCCCACTCTTGTGGCCATTTTATCATCTCATAATAAGCATATCTATTGTTTCATCATTTTTGATGTCTTGAGTATATTTTATTATATCCATCTCATCTAATCTTATCTAATCTATCTTTCCAAAATATTCTTATCTATCCCCCTTGTCTGAATTCCACCTTTGTGGCCATATTTTTTCTTCCCTTGGGGGAATTTTTTTGGTCATAAAAAGTCCACTTTTGTGGCCATGTTTGTGCCCTTCTTAGGGAACCATATTTTCATCATAAGTCCAATTTTGTGGCCATATATGTGTCTCATTCGGGACACATATTTTATTTTCTTCCTCAAGGGTAACACATAAATTTTATCTTCACTCATCTATCTCATCGTATCCCATATTTTGCAAGCTACCAGTCTATCCTATCATGAATTTAATTTTGGTGACCTCATTCTTAAAGAAAATCATAACCCTACCACTCTAGAAAGGAGCCAACATGGAAATTTTTCCCCTAACTAGATTGGACCCTACGTTATCACACATAAGTATAGTTTGGGATCCTATAATATGGCCTCCCTTGATGGTAAACTAGAATTCAAACCACTTAAAAAATTGCACGTATGGCCATTCTATTGTTAGTACACTACCAATAAGAACTTAGTCATATCCTTAGATCATTCCTCCATCATTAGCCTCTCTCCATCTATCATTGTAAAGATTTGGAATTATGTGGTATACCATCACTTTCCTAGACATGACTTTAAATATGGGCACCATGGCTCTGCCCACAACATTTTCCTTATGTATAGGTTCTCCCTTCTTGGTGATAACTCCATGATCATTACATTCATCACTCTCTTGTTTACCTCTTGGAACCATAATAAGGGTCCAAAGATGTCACCTATACATTTATTAATCCCCTCTAAATTGGTCTCCCTAGCTATTACCAGATCTTCACCATGTAAAATTTAAAATTCATGGATGCTCCTATCAAAATTCAAAAATAGAATAATCCCTCAAAGGATATTTGTTCATGTAAAACAAAAACAAAAATAAAAAAAGAGAATAAAGTCATATAAAATAGACCGATCCCTTGAATGACGGATATCATGTATATAATTCTTGCCTTAAAAATCATAAATCATATAATGTAGACCATACACTTGAAGGATGGCTACTATGTCATCTCATGGAATCAAAGGATTCCCACATTGATCAACCTTCTATTTTATTGGCATCAAAATCTTCCTTCATGGATCAACTTTCTCATAAAAAACTTCCCCATTGATGAGTTTGCTCTCTTTCCCGTACCCAGAGTTGGGGCATAAACTTAAGGAAATATAATTTTGGAAAACCCTCTTCCCATGTAAAAGTTATACCCTAGACCACACTTTTGTGTTGACATTAGGTTTATGAGTTCATTCCATACTTCTTTCGCGATCTTGGGTATAACTATTTATTGTTAGTTATGTGTTAACACATGTTTTGTTCACTTATGCCTTGTGTTACTTGGATCACTTTCTCATTTACCTCCAATGTAGTTGGAGGCATGGTTTCCTCACATGATCCTTGATACAATGTAGAATTATTCATACCCATATGTCACCAATTATCAAGTTGCGTTGCATTCTAATTTTTCCATGTCTCTCCTTTATTCATTTACAATAACATCTACTCTATCTGAATTATTTATGAAGCATCCATCAATAGTAACACATCCAATTTAAATTTGATATCCATTATTATCTATCACATCTACTTTTTAACTAAACATCACATATTATATATAAGAGCATCCAACTGTTGCATATAAATTCACCATCATCATCAAATATGAAGTACAAATATAGTCATCATCATCATCACATACCCACATCATATCATCATAAATCAAATAATCATCACACAATTGACACACGCTAGAATATAAAAAATCCTATATCATATATAGTGTCAAAATAAAGTGTATCAATACATCATTGACCTCTAAGGGTCATCTCTCAAAGAAAACATGTTATCAAAACAAGTAAAGTTAATAACAGAAAGCCTAAAACATTTCCCCTCTCACGAAAGTCCCTCTCTCTGTCTCTTGGCCTCATCACCTCCACCCTTGGAACTAATCAAAATTTGTAAAATAATTTTAAAAATAAATAAAACATTTAAAAAATTAAAAAAAGTTAAGGTTTTTCATTAATCACCATCCTTCAAACCCTCTGGCATTTCCCTCCAGCATCCATTTCTCTCTAAATCATGATCTCCTTTTATACCTTCGAGCTCTCAAATCAGCACTCACATGTGTGAACATAAGCTTTCTTGGCTGACTTTTAGGCTTATAAAGCTGCCAAACTAAGTCACTGTTGACCCCCTTAGGTCACCGTCAATCTTCCTTAGGGTGTTGTCAACTCTCTTTGGGCATCATCGACCTGAACTTCTCTCATCCATTTTTTTTTAGGGGCACAACCTCTTTTTTAAAATTCCACCCTTATGACTATATTTATTTCCCCTTGGGGCATTTTATATCCTCGATTTTTCATATTTTTCCTTTTCAGCCATTTTTGTGTTCTTTATTAAGGCACCATTATTTCCATTATCGTCCTTCAAGGACACATACCTTTAATTTATTCCTCATGTTTTAAGGATTTGGCATTACCTTCACATTAATTTTGTATAATTTTTATGTGTGCCTATGAACCATTGGTCCCCATGGCTTGTATCCATATTGATCGGTTTCCCATTGGATTCCCTCAATTTCATTGTTATTTTCACTGACTCATAGGCCCGTAGGGTATTTCCATCATCTCCATGAAGACTGTGACCTTTGTATCCTACTGATGTGATTCATAAGATCACCGCCATTTTTATTTTTATTTTTGTTTTAATCCTTCTCTCTTGGGGCATCTTGTCTCAACTTATCATTTTAATCCATTTTTTATCTCAAATTATTGACCAAATTTTCTCTTTCCTATTCAGATTAGTGAAGTAAAAAAAATTTAAAACAAAGAAAATTTGAATATGCAAGGGTGTAAGGTACCTTAGAAGAAGATAATGATAAAAGGACAAGCACAAAGTGGCTTTCCTTGCTGCAAATTTGATGAACCAGTGTAAAAATGGTAACTAAGAGGAAAATGGTTTATATGGTAGATTAATGGGGTCGCCCGACAAAGTCGGTTCCAAGAAGTGTTAACTTCCTTATGTAGATGTCAACCCTTGTATTTGATAAAGGATGATAAAACCAATGATAAAGGAATGAATAACATGTAGAAAATGAATCTAAATATAATCTGAAAATTATAGAAATGGATAAAAAGTGTAGATCTAATTTAAATACACACAAATTAAATGTTACTTGGCTTGGTTGACAGTGACCTAGGTTACAAAGGGTAGGTCAATGGTGACCTAAGTGGATGGATCTAGAAAAAAATATGGAAATGAAGATCTAGAGGGATCTAAGAGCAAATTAAATGATCAAAAAGGTCTGAAAAACACTTACAAGAACATGCAGAGAAAAACCTGAGATAAGGAAAAAAAAATAGGTAAGAGGATAAGGGTTTAGATGGATTATATTAGTAAAAAGATATTGGTCGAAAATGACTAGGCTAATTTAGTGGTGACTGGAGATAGGAAAAATAGATTTGGACTGATAGAGAAGTAGAGTGACAGATCTGAGAACTGGAAACAATAACATAACAAGATGACACAACGATGAGGACCTCAAGGGTAGAATAGGTAACAGAACAAGGCTAGTTTGATGAAAACCTATGAAAAATAGGTGAAAAAATAGGGTTGGGCTGATGGTGACCTGGGAAGTCCTAAATAAGGATGGGGGTGGATGTGTTTGGCAAACAACCTACAAACAAAATAATTGAGAGAAGAAGCTAGATCCAAAAATTTGATGGAAAATGAACCTAAAAAACGTTAGTGACTGAAAAAAATGTCAATGATAAGAAATGATATCATATAATGGAATATAAGATCAAGATAAATTCCCCAAAGTCTCCACAATCAATGCAAATAAGATCCAAGGGACTCCAAGAAGACTGTAGTAGCTGCAAGAAAGCTCAAGTTTAAAGATATGATCAGAAAAATGCAAGAGAATTCTGATTATACCTCCCTTTAGGAGGAGATGTAAATGTGGCCTTATAGGGTCGACGATGACCTGGGCGGGCTGCCACCAACTGCCAAGAACTATCCATTTAGGTGGTGAAAGGATGATTTACTCAAGAGATGGGAATTTTATGGATTAGGATAAGTACCGTAAAGAATTTAGGCGGGTTAGGGTTTCCTAGGGAATTGATATGGGTAAGTAGGGGTTAGAAATGGATTAAATAAAGGCTAGAAAAATCTTATGGATTAGGAACTAGGGGGTTTATGGATGATAAACAACCTAGAGAAGGGAAATTAGGAATAATTAAGATTAATTAGATAATGAGATGAGGATTAGGGGATAATTGATGAAGATTAATAATAAATTAAAATAGATAGGATAAGATGAGAATGTTAATAATAATATGAATTAATTAAGAAGGGGGAGTCTAGATAGGTGCCGTGGAAAATGAAGTAAACACGTGTGACAAGGGTAGCCCAAATTTTGGTGTGTACATTTTCCCCTTTTTATTGAGTGGTTTGCGTTGGGAAAACCATGAGAAAAACATGATGAGAGACAAAAGGGTAAGATGAAGGAGGGTGGAGGATTGATGATGTTCTCCCCCTCAAACAAGGGATCAATGTCACACAAGGGAAATTTGTCACAAGTTTAATGTTAACTAAATTTTCTGGGATAAAAATGGATTAAATGATAATTTTGAATGTTAAGTTACTTCTTTTCTAGAAAACCAACCATCCCTAAATCCCATAGTTCCTAATCCCTAATATTTTTCTACCCTTTAGTTAATCCATTTTATCCCCTACTTATCCATATCACTTCCATAGGAAACCCTAACCTGCCTAAATACTTTAAAGCACTTATCCCAATCCATAAATCCCCATATCTCGAGTAAATCATCCTTTCAACACCTGAATGGATAGTTCCCCACAGTTAGTTGTGACCCTCCTGGGTCACCCTCAACCCTGTAAGGACACATTTACCTCTCCTCTCAAAGGGAGGCATAATAAGAATTCTATTGCATTTTTGCGATCCTATCTTCAAACCTGAGCTTTATTGTAGATTCCAGGGTATTTTTGGAGTTACTTAGAGCTTATTTGCATCACTTTTGGAGACTTTGGGGAGTTTATCTTGATCTTATATTGGTTTATGCTATCATTTCTTATCATTAACATTATTTTTTAGTCACTAACATTTTGTGGGTTCAACTACCATCAAAGTTTCAGATCCAACTTCTTCTCTTATTTGTTCTGTTTACAGGTTGTCCGTCCAACCCATCCACCCTTGACCTTGTTTAATACTAACTAGGTCACCGTCAACCCAACCTTGTTTGATCACCTATTTTAATAATGTTTTCATCAACCCATCCCTATTTTGTCACCTATTCTAACCTTCAGGTACTCATCAATGCGTTTCCCTATTTTTTTACTATTTCGGGTTCTCATATCTGTCACTTTGCTTCTATGTCAATCCAAATCTATTTTTTCAGCCTTCGGTGCTCGCCACCTGAGCCAAGTCACCTTCAACCCATATCCTGCTAGCCATACAATCCATCAAGATCCTCATTTTCTTGTATACTATTTTTTTCCATGTCACAGACCTTCCTCTACAGGTGTCTTTCAGTGCTTTCATACCTTTGTGATCATTTGATCTACAATCAGATCCCTCTAAATGTGCATTTCTAGATTTATTCTGAGATCCATTCACTTAGTTCATCATCAAATTTCCCTCTACAACCTGGGTTTCCATTGACCCAGCCATGTAAAATTTACTTTGTGTGTATTTATATTAGATCTTAACTTTTTATCCATCTATACAATTTCCAAATCATATTTATCTTCAATTTATACATGTTATTCAATCCTTTATCATTTATTTTATAATATTTTATAATATATGGGGGTTTAAATCTGCATAAGTTAATGTTTCTTGGAACCGAATTTTTTGGGCAACCCCCTCATCTACCATCTAATCCATTTTCCTCTTAGTTACCCTTATTGTGTAGGCTCAACAAATTTGTAGCAAGGAAATCCACTTTGTGCCCTATCTTTTATCACTATCTTCTTCCAAGGTACCTTAAACCTTGCATATTTGAAGTTTCTTTATTTTCTTTAGTATTTAATTAACTAATCTTAATAGGAAAGAGAAAATTTGGTCAACACAATTCTTGGTATTGAGTGGCTTATGTGAAAACTAATCCCCGAAAAATGAAACATGTAATAATGGCTACAAGTATATTGGGGAATTATGTAAAGAGTTCAATGGGGCTGGTAAATACCATCACATACTTAATCCCACTTAGAATTTCTTGGTAAACTAGTGAAAAAGAAAACTTAATAATTAATTATTATTACACCCATAGTGAATTAGATGTTGTAAACTAATTTGTGACTGATCATGAATCATTTTAGGTATAAAACTAACTCTTGAAAGAATTTGGAAAAGAAAAGAAAATTAGTTGTTTATAGCATGTGTCTTGGTGACATGAAGTGTTCTTCCATAGTCTAACATTTCTTAGTAATGTAATACAATGTATATAATATTAATCCTATAAGTTATGCATTATTTTGGTTAATGAAAATTGTAAGAGTTGTGTCATATGACAAAAAAAAATTCCATTTAACTCTTATGTTTTGGGTTGTGAATTTTTGGCGCATGATAATTATATTAAGTTAAATTTAGTGGGAATTTTTAGTTATATAATAAGATGATTCCATTTCTAAGGTTATTTTCCATTGCACTATCATTTTCATCTCCCACTATAATATATTGTATTATTTTTTCAATTCCTTATATGGCCCGTACCATGCCATTTTATTATTTAAAACATGTCATTTTCTCCGCAACTTATGATGTTAAACTAAATTTAAAAGAATATTAAAAACTCCTCTTTCCCATACCTACTTTCTCTCTATCTTTGACATCCATACTCTCAAATAAATGAGAAAATGAAAGTGTAACTATGTATATATTGAACTAAAAAGAAAAGGATCATCATATAGTTTTTGTTTAAAAATTCTATGATATGTATATGCATTATACTAACATGAGTAGGGTTATTGCAACGTAATATTTTTTTCATTCAAACGACAAGGTAGAAGTAGTTAAGAACCCAATTTGGTGAAGATATGGTTGAATAATCCCTATCGAGTCAAGATAATGACTCAAATAAGTTAGGTATAAATATTCTGGAACACAGAAACCATGGTTCAAACATACAATGTTATATGAATCAAATTCATCCTTTCTTCTCCCAAATGATATTTATAAGAGTTTACAATAGCATGTTATTTATAAGTATTTATGGGCCTTTTGTCTAAATTTAAGACTCTAGTAACACATTGGCCATCATGTTATTTGGTTCTCACACCTTGTTTTGATTGAGATATGGTTAAGATAGCCATTCTAGATGGAACATGAAATTGTAATTTTTCTTAAGAAAATGCCTAATTTCTTGCTAAAGATAAGTTTGGTAGAAATAATTTAAAATGAAAATTTAATTTTATGTGGAAAAATAATTAATTATCATGATTTTCAATTGATTTTTTGGTACAAACTCACTCCATTATTTCATTTTTTAGATGGATTTTATTAATAGGGTAAATTATTATGAGACGTAAAGGAATAATATGAAGAGGAATAACAGGAAGAAATGTACAAATAAGAGGTATGATACACACATCATTGTGTATTTGTTACTTTACCAAATAAAAAATTATGTTGTATTTAAATCCTCTAAGGGTATGTGGAAATGGTACCCTAGTTTATTTATTATTACAAAGAATTATTAATAAGATGCATTAATTAGCCAAGGTTGGAGCATTACATTTTGATAATTTTGTATCACCTATGGAGTCAAGAATTATATACACATTTTTTTCACATCTCATCCACATATATTTAACCTTTATAGGTGAGATTAAAGTCTATATAAAATGTCAGAATGGATATTGTGAATAATTAATAATCATAATGAGTAGGATCCAATTTTTTTTAAATGTTGAATTAGTGAATGAATATAATAATTTGAGTATTTTAATTGGACGATTGGAGATTCAAGAGAGCTATTGAAATGATTTGATATTCCATTTGGCTTTAAACATTTAAAATAAAGTGGTGACCTTTTGTTACTAGAGAAGAAATAAATTAGATTGAAATATGTAGTAAAATTGTACACCATGGTAGAATTATTCTTATTGAGTTGGTTTCATTATCATGGTTGACTTTTTGGATAATATTAAAGGTGTTATTACTAGAAATTTCACTTAAGGTGAAATATACATTATAAATGATGCAAAGGTAGTGTTTCTATGGAAATTCATTGTCATCTAACAAGTGATATGGATTGTTGTTGCTATTATCACTTTTGTTTTATTCATGTGATAAACTTGGATGAAGACAAATGTGAATAGAAGGATGTAACAAATATTTTAAAACATACAAAAATAATTTTTCAATATAATCATATATTTACATGTTAATTATAAGGGAATGTATATTTTCTAAAATAATGAGCTTGCATTTTATATATTTAAATGATGTATTAATAAATCTGCAAAGGGATTGCTCAAATAGAAGTTCATTCGGGAAAGAAAAGCACCCTAAAATTTGACGTTTCTGATTCTGGGAAGGTGAAAATCCTTCCTTGTCACCAATGAAGTTTTTCTCTTGGAATTTTAGAGGCCTCAACACCTTTGACAAACAACATTTGCTAAAGTGTTATATCCTCTCCTAGGAGGCATGTTTGGTTCTTTTACAGGAAACGAAGTTGTTCGTTGTTGAAGCTGATAATAGGTGGAGCAGAGTCAGTAAAGGATGGAAAGGATTTTTCTCAGGTTTGACTGGTGCATCCGAGGATTTAGGAATTCTTTACAAAGAAGGAATTTTCCAGGTGGAACTTCAATCTTAGAAAACTGGAAACTTATAAGTGTTAGCCTTCAGCACTCTCAATTACTTTTCTTTCTTTTTAATGTTTATGCCCCTAATAGTATCCTTGGAAAAAAAAATATCTGGTTAGATATTATTAAATCTGCCTCTACTTTGGGTGATCAATTGTTCATCTTGGGAGGGGATTTTAATGCCATCTCTGACTGTAAGGATAAGAAAGGGGGAATTAATAGGAACCTTTAGTCTCAATTAGAGTTTTGTTCCTTTTTTAGGACAACACTCTGTTGGATTTGGAGCCTAAGCATGGTTTTTTCACTTGGAATAATAGGAGGAAGGGTTTTATTAATATTTTGGAAAGGTTAGATAGATTCCTAATTTTCCCTAATTTGTCTCTTAAAGATATTTTCTTGAAGAGTTTTGTTCTTCCTTGGTCTGGATCAGATCATTTTCTGGTGTACCTCGTGGTCAGATTTGATGAATCTACTCACAAATCCCCTTTTAAGTTTAAACTTGTGTTGCTCAGAGATGCTTCCCTTGAATCGTGGATTAATATTTAGTGGAATTCTTATCAATTTGTTGGTTCTAAGATGTTTGTGCTAGCACAAAAGATAAAGAGACTAGAAAAGGACTTGCTGGAGTGGAATAGTAAGTCCTTCAAAAATATTTTTTAGGAAAAAGCTCATGTGGAATTTGATATGAAGGCTCTTAATTTAAAATTGTTCAACTCTGGGATGGATCAAGAGGATTTTTCTTTGGAGAAATCCCTCCTTAGTGAACTAGGAGAGTTTCTCGTTAGAGAGGATATTTATTGGAAGAAAAAATAAAGGGAGCTTTGGCTCAAAGATGGGGACAAGATAAAAAAAATTCCATGCCTCTGTAAAATTGAAAAGGAATTCAAATTTAATTTCAAAAATTAAGAATACTGAAGGGGAATTACTTGTTAAACAAAATGACATTATTGATGAGGGAATAAAAAATTTCTCTTCTCTGTTGGATGGGGATGTGGCCTCTTTTGATGAGGCTCAATCTTCACTTTTGTATTATATCCCTTCACTTATTTTGGAAGAGAAAAATACTACCCTTTTGAAACCATTCTCCTTTCCGGAGATAGAAAAAGTGGTCTTCTCCATGGAAAAGAATAAAGATCCAGGCCCAGATGGCTTCCATGCTAATTGTTTTCATAAATTTTAAAAAAATGTTGGTTATGATGTTTGGGTGGAAGTGGAGGACTTGAGGAGATCTTATTTTGTTCTTAAAATGATAAATAGCACCTTTATTTTCCTCTTCCCAAAAATGCATCAGCCCTCCTCCTTTTTGGATTTTAGGCCAATCTCCCTTTGTAATAATTCTTATAAAATTATATCCAAAGCCATTTCTCTTTGATTGAAAGTAGTTTTGGATCCTCTTGTCTCCCAAGAACAAATGGGTTTCATTCTTGACAGGTCAATTTTAGAAGGATTAATTCTAACCCAAGAGCTAACTCACTCCCTCTCTTCTAATAATTCTCTATGTATTCTCTTGAAGATTGATATCAACAACGCTTATGATAAGATTAATTAGAGGTTTCTCATTAGAACACTTCAAAATTTTGGATTCTTCGAGTTATTGTGTGACTGGATCTTCAGTTGTATTTCTAGACATTCTTTCTTTGTTTTGATAAATGGGAGTGTTGAGGGTTTCTTTGTTAGTAACAGAAGCATTAGACAAGGGGACCCTCTTTCCTCCTTTCTCTATATCCTAGTTGTTGAATCTCTTGGAAGGTCTATCAGGAAAAATATGGTGGAAGGTAAACTTTTGGGTTTAAAAATTACTGATGGAGTTCCTCCTCTCTCCCACCAACAATTTATGGATGATACCTTTTTTATTTGGAAGGGATAGTATTCGTGAAGCTAAGGAACTAAAATCCACATTGGATGGATACTCGAAAGCATCCAGACAATAAGTTAGTCTTCTTGAATCCTTCTTCTTCTTCAATTTCTCCCCATAGCTAGAAGCTTGAATTATTAATATCTTTAGATTCAAAAAGGGTTTCCTGATGGTAAAATATCTTGGTATCCCATTTTTTAAATGTTCTGATAAGGCTTCTATGTGGAAGGAGTTACTATCCTCATTGGAGGATAAGATTAACTCATGGAAAGGAATATGGATATCCCTTGTTAGGAGACTGATTCTCATTAAATTGGTTCTTTGTGCTTCTCCTATGTATTTATTATTTATTCTCAAAATTTCCAAAGGTGTTTTGGAGAAGTCAAAGGTTATTATGAGATTGTTTCTTTGGCAAGGAATCTCTGGGGATAAAAAATCCGTTAATTAGTTGGTATACTCTTACTAAACCCAAAGAGTTAGGTAATGCTGGGATTCTTAATCTTGGTTTACAAAATTTTGCATTGGGTGCCAAGTTGGTATGGAATTTGGTTTCCAACCCTAGTAGTCATCTCAATCAAGTGTTTAAGAAGAAATACTTGGGAGACCCTCTTCCAAAATCTATCCTTTGTATTCTGAATCCACCTAGGGGTTCCCATAACTATAATTTTATGCTTGATTGTAGATCTTTGTTTTTGTATAATGTTGAATGGAGATTGGAGAATGGTGAAAAATCCCTTTTTGGGATGATCCTTGGAATGTTTTTCTAGCTCTTTTTCACATACCATAATTTGAAGGGATTATAGGAAGGATGCTAGAAGAATGGGGTCTTTTTGTTTCTAACTATAGGTTGATGGTTGACTCTCCCCCCTCTGTGCTTCAATGGAAAAACCTGGATCAGTTTGGTTTTTCGAAGGAAAGTAGGAACAATTTCATGTCTACTCTATAGGAGAGACAAGTATTGTTATCTAACAAGTAAGATGAAATTTTCTGGAATGCAACTTCCTTAGGTTCTTACTCCCCGCATCTTCGTTATCTTCTACTACATTCGTAGGTTACTATTGAGAGAAGAATTTTGAAGGATTGTTAGTACCCTCTTTCCCTCCAATGGCGGGTGTTTTCTCCTAGATGGATTTTCAAGGCAAAATTCTTACGTAGGAAAGGAGGAAAAATATTGGGTTTCACAGTCCCACTAGATGTTTATTGTGTGAAAATAAAGAGGAAGATAGGGATCATCTGTTATTACACTACCCCTTTTCAATGAAATATTGGAATTGGTTGTGTGTCAAACTTAACCTCCCTTGGGTTCATCCAAATTCCCTCCCTAAAGAATTATTAGTCTGGCCTATTAAATTACACTCGAGGGATGTTTCTTCCACTTGGCTTTGTATCCTTGTGCTTCTCCTTCAGCGCATCTGGTGGGAAAGGAATAAAATAATTTTTAGGGAGGAAATTAGTTCAGTGGATTTGGTCCTTTTAAGGATGGAAGGATATATCTATGAAGCTGTGTCCTTGAATTGGTTTAGATATTGTCCTTTTACTTCATAAGACATGGTGTTAGAAAAGAATTGGCCTAATATTATCAAGCCTAGGGATGGTGCCTTGAAATACCCTCTGCCTTCCTCCTTGGCTAGGAGGAATACAAAATGGTCTCCCCCTCCCCCTGGCTTCTTTAAGATTAATTTTGATGGGGCTGCCAGAGGTAATCTTGGGGCTTTGGGTGTTAGTTTCCTAGTTCACAACTCATCAAGTAAGGTGGTGGGTACAACTTCCTATAAGCTCAAGGATGGAACTTCTAATTCTACTAAGTTACAAGCTCTGGGTAAGGGTTTGCTCTTATTTTCCTCTTTGAAAATTTAGAACCTAGAAATTGAAGGTGATTCCTTGGTCATTATCAATTCCATAATTAAAAAAAAAACTTATCATGGAAGATAGATTTGGGTATTTAAAAAGTATTATGGAAATTATCAAAAATTAATAATTGGAGTATCAAGCATGTGTATAGGGAGGGTAATCAATGTTCCAATTAGATGGCTAGTAAATTCATCAAGCAATATCATTGGGAGAAGGTGGAATTTAATTTATCTATGTGGGAGGGACTAGAAATGATTATCTCAAAGGATTCACTTTGTCATGGAAATGATGAAAGTTCTTTCCCCCATGTGAGGTTTTGGGATTCTATTTAAGGCAGTTGTGGGATATGCCTTTGCCCATTTTCATTTGGATTCTGCAATGGATCCTCCTTACGATCCTAGGATTGCTTTATTGTGTGATATGTGGGAGATGGATTTCTAGAATAGGTTCTCTAACTACAGGTTGAAAAAAAACTTTTGTATTTCCTATGTTGATGATTCAAACGCAGTTAAATTGATCCTCAAGTTATATTTTTTTAATGTGGAATGGTGGCCAATGATCAATAACAGCATTTCATCTATCTTTTTAAAGAATCTTCTAGTCATTCATACCTTGAAAGTGGAAGTTGTAAATCTCACCTCTCACCCTCTTTCTATGGGAATTTGGCCTCAGAGGTTGCCAATTTGAATATTGTGTCTTGGTCCGTGAATGACGGATCTTCAGGTTCTTCTGGTTTTAACGTTGTGACTTTCTTTGAGTTGGAGAAGTGGTTCAGGGAGCTCTTGGAGTTCACTGAGAATCTGGTTATTTTCATTAGGAAGAATAACTCTTGTTGGGCTCGCATTAAACTCCCGAACATGAAATCCCTCGGGCTGCCTTTAGATCTAGTGTTGAGCTAGTGGATGGAGTTGTGTGCCTCTGCTGGGGACACATTCAAGTATATTTGGAGGGGATAGCTCAATGAAAATGTTGTTGATGGGGACTCTAATATGGAACTCAGGATAGTCTACGGAGGGTCTCAATATTTTGGCTGATGCAGATAATTAAAATGTTAGAAGGTCCTAGTAGTAGGCTATAGAATAAAATCTATTTTTTTTCCAAATTCCAATTTGACCTGGTTGTGATGTTATCTTGATTAATCAAGGTTTACTCTTTGATTTGTAAATAGGGAACGGGTCCCTTTAACCCACCTTATCAATAAAAAAAAAATTTGCAAATGGATTGTAATAAACATAGTATTAATGTAATGAGGTTACTTTAGTACATTAAAATTGTAAAACAAATGTTCACATCTACCATAGAATTTACTACACATAAATTATCATTTTATTTATTTATAACATAAAAATCCCCTCCACATATAGAATGGTATATAATATTCCATTACCCTTAATACAACATTTCATTGTATTTATATTAGCGGTAAAAAAGGGTTGAGGGGAACCTACCCCATACAAAGAGAGAGATCTAGGAACATAGAAACATTACCAAGGGTATACCCATTGAAGTCAAAATAAAGTAGAAACATAGATAAAATAACATCCAAATTAACCAAACAAACAACATAGAAAGTAACAGCAAAATCACTAACAACAAAACACAAGGGATCTCTTCTTTGCATGACATAAACAAGTAACATCTAATCATTACTTAATCAGGTCACCCATAGTATGCATACATTAATTCCAATCCTTAACCAATCTAGCAATGGTTGTCTTCAATCATCTCCCTTTTTAGAAATCTTCCCTCCTCCAACTTCTTAGATCTTTGCATAGATTGTATCATTTTTGCCAACAACTTGAGGTGATGTATAGTGCTCTTCACATTAGAAGGTGGACCTCTTTAATTTGCATGATGATTTCCTTCATTTTTAGAATGTCTTACTCCCTAGAAGTACATATTTCATTTGTATTTTGTAAGTTATCACTAACAAAAATGGTGATGATCTTATCCAATTTCTCTTGGAGTTCCCTCAGATCGATAGTCACCATACTGATTTTGTGCATATTGATGTTGGTGTCCAATCTAAAATTCTCAAAATCTTTTTAAAAAAATTGGTTTCACCACTAAGTCTTGAGTTTTAAACAAGATTTTTTGGGAAAATTAAAGTTTATGAAGGCTCGCAATATCCTGAGCGGTATTGTGGGAACACAAATTAGAAGTATCTTCCTTTTACATACTTTTGGGAGGGATATCAGTATGTCCTTCCATTTTAATACCAATATCCTCTTTAATCTCCATTTGATCAGCCCTACCATTGACCACTTCATCGTAACCTTCTTTGTGGTCCCCTAAATCTTAGCTAACCTCAATGTTCACTTGTTTTCTAGAAGCTCCTTCCTCCTTCCTTTTCTTCCTATCATTTTCCTTAGACAAATTGGATCTCGTTCTTTTAACCACCACTTTACTATCATCCTCCAGTCTAGGGTTATCCAATTTAACACCAAATTTAACACTTTTCCCAATTATGGGAGTACCTATCTTAACCTAAGATTTAAGAAGACCTTTATGCAAGGGAAAAGTTAAAGTACCTTTCCTAACATACTCCATATATTTTTCAAGAGAAATATAAAGAAAACTTGGAAAATTGTATAGTCTATCATTTCTAATATGGTTGAGTTTGGGGAAATGGTAACCATAAACAACCTTGAAATGACCTTAAAATTTTATGTAGGACATAAATAGTAAGGCTATTTCATCGTAAGGCAGAGGAAATTCCTCTCTATCAAAGCCATTGAAATTTTTCTTTAAAGTAACCTTACCTTGCATAAAATTGTCTACCTCTAGGCTATAATCTGATTTGGGCTTAAAAATGCACCTACCCTCCAGTGAATTTTTCTATAAACCTCAGTGATATTGTGAAAGATACGCTCTAAACACAAACACAACTTTTGTTCTAGGAGTTAGCAATCTGAGAACTCAGATCTTCATTGTACCCATTATTTTTTTTAAAGTTTAACAAGCCTACTTTTTCTAACAACGTAGAATCCTCATCCAAGATGTCTTACATAGAACATGGTTCAGTTCTCACTAAATCACCCCCCCCCCCCCCCCATTTTACTATTACAACCCTTCTTTCTTTCCTCACAGATTTTGTTCTCTACCCACAGGCTCCACAATTAGCCAATTTTGTAATTCAGGGTCGAGATTTCTAAGGAGTCGATAAATAGAATATTTTCTCTATATTTCCAATATTTGGAGTAATGAGAGGTATTTTTTGGCATGAATATAGCATGTACATCCATCATTTTTAAATTCTCCATCTTTTCAGCATCACAAACCTTAATTTTCATCATGATAATGACATAGATTTGGGGTCTAAGTCTCCATTAATGATTCTACTAGTTTGTTCATCCAAACTAGCTATATTTTCAACCACATTAAAATATTTTACAACCACACCCTTATTATGAAAATTATCTTCCAAAATATTTCCTTCATGGTATATATGTTGAAAGGCTATAGAAGTGAAGGAGGAAATTCTACTTTTGGTACTCTTTATAAAATCTTCTATTATCAAAGATACTTAGTTTCTACCCAACATACTAGAAATTATATTTAATGAGTCACGTTCAATAATCAAATATTTAAAACCTCTCTCTTCCACAAGATTAACTCCCAAAAACATCACCACAATCTCATCCACAAGATTAGTTTATATACCCAAATTAAAGAATCAGGCCAAAACAAAGTTACCTTTGAACTCACAAAAAATGCATCCTCCACCCACTTTCTCCATCAAAATTTAGCTTTATAAAACCTTCTGGAGGGCTAGTCCACCTAATTCCATCTCTTAGATTAAATTTTCTTAACTTTTTTACACATGTTATATTCCAGTTACTAAAGATATGTTTTTTATCTTTCCACTATTTCCACTTCCTTATTTTTAAGGATTGATTGATTGTTTTTAATGACTTGTATACATCTTTTGGATATAAGCTTGTGAGGAAGTCTCCCCCCTTTTGAAAATCCTTCTATTCCTTTCTTTCCATACATCTCACCATAGGTTTTTGAGACTCATGATCCATAGATACTTTAGACCTTGGCTTTTGAAAGGACAACTCCACTGGGTCCAGACAGATTTGACATTGTTTTGGCTTACCCAATTAATTAAAAATAAAGCAAGGATAGAGGATATAATTTTTATGGAGAAGGAGAATTCCATAAACATATGGTTGACCATCTCTATATTTTTTACACATAAAACACATTTGTTAACCATGTGAAATCCTCTTTTAGTTATATTATCAACTATTAAAATCTTATTGATCACAGCAAACCAGCTAAACATGTTAACCTTTGGGATGATATTTTTATTCCATATTTTTCCAACTAATAAATATTCATCACTAACTTCTTCAAAAAATTGTGCATAGCCATATTTGACTAAGAAAATACCATTTTCTTCTTTGTACCAAATAACTTTATCTTGTTCCTTTTTGTTTTAGTGTAGTTAATTATGAAGAAAGTCATTTAAACTTTCAATTTTCCTTTTAAGGTCATCTCTATCCAGCTCCACAAGTTTCCAAGTCTAAAAAACTCCCTTCTTCCCTCATGTCTTTCTTTACCATAGTCCTATATTTTTCTTCCAACAACTTAGATATTAGTAGAAATTTATCCTCTAACTTGAAGTTTCCAAACCACTTGTCTTTCCATAACAAAATTTTAGGGCCATCTCCTATTTTCCATCTGCACCATTTTTCAATTGTTTCCTTTCCCCAGTTTATTTCTTTCCAAAGACTTGAACCATTGAAATATTTGGGTTTAACAATCCATCTCTCATCATTGGCATCCTCCCAATACTTCTTTTTTAGAATATTTTTCCAAGCACCTTTTTCACTAATTAGCCTCTAACCAATTTTTCTAATAAAGGTTTGTTTATTTTAATCCAGTATCTAAGGCCTAAACCACCCATATTCTTTGGTTTGCACACTCTTTTCTATCAAACTAGTGGAATACTGTCTTTATTTTCACTACCAATCCATAGAAAACATTTTTGAATACTTTTGAGTTTTTTAGAAAATTTCAAAGGGAGCTGATAAAGAGACATCACATACACGAGGAGAATTTGAAGGGAGATCTTAAGAAGAGTAAATTTTCCTACTTGTGATAGAAGGTTATCTTTCCACCCAGCCAATTTTCTTTCAAAACTTTTGATTAGAAAGTTCCATTCCCCACTAATGGGTCTTGTATCCCCTAATTACATACCCAAGTAGAAGGATGGAAGATGTTTAATATCACATCCAAGAACTTTTAAAATATTCTTTCTCATAGTATCTGTAGTATTTAGAAAATAAATGGAGATTTTTTATAATCGAAAAGCTACCCAGAAACCTCCATGCAGTCATCTAACACCATTTTAAAATACTTTGATTCTAGGACCGAGGCTTCACCCACCAATATAGTGTCATCTACAAAATGCTGATGTGATACATTTTCCACTTCCCTAGAAAGAGATATGCCTTTGATTATTCCTTTACTAGCTTCATCATTTAATCTCCTACTTAGAGCTTCAACCATTAAAATAAAAATAAAAGGGGAAAGTGGATCCCCTTGCCTCAAACCTTGTAAACTTGGGAAGAAACCACAAGGGGTCCCATTGAGGAGAATAGAAAACCAAGCACTTGAAATACATGCATTGACCATACTCCAAAAGGAATTTTCAAAGAAAAACTTTCTTAGGATTTTGTCAAGGGAAATTCAAGAAACCATGTCATATGCCTTAGCAATATCCAATTTAATGATCATAGCTTCCTTTTTGTTGAGTTTAGCAATGTGGATAGTCTCTTTAATAGTGATGATCTCATCTTTAATTTGTTTTCCCATAACAAAAACCCCTTACTATTCAGAAATAATGGAGGGAAGGATCAATTGTAATTAGAGAGAAAGAATCTTTTTGCATATTTTATAAGTTGTATTACACAAACTTATAGGAAGAAATTCTTTGAATTCTATAAAATTTCCACCTTTTGGGCAAGGGCCAAGAAATTGTAGTTCGTATCCTTTAGCATTTTATTATGGTTGAAAAGTTATTCCACCTCCTTATATACATCCTTTTTAATTATATCCCAAAATTACTGAAAGAACAAAGCCTAAAAAACCATCCAATCCAGGGGCCTTATTTGGGTTGAGATGTTTGATTGTAAATTCAACCTCTTCCATCGATGGATTTAAAGAGAGCATTTTTTTATCTTCCTCAGAAACCAATGCTAGAATGCAATTAAGAAAATCATTTAACTTTCCCAAATTATGACTACTTTTATTAGTCAACAGGTTTTTAAAGAAATAAATAACTTCATCTTTTATCTCTTCCCTTTCTTAAAAAATTAGCCCCTTTGATTTCCTGATTTTATCAATTCTATTAAAACTTGTTCTCTTAAGATTGGTCAAGTGAAAGAATCTTGTATTTTTGTCACCCTCTTTGAGCCATATTATTCTCAAATTTTACCTCCAAAAAGTTTCTTTCTTAGCTAAGATGTTGTGGTATTATGAGATAAGGAGCATTTCCTTTTCATAATCCTCTATTTCAGTTCATGAATCATTCCTTTCACTCCTCATCTACATATTAAGTAAATCCATTTTCAATTTAGATTTCTTCTAGAAAATGTTCAAAAAACTCTTTTTATTCCATTTTTTAAGATTCATTTTTACATGCTGCAACTTTTTGGATAATTTGAACATAAAAATTCCTTGGACATTTAATCTCCACCATTTTTTAATGATATCTTTAAGCTCCTCACTTTGGAGCCAATTTTTTTCAAACCTAAAAGGTGTTTTCCTTCTTATGGGGTCCTTTACCATCAAGAGAATTGGGTTGTGATCAAATCTGATCCTTGGGAGAGAGAAGAGAGAAATATCCTTCTTGAGACACTCTTCCGAAGACAAGACCCTATCAAGTCTCACTTGAATAAGTTGGGACCCATCTCTTCTATTTGACCATGTATATTTTCTTCCCTTTAGATCTATATCCAATAAGTTTGAGTTAAGGAGAAAATCATTAAAATCCTTCATCCCAACTACATACTCCATAGATCCCCCTTTTTTTTCTGAGGGATAAGATGGGGTATTGAAATCACCAACCACTAACCAATTTGATTCAGAGATGATATTTTTGAAGTTTATAAGATGATACCATAATTTTTTCCTTTTCTTATGTAAATTATGGGCATCAATGTTAGAGATAACCCATATTTTAACATTTCCCAGATTTCTCAGCATGACCTTGAAATGATTTCCTCTTTTTAGTAAGAGTGTGTCTTAGAAAGTGGTCGGGTTCTATATAATCGCAATACTTTCTGAGGAACCATTAGAACTAATATAAAAGGCCTCTGATTTTCTTCAAAAGAACTTGCATGATCTTAGAAAAATCTCTTCCTTCATTTTTGTTTTTGAACCATTAATACATCTAGATTTGAATTTCTACCAAATCTTTTAGGATCCTCCATTTTTCTAGGTTGTTAAACCCTCTTCAATTCCAAGAGACACAATTCATTTTCTAAGATTGAATTTATTTTAACTAAATACCTTTTGATCCAATAGATTTTTTTCCCTGAATCTATATCCTTATGTGTATTCCTTTTCCTTGATCTAATTTTATTAGGATTGCCTTGTTTGCTTTTATGAGTCTCAATGTTTATTGGTTGCTCACCTTCTGAATCTTCCCTTTTGCCAAGTTTTTAGGGGGTCCCTTTGGAAGACTCACCCTTTTCCAATGGTGAAACCATTTTCCTTTCCTATTTATTTTCTTCCAAATCCTTATGGAAATTTTTCTTACCTTCGGTATATCTTCAGCTATTAGATTTATCATGTCTCCAATGGTTTTATTTCTTTTTAGGAAACTAGATTTATTAGAACTTTTTTCTTGTCCAGTAGGGATTTGGATATGCTCCACAACAAGTTTCTCTAAAATCATGTCTTCATATTCTTGTTAATCTTTGTTTTTGTTTTCTGTAAGGGAATCCCAATCTACCTTACTGTTAGAGATTTGGATAACCTCTTTATTTGGAGAGAAAAGATGCACTTTCCTAGAAGATGGTGGTTCATTTTCTAGCTGCTCCTTTTTACAATAATATTTGAATTTGACATTGAAAGTGATTTATTTCCATTTTTACTAACCACAAGTGTGAATCCATCTTCATCCTTTTCCTCTAATTGTTTAGGAGGTGTTTTAAAGACTTCCTCTCTACCAATAATATGAAGAGGCCTATACCCTTCTATGTGGTTCTTAAAAAATTCCTTACGGTGAGATGCCGCACTTTTTCATGATTCCTTTCCATTTATCTTCCTTTCCTTCATTTGGGTTTACTACAGAATACACCTCAGAAATCTTGAACTTGTAATTTTGAGTCAAATGTCCCCACACATTGCACTTGGAACATTTTTCCAAGTTACTTTCCATTTCAATTTTTTACTCCTATATCCCAAATCTAGACTTCAACTTGATGTTGTTAGGGATGTCAGTACCTGCAATAGTGTATATGCAAAATCTGGCACACACAAATCTGGTGATATTGAGAGTAGTATTGTCTATGAGTACCAGAGAACCCAAATAAATTATTATTCCTTTAATGATGTCCTTATGCCAAAAATCTAAAGGAAAATTTGGTAAATGGACCCAAATAGGGAATTGATTCAAGTTTTCTTTTGCCGAGTTAAAATTTGGTTCCCATTTCCTTAGGTACCATCATGATATCCCCTTCAACCATGGACCATCCTCCAAAACCCTTAACAGGTCTTCATGAATAATAAATTTAAAGAGAAATAAATCATTAGGTAAAGCGCTTATGATGCCTCCAAATCATTTCAATACATAAAAAAATCAACAATGAGCTAGTTCACATCATATTAAAACCATCCCAGACATTGATCATGCCATTATTCATTATATTTTAATCACTCTTTTCTCTCACATGTCTTTTTAGTTTATTGATATCCCTTTTAACTTCTATTTTACCCTTAGATTCTTCTTAGAAGTTCTTAACTTAATTTTTCTCATTCAAGGCTTACAAACATATTACTAAGAAAATTATTGAACTATAAGGAGTGATGACTAGTTTCTCACGTGGGACCTCACATATTCCCCTTAATTTATTCACCTAAACTAGCATTCATGGTTTGTATGAGCATGAAAATTGACTTCAAGTAAATACCCAATGTTTTGTTCACTCACAACTAATAACATCTTATATGGACATTTAGTCAAACAATTTACCTTTGTTCATTAAGAAATATTTATTGATCATCATTCAAATATGGAGTATTGCTCACAATTTATCCAATAAATTTCTAATCAAACATCATGCTCTGAGGATTTTGTAATTCCTCTTAAATCTGCCTATGCAAACCAAACTGCATGTGTAACCTGTATTTTCTTCTTAGAATTTGATTGTATTTTGGCCACAAATGTTTATAAACTGATCCAATTATTCCCAAACCAATTTCATTTTATTCCTAGCTTTAAAACAAACTTACTATCTAGTTTTCTATTTTTTTATTTTGTTATATTTTTAGATATAATTATTTTTCTAGGCACTCCCCCTATCTGATTTAAAGACCATCAACCTGTATTTTAGTTATATCTTCCTCGATACAAATCCAAATGACCCAAGACCAGAATTATTGAATTTTTATTTCCAAGACACTCCTTCTGTCACAATTTCATATTTTTTTATTGGATAATTTTTATATATTATCAATTTATTGATCGTGCCCTCATTCTGATTTTTCACAGTCTTAGGAAACCCGAGAGCTTCAAAGTGATAATTCATCCAGTTTATAAGATTTTTACTCAAACTAACACCTATAATAAGATCTCAACAAAATTCATCTTACTTGTATAAACTCATCCTTGAGGTCATGCATCTAAAATAACGTGATACACATTGACTGTATGTAACTTCAACCCAAAATACCTTATTTTTCTGAACCCAAGAGAGATTAATTGAGAAAGAAGGTTACTTTTTCACAAAACAATTCACACATTACATATCAAACATATAAAATACCACCATACCTTACCTCTAGAATGATTTTTTTTTTTTTCATCCAACTAAAACTCGTTCAGTCTACTCATTTTTAGGCCTTCTTCCACAAAAACTTATGTAATTATGTGTACAATCATACAAATGAGACCACATTTTCATTTTATAAAAATATGAGAAATAAAACACCATACATAATATTTCATTCTAATACACATATCCATGAGTCAATTTAACTAAACTTGACATCGACATGTGCATGATTTTCTCCACAAATCAAGGAAATGAACACTAATACTAGTAAACATCATAACTAAATTACTAACTCACCTAATTAATCCTAATTGGCTTATCCCACCTATTTATGGCGATGCCATACTTATATAATTAAAATTTTACCCAGTTTCGCCTTTGGATTTATACAAATAGGTCATACTTTTTAATTATTACAACTTTTAAAAAATTGAACTTGAAACTAATGGAGGGGAAAAAATCACCTCCCACACACCGAAGACACCTAAACAATTGAAACTATTTGAAAACTTATCTATGCATTAGATTCTCCTACATCAAATTCCCTGGTGGGAAAAATTTGAGCTCCTGCTCAAATACATGCTTAACTCTTCTTTCGTCTTTCCTTCCAATTTATTCTTACAATCTTTCCTAATTTTCCATATTGACTTTTTTGTTACACTTGGTTACCTTTTCTCCTTGTCTTTCTACTACATCTGCACTTGCATTATTCCTTCATGTATTTTGTCTCCCTACTAGTTTTTTTTTCTTTTGTGTCCTCCATAATGAGTTTTACTTCTACCCCGCATGCCTCATGGGTGTTTTCTATCATATCATCACAAACATTGTTATATATAAAATTATAATTCCTTATTACCTTCTCAACCTATTCTAGTACCATTCTATTTCCATCTTCACATTTGGCCTCTTGGTAGGCTTTTTTCACTTTTTCAATCAAATGAAAATCTTCAATACTGAAGTATAACATCATTGCATCCTTTGAGAGTTCACTTGCCTCCTTGGTTGTTTTCCATTGTATCTAACTATATAAATCATCATGGTGTGTACTATTTACTTCATATTGAGACTCCATAGCCTCACTCCAATTATCTTCATTTATAGTATTCTCTAGGGTTTCCAATTCTTCAAGTAGTTGCTCCATGATGATGTAAAGAAATTCATAATTTGATGTTTCTTCATCCTCAAGGATCAATGCCTCAAACTAGTATTCTTCCCTAGTGGCATTTGTTCTTGCATTCACCCATTTAGATAAATAGTTAGAAGAAAGATTTTGAGACCCTTTGGCCTCCATGGATGCCTCTTCCTTTGGCATATCTTCTCTCTCTTGTTACATTTATTGCAACTTCCTTCTTGTTTTCTCTCTAGGAAACTCCTCATGTTGCTCTTCTCTACTTGGAAATTTTTTCACTTTCTAACTTCCATTTTTATTCTTCGACCCAACTACTCTCCTTCTTCTTATTTTTACATGTTTTTACACTGGCCATTTAAAAAACCTCCTAAAATGAAGGTTCTATCCCTGTACCTTGAAGATAAGGCTTCTCATTTCTTCCTACATATTTTGCATCATCTTTTCAGGGTTCTCTTTTATGGACTTAACTTCTTGCTAGAGCTTAAGTTGTATTTGTTTTTCAATCTCTCTTCTTCATCTCTTATCTTCCTGGAGCCATCCTATACACAATTTTTCACAAAATTACACAAACAATTATTAGCTAAACAATTAAATCTTTCCCAAAGATCTTCAGCACTCTGATACCACTAAATGATGCCTCTAAATCATTTCAATACATAAAAAAATAAATAATGAACTAGTTCAAATCATATTAAAACCATTACAGACATTGACCATGCCATTATTCATTAGATTTTTATCACTCTTTTCTCTTATATGTATTTTTAGTTTATTGATATCCCTTTTAACTTCTATATCACCCTTAGATTCTTCTTAGAAGTTCTTAACAAAAAATTTCTCGTTCAAGGCTTACAACCATATTAATAAGAAAAGGATTGAAGTATAAGGATTGATGACTAGTTTCTCACCTGGGACCTCACACGTTCCCTTTCATTTATCCACCTAAACTAGCATTCATGGTTTGTATGAGAATGTAAATTGACTTCAAGTAAATACCCAATCTTTTATTCACTCAAAACTAATAGCATCTTATATGGACACTTAGTCAAACACTTTACCTATGCTCATTGAGAAATATTTATTGATCATCATTCAAATATGGAGAATGGATCAATGTTTCTCCAATAAATCTATAATTAAACATCATTCTTTGAGGATTTTGTAATTCATCTTAAATTTTCCTATGCAAACCAAACTACCTATATAACCTGTATTTTCTTCTAAGAATCTGATTATATTTTGGCCACAACTTTTTCTATACCAATATAATTGATCCCAAACAAATTTAATTTGATTCCTAGCTTCAACACGCACTTATTTTCTATTTTTTATATTTTTTTTTGGTATATTTTGAGATATAAGTACTTTTCCAAGCATTCCCCCTGTCTGATTTAAAGACTATCGGCCTTTATTTTAGTCATATCTTCCTCGATACAAATCCAAATGACTCAAGACTAGACTCGTTGGATTTTTATTTCCAAGACGCTCTTGCTATCACAATTTTATAATTTTTAATTATATATTTTTTAATATATTATCAATTTACTAATCGTTCCCTCATTCTGATTTTTCAAAGTCTTAGGAAACCTAAGAGCTTCAAAGTGATAATTCATCTGGTTTATAAGATTTTTACTCAAACTAACACCTATAATAATATCTCAACAACATTCCTCTTAATTTTATAAACTCATCCTTTTGGTCATGAATCTAAAATAACATGATACAAATTGAGTGTATGTAACTTCAACCCAGAATACATTATTTTTCTGAACCCAAGAGGGATTAAATGAGAAAGAAGGTTGTTTTTTCACCAAAAAAATCACACATTACATATCAAAAATATGAAACACCACCCTACCTTTCCTTTATAATGATTTATTTATTTTCATCCAAATAAAACTCATTCTTTCTACTCCTTTTCAGGCCTTCTTCCACACAGACTTTTGTAATTCTCTCTACAATCATACAAATGAGACCTCATTTTCATTTTATAAAAATATGAGAAATAAAACACCATACATAATTTTTTTTTTTATGCACATATCTATTATTCAATTTAACTAAACTCGACATTGACATGTGCATGATTTTCTCCACAAATCAAGGAGATACACACTAATACTGGTAAACATCATAACTAAACTACCAACTCACCTAATTAAGCCTGACTGGATTATCCCATGTATTGATGATGACACCATGTTTATCTAATTTAACTTTTACTAAGTTTTGCCTTTGGATTCATACAAATAGGCCATATTTTTTAATTATTTCAACCTTTAAAAACTTACGCTTGAAACTCATGGAGGGAAAAAATCACCTCACACGCACTTAAGAAACCTAAGCAACTATAAGTAACTGAAAACATGTTTATGCATTAGATTCTCCTGCATAGACTTACCTCCATGTGTCCTTTCAGATTTCATTTAAGTTTTTCCCATCTTCTTACTGCATCTATGTTGGGTTTTCCTCCAGCATCTTTCCCACCAGTGCCTTATCTAATTTTTTGTGGTACAATTTAAAATAGAATCAAGAATATCCATGATGCATCCCGAATCCTCCTTTGTCACTTGTAGAATTTTTTTTGGTCCTTTTGATACGGAAACAATCTTCACCACACCTTACCAAGAATCATATTCCTTTTTTAATGTCCCTTTCTCCTTGTCATCATATTTTCCTGGGGCCACTCTTTCTCCTACTATTGCAGAAGACTCTTTGGATCTAGGAAAAATCCCCCTTCCATCAGTTTCCCTGCCCATCATTTTTCAAAATCTCCTCCTCTCACTTTTTAGTTGCTCCTCCTCCTTTTCTTGATTAATTAAATGTTCACTACCATTTTAGGTATGAAAAAAAATTATATTTTTTATATCGAGAGTGTAGAATGTTGTAGGATTTGGGAAGTACCGAATAAATGAATATAAACAAAATAAGGTGGATTGAATTTTGTAATTGTAAATAAAACAATATGTAAACTTTAAATAAGGTTGTTCTACAACATAAATTAATAACAGGGGGTGATTAACTTATTTCGTTAATATATAGAGACAATGACACTATTTAAACATAGTTTTTATAACACGTCCAACAATTATCTCTCATATTAACATGAGAGACCTATAAACCACTTTAATGAAAATTTCCATGTCGATGGAAACATCCACCAGAGTGGTGATTGAAGGGGTGTTGTGAGAAGAAAAATTGAATTTGATATCCCTACTTGAGCCTGTTGGTATGCTCAATTGGCCCATCTTCACTATTGCCAATGTAATTTTTTGTAAGAAGATATCTTGATCATTGGTGGAGGATTTGATCATTTTTTTGGAGTGGAAGTTTGAGTAAAGATTCAGATCATACATGAACACACCATGTTAGTAAAACATGTCTATATATTATTAGTTATTTAATGAAATGGTTGTGTAAATTACGAACATAGTGGTGCTGGTAGAAGTTGATATGGGGCATGTACCATACTAGTCAAACATTTTATAAAGGATGGAAATGTAAAATTATTTTGGAAATATTTTTTCGATGGGATAGTTAATGTGTAATGGATGTGTTAACGTTATTTTTTTTTATGTTTTAATATAGATACTTGAAGTTTGAGAATTTAGAATAATATTGAATGAATAAAATGTCCTTGCTACTGTTATGGAAGAATCACAATTATTTTTTATACTTTCATATTTTGCATATTTTTTTACAAATGAATTTACAGTAACATACATAATAAAAACATATTCACTAACAAAAACATGAAAATGTTATGAATTAGAGGGGAAGGCCTAGAAAATAAACACACTCATCCCACAACCATTTAACCATTATATTAGTAAGATGACAACTTCTATTTTGGCATTAATCCTATTGGAAAATATTGTGGTATATTGAAGTTTATATGTTGATGTGGAACAAACCTATCATCCAATATGAAATAAATTATTTAAATAAATAAATATTTTAAAATGTTATAAATTGATTCAAAATATATTTAAGATCCATATCCAACTTAAAATACCAAACATATATTTAAATAAAGATATGAAAAAACAAACAAACATATGAATATCATAGTATTGATAGTAAAAAATAAAACTTTGGAGATCTCAACTTATGTTAAGATAGGATTTTCTTATATATTGTACCCTAATTTAAAACTAAATTATTATTAAAGTATAGTTGAACCAACATTTAGGAATAGGTAACTATCATTACAATTCTAATGCATATGAAATTAAATAGAAACCAAACATCCATAATTATTTTTATGTAGACATAGATTTCATTTATAACTAATAAACTTGTGTGCCACCTTGAAATTGTTGAAATAGAATAAAAAATTGTACAAAAATATTAAAAATATATATAATAAAGTAGCCATATCTAACACCATAAAAAAGTATTTGATGTCTGGTGTTTTTTTTGACAAGTTGTGCATGTTGTGAGTTTTGTATATCCATCATTTAGTGTTTTCCCAACCTCTTGAAAAATGTAATATGAAATGAAACAATAGAAGATGAAACTACCCTAACAAGAAATAAACCTTTAGTTTTTTTTTTTTTTTAAATATGATTATTATTGGTTTACAATTGAAGTGAAGGATTATCAGGCCATGTTTAAGATACCTATGAATTTTTAACAATGTTGGTGATATCAAACATTGTCTTATGAGAACTTTCAAAGACATCTAGTTTCCTCTTTTGGGATCTATGTTGGAGCGTAAAAATGATTAGATAGAGTACATGGATGTATTTTTATGATTACACAATCCCCTTGTAATGCATAACTCAAAAAATAAAAAATGATAGAATATAAAGTGATCTATTATATTAATATAGAATGTGAATATCCACTTTTGGTAGTTTAATAAGAAGAAGGGACTGGTAACTCAAAAATCATCTCATAATGTATAAAAGTATGTAATCATTATGCAGAAAAGGTTGAGATTGGATTATAATAGAAATTTATCTTAATTCCTTCCATTCTTATTCATGTCTATGTTCTAATTCATTGTTAAGTATTCCTAATATTTTAGAAAATTTTGCATTCTCTATCTCTTCTTCCCTTGAATTATGTCTTCCATGTAGGTATTACACAACTATGAATTAAGGCCTAATCAGTCATGTGTGTATTACTTACAAAACATATGAATTAACCTAGAATATAACTTGTTACAAGTATTTATGTCATGTTCCAAGGAACTTTGATAATAATGGTTCCATTTTCAGGACCTGAAAATTTTGTCATGGTTATTAAGGAAAAGAGATGTGGAACAATGGTTACAAGAGAAGAAATAATTTTTAGAAGTTGAAGAGACGTTGATGGGAATTCCTGATAAAAAATGTCCATCTGGATTACATTTATGAATACATTCATGATATTTAATGTGCAAGCTTCTACAACAGTTAACCAAATGGTTACGTCAGTTATAATTTTACCACTTTAAATACAAACACAAAGAGGAATATGAATGGATATAGGAAAAATTTGAAACATTGTGAAAATTATATGTTCCATGGACCCATGTTTTTGACCATTGGATGTAAACTAAAATTGATGGGTATGTAGATACAATTGTTGTCCATTTTTATTTTGATTATGCTAAAGAATGTTTTCTATTTGGATAAAGAGGAAAGTTTTCTATACAACTTCCTTTCTTGGTCAAGATGTTAGTTGTGGAAAATGCCATGGTGCTAATTCCACACAGTATGGAGTATTAGAGTAGGCACCAAAGGGATGTAATCATAGAAGAGGATAAATGAAGGGGAAAGGGCCTAAATTAAAGAGAATTATTTCTACTTGTTCTGAAAAGAATTAGAGGGAATAAAATAAAAGGATTGAAATACTACAAAGAGAGGCTAGAAAACACAATAGATGGGGGTTGTTTAATAATTTTCAAGGGAAGAAGAAACCAAATGTGAGTAGGAGTAAAGTAGGGAAGTTTTCTAAATGAGGGAAGTATCCTACTAAATAATCCAATTATATTTCCATAGAAAAACACCGAAGTGACTAAGAGGGTGTGAAATGAGGCATGGACCCTGAATGTGGAGTCAAGAGAAAACCAAGGAACTGAATGGGGAATATGATTATAAAATACTAGTATTATAATTATAAGGATGTTGGTATTGAACCCATAGAAACCATCATGGAGACCATGGTATTGTACAAAGCAAGAAATCACAGTCTATAATAAAGAAATAACACTAAATGTATAAAGGCCAATAGAAGATGATCGTACACTTTCTTTAGGATATATGTCCCTAAATACAAATATATATAATTTATTACATGGGGTTATCTAAAAAACTTTTATTAGTTTGAAAATTTGCAAGAATTCTGAATAATATTAAGCCAACCTTTTGCAATATAAATAGTATTGCACTCTATAATAGAAGAGATAGGTGTGGAAGAAGTTACCAAGGAAATAGAGTTATATTTGCATAGCCCTCAATTGCATAGGATTGCATTATGGGGGAATTGTGAAAGGAGTGTGGAGTGTCATTATAATATCCATCTAAGCTCAAAATAAAAAGTTAGCTTCCTAGAATTTGAAGATTCAGAAGAAGAAAAACTAGAATGTAATGCTAGTATAATTTTTGATGCAAGTATCAAATAGCCAAGTTTGTAAGTGAATATAATTCATATTTCAAGTTATAATACTATGCAAAGTCAACCAAGACGTTAATTGGGGATGGGAGGAAGGATGGGTTATTACCTTAATCCTTATACAATCTTGCAGTCATATGATGTGTCTATTGATCGTTAACATTATATACTAACTTGTGATATGTGTTGGGGGGAAAAGAGGTCACTAATGATACTACAAATAAGTGTGAAATCATAGGGGCACTACATGAAATAACCTTATAATTTATATACTATATAAATATTAGTACACAAACATTAAAGAGAAAGAAATGTGTAGGTGAGACTATTCAAGATTTAAAATAAATTAAGTGGATACCATGCAATTTTTTCATGGAGTACAACATAAGGTTATCTAATGTGATGACAAAATATAATTTTAATTTTTATGAATCTAATAAAGACGCCTAGTTTTTGAAAGGATTACACAAAAAAATCCAAACTAAATTGAAGTCCATTGAATCATCTATCTAGGTGGAGAAATTGAGGACTATGGAGAAGTCATCTCATCCAATCATAAAACCACATTAAATTTAGACATAGTAATGTGAATATTGGAGGAATTATAGGAAGAAAAAAATAAAGGTATATTATATGATGCGTAGAATGCAAATATGAAGGACACCACAAGAATGACTACCCTAAGAAAAATTTAGGGGGATGGGGAAAGTATTATGAAATATGTAGGAACTAGGGGCACTCACGTAAAAAATTTAACCTAATAAAACACTATGTCATACAGCTACGGAACGTGGTATGTACCTTCTACAAATACACTATACATAAAGCTAAGGATTATAATGTTTTAATGGATATAAATGAAGAAGTTACCAAACATGTATTTTTTGGCTCGTAAGAAACAACTAACTTATTCAGAAATAGATATCACCACTTTTTCTTGACCAAACATGTAGTGATCTCATTCTTCACCCTAGAAAAATCCTTAATTGATACCACAATCTCCCCAATTCAGTCTGAGTGGACTCCACCATATCCAAAAATAATATGGGTTGGGCACCTTATTTTCCACAACCACCTTCTAGATAGAATAAGCCTCCACCTTAAGCACATTATTAAGGAATACATGATAGAGTTAAGGATATAATTCCTCAAAGAGGCCATATGGTGCACAACAAGGAAGTTATCAAGGTGGTTACTTGAAAAGAAGGATGATACCCTTACCTTAATGACAGGGAGTGATTTATTATATTTTCATAGAACCACATCACATAATGCAAAATTTTCCTCTGAATCCAAAGAGTGAAGTGTTTTGTGCATACTATAAGGTGCATGTGTAGAATAACACAATATTGTACCACATTAGACAAGAAAAGAAAAGAAAATTAATTGTGCAACTTCAAATAGATTAATGTATTCCCAAAGAAACTAGTAATCTCCAAGATTTTATTAGATCGCAAAGAAAATAACAAGGATTGCAACATGTGGAGATTCTAATGGAGCCCCAAATACAATGAACATACAAAGATACTTACCCTGACCCAAGAAAATATAAATCACTACTGGAATAAGCTAAAGGTTTGCTCCATTAAATAAAAAAATAGAAATGACAATTTGTAGAATACGAGTGAAGTAGAAGAACATATTTATATCTAGACAAGGAGAATGTAAAGTATGAGGGGGTGGTTACCACATTACATGATCTATTGAACATTTATTTAATATAATTAAATATTAATTAGAGGACTAAGACCAGACAAATAAAGTAGTAATAAAAAATATCTAACATGTAAAGTAAAAGAAAGTATCCAAGATAGGAGATAAGAATGAATTATCTTGTATTGGGAGATCTAGAGTAATCCTAAGTTGGAAAATAGGTTCGGAAGGTTAGATCTGGACTGTACATGATCTTTATGAGAAACTGGAGCATGGAATTTCCTCAGAAAAACTTCACACAGGAGGACAAGACCATCCGAGGTTCTAGTGTCCTTGCAAGTGCTATGCTTATGGTATTTTTAGGGTTTGAAATCAATTTATTCCTTGTAATTTTTGTCATATTCACTTTTTTTAAGGGTTCATGTGTCACTCTTATTCCTAAAAAATAAACCCTAACTACCTACAAAAGGATCAAGTAAATATTAGATGGGAAAAAATGCATATGATTGAGTCAGAATGACCTTCGTGATCACCTCAATGTGATTATCACTAAGCACTAAATTACATTTCAAAATCTATATAGTTCTAGTGTGTTTTCTTGAATTGTGTCCCTTGAAGCGAGGTTGCTCGTGTGTCATTTGTACCAAGATAGTGGGATATAAATAATTTTCTCCAAAGATGAATGTGTGATATGAAATTTATAATATAACCCTCCTATGCAATGAATAATGCATCCCAAATAAATTCCTTGAGCGTTACTCTTTTCCCAAGTATTTAATAGTCAGTATTAGTCCCAAGTCATCTTGCACCCAATAATAGTGAATAATTCATGTATATATGATTCCCTTGTTTTAATTTCATCATTAAAAATAAATAAGGCTGACCTAAAGTGATAAAAGAGACTCTAAAAAAGATTTAAAAATGATGTGGCCATCCAAATTTGAAAAAGAGAGGAAAGAGGACATAATCACTTAAAAGGGGGAAGTAGCGGTTGGGTGATCCTCTCTTCAATAGGTTCTAGTGTTTGGGATGCTTTGAGGATATAAAAAAAATACAGAGCTAGGTCATGTGTTATCCAATGTCCAAAAGTAAAGTGACCATTCGAGAAATAAAATTTCAAGAGTATAAAAAGGAATAAAGAAATCTAAAAGGAAAACAAGTGTTGTTAATGTCTAGTTTTCTTAAGTAGGAATCATGCATATAATGACATACTTAGAGGTATGATGTAAGTAGTAATTTTTTCATTTTATGAACACATTTTCCCCCACTTTATGTTGGTGAATGAATATTTAGTAGCATAAAGTACATAAGAAGAGCGTACCTTTTGGAGAGCCAAAGGGAGTTATAAATGATAAGGTGCTGAATGGAGATAATAGAATATATATCATGAAATCTAGAAGAGGATAATGATCCTAAGGGTGACCTAATGTGCATAGTAGAAATGATGCATATTTTTTTTCCTTAAACATTACCTTTATTAGAGCATCTTGTGCTTTAGATTGTTCCTTGTTCCATTTTTGTGTTGCCATTTTTTTTAGTTAGGTTGGACATACAAAATAAGATAAGTGTAATCAATTCTCATGATAAATGGAATTGAACCTTAACTTAGTAAATGTGAAAATAAAAGTTCTTATTGAAAAATTAGTGAATCAAGGATATAGTACATGTGTGTGCTGTGAAACAAGAGATGCAATTATTCCTATATTTTTTCTACCTTGGAGATGGTTGGAATAGTAATGAGAATTTAGGTATCCTGTTGCCAAATTGAGGATTTGAGCATCACGTTGCTAAATTGAGGATTTGAACATCTTGTTGCTAAACTAAGGATTTATGTGTTTTTTTGCCAAGGGAAGAGTATTGGTAAATCCATTGGATTTAACCTCCAAGTTTTAATGATTCCACATGGATAAGTACCACTCTAAATATTCACAAAACCCAATATAAACTTGTCATTAAGAAAATAGAATAATTAGTTCCATTGCCCAAAGTATGTGGCTTGCCACTAATTGTTTTCTTTTTGTTCCTAATTATAAACTATAACTGAGTATGTGCTACTTGAAATTGGAAAATATTGTCACTGGAAACTTTTTGATCTTGTAATGTCCCTGTTTTTACCCCTGGGATAGAACCACCCAGGTGGGACACTAGTGCCCACCACTCTTATCTGTGTTGGGTACTTTTTTCCATGTTGTGATTTTGGCCTAATTCTGATTCTAAACATTTTTTAGCTCTTTTTTATCAAGATTTTTTTAGTGTACCAATCTATATATGGTTTCTAAAATATTGAGAGGGTGAAATAGTCACCTCATTTTAGATGTGTTAGATGAACCAAGGTGGGCAAGACCAAAAAAAGAAAATATGAAATTGATGTGCATATCTAAAATATAAATCTTACAGGGGAATAGGGAATGCACATTGTGACAACGATGACACATAAAAACAATGGGAATGGCTAGCCATAAGTGTTACTCATAAGAAAACATAACACAATTCAATAAAAACTAGTCAAAACATGCAATAACATAGTAAAAGACATATCAAGTAACTAGTTGAATACATGAGACACCATTCAGGGTGTCACAAGGAACTCAAAGCCTTCAAGGATATAAAATTATTACACTCAATCAAGAATAGGCCATAGCCTTAAAAAATGATAATCAAGACACAAAATTAGACAAGATACAAATAAATCAAATAACCATGGCTGAAAGTAGGCTTACAAGACAAATGATACAGATAAAGCACCCATTAACATGCTAGAAAAATTTAGTGTGCTTATACAGATAAAAATAAGAATGAAATTAGTAGATTTTGTAATGAAATAACCTAATTATAGATAAATAGGCAAAGGTATATACCCCCAGGAGCATCAGTGGGAATGGTAGGGTATAATTCCAAACATCATGCATCATGTAAGAACCTGCAAGTAATATACATTCACCTCAAGAGTATCATGTGAATAGGTATGTATGTATGAAAAAAAGATATAGCATACTATGAATAAAAGTAACATGGTAAACAACGTGTAACATAGAATAGGATAAACAATAAAGTACATCCAATCAAGATATAAGCTAGTATTTTTTCTCTTTTTGTAATTATGTGAACATGACATAGAATATCTATGAGAGGGTAGAAACGTTACCCCAATGTATGCATACAAAGTGAGGTCCATGAAGGTAAGTGTGCCATCAAAAATAATGTCTAAACATAGAACAAGAGTGTGTCATCGGGTAGTGAGGGGGGAGTAATATGCCCCTAATGTGTGTGACAATGAATGTAGCTAGGAGTAATATTACTTAAGGTACATAACATTTATTATATTTTAAAAAAGTTTTCCTAGAAGGCTTGTGAGGTGATAGACACATTGGCCAAGTTTCTTAGTAATAACATATGTGGAAAGACAATTAGGTTTAAATTTACCTTTTAGAGAGGGTTTTGCATTAGTGTTATTTTGGATTTCTTCGAGTGCTAAAACACCAATGTTAAATTATCATGATGTCACCTTGGTATGATAAGAATACTTGATGCACAATTTATAAGAACAAATATGCTCTAAAACATGTACATGGTGAGAATCAAGCATTTATTGTTCATGTAAGCATCACTCTCGATATTTTTTGTCTTGGAGGATACTTTTATGGGAAACACATAAGGATGGGATTTTACGTTCCAAAGGAATGACTGCTTTAGTACCATATACAAGTTAAAACAATGTGGCATTGGTGGGGGCACACACACTTGTACAATAGGCGCAAAGGGAATATAATATTTTATTATGTCAATCAGTACCACATCTATTAAACAATTTTACGTAGAATTTTAACGATTATTTTATTGATAGCCTCGGCTTGGCCATTTCCTTTAGGATGATAAGGAGTAGAAAATGTGTCTTTAATATTATTTTTAGCAAAATTATGTTTTGACATCACAAATTGTGAAATATAAACCATTGTTAGTCACTGTAGACACTAAATCATGCACTTTGATCACATTTCTATGTCATAATAAGATACTTGCATTCATATGAATCCTAATAAAGAAAAGTACCAATTAACCACTATTTTTGGCCTCTTTGCTTTCATTCTGGTTTCCTTCTTGGTATTACACACCCCAATTCCCAATATTACCTTCATCACTTCACTTTATCTAAGTCTAGACACCAACGCCCAGCCAACACCTAGGTTCCCTCGTCCTCCTGGGTGCCCCAGACATATTTGTCTCTTACTTGCCTCTTTTGGGACTCTTCTAGTTATTGGGCATCTTTATTTCTTAGGGGTCATACTTTTAGTGGTTAATTTAAAAATTCAAATAAGGGAATAATATAAATACAATGTTATGTGATCAAATTAATTGACTAATCTCTAATCATCTATTATCATCACCTAAGGTTGTATCCAAAGGAATTATAAGAGCATAAAAACATCCATCTAGATTCATTCAACAAACAATGGATTGCATTTTCTAGATACACTTAATAAGAGGGTAAGTTAATTTTTCCATGCACACATCTATTTACATTGCTACATCTAGTTATTTCTTTCTATCAAGTGCATATTCATAAGAGCCACATAGGGAACAATTCTACACACACAGAGAGAAAAACATGTATTCTGAAATATAGTGTAGTACCCAGATCATAAGTTCACTCAATCAGGTGATTGCTGAGGTAAATCTGACTCCCTAGTTACATATTTTTCTTTTACGATTTGATGTGTTTTATGGTTTTACATGTGCTCTTTCTCTTTACATTTTCTAGAAGAATTCAATGACCAACCAATGACATACAGGTGACTAAAATTGACATCTAGTGAACATTTTAAAACCCATAAGAAATCACTTCCAGAAATTTTTCACAATCATAAGATCCCAAAGAAGGTCCCCAACGCCTAGGTGCACTAGTCCAGAAAGATCCAACAGTCACACAATTTTTTTGGCACAATAACAATAGTTCCCTTCTCATGTTTAACATTTTTCCAGTTTGGCACAATCAAGGATCAATTATGAAATTAGCAAAGCATTTTATCCCTTCTCTTGCTCTTAGGGTTTTCAAATTGAATTGCTTATTACTCATATCAGATATGCACTTTATTACTTTATCATTTCATTTTGAATATACAATTATGTTTTTAGTATACTCCCATATTTATTAAATCATTTGGTAAAACCTGTCTCATTTGATCACTTGCAGGTCTTCATTTCATCATTTCTTTCCTAGGATCCCCTGATCATAGATATCTCTATTCATGATTTATTGCTAGCCAATCCTAGTTGTAGAGCTAAAATTAGTTGTCATGGGTAATACTCATGTTCCTTTTGATACTCATCTAGACAAAGTATATCAGTTTTTTGTATATGCATTTTCTCAAAAACTTAATTATCCATCTGATATAGATTCCAATCTTTCTGTTTATGAAAATGATCCTTCCCTATATATATATATATATCATGTATGGTTAATCAATATTTAATATTATCAGTGCTGATATGTTGTGCAATTTGGATCTCATTCCTCACTATAATTAGATATTGTAATGGCATGTCTTGTTCAGCTTAATATTTGTGACCCTATTTAATTTAATGTTCCAGTGACCTCAGTCATGACTCCAATTGCTATTTAACCCAACATCCATATTTCATTTGACTGTATACATTTAAGTTTTATGGAGAATTCAATCAAAAAATAATAATTTCTTGGTCAACTGATAATGTTTGGGCTCTTTTCCTCCTAAACACCTTTAAATTTGACATTTATTTTAATGCCAGTTAAATGTTGTTTTTTTCTTCTAATAATATATTTTGGACATATGGTAATATTCATAAATGACCTAAATATAATTGTCTAAAATAGGCCAAAACATATTTAAGATTAGTAAAATTAATGGGGCAATCTTTATTTTCACATAGACTTGTTATGTAATAGTTGTTGGCTTTTATCAAAATTTTACATTCGTTCCATGAAATTAGGCGTGGTTATTATACAAAAAGCATTATAGATATTTTCAATACATTTATATGAAAACCTATAAGAGATATTATTTTCATGGTCTTCTTTAAAATTTTTTTATGAAATAGCTCATATATTAGCAAAAATAAGATAGTACCACTATTCACCAAAATGGTAGGTGGTATCTAAGCATGCCTCAAGTTCAAACCTTCCAGAAGGCACAAGAGACAAAAATAACAAAATCGAAGCCCACAAGCAAACACCAACAATAAAAGAAAAACTTTAGGACACAACCATAAAAAGAACCTAAGGCACAGGATCTCGGTCATCGGGCTTACCCCACATGCTACCAGGAAGGTTTTCCTATCATGGATGGGCTACCATCTAGTGGCATCGTCGATGGCTCCCTCCTATGGATCTTCAACTGGATTTTTCTCATCCCTAGGGTAGTGAAATGTCTAATGCCAGTCGAGGGAACTTTCTAGTATCTGGTGGAAGCAACGAGTTGTGATGATGAGGATGAGAAGAGCCCTACCATCCCTACTAATATGGATGAGAAGAGTGGTGGCAATGAGGAAAGCCCCACCTAGAATTACTATGGGGAAGTGATGAGAGTGACTCCACCAATGAACATGGCCCATAAGAGAGGGAGCTCTACTGGAAAATGGTGGTAGTACATGAATAATATGCAAGGGGTGTTTCCCAATGGTCAAGAAGAGCATGGAGGTGGGCCAATTCTACTGAAAAATTCTGAGATCAGACTTGAATTTTTAAGAAAACATTAGACACAATCATCACTTTGTTAAAGATGAAATATTGCAATCTTCTACTATATGAGTAAAAAGAGCAATATTTCTCTCTTTTTAGATAAAAGGAGGATTTCAAATTTGAAATTAGGCGAGAATTGGGTGAATGAAATGGGAAAACCTAACCAATCCCCTAATAAAATTTATTTTTAGAGGAAGCATTCCATCTAAACCAGCTAAAATTCATGAATCTAGGCCTATACGGTTTGAGATTTTTGACAAAACCATAAAAGGTGAATAAGGGTTTCAATTCACCCACAAAAGGGCATCATGGATTGGGAAACACCAAGGTCAATGATCCTAAAACTAATGGGTAATCCGTGATGTATTAAACACCATGAAAATTGAACAATCTTGGGCTCTAAAATGGCAGACTAGATAGTAGAGAATTTATGTTGCCAACACTAAGAAAAAGAATGAAGGGACCAACGAAAGTTGAGTCTATCCACCATTGGGAGCTTGGGAGAAAGTAAAGAAATGCCTTTTATGGGAATATAATTGGGAAATGACATATATATATATATATATAAACCATTTCTAGTCCTTCCACCAAGGAATAGAGGATAATATACCAATTGTGTATAACGTCTCAGTGGGAATAAATTCGAGAATGGCATGATAGGAGTTGTGATTAAAATTAGATAGTGAAAAATTATCCTTAGCTTTGGACCAAGTTATAATCCATCAAAACAAATGAATAATTATGTCATATAACGTGCGAATCCCTCATTTTAAAATATTGAGGGCTTGTACCCAAGAAACCTCTACAACAGGCACATTGTGAAAGATAATGATGAGTGGCCATCACACTAAGTCAGAATTCATGGATAGCCTTGTTTTGAACTCATCTTCATTCCAAAGTATCTAGGGTTTGATCTTATCCCAAGATGACCAAATAATTTTGATAAAAAAATCATCCAACCACTTTCATATGGGACTTGATAAAAAGTAAATTTGGGAGACTTCAAACATGATAAAAATGAGACAACCACTTTCATAGGGGGCTTGATAATAACTTTGCATGTCCTTTCAATTTGGTACAAACAAACTTCTCTTTTTGTTCCTCATGTACATTCTCATAGTCAAAGTACTTATCCAAAGCAGTTATCAAATCAATTAGTTCCTCTCCATCAACACTACCTGAATATTTAGGAATTTCCAACTTTGGTATTAATCCATGTATTATGATCATTTTAAGCAACTTGTCAATTTCACTCTCTTCAGGTTCTTTTATCTCTCTGTATGTTGGAGTTTATTTTGGCCCTTCTTCCTTATCGCTCACATCACCTATCATGATTCCTCTTCTTTGATTAGCTTCCATTTTTATTAACCTTGCATCAAAAATAACCCTCATGTTTCTCAACTTTTTGAGGATGGCATCTCAAATTTGCATGCTTCCTCTAGCACCTCCTCTCACCACTCTTCTAGGTGGCATTGTCTCTTTCTCTCTTACCTCACTTTTTAATCTTATTTCTGGTATCCATTTTCTCTGATACCACAATTGATGCTAAAAAATAGAGGAAACTAGGAGGAATTTGTTTGTTTGTACATGTTTTTTCCAAAACTTCCCTTTAGGATTGTATCCCTCTATAATCACAAAGTTTATAGCTAAAAAAATTATAAATATTTAGACAATAATGAAACTAGTTCTGAATATCCTTTTCCTTAACCAACTTCACATAAAATTTTAGGTCATATCTCACAATTTTATCCCTCCAATTTGTTATTTTACTTTTACAATTAGGTTTCTTAAACACACTTACAAACATGTTCCACAAATGTCATCAAATGTGCCTTGTTAGAGAAAAACCTAGCAATATATCCTCCAAAATCAATTAGACGAGAGTGACAAGGTGATACCCTCCAAGTCTCAAACCTTTGAACAAAGTGTAAAGGCAGGTCAAACATTTTTTTTACCTTAAACCCTAGGTAGGGCTCTGTGACATCTCGAGAGGAAGAAAAGCTTCCAAATCAAAAATAACTCAATTTCAAGCCTTGATTCCCTAGCTATATGTATGATTTTATCTTCAAAAAACTTCCTGAGAAATCATTATATAAATAAAATTTTAAAAACTACAAAACATTTGCTATTTCTTACCAAGTTGGGTGAGTAGAACAATTTTCTTAAAGCTTGTAAAATGGAATAGAATAAAAATACAATATCCTCACTTCAACATCCACATGAATAGTTTGAAAACAACAAAAAATCCTTCCCATCTAATTTTTTTGCATAAAGCTATTAAATTTCAACAAAAATAATCATCTTGTTATAATGCTAATGATGAAACAAGGTTCAAGACAGTCTTTTAGTTACTTTCCAATAAGATATAAGAAAAACATAGCATTTTCACTTCCAAGAATTCATATAATCCATAAAATAATGCCCACACAATCTCCTACATGTGCTCATACAGAGAAATCATTTTTCTTAAAGAAAAATAAACACTACCACATAATTCTCATGGAGATATAGTCTAGAAAATGTAAAACATGAGTCATCCCTTCCTTCCCTTTAATTGTTTTCCCTCAAATTATTATTACACACAGTTGTATGGTATGAAAAAATACTTATAATTGATTCTTATTTGATATTCTCCTTCCTTTTTCTCATTTTTCCTCTTGAAACCAACTTTTTAGGTTTCATAATCTCATGTATAGGAATTAGGTTTAAACATGACTCAATGAGGGATTATGAATAAAATTGTCTTTGGCTCACCTCCAAGAGGTTTTTTCACACATGAAAAAAAGTATTTACACCAACATGACCCCTTATACTAACTTAACAAGCCAAAATTTCTCATAATAAGGTTTTGAAATTTCAAATTCTCATTTTTGTGGGAAAATGAGACACTTAACAAATTTCAACGTCTTGAGCACCTGTTATGTCAAAAAAGTAGCACCCCGAGATTTGGCTATGCATATCTCTAATTTTTGCTAACATGGGACCATCTTGAAGTGTGGGACTTGCATCTTGAGATGGACCTCTAGAGAAGGCCAACTTCCTCTACCTAAATTTAATGCTAAACTAATCCTAGAAGGGAAATACAACTAACTAATCCTAAAATTAACATGCCAAGGGACCAGGGAGAGAGAAATAGGTTAGAAAGATGCATGAAAAGGAAATCCTACATGAAAAAAGGTGATAGCACTAGAAAAGGGGGGTTGGGTGATCCATAAAGATCCAGAAAAACACACCACTTCATCAGTTTAATCAACACCAAGAAGGAGAAACAAGAAAAGTGAGAAAAAATGAGGTAAATGAAGGTTTTGGAAAGAACCATCACTCTATGCAGAGCGGCGATCCTAAGGCTTCCGGTCTGCATAGGGTGGTGGTCTTGACACTTTCAAACAAAAAAGAAGAATGGAATGTGAGTGGACGCATTCTTGAAGCGCCCATCCGTGTCTCTTCCCTTCCATGCCCTTTCACATCCTCCAATGCATGGGAGGACATGAGAAGGCCTATAAATGCATGAAAGGAGCAAGAGAATAGGAATTCGGAGATCTAGAGAGATCAAGAAGTAGAGTTTAATGAGAGCATTGAGAAAGATCTTTAGTGCTAGAGTGGAATTGTAGGAGCAAGGTGTAGAAACAAAGCAAACAAGTAATTAGAGAGAAGGTTTACATTGTTGCTTCTTTTTCATACTTATTGTAATCTGTAATTGTCTATATCAGACCAATAAAAGTAGGAAGAAAGAGCAGTTGCCCTTCCCCGGATGGTTTTCCTCCTTGGAGGTGTCCAGGATAAAATTGTTGGTGTTGAAGTTTAAATTATTTCCTTCTCTGCAATTTCCTTTCTATAGCACTAGATAATCAGTCACGAAGCTCTAATTTTCAAGAAATTCTATCATTTTCCAAATTTAAATGTAGAACAACATAGTTGTGTGATTCATAGAGTTCCAAATTAGAAGTTTACAGATCATTTTGGTATCAGAGCTGATTATATATCTAGGATATGTGTATTTCATATCTTTCTTGTGATTTTGTATGAAATGACAAGGTCCAAAGGTGAAGAAGTTTTACCTTGCGAGCTAGATATTTCTACGAAGAAGTGGAAACAGAGAACTTGGTCCGTAGAGTCGAGATACTAGAGACCATGATGGATAGATTACATAGGAAACAAGAAAAGCTTTCAGATCTGCAAAAGACGGATTTGGTTAAGCAAGATTCCATGGACTCGATGGTTCGAGCACCAGCTAAAAAATTTGGTATCAGAAAGAGCCACGAAGAGGAAGAATGGGAAGAGCGTGAAGAGACGCCAATTGTAAATGAGAAGCTAAAATCTGCACATACACCTTTTAAAGTTGAAGCAAAAGTGGAAATAAAGAATTTCTGAAGGACAAGTAGATGCAGAATTACTAGATAAATGGCTAAAATAGTTGGAAGTCTACTTTAGTGTGCATAATTTCACTAAGGTACAAAGATTCACCTTTGCATGTCTCAAAATGGAAGGTCATGCTCTAGTTTGGTGGGAAACCCATCTAGCCACTTGTGAGAAGAAGAAACATCCTATTGTTAGTACTTGGAAGGGTTTTAAATAATTGATTAGAGATAAATTCTATCCTATTGGCCATAAGACTGACATGATTATTAGGTGGCAGTACCTTAGATAGGGAAGCGGTCAAAGCGTGCAAGATAACTGATCTGTGAACTCTTCAACTTCAGAATTATCCATAGAATTGTAATTAATCATTGTTGTTCTACTTTCTATCAGAAAATAATAGAGATAGCTAGTGAATTAATTATACTTGTGCTTAGAATCAACAATTTGTAGAAAGGGAAAGAATATAGACTCATACACCAACAATTTTATCCTGGAAAACCTCCAGAGGAGGAAAAACCAGTCAGGAAGGGAAATTTCTCTTTCTTCCCACTTTTATTGGCCAGTTCAATAATAAGTATAGAAATTACAATAAGTTTGAAAAATACGTAGATAATATCTTGCACTTCCTCCCAGTTACTTTCTTGCTCTGTTCTAAATAAAACATCATTTAGAACACACATTCCATGCCAATAAATCTCATAACAGATAACCATATGCAGCTGTAATGACTCGGTATACTACTGATCTCTCATTCCATGACTCGGTTACCAACCGATCTCTCATGTTAACTTAAAGTATAGAATACTTTATGTATACTATGTATACTTGGTTCTCCTACCCTATTCCAGGTACTGAGTGATCTATTTAAAGAACCTATCTAAATATTTGTTACCAATATTCATCTGACATCATGTTGCTTTAAACTAGGTGACATAGGACAACACAACCAGTAGCTTGCGATACTTTGGCCAAATATTTTCAACATACTGTTCATGTTACTATTCCTAGATGACATACTCATCATTCTGGAATACATCCTTCACCTCACTCTTCTATTATCTAGAATGGTCTTTAATGACTACCATCAGTCCACTTGCCCAAGGTTCAACCCTAGCCCCGGTTAGCAACATAATTTGTTATAGGAAGATGCTCATGATGACTTAGAATAAATGGGCATACTCGGCTGACCTTAATCATCTGAATGTGCCAAGGTACCCTAAGTCATAGAAAGCTACTACCTATCCTGAAACATGTTACTAACTTGACCTAGAGAGAAACTAAGTTCAAGTCCAGATGTGTGTAGATCTAGATGAACAAATATGGAAGGGTGTTGCCACATGTCAACTGCAACAATGTATCCTTGAGAAGTCCAGGGACTTCTCGAGGGTACAATCCTACAGTTGGCATGTGCCAACATCTGTTAGAACTAATTCATCAAGATGTACATACCCCCTTAGTGGTCATTAATCATAATTAAATTGGATTAAGATTCAGATTACAACAACCATGCCTAACCCTAATTCCAACATTCCTTAAGTTCTTTATCCAACACTAGCCTGATTAGATATGGAGAACTTCATTAATTCATGTTTGCATTGTTATTCGTTAATGTGGCATAACAAGAAGTTATCCCAAAAATAGGACAACAAACATCCAAATGTTTAATTCTTAATGCAACCTAGCTGTCCAAATCAAGAGTGTCATCCACCTAGTTTCAACTAGTGTTTACTTTATAAATGAAGTATAACGATTAAAGATCATACCACTATTCCTTTTACCTTTCATTCCATGAGAGAGGAAGAGTCTTCCTCTTCATGGTTAGATGTTAGGTTTAACATAACCTTTTTATCATTCATTACTTATATAGTTTAATTGTATGTCCCAAGCATATTTCATTATTAAACTATAGTTGTGTAATTAGAGAACAACATCCTTGCAATTTAACAAGTTCATTAATATAAGGGAGATTATACTATCTCCTTAATCCAACTCATTATCTTATAACAACAATAGTATACATAGATATAAAGAATACTGCAAAGATATCACTATTATTTCCATCATACAAGTACAAAAGTATTCGCATCACAAATTGTAGTCCAACACAAAACCTTTCAATTCATGATTTTAAATATACATTTATAAGATTTATGCAATTTATACATTCTGCATGTCAATCATAATTAAGATCTTAAAATAACAACACTTTTCTTTTCCAATACAACTCAAGAATGATTCGAAACTCTTTACATAAGATCCAGAATTAAATAAGCCAATGCATCATAAAATTTCTTGCCTTCTTTTATCACTTACGATGTCCATCTACAAAAATTTCTAGCATGGGTCAGTTCAATGAACTGAGCATGATAAGCACTAAGCATTAAAGTGAAGTGTATTCCACTAATTGTTCCATTAAAACAACTCTCCTTTAATGAAACAATTAATATATCATACAATAATCATAAGTAATAACATCTAGAAAAGAAGTACAATTAAAGAGTCTGAATTCACTTTTAAGAAAAGAGCATAATATAATCTGCAACACCTACATTTATATCATATGGTTTAATTGATCCTATCAATTACTTTAAAACAATCAATAGGTCTTGTCATCCAATTGTTTCATAATTCCATAAGAATAGAAATACACATTTATGTTTTCTAAGTAGCAAAAGAAGTTAATTTCAGCCTAGCTCATATTAGGATGATTCATCCTACAACTTAAGCAAAGAAGAAGAATCAATACATACTACTTTTACACACTTCATCATCTGAAAGAAGAAAAAGGTTTAGAACTCACCTAACTGCCTCAGTTCAAGGATATCAATATAAAGGATTCATATTAAGAGACAACATCTAAAAAGAATCCCAAATCATCCAAGAAGGGTATAATAAAGAGTGTAAAAAGAACAACCCTCCAATATCAAGTCCAAAATTAACTCCCAATGTTAGAAGATATAATTCAAGATCTAAAACCAAACATTCCACAATTAATTTTCCATCTCAACTAAGAAGATCAAAAACAAAAAGAAGTTCAATCAAATGAACTTATCCAAAGCTCAATCAATGAACTTATCTAAAAGGGATCTCAAATAGAAAAGGACCAATCCATAATTCATTTCATTTATACTATGAAATGAATTCCCATTTCTATTTCAAACTTAGAAATTCTTTAACTAGTTCCCAAAAGAGAACACAAAACCAAACACATAGTTAAAGAAAGCACACTTCTAAATTTCCATTACAAATCTTACAAACTGGTTTACCTATTTCCATTCATCAAACACAAGTTCAAATTCAGTTCACAGAATGAAGTACACAGTACAGTCCCTAAAACAGTATACTGTCCCCAAGAGATCATATTCATTTCTCTTTTTAAAACCTGGAGATTCGTTCAATGAATCCAACAAGGAATAGAAATCCACAAACAGTGTAAGATATACAAGGTTCAATACAACTCACGAACTCAAAAGACTGAAATCCCATTACAAGGCTTCAGTAGCTTAATGCAACAGAAGTAAGTAGTTCACAATCCCAAATAAGAACAATAATAAAGCATTCTGAACAACGATATTGTATCCTTCCATACAAAATTCAGTATACTAGGTTTAAATTCAACTTTCTAATAAAACCCAAGAAATCAAATAAAAGATAAGAAGAGAGTAAGAAACCCCAACGACGTTTAAGTCAAGATATGTCCAATCTTACTTCCAACTTGACTGAAACAGAATCACAACAGGACTCTCAAGTTCCAGTTAAAATATTAAGACAGGGAAAGTATTTGTTTCAACATCAATAACAAGAAGGAGAGTAAATACTGCATTTCCAGAAGTCTCTAAAACTGTTAACGACTTATTCCAAATGAACTATAAATCATCAATACCCATAACAAGATATAATTCCAGTCATTTAATCCTTCTAAAAAACAGTCAAGCCTTCAACAGGACACGGGTTCACTCAGGGTAGAGAAGAATAGGATACACTTCATATTCACATGCCCTGTCAAGTTCAAAGAAGGTGGTACAGTCTAAAGACAGAAGTACCACAATCATCCAACAAGAAGCTACAAGAAGAAGATCTCAAAATAGATTACTAAATCTACTTCTAAATAAAACAAATCTCTCAAGACCCTTTTGAACAGACAGTCCTTAAATCTTTTCAAATCCTTAATACCAACAAAACTTCAGCTCAGAATACAAGTATAGAATCAAACACGTCGATTCCAACAAAATTTAAAAAAATGCATGAATGGAATACCAGTACAGTGTCAAACACGAGCTTCAAAAAAAGTTCAGAACTTCATAAGGCTCTAATACTGGCTCAAACAAACACAAAGTTCAAATACGAGCCTATAATGAAACACAAAGCCCTAAATACAAGCTCAGAACAAAACACCAATGCTCTAATACGAGTTCAAGTAGTTTCAAATCCTTGAATAAGAATAAACTTCCAGCTCAGAGTATATGTACAGAACAAAACTCATCGATTCGACTACAAGTTCAAATCACGCAAGTACTGAAAATGAGTACAGTCGATCACAGAGCTTCAACGAAAGTTCAGAACAATACAAGCTCCAACTCAGCTCAGAATAACATGAAGTTTAAATACAAGCTCCTAGAAAAACTTAAATGCTCCAATACAAGCTCAATGAAACATAAGACTACAATAGAGATTCAAAACCATACAAGAAACAAATGCTAGTTCAGAATTACCAAGAAGCTCCATTAAAAATTCAAATGAAACATAGGATCTAAAAATAGTTCAGAAGTAAGCATAAGACAACGAATGCTAGTTCAGTCAACACTAGCCTTGAATACAAGTTACAAAGCTTCAAATACAAGTTTGCATGAATATCACCATTAAACTAACATAGAGAAAGTTTCCCAAAAATTATCATTTCCAACAATGGATTTTCATTCCAAAAACCAAATATTTCCTAAAACATGCAAGTAAATAACCAGACAAATCAAACAAACAATTATCTCATGAGAAGTTGTTTTAATGATTCATTTAGAAGAAAGCAAGAAATCTTAATGGGTAGAGCCTATCATGCCTGATAGTGCCTCTGCCAATTCGAAGGAGACTTCCAGCCGAGCTTCCAACCCTTTTTCTTCTCCACGACAGATCAACAACCAAACAATTTTTCTTCCAATGCCTCTTATACATTCCCTTGATCAAAAATAGACCAGAGAAACCAAAAATAGCCAAGAAGAAGAAGAAGTCAAACTGCTGGTTCAAAGAACCAGATAGCTCCATGCAGAGAAAAATTCGTGAGGCATGCAAAACCAAACAACCTCCCACAAATCCACCTCCCTTGTTTCCAAGATGGTTTGCACACAAAAACCGAGATCCATTAATGCCATAACTCCCAATTCTCCCACTTCTCTCTCCTTGCCACCACCTCCCAAAACTGGTGAATACCAATTCCAAATCAACATGCAATTCCATTTTTAGTGAAGCCTCCACATAAGCCTCCACTAAAGTTAACTAGCCCTTGCAAAACTGGTAGTACCTCCTTGCATTAATACCCAATCAAATCAAATAAAATCCATTGGAACCATCACCATAGTGTCATGTGACCCTAGGTCCCTTTTAAATAGTTTAGGATAGATGTCCCCAAAACTTAGGTTAGTCTAACAATTAATCACCTTAGGTCTTAAAACATTGCCATAGGTAATACCCACTTTAGGTTAGATTAAATTCACAACCATTAGTATTAGGGCATTAGGTTAACATAGCCTAGTATTACCTTAGTAAAATTTTCTCCCTTATTCATTTAGCACTAGAGCTTAGGTTAGATTATAACCTCTTAATTATAACCCAATAGATAGACATAGCTAGGAAGTAGGTGCTCTTACCTAGTTTAGGATACCGTTAGGATAATCCTTTAGTTTTAGGATTCTGATCCCCTTCATAGTCATGAAGTAGACTATTTTTTTTATGCCAATAATGTCCTGCAGAGATCAATCCCAAAGACCCAAGCACAACATACAAACCAAATGAAGGAACTTTCACACAAGACCAAAGAATTTAAAATACAAAAGTTTCAGTCTGCTATGTCTCTCAACCAATGAATGTCAATTTACCATTCAGTCTGTTAAGAAGATTTAAAACATTCCTTGGATCACTGAAATTGATCCAAGGATGAGTCAGTACATGAGATAAGTTTGCAACTCTCAAAATCAGATTGCAACTTATCAATAGAAGTGAAAATGGATTCTTGCAAGCCATATCATTTCATTCCAATGAATCCAAGAGTAGAAATGATTTATCCATAACAAGCATGATTTTCAACAATCAAGGAAACACACCTCATTCAAGAAAATCACATGCCAACACTTGTAATGCAAAAGAGAAATATAACAGTTTTTCCAAGGTGTTACATACTTCCCTCCTAAAAAGAATCATCATCCTGATGATTTTCTCATTTGAACATTGCATTAAGGATAATCAATTTATTCACGTTCTTAACATATGTTTGCAATAATATCAGGATTTTAAAGTTCCAGAAATCAGCATTCACATAGTGTTTATTCAAAAATAAATAGCCATCTGCCCAAAACTAGCAGAGACTTATTGACAAATAAAGATAAAATCACAAATTTTTATCAGTCATCATAGTCAATTCTGATCAAATAAATATGGAAAAGTAGTTTTCATATCTTCTAGGTTTTCCCAGGTTGCACTTTCTTCATTAAACTGGTCCCACTGGACCTTACATTGACTTATTTCATGATTTCTTAAATGCAACTGGTGAGTTTCCAGCACTCATATGGGTTTAACCATGATTATTCCTGGGTCTTGGACCTACAAGGAATTCCAATTTAACACATGTGATAAATCTGAAACGTATTTCTTAAGCAAAGAAATATGGAAAACATCATGCATTCGTGACAAAGCAGGAGGTAATGCTAAACGGTAAGCTACAGGGTTGATTACTTCAACTATCTCAAAGGGTCCCACATAACAAGGTGATAACTTGGCAGCCTTGCCAAAAGTTATTGAGCTCTTTTTTGGTTTAACCCAAAGAAAGACTTTCTCACCAAGTTCAAATTTCTTGTCAACCCACTTTAAATCAGCATAACTCTTTTGCCTATCTGTTGCTTCTTTCAAGCGCTCAGAAATCATTTTAACTTGTTGTTCCATTTCCGTAAGAATTTCAGGTCCAATTACCTCTCTATCCTCAATGTTGTCCCAACTAACAGGGGTTCTACATTTTCTTCTGTATAATGCTTCAAAAGGTGCCATCTTAAGAGAGGCATGATATGTGTTATTATATGCAAACTCAACTAGTGGAAGGTACTCTTCCCACTTATACTGCTGATCCATACAATACATTCGTAACATATCCTCTAAAACTTGATTAACTCTTTCAGTCTGTCCATCCATTTCTGGATGATATGTAGAACTGAAATTCAGCTTAGTTCCTAGAGCTGCATTAAGCATTTGCCAAAACCTTGATGTCATTCTAGGATCTCTATCTGATATGATTAATTCAGGTACTCCATGTAATCTAAAAATTTTGTGCACAAATCTTTTAGCCAATACAGGAGAATCATCCTTCAGATTACCAACAATAAAATGTGCTACCTTCGTTAGTTTATCAACAACTACCAAAATAACATCATGTTTATTTCTTGACATAGGCAACCCTTGTACAAAGTCCATGCTTATCACTTGCCACTTGTACTGTGGTATGCTATGAGGATACAATAAACCAGCTGGGTGCATATGTTCCACTTTAACACATTGACATTCAAGGCAATGTGTCACAAAATCAATAACATCCTTTTTCATTCCTTTCCAGAAATATTGTTGTTTTATATCAGCAAGCATCTTTGTAATACCAGGATGTCTAGAAAAAGGTGAATTGTGAAATTCTGCTAACAATTTCTTTCTTAAATCATTTAGCGAAGGTATGTATACTCTATTTTCAAATCTTAGGATTCCTTCATTATCAAAGTGAAAACCTTTATACCTCAAATCATTTGGATCTGCAGCAAGCACTGTCTTTACTTGCTGAAAGTAAGAATCAGACTCCATAACACTTTTTACTTCATCCTTAAACTAAGTTCTCAATGTTATAAGAGCAAAAATGTGCTTCCTACGACTTAGAGCATCAGCCACTCTATTTTCCTTACCCTTGATATAACTGATGTCAAAATCATATTGAGACAAAAAATCTAACCATCTTCATTGTCTTGCATTTAGATTTGGCTGAGTGAAAATATACTTCAGCCCAAGATGATCAATTTTCAATTCAAAAGGTTTACCAAGCAGGTAATGCCTCCAAACTTATAGTGCATGAACAATGGTAGCAAGCTCTAAATCATGTGGAGCATAATTCAACTCATGTAACTTTAGTTTTCTACTTTCATAAGCTATGACATGATCATTTTGTAACAAAATACCTCCTAGACCTTCACCAGATGCATCAGTTACTACCATAAAGTCTCCATTAGGATCTGGTACTGCTAGAATAGGTGCTAAAGTTAACTGTTCTTTCAAAGTTTTGAATGTAATTTCAAATTTCTCACTACAAAAAAACTTCTTATCCTTCTTCTGTAAAGAAGTTATTGGTGTAGCCACCTTAGAAAAATCTTTAACAAATTTTCTATAGTAACCAACAAGCCCCATGAAGCTTCTAACTTCATGTACATTCTTTGGTGTAGGCCACTCAGTTATAGCTACAATTTTAGAAGGATCTACAACAATTCCATTCTTACTTATTACATGTCCCAAATAGTGCACTTCTGTGTCATAGAAATAACATTTAGATAACTTACCATATAACCATCTCTTTCTCAAAATTTCCAAAACTATCTTTAAATGCTCATGGTGTTCCTCTATGCTTTTAGAATATATGAGAATGTCATCCAAGAATACGAGCACAAATTTTTCCAAGTATTCTTGAAAGATATTATTCATTAAATTCATAAATGTTGCAGGTGCATTTGTTAATCCAAAAGGTAAAACCGTGAACTCATAATGTCCATACCTTGTTCTGAAAGTTGTTTTATGAATGTCCTCATCCTTAATCCATAATTGATGATATCTAGATCAAAGATCTATCTTAGAATATACCGATGCTCCATGCATCTGATCAAATAGATCATCAATTCTAGGGAGTGGGTATCTATTCTTGATTTTTGCTTTGTTTAACATTCTGTAATCAATGCACAATCTAAGTGTTCCATCTTTCTTTTTCACAAAAATTACTGGTGCTCCCCAAGGTGAAACACTTGGTCTAATCAAACCTTTAGAAAAAATTTCTTGCAACTGAGCCTTAAGCTCTACTAATTCTATAGTAGTCATTCGATACGGTGCCTTAGAAATAGGCTCGGTTCCAGGCTTGATCTCAATTGTGAAATCAAACTCCCTTTTGGGTGGAAGACCTGGTAACTCTTCCAGAAACATGTCACTGAAGTTTCATAACAATGGATATCGTTCCATGACATCACTACTCTCTTTAGTTGTTTCTACAATATTTACTGCATATAAGGTACAACCTTTATTTTTAGCCTTTTTTAAGTTCCATAGCTGACAGTTTCCTAACCGAAATCTCATGTTTCACACCCTGAATCTCTGTTGTTTTCTACAGGTCATCTAAACAACTAATGTGTTTTTCAAAATAGTCCACTTTAGCCTTATGTTCTACTAACCAATTAACACCTATGATTACATCATAAGACCCCAAAGGTGCAACATAAAGATCAACTTCAGTGGAAAAATTAGGTAAGTCAAGGACTGCTCCAAAAAGACACATACTAACTGTATGAACAACATTGTTTCCATAATGTACAGTCCATGTTTTATCCATGTTTCCATCTTTTATTTTTAGTTTTGATGCTAATTTACTAGAAATAAAACATTCAGTAGCTCTAGTGTTAAAACAAATAGTTATAGGTAAACCAAATAACTTACCTGAAACCTCTATGGGCATGGCCTGTTTCTCAGCCTACTTGTCAGCTACTACAACATGTATCTTGTGCTACTGATTATGATCATCCTTTTTCAAAGGGCATTGATTTGTGTAATGATCTTTGCCACAGTTATAACAGCCTCCTACAGGTCCCTTTCTAGGCTCGGGTTTATTTCCAGCCTTAGAGTTATCATTCTGACCTCCATAGGACTTCTGTCCATTATTATTGTTCTTAAAAAAGTTGTTTCATGCATTACCAACAAACTTGTTTGTTGCTGCTTTCTTATTAGTATCAGATGAAAAATTACTTTTCATTCTGAATTTCTTCCATGGTCCTTTCTTAGGTGCAAGAGATGATGAAGAGGAGTTGGGGATTTTCTTCCTTACTTCCTCCTTATGAGTAGAAATTGCCTTCAATTTTTGTTCCTGCCTTATGGCCTTTTCAACAACCCCTTCAATCATGGTTGGCTGTGAATATCCACCTCTCCTCTTATAATGGGATTCAATCCCATGATGAATTTCCATATCCTGAACTTCTCATCAGTTTGGTACTGAGGTACATACTTAAGGAGTTTAGTAAACCACTCCCAATACTCAGTTACAGTTAGCTTTCCTTGAGCTAAGTTCTGGAATTCAGTCATTTTCTGATCATAGTAAAGTTGCGGCAGCCAACATTGCCTAAAGTAACCTTTAAATTGATCCCATGTGATATTAGTTTCATTGATGCTTAGCTCAGCCTTACAGCTATCCCACCATGAAGATGCCTCATGGGAAAGCTGATATGCTCCCCATATCACCTTTGTTTCTTCTGAGAAATTCCTTATTGCAAAGTATTTCTCCATTTCACTGAGCCAATTCTCAGCTCCATCCCCTAATGTGGTGCCATCAAACTTGGGTGGACTTATCCTTTTTATATCATTAGTGAGTTCAGCTGCCAGCCTAGCCTTTTTGTTCTCAGGTTGATCAGGTATGTTCACATTGTTATTATCAACACCTAAATTTTTGTTGTCCTCAGGAGGTGGCTGATTATTGTTACCAACATCTTCTTCCTCCTCATTGCCCATTACTTGTTGTTCAAGTATAGCCAAATGATCTCTTGTGTCCAATAGGGAAGCAAGGATCTCATCAAGTTTCTGGGTAGTTGCTGCTCCTTCCTTAGGTGGAGGATTATTTGCAACATTTCCTCTTGTTCTAACCATTTCCTGTTAACAAGAAAATTTAAGTTTCATCAAGATTATGGACACAATAGGTCCAAGAGCTGCAACCTTCAGCTCTGATACCAAGATGTAACATTCCCATTTTAAGACTTTAGAAACAAGGGAATTTTTTTTTGAAACATAATGTTCTCTGTTCTAAATAAAACATCATTTAGAACACACATTCCATGCCAATCAATCTCATAACAGATAACCATATGCAACTATAATGACTCGGTATACTACCGATCTCTCATTCCATGACTCAGTTACTAACCAATATCTCATGTTAATTTAAAGTATAGAATACTTTATGTATACTACATATACTTGGTTCTCCTACCCTATTCCAGGTACTGAGTGATCTGTTTAAAGAACCTATCTGAATATTTGTTACCAATATTCATCTGACATCACGTTGCTTTAAACTAGGTGACATAGGACAATGCAACCAGCAGCTTGTGATACTTTGGCCAAATATTTTCAACATATTGTTCATGTTACTATTCCTAGATGACATACTCATCATTCTAGAATATGTCCTTCACCTCACTCTTCTGTTATCTAGAATGGTCTTTACTGACTACCGTCAGTCCACTTGCCCAAGGTTTGACCCTAGCCCCAGTTAGCAACATAATTTGTTATAGGAAGATGCTCACGATGACTTAGGGTATATGGGCATACTCAGCTGACCTAAGTCATCTGAATGTGCCAAGGTACCCTAAGTCATAGAAAGCTACTACCTATCCTGAACATGCTACTAACTTGACCTAGAGAGAAACTAAGTTCAAGTCCAGATGTGTGTAGATCTAGATTAAAAATTATGGAAGGGTGTTGCCACATTTCAACTGCAACATTGTATCCTTGAGAAGTCCAGGGACTTCTCGAGGGTACAGTCCTACAGTTGGCATGTGCCAACATCTGTTAGAACTGATTCATCAAGATGTACATACCCCCTTAGTGGTCATTAATCATAATTAAATTGGATTAAAAATTCAGATTACAACAACCATGCCTAACCCTAATTCTAACATTCCTTAAGTTCTTTATCCAACACTAGCCTGATTAGATATGGAGAACTTCATTAATTCATGTTTGCATTTGTTATTCATTAACGTGGCATAATAGGCAATTATCCCAAAAACAGGACATCAAACATCAAATGTTAATCCTTAATGCAACCTAGTTGTCCAAATCAAGTGTGTCAGTCACTTAGATTCAACTAGTGTTTACTTTAAAAATGAAGTATAACGATTAAAGATCATACCACTATTCCTTTTACCTTTCATTCCATGAGAGAGGAAGAGTCTTCCTCTTCATGGTTAGATGTTAGGTTTAACATAACCTTTTTATCATTCGTTACTTATATAGTTTAATTGTATGTCCAAAGCATATTTCATTATTAAACTATAGTTGTGTAATTAGAGAATGACATCCTTGCAATTTAACAAGTTCATTAATATAAGGGAGATTATACTATCTCCTTAATCCAACTCATTATCTTATAACAATAATAGTATACACAGATATAAAGAATACCGCAAGGATATCACTATTATTTCCATCATACAAGTACAAAAGTATTCACATCACAAATTGTAGTCTAACACACAACCTTTCAATTCATGATTTTAAATATGCATTTATAAGACTATGCAATTCAAACATTCTGCATGTCAATCATAATTAATATCTTAAAAGAACAACACTTTTCTTTTCCAATACAACTCAAGAATGATTCGAAACTCTTTACATAAGATCCAAAATTAAATAAGCCAATACATCATGAAATTTCTTTCCTTCTTTTATCACTTACGATGTCCATCTACAAAAATTTCTAGCACGGGTCAGTTCAATGAACTGAGCATGATAAGCACTAAGCATTAAAGTGAAGTGCATTCCACTAATTGTTCCATTAAAATAACTCTGCTTTAATGAAACAATTAATATATCATACAAATAATCATAAGTAATAACATCCAGAAAAGAAGTACAATTAAAGAGTCTGAATTCACTTTTAAGAAAAGAGCATAATATAATCTACAACACCTGCATTTATATCATATGGTTTAATTGATCCTATCAATTACTTTAAAATAATCAACAGGTCTTGTCATCTAATTGTTTCATAATTCCATAAGAATAGAAATACACATTTATCTTTTCTAAGTAGAAAAAGAAGTTAATTTCAGCCTAGCTCATATTAGGATGATTCATCCTACAACTTAAACAAAGAAGAAGAATCAATACATACTACTTCTTACACACTTCATCATCTGAAAGATAGAAACAGGTTTAGAACTCACCTAACTTCTTAAGTTCAAGGATATCAATATAAGGATTCTATAAATAAGAGACCACATCCAAACAAGAATCTTGAATCCATCCAAGAAGGGTTCATAATAAAACAGAGTGCAAAAAGAGACAACCCTCCACTATCAATCCAAATGGAGTGTGACTCAATCAATCAAAATAGTCAGTCTATGTATGTTATTATTTTCTTTCCAACATACCAATTAAGTTAATTTATTTCCACTTCATAACAACCAATGAATTATACAAATTAGACCAAACAATCCACAAGAATTTTCCATCTCAGAAGAGAATCAAATTCACAGAAGCTCAGTCAATGAACTTATCCAAACAATAGAAAAAGGATCTCAAATAGAAAAGGACCCAATCCATAATTCATTTCATTTATACTATGAAATGAATTCTCATTTCTATTTCAAAATTAGAATTCCTTAACGAGTTTCCAATAGAGATCACAGAACCGAATGCACAGCTAAAGAAAGCACACTTTAAAATTTCCATTATAAATCATACAAACTAGCTTACCTATTTCCATTAGTCAAACACAAGTAAAAATTCATTTCACATAAATGAATTACAAGTACAGTCCCTAAAACAGTATACTGTCCCCAAGAGATCATATTCATTTCTCTTTTTAAAACCTGGAGATTCGTTCATTGAACAATGGAATAGAAATCTGTAAATAGTGTAAGATATATAGGGTTTAATACAACTTATGACTCAAAAGACTGAAATCCCATTATAAGGATTCAACAACATAATACAAAAAAATAAGTAGTTTGCGATCCCAAATAAGAACAATAATTCAAAGCATTCTTGACATCTATATTGTATCCTTCCATACAAAATTCAGTATAATAGGTTTAAATTCAACTTTCTATTAAAACCCAATAATCAAATAATAGATGAGAAGAGAGTAAGAAACCCCAATGATGTTTAAGTCAAAATATGTTCCAATCTTACTTCCAAGTCGACTGAAACAGAATCACTACCAGGACTCTCAAGTTCAAGTTAAAAGATTAAGATAGGGAAAGTATTTGTTTCAACATCTAAAACAAGAAGGAGAGTAAATACTACATTTCCAAAAGTCTCTAAAACTATTAACGACTTATTCCAAACAAACTATAAATCATCAATACCCATAACAAGATATAATCCCATTCATTTAATCCTTCTAAAAATACAGTCACGCCTTCGACATGACATGGGTTCACTCAGGGCATAGAAGAATAGGATACACTTCATATTCACATGCCCTGTCAAATTCAAAGAAGGTGCTATAGTCTAAAAGAAATAGAAGTACCATAATTGATCCAACAAGAAGTCGCAAGAAAAAGATCTCAAAAGAGATTACCAGATCTACCTCTAAACAAAACAAATCTCTCAAGACCCTTTTGAACAGAAAGTCGTTAAATATTTTCAAATCCTTAATACCAACAAAACTCTAGCTCAGAATACAAGTATAGAATCATTTTTTTTGATTCCAACATAAGTTCAAAACACGCATGAATGGAATACCAGTAAAGTGTCGAACACGAGCTTCAAACAAAATTTCAGAACTTCATAAGGCTCTAATACTAGCTCAGACAAACACAAAGTTCAAATACGAGCCTATAACAAAACATGGAGCCCTAAATACAAGCTCAGGACAAAACACCAATGCTCTAATATGAGTTCAATCAGTTTCAAATCCTTGAATAAGAATAAACTTCCAGCTCGGAGAATATGTACATAACAAAACTCATCGATTTGACTACAAGTTCAAATCACACAAGTACTAAACATTAGTAAAATGTCAATCACAGAGCTTCAACAAAAGTTCATAACAATACAAGCTCCAAATCAGCTCAGAATAACATGAAGTTTAAATACAAGATCCTAGTAAAAATTGAATGCTCCAATACAAGCTCAACGAAACATAAGACTATAAAAGAGATTCAGAACCATACAAGCAACAAATGTCAGTTCAGAATGACCAAGAAGCTCCACTACAAATTCAAACAAAGCATAGGCTCTAAAAATAGTTCAGAACAAATCATAAGGCAACGAATGCCAGTTCAGTCAACACCAACCTCGAATACAAGTTACAAAGCTTCAAATACAAGTTCGCATTAATACCACCATTAAACTAGCAAAGAGAAAGTTTCCCGAAAACTATCATTTCCAGAAATGGATTTGCATTCCAAAAACCATGGAGATTTCCTAAAATATGCAAGTAAATAACTAGACAGAAGAAAGAAATAAATCTTAATGGGTAGAGCCTATCATGCCTGATAGTTCCTCTGCCAATTCGAAGGAGACTTCCAGCCAAGCCTCCAACCCTTTTTCTTCTCCATGACAGATCAATAACCAAACAATTTTTCTTACAATGCCTCTTATGCATTCCCTTGATAAAAAATAGAACAGAGAAACCAAAAATAGCCAAGAATAAGAAGAATTCAAACTACTAGTTCAAAGAACTAGATAGCTCCATGTAGAGAAAAATTGGTGAGGCATGCAAAACCAAAAAACCTCCCACAAATCCACCTCCTTTATTTCCAAAAAGGATTACACACAAAGACCGAGATCCATTAATGCCATAACTCCCAATTCTCCTGCTTTCCTCTCCTTACCACCGCCTCTCAAACCTGGCGAATACCAATTTCAAATCAACATGCAATTCCATTTTTAGTGAAGCCTCAACCAAATTTAACAAGCCCTTGCCAAAACCGGAAGTACCTCTTGTATTAATACCCAATCAAATCAAATAAAAGCCATTGGAACTGTCATCATAGTGCCATGCAACCCTAGGCCCCTTTTAATTAGTTCAGGATAGATGTCCTCAAAACTTAGGTTGGTTTATTAATTAATCACCTTAGGTCTTAAAATATTGCCATAGGTAGTACCCACTTTAGGTTAGATTAAATTCATAACCATTAGTATTAGGAATTAGGTTAACATAGCCTAATATCACCTTAGCAAAACTTTCTCCCTTATTCATTTAGCACTAGAGCTTAGGTTAGATTATAACCTCTAATTAAGTAGACGTAGCTAGGAAGTAGGTGCTCTTACCTAGTTTAGGATACCGTTAGGATAATCCTTTAGTTGTAGGATTCTCATCCCTTTCGTAGTCATGAATTAGACTATTTTTGTTTATGCCAATAATGTCCTATAGAGATCAATCCCTAAGTCCCAAGCACAACATATAACCCAATGAAGGCAATTTCATACAAGACCAATGAATATCGATTTACCATTTAGTGTGTTAAGAAGATTTTAAAAATTCCTTGGATCACTGAAATTGATCCAAGGATGAGTTAGTAAATGTCATACGTTTGTAACTCTAAAAATCCAATTGTAGCTTATCAACAAGAAGTGAAAATGGATTCTTGCAAGCCATATCATTTCATTCTAAAGAATCCAAGAGAAGAAATGATTTATCCATAACGAGCATGATTTTCAACAATTAAGGGAACACACCTTATTCAAGAAAATCACATGCCAACACTTGTAATGAAAAATAGAAATAGAACAGTTTGTCATAGATGTTATAGGGCATGTCTTACTATCTTTCCTTTCAGTACAATTTTTTAAGAATCCTGCAAGCCTCTCCTAGTCTCTCTGACCTTTTGCTACAATAATACATTCTCCTCCAATTCACCTTGTGAGTCCAAGACACAATCCAATATTGAAGGTAACAAATGTAGTTCTTCATCTTCATCTAGCATGGATGGATCATATAGGTGTAAGTTCTTGCAGTTTACTACAAAGTACATCCTCATGAATGATGGCAAATCAATTCAAAAAGCATTTTATCCAACCTTCTCCAATATGGTGAAGGGTCCATATCGTATTGCCTTGAGCTTTCATGCTTGACCTTGTAGTCTCTCCTTGGTCAAGTAAAGCCAAACTCTATCTCCAATATGAAGCTTGTGTCCCCTTATATGCTGATTGTGCCTAGATTTGTACTTGGTCTGAGATTTCTCTAGCTGTTCGCTAACTTTGAGATGGATTTTCTAGATCCTCTCAATGAATTTGTTTACTCTATTCACCTTTGTGTCTCATGTATCCTTCTCTTCTTACCATCAAACTACTATGTCCAGCAGATTTGTAGGTAGATATCCCAAGCATGCTTCAAATGGTGACTTCATAGTGGATGTGTGTACTTCCTGGTTATAGGAATGCTAAATTTAGGCTAAGGACTCATCCCATGTCCTTGGATATTTGTTGTTATAACCTCTGATCAACTATACCAAAGTCTTGTTTACCACCTTTGTTTTTCCATTTGTCTGTGGATGGAAATTTTTGCTCCTCTGTAACCTGGTATCCATCTTGTCCCACAAAGTAGTCCAAAACTTCCCCAAGAACCTTGAATCCCTGTCAGAAACAATAGACTTTGGAAAACCAAAATGCACCCATACATTAGCAAATAAAATATTTGTTGCCTCATGTGCTTTTACTATCTTTTTACATGCCATAAGAATACACATCTTACTAAATCTATCAACAACAATATAGAGATAGTTATGGCCATATTTAGACATAGGTAATCCTCCTACAAAATCCATAGAAATGTCCTCCCATGGACAAGTAGGTACTGGCAAAGGCATATACAAACCTTCCTTCCTAGTATTAGGATTCCTAGTACAACAAAGTTTACATCCCCATATAAATTTTGATACTTGTTCTTGCATATTGGGCCAATACACATATCTTTGCAACTGGGATAGGGTATTACCAGCACCGAAATTTCCCACTACTTTTGAGGTATGTGCTTCCCTCATCAATAGAATTCACTCTTCTTTTGGCACGTAAAGCTTCCCCCATCATTAGAGCAGCCCATCTTTGAGATAACAATCTCCAATCCCCATCCTTTCAGTCCCTTGGGACTGCAACTTCTGAAATATCACCCCAAAGTCTATGTCCTAGGCATATGCCTCTCTGTAAGCTTCCTTCGTGAAGGGCTTGATCTGAGAGATAGTGGCCAAAAAGGAAAAATTCTCCTGTGTGGGTGTCCTAGACAACATTTATGCCACCAAGTTTGTACTACCCTTCTTGTATTTAATCACCAGATGGAACTATTGTAGGAACCCCATCCATTTGTAGTGCCTTTCTTGCTGTAATTTAGACTGTGCTTGCAAATACTGGAGAGGTTTGTGGTTAGTGTGCACAATAGTTTCTTTACCCAAAAAATAATGCTTCCATTTTTTTAATTTCCTAGACTAGTGCATACATTTCCTTATCATATACTGAATATCCTTTAACTTCTGAAGTGAAATTTTCATAATGATAACATATAGGTTTACCTCCTTAAAGAAACATTGCACCCATGGCATAATCACTGGCATCTGTCTCTACTTCAAAAGGTTGCTGCAAATTAGAAAGAGTAAGTACTAGAGCATGACTAATCTTGTATTTCAATAACTCAAAGGATTTGTCTTGTTCCTTACCCCAGTCAAAACCCTTACTCTTTGTGGACACTGTGTGTAGAGGTGCTGCAATCGTAGAGAAGCCCGGAATGAACTTCTACGCATGTATTGTACTGCTCCTACAAAACTCCTAGTATATGTGGATCCTATTGGTGTTGTCTAATTAGTGATGGATTCCACCTTCTTTGGATCCAATCGTAGTGCTCCTCCTCTAACCAAGCTCCCAAGATAGACAAGTGACTATTTTGAAAATTCACATTTCTTCATATTACAAAGCAAATGTTTCTCCTTGAGAAATTGCAAGACTTGCTACAAATGAGTTAGATGTTCTTCCCATGTGGCACTAAAAATTACGATATCATCTAGATATAAAATGACACATGAATCTATGAAATCCTTTAATAAATCATTCATCAATCTCATAAATGTAGCAAGTGCATTGCATAACCCAAAAGGAAGTACTAACCATTCATACAAACCCTATTTTTTCTTGAAGGTAGTCTTCCATATATCCTCCTCCTTCATTCTGACTTGGTGATAACTTGACTTGAGATCCAACTTCATGAAAAAATTTGCATGCTAAAGCTAGTCCAAGAGATCATCTATGTGGGGAAGTGGATATCTATACTTTATGGTTATCTTGTTCAAAGAATAGTAGTCAATGCACATTCTCCAAGAACCATCCTTCTTTGGCACCATCACGATAGGTGAACCACATAATGAGGTGCTCAGACGTATCACCCCTTGGTCTCTTAGTTCCTAAATTTGTTTATTTACTTTAGTACTTTCAAGAAAGGATTTCCTATACAACCCAATGTTCGGTAGAGGGGATTCTTGAAATAGTTGAATCTCATGCTCTACTTCCTATCTTGGTGGTAACCCACTAGGAGCCTAAAATACTTCATGAAAAGACTGAATAATACTATCCAAATCATGATTTCCCTGGTTAGAAATATCTGTAACTTCTACCTCATCTTATTTATCCTTTAATAAAAGTAAACAAAACTAATTATGATTTTCCTAAATAATTCACTTTTCTTGGTTAGCACTTACCATAGTAACCTGTTTCTTACACTGGTGTGCCTGGATCTTGTAACTGATCCCATCCTTGACCCATCTGTACCGATTTTCCCTCCTCATAAATATATCATCCCTAACATACAATTAAGGAATCCCAAATATAACATCAAAACTATCAAGTGGAATAACTTCTACTTCAAAAACATCAATATATTGGGAATTTATGCCAAAATTGACCTTACATCTTCTTGTTACCTTAATTTCAGCACCCTTCTTCACCCAACCCAAAGGATAAGGGTGTGGATTCTCATAAGTCTCAAGACCAAGGTTTTTTACAATTGCTTCAGAAATCAAGTTAGACTGAGAACCGGTATCGAACAAATCATTTACCTTAGTTCTCTTGATTTGGATTTTGATCTGGAATAGTCTACTCATCTCCTCTTCCTGGCTGTCCATGTTGGTGGTCCTGCATTCAAGCCTCTTGTCTACTTAAGATTCATCTTCGATTTCACCTCCAATTCTATTTTCATAGCTATCATGGATTTCTTTAAGTCCTTGGTTCGGTCCTTCGGATGTAACTCTGGAGGCAACTTCCAACATGTAGCATTATTATGACCATTGATATCACAGTTCTTGCAAAAATTCTTGGGATCTTTACAAGTATTCACAGTAGTGGCATCTTGTTTACCTTTCCCTTTCCACTTACCCTTGTTACTTGTTTTCCCAAACTCTTTCTTCTGTTGATTTGTTGACTTCTTTATCCTTGGCTCTACTTCTCCTTGCTTCTTTTCATCATATATGTAGTACGTCTATACGCATGGTTCATTGATATATTTGGGCTTTGTGGAGATGAATTTTCTTCGAAGGTGAGTGTGAAGTCCTCCCAAGTACTTTCTTAGAATATCCTCATCCTCCAAGTCCATGTTAAGCAACATGGCTTGCCTCTGAAACTCCATAGTATAGTCATGCACACTTTGACCACTACCTTGTCTAAAATACTGCCATTTAATCATTTGGTCAGTCTTATGGCCAATAGGATAGAAGTTAGCTCTAAGTAATTCTTTAAATTCTTGCCAAGATTTCACAATAGGATGCTTCTTCTTTTCACAAGTGTCTAGATGGGTTTCCCATAAAACCAGAGCATGTCCCTCCATCTTGTGACATGTAAATGTGATCCTCTATTCCTCAGTGACATTATGGATGCTAAATTAGACTTCTAACTATTTTAACCATTTATCAAGCAACTCTGCATCTACTTGTCCTTCAAATATTTTAATCTCAACTTTCATTTTAACTTTAAAAGGAGTATGCTCATATTTTGCCTTTTCTCTTTTTTTATAATTCTCTTCTTCATGATATTCCCCATAACTTTCCTCGTAGTGGCTCCTTTCTATGCCAAAATTTTCAGCTAAGCCCCGAACCATTGAGTCCATGGATTCTTGTTTGAAAGAAGTTGTCTTCTGTAAATAAGAAATATCTTCTTTCCTTTTAAACATCCTATCCATCATGGTATCCAGCATCTTGATTCTACGGACCAAGTTCTCTTCCTCCATTTATCCCTGAATTCTCTATTTCCACTTTTTTGTAGAGATTTCTGGATCACAAGGTAAATCCTCTTTACCTTTAGACCTCGTCACTGTCATACAAATTCAAGAATGAATACCTTAGTCTTGGATACTTGTTATCTCTAATACAAAAATGATCTATAAACTCTTCAACTTTGGAATTATCCATAGAATCACAATTAATTGTTGATGTTCTACTTTTTATTAGAAAATAATAGAGATAGCTAGTGAATGAATTATACTTGTGCTTAGAATCAACAATTTGCAGAAAGGGAAAGAATATAGACTCATACACCAAAAATTTTATCCTAGAAAACCTCCAGAGGAGGAAAAACCATTCGTTAAGGGGAATTGCTCTTTCTTCCCATTTTTATTGGCCAATTCAATAATAAGTACATAAATTACAATAAGTATGAAAAAGAATTCGATAATATCTCACACTTCCTCCTAGTTACTTTCTTGCTCTATTTCAATTACTCCTTGCTTCTTTAAATCAAAATTCTAACACTAAGAGATTCTTACTCACTTGCTTCATGCTTTGATGCCTTTGTTCTCTTCCATAACATGCATTTATATCCTTTCTCATTTTCTCCCGTGAACTGGAGAATGGGAAAGATCATGCAAAAGAAGAGACATGGACACCCTTTAGAATTCTAGGACTATTCACATCATATTTTTATTTTTTGTCTGCAAGATCCAGCGCTATCACCCAATGTAGACCGGTGGTCCCATGACCACTACCCTAGTGGGGCAGCGTTCCTATCACTAAACAGACATAACCTCTATGTATCATTTTTTTCTTCTTCGTGTTGGCTGATTTGATAAAGCAGAGTCATTTTGGATCCCTGTTGATCAACTACACTATGGAATTTCAGAGATAAGCAATGTTTCTTAATATGGACTTGGAGGATGAGGACATTCTGACCAAGTATTTGGGAGGACTTCACACTCATGTTCAAAGGAAGGTAATCTCCATAAAGCGCAAGGATCTCAATGAAGCTTGTGTACAAGCATACTACATTTATGATGAGAAGAAGCAAGGAGAAATAGAGCCAAAGGGAGACCAGTCAATAGTGTAACAAGACAAAGAACAAGGGAAGACAAGTAGTAGAGGAAAATGGAAAGGTAAACATACTGTTACTACTTTACATACTTGTAAAGATCCTAAGAATTTCTGTAAGAATTATGATGTAAATGGACATACTGACTCCACATGTTGGAATTTGCATCCAGAATTGCACCTAAAGCACCAGATCAAGGATTCCAAGAAATCCATGGCCACTGTGAAGACAGAAAGAGAGGTGGAGATTGAGGATGATTCAAATGTAGACTAGATGTTGGGATGCATGGAAACTAACATGTATAGGGTAGTAGAAGAAGAAGAGATGAGTAAGCTATTTCAAATCATAATCCAAATCAAGAAGACTAAGGTAAACACTTTAGTATATTCTTTTTCTTAGCCAAATTTGATTTTTGATGTCGTTGTAGAATAAATTTGGTCTATAGACTTACACGCATCCACATCCATACCCACTGGGATGGGTGAGGAAGGGTGTAGAAATACAAGTTACAAGGAAGTGTAAGTTTTTGTTTGGGATAAATACCCAATACATAGATGTATTAGAGGTCGATATTATTCCACTTGATGCATTTGACGTTGTCTTCAGAAGTCCTTACTTGTATGTCAGGGATGCTGTGTTCACAAGGAGGGAGTACCGGTATATATGGATCAAGGACAAAGTTAGTTTTAACGTCAAGGAACACCAAGGAAAATCAAAGAAAGCTATGGTAAGTTCCAACCAAGCACCAAGACTTATTTAGGAAAATAGTCAGTTTTGTTTTCTTTCATTAGAAGAAAAACAAAATGGGCATTAGAGCACAAATATTTCTGACCAAAGGATGGATAATTTGGATAGCACTTGTCAGTTTTTATAGAAGAAGCCACCACAGGAACTGCTCATTCAAGGAGCAAAACAAACTTCCTCTATGTAGTCATTGTATCTACCTATGGATTCACTAGACTTGACCGCGGGGCAACAAGAAGAGGAGGAGATACAAGGAATAGTGGTGACTAAAGCATCAGATCACTTGGAAAGGATTCAGCCAATCCATCTCAAGAAACAAAGACAGGAAAGGACTAAACCACTATAGTATGGGACCTTCGCCATACTTGAGCAGGTTGGAGAAGAAACCTTTAGGCCATACTTCATGTAGATGCACGTGATAGTAAGTTGCAAGAGCTCGCATCCACTAACACCATCTATACATGATAAAGAAGGAAATATACAGAAGTTACTTCCAAAGAAGATTGTACTCGAGGCAACTTGGAGGAGGATGTATCACTAGAACAACAAACTAGAGTTCCACAGGAGTCTTGGTAGGTTGGACAAGAGAAAACACCAAGGTAGACCCAATGGTACTCGAATGAGCACGAGAGGTATTCAATTCCTCTACCACTCCCCCACTAAGATTTTGTGGGACCAAAATCCTCCTAAGTAGGGGAGGTATGATCCATAGGGATCCAAAAAAACACACCACTTCATCAGTTCCATTAACACCAATAAGGTAAAATAATAAAAGGAGAAAAATGAGGTAAATGGAGGTTCTAGAAGGAACCACCACTATGTGCAGAGTGGCAATTTCATAATCACCCTCCAAAGTAGTGGTCCTGAAAACACTACCCAACCAAGGTGGTGGTCTTGAGACCACCGGTCTACTTAGGGTGGGGGTCCTGATACTTTCAAATAGAAAAGAAGAATGGAATGTGAATGGACTTGAATTTGAAGTGCCTAGTCATGTCTCTTCCCTTCCATGCCCTTCCATATTCTCTAGTGCACGGGAGGACATGTGAAGGCCTATAAATGCATGAAAGGAATAAGAGAATAGTCATTTGAAGATCTAGAGAGATCGAGAAGCAGAGTTTAATGTGAGCAGTGAGCAAGATCTTCAACACTGGAATGGAATTGTAGGAGTAAGGTGTAGAAACAGTGCAAGCAAGTAATTGGAGAGAAGGTTTACATTGTTGCTTCTTTTCATACTTATTATACTTTGTAATTGTCTATATTAGACCAATAAAAGTGGGAAGAAAGAGTAGTTTCCCTTCCTAACTAGTTTTCCTCCATTGGAGGTTTCCAGGATAAAATTATTGGTGTTGAAGTTTGAATTATTTACTTCTCTAAAATTTCCTTTCTATATCACTAGATAATCAGTCATGAAGCTCTAATTTTCAAGCAAATATGTCATTTTCGAAAGTTAAAATTAGAGCATCATAATTGTGTGATTCGTAGAGTTCCAAAGTAGAAGTTTTCGAATCAACGACCTTATTTTTACCACTTCTTACTATTATAAATTATATCTCATATTTATCATTAAAATATGACATCATCATTTTTAGCTATGTATATCACAAATTTAGTTACTATGAAAGAAAGTATAATTTATGCTTGTAAATTGTTCCATTTTCCGTATAAACGATGAGTCTTTTCTTCCATGAGGAAAAAATGAAGTAATCCTTAACACAATGTAAAAACAATGTTTGTGTGAAAAAAATTAAAATGACCTTAGAGATACATTGAACCAATATCATATGGTTTACATCAATCAAAAGACACATTGTGCCATAGTTGTATTATTTATGAGTTAAGAAATTTCACCACCTTTTTCCCACCACCTTTAGCCCAATGTTGGACACTGTGAATGAGGTAAATTTACTAAACTATGAGATGGTGAGATAATTCAGCCCATTAGGTACTCTTCATGGGTTTCCAACATAGTGTCAGTCAGAAAAAGAATGTGGATATAAGGATTTGTGTGGATTTTAGAAATTTAAATAAAGCATCTCTTAAAGATAACTACCCATTTCCTAATATGGATAGTATGTTGCAAAAGATAATATGATCAGAGCTTCTATCTACATTGGATGGTTTCTCTGGATATAACCAAGTTATGGTAAAGAAAGATGGTTCCAAAATTATTTCAAATAGACTAGTCCCTTGAAGGACATCTATTCAAAAATCAAAATCAAAATTATCAAAATACAATAGATTGATCCCTCGAAGGATAACTACTAGAAAAAATTATAGACCGATACCTTGAAGGATGACTATCTTTTAAAAATAAAATTTAAAAGATGTAGACCATACCTTCGAAGGATGGATACCCATATCAAAAGGCTTCCCATATCGATCAACCTTCAAAAAAATGAAAATATCAAAAACATTGTAGGAAAGATTCCCACATCGATCAGCTTTCCCACTACAACAAACTTCCTGCATCGATTATTTTGCATCAAAATTCAGAAATATATATAACTCAGGAATTTCTCTATGAAATCGTTAAAATGAGAACCCTCTTTTCCAACATAACCTACATATGTCAACCCTTCCCACATTCTAGGAAGGTATAAATTTCATGTTCATCTCTATATCCATGATCCTATGTGTGACTACCCATTGTTAGTCATCTGTTAACCTTTTTTGTTAAGGCCAAAAGTGTAAGATTCTCCACTTTGTTGTTTCCCATCGCATATGTATCAAATATAGTAACAAATAAATCAATCCACATTTTATTTGTAACCATGGTTATGACATACACTAAGACCACTTTAAAATTAATATCACATAACATGTATCATACCCAAAATGTAATTGTAACAGTTGTCAACCTTGCCACATCCACATCTATCATCATATTTCAATACCCACACAATCTCGAGTACATCTCATCATTCCATCGTTACATCAAAAACATCATATTTACTCATTAAAATCAACATTTATCAACCGGTTGTCTCCTTGAGTGCTACACTTCTGATCACTATTAGGACCCCCGTCTTAGTCGTATAAGCCCACCTTTATGGTAACATTAATTTTGGTCCTTTGACCTCATCAAATCCTCATGTCATCGCCATTAAGTCATGTTTATAGTACACAAACCCTTTAGTTCCCATATGCCTTGACTTCTTAGCCTTGTAATCCCACCTTTGTGGCAACATGACTTTTTAGTCCTTTGACCTCATCCAACCATCATCTTTTTCACTGTTAAGTGATGTGTCTATAGGACACGAACCCTTTGGTTCCCCTATCTCTTGAATTCTTGGCCTCATAATACCACCTTTGTGGCAACATCAATCTTCGGTCCTTTGACCTCATCAAAACATCCTTTTTATTTTCCCTTACCATTGTTAAGTCATACATCTATAGGATGAAATCCTGTTGGTTAACCTATCACTTGATTTTATGATGGCACCCATCTTGTTTCTATACCTCATCTTAGGGAATTATCTCTTATCTTCCCATCCTTGCATCTTCTATTTATCTATCTCTTTTAAACTCATGATTGATTCCCTTTTATTTCATCAATCCCTAGTTTGAGGGAGCACCTCATTATATAACTCTACATCTTTCATCTATCACATCTTATTTTTTTCTCGCAGCTTGCCTACACCAAACCATTCAACAAAAAGGGGCAAAATATAGACCCCTAAAATTAGCATTGTTATTTCTCTGTGTCTGCGTCCACTAGCACCACTTCATTATGACATCATTACCATTTTATCCATTAAATATTTTTCCTAAGTCTTAATTCCCCAATTTATATTTACTTCCCATAAATATTATTCTACAGATGTAAAATCCTATTTTATTCCTCTTAAAACCACCCAAAACCACTTACAAACCTAAATCAAATATAACAAAACAAAATCAACACCCTCTCAAACATTTAACAATATTCCAAATCTGTATAACCATTTTTTAACATTTATCCTTCAATAAAACAAACAAAATATTTATTTTGGAGGTGGTTGCAACCTTTTTACAGAATCACCAGTGATTTTCCCTGGTTGTTAGCAACTCTATATAAACAAGCTCCAGGCCTCCATTTGAGGTTAGATTGCAGGTGGACATGACCATAGGACTTCCCATTACATTTTTAGTTGTATCATAAACCTATAAAAAAGAAAAATATCATCCAAACAAAATTCAATTCATCAACAATCTCTTATTCAACCTTCAAATGTCATTCATATGCCCAGGAATCAACTCAGCAGTCTTCCTCTCTTAGGTAATATCATCTTATGATTTCCATTCATCAATTTATATAAAGTAAGTGGTTTCCCTTGCTTCATTAAATTATTATGCATCATATCCAAGATTAAATCAATAATTTTAGCATTCCTTTTGAGTCCCATATTACTCTATTATCAACATGCACATTTTTACAGCAATTGTTGATGATTTCCAGAATCATTGATGATTAGCTGACTAATCGCTGACGATTCACTAAATAATTGTTGATGATTACCCCAATCAGTAGCGATTCCTATCAAAAAGGTATTTTTAACTTTAAGCTTGTTTTTAATACATCCAGATCAATGATCTATTACCATAAGGCCCTTCAAGTGTCTTTCCAATCATATTAAGATCCCTTGAGACATCATTAGCATTCTATCAATTATATAAATCAAATTTATCATATTTCTCACCTTTTTGAGTACAAGACTATCCACATCTTTACTCCTTTGAGCCATATTGTTATCCCTAGACTCCCTTTATATTAGGTAACATCATCAGACCATCATATAGCCTTGGACCATGTTAGTCCCTTTTCCTTTTTTATTTTTGGTTATATCGATGGTTTTATCATTTTATCTTATCATTATCAGATTGATTTCTTGAACACGGATTGAAATCCTTGCAATGAATTCCATTGACTTCTAGGTACTATCTGTGTCTAGGAAATCCACCATATATCTATCTAATCTTGTATTCTTCGCAGTGTACATGATTTACAGGTTCATCTATTAGAAAGAGAAGGGAGGAGCTTTCATCCATCAGCTATAACACACATCTCTATGGGTATAGATAAACCCCATGTCTTCTGAGGTTGGTTTTTATTTTTATTATTTCACTGCATTAATTTGATTAGAAAGGTAAAAACATCTCTAAACACAACCATCACTAAGAACCTTCTAAACATCCATTAGGACATAAGAATTCCTTAAACCCAAAAATAAGTAACTCGCCATTAAAGGAATGTTTTAGAGCCAAAAACAATGGAGTACACTTAATTATGTTTTATAAGCCCTCAAAAACCTCTAGAAACCATGAAACACTAAAAAAATCAATTCAATCCATGAAACCTAATTAATATCATGTTCAACCAAGCACCCTCAAAATTAGCCTTCAAAGAACAGGTCATAACTTGCTCATATCTTATAAAAATTCAAGTATGATATTTAAATGGAAACCTTGTGACTTCAAGATCATTAAAAAATTTAAACCAAGTCATAGAACCACCTTTAACACCTATAAAATGGATTTGTTCCTAGACTACCCCAAAAGTGCCTAAAAACTAGTCCTAATAAATAGGGCACACTTTACATTATAGGGGTGTAACCATGATCTAAAATCATCATGGAAATGAATTAAAAATTCAATAAATGATAAATTACTCAATAGGTGCAATGGATAAATTTTCCACAAACTTAAAATTTATAGAAACTAACATATTTGAGTGGGGCCCACATACTATTACAACTGTAAACTACATCAATGGAAAGTTGAAAGAGTCCTCTACAACATAAAATCATCAATTTTTCTCAATAATCAATTATGGGTCACTAAGCTCATTTTCTCCCAAGTCACTCCAAAGCTATGGTGTTAAGAGGGTTAAAAATTAGTTTACCTTCTTAACTATTGTTCATAAAAACATGACAATCAAACAACCTCATTTTTCTTGGAAAATCTTCACAATTAACCTATTCAAAAACCCATAAGAGCTTTGGTCCCCATGAAAATCATACACTCTTCAACAAGCATCTGAATTTTAAATTTTATTCTTGGTTTCTCACCTTCACAACTTAGTTCTAGTAAAAAATCAATATCTTCCACATACCTCCAAAACAACACTTTAAATTTGCATCGAATCTCTAAATCAACCTGATACACACTCTCCAAGACTCATGTTTTTAACACCATGCTATAAATAGTCCAACTCATTCCTCTAGGGCATTGTTTTTAAGGATTGGGTTTAGAACACACCTAGAAACAACATTTAACACCTATAACGGTAAATTTAGACACTTTTGAGTGTCTCTACACCTCATCTTCATGTTTCCCATGCTCACACAGTTTCTACATACTTCACTTCACCTTGGTATGCCTCATTATTCTCTCTAGGACTCACAAAAAAGAACATGAAACATGCTTCTTTCACCAATTTTTACCTGAACCCACCTTGAAAAACCTTGAAAAACTATAAGAAGCTTCAACACATTCCATGACAACATCATATCACTATCCATTCCTGTACAAGTCATCATCATACTCTAACATATCACTATACTTCTCCAAAGCCCATGCAACATCATGCAATCTTCAACAAGACAATTAAACTCCATGCTCTATACACCTTTTGAAATCAATGAAAACTTTGACAAGAATTCACTTTGACATCAATTACAACACTATGTTAATAATCTCCCCATTTTTCATTGGTGGCAAATCTATTGATGGTAAAACACATAGGACTCAAACCCCCCCTAAGGAATACAAATTCCATCAGCTCATTGTCCCCCTTTTGATATTAATGACAAAGAAAACATACCTGCAACACTTCCTCTGACATAAAAAATAGCTCTCCAATTTGTTGGAAACATTAAAAAAACATGAAAATATCCATTCTTCATCTCAATATGACTTTGACTCTTTGATCAACGTTTCTATCCCTTGGTAAATGCATGATTTCTAAATCTTAATTTGACCTTATCCAACACTTCTCACTTCACTAATGATGAAAATGGAATAAAATTAGCATAATAAATAATGAATCATCCTCTTACCTTTCAATGACACCACTTCTTGATATACCACATATCTCTTTACTTTATCACATCTGCCCTTTTCTTATTGATCCCTCATACAAACCATCATGAAATCATTTTATACAACATTATGCCCTTACTATGTACCCAAATTTTTCTATTTCCTAGATACTTCACTCTCAACAATCAACAACCTTAAACCTTGGACAATTTGTTTCTTTGATGTAATAAATATTTACATATAATGCAAGAGAACACTTCTTTTGACATAATGAAAAGAAATCAAACCTTAAACCTTTAACCTTATCATAAAAATTCATCAAGAGACACATACCTTTCTCACATAACAATTAAATGTCTTGTGATACCTTAAAATTTTGTAAACCACAAGCCTTTCTTTAACATATTTATACTTATCATTATGAAATATCACTTAGCTCTACATTCTTGTAAATGAATCATGCATTATTGGATATTTTTGGATAAAACCATGTCTGATCAGCTCCACTTAAATCCATACCCTATTGGTAAATCACATACTTCAATATTCTTACTTGAAGTACTTTAAATGAATGGATCATACCTATAAACCCAAATTTCTCTACCTTTGACCTTCTTAACATAATAGGAACACCAATTTTATCTTCAAGACATGAGATAACTCAACTTCAAATCCCTCTTTTCACTTGAATATCTCAGGCTCTTTTTCTCTATAACTACCATACAAACCTTGTTATATTTTCACACACTACAACTTTAAGCAAGAAACATACTCCGCTCGAGATCATACTCCTTCAACAAGACACACCTGATGCTTTAAACCAAACTTCTTATTAGAAATTCACTCACAGTCTTGACACTTATTCATACATTCTTGTAATAAATTCTTAGAACTATACCTTCTTATCTTCATCTCAAACATATAATTTTTTTTAAGATCAATAAATACATATTCCATCTTGCTTCTCTTCCTACAGTATTGATGACACTAACCTTGGTGAAATTCTTGAGAAAATAAAAAAACACAGAACTTATGCATTTCAACAAATTTATTTAAACTCATAGTGTTGAATTAACTAGTCCTCGTATTCACATGTTGTACCTAGCCTTGAATCAATGGATTCACACACGGAGAATTACACATGCATTACTACATACTATTGTTCATACATCTTCAAGATTGTACTAGAAACAAACCAACTTGCTAAGTTGTCAACCTCAATTATGTCAAATTTACAATATGATTATACCTACAGACCTTAAATATCATTAGGTATCTTCATTGTTATGACCTACTTCATTAACCATTTGATCATTGAAACATTTGTAATAGTGATACTATACCTACTTATCTATATTCTTACAACTACATTTAGACTTCCCCTGAGATAATGTACCAATTTTTTGATCATTTATCACTCATTTATCTTTATTCTACCCATCATATACCTTTCTTGGGTCAAACACACTCCTCCTAAGACTATAATTCCATATTAGATCTCAAGGCCACTTACCTATTCAGATACTGTGTTTCTCAAACTTGATGCTTAGATTTTAGGCTTAGGTACTCTATTTTTGAGAAAATTTATTATGATAAGGATTCTACAAATACTCCTAAGCATTTTTATCATCTAGATATGCTTCCATTAGATCCAATACTCCTTTTTTTTGCTGAAATAGTCAAAATTAACTTTTAAGGAATCATAAAATGTGTTGGATGTACCTTATATCTCTAGACATTTTCTTGTTTGTGGAGCTTCAATAATCAAGCTTATTAAGTTCCCCCTCATTTCCAAACAACTGTAAACACATGGTTTTCATCAAGTACCTACCTCCCCGCATACCCATCACATACACAAATTAAATTATTAAAACTATCACTATAGCACTATCCTAAGTCATCCCTTCACCCGTAAAATCACTGTTTACCAATCATAAATTACATTTACATCCCTAAACCACCTAACCATCCTTAAACCACACCAATCCTATTTTATCCTAACAACCTAACCTCAAAAGATTAACCTAACCTCCTTCCAACCATTTTACCTCATCCTCATACCCAAAAATCAAGTTTCGGAAGTAATTGAAACCACTTCTAAACCCTTTCCCTAAAATTATACAGATTACCAAAGATTATAAAAGAAATTTTCACCTCCTTTCTAAAGGATCTTCAAAAACCTTTCAAGTGTCCTTGCATCTTTTTTTTGACCCTATAACGAAGATCCATCACTCCAATGATCATCAATCAGAGAAAAAACATCGAGAACCTATAAACATCAATCATATCATCTCAGTTTTCAAAAAATTTTCCCAAGAGCTCAACTATCAGCTATATCAACTTCAACCATCATTTTCAAACCATATTCAGCTTATCCCCACATTCTGAGGTACTCCTTTATTATTATTTTATTAACTTGGTCTCATAACATTCCAAAATCATCATTATAGATCTTTATTTTCCATCAAATTGTTGTAAACATTAGTTTGGATCTGTATTTTCCATGAAATTGTCATTTATTGAGAACATCACTATCTTACAATAATCATCCGCGATTCCTTTTAATCACCTAGGATTCCTTTAAATCACACATAATGATCCTAAATTGTGTGTGATTACTTTAAATTACCTTATATTTATATCTATTGACTTAATTTAATCAAATTATAGCATTTTATCATCTTTAATCTCTTTATCTTGATTTAACTTTATTTTTTGAAGTATGTATTTTCTTTAGATGATAATTCCAGTTTAATTGTACCCAATCAAAAGTATCTTCAATCTTCCTATCATCCAACAACCCTTTGTGTGGGAGAATTTTTACATTCTTCAAAAAATCACTCTATGTACTATGAGATTTGATCCAAACAAAGAGGACATTGAGAATTAGATATAATTCCTCCATGAGATATAACAGGAAACTGAGGAATTTCGGCACGACTATTTCAAAGCTGTCATAATTGCTTCCACTCTAGCTTGGGCCACCTATGAAGTAGAACATAATCTTCCCTTCGATCTTGAATTCTAATTTTATTTTCATTTTCATTTTTCTATTTCTATTATTATTATTAATCTACTTAATTACATCAAAAAAATTTGACATCCTCCAAGGAAGCCCCTTTATATTCCTTTAATCGGCCTTTGTTGAGCATCTCTTTATCCCATTTATCTAATATTTTTTTATTTTTATATGATTTAAGATCAATTCACTAGGTGAAAGGAGGATTTTTTTCTCTCGTTTGGATCCTTTGACATCAATCAACCCTCAATATCAACTTCAGTCATCGTAAGTATTGATAAACCCTTTTTTCTTCTAAGGTCAGTTAGTTTTTTATTTCATTTTATTAATTTAAAATAAAAAATAAAAAATCTCTAATACATTATGACACACTCGATCGGACCACTTGTCCCCTTTCTTTTTCATTTAAATTAACTTATATCCATATTTAGGTTTTCTTATCTGTAATCACTAACGATCTAGTCAAATCACTAGAAATTTTGGTGGATCACCTGTAATTCCTACAAATTGTTGACGATCTCCGTAGATTGTTTCTAATTACTCATCCAATCTACCTTTAAAATTGTATTTTCTTACTATTTTCTATCTTCATCTGACCCTTACAATTTTTTTTCTTGGGAAATTTATTTTCTTTATTGTAGTTGCACTAAAAAAATTAGAAATCTGAAAATCTAAAAGAAAGTGTTTATAGGTATGTCATATTCTTTTTTTTTAAAAGCATTGCATATGCTTGTTTTCCTCATTGAATATACATCTTATTTTGGGTTTAAAATGAACCTGTAATTTCTTATTGATCACATATTTTATTTAGGAAGTTAATAAATTTTAATTAATTAACTTCCCTCACACACAACAAAACCACGTAAAATACATTTTACATGAAAACTCTTCTACCCAAGTGGACCTACTTGAATTTCATCACCAAGGGGATAATACAACTTGGTGTTATGTCCAAGTATAAACAATATGTTGGGTGGTATATTAGATAAGCATTTGAGTCCCTTATCATTATGGGACTGTGAAGTGAGGGAGTAGGCCCTAATACCAAACCACATACTGCCACTAACATATATTCAGGCCTCACGTAACTTCGGGTATATCAAGGAATCTATCCTTTAACATCACCTGAAACCATCGATATATTTCCATTTCCTAGGACACCATCAACCATTTTCACATTTCAGCTTACTTTTAATTAATCAAGATAATTAAAAAATTATTTAGAATAATTTGTCTGATTTCTTGTAATACACTATCCAAATTCATTTTTCATTTTAGGTGATTTTCTTGTTTTTATGGTTCTTACTAGACAACAATGCCATCTATAAAACCATGACAATATAAATGAACAATTCCAACAATATTTATAAAATTTCCAAACCCTTATGGATGACTCTACATGTCTTATTGATCAACATTGCACATCCTTATCTTCGCCACCAATTGATTAAGAATTTCCACATTCTCCTAGAAAATTAATTACCACATCTTAAATCCCTGATCTTATTAGTCCTTGCTTCTTAAATAGTAGTGATCCAATTTGCACATAAATTATGGATTCAAACCCTATGGCCTTGAGTGCCTATCTCACTACTTAAGGAGTCCACCTCTAACAACCTACACCTGAATGACATCCCCTTGTTTCTAATACCATATATGAATTTTCTAAGCTTGTCAATCCCAATCACGAGCATGTCATCCAACAATTCCACCATTATCCTAATACAAGAACATTTTAAATATCAACACATGCATCAACAACACCTCTCATCACTGTCGACATTAACATCATTTCTTCACAAAAAACAACCACTCAAAAATCAACATCTTCACTAGATCTCTCATCTGGTTCCACCTTATCTCAACACAACATAAGCACATATTCTCTCTCATCTAGTCTTATTTCTTCTTCTACCATTCATATGCCCCTGTAAGCTTAGTAGTCATCCCAATGAATGTGTCTCAACCTATTACCTCACATCAATCCATATCACCTATTCAGATTATTTTCATATCCATTCCCACATCTACACCTCTTATTAATACTAGCTTCATCGCTACCACTCATCCTTCTTCACAATGGTCATCAACCACCCCTATTTTGTAAATCCTTTCTCAATGTATACCTCAAAAATCCAAACCATTTATCTCCTCTCTATATACATTCTAACCATCCCAACCCCTTATTCACACTTTTACTCCCTTTCAACATTCATCTCAATATTCTCAACCCATCATCCATACATCCACTCCTTTTTAGAAAATACCTTATCCATTAAAACCTCTTATGAACACATTTATGACCATCCAATACAAGTACATCCAACTTTCGAAAACCTTAGTTTCATAACCCACTTGTAAAATTTCTATGATTACTCCTCTCCAACACAACGTTCCCCTACCATATCAATCATACCAGGAACTAAATCTATTTACATACAATCAACCCAGTCCTTCTTCATCTAATGTTCAACAACCATCCTAAACTAACCCTTTACATGCATATATGAATAGAATATCGAACCTTAAAGAAGAATATATGGGTACCAAGAACACATTATGGTATGATTTTTTTTAATGAACATATACATCCATCAGTACCATATACATCATATCCTCCTCATTGGGATATTCCTAAGTTACTTAAATTCTATAGAAAATAAGACTCTCAGCAACACATCTGAGCCTTTGACATGCCTGTTACCTCATATCACACGACCAAGAACTTATGCTAATAACGTTCCCCATATCCTTAGTTAGACTTGTTTTAAATTAGTATAACATCATACCTCATTACTCACTCTTCTCATTTGCATAGCTCGCTCATATTTTCCTGTAACATTTATCAATCAATATCATACATTATATCACTATCACTAACCTATACATAATCAAACAATTTCAAAACAAATCCATTTTTGATTTTGTCACCCAATCTAGGGGTATTATCAATAATTTATAATTTTCTCTCCCACAGACTGAGTTAATTGAATTATTCTCTCACTCCTATGCCAAAAACCTAACATCTACATTACAAATATAGTCATTTAAAATGTTTTAAAAATACTTCACTATGGCTTGTAAACTTAAGCTTTGTGCTCTAGAAGATGGTAGGGTTAAGATCAAATAAAAAAAATTGAGTTTTTTTCCAAACCATCCTTTAGCCACAAAATATATAAATCATCTAATACATTAATTATAAAGACTACTGCCAAAGAACGGCCGATCTTCAAGTACACCCATCCTCACCGCAATTACACACCCATTGGTGAATATTATAGCACAATCTTTGACAAACTCTTAACTTATAATATGATCAATCTTCCTCCCATTCATCCTATCTATACACCCATTTCAAATCCCTTATGGTATTAGGATAATTATTAGTGTAAATATCATAGGTTCAAAGGCCAAAACATCAAAAGGTTTCATTCATTTAGGAATTTCCTTTATGACCTGTTATCCAAAATTCACCCCTGGGGTAAATTTGATAACATGCATTAAATTCTCAAGCCCCAGGTAAATAGATTGATTTAGGGCAAAAAATCATGTTTCTAGGGTCCCCTCAGATTTTTCCTAACTCCCCTATCCAAGAAGAAGAGAGCAAGTCTGAGAAAAGGTGAAAAAGTTACAGAAAACAAGCTTGGGCCAAGAAAAATCATGAAAAATGGCTAAGTCCTAGTCCTCGCAACAGTCGGGACATAAGGGACATCTGGGTGTGAATCAGCCGAAAGGCCACCAGGCAGTCTGCAGAGCAAAGGGACATCTGGGCTATGAGGACGCAAAGGACGTGAACCGCCCGGATCGGCTAGCATAGAGAACTTCAGTTCGGGACATGTGATTGGGAGCCGAGAGCCAATCACATTACGCCACGTGTCATTGGTAGAAAAGGGACAAGGAAGCCCATTTCAGGTGGATCGGAGGAACTTGTCCCAAGTAGTTTGGGAAATCCGGGCCATAAGGATGCGAGGGACGCGAAGATATGGCAGACCCGGAGACCAATCAAATCATGACACGTGTCACAAGGGGGAAACCTCCAAAAGTTCAAAGGGTGAGGTTTCAAGCGTTGGCCCGAGCCAATAGGAATTGGACACTTTTCTGATGGAACAGGGAAGCGCAGAGCTTGGGGAGGAGTTAGAAAATTTGGCCAAGTTTCGGCCAAAAAGCTAAAAGTAAAGGAAGCCCCGCACCCCTGTCCTCCAATTAATGCATGCCACATGTCCCCAGTGGTGGGGGCACGGGGGAAAAGTGAAAAATGTTCCAAAATCACAAAAAGGCAAAACTTTCAAGGAAAACTACAGGAAAGGGAAGGAGAGAGAATTATGCATCCAATCAGCACTTGACACATGTCATCCAGGTGGCAGAGCGTGGGAAAAAATTTCAAAACACATTTTCGCCTGTTTTGTGCCCTAAATCTTCAGATCTCCATATATTTTGATCCAGAGCTCAGATTTACACGTTCTTTATATCAACAGAAAGATTATGAAATTATCTACATGATGCTAGGGTTAATCCTGAATTTTGGTGTATTCTGGAGAGAGAAAGTTAAGAAATGGCTCTGACACGTGTTCATGGCCAGAAGTGACATTTTAGCAACCAAATTTAACGCAGAATGGGTCACATTCTCTTGCAATTCAGTAAAAAATGATAGGGTATGGGTTTGTAAGGTCCCCCATGCTGTTTTAATGCATCTGTAGTCAAGGAGGAATGGGCTCCCACGTTTTTGTATGTTTCTGTCTCCTGGGCTTGACCCATGCAATGTAAAAGCCAGATTTGGCTCATTTCTAAGGGTGGAACATTTTTTGGGCATAGCAACTTCTTCTTTTCACCTCTAGCAAGTTATTTTTTGAAGAATCAGACCTCTTCAAAGACTGTAATAGTTTTTACCTCTCTGAGGTTGTAATGCATGGTTTTGACACTGAAATGATAATGCAAGCTTTGTGAATGGTTTCAGTCCTTTGTTTGTGTTATTTGCTTCATTTCAGATCCTAAATTATATCTTATTAGCCTGTGTATGTTTTATGTTGCAATCTTTGGTCTGTGTCTATTTCCTTGACAAAAATTATTCACCACTCATTTTGGTGCATCACCATCTTTAGTTAGTTTCAATTTTTGCATTTCTATCACTGTCTCCTCACAGTTTAGAGTAGGATTAGGATCTGAACCTCTGTAGTTGTGTAAATATAGATCTAAATCAGAGGAGTTTGAGGAACCAGCCTCTAATCTAGAGATTCCTCTCTCAGTTTCACAAGTCCCCACACTTGGAGAGAGGTTTCCATGTTGTGCAATCACACTGGATGCTAGAGTGATCAACCTAGAAGCCTGATCTACATCCAGGGGTGCTGTGAGTCTGCAACAACAATTTTGGCATGCCCGGTGGGACCTTAGAGGTCTCATTTTTATTGCAGCAAAGTTGATGTGCATCTGCTGCAATTTTCTTGCTTAAAAGAGCTATTATTTGCATATCTGGTGACTCCAAGGGGAAGAATCGACTGGTTTCAGCAGTGCAGGCCTGAAGACTCATGAGAAGAATCACCACAAGGTCAAGAGTTGGAGAAGAAGAAGTGTTGTTTGAATACCTACAATTATCTCCAAGAAGAAGGCAAAGAGGAAGAAGGATTCAAAGGTCTCCATCTCCACCAAATAGAACTCTCTCAACTCCTCCACCTGGTAGGCCTTTCATTCAATCAACAAGGGTTTTAAGACCAATCAAAATGGCTCAAAACAATCCCTACGTCAACTTCACAGGCAGCAGCCCACTTTCGCTCAATGCACAACATCTGGTTCCTATTGCAGCCTTGAAGAACATTCCCTACGTCACTGGAGAAAATCAAACTACTCCAAGTGATCATGTTAAAGATATTGTTAACCTTTGTGCAATTCATGAAATCAATGAAATGCAAGTGGTTGTCAAGTTACTAGCATCTTCATTCAAGGGTAAAGCATTGCAATGGTTTAGAAGCCTTGGAGCTGGTTCTATCACAAATTGGAATCAGCTGTGTATAGCACTTCATGAGCAATTTGGAGAGAAGGGAGACAACTTGTCTCTTTTGGAGTAGCTGACAACCATCAAGAGAGCTCCTAATGAGTAGCTGACCGATTTCAACTTCAAATTTCAAAAGACTTGGGAGAGGATTCCTGTGGCAGTCAGGCCAACAGCAGAAGGTGCTTTTCTTTACTATCTCAAAGCTTTAAATTCTAATATTTCTATGTTGATTCAGTCCATGGGAGGCATAACTATTCCTATGGCTTATAGCATTGCCATTAGGGCTGAAAATTGTTTGATCCAAGCTGGCAAACTTGCACCTAGACCTCCCATGCCACTGTTTCCAAGTTTTGAGAGCCCAAACACCAATCAAACACCTAGTTTGGCTCCTTCTCCCACTCCTAGAAATCAGAGTTCAAATGAAGCTTCCACTTCATCTCTGAGTGCCCTAAATGAGCTTCAAGAGGTCATGAAGCAATTGCAAAACTTAGGAAATGAGCTGGTTACTCTCAAAAGGAAACAAGCCCAAAGTTTTAAACCTTCTTATCAACCCCAAGCTCAGCCTAATAGGAAGCCATACCAACCACAAAGGCCACCTAACCCAGCTGCAAATATGAATCAAACAAGGCCTCCTGCCAATAGACCATTTCAGCCATATAATCCAAATGCCATATCTACCTCTAAGACATTGGTGCCAACGCAAAACAACATTGCTCAGGAGTATGACTGGTGTTTTCCATGTAATGAGCCTCATAACCAATCCATGTGCTTTAATGGTGCTTTGAATCAAGCACTAATGGTGACAACTACTGGTGTGGAGGGTGAGGGCAGTCAAGGAAACAGTCAACAACAAGAAACATTCCAACAACAATCAACCCCAAATGACACCACATTGGTGAACTGGCAAGTAGAAGATTTCTGTGGCATGAATCAAGTAGTTTCTCAAGGTGTTGCAGCCAACACAAGGTCAAAAAGGAGGAATTTGGGTGAAGAACAACCATTAGCCCCAACCAATCCAAAACCTTCCACGGCTCCACGAATGGTTGGCAAGCAAAGTCTAGTTTCAAATGCACAAGGGCAGCCAAGAACAGCTCCTAGGCCAACTCAAATACCAGTTGTTGTTGCCCACATGCAAGGAGTGAATGTGCAAACCAAGGGACAACAAAGAGATCCTTCATCACTGTTCAGTATCATTGATCAGATGAAGAAGACAAACTTCAATATATCAATGTGGGAATCCCTATCCATCCCATGCCAAAGAGATCTGCTGCAGGTTGCCATGAAGGACTGGCCAACTTCAAATCAGCAAGTTCAGATGTAAGACAAAGTGCTTACAAATGCTGCCTAGCCTGAGGGAAATAATGGAGGACAGCAAGGTAAAATGTTAAAGCCCCCTCCTTTCTATGTTTCATTGATCATTGGAAATCAGCTAGTGCACAATTGCATGATAGACTCCGGAGCAAGTAGCTCAGTAATGCCTAAACAAATAGCTGATCAACTAGGGCTCCAGTATGAAACAACATCCAAAGGGGTAGTGCAGTTGGATGGGACAGCAGTAGCAACAGTTGGAGTGATTAGAAACTTGAGTCTTACCTTGCATGCATGTCCAAATGTTGTTGTTTTACAAGATGTATCAGTCATAGACCTCCCACCACTCTTTGCCCTTTGTTTGTCAAGGGACTTCACAGCCAAGATTGGAGGCTATCTTTTTGTTGATTGGTCACACATGTTGTTCAGAACGAGGTATGGAACTAAGGCTACAATCAGGTTAGAACCTATTGTAAATTTCCACATTGAGCCTTACACTCCAAGTCAGATCAATGCCAATTTCTCAGCATTTGACCCAGAAGATCACCCCAGCACTGATGAAGTTGACACTAAGGTTGGAAGCATCCCAGATCTAACTCTTGATGAATGGGCAAGCAAGGTGCATGCTTTTGATCCTTATCAAGAAATAGAAGAATCTGATCTAGGAGTTTATTGTTTACATCAAGAGAATCAACCTCTCCCCAGCATCACCAAGCCAGATCATACAGACAAGAATGAAGTATGGAAATTATTATTTGATGGGTCAAGGATTAAGTAAGGTGTAGGAGGAGGGGCTATGCTCATTTCACCACAAGGTATAAAGTATTACTCAACCTTCCATTTTCAGTTTTCTTGCTCAAACAATACAGCTGAGTATGAAGCCTTAATTCATGGACTGCAGTGGGAAAAGAAGAAAGGCATCAGGAATTTACAAGTATTTGGTGATAGTGAGCTAATCGTAAACCAAGTCAAAGGAAAAAATGCTGCCAAAAATGATCTGTTGAAGAACTACAAAAATTGGGTATGGGATCTTATTGAAGATTTTGAAGCTTTTAGCATCAAGTCCATCCCAAGAAAAAAGAATGAAGCCACTGACAGGCTAGCAGCAATTGGGGCTGCGTTTGATGCTGTAGAAAGTATCAAAAGTGAGAAATCTCAGCCTCATATCAAATTGGTTGTGAGACCAGCTGTTCCAAATAACAATACAAGTTGGAAAGTCTTCGAGAATGATCAACAAATTGTTAATTTCCTACAAGAAGACGTTGAGTTCTCCGCCAGGAATCAAGACAAGCTGCAGCAGCAGTATGGTGACCAAGTGGTGCAACTGAGAACTAAAAAATTACCAAAAGGCCTCATAACCTTGGAGTCAATCTTCAACCTGAATGATCAGTTCTGGAAAGAGAAAGCGAACATTCAAGTAAAGGGTGAAGATTCAGAGCCTATTTTAGTGGAAGAAGGCAAAACATTGAAAATTGGCAAAGTAAGTACCTCACAAGAGAAATCTGATTTTGTTCAGCTTTGTCAAGAGTTCCCAGATGTCTTTGCTTTGAATTACAAATATCTAAGAGGTTTCAACCCAAAGTTGGCACAACATACTATTGAGCTAGATCTGGAATCCAAGCCTGTCAGGCAAAAGCAAAGGCCAATGAATCCCCATATTGAACCTCTCATGAGAAAAGAGTTAAGCAAGCTTATTGAGGCTAGTATCATCTTCCCCATCAAACACTCAAGTTGGGTTGCAAAATTGGTGCTAGTAAGAAAGAGAAATGGAGAAATAAGATTGTGTGTGGACTTTCGCGATCTAAATAGAGCATCACTCAAAGATCATTATCCGCTTCCATCAATGGAACAAATATTATAGGTTGTAGCTGGTTCAGAGAGGTTTTCATTGCTAGATGGATATTCAGGCTATAATTAGATAATGGTGAAGGAAGAAGATCAATTCAAGATGGCCTTCACTACAAAATGGAGCACATATGCTTACAAGAAGATGCCATTTGGACTGTCGAATAACGGAGCAACATTCCAGCGAGCTATGGATATGGCATTCAAAGGCTTGATCAACAAGATAGTGCTGGTATACCTAGATGACATCACTGTCTTCTCAAAGAATGTAGCAGACCATCTCTTTCACCTCAGGAAAGTGTTTCAGAGGTGTAGAAGGTTTGGAGTTTCTTTGAATCCTAAGAAGTGCATCTTTCTTGCACATGAAGGAAAGCTACTTGGCCATATTGTCTCCAAGGAAGGATTATCAATTGATCTAGAGAGGGTTGAAGCCATAAGAGCACCACCATTGCCAAGCCACAAGAAAGCCCTTCAGAGTTTCTTGGGAAGGATAAATTTTGTTTGGAGGTTTGTCCCAGATTTTGCAGTCCTTGCTTGCCCATTAGGTGACATTCCATATTCCTCCTTGCACATTCTAAGTCAGTTAGGGTTCTAAACTAAATATTTGATAACTCCATGCCCAATGGACTGCTTTAGGCAACTAGTATCTTCTACCTAGCAGGCAGGTAACCCCGCTGAGTCACCAAATTGTTATCCAAAATTCACCCCTGGGGTAAATTTGATAACATGCATTAAATTCTCAAGCCCCAGGTAAATAGATTGATTCAGGGAAAAAAATCATGTTTCTAGGGTCCCCTTAGATTTTTTCTAACTCTCCTATCTAAGAAGAAGAGAGAAAGTTCTGAGAAAAGGTGAAAAAGTTGCAGAAAACAAGCTTGGGCCAGGAAAAATCATGAAAAATGGCTAAGTCCTAGTCCTCACAACAGTCGGGACATAAGGGACATCTGGGCGCAAATCGGCTAAAAGGCTGCCAAGAAGTCTTTAGAGCAAAGGGACATCTGGGCTGCGAGGATGCAAAGGACGCGAACCACTCGGATCGGCCGGCACAGAGAACTTCAGTTCGGGACATCTGGGATAGAGGGACGCGGAAGACGCGGATAGCCGAAGGAGCCGAGAGCCAATCACATTACACCACGTGTCATCGGCAGAAAAGGGACAAGGAAACCCATTTTAGGTGGATCTAAGGAATTTGTCCCAAGTAGTTTGGGACAGCCGGGCCATGAGGACGTGAGGGACGTGAAAATCTGGCAGACCCAGAGACCAATCAAATCATGACACGTGTCACAAGGGGGAAACGTCCAAAAGTTCAAAGGGCGAGGTTTCAAGAATTGGCCTGAGACAATAGGAATTGGACACATTTCTGATGGAACAGGGAAGCGCGGAGCTCGGGGAGGAGTTAGAAAATTTGGCCAAGTTTCGGCCAAAAAGCTAAAAGTAAAGGAAGCCACATGCCCCTGTCCTCCAATTAATTCATGCCACATGTCCCCAGTGGCGGGGGTGCGGGGGAAAAGTGAAAAATGTTCCAAAATCACAAAAAATGAAAAAATTTCAAGGAAAACCACGAGATAGGGAAGGAGAGAGAATTACACATCCAATCAGCACCTGACATGTGTCATCCAGGTGGCAGAGCGCGGGAAAGAATTTCAAAACACATTTTCACCTGTTTTGTGCCCTAAATCTTCAGATCTCCATATCTTTTGATCCAGAGCTCAGATTTGCACGTTCTTTATATCAACAGAAAGATTATGAAATTATCTACATGGTTTTGGGGTTAATATTGAATTTTGGTGTAGTCTGGAGAGAGAAAGTTAAGAAACGGCTCTGATGCGTGTTCATGGCCAGAAGTGACATTTCAGCGACCAAATTTAACGCATAATGGGTCGCATTCTCCTGCAATTTGGTAAAAAATGAGAGGGTATGGGTTTGTAAGGTCCCCCATTCCATTTTAATGCATCTGTAGTCAAGGAGGAATGGGCTCCCATGTTTTTGTACGTTTCTGTCTCATGGGCTCGACCCATGTAATGTAAAAGCCTGATTTGGCTCATTTCTAAGGGTGGAACATTTTTTGGGCATAGCAACTTCTTCTTTTCACCTCCAGCAAGTGATTTTTTGAAGAATCAGACCTGTTTAAAGACTGTAATAGTTTTTACCTCTCTGAGGTTGTAATGCATGGTTTTGACACTGAAATGATAATGCAAGCTTTGTGAATGGTTTCAGTCCTTTGTTTGTGTTATTTGCTTCATTTCAGATCCTAAATTATATCTTATCAGCCTGTGTATGTTTTATGTTGCAATCTTTGGTCTGTGTCTATTTTCTTGACAAAAATTATTCACCACTCCTTTTGGTGCATCACCATCTTTAGTTAGTTTCAATTTTTACATTTCTATCCCTGTCTCCTCACAGTTTAGAGTAGGATTAGGATCTGAACCTCTGTAGTTGTGCAAATATATATCTAAATCAGAGCATTTTGAGGAACCAACCTCTAATCTAGAGATTCCTCTCTCAGTTTCACAAGTCCCCACACTTGGAGAGAGGTTTCCATGTTGTGCAATCACACTAGTTGCTAGAGTGATCAACCTGGAAGCCTGATCTGCAGACAGGGGTGCTGTGAGTCTGCAACAACACGACCTAATCGATAATGGTGAGTTACAACTAGATAACCCAAACACACCTCCAAATTAGAATCTAGACATTTTTAAGTAGCCTTCTCCAAATCACCCCCATCAACAAAGAAAACAAAATCTAATGTCATTCATGATACCATCAATACAATTAAGGATAAATCATCTACACCTTCAACACATGATATTATTATCATTGAGTCATGATATAAATCATCCACAAATGGTCCCCTCACCACAGTAATAATTAAATTCTCCACCACATCTTAAGCTTCCACATCAGAAGAACCTATAGAATTATCTATAATTTCTTGTCACATTGTTGATTCACCCATATCCATATCATCATCTTCAAATCCATGTACAATCTCTTCACAATTTTTAGAAAAGAAACCTATCCTACAGTATAAAAGATCTTATGAAGATTAGGTTGCTTAGTATTATGTGCATAATATTAAGAATCCCAATACACAACCACATATCCCTCAATCTAGGAAAGTAATGATCATATCACATACCATGTAACTCCCTCAAATTCAAAGGTCATGCATTCCATCTTTTTACCACACCCTTCATAAAATTTATTAGTCACCATTAAAAAATCAAAAATTATTTCCCATCAAACACCTAAAGGTATCACACAAAAAATGATCCCTCCAATACTCCTACCATTAGAAGAATCCACTCTTCCATTGATATCTGACTCAAAAGGACATTACACACTTATCCTCGAGAGGATTATTCAATAAAATATCATAAAATTACCTCCTCTTAAACCATCTAGAACTTGAGGATGGAAGTCATCCTGGTATAATTTTTAAGACTTATGTGATTATCATTGAACATAAGGACACTATACATAGGATTGTAAATCCCTTGAAACATCTATCAAAATCCTTACTAACAAAGGCCTTCTCCCTATAGAATTAAAACCATATAAACACCTATCAGATAACCACTTCTAAACCATTATTTACATCCAAATTCATTAAAAATGGGGACTCTTCCAAGAAATTCCCTCTGCATCAGATAGATGTGGTAAACATTACTACTAGAGAATGTACCCACAAACCTAACACCTCAAATCAAAACAAATCAAAATTGTCTATCACCCTTGCCCTTGAATCCTCTAATCCACCAACTTCTAACAAATGTAAAGTATCCATCTCCCTCACACCCGAATCCTCTAATCCAGCACTCCCTAAGGCCAAGATATCCATCCTTTTCACCCCACCTGCGCAGTCCACTACTTCTATCCAAAATACCATTATCAAATAGATTCATCAGTATCCAGTGAAGATTTCCCTTTATGAGATTGTATAAAATTCAACTTTACATTGAAAAAATATGATCAAATCTCTCAAATCTATATCAATAACCTCAGATGATCAACAACCATTTGTAAATCTAGTTGGTAATCTCAAAAATTCCATGGCCATCTCTTTTGATAGCATAGAAATTCCATCATTACAACCAAAAGACCACGATCTCCCATTGTTTATCACCACCCAAATTGATGAAAATATATTTAAAATAGTTATTATTAATAACGATATTATAATTAATATGATATTATCAATTTCCTTTAACCAAATTTGATTACCTAACACTATTGTCACCTAGTCACCTTCTGTGCTATGAGATTTTAATGACACCATTTCCCATACACTAGGCATGATCATTCTACCAATCAAAGTTAGCATCAAAACCCTCCAAAAACTCTTCTACCTGGTATAAGGGGAATTTTAATATAACATACTATTAGGAAAACCTTGAATACACACTATGTAGTGTATCCCATTGACACTCCATCATTTTCTTAAATATGAACATGAAGGTAAGAATTTCATAGTACCGATAGACCTGAACCCCTTTAAAGCATGTCATATGACATATCAACCCAAAAATGTGCTTGTTAATAAAATTAAATCATTCTTCTCCAACAAAGCCTCCACCAGATCATATATCACCTCATCCAAATTATCATATGACACTTCCTTTAATGATGTTATGCAATGCCTTTCACTGGGGGAATACCTTCTCCTCACACTTTATACCATTCCTACACCGAAGACATACAAATTACCTTACAAATAAACTAATGTATTGACCTAATGTCAGGGATGTTATTTCCTTTGGCCCATCTCATCTCAAAACTAACCTCATCTATGGAGGGATCGATCTCCCTTCTCCATGTCCTACATATCAACATCATGCCAAACCATTCATATTAGACTTCAAATTATTATACAACCAAGTCTTCAAACATATGTACCTCCATCATTGTTCATAGAAAGGATTCATATTTATAAATTATGAATAGGGGATCCATGATTTAATAATTGACCATTCCCTCAAACCTCATGAAAAATACGAGCTAGGTTTTGAGAAAATAGCTTCTGCATCATCCACCAATACCACATCTAATTTAATCACAAAACCATAACCATCTTCCTCATCCATGCAAGATAACCCTATGGACACATATGACATAGTCACAATTCCATTTAACTTTTATTTTGTCAAAACTATCACCTTAGGACCATTGAATTATCAAACTAGCCACAGTACTGAAACCCTTCCTCTCATTTTACCTGAAATGATCAAATAAGATTCACCCACTATTTACATTCTCCAATGCCATGATGACCAATCCATCTATTTCACCAAATGAGTGTGTGATAAAATAGATAAGGTAAAAGGTCAAGGAGGAATACCTGTGATATGATGGTTAAAGGTTGAATGCAGGCATTACTAATTTTATGCAAGCTGATTATAGAGAAATCCTTTTTGTCTGGGAAGGACTACTTTTAGATAAAAATAAATACCACAAAATGATATTAAATATCAAGAGTTAGAGGACTTCCTAACAAGGCTAGATCCAGGAAGAACGATGCTTACTCAAATGGTTGTCAATCCTCTATTTTTATCAAATAAATTAAAGTAAATATGAGAAATAAAGGTCATATTGCTAGTAATTTTATTTAGGTATCTCAAAATGTTATCAACAAACTATATTAAGAAAATTATTGAAATCTAAACTAATATAGCATTGGGAAAGGTATGTTTCTAGTTAGGATAGGTCATAGGGGTATTAGGAAAGGTCACAGAGGTATCTGGTAAGGTATGGGTTGAGTTTAGGTGATGTTAGAGAAAATTTGATGAAGGTTAAAATAAAACACAGTGATTGATGATGGTAGAGATAGGATACCGATGATGGTTAATGTGACTGACATTAATAGGGGTAATTTGATAGCAAATTATTGAATAGAGCTTTTTATGATCTTTGTTGTTGCACATGGAGAGAGGGTAGTATGGTTTGGGTCATAATATGGCTAAGAAGACTTGGGGATACTAAGGAGGAGGTTTGGAAAGATGAAAAGGCTTGGGATGGTTGAATAGTGGGTTTGTGGGAATAAGCTGATATACAGGAAATAAAGGAAATAAGCTACCGAAAGGATCAAAATATCTACAAAAGGAATAATCCAAATGATTAGAATCACAATACTTAGTTGATGTATTGCAGATCTTGGGAGTTGAAATGTTTGATGGTTGATCGGAGAAGAAGTGCTAGAGTATAGTGCCATGAAAATAAATCCTATGTGCTCTCGTGAGTATTCCAATGCTCTGGAAGGGAAAATGGTTGCTTGTCTTGCACTTTGGTTGTGTTTGTTCATCATCTAGATGCCAGAAAACTTGAAAATTTGGGCTTGAATGCAATTAGGCTCAAATAAATAAATGACCAACCCATGTAAAGAGTTTTGAAAGTGTATATAAGGTAACTGATGGAAGTTAGCTGACCCATGGTGGTCGAGGAATAACCGGAATTGGTTAAGGTGGGAAAGTCCAGGTTTACCAAAAATAAGCATATATTTACTATTTTTGGCATGATTTTGATTAATTCCTCTTAGGGAAGTGGAGTTCATGTGAGAGAAGGAAAGAATGTCATATAAGAAGTCCAAGTTAGTTTAGGAAGAATTCTCGGTTAGTTAGGTTAAGTGGTGACTCAACATTAGGAGTGATGACTTGCTCAATATGAGTTAAATGCCCCTAGAATGGGTCGAGGGTGAGGTGTAATGATGAGTTGGAGGTGTGAGGATGAAATTAACTTAATTATGATAGTTAAATTAATTAATAATGTGAGGATGAATATTAATATGGGATGAAGGGGTCATGATGTGTTTAAATATATTACGTTAATTGATTGAAGGGGACCAAGGGGAGTGTGACCCAAATTTGGTGTCTAAATTTTCCCCTTTTTGTTGCGTAGCTTGTATTGGTAAGTGATGATGAAAAAAATAGGGAGTTGATGTCCCAGGTATAAGCGTAGGTTAGGTTTCACCAAGTAGGGCTAAAGGTGATCCCCTTCAAACTACGAACTGATGAGGTTGGAAAAGTAGTTAGGGAGTAGTTTGAAAAATAGGTGATTGATGAAAGTGAGGGTCAGTAGGTAAGGGTATGGTCATTTTTAGGTAATGGGTAATGGTCATATTAGGTAATGGGTAATGGTCATATTGGGTAATGAGTAATGACAATTAAATGCACGAACACATATAGATTGCAATATGGTACCAGGTAGAAGAGATTGTAAACTCTATGTTGTCCAAAGGGTGGTAGGTTTATCCAAACAAGATTTAAGTGATTCAGGTATCCAAGGTATAGGATATGGTCATGAATCAAAATAATGTCTAGTGTAGGAATGGGTAATAGGTTTTTTTCCATGACACCAAAGGTATGTTCGGGATATACATCACATCATTAGGAAAGGTAAGGTCATTAGGCTAAACAACACGGGTAATAACATCGTAAGGTATAGAGAGTACACAAACTCAAATGTCACAAAAGGTGATTCAGGTCAGGGTATGTAGGTCAGGGCATAGGTAAGACTGAGGTATAGGTAAATAACATGTCCCTAAATGTAGTTAAGGAAATGTATAGGTAATATAGGATTACAAGTAGGGTGTAATAGGTGTTGGTAAGGTCAAAATTTGTTGGAGCAATAATATTTTTAAGGAAAAATGGGCATGGGGTGGGTCAAATGGTTAGGTCACATGACTGATGCTAGTTATAGTGTATTTGACATCAGTTTGTTAGGGTACGACATGACCAAATTTTTCTGTCAAATGGAAACTAACTAGGGTAAAATGTGAATATAAAAAGGGGGAAAATTGGTCAAGGGAAATAATGACCGAGCTAACCTCCAAGGTCCCCATGCCCTCGAAGTGTTGTATACATAGCCCCAATGAAAAGGGGCCTTGTGTCGATGTAGTTATCCCATAAGCTAGGGAATAATATGATGAAGTAAAGGAATGGGTTGGTTGGTTTTAGGCATGATTGAGTCTAGGTCATTCATGCATGTTTGATTTTAGGTCATTTAGGCATAATTGGGCTTAGGTCATTTAGGCATGGTTGAGTTTAGGTCATAGGCATAGTTAAGTTTAGGTCATTTAGGAATGGTTGAGTTTAGGTCATTTAGTCATGGTTGAATTTAGGTTGAATAGGCATGGGTGAATTTAATTCAAATAGGCATGGGTAATTTTGGTGAAAGAGGAATTCTTAAATGTAGGTTTCGATGGTCTAGTCCTATGTAGGAGAATTAATAAGTAAAAAAAAGAGGTGAATGGTAAGAGGATACAAAATAGTCACCTAATTTATAAGAACCATTATGAGTCTATCATACAAAATATGGCGTATGAACATAAAACCCTAAAGGTGTTACATGATTGACTATTCTAAGGATGAAGAAGATTAGATGATCATGAAATGTTGCATTTGTGGCATGTCACTTGAGTAAGAAAAAAATAAGAAAGGAAAGGTGGTGAGGTGAAAGAAGTTAGTTTAGTGTAATCTGGTGTGAGACAACATGCCTCTTTGGCAAGAGACCCAAGATCAAAATAGGAAAGTCTATGATGAAAAAGGTATCATTTCCTTTTTTTTTGTTTTTATAGACTCATCAATGCAAGAAGTCTATATGGGATGAGTAGAGTATCTCCTTGAGGTCTTTGTGAAGCTTGATCGATGTGGAAAGCTTCAGAATATTTTTATTTTATTTTTGCAAAAATAGTCTTCTGTTGGTAATTGACTATGTAAAGTATGGCTAGATTTATATAGTTTTCCTTCACGGGAGAAATCTATTTATTGTAGAAAGATAGAAATATTAGATGTCCTTTTTTTAGGGAGTCATCTTTTTGTGATAAGTTTGAATCAAGGAGTTTTGAATTTAAAAATCATATATATTGCTTTTGAATTGATTTTTTGGATTTTTAGGTCATGGACAAGACTATAGAGAAGTATAGGCTTCTTTTATGAAGAAAAAAACATAACACAAAGGGGTTAGCTATGAAAGAGAGGTTTTAAGTAATGAATAACCATGGGATTCCATCTTGAAAAGGATGAAAAGTATCCATGAGAATCATGCCATGTGTAGAGTAGTGGTACTCATATTAAATATAAGGATGAAAAGTGATGGGTAATCACATGAGTCTTGTTTAGTCATCTATTCTTAAAATAGGTGAGCGGAAGGTGAATGGTGCTCAAGGGACAAGTAGTTAATAGACATAAGGTTATTGATGTAGCCTAGAATTTACCACTAATAACCCTAGCATGCTAACACATCACTCATCCTAGAATGAACACTCACACAAAGCGCACAAAGGTACCAGACCCATATTTAGGGTTTCTTATGCAGGATGATAACAAGATGAAGAGTTAATGTATTTAGATCCATAATTAATATAACATTCTACAGAGCATGTTCCAGATCTAGATCTAAATAGTAATAGAGTTAGATAATAACCATAATGAATTCAGTCATGCAAGAACTAGTTATACTCATAATTAACACCTTGATTCAGAAAATACACTCCAATATATTTAACATAATAAATACAAAAAAACTTATTACAATAAGTAATACCATAAGCTCATGCACGCATCAAATCTGATAGCATAACCTCATAGAAATTCATATCTAGTTCTCACATAGTCATTTTATCATATGCAGATCACTACATATTTATAAGGATGGGGACTTGCCCTTCACCGGTTGCATAATTCACAAAATAGGTCACATGCTGAAAATAGCCATGCACCTTTACAATAATAGTCACACATGCAAGTGCGCTAACAATAGATCTCTTCTGGTTAACTAGCAGTAGCAATTATATTATTAGCCTGAACCCATGCAAAATTCTTAGTAGCTTCTCTTCTAATAATAGCCCATGCATGTCACACAAGTCTTTATCCAGTTGTGTGCTTTGTACACTATCTCATAAAATAGCATGTACATGTGAAAACAACTGAGTCTCAAATCTGTCTTTGTCTTTCACATGTATGTCCTTCCCTATCATTTTTCACCTTTGATTGTGCTTTACTCTTGCACACAAATCTTCTGTGGGCCCTCTCCTTTGTATCATGCTCTTATCCACTCAACATTAACCCACACTAAACTGCATTGTCGCCCTGGCAATGGATGCTCTTTGAATAATAAAGACTAAAGAATGGAAAGAACTGAAAGAAGTTTTGCATAAATAATGAACTCTTACTGTGCAACATCCTCTATCTCAACAAGAAGAATTAATTCTAGATATTATTATTTTATCTTCACTTCCAACGTCTTTCATTTGGTTAGGGCGGATTATTTCTTATCTAGAATGGATACTACAATAGACTCCAACTCATCTTGGGAAATTTCTCCCTTATCATTTTGTAACACCAGAATGATGTTGGTCATAGAAGACATTCTTCCTTCCAAAAGATCCATCTTCTGTGCTATACATTTTCAAATCTCATCTAATTTTTCTTTATGGGGGTCCTTTGTTGTTCAAGGGCTTTGTGCTTTTTCTTGACTAATGACAATATTTCCACGTGTCCCAATGTCTCATATTTAATTGAATTAAGGACTTCATTGTCTTCTACTATTGTCCTGATCCTTATTACTACCTCTGGAGCTACACACATGTTAAGTGCTTGGTCTACTTTCTTCAGCTCCTCCTGCAAGGTTTGAAGCAATACCTCATATGATGAAATATTTCTTACTACTGAAGCCTTTTCCCTCTCTTCTTCCTACTTAGGATCCTTTGGTGATGGCATCCAAACTGGTCCATCCTCAAGCACAAGATCAACTAAGGTACACACATAGTGCATAGCTGAAGGGAAATTTTTGGGTACCTTGGGCTCTAAGTGTGGTCTTGCTTGTAGGACATGATCCTGGATCTCGTCTACCATGCCAATAAGAACCCTATTCTTATTTTACTCTAGGTCCTTCTCTCCTTTCAGATGCATGATATCTATATCTTTTTCTTTTTTATCTTAACTTGGCACTTTAATGGTGGAAAATTTATCCACATTCATGTGTGCCACCTCTTTAGATACCTTAACTAAATAATTAATCACTTGTTCATTAAGCATAACAGTTGGCTTGATGGTTATGATCCAGGCAGCAATTCTAGTGGCGCAACTTCCAGAGACCATAACTTTTGCACCGTAGCTCCGATTGACTCCGTTCAAAAGGCAACGGAAAGCTTGGAATGCGTAGAATGTGATGAGAAGGTGCAGAACTCTGTTCAGCAATGTTTGACCCCCGAAATCCACGTTTAAGGGGCCCAAATTGTGATTTTTGTACTGCTGTCTAAAAATAGTAAATTCTAAAAATAGTATGTTTCGCAAAATTAGTGCACATGTAAGTCTTGGAAGATGAAACACCTCGTCTCCCTCGACACTGGTGACCTTCCACATATTTCTAGGTGTCCTTTCATATTTATAAAATTATTATAAATACATATGTAACCGGAAGAAGAGATAGACATCTCTTGACAGAGATAATTGATGTATTTTGAAATCTTTGAGTAATTTACATCTCTTTTCAGAGATAGTTGTTTTGCAATTCATTTGGCACATTTGTTAATCTGTTCCTTAAGTCTGAAACCCCTCGGTTTTGGATCAGGTTATGTGCCTATTTTGTGGTTCCTTCGTCATTATTCTTGACACGCATGAATCTTCACGCAAATCAAAATAAGGCTCATCCATGTGAGTTTGCATGGAACATAAAAATTGTTTCCTTATGCATGTGGTTGCTATGTCAAGATCCATCAACTCCCATCCATATAAGTCCTTAAGGCCCACTGTATTCTAGAACGATGTGCAAAATTTTTTACTTGTGTCCTCTTCATAGCCCATAACTGGTGTAACATACTCCCCACTTTCCCTCCTTGATCTTGGCCCCTTAGGAACTTGAGTGCCAAGGTTTGGAGTTAGATCCTCTATGTCCTAAGCAGTATATTTCTCTGTTTCTCCTGGATTATGTACTCCTTCAACCTTAATTTATTTTTCCTTAGGCTCTTCCACATCCTCTAGTTATAGAGTAGATCTAAGTGTGTTCTCTTTAGAATCTTCCACCTCCTCGTTCAACTTTAATTTTCTTCTTCTCTTCTCAGTTGTCCCCTTCTATGGAGAGAGTCATGGTGATATCTGTACTAGTTCTAGATTAGAGCCTTGATTTCTTGTTCGTTTGAACACCCTTTTAAAGTGGCATTCTTCAAGGTCTGCTCCTACTTCCAATTCTTCCTCCCCTTCTTCTTGTGCATGGGGTGGAGTACTTACATGCTCAACTTCTACCCTATCCAAATTTCTCCTCTGTCCTCTATGTACCATGTCACCACTATCTTCACACTCTTCCTCCTCATCATCTACCTCTATAGGTTCATTGGGCTTCGGATATGGTAAATTATCCACTATATGCTTACCCTCAGGCAGCCCTAGGAACATGAACTCATTCTAAACATATTTGTTACCCTCCAACTTAGGCTTAAGAAGAAGGTATATAAGCACAGATCCACTGTCTCCAATCATCAAACTCACAGGCTTCATGTTTATCATGTTTAAAATTATCCTCTAAATGTAGGAAATATGACATGGATATACATACGTCTTTTGTAGTGTGTGTTAGTCACAGTCATCCTTGTCTGCAAAAAAATTCAAGCTTCGCACATTAGTAAAATGATGGAATGATGCCTGGAATTAGAGCGTTGTTGATCAGGGGATTTTTTTGGTGTTAAAAGTTTCCTAAACTTTCCTAAACCATTCCAGATCAGTAGATATTTTAGAGATATTTACAATGACTATAATAACATGAAAAATAGGCACTCTGAGCTCAAGATATGTCCAGTCAAAGTTTGGTCAACTGAAAGGTCAACGTGGGTCAACAAGTCCAAGTTGATGTGTACGTGTGCACAATTGGCCAAGTGGCTCAGTCAACATCAGGAAAGCGTCAAATTTCATATTACTTTGTAATTATTTTCCATGCATTATTTCCAAATGCCACGCATTATGCCTCAAACGACGCATATATATATTAATGTTCAAAAATTATTATAACCACCTTACCCACATAATCTTCCAAACCCCCATATCGATTGGCCCAGTACACATGGTGGAATGAGATGAAGTGGTGGTAGGGGGGATGTAAATTCTATGCATGGAGGTCCATGTGATAAGGAAGTGGGGGAAGTTAGTTTAAGTGGTCCTTTGACCACTTTAAAACATGTGTGAAAAAGGCTTAATAAAGCCTAAAACAATATCCTCTCCTAAAAATTTGGAATTAAAACCATACAAAGTGCCTCATATGGGTGGATTCAAACCCATCACCTCTACCAAAGAGATAAACATCCCTAAAAATCCACCACCCTCTTGTAAGTGGTATAAATTAAGCTCACTTGTATTTGTAAAAACAAGTGCCATGTATATGTCAAGCCAATAAGCAGGTAGTTTTGGAAAAATGAAATTTTGAGGCACTTCCACTCAAAACTAGATCTTGAGTTATATATGAAAGTTGTTAAAATTTTTGAGAGAATTGTAATGGTGAGATCATTTTCTAATTTGGATATTTTCTGACAGATTTATGTGCTATTAAAGTCACATGAAGGTTTAGAACCAAAGGGAGACACCGCTGTAAGTGGATCAGGATGGTGAAGGACAGAGGCTGAGCTCCATTAATGTCCTTAGAAGGTCTAAAACATAGTTTTGTAGGTTTTTGATTAATTATTGGTTAATTTAAAGGTTATTGTATTTACATATTTAACATTATTAATGGATTGGTTCACCACGAACCTAGGGATGTAGGAATTCTGAACCCTGTAAATAATCTGGTGTTTCTTTCTGATTTTTATTTTTAGTTTTTGATATTTACAAGTAATTTAAATTCAAAATATGAATACAGATGCAACTATAATCAGTAATTGATAAAATTGGGAAATCTATTAAATCTGAAAACAATGATTTTTGGGGCTTTCAAATGAACAGTCAAATTTTGAGTAAATTGTAAACTTAATTTCAGTTTTCAATTCAGTCCTAAATCAGATTCTAATAAAATTTTGGAAGTCTAAAATCCTTTTAAGTTGATTAAAATTGAAGATCCTTTGAAACGATTAAAAGTGTTAATTTCAAGCACCCGTTTTTAGATCAAGTTTAGTATCAAAGTTGTTAGATTGTTGGATTAGCTTCTAATTGTGTGTGAAAATTTGGCTTCAGTTTTATATTGATTTTAGTTTTCAGTGTGTAGAAATTTTGGGGCTTGTTAATCTTCTTTTGTAGTGCACAGTTTTGGAAGTACAACTTGTGTTTGCAGGAATAGGGAATCATGGGCAAGTCATCCAAATAGGAGCAACTGGATGAGCTTAAAGCCATAAACTTCTAGCTCCAGGAAGAAAACTCTTTCCCGAGAGATAATTTTTATTAGCTGGAAGAGGAAATAGTGCAGTTAAAATATAAGCCACAATCCTCTAGAATAAAGTGAGAGGAGTATGTCAATGAGATGCTTGCACAAAGTAAGAAGTTGATGGGCTTTATTATAGAGTTGCAGGAAGAAATACAGACCAAATATGCCCTCTTGGAAAAGCTACAACAAGGTGAACATAAGAAGGAAATGCCTTCTAAATCAGATGTAGGTACAATGACAGAATGCACTGTAAGTTGTTCACATTTTAATTCTTCCTCTCATTCAGTTTCAGATATTCCTTTGGGTCAGTTTGAAAAACACACTAAGGGAATTGGGTCTACACTAATGGTTAAGATGGGATTTAATGGAAAGAGCCTTGGTAAAAATGGACAACGTGATGCTAACCCAATATAGGTAGAGGATCAACCTCGGTTTGTAGATTTGGGTTATTCTAGTGGGAAAATGGAAATTGGAGAAAGTTCAAAAGCTACTGAAGGAAGACAAGCTTCTAATAGCCAATGATCTACGCCTCTAGAATTGCAGGATTCCACCATCAGGAGGAACAATGAAAGGTGTAACAAAATAGGTAAACAAGGTAATGAAATTCCATCTCCTCCTAGTTACACTAAAAATAGCACTAAGGGGAAATTTAATCCTAAGACTTCTAAAACACTCTTTCAATTTGAACAATATAGCTTTGGTATGTTCTTGATCAGATAATTACATAACTGATCATGATGTTAAGATGTGTTGGTATGTTCCTTCAGTGCAACATTGGAAAGTTATTAAAAAGGAAAATAATGTCAAACCAAAATTTGTTGATCTAACTCATGTAAATGCTCATTCTTGTACTGGGGAAGTAAAACCACCTAAACAGAGAAATCTAAGTGTTTGGATGGGTAAAAAATTCCTCAAATTTATGTTTCCATTGCAGTAACTAGTGATAGTATGTAAACATTTTCAAAGCTATATTTTATGGATTTTGATCCTATGTTAATATTTAGGTTTGAAATAATTTGGAAGCAGTCGTAAAGAAGATTTGAGTGATGGGTTCATCATAATAATATTCATATTCTCACATTTTAGTTGGTTGTTCCATTTCTGACATGGATATGGGCATCGTCAGAATGTCTATTTTGAAACTTGTAGTTTTATAGTGTTGTCATTTGTGCAAATATTATGGATGCTTATAAGACCCATTCGGGCGCCTATTTGATATTGTAATAAATAGAAAAACTTGTTGTATCCACATGTGTTATTTGCACTAATTTATAAGACCCTTATTTTGGGAAAATTTGATTTCTGTAACTATCAGATGTGGTTGCAATAGGGTGTAAATTTATTACACTAACAAACTGGTTTGTAAAGGCACCAGGTGATCATTTTGTAGATTATGGCAGCTCACCAATTTGGGTAAGCATACAATTTATAATCTATCCCTTTATAGTTTAGTGTATGGATAGAATATTTGCATATTCACGTTGATTCATATTTTGACTATAGCCATTTTAAGTGTTGATGGTTTAATGATTCTAGATAGTGAATATTTGTAGTTGTAATCAACATAATCACAAAGTGTCAGTTGAACACTAGCTTCCATTATAGATGGGTGTTATTATCTGACTTATTATTTGTGATGATGATACACTATTTTGGCAAGATTCACATGGATTCTGTTGTTGACTATAGCTATTTTTGGGCATTGATAGTCTATTTTATTCTAGATAGTGAATGCTTGCAGTTGTTACAGTTTCAGATGGACAGTAGGCACTAGCCTAATTATGGGAAAATTAGATGTCTGGTATACTGATATGTGTTATGAAATTGTAATTTAAGTAATCGGTTGTATCACAAAGTGATATTTGAAAACTAGCTTTCCGTAATAGAATGGGTGTTATTATCTGGTCAGTTATTTGTGATGGCATTACAGTGGGGTATGACAGTTCACATTTGTGTGCAGAGTTGACAGGGTTACAGTGTTTTAGTTAAATAATAGCTTAATTGGGTGTTATTATCTGATCAGTTATGTAATTAGCTAATCAACTATTTGTATTTTATTAACCTATAATGTTATTTCAGGTTCTTGTATGTGTTTTTGCAATGCAGGAAGATATAGCATGTTTTATGGGTTGATACATAGCTTTTTGTGGACAAAAAGGCTTCTCAGTAGGGAGGAGTGATAAAGGGATTTTTTGGTGTTAAAAGTTCCCTGAAATTCCTTAAACCATTCCAGTACAGTAGATCCTTTAGAGTTATTTCTGACAACTGTAAGAACGTAAAAAATAGACACTCTGAGCTTAAGATATGTCTAGTCAAAGTTTGGCCAACCGAAAGGTCAACGTGGGTCAACAAGTCTAAGGTGACATGTATGTGTGCACAATTGGCCAAGTGGAAAAGGAGAAAAATGCCAGCGTCAAATTTTTTATTACTTTTTAATTATTTACCACGCATTATTTCCAAATGCCATGCATTATGCCTCAAACCACGCATATATATATATATATATATATATATATATATATATATATATATTATATATACACACACACATATATACATATATAAATGTTCAAACATTAGTATAACCACCTTACCCATATAATCTTCCAAACCTCCATATCTATTGTCCAAGTCCATGTGGTGGAAGGATATGAAGCATTGGTAGGGGGAATGAAAATGCTATGTGTGGATATCCACATGAGAAGGAAGGGGGGGAAGTTATCTCAATTTTTCCTTTGACCACTTTAAAACATGCGTGGAAAAGGCTTAATAAAGCCTAAACCAATATCCTCTCCCCAAAATTCGGGATTAAAACCATACAAAGTGCCTCATATGGGGGGATTCAAACCCAACACCTCTACCAAAAAGATAAGTGGCCTTACCAATTCACCACTCTCTTGTAAGTGTTATAAATTGAGCTCACTTGTATTTGTAAAAAAAGTGTCAGGTCTGTGTCAAGCTAATAAGCAGGCAGTTTTGGGAAAATGCAATTTTGAGGCACTTCCACTCAAAACCAGATCTCGAGTTATATATGAAAGTTGTTCAAAATTTTGATAAAATTGTGATGGTGTTATAATTTTTCTGATTTGGAGATATTTTGATAGAGTTATGTGTTGTTAAAGTCACACAAAGGCATAGAACCAAAGGGAGACACCGCTGCAAGTGGATCAGGAAGGTGAAGGACAGAGGTTGAGCTCCATTAACGTACTTAAAAGGTATGAAACATAGTTTTACAGGTTTTTGATTCATTATTGGTTAATTTAAAGTTTATTTTATTTACATATTTAACATTATTAATGGATCAGTTCACCACGAACCCAGGGACGTAGGAATTCTGAACCCCGTAAACAATCTGGTGTTTCTGTCTGATTTTTATTTTCAGTTTTTGATATTTACAAGTAATTTAAATTCAGAATATGAATATGGATGAAACTATAATCAGCAATTGATAAAATTGGGAAATCTATTAAATCTAAAAATAATGATTTTTGGGGCTTTCAAAAGAATAGTCAAATTTTGAGTAAATTGTAAACTTAATTTCAGCTTCAATTCAGTCCTAAATCAGATTCTAATCAATTTTTGGAATTCTAAAATAATTTTAAGTTGATTAAAATTGAAGATCCTTTGAAACGATTACAATTTTTAATTTCAAGCACCCATTTTTGGATCAGCTGTGAAGGCATATGATAGTTTACACTAGGGGCTCCAAATCCCATCCTTCATTGTAAATCACGTGATGCAGAAGTGTTGATACACCATGAATTACACCACCTTACCCACCATGGAAGATATATGCTTGGGGAAGCACTTCTCCTCTTCAAATGCCATGTGAATCCAATCATACCAGATCTCTGCCATTTTCTTGAATGGCCCACTCATTGACCGTTTACAAAAGTACTTGTCAAATATTTCCACAAGGGACTTGTTTTGCATGGGGTACTCCTAGATCTTGGTCTTTGGCCCATTGGGCACTCCAATCTCCATAAAAATAAGGGATAATAGGATAGCACTGAAACTAATTTTCTCACCTATGCATGCTTCCTCAATTATAGTTTCCGCAATGTAGCCTGATATGTTGTTAATTATTCCCTGTGACATTCTCCTTGCAATGTGTAGCCACATTGTATTCACCTATGACCATCTCTCTTGATCATTCAATTTGGTCACTAAATGTGTAGCTTCCTGTACCACTGGGTACTTCTTTAATTTTTCAATATCCATTCCACATGGACCCTTGGTATACCCTAAGTCCTTCCACATCTCCAAGATTTTTGCCTTTTTTGTTAAGTCACTATCCAGATTCACTCTTGTGCTCTCTAATTCTGTTATAGTTGAAATCAATGCAACTATAATCCTTACCCTTTGTCCAATGAAATAGAAAAATTCTTCATGTACCCTGCGCATCAACCACTAGGACAAAGGTTCATATTTTATGAAATATGGGAGCTTATACAATTGGTAGACTCCAATGTACTTTAGCAACTTCTCTCCATTTTCATAATACACTAGCATGTCCTCTGTTGTGCACTTATTTTTCTTCATACTCAATAACACATCCAATTAATTTTTATCATCTAATGTGTGGTGGTTGTAATCACTTATCTTGCACTTCCAGTTATCATGCCTTCTGGGTATTGCATCTCTGAGAAATTTCTCTCAAGAGTGATTTCAACCTCTGCTTCCACTTTCTTCTTCCCTTTGGCTCCTACGGAAGGTGCTTTCTTTGGTACCATCTATAAATCGTAACTTTATTTCCTCTATAGTGTGTAAATTATTGCCTTCTACCTTCTATAATGAGTAATTCCAAAACCCTAGCTTGAACCTGCATTCCCTAGTTGAAATCATGTGCCCTAGCTCTTTCACAATGATTTGCTTCACTAAAACCCTTCACCAATGGGGACGTAAGATTTTCCTACGCACAAACCTACTCTCCACATCTAGTTTCACACTCTCCACACCTCAACATGATTCTCTCAACTTGTTTTACACTTGGTTCACTCAAATTTATGTGATTAAAACAGTAAAAATGAACTTACATCCCTTATATAATTTTTGAAAATTTAGTGCATTTATTGCTCCTTCACCTACCAACAATCCTCATGAATTGAACATTTTCACAATTTTCTGTGTGGTACATCTTTGTGCCTCAGCTATAACATTTTAGCACACCTTCCTACCTTCCGGCTAAAGACTTCTCTTCAGCACACTTCCATGTGCCTAATTACCTCATCAATGTGCCTTCCCTTGGTAGTCTCCACGGCCATTGCTTACCTCGTGTTCTATTGTTACTTTTTCTATCCCCATCGATGGTCCTTATTTGGGAGTAATCTCCTGTCCACTAACTCTTCAAACTTGAACAACACATATAGCAATTTGCTCCTTTATGTGTACCCATTTTTAAATAACCACCCCACATAAATGGTATGTGCATTCCTTTGTGCATAAAAGTACTGCAAATGGTAATTAGCTTCTAGTGCGCAAACACGCTTATTTCACAAAACACTAACTAAATTGACAAAGCATAGTGACGAAGAAGGAAATAAATTAAGGGGATGCATAATTGAAAACATAATCTAAATGGCAACACTACCTTATTACAAACACCAAGAAGACTTATTTATCGTAGGGCTTCAGTCTAATCCCATTGAAGTAAATGAGTAACCATATTCCCTCAAGTATTTCTAACTGAAAAACTCATGTTTCAAGTGTGTGAGTGATAGCAAATGGTTCTAACTAATGTACATTGATTTTTCCTGGATGGCGTAGAAAATTAGAATCATAAAAAAGCACCATCTACCCTATCTCGAGATTTTTGTCCCTGATGTGCTTGTCATGCCATGATTTATTCCTATATTTTTCTTGCTTCTAAATCTAGCATGCTATTGCTCAATCCTCATATAGCTTAATTAAATTTTGAATTTGTTTTTCTAAGGCTTATTCATCAGCTAGACCTCTAGTGTGTGTAATACACAAAGAAGGTAACATGAATTCCATAGGAAGGACTACTTCTGTGCCAAACACCAATTGAAAGGGTGTGACCTTGTTTAACCACTTTTATGTTGTTCTATATGCCCAAAGCACTACAAAAAATTTATCATACCAATCTTTTCTTCCAACATCACAAATTCTTGTCAATGTTTGGCTCAAAATCTTGTTGAAAGCCTTAATGGTCTCATTTACCTAAGGATGATATGGTGTATTCTTATGGTGTGCAATCATGAACTCATCCAATATAGTTTTTATTGTCTCATTAAAAATATGTGTGCCCCTATCACTGGTCTAACTCAATGGACATCCATACCTTGTAATAATATTTTCCCATAGAAACATGGATTTTATAGTTGCTGTACAATCCTTTGTAGGTGATACTTCTACCTACCTTGTCAAATAATCTATGTAAGTGATTATGTAGCATGATCCATTCCTACATCCAAATGGTGAAATAGGACCCACAAAATGTATATCCCATTTCTCAAATGGTTTTGCAATAGTAATAGGTCTCAATGACATTTCATCTCTTTGACCTAGTTTTCCAAGGAGCTGACAGTGATCACAAGCCTTGCAATATGCCTTAGAATATTTATATAGTGTCTCCTACCATAATCTAGTGAGTAGAATCTTGTGCAAAATGGCATCACCAGCATAGTGCCCACCTACAATACCACCATGAGCCTCCTCCATGATATCTGTGCACTCATGTTCAAGTACATAGCGGTGCAATACTTCATCTCAACCTAGCTTGTACATGTCACCGCTAATCAACATAAATGGTGCCACACGTATGGAAAGTTATTTATTCTCTAAGGATGTCATTCCTTGTGGCACCATACCTGTACATAAAAATACAACAATGCCCTATAATTTTGATGGCGTAAGTTGTAACCTGTATAATTATGCATCAAACATGATATCTTCAATTTCATGTGCGTATTCTCCCAACTGTATTCTGGAAAGATGATCCGGTCTAGAATTACTCTTCCCTAGTTTGACCAAAATTGTAAAATCAAATTCTTGGAATAAAAGTACCCATCGACATATGTGTCCCTATAAAACGAGCTTGTTTACCAAATAATTCAATGCCATGTGATCATTATAGAATAAAAATGGTTTTTTTAGCATGTACTATCTAAATTGATGTAGCTCATAGATCATTGACAAAGCTTTGCACTCTATAGTTATATAATTCTGCTCTGCAGGAGTCAACTTTATACTAACAAAATAGATAGGATGATCTATAATAACTTCTCCAATATGAGTCAATACCATGCCAATGTCCATGTTAGAGGCATCCACAAGTACATGAAATGGTTGGCTCCACGATAGAAAGCATAGAATAGGTGTTGTAGTAAGTTTTTCCTTTAATGTATCAAATGTGCGCTACTACAGCTCTCCCCAGTAGAAGGTCCCTTTTCTTTTTATTAACTCTTCCAAGGGTGTGGAAACTTTAACATACCTCTTTATAAATTTTCTATAATACCCAGTGTAACCCAAAAATCCGTGCACCTCACTTTTATTGGTAGGCTCTTCTAGGCTAATAATGACTGCAACCTTAGTTGGATCAACCAACAAACCTTCCTTGTAGATGATGTGCCCTAATAATGTGCCAAATGGTGTAACAAAGATGCATTTCTTCTTGTTCAAAGATATGCTTAACTATTGACATCTTTCAAACATTAAGCGTAAATTGTCACAATGATCCTTAACAAGTCCATACACCATCTAGTCATCTAAATAAACCTAAAAGAAGTTCTGAATAAAATATTTGAACGCTTGGAAAACTATGCATGAAAATACAACAGGCACATTTTTCAGACCAAATGACATCACATTATAGGCAAGGTTACCCCATTCAATAGGAAAAGTAGTCTTTTCCTGATCCTCTTGTGCAATCCTAACTTTATGATACCGAGAGAATCCATATGTAAATGAATAGATTTCACACCATGCAATGCCTTCTACTATTTCCTTGGTGAATGGTGTAGGAAAGGGATAAGTCACACATGTAGAATTCAGCTCCCTGTAATCCACACAAATCCTAATCTGACCATATTTCTTGATATTGATCACCATTGGGCTAACCCATTCCGAATCGTCCAGGGCCTTAATGATTCCATACTTCAACATTTTGTCAATTTCTTCCTTGACCTTTTCGTGCAAGTTGGGGTTCATTATGTAGGATCTCTTCCTGACTGTGTGTGCACCTTCCTTAAGCTTTATCTTCATTTATCCTAATGACTCATGAATGCATTTCAGTTCATAGTATCCTAGGGGGAATAAATCATGATAATCCCATAGTAACTCTAAGATTTTTACCACTTCAGAGTCAGACCAATAGTCCCCAATTATGGCCTCCTTAGGCTCAACATCTGATCCAATATTCACTTTCTCTGTTTTCATAGGTTCATGATATTCACGCATGGTCTTATCTTCCCTATCCAAAACCTCACACCTACCTGTTGAATGGTCTAAATACATATTTTCTAATTCTTCATCATCCACTAAGTAGACCATATTTCCTTTTTCCTTCTCAAGGAAAGCATGCTTAAGTAGTGTGGCATCTGTCTCTATTTCTTAAGCAAAATGAACTCCTAAGTCTTCTTCATCAAAAAACTCTTAAATGATTTCTTCCACCTTGGCACTATCTCCCATAGTTAAGCACTTTATAACCTTTAATGCCTCTTCTATTTGAGGTTTAGTAGAAAAATAGTAAAATGTTTGGATCATTCCTGCAATCAAATCCTGCCAATTTCCAGTCTCTCTATGGAGTTCCGCATATGCATACCAAACATGTGCACATACTTGTAAATTGGAATAAAATTTGTGCACCCAGAGTGTAACATTCTGATTTTAAGACTTTAGAAACAAGGGAATTATATATATATATTTGTAAATTGGAATAAAATTTGTGCACCCAGAGTGTAACATTCTGATTTTAAGACTTTAGAAACAAGGGAATTATATATATATATATATATATATATAATGTTCTCTATTCTAAATAATCATAATTTAGAACACACATTCCATGCCAATCAATCTCATAATAGATGACCATATACATCTTTAAATGACTCGGTGAACTACCGATCTCTCATTTCATGACTCGGTGTCTAACTGATCTCTCATGTTAACTCAAGGTGTTTTATACTAAGTATTCTTGGTTCTCTTACCTTATTATGGGAATTGAGTATTCTATTTAAGAGACCTATCTGAATATTTTTTACCAATATTCATCTTAAATCTCATTTCTTAAACTAGGTGACATAGGACAACACAACCAACAGCTTGCGATACTTTGGAAAAATATTTCAAACATATTGTTCATGTTACTATTCCTAGACGACATACTCATCAAATGGAATACGTCCTTCACCCAACTCATCTATTATCTAGAATGGTCTTCACTGAATCTTGTCAGCCCACTTGTTCGAGGTTTGACCATAACCCAGGTTAGGAACATAGTTTGGTATAAGGAACTACTCGTGGTGACTAAGGGTACATAGGAATACCCAATCAACCTAACTTAATTAGATGTGTCTAATTACCCTAAGTCATCATGAGTTACTCCCTGTACTAAGCCATATTCTTAACCTAACCTAGAGTAAAACTAAGATCAAGTCCAAGTTTATGTAGATATAGATGATCCAATACTAAAGGGTGTTGCAACATGTCAACTGCAACACTGTATCCTTGTGAAGAGCCAAGTCTTCACGAAGGTACAGTTATACAATTGGCATGTGCCAACATCTGACAGAATTATTCATCTCGGTGTACATACCCACGCAATAGATTAATTATCCAAGTATTTTCTTAATTAAGGTTTATTTACAGCAACCCTGCTGAACCCTAAATTAATTATCCCTTAAGGTTGACATCCTAATTTGAGTTGATGATATATTGTAGAAAATTCATGATTACTTTTTATTCATTAAATTTATACTTTAGGATTTATTTAATTAAAACAGAACAACATCATCTATTAGATTTACTTAGTATAACTCAACTATTCTTATCCTGTTTAAGTTCCAAAACTGGTTGAATTATAATAGACTTCATTGAGATGAAGCCTAATTGATAAATGCTCATATTTTCAGTACATTTTTTTTAAACCTATCAAGGTATTAATTAAGAGAAGTGCACCGTTCCTTTTCTTGTCATGAGTTAGGGTTCATTGTACCCTTTACCATTACCCCATTCATCGTAATTAATTTTCACTTTCATGAACATCCTTTAATAAACCATAGAGACTTAGATAATATAACATCTATGCATGCCAACTCAATAGGCTACATTCAATTAAGGGATGGTGTAATGAATTCCCTTCCATCTAACTTATTTAATGTCAAACTGAAAAGGCTACATTTAGATAAGAATAAGAGCTAATAAAGATAAGATTACCAATTTCCTTCACAGAACGCACAAGGAGAATGATACAACAAGTATAAGTAACTCTTAATATTTTTCAATTCATCATGGTGAAATACACATTTTACAAGACCATGCATTTCAAACATATTTCATGTAAAAAAACATCAAGGTCAATAAAGAAATACAACTTTTCCTCTTTCAATACATTTTAATAATGAATCATATTTCTTCACAAAAGATCCAGTATTTAAGTAACAGGTAACTTCATAAAATTAATTTCCTTCCTTTATCACTTAAAAAGTCCATCTGGAAAAATTTCTAGCACAGGTCAGTTCATTGAACTGAGCATGATAAGCACTAAGAATTAAAATGATGTGCTCTCAACTAACTATTTCATAGAACAAACTCTACTTTTATGAAATAGTAAGGCCAAATAAATAGATACACCACAAAGTAAATAACAACCATAAAATAAAGAACAAGTGGTCAACCAATTTAACATTTAGTAAAGATCATGACATAATAAACACTCTTCAGCCATTATTTATATAAGGGATTATATCATATAAGTAATATTTCATCCTAATTACTCATCTCATTCTTCCTGATGGTACTTGTAGTTTATTTCTTACTTCATTGCAATTAATTTTTAAGAAGAAAAGAACCTTCAAACTCAGCATTAACATGTTCCATCCAAAAACATCTATAGCCAAGCTAATTCAACCTTCAAGAAAGGTTTAAGGTTGAGCCATCAACAACATAAAAGTAAGAGATTCCTATTTCAGATGCTACATCCAAATTTTAAGCCCAAGATATAGCCCAAGTCTTAAGTTAGGCCACAACAGGTTAGAAATAGGAAAGTATTTAATCAATTGCTTGTATTACACATTAGCCATACATTACCAAATATTGTTTCCAATCAACACAAGTTAAGGTGAATAAGTAAGGATTTTCTCCTACTACTCACTTTATAATCCTATTAAGTAATAAAACTTAACCAAACAGTTCCTTAAACAAGAGTAATATAGAAGAGGGAAAGGACAAACCGAGAGAGAAACAACTCAGAACTTCCCTCCTAATTCGAGGAGGTCTGTGTTACCTTTAACAACTTAGAGAAGAGAGGACAACATATAATCTCCTACAGCTTTCAAAGAAAATAATGATGAAAAAATTAACTCATAAGAGTAAGAGAGAAGGAAGTCACCACAAGAATGGGAGGAGATGCCATTATTCTTTCCCAAACAAATAAGTACATATCAAAATAAAAGACTGATACAGATCCAATCACAAAAATCCTTGAACTCTTGTTAAACATAGAAAAAATGGAACTAAATGATACTGAACTAAATTATTTGACTGTAGTATGCAAGAGTAGATACCAAAGATGAATTTCTATCATAACCAATAAGATCGAAAATATTAGTGCGTTAGCTACATCAAGAAGAGATGTGTTTAAAATAATTTGTTAAACAACATTACATGAAATATCAACAATAACAAGACATTCCAACTCATCCAATAGTTTCAGTCAATATAGCCAAAGCCTAACCATCCTGTCCTAAGACATAAATGATACAATCAATAAAGTCAACTCATTTTCCCACTTCACAGAGGTAAGAGAGATAGTATTTGGGTAGGAAGAAAAAGAACCCAATCAGTTTCAAACTCAATGAAGATGCAACAAGTAAGAACATGACTTTTCTACACACGCATAAGTCAATCTCAAGAGAAGATTAGAAAAACCAAATTCATTTTAGTCCATTCCTAATGATAGGTTCAACTGTACATACCCATAATTCACCTAAATATTCAATTCTCTCCATGCTATTCATAGATGAAAATAAATATAAGGGTCTAGAAAACTCTTCAAGCTAAACTGATTGGTTAGTACCTGAAGCATGAAATGAAATCCTAGAAAATATGCATATACATTCATTAAGTCTTCCCAAAAATCACGACAGTGTGGTTTTTTAACAAACTTACTCTCAAACAAATTTAATCAAGAGGTTCATCCAGATCAAGATTAGGTAAGTCATTAACAAACCATCTTCTCACTTACAAGTAAAAACAACAAGGTCGACATCATACAAGCTCAAGCAGGAGTTAATGTGTATAAATCAAATTTCCAAACCAGATAGAACCAATAATCAAATATATATTTCATTAACAGAACTTCTATTATCCAACTTAAGGTCAATCTTCTAGAGGTTCACAACCCAAAATGTAAAAATTTCATAAAAATAAGAACTTTTTTATTGTTATATTCAAACAAGATGAATCCACAAATCATTGAATCCAAGTAACTTTTCCACACATCTTCCACATAAGTAACTAGATTCAAAACAACCAAAGTTTTAACCAAAAATATTAGAAGAATTATTTCATTCAATGTTGTTTCTGATCAAGTTTAAATCCTCAAAAACAATAAATCCAAGCAACCATTTTAACCCATCTCAATAGAAGTACAAGATTTGAAGAAACTAAAGATGCAACTAAGGATAATACTTTTCTTATCTCCTTCCAACATAGGAAGACATACCCATATAAAATCTATAACAAACAATATTTTCCCATAACCCATTTTGCAAATACAACAAGATTCACATAAATATGACATCATTCCAGTCCCAACAAAGTTAAAGCATGATTCACCACTAATTCAATAGGGCACAAAACCGCATTCCATTGTTATCTAATAGAGATTCTTCATCAGAAAAAATACAAATAAAAATTCAAGCATGAATGCAAATAACCATCATAAAAATAAAAAACAATTTTTTTCCTAGATCAGAGTTGTTTTAATGAGGTCATTTAGTAAAAATCATAACAACTTAATGGGTAGAGCCTATCATGCCTGATAGAGCTTCTATAGATTCGTAAAAGGTTTCCAACCGAGCCTCCCATAATATCTTTCTTTCTCCAAGCAATGTCAATACCCAAACCTTCTTCTTATGCATCTTATACCTCAACTAGATCAAAAATAGTCTGGAGGTTCCAAAAATAGAGAAGGATTGAAAATAGAACTGCTGGTTTGAAGAACCCAAAATCTCTATGCAAAGAAAAAATTGACATGAGCCAAAGACCAAACAACCTCCTAAATATTTGTTGGCATGTCTTCCAAGGTGGTTTCTTCACCAAGACCAGGACTCATTAATGCAAGGATGGACAACTCTCCCACCTAAATCTCCATGCCACCACCATCCAAAAATGGTGAGCTCAATTTCAACTATTACATGCATATTTAACTTTAGTGATGATGCTAGCTAGGCATTACCTCAATTCTCCATGCCTCCACCAAAATTGGTAGTATTGAGTTCAATAAATTCAAAACTCAAATCACTTTAATGCCATAGAAACCATCGCCATCAACTCCTAATTTCCATGCAACCCCTTAGGTTCCCTTTTAGCTTAGCATTATTTTAGGTTAGATCGACATTAGATTAGGATTCGACCTTAGTATAGGTAAATAGTATTTACCTTAGGTCATTCCAAAATTTCCATAGTTAATCATGCCAACATGGATTAAATCATAGCCCATAGTAGTTCAGTATTAGGTAATAGGTAATAGATAGGCCTTTTATTACCTTAGGTTATTTCCAAACTCCACACCCGTAAAGCATACAAACTTAGGTTAGGGTGCAAACCTGAATAGTTTGTAAATAGTTTTAAGGTAGATCCAATTTACCTTAGGTCAAAATCTGATAAGGATAGATCTGTACAAATTGGACTAAGGTTTTTACCTTAACATTCCTGAAGTAGACCCTTATTCCTCTTACGTTGTTAAACGTTTTATAAGATATTTTACAAGAAGATCCAAGATCATATTTTTATAGAAAAATGCAAAGAAAGGGCACCACAAGAAGGGTCCATAAAAATTGTAAACATGCAAAGAATTTTTCCCTTATTACCTTCCATTTCAGAATGTCGGTTTATCATACAGATCAAGTAAGAAGAACTAAAACATACCTTAGATCAATGGAATTGATGCAAGGTTTTGCTGTTAACATTAGATAAGTATGAAAACAATAATACCGGTTCACGACCTTTTAAAACACAAATAATAATGGATTCATTTTCAAGTAAACAAAGTCACAACAAAGTGAATCTCTATTCAGTAATGATTTATCCATTACAAACATGATTACCAAAGTTAAAAGAATACACCTTCCTAAGAAAAATCACATGTCAACGTTTTCAAGGTCGAGAGTAAATGAATCAAAGTAACATTTTGTAAAAGATATTACATACTTCCCTCCTAAAAAGAATCATCATCCCGATGATTAACTTAGTCAAACAATTTACATTAAGGACAAAGCAAATAATTATACTTTCATTCATATGTTCAAAACAAAACTGGATTTTAAAATTCCATATTTAGCATTAAAGTAGTTGTCCATTTATATGTAATTTAATGTCTTCCCAAGTGTGGAAGTTTATTGACATATCAAGAATGAAATATTAAAACTTTATCCATCAACAAAATTAATTCTGTTGAAACAAATATGGAAAATCAGTTTTCATATCTTTAAGATTTTCCCAAGTTACACTCTCCTCGTTAAATTGATCCCACTGGACCTTACATTGGATTATTTCATGATTTCTTAAGTGAAACTAATGATTTTCAAGCACTCATATGGGTTTAACCATGATTATTCTTTGGTCTTGGAACTACAAGGAATTCCAATTTAACACATGTGATAAATTTGAAACGTATTTCTTAAGAAAAGAAATATGGCAAATATCATGCATTTGTGATAAAGTAGGAGGTAAAGCTAAACAATAAGCTACAGGGTTAATTACTTCAACTATTTCAAAGGGTCCTACATAATGAGGTGATAACTTGGTAGCCTTTCCAAAAGTTATAGAACTCTTTTTCGGTTTAACCAGAAGAAATACCTTCTCACCAAGTTTAAATTTTCTATCAACCCGCTTCAATTTAGCATAACTCTTTTTCCTATCTACAGCTTCTTTCAAGCATTCCTAAATCATTTTAACTTGTTGTTCCATATTCGTAAGGATTTCAGGTCTAATTACCTCTCTATCCTCAATGTTTTCCAAACTAACAGTGGTTTTGCATTTCCTTCCATATAATGCTTCGAAAGATGTCATCTTCAGATAGGCTTGATATGTATTATTATGCGCAAAACCAACTAATGGAAGATACTCTTTCCATTTATATTTATGATCCACATAATACATTCATAACATATCCTCTAAAACTTGATTAACTCTTTCAGTCTATCCATCTGTTTCCGGATGATATTCAAAACTGAAATTTAGCTTAGTTCCTAGGGTTGCATTAAGAGTTTGCCAAAATATTGATGTCATATGAGGATCCCTATCTGATATGATCAATTCAGGTACTCTATGTAATATGAAAATATCGTGAATGAATCTTTTCGCTAAGACAAGTGAATTATCCTTAAGATTACCAGCAATAAAATGTGCTACCTTTATTATTTTATCAACAACTAGAATAACATCATGTTTATTTCTTGACATAGGCAACCCTTGTACAAAATCTATGTTTATCACTTGCCATTTGTACTACGGTATGATGTGAGGATACAATGAATCAGCTGGATGCATATGCTCAACTTTAACTCGTTGACATTCTAAACAGTGAGTCATAAACTCAATCACATCCTTTTTCACCCCTTTCTAGAAATATTGTTGTTTTATATTAGCAAGCATCTGTGTAATGCTTGGGTGTCCAGAAAAAGATGAATTGTGAAATTCATCTAATAATTTCTTTCTTAAATAATTTATCAAAGATATGTATACCCTATTTTCAAACTGTAAGATTCCTTCATTGTTAAAGTGAAAACCTTTATATCTCACATCATTTGGATCTATGGTAAGTGTTGTCTTTACTTGCTGAAAATAAGAATCATATTCCATAACACATTTTACCTCATCTTTAAATTGATTTCTCAACATTATAAGAGCATAAATGTGCTTCCTACGACTTAGAGCATTTGCTACTATATTTTCCTTGCCTTTAATATAACTTATGTCAAAATCATATTGAGATAGAAATTATAACCATCTTCACTTTCTTGCATTCAGGTTTGGCTGAATAAAAATAAACTTCAACCCAAGATGATTAGTTTTTAGTTCAAAAGGTTTACCAAGAAGATAATGCCTCCATACTTGAAGTGCACGAACAATGGCAGCAAGCTCTAGATCATGTGGAGCATAATTCATCTCATGTAACTTGATTTTTCTACTTTTATAAGCTATGACATGATCCTTTTGTAACAGAATACCTCCAAGACCTTCCCCAGATGTATCCATTACAACAATGAAGTCTCCATTAGGTCAGGTACAACAAAAATAGGTGTTGAAATTAATTGATCCTTCAAAGTTTTCAATGCAGATTCATATTTTTCATTCCATACAAATTTATTATCCTTTTTCTATAATGAATTTATTGGTACAACAATTTTGGAGAAGTCTTTTACAAACTTCCTATAGTAACCAGCAAGACCCATGAAGCTTATAACTTCATGTACATTCTTTGGTGTAGGCCACTCAGTTATAGCTATAATCTTAGAGGTATCTACAACTATTCCATTCTTTCTTATAACATGACCCAAATAGTGCACTTCTATTTCATAGAAATAACATTTAGACAACTTACCAAAAAACCATCTCTTGCTCAAGACTTCCAAAACTATCTTCAAATTTTCATGGTGTTCTTTAATGTTTTTAGAGTATATGAGAATATCATCCAAGAATAAAAGAAAAAATTTGTCCAAGTATTCTTAAAAAATATTATTCATTAAATTCATAAAATTTGCAGGTGCATTCGTTAATCCAAATGGTAATACTATGAACTCATAATGTCCATACCTTGTTCTAAAAGTTGTTTTATAAATGTCTTCATATTTTATTCACAACTGATGATATCCATATCGAAGATCTATTTTAGAATATATTAATGCACAACGCATCTGACCAAACAGATCATCAATTCTAGGAAGTGGATATCTATTCTTAATTTTTGCCTTGTTAACATCCTATAATCGATACAAAATCTAAGTGTTCCATCTTTATTTTTCACAAATATTACTGGCGCTCCCCAAGGTGAGACACTTGGTCTAATAAAACCTTTAGAAAAAATTTCTTGCAACTGTGTCTTAAGCTCTACCAATTCAATAGTAGTCATCCTATAAGGTGCCTTAGAAATAGGCTCCATTCCTAGTTTGATCTCAATAGTGAAGTCAAACTCCCATTTGAGTGGAAGACCTGGTAACTCTTCTAGAAACACATCATTGAAGTTTTGTAACAACAGATATCTTCCTAAGAAATCACTTTTTTCTTCGGTAGTTTCAGAAATTTTTATTGTATATAGGGTGTAGCCTTTATTTTTGGCCTTTTTAAGTTGCATAGCTAACAATTTCCTAACTGAAATCTCACATTTTACACCTTGAATGTTTGTTTTTTTTCTGTAGATCATCTAAACAACTAATATGTTTTTCAAAATAGTCAACTTTTTCCTTATGCTCAACTGGCCAGTTAACACCTATGACTACATCATATGATCTCAAAGGAGCAACATAAAGATCAACTTATGTGGAAAAACTAGGTAAGTCAAGGACTGATGCAAAAAGACACATACTAACTGTATAAACAACATTATTCCCATAATGTAAAACCCATGATTTATCTATTTTTCAAGCTTTCCTTTTTAATTTCGATGCTAATTTAGTATAAATAAAACATTTAGTAGCTCCAGTATCAAAAAGAATAGTTACATGTATGTCAAATAACTTACTTGGAACCTTTATGGGTGTGAATTTATTTTCAGCCTGCTTGTCAACTACTACAACATATATCTTGTGCTGATCATTATGGTCATCCTTCTTCAAAGGACATTGATTTGCATAATTATCCTTACCACAATTGTAACGACCTCCTACTGGTCCCTTTTTAGGCTCAAATTTATTTCTAGCCTTAAAGTTATCATTCTGACTTCCATAGGACTTTTTTCCATTATTAATGTTCTTGGAAAAGTTATTTCGTACATTAATAGTAGGTTTATTTGCTATTGTTTTCTTTTTGTTATCTGATACAAAATTATTTTTCATACCAAACTTCTTCCATGATCCCTTCTTAGGTGCAAGAGATGATGAAGAGGCGTTTGGAACTTTCTTTTTGATTTCCTTCTTATGAGCATAAATTGCTTTTAATTTTTGTTCCTGCCTTATGAATTTTTCAACAACCCTTCCATAGTGGTTAGGCTATGAAAATCCACCTCTCCTCCTATAATGGTATTTAATCCCATGATAAATTTCTGTATCCTAAAATTCTTGTCAGTTTGATACTAAGGTACATACTTAAGGAGTTTAGTAAAATACTCCCAGTACTCTGTTATAGTTAATTTTCTTTGAGATAAGTTTTGAAATTGAGTAATTTTCTGATCATAATAAAGTTGTGGCAGCCATCGTTGCCTAAAATAACTTTTAAATTGATCCCACGTAATATTTGTTTCATCAATATTTAACTTATCCTTACGACTATCCCACCATGAGGATGCTTCATGGGAAAGATGATATCCTCCCCATATTACCTTTTTTTCCTCTAAGAAGTTCCTTATCACAAAGTACTTCTCCATTTCACTAAGCCAATTCTCAGCTCCATCTCCTAATGTGGTGCCATAAAACTTAGGTGGACTTATCCTTTTTATAGTATTAGTGATTTCATCTGCTAGCCTTTCCTTTTTATTTTCAGGTTGATCAGGTATGTTTGCATTATTGTTATCAACACCTAAGTTTCCCACATTGACATTGTCCACAGGAGGTGCCTAATTATTATTACCAGCATCTTCTTCCTCCTCCTTATTTCCCATTACTTTTTTTTCAAGTACAGCTAAAATATGTCTTGTGTCCAACAAGGCAGCAATGATCTCATCGAGTTTTTGGGTAGTAGCTACTTCTCCACCAGGTGGTGGGTTTTTTGCAACATTTCCTCTTATTCTAACCATTTTATGTTTACAATAAAATTTAAGTTTTATCATATTATGGACACAATAGGTCCAAGAGCTGCAACCTTCAACTCTGATACGAAGATGTAACATTCCCATTTTAAGACTTTAGAAACAAGGGAAACATTATATATATATATATATATCTAATGTTCTCTATTCTAAATAATAATAATTTAGAACACATATTCCATGCCAATCAATCTCATAATAGATAACCATATGTAGCTGTAAATGATTCAGTGAACTACCGATATCTCATTTCATGACTCGGTCTCTAACTGATCTCTCATGTTAACTCAAGGTGTTATATACTAAGTATACTTGGTTCTTTTACCCTATTCTAGGCAATGAGTGTTTTTTTAAGAGACCTATTTGAATATTTGTTACCAATATTTATATGAAATCCTATTTCTTAAACTAGGTGACATAGGACAACGCAACCAACAGTTTGTGATACTTTGGCCAAAGATTTCCAACATATTGTTCATGTTACTATTCCTAGATGATGCACTCATCAAACTGAATACATCCTTCACCCCACTCATTTGTTATCTAGAATGCTCTTCAATGACTCCTGTGAGCCCACTTATTCAAGGTTTGACCATAACCCACGTTAGCAACATAGTTTTGTATAAGAAACTACTCATGGTGACTAAGGGTACATAGGAATACCCAATTAAACTAAGTCAATTGGATGTGTCTAGTTACCCTAAGTCATTCTGAGCTACTCCTTGTACTAAGCCATAATCCTAACTTGACCTAGAGTAAAACTAAGATCAAGTCCAAGTTTATGTAGATATAGATGATCCAATACTAAAGGGTGTTGCAACACTATATCCTTGTGAAGATCCAAGTCTTCAAAAAGGTACAATTATGTAATTGGTGTGTGCCAACATCTGACAAAATTATTCATCTCAGTGTACATACCCACACAAGAGGTTAATTATCCAAGTATTTTTCTTAACTAACGTTTATTTATACCAACCCTGCTCAACCATAAATTAATTAGCCCTTAAGGTTAACATCCTCATTTGAGCTGATCATGTATTGCAGAAAATTCATGATTGCTTTTTATTCATTAATTTTCCACTTTAGGAATTATTTAATTAAAACAGAACATCATCATCAATTAGATTTACTTAGTATAGCTCAACCATTCTTATCCTATTTAAGTTCCAAAACTGGTTGAATTATAATAGACTTCATTGAGATGAAGCCTAATTGATAAATTCTCATATTTTCCATACATTTTTAAAAAACTTATCAAGGTATTGATCAAGAGAAAGTGCACCTTCCCCTTTCTTGTTATGAGTAGGGTTCATTGTACCCTTTACCATTACCCAATTCATCGTAATTAATTTGCACTTTCATGAACATCCTTTAATAAACTATAGAGACTTAGATAATAGAACATCTATACATACCAACTCAATAGGTTGCATTCAATTAAGGAATAGTGTAACTAATTCCCTTCCATCTAGCTTATTTAATGTCAAACTAAAAAGGCTACATTCAGATAAGAATAAGAGCAAATAATGATAAGATTACCAATTTCTTTCACAGAACACACAAGGAGAAAAACACAACAAGTATAAGTAACTCTCAATATTTTTCAATTCATCGTGGTGAAATACAAATTTTACAAGACCATGAATTTAAGACATATTTCATGTCAAACAACATCAAGCTCAATAAAGAAATACAACTTTTCCTCTTTCAATACATTTCAATAATGAATCATATTTTTTCACAAAAGATCCAGTCTTTAAGTAACAAGTAACATCATAAAAGTAATTGCCTTCCTTTATCACTTACGAAGTCCATCTATAGAAATTACTAGCATGGGTCAATTCATTAAACTAAGCATGATAAGCACTAAACATTAAAATGATGTGCTCTCAACTAACTATTTCATAAACAAAACTCCGCTTTTATGAAACAGTAAGGCCAAACAAATAGATACACCACAAAGTATATAACAACCATAAAAGAAATAACAACTAGTCAACCAATTTAACATTTAGTAAAGATTGTGACATAATAAGCTCTCTTCAACCTTTATTTACATAAGGTATTATATCAGATAAGTAATATTTCATCCTAATTACTTATCTCATTCTTACTAAATGTACTTGTAGTTTATTTCTTACTTCATTGAAGTTAATTTTTAAGAAGAAAAGAACCATCAAACAAAACATTAACTTGTTCCATCTGAAAACATCTACAACCAAGCTAATTTAACCTTCAAGAAAGGTTTTAGGTTGAGCCAACAACAACATAAAAGTAAGAGATTCCTATTTTAGATGCTACATCCAAATTTAAATCCCAAGATATAGCCCAAGTCTTAAGTTAGGCCACAACATGTTACAAATAGGAAAGTGGTAAAGCTTCCTGCCCATCTATATAGATTCCCTCACACTACTAAATGTGGTACTAAACAGGTTGATTACCATGATAAGTGCATATTTGAGTAGGTGCATTGCTCCTAAAAAACCAAGTAGAAAGAGAAATCTTGATTTCATTCCATCCTAAAAGATTATCCTTGTGAACCACCCACCAGCGCGGTGTTGTCCCACATAGGGTATATACTAGCATATACCATCTTTCTAACTGGTCTATCCACTTTTCCTCTAAGGCACATAGAAAAATTGTAGGATCTCCTTGTCTAGTGTATCAAGGTACCGAGTTGTTACTTATTCTCCTTCTGCGTAAATTTGCTCTTTACTTTGCGCCCTACTAAATCATAATTAGTATGAGCCCAATTATCAAAAGCAACACTTGTAGTATCACTGATAGACTATGCATCTTCCCACTGAATGATTTATTCTTTAGATGGCTCGATCACCTATGGGTCCCAGATAGTGCATACATAAATCCTACTCAAATATTCCTCACTCAAAGGCTCAACATAGGGTGCAGATTTTCCATGTATTAAAGGGATAATAAATCTTTACTCCTTATTTTAAAAACTAATATAACCCTTGTTGAACCAAATATTAGCATTATTTACCTAGCACTAAGGGCGCCCAAGTAGAGCTAGGAAGCTATCTTCCTCTAAAAGCGCTAAAACCTCAAAATCCCCATTGAACTTGGCTCCCTGTATGGTAATGGATGCATCTTTTAAAAATTTGATGGGAGTGGATTTAGTTTGGTTGGCCATGAATAGTACATTCGAAGATGGTTGTAATGAGGGTCTCCCCATTTGTACCCATGCATCTAAAGTAAGAACATTAAATTTTGTGCCTGTATTAATCAATATATTGCTCAAAATCCATCCATCTATAACATAATTCAAAGTGATTTCTTTATCGTAGTCTAAGCTATGAGGGGGGATATTTACATGTAGGATCTTCCATCCAGTCTCAATACTTACGTGTGGAGTGTTTTCCTTTAGTTAAATTTCTAAAAATGGAAAGATATTCTTCTGATGCAACATCTTTTAGACCTCTTTCAAGTCATCTATATCAGATTGGACTATCTCTACTACTTTCTTTTGTTGCATCTTCCATGATTGCTCCTTTAAACACTATATTTCACCATGGATATTTCTCAGTACCTCCATGGTTTCCTGATAAATCTCCTTCTAATGGACAAGGTCTGGGTAGCATGCATGTAGAACCTTCTGCTTAGTGATGGTAGGATTCTACTGTAACGCTTCTTTAGTGTGTGTTTCTTCAGCATGGGTAGTTATCTTTACAAGAAATTCCTCGAATTCTAATTCACTGATTTTCCATAGCGCGTTGTATCCTAACCATCCATGGGTCTTTTTTTGTTGTTTATTTTGCTTACTAATATGCTCATATAATTATGGGATTTCTTTATAACTATGATTCTTTCCACTAAAAGAACATGTAATATTATGAGGACATTCACACCTGTAGTGGTCAAGAGATCCACATGTATAACATGTTCTATGAGGAAACTCACCTCATCCACCACCATGGCCTCATCCTTCGAATCTACCATGGTATCCTTGACCTCTACCATGACCTCCTTCAAAATGTCCTTCATTCTGATAATAGCGCACTTGATTGTTATCTCAATCCTGATGCTCATTCTTACTTTTAGATTTATCTAATACTCCTTTATTTCTTACACCAATATCTATAGCATCATGGATATGTCCAATCAGTTGACATTCTTATGTATCATGAGTCATGGACCTGCAAACTTTACAGTAGCAAGAGACATTCTTCCTTATTATGCGTTGCAATAATGGGAAGTGGTTGGCATTATGGTTCAAATGACATCTCTCATAGTCTATTAGTAATGAGTGTACTGATCTGTGGGGAAAACTATCCTTGGTGTGACCTTTCACTTCACAATATGTACACCAAATCCCCATACGCGTCTCATGTGCTGAATTTTCCAATAGATTCTCCAACTGCTTCATGATAACTATAATTTGTGCTTCCAAAAATGGGCACACCCCAGTGTTTATATTTCTAAATGCTTCAGCATGTAAAGTTTCTTCAAGTTATTTTCATGGATCATTGTATGTCTTATGTGATAACAACCTTCTAAAAAATGTAATCAGACCTCCAAAAAACCATTGCACATGCTGGCTTGCATGAATATCATAAGAAATTTTAGATAAAAGTGTTTTGAAATGGGAATCATACTCTCTGACATTGTCAGTAGTGCCTTTCTTAATATCCTTGAGTGTGCTTATACTCTTCTGCTAGAACTCAGGGATGTGAAACTCTTTAAGGAAAGCATCTTTTAAAGTTGCATAGTCTATGCAAGTATGATCAGGGTCAAAATTTATGTACCAGCTGTGTGCGTGCCCTTGTAACATAGTGGAAAATTGACTTGACATGCACTCAGAAGCCATGATTCCCTTTGCATGCCACATTATTTCACACATGTGCACATGTTCAATAACATATTCAATGCCCCTATACTCTAGAAGATGAAGATACATATCCATAAAAATATTCTAGGGTTGGTGCAGACATTTTCCACCTGAGCTAGAACCTCATGTGTTTCCTCTACCTCCAGAACTATCATATCCACCAAAACTATAACCACCTATACCTCTTGATCCTCCACCTATAGTTGGATACAAGCCAAAGGATGTACTTCCCTGTGTCCCAAAAGTAGTACTGAACTGTACCCCTATAGTCTTTGAATTGTTACCACTTCCAGAAGTGAGTCCAAAAATTTTCTCACTTTAATTTTGTGGATGATGCACCTAAGAAGGTACCTCCAAACAAGTACGAATACATCTACCCTGTCATCTATGTACTTTCTATGCAACTTACTCCTTCTCTCCCACTACCAAAATTAAATAACTGACTAGTTTTCGTACAAAATACTGAAAAACCAAGTGTAAGGGCTAAGTTCCCAGGTAGATTCAAATGCACGCCTATGGCCTAGATCATATCTTTTGCCATGCTTCCACATGAGGCTAATGGGGGTTCCCTATCATGATTTCCCAAATGGGGGAGTTCTTGATACTCTATCTCCATTCCTTCTGTGTGAGCTCCAAATCCTTTGTAATCCATATCTCTCCTTAATGTCATTCACTCTGCAATATCCCATTGCTTCTCTATCTCCCTCTCGCATGCCTCGTTATACTTAAGACACCTTTCTTCTCTCTACCTTTATGCTACTAGGTCTTCCATCTTTCACCAAACCTTCTCCTACCCTTATGCATGGTGGATTTTATTTAGCCATCAATTTTCTTTCCAAGTTCAGGGTTACCATCAATATTTTGATCCCTAGTGGAATGGATTGCAGGTAAGTTCCCCTAAGATACCATAAAAAATTGAATTCTGCTACCTCTAGGCAAGAATAAGTGGAAATTGAGTAGTCTAGAATATAGTTGTTTAGAACACCATGAAACCAAGTATCTACAATGTGTGTCTAAATCATATCAGCATCATAAAGGGCTTGAAATTCTTCCTATGTCCACACAAGTGCTCAATATATCCAATCCGTTTTAGATGCATAAGCCACCAGCCGCTTATGCAGTTCTATAGGAAAAATAATGAAGAGATCTCATACAAATTGTCATAAAGATTCTGTTCCACCCATGTGCATGTGTTAAACTAAGATCCAGTGTTGAACCTTTGTGTGTATTCTTCTTCTAGATCATGTATCCACTCCTCAACATTTTCTAGGTTCAACCAGTATGTCTTCATTGTGAACCATACTAAAAATAACTAAAAAAGAGGTCCCACTAATAGAACCAATGATGCAACCTAGAATTTACCAATAATAACCCTGGCACGTTGGCACATCACTCAGCCTAGACTGAGCACTCCCCTGAATATCACAAATCTATCAAGAACTTCTTTAGGGTTGCTTATGTAGGATGTTAGCAAGATGAAGAGTTAATGTATTCGGATCCATAATTAATATAACATTATACAAAGCATGTTCTAGATCTAGATCTAAAGAGTCAAATATTTACATAATAACCATAATGAAGTCAATCATGTAAGAACTAGTTATACTCATGATTAACACCTTGATTCATCCAATACACTCCATTATATTAAACACAATAAATACAAAATTTTTTATTACAATTAGTAATACCACAAGCTCATGCACACATCATATCTGACAACATAGCCTCATAGTAATTCATATCGAGTTCTCATATAGTAATTTTATTCTACGCAGATCACTACATACCTATAAGGGTGGGGACTTTCCATTGACCACTTGCATAATTCCCAAAATAGGTCACATGCTTAAAATAACCATGTGTCTTTATAATAATAGACACACATGTAAATGTGCTAACAATAGATATCTTTTGGTTAACTAGCAGTAGAAATTCTATTATTAGCTCAAACCCATGCAAAGCACTTAGTATCCTCTCTTCCAATAATAGTCCATGTGTTTCACGCAAGTCTTTATCTAGTTTGTGTGCTCTGCACACTATCTCCAAAAATAGCCCATACATGTGAAAAAAACTAAGTCCCAAATCTGTCTTTGTCTTTCACGTGTGTTTCCTACCCTATCCTTCCATGCCTTTGACTGTGCTTTACTCCAGTGCATGAATCTTCTGTGTGCCCTCTCCTTTGTATCATACTCTTGTCCACTCAAGAGTTATCTAGGAATTAATTCAACAATATCATTTTTGAAGATACAAGACATTGAGGGGCTTAGGTTTAGGTTTACCTTCTAGTGAAGACAAATAATAAGCACCTAGTCCATAAGTATGAGTAACGATATATGGTCCAAGCCAATTAGGAGAAAATTTATCGTATTTAATTTTCTTTGCTTTTATTATATGTTAATTTTCTTTCAGGATGAGGTCACCAGCTTGGAAGGTTCATTCTTGGAAACATTTATCATATGCATGTTTTATACATTTTTGGTAGATTTGGAGGTGATCGAGAGCATTGAGATGACATTTTTCTAATAACTCGAGATGTACCAAATGGTCCTAAATAAAATCATCATCATTGACCATATCTTTGAGTGAGTTACAAAGGGATGGAATTTGGACTTCGAGAGGTAGGAAAACCTCTATACTATAGACCAAAGAGAAAGGCATGGTAGAAGTTGACATACGAATAATAATACGGTAATCTCATAAGATAAAAGGAATTTGTGTGTAACAATCCTTTCCAGTAACATCAACCACTTTCATAAGAATTTTTTTAAGGTTTTATTGGTTGATTCTGCTTGGCCATTTTTTTGAGGATAGTAAGGTGAACAAAAACTAAGTTGAATGTTGAAGGCATCATAGAGTTTCTATAGGGTTTTGTTTTTGAATTATTTCTCATTATCAGTGATGAGGTGGTGAGGAAAACCAAAGCAAAAAATGATGTGATGATTGATGAATTCACATATTTTCTCAGCTTTTGTAGAAATAAGAGGTATGGCTTCCACCCACTCAGTGTAATATTTGGTAGTGGTAATAATCCATTGATGATGTTGGGAAGAATGAGGATTGATCTCTCTGACAAGATCCAAACCCCATTGAGAGAAATTCCAAAGGTATCATGTGACCTGTAAGGCATGACTAGGGGTGTGATGAAGATTAGCATGTTACTGACACTTCAAAAAATGCTTGACATAGTCACAACAATCACGTTTCAGGGTTGGCCAGTAATAGCCTAGGAAAAGAATGCATTTAGTGACATCTAAACCACTGGAGTGACCCCAACAAATTTTGTCATGAACTTCCTTGATGGTGTGGGGAATTTTAGAACTCGTAAGGCATTGTAAGAGGATAACATCAAAACCACATTTATAAATAAGACCACCCATGATGACATAGCATGAGAAACTTTTGAGAAAGGCCCATTTTCCATTGCGAGTAAGATCTGGAGGCATAATTCAAAGGGAAAGGTAGTCAGAAAACTATTTATATTAAATGTCATGTGGGTCAGTTTCAATGTTTCCTATAAGGTTGAAATATAAAATTAGATAAGAGAGTGATTGTAACCTTTGTAAAGTGAAAAATATTGTTGAGTTGGAGGGCAAAGTAGGGATTTGAGAATCTAGATAGACCATGGTATGTGCAAATTTATTAGTGGAACGCGGGGTGGTATGAAGTTCATAATAGTCAAAGGTAGTCAAAAGTATGCCAACATGATGTTTATACTTTTGAATCATCTTGTTAAGACATTGGTATATACCATTAACTTGGTTCACAACCATTTGAGATTCACCACATATATTAATTGATTTAACTTCCAAAGCTATGACATTTTAAATACCTAACACAAGTGCTTAATATTCAATGATATTGTTATTATAATCAAAATCTAGTTTGAAAGATAATGGTATAGGCTCACCATCAAGAGGAATGAGGATAACTCCGATGCCACCCCCACACTAACATTTGGAACCATCAAAGAATAAGGTCTTCTAGTAAATGGTATTGTCCAAAGAGAGGGTAGCGATGGATTCATTCAAGAAATCAAAGTTAGAGGATTGATTTCTAGAGAGAGGTATGCATCTGTGACTTGGTCAGAAATTATTTTTTCCTTTGATGAAAATTTTGATGGGTGAATTTAATATTTAGGTCTGCAAGAAGCATGATCCAACATGTAGCACATTTATGTTGGTAGGGCTTAGCTATACATGTAATGTAAGGGGTCAAAATTGGTGATAACAAATGCTTTGTGGTTGAGTAGATAATAGAAAATTTTAGTGCAAACAAAAACTAAGGCTAAGCAAAAATTTTTCGGCGTGATGTATATCTAGTTTTGTAGTCTAAAAGCATATGCAGATTATATAATAAACCGCATGTTCCCTATGTTTCTCATCATGAATAAAAAAAGCATGGCACCCAGGGAATGATCAATAGGAAAAATATAAAGGTAAAATGAATGGTCATCCTTAGGGGAAATGAGCACAAGTGAGTTAGAGGAGGTATTGTTTTAAGGTGTCAAAGGAATTTATGGAATTCCTCATCCCATTTGAAGGAGACATCCTTTTTTAGGAGATGATGAAATGGATGGTAGTAGTCAGAAAGCTGACGAAATAAAGTGACGAATAGATTGCAACTTTCCTTATCAAATTACAAAGTTGATGAAGGTTAGTAGGTGGAGGAATTTTGAGAATAGCCTTATATTTTAGTGAAATCATACTTTCAATGTCACGTAAAGAAACAATAAAACCAAGGATTTTTCTAGAGAGAATAGTGAAGACACACTTTTTAGGTTAAAGGTGCAAACACAATACTTGCTAAGATACGTTCGACTATGACCTTAAGGACTTGTAAGGTGTTCATCTCTATATGTTTGGATTTGGGAAGAAGATTATCAATTTAATCTTCCAATATGTGATGCATAATGTCATGAAAGATATAAGTCATAGCCCACTGATATGTAGCACTAGCGTTTTTAAGGCCAAAAGGGAATGACATGATACCAGAAGGTCCCCCAAGAAGTGAAGAAGTGTGTTTTTTTTGTTGATCTTTTGGGGCTAAGTAATATTTGGTTATAACCCATGAGAAACCATCCATGAGTGATAACATCTCATGGCCAGTGACAATGAGATCAACTAGTTAGTCAATACTAGGTAAAGAAAAATTGACTTTGTGGGCAAGCTAAGTTAAAGTCGCTAGAAATCCATGCAAATTACGGAGTTCCCCTATTGCACTTTGGTAATAGGAACAATGTTAGAGATCCATTGGGGATAATCAATGGGTAGGATGAAGGAAACCAAAAGGAGGCGTTGGAGTTTTTCTTTGACAAGAAGGGAAATGCGAGGATACATTTTCCACAACTTTTGTTTCACAGGTTTGGCCTCAGGAATAGTTACAATATTATAGACTAAAATGTTTGGTTCAATAATGGGAATATCAGTGTAGGACAAAGAAAAATCATTGATGTGATCCCAAAGGAAAGAATTAAAAGCTTAATGTTCAAAAAATCCTAAAGATTAGCCTATTTTTAGAATGTGTGGGTCGTCCTAAGTGTGAATATTGATTTCGATGGTCAATTCATTTAACATGGTTTGTGTCTCAGGAAGGTAACAACTGGTGAATATAAGAATCTTCCACACCAAGGTAGGTGAGAATAGACTCATCATCCTAACATTGAATGACATTAATAGAAGGTGTGCCATCATCAATCATGTCAAGATACATGAAGGGATGAGAAGAGGGAGCCTTGCCATCTCGTTGATAAGTTAAAAGTCCTAGGGAAATGGTTTTCATGAAAAAAAAATTAGGAGGAAAGGATTCTAGATCCATAAACTTTGTAGGTAAAGGTGGTGAAGTTGGTGAATGGGACAAAGAATGTTTATCATCCTCAATGAGTTTTGACTTCAGGAATTCTTGGGAGATGGATCAACAAATCCGATACCACTGCGGTCTTTATGTTTACAAGTGGTGCATGGGATGACAGTATGGTGGCCCTATTCATAGAAACCAAATCCAAAGCCCTTCCAAGCACAACGATGTAGGAAAGTGTGGGAGAAGCTACGGTTGGTGAGAGATTGAAAGTCAGATGAAAATGGTTGAGTTTGGGAAGGTGACTCAGGTGAGTAGGTAGAAGTATCAAGTCCCCCATACATTAAGTTGGTGCAAAGGTGGGGAGGACCATAAGAAAAAACCTTTCCTCTACAGTTATCATATTAACGATGTTGGTAAATGTTACCATACTCTTGAGGAGTAAGGAATGTGTTAATGTTGTAAAGGTGGTACTCCCCCAAAGTGAGGTGTTGAAAAACACCTTCTAAGGGATTGAGTAGATAGATATGTGGGTAGTGGGAATGGATGAATTATTGGACATGATTGGGAAGAAGGGGTATTGGTTGGTTGAGAAGTAGATGGGTTAGCTGGATGAGATTGGCTGTAGTATCTATGGTAGCAGTGGGAATAGAGGAGTTAGGTGTGGAAGAGGTAGCGGAAACATTGGTGGATGGGGCCATGGGTGAAGAAGGAAGTGGTAGATTAGATTCCTTAACTAGTATAAGGACATCATTAGGTTGAATACAACATGTTACAGGTCTTGAGTTCTAAAGGGTCAGCTAGAATGGTATAGTTGTGCCCTTCATGTTCAAATTTTAAATAGTGGTGTAAGGTTGAAGGAACACAACCCATGGTGTAGATCCAAGGTTGGCCAAGGAGCATGTTGTATTGGAATTCCCTCTCTAAGACATAGAATAATTACAGAATGGTACGGGGGCCCACACGATTCTGGAGAATGATGGTGCCAAGGGTGGAAGTCATGGCATTGTTGAATGAATACAACATAACTAGGTTATTATGAATGTAATTGGCAGGGATGCACATTTGGTTATACGTATGGGAAGAAATGATGTTGATACTATTACTTCCATTGATCATAACACGTTGAATGTTTATATTATCAATGTAGACAAATAAATTTGGTGGGATCAGTATCATTTGATTAAAGAGGTACAATCTCATCGTCAGAGAAACTGAGAGTGAATACTTGATGAGTGGTAGCGGGTACAGAGGAAGGGGATGAAGTGGTGAGAGAGGACACATGGTGATGGGTGATAATGGTGCCATAGGAGTAGGGTCATTAGGTAAAACCTCAATAGATTGCAGAACCTCAATGAGGGCCTTTTAATGAGACTTCAGTAGGTTTGGATGAGGTTTGTACAAAGAAATTTTTAAAGGAGATTGATGTAATTGCTTTAATCATTATATGATGGACAACCCCATTAGAAATAGGGTATGTGGGTCCATGGATGGTGATTTTTGGTCCAGGTGTAGATGGGATATTGGGTAAAAGAGTGGTGGATAGGCTAGTTGTTTTCTCCTTTCCTTTTTCCTTCTGGGCTCGAGTGGTAATGTTAACCATATTAATATATGGTAAAAGAGCAAGTGAGTCATGATAGGTGTAATGACATGATGGGAAAAAATATGGTGAGGGTATATACTGGTTTTGTGAAAAAATGCAGCACATTGGCATTTTGGAGGAGGTTTTTCTAGGTCTCTTATGCAGACCATGTTGATCTCAAATGTTGGAGGATGATAAGATGGTTGTGGAGGGGAGATGAAGGTTTCTAAATAGGTAAAGGATGATGATGTGTGGTGATAGATGGAGGTGGAATATGGTCCTCATCTAAAAAATTATCATCGTCAAATTTTTCTTTGGGAGGACATAGTTGGAGAAGAATAGTTTTAAGAGCCTTATAGTTTTCCACATCATGCCCTGACACACGATGGTAAGTGCACAAATTTTGGTATTCATCAAACCATTTTGCTTTAGGTTTGAGTGGGTTGTAAGGTCTAAGTGGTGGTAATGTGATGGAACAGGTTTCTAAAAGATTAGCTAAGATGTTGGCATAAGACCCTGCCAATGGATCATAATGTGATGTAAGTGTGGGTATAGATGGAAGTGTGGGTGATTTTGGTGGGAGAGGCACCACAGGAGGTGGAATCAGATGTTGAGTTAGTTTGACAACCTGTTTGGTAGGTAGTATGGTTTTAGGTTTGGATTTTATCTTCTTGGGTAAAGATGTAGAAGATGAACTAGCGGTTGAAGGTGGTGTAGTTTTTAATACCTCTTTGGAGGGTAGTGGGTTTTTGGAATTTGGTTGTACCTTCTTGGGCAAAGGTGAAGAATAAGTGTGTGATGTATAAGGGAAAGAAGATGGTGGAAGGGGATGGGTTAGACAAGGTGATAATAGAGGTGTGGTAAAGGTTATGTGAAGAGGAAAGGTGGAAGGTACTAGTTGAAGAGAAGGTAATATCATAGGTAATGATGAGGATGCTAGAAGTGTTGTAAGTATACGTGGTAGAAAGGATGTAGGTGACGGTGAAGGCATAAGATTTGTAGGTAATTTGGGTGTAACTGAGGATCATGAAAAAGAGGTGGGCTGTTGTATTTTTGGTTTACCTTGGGTAGGAAGCTTCTTGGAAAAGGTTAATGGGTGGGGCCCTAGGATAGATGGAATTGGTCAATGTGATAGAGAGGTAGTAGGTGAAGCTGATATATATAGCCTAAGAGGTTAGGTATTCCTCTTAGGTGGGGGAATAGTCTTTACGTGATCTTGTGAGGATGTGGCTAAATCTAGTTTGACAAGGGGATGCACTAGGCTTGATGTTGGCATGACTCCCAATGTGGTAATGGGTTTGGATGAGGAGGAAGATATAGATATAGGTAAGGGTTTAGGCATTGGAAAAATTTTATTCGATGGTAAATGTTTTGGTGTGGGAAAGGGTGATGAAGAAGATGTTTCCTATACAACATACATGGGCATGGTTGTTTGGTTATCTGAAACACCTTTTAGATAGTATCATGGAAGTATCAGCAGACAACATTTGCATCTGAGTTGAGAAAGGGGATCCGAAGGCATCCCCAAATCATGGAATTGTCAACATAATCCACGTGGTCAGCCAAATGTGAAAATGACACCAGTTGAGGGGGGATGATGTTGATTTGGTAGTAATCCCTATAAAAAACATCTATGAGACATTGAAATGGTTGGCTTATGATTATGTGGGTAAAATATCTGAGAGAAAATCAATAGGATCCTTGAAAGCTAATGGACAAACAGGCAATGGTCATCCAATAGGAAGGGGAGACTGTTAGATAAGTGGATCCCCTATGGGGGAGGGGAGATGACAATTAGGATGAGGTAACACCACATATTGTTCATCATTTTTAAAGGAGATTGGTGAAGAAAAAATGGAAGGTAAGGACGAGATGACTCTACTCTGTGGGTGAGGAGAAGTTAAGGTATATTCTATGGGTGGAGTTGTTTAGGTGTCCTCCTTGGTTGAGAGGGTGAGGTGGGAAAGGGGTAGGTGAGGTCTCCTATATGGGTGAGATATTAGGCAGACTCCTCCATGGGTGAAGGATTAGGTGAGCTAGGCTCCTCCATACATGAAGGAGTAGGTGAGGTAGGCTCCCCTGTGGGTAAAGGAGTGGGTGAGGTAGGATCCTCCGTGGATAAAGGAGCTGTTTAGTGCAAAATCACAGCACCCCTGGATGTATTGATCAGGTTTCTAGGTTGATAACTTTGGCATCCAGTGTGATTGCATAACATTGAATCCTTTCTCCAAGTGTGGGACTTGAAAAATTGAGAAAGGATTCTCCAGAGAAGGCTGGTTCCTATTCCTCTGTTCAGATGCACACGAAATATGCAGAGGGTTTTCTCAAAACCTAATCTAATCTGCCAAGGAGACAAGGTAAGAAGATGCATAAAATAAATCTAAGCTAATAGAGGTGATGCACCAAGGAATGAAGAACATATGCTTTGCCAGTTTAACACAGACCATTTGAATGTGATATAAGATCATGCACAGATAACAAAACCTGCAGTGAAAGACCAGGAGGATGCAAAAATGAACACAGAGAGGGCTGAGAATCATCCACAGACATGCATTACTTGCTCCAAGGATTGATACAATACACTACAGAATGCCATAAGGCAGAATAGTATTACAGTTCAAATGAGAGGTTCGAACTCCACAAATCTTCGCCTGAGGAGAAGAAGGGAGAGGCAAAACAAAAAAATGTTCGACCCTTGAAAAGAAGCTCCTCTTTACAATATATAGAAAGAATGAGAGAGGAAAGAGAGAGGGGGAAGCCAAATCTACTCCAACCACCTCCAGGTTGCATTCAGTTCATCTCATTATGACAGAAGCGACGTGGATCCTGGCAAAATGGCGGGTTGTCCAACAGAAGCGGCGAACTGTCTTCTGCATTAAAGTTGTTTGTTGAAGCATTACTTCTGCTTGTTATTTCGTGCCAGAGGCATTTCTTTATTTTCATCTCTCCAAACTAAACCAAAATGCAAGATTGACCTTGGAATCATGTAGAGAATCTCACAAGCTTTCCGTTGATATAAAGAACATGCAAATCCGAGCTCTGGATCGAAAGATATGTCGATCTGAAGATTTAGGGCACAAAACAGGTGGAAAACGGATTTTGAAATTTCTTCCCGCGCTCTGCCACCTGGATGACACGTGGCAGGTTCTGATTCGCTGAGCAACTCTCTCTCCTCCACCTCTTCGGCGGGCTCTCTTTTGAAATTTCCTTGTGGGCCCTAGCTGGGACACGTGGCACTATCCCATTGGTTCGGGCTGACCCTTCAAATCTGGCTCCTTCACGACCTTTTACCGCGTCCATTGTGACATGTGTCATGATTTGGTCCAGTGCTTCTTGAGGACAAAATCCTTTCGGCTTCGCCTTCGCATCCAGCCGGTTCGCGTCTATTTGTCCTCGGCTGTCCCAGTGCTGCTTCGCAGGACAAAATCCTCCGGTTCGCCCGATCTCGGCCGATTCGTGTCCTCACGGCGTAGAGTGTCCCATTTGTCCCTGGGCTGTTTGTGGACATTTCGGCCGGTTCGGCCGGTTCGGGCATTCACGTCTTTGCGGCCCAGATGTCCCAATTGCCTTTGGTGCTGTTTGTTCTCATTTTCAGCACGATCCGGCTGGTTCGGGCACGTCAGCCGTCCATTTGTTCCCACTTGTCCCCAAAGCTACCCTTAGTGCAGTTAGAAAGTTTCTTTTTCGGCCTAGATACGGCTTTTCGCGTCCGCCGCGTACTTTGTCCCACTTGTCCCTTTGCTGTTTGGGCCGCCTGTAGGCTTTTCAGGCCCGATCTCGCGCCTTGGACATCCCAAATGTCCCGACTGTCCCGGGGACTAGGACTTAGCCGATTTTCACATTTTTTTTCTGGCCCAAGCTTATCTTCTGCAACTTCTTCACATCTTCTCAGAGCTTGCTCCCTCCTTTTCAACCTGGACGGGAGAGTTAGAAAAATTTCTGAAGGGACCCTAGAAACATGAATTTTTGCCCTGAATCAATTTATCTTCCTGGAATTTGAGAATTCTGATGCATGTTATCAAATTAACCCTGGGGGGGTGAATTTTGGATAACAATTTGGCGACTCAGCGGGGGTCACCTGCCTGCTAGGTAGAAGATCAGTGGCCTTTAGCAATCTATTGGGCATGGAGTCATAAGAAATAACCTGAAACAAGCCTGATATCTAATCCCGAAGCTTGATACTGCAACTTCTTCTCCAACAACACTCTAAACTATAGAAAACAACCTGAGAGCAGCAAAACCTGTGCCGAAGGCACTTAGGAAAACTGAAACCTAACTACAACAGGACAATGTGCACAAGCACTTGGAGGAATGAAAATCTAATTAATATTTACAAGGTAGTGAACTTCCCTCTAGAGGCAACGCTTGAGATAGATTCCATTGACTGGAATCTGCAGTTCTTCACCATCCAATGAGGCCAATTGGAAAGCATTGCTGCTCTTGCGCTTCGTGACCATGTATGGGCCACTCCAAATGGCATCAAATTTTGAATGCCTTCCTGGTTTTGCTCTGATCCACATCCCATTTCAACACTAGATCTCCAACTTGAAAAGATCTATCTTTGGCCTTCCTATCAAAGGTCTTCTTGATCAAAGCTTGATCCTTTTCCATTGCTTGGGATGCCTGATTTCTGATCTCTTGCAGCTCCATCAATTCTGCATATCTCACCTCCATAGGCTCAAATTCTAGCAACTCCAGCTGCTTCATGAGTTCCAATGTTGGCAACTCAAGTGACATGGGCAAGATTGCCTCTCTTCCATAGACAAGCTTAAATGGAGAATTACCTGTGGATCTTTTGGGAGTGATCCTATCAGCCCATAAGGCTGATTTCAGTTTGGTATGGCAAGCCCTCTGGTTCTCATCAAGAGTCCTCCTAATGATCCTCAACAAGTTCTTGTTTGTAGACTCGGCCTGGCCATTACCTTGAGGGTAATAGTTTGATGAAGTGCTTAGGTAGATCCTGTTCTTGACATCCCACTCAGTCACCTTAGATCCAATGAATGCCAATGCATTATCAGAGATTATTGTAGTAGGTACACCAAATCTGGTAGTTATCCCCTCGTAAAAGTCCAAGATGCTAGACTCATTCGCCTCTTTGAGTGCTACTGCTTCTGTCCATCTGGTGAAGTAGTCCGTGGCTGTCAAAATCCATTTGTGCCCTTGGCTTGAATTGGGATTGATGGCTCCAATGAAGTCTAAACCCCATTTCATGAATGGCTGGTCAACTGAGATTGGTTGTAATGGAAGGGCAGCGAGTCTCTCTTTTCCTGTGAAGAATGCACAATTCTTACATCTCTTGATCCATGCATAGCAATCACTAAAGATTTTAGGCCAATAATAACCAGCCTTCATGATTTTTAGAGCTATCACTCTTGGTGCAAAATGGCCACCAGCTGGTCCATCATGAAACTCTTTTAATACCCTTTGGATCTGACCTATGTTAATGCATCTCAGCAGCACTCCATTGACATCCTTCTTGAACAAAACTCCATCAATGATGGTATATGGAACAGCCTGCAACTTGAAGTATCTCCTCTTTGCTTTGCTCATTTCTGGAGGGCATAGGCTTGTTTGTAGGAAGTGCATAATGCCTTGGGTCCAGCAAGGAGTCGGGGCAGCATTGTCTTCTTCTTGTCTTCCACTTGGCTCATGGCTATCTTGAACTGTCAAAACAGCCTCTTCTTCATTACATACTTCCTTTTGCTTCCCCAAAACCAGTTGCTCACACAATCCTTTCCCTCTTACCAGCTTGGTGATCTTGATCTCAATGTCATACTCCATGACACGGGTGATCCAACCTGCCCTTTTCTCATTCAAATCCTTGTTGAGGAGGAAGTCCTTAACCCCAGCATGTGAGACCAGCAATTGGACCTTGTTGTTTGAGACTAAATGCTTGAATTTCTTCAAGCTTCTGATTACTGCAAGCACATGCTTTTCAATAAAAGAGTACCTCACTTCGCAGTCATCTAGGCTCTGGCTAAAGAAGGCAATCGGCTGTTCATCATTATCTTTGTTCTGTTGTACCAGAATGGCAGAAATAGTGTCATCACCTCCAAATGCATAGAGGATGAAATCCTTGGAAAAGTCTGGGTTGATGAGAGTGGGTGCTTGGGAGATGGCTTCTTTGATTGCTTCAAAACTCTCCTTGCCTTCTGCCGTCCACTTGAAAGCCATGCTTTTCCTTAACATTTTGGTGATGGGCTTGACAATGGCTACAAAATCTGGGACAAACCTCCGAACAAAGTTTATCCTTCCCAGGAAACTCTGAAGGGCTTTCTTGTGGCTTGGCAATGGTAGAGCTCTTATGGCTTCAACCCTCTCTGGATCAATCGCTAATCCTTCCTTGGAGACAATATGGCCAAGGAGCTTCCCTTCATGTGCAAGAAAGATGCACTTCTTAGGATTTAAGGACACTCTGAACTTTCTACACCTCTGAAACACTTGCCTGAGGTGAAAGAAATGGTCTGCTGCATTCTTTGAGAAGACAGTAATATCATCTAGGTATACCAGCACTATCTTGTTGATCAAGCCTTTGAATGCCATATCCATAGCTCGCTGGAATGTTGCTCCGAGCGTTCGACAGTCCAAATGGCATCTTCTTGTAAGCATATGTGCCCCATTTGGTTGTGAAGGCTGTCTTGAACTGGTCTTCCTCCTTTACCATAATCTGATTGAAGCCTGAGTAACCATCAAGTAGTGAAAACCTTTCTGAACCAGCTACAACCTGCAATATTTTCTCCATGGAAGGGAGTGGATAATGGTCCTTGAGAGAGGCTCTATTCAAATCTCTAAAGTCAACACATAGCCTGATCTCTCCATTCTTCTTTCTGACTGGAACTAAGTTGGCAACCCAACTAGAATGCTTGATTGGGAATATGATTCTTGACTCAATCAGCTTGTCCAATTCTTTCCTCATGAGAGGCTCCATGTGTGGATTGACTGGTCTCTGTTTCTGCCTGACAGGCTTAGTATTTGGATCCAATTCGATGGTATGCTGAGCTAAGTTGGGATTGAAACCTTTCAAGTCTTCATAGCTCCAAGCAAACACGTCAGGGAACTCTTGACATAGGCTGTATGAACTCACATCTTTCTTTCTCAGTTGTCATCTTTCCAATTTGCAATGGCTTGTTCTCTTCTACCAAGATGGATACCGAATCTTCTCTCTTGACCTGAATGTTTGCTTTCTCCTTTCTAAACTGATCATTGGGGTTAAAAATGGACTCCAAAGTGATAAGTCCCTTGGGCAGCTTGTCAGTTCTCAGCTGTATCACTTGGTCACCATATTGTTGTTCCAACTTTTCTTGATTCTTAGCTGAGAACTCAGCTTCTTCTTGCAAGAAATGGATGATTTGCTGGTCATTCTCAAATACTTGCCAACTGACATCGTTATCCGGCACTGAAGGCCTCACAATCACGTGGATGTTTGGCTGTACCTTGTCTTGTTGAATGTTTTCTACAATGTCAAAGGCTGCCCCTACTGCTGCAAGCCTGTCAGCAGCTTGATTCTCTTTCCTAGGAATGGCTTTAATGCCGAAACCCTCAAAATCTTCCATGAGGTCCCACACCCTGTTCTTGTAGCACCTGAGTAGATCATTTTTGGCAGCATGCTGTCCCTTGACCTGATTTACAATCAATTCACTGTCCCCAAAGACTTGCAAGTTCTTTATTTTTTTCTTGATTGCCCAATGCATCCCTTGCACCAAGGCTTCATATTCAGTAGTGTTATTGGAGCATGCAAATTGAAATCTAAAAGCTGAATAGTACTTTACTCCTTGAGGTGAAACAAGCATGGCTCCACCTCCTGCACCTTGTCTACTCCTTGATCCATCAAAAAACAGCTGCCATACCTCATTGTCATCCTTGTGGTTTGGCTTAGTGATGCTAGGAATAGGTTGACTTTCTTCGTGTATACAATAGACTCCTAGCTCAGATTCTTCTATTCCTTGATAAGGATCAAAAGCATGCACCTTGCTTTCCCATTCATCAAGAGTTAGATCCGGGATGTTTCCAACTTTAGTGTCAGTTTCATCCGTGCTTGGGTGATCTTCTTGATCAAATGCCGAGCAATTGGCATTAATCTGACTTGGAGTGTAGGGCTCAATATGGAAGTTTGCAATAGGTTTAGACCTAATTGTGGTCTTAGTTCCATATCTTGTCCTGAATAGCATGTGAGACCAATCAGTGGAAAAATATCCCCCAATCTTGGCAGTGAAGTCCCTTGACAAACATAGGGCAAAGAGTGGTGGAAGGTCTATGACTGACACATCTTGTAAAACAACAACATTTGGACATGCGTGCAAGGTAAGACTCAAATTTCTAATCACTCCAACTGTTGCTATTGCTGTCCCATCCAACTGCACTACCCCTTTGGATGTTGTTTCATACTGAAGCCCTAGCTGATCAGCTATTTTTTTGGGCATGACAGAGCTACTTGCTCCAGAATCAATCATGCAATTATGCACTAGCTGATTTCCAATGATTAATGAAACATAGAAAGGAGGGGGTTTCAGCATCTTCCATTGTTGTCCTCCATGATTTCCTTCAGATTGGGCAGCATTTGTAAGCACTTTTTCTTGCATCTGCAAATTCGAAGCTGGCCAGTCCTTCATGGCAGCTTGCAGCAGATCTCTTTGGCCTGGGATGGATAGGGATTCCCACATAGATATATTGACATTTGTCTTCTTCATCTGATCAATGATACTGAATGGTGATGAAGGATCTCTCTGTTGTCCCTTGGTTTGCACATTTACTCCTTGTATGTGGGTAGTAACAGCTGGCATTTGAGTTGGCCTAGGGGTTGTTCTTGGCTGCCCTTGTGCATTTGAAACGGGACTTTGCTTGCTAATCATTTGTGGAGCCGTGGAAGGTTGTGGATTGGCTGGGGCTAATGGCTTCTCTTCACCCAAATTTCTCCTTTTTGACCTTGTGTTTGCTGCAACACCTTGAGAAACTGCCTGGTTCATGCCACAAAAATCCTCTGCTTGCCAATTTACCAATGTGGTGTCATTTGGGGCTGATTGCTGTTGGAATGTTTCTTGTTGTTGGCTGTTTTCTTGACTGTTCTCACCCTCCACACCAGTAGTTGTTACCATTAAAGCTTGAGTCAAAGCACCATTGAAGCACATGGATTGATTATGAGGCTCATTACATGGAAAACACCAATCATACTCCTGGGAAATGTTATTTTGTGCTGGTACTAATGCCTTAGAGGCAGATATGGCATTTGGATTATAGGGCTGGAATGGTCTATTGGCAGGAGGCCTTGCTTGATTCTGATTTGCAGCTAGATTGGGTGGCCTTTGAGGCTGATATAGCTGCCTATTAGGTTGAGCTTGAGGCTGATACGAAGGTCTAAAACCTTGAGCTTGCTGTCTCTTGAGTGTGACCAACTCATTACCTAAATTTTGCAGTTGCTTCATGACCTCTTGAAGTTCATTTGGGGCACTTGGAAATGAAGTGGAAGCTTCATTTGAAATCTGATTTCTAGGAGTGGGAGAAGGAGCTAAGACAGGTACTTGACTAGTACCTGGGTTCTCTAAACTTGGATATAATGGCATTGGAGGCCTAGGAGCCAATTTACCAGCTTGAATAAGATAGTTTTCGGCTCTAATGGCAATGTTATAAGCAGTAGGTAAGGTTGTGCCTCCCATTGATTGAATTAACATAGAAATATCAGAATTCAAAGCTTTAAGATAGTATAGAAAAGCACCTTCTGTTGTTGGCCTGACTGCCACTGGAATCCTATCCCAAGACTTTTGAAATCTAAAGTTGAAGTCAGTCAGCTGCTCATTGGGAGCTCTCTTGATAGTTGTTAATTGTTCCAGTAGAGAAAAATTGTCTCCCTTTTCCCCAAACTGCTCATGGAGAACTATGCATAACTGATTCCAATTTGTGATAGAACCAGGTGTAAGGCTCCTGAACCATTGTAATGCCTTCCCTTTGAATGATGATGTCAGTAATTTGATAGCCACATCCATTTCATTTATCTCATGGATTGCACAGATGTTAGCAATGTCTTTGACATGATCACCAGGAGTGGTATGATTTTCTCCAGTGAAAAATGGAATGTTCTTTAACGCTGCAATTGGAACTGGATTCTGTGCATTGAGGGAAAGTTGGCTGCTGCCAGTGAAATTGACAAAGGGATTTGGTGGTTGCACCATTCTAATTGGTCGAAGGACTCTTGAATACTGAATGAAAGGCCGAGAAGGTGGAGGAGTTGAGAGAGTTCTGTTTGGTGGAGATGGAGACCTTTGAATCCTTCTTCCTCTTGGCCTTCTTCTTGGAGATAATTACAGGTATTCAAACAGCACTTCTTCTTCTCCAGCTCTTGACCTTGTGATTCTTCTCATAAGCTCTCAGGCCTGCACTACTGAAACCAGTTGATTTTCCTTTTGGAGTCGCCAGATATGTGAATAATAGCTCTTTTCAAGCAAGAAAATTGCAGCAGATGCATATCAACTTTGCTGCAATAAAAATGAGACCTCTAGGTCCCACCGGGTGTGCCAAAACTGTTAGTGTAAAATCACAGCACCCCTGGATGCAGGTCAGGTTTCTAGGTCCATCACTTTGGCATCCAGTGTGATTGCATAACATTGAATCCTTTCTCCAAGTGTGGGACTTAAAAAAATGAGAAAGGATTCTCCAGAGAAGGCTGGTTCCTATTCCTCTGTTCAGATGCACACGAATATGCAGAGGGTTTTCTCAAAACCTAATCTAATCTGCCAAGGAGACAAGGTAAGAAGATGCATAAAATAAATTTAAGCTAATAGAGGTGATGCACCAAGGAATGAAGAACACATATTTTTCCAGTGAACACAGACCATTTGAATGTGATATAAGATCATGCACATATGACAAAACCTGCAGTGAAAGACCAGGAGGATGCAAAAATGAACACAGAGAGGGCTGAGAATCATCCACAGACATGCATTACTTGCTCCAAAGATTGATACAATACACTACAGAATTCCATGAGGCAGAATAGTATTACAGTTCAAATGAGAGGTTCGAACTCCACAAACTCGCCTGAAGAGAAGAAGGGAGAGGCAAAACAAAAAAATGTTCGACCCTTGAAAAGAAGCTCCTCTTTACAATATATAGAAAGAATGAGAGGAAAGAGAGAGGGGGAAGCCAAATCTACTCCAACCACCTCTAGGTTACATTCAGTTCATCTCATTATGACAGAAGCGGCGGATCCTGACAAAATGGTGGGCTGTCCAACAGAAGCGGTGAACTGTTTGTTGCATTAAAGTTGTTTGTTGAAGCATTACTTCTGCTTATTATTTCGTGCCAGAGGTGTTTCTTGATTTTCTCTCTCCAAACTGAACCAAAATGCAAGATTGACCTTGGAATCGTGTAGAGAATCTCACAAGCTTTCTGTTGATATAAAGAACGTGAAAATCTGAGCTCTGGATCGAAAGATATGTCGATCTGAATATTTAGGGCACAAAACAGGCGAAAACGGATTTTTAAATTTCTTCCTGCACTCTGCCACCTGGATGACACGTGGCAGGTTCTGATTTACTGAGCAACTCTCTCTCCTCCACCTCTCGGTAGTCTCTCTTTTGAAATTTCCTTGTGGGCCCCAGCTGGGACACGTGGCACTATCCCATTGGTTCGGGCTGACCCTTCAAATCTCGCCCTTTGACCTTTTGACCTTTTCCCTTGTGACACATGTCATGATTTGGTTGGTTCTCAACCCTTTCAGCTCCTTCACGTCCACCGCATCCATTTGTCCTAGATGTCCCAGTACTGCTTGGGACAAAATCCTCCGGTTCGCCCGATTCGGCCGGTTCGCATCTATTTGTCCCACTTGTCCCTGTGCTTCGCGGGACAAATTCTTCCGGTTCGCCCGATCCGGCTGATTCGTGTCCTCACGGCGCAGATGTCCCATTTGTCTCTGGACTGTTTGTTCTCATTTTGGCTGAACCGGCCAGTTCGCATATCTTTGTCCCAGATGTCCCAAAGCAGTTAGTGCGAAAGTTCTCCTTTTCGGCCGATCCGGGCTTTCCGCATCCGCCACGTCCATTTGTCCCACTTGTCCCAGTTTTCCTTGTGCTGAAGTTTCTTGTTTCGGCCGAACCGGCCTGTTCGCGTCCTTCGTGCACTCTTGTCCCACTTGTCCCTTTGATGTTTGGGCTGCCTGTAGGCTTTTCGGCCGATCCGCGCCTTGACATCCCAAATGTCCCAACTGTCCCGGGGACTAGGACTTAGCCGATTTTCACATTTTTTCTGGCCCAGGCTTATCTTCTGCAACTTCTTCGCATCTTCTCAGAGCTTTCTCTTTTCAACCTGGACGGGAGAGTTAGAAAAATTTCTGAAGGGACCCTAGAAACATGACTTTTTGCCCTGAATCAATTTATCTGCCTGGGACTTGAGAATTCTGATGCATGTTATCAAATTAACCCTGGGGGGGTGAATTTTGGATAACAGCAAATGAAACAATTCCCTCTATGGATGAAGGAGCATCTGCAATAATCTCCTCAATAGATGGAGCAGGAGGAAATTGAGGAAGAGCTGGTATGATGTCAAAAACACCATGAACCTCACAAACATTATTGTCATTGGTCAAGGGTTCACTAGTTTGGTTAGATGAAGGGGTGTGTTTTGGGAACAGTTTCTTGAAGATGTGAATATTCTGATTAGTTGGTGCGTTAGGGTTATCCAAGATGAGATCTCCACTATCGAACATTTCTTGGACAATATTTTTAAAAGTTATACAATTATTATCACTATGACCTTTAACGCGATAATAGTTGCAGTAATCATTTTATTTATCCCACCAAGGCATAAGATGGGAAGGTTAAAAACTAGTATGTGGTTTGAAGGGTGGAAGATTGATTGCTTCATATTTTTAAATTTTTTCTAAAACCAAAGAATAGGGTTCTCCTATGAGAGTGTATTTTCATTAGTCCAGCTTGAACTAAAAATCCTGAACAGGACAAAGGTTAGAAGAAGGCTTTGATTGGTTAGATGGGTGAGATGGGCCAGATTTCAAAACTATCACGTGGGAAGATCCTTTTTCTTTGGAGTGATTATTTTGTGGTTTGGAATAATAAGAGGTATCATTTGTGTAGACACCAAATTTGGGTCTTACGACACCCTGTACCCCGCATCTTGTCTCGCAACCTAACCCTACCTCACCACCTAAACCTTACACACTTAATTATTTATTAATTACCTTCTAATTAATAAATCCACATCTCCAACCCTACCACCTCACCTTGCCACCTCACCATGACCTAGCCCTAACCCTAAACTAACCTAATTAAGACCTATAACTTGGTCCAGACCCACACCCATGACTCATCACCCCTCACCCACACCAAAACAAACCTAATAATGACTTGACCAAGCCCACAACTAACCCCTCAGGAGAAAAGGAGGGAAAGTTGGATATTTTACTAAAATAGCCAACTTTGACCTAACCGACATCAGTCCCTATGCGACCGGCGTCGGTTATGCAACCACCATTGGTTCCCTGTAAATGACCTCCCCCAGCCAAAACAAAGGGATCCAAATTCATTTTGTAAGAGAGGGACAAGTGAGAGAGAGAAGAGGTTACAGAGAGGAGTATTGAGCCCAAGACTGTAACTGAGCAACTAGATCATGGTCACACTCATCCAAACATTGGGAGAGTCGAAGGATAGCTTCATCAGCTCACTTCTGATTTCAGGATCATCCCAGCTAATCCTTGCCTTCGCCACTGCATTCCTTGAACCTGCATCCACATCAAAAACTAGTAAGTAGTCTCTTTTATTACCTTGTATGCTTCTAGACACTACTTTGTGAACTTTTGATTCATAGTGATTATAAGCTCACTCCTGGATCTACCACCCGGAAGCACCCTGCACCTAACCTTCATTCACCCATCTCTATATTGCCCCAAAGATAGATTTCTCACTCTCCGAGTCTTCTCTATCACCCTACTACTCCCCTCAACCATCTACCAACATTCTAAACCCCATAACCACCTCACAACCAACCTCCATTTAAAAGCCCCTAAATCACTACCCCTACCGATATCGGTTATCCCCTACTGGTACCAGTTTCATAACCGCGGTCGGTTATCCAGTGACTGGAATCAATCACTGTGACTTATACCAAAAACCAACCTTTCACCTATTTACCTCCAAACAATCTCATATCTAGCCTTGTCTATCCTTGTAACTTGATCTAAACGTATCAATAACCAGTGACCAAACAAACAACATGACATTTTATTATTGGTAGTTTAGTCTCTATTGCTTTTAGTAACGAGGTACCTAAATCATGATTTTGTAATAGCTTCTTTATTATCATTTTCATTAATTTGTATTAAAAGCGAATTGACCACCTTCGAAAGGAAGTCTAATATTTCCTAGGCCCAAGGTAGTTCCCTCACTTATTGTTTAACGAAAATCTGGTGCTCTTGCATTCTTATTTATAGGTAGTCTTTCCCTGAAAAAAGGAGCTCTTCACAATTGGTCTGATCCCTCTACGATACGTGCACACCTTCCCAACACTCAACAGGTATTCCTCCTAGCGCTAACCCTTATCTATTTCTCAAGAGAATGAAAAGATAGAAATAACTCTATTCTGGAACAAAATTCTGTGTGAAACATTTTGGCACGCCCGGTCCCACAGAATTTTGTTCTAGAATAGAGTTATTTCTATCTTTTCATTCTCTTGAGAAACAAATAAGGGTTAGGGCTAGGAGGAATACCCATTGAGTGTTGGGAAGGTGTACACATACCGTAAAGAGATTAGACCGATTGTGAAGAGCTCCTTTTTATCTGGGAAGGACTACCTATAAATAAGAATGCAAGACCACCATATTTTTGTTAAACAATAAGTGAGGGAACTGCCTTAGGCCCAAGAAATATTAGACTTCCTTTTGAAGGTGGTCAGTTCCCTTTTAATACAAATAAATGCAAATGATAATAAAGAATCTATTGCGAAATGACGATCTAGGTACCTCGTTACTAAAAGCAATAGAGACTAAACTACCAATAATAAAATGTCATGCTGTTTGTTTGGTCACTGGTTATTGATACATTCAGATCAAGTTACAGGGATAGACAAGGTTGGATATGAGATTTTTTGGAGGTAAATAGGTGAAAGGTTGGTTTTTGGTATAAGTTACAGTGACTGATGCTGATCACTGGATAACAGACTGCGGTTATAAAACCGGTACCGGTAGGGGATAACTGATATCGGTAGGGGAAGTGATTTAGGGGCTTTTAAATAGAGGTTGGTTGTAAGGTGGTTACGGGGTTTAGAAGGATGGTTGAGGGGAGTAGTAGGGTGATAGAGAAGACTCAAAGAGTGAGAAATATATCTTTAGGGCAATATAGAGATGGATGAATGAAAGTTAGGTGTAGGGTGCTTCCGGGTAATAGATCCAGGAGTGAGCTTATAATCAATATGAATCAAAAGTTTAAAAAGTAGTGTCTAGAAGCATACAAGGTAATAAAAGAGACTACTTACGAGTTTCTGATGCAGATGCAGGTCCAAGGAATGCAGTGGCGAAGGCAAGGCTTAGTTGGGATGATCTGGCAATCGGAAGTGAGCTGATGAAGCTATCCTCTGACTCTCCCAATGTTTAGATGAGTGTGACCATAATCTAGTTACTCGGTTACAGTCTTGGGCTCAATACCTCTCTCTGTAACCTCTTCTCTCTCTCTCACTTGTCCCTCTCTTGAAAAATGAATCCGGATCCCTTTGTTTTTGTTGGGGGAGGTCATTTATAGGGAACTGATGGCAGTTACCTAACTGATGCTAGTCATGTAGGGACCGATATCGGTTAGGTCAAAGTTGGCTATTTTTAGTAAAATAGCATACTTTCCCTCCTTTTCTCCTGAGGGGTCATTTTTGGGCTTGGTCAAGTAATTATTAGGTTTGTTTTGGTGCGGGTGAGGGGTGATGAGTCATGGGTGTGGGTCTAGACCAAGTTATAGGTCTTAATTAGGTTAGTTTAGGGTTAGGGCTAGGTCATGGTTAGGTGGCGAGGTGAGGTGGCAGGGTTGGAGATGTGGATTTATTAATTATAAGGTAATTAATAAATAATTAAGTGTGTAAGGTTTAGGTGGTGAGGTAGAATTAGGTTGCGAGATGAGATGCGGGGCACAGGGTGTCGTAAGACCCAAATTTGGTGTCTACAATTTGATTTAAATGCAGTGTTCTTGTTACGTAATTATATCTTCTTCTCTTCAATGGCTTGAATTTCAAGTTTTTGGGCCATGATGAATGCATCATCGAATGTGAGGAAGGTTTGAACTTAGATAATTGGTGAGGTGTGCCTAGCACAAGCCCTAGTGAATAACTCTATTAACTCAATTTGAGGAAATTGAAATGTGAGCTAATTTATTAGGCTCCACTAACAAGCCAAAAAATCTGTGATATATTCTTCTTCATATTGTTGTGTCGAGTACAAGTCGGTCATGGTGAATTTCTTGATGATGTTTATAGAAATGTGGTCTAGGAAAGCTTTAGCTACTAGGTTGAATGAGTAAATGGAGTGCCTAAGGAGATCACTATACCAATCCAATGCAAGTCTTGTCAAGGACATTGTGAATCTTTGTAAGAGAAAAGTGTCATCATGAGTGATCAGATAAAACCCATGTTTAAAAGAATGCAAGTGTTGTTGTGGGTCTTCTTTGTTCTTAAACCAGTTGAATTTACAAATTTTCCAATGTATAGGGTATGGAAAAATTGGAATGGATGGATGAATGAGCTCATTGTAAATCTCATCGTATGTAAGAGAATTACATGAGCCAGAGACTGATGCTTCCAATTTTTGCATCTTATCTATCATCATTTTGATAACATCATTAGTAGGTTGTGATCACTATGCACCCCATATAATATAAGGGGAAAGGTGATGAAGGAATGACGTTGGCAGCACCCCAGTATATGGTGGTGTCAAGTACGAAAATTGTGAGGGAGGAATAGATGCAGGTGGAAAGTTTCTTGAATAAGCGATAGATGAGTTAAGGGGATTCTGGTGATAAGTGTAGGTAGATGGAGTGGATGTAATGACTCTCGTAGTAACTGGATGAAGATACTGCAAGATAGAGACGACAATGTTTTGGAAGGGAGTATGGGCTGCTGACACCATGGGTAGCTGAGATGTAATAGGTATATGAGAGGTGGTGGGTGTAGATAGACCTACAATCAATGCAGTTGATAAAGGAATGGTTGACATCATAGGAGTAACTGACATCAATGGTGTGACAAATGTCATAGGTGCAATAGATATCAATGATGTAGGGTCAAGTTGGGACACCACAGGTGGTAAGGTAGAAGAGGGTAATGCCAATCTAGTAATAGTTGATGCAGAAGTGGGTGTGAGGGTAGGAGGAATGGACAAAGGCATGCCATATACAAGTTTCCTGATGAATCCTGAGTGGATGAATGGGATAAATAATATTGTAAAGCAATGGAGTTTTAATCAAGGATTCTTGTGAAATCCTCATCCCCAGGACTGATGGTAATAGGCTAACTGGGATCCAGAGGTGATAGAATGGAAGGAGGTGATGGGCTAGGTGGGAGCGGCTGAAGGATAGTGTGGAATACGAGGTTGTTGGCTTGGCTATGAGTCAAAACCATGTGAATTATAGTAGAAATGGTAATCTGATCTCTGTAGATGACATAGAAGCATAGAAGGAATGGAGAAAATAGTTCTGGAAGGTGAAAATTGGTCATTGTTTTAATTAAAAATTTAAAACATAGAGGTCGACGGTGGTTGGGTAACTGTTTTTTGTGATAGATGGTAACAATTACAGTTATAGGACCAATACCAGTTGCTATGTAAAATCAAAACATTAGTAAATTAGACCATAAATGATGAAAATGAAGTAAATATGGACCTTGAAAATGCTTTCAAAGACACAGAGATATGATGATGTAGCTAAGTAAACCCCAGAAAGAACATAACTGTGATGAATTCTACTTTTGTTAAAATGATAAAAAACATTAGGAAACTGAAAATGGTCAGTATATTGATGATGGTTAGATGAGTAAATTGATGATGGTCATTGTACCGATGCTAGTCACTATGAAATTTGTGAAAATATGGGAAAAATTTAATTTGGTAACTTAGAGAAAATAAAATAGCAACCCAAAAACTTGAGCATGGAAATGATTGAACCTTAAAAAACTTAGAAAGATTCAGAATACACCAACTATGATTATGGAGTGTGAAGGGAAAGAAGAATGGAGAATACGACCTCACACCTAAAAACACAGATCAAGAAAAAACTAGAAAACACAAAATCTTATGTGGTTGATTTTATGTTCCTTCTTATGTCATTTAAGACTTAATTTTGAATAGATTAGAGTTTTTGGTTTCATAAAAGGTTCCCTACAAAAATCCAACAACTAAGGATAGTTTCTGGTAGGTTTTGGAAAGGGAGGTCCTTTCCCTGAGATAATCTTTGGATAGAAAAACTACTTTGGAGCCCATTGTTAATCCTCAATCCCTGCGATGTCTATATGATCCTGACAGTAGTGATCCTCATTCAAGTCATCCCTAAACCACGCCATCGACATAGTCTTGGGTGGCGCAATCAACCTGACTACTCCTTGTGAACTTTTCTCGACCAAAAGTGTCCCTTATCCTGGTGCAGGTGCATGTACTATGGGACCGTGTCCATGTGCCTCCCAAAATGTTCTACCAATGAGTGTGTGATAAAACAGATAAGGTAAAAGGTCAAGGAGGAATACCTATGATATGTTGGTTAAAGGTTGAATGTGCATGTTACTGACTTTATCTAAGCTGATTGTAGAGAACTCCTTTTTGTCTAGGAATGACTACATGTAGATACAAAGCAAGACTACCAAATGATATTAAATAACAAAATTCAGAAGACTACCTAGCAAGGCTAGATTTGGGAATTATGATGCATCCTTGAATGACTATCAATCCTCTATTGTTATCAAATCAATGAAAGTAAATACAAGAAATAAAGATCCTATTGCTAACACTTTGATTTAGGTATCTAAAAATGTTATCAAAAAACTATATTAAGAAAAGTATTGAAATCTAAACTAATCTAGCATCAGGAAATGTATGTTTCTGGATGGGACAAGTTGAAGGAGTGTTAGGTAAGGTCACAAAGGTATCTGGTAAGGTATTAGTGTAGTTTAGGTGATGTTAGAGGCAGTTTGGTGAAGTTTAAAAGAAAACAAAGTGACTGATATCAGTCTTGTGACTAATTCCAGTAGAGAGGGGAGACCAATGATGGTTAAAGTGACTGGTAGGGGAAATTTGATAGTAAATTATTAAACAGAAGTTTTTAGGCTCTATGTGATTGCAAATAGAGAGAGGGTAGTATGGTTTGGGTCATAATATGGCTAAGAAGACTCAGGGATACTAAGGAGGAGGTTTGGAATGATTAAAATGCTTACAATGGTTGAATAGTGGGTTGGTGGAAAGAAGGTGATATACATGAAAAAAAGGAAATAAACTACTGAAAGGAGAAAAATATCTACAAAAGGAATAAGCCAAATGATTAGAATCATAATACTTACTTGATGTCTTGCAGATATTTGGAGTTAGAACGGTTGATGGTTGATCAAAGAAGAAGTGCTTGAGTCCAATGCCACAAATATATGGCCTATTTTATCTTGTGAGTATTCTAATGCTCTGGAAGGGAAAACGGTTGCTTCTCTTGCACTATGGTTATGTGTGTTCATCCTCTTGATGTAGGAGGGCTTGCAGATTTGCGCTTGAATGTAATCACGATATAATAACTAAATGACCAACCCGTGTAAAGAGTTTTGAAATTTTATATAAGGTAACTGATGACAGTTAGGTGACCGTTGTCAATTGAGGGATAACCGGCGTCAGTTAAGTCGAGAAAGTATAGGTTTACAAATAATAGGTAGATCTTTACTATTTTTGGTGTGATTTTGATTGATTTTTCTTAGGGAAGTTGAGTTCACATGAGAGAATGTAGGAAGTTCATAGAAGAATTTCAATTAGGTTTAGAAAGAAGTCTCAATTAGTTAGGTCAAGTGGTGACTCAACACTGGGAGTTATGACTCGGTCATTGTGAATTAAATGCCCCTGGAATGGGTCTAGGATCAGGTGTAATGATGAGGTGGATATGTGAGGATGAAATTAACTTAATTACGATAATTAAATTGATTAATAATGTGAGGATGAATATTAATATGGGATGAAGGGGTCATGAAGTCTTGAAATATATTACGTTAATTGATTGAAGGGGACCAAGGGGAGTGTGACCTAAATTTGGGGTCTACACCATCCTCTCTTAAATGGGGGTAGAATACTATTATCACTAGAAAACCTTGGCACCTGACACATCAAAACTTCTTAGATAATCCACTATCGACATCAATATAGGAACTCGAAAGGATCCTCGCGTAGTCAAAGTCAGTCAATATTTATACTTGTAATAATTACAAGACTTCACTACCTTCCTCTCTTAAATATTCAATCTTTCACATGGTCATATAGTGATATGCCAGGTATTGACCTTGATATTGTTTTTCACAACATCGTCACCTATCCTAATGCTAAGCATGTCAAACAAAAGCTATGTAAGATGCACCCTCACATAGCTCTTCTCATTAAAGAATAGTTATAACCTATGCTATCTGCTAATTTCATCATACCCATTGATTATTCAAAATGGGTCTCTACTATTGTTCCTATAACCAAAGCCTCTGGAATGTTACATTTGTGTATTGACTTCTAGGATCTTAACTTTGCTTATCCAAAAGATGACTTTCCCCTTCCAAACATTAACCAACTTGTCGATATAACCACCAGCCACAAAATGATCTCCCTTATGGATGGATTCTCTTACTATAATCAAGTCCTTATCACTACCAACCATGAACAAAAAATATATTTTATCACCCCTTGGGATACCTTTTGCTATCAAGTAATGCCCTTCAGACTTAATTTTTTTGGAGCCACTTATCAACACACAATGACATACATCTTCCATGATCTCATCTAAAAAATAGTAGAATACTATATCAATGATATTTTAGGTAAATCTAAGAAACAAAAGGATCATCTCACTATCCTAGACATAATTTTCACTTGTCTTATATTATACTTTCTCTACCTTAACCCCACTAAGTGTGTGTTTGGTGTTATCAATGGTAATATCTTAAGCTTTATTGTTTCTATCTGAGGAATTAAAGTAGACCCCACCAAGATTAAGGAGATCATCAGAATCCATCCTCCATGAAACCTCAAATATCTTCATAGTCTATAAGGCAAAATTCAATCAATCTTTCATTTCATCTCACAAATTTCAGACCGTTGTTAGCCTTTCCATCATCTTATCTAAAAGGATGTAAGCTTTAAAGGGAATTCTATTTGTTAACATGCCTTTAACAACCTCAAACAATACCTTTTATCACCACCCTTTCTTACACCTCCACATGAGAGGGAGCCATTCTACCTATATATATCCAGTACCATTCATGCCCTTAGATCCATGCTTGCTAATCAAGATGAGAAAGGTCGGGAATAGGTTGTTTACAACATAATATGCACTCTCCATGACTATGAGATGCATTATACCAAATCTAAAAATTATTATAGTGCCTTATACTTTGCAACATGCAAACTCCATCACTACCGTCTTAATCACAAAAAAGATTGTCATAACTAGATTTAACCATCTTAAAACCATGCACTCTAAAGCATATCATAGTGATTGTATTACTCAATGGCTTATGTTTATGACCAATTTTTACCTTGATTTCATTTCACAAAAATCTATCAAAGTACAATCCATCATTTATCAGATCATTGAAGCTCCCCTTTCTGACAATCAAACACCTCATGAACAATTCCCTAACGAATCTATTAACACTATTGATCATGAATACACTCCTATCAAAATGAGCCTCTTCTTTGATGGATCTAAATACTAGTAAGGGGAGGAATCTATATTGTTATCATACCTTTATAGGGGTCCCCTATCCCATTATCTTTTAAAATAAAGTTTGAATTTACTAACAATATGGAAGATTATGAAGATTTAATTATGGGTCTCTAGAAAACCATCATGCTCAGTTTTCAAATATTAGAATTCTATGGGGACGCAAAAAATTTCATCAACAAAATTAAAGGAATTTATTAATGAAAAAATGATATTTTCCAAATATATAAATCCATTTTTTAATTCCTCTGAGAATCTTTCGACCGTAACATCATCCAAATAGTTCCACAATATTTTAACAAATTTGCGGACACCATGGTCTCTTTAGCATCTATCATACCTTTATCAACTAATGGTTCTAAATTATTCATCGTTGTTCATAGACTATATTAAACATCTCATAATAATAAACTTCTGTTTATCAACCTTGTCAAAAAAATCCGGCATATCTCTGGTATACTCAGACATTTGACTATCTTTAGAAATCCAAAATTCCTCCTGATCTATATACAAATACTAAATGATATTTCCTTCAACATGTTAACTAATATGTCATTATAGGTGGTGTCTTATATAAATGTGGATTTGATGGTCTCTTATTAAGATTCCTCAAGTCTCATGAATCTACCAAATCCATTCAAGAGTTTCATGACAATACATGTGGTGGACATTTCAATGGTACAACTTTCGCTAAGCATGTCCTCTAAATGGGCTATTACTAGCTTACTATCTAGTAAGATTGTTGTGTGTATGTTAGTAAGTGCATAAAATTTCAACAACATTCTAAACTCACTAACATCCCCAATCAATCCTTACAACCCACTCAAGAACTATGATCCTTATTGCAATAGGGGTTAGACCTCATTTGTAATATCAACCCTCATTCATCACAACAACATCACTCTATCATCAAAACAACTAAATACTTCACGAAATGGGTGGAGGCCATTCCCTTAACATCTACTAAAGATAATAATTTTTTTGACTTTATTTATCAACATATCGTATGACACTTTGGTATCCCTCGCAAACTAGTCAGTGATAATGGAAAGTCCTTCAAGAATAAAGATGTTAAGAAATTTTGTGACACATTTAACATCGAACTAATATTTTCATCACAATAGTATCCAAACAAAAATGGAAAATTTGATGCTTCTAATAAAACACTTAAAAATTCTCATGAAAACTGTTGACAAAGAAAGTAAAAACTGGCATCTCCAAATCCTATTTTCTCTCTAGGCTTATCGAATTACCATCCTTACCCCTACAAGTGCTACCCCATTTTCTGTAGTTCATGGCTCTGAGTCAGTCTTACCCCTTGAAGCTAAAATCCCATCACTCCACATATCCCTTAGATATTTTATCTCTCATGAGGACTATCATCAAGATTATCTAGCACAATTAGAATTATTAAAAGAAAAACACTCAAGAGCTCTCGAACACCATCATTTCTATCAAGAGTGCATCAAGCGTGTGTATAAAAACATATCAAAGAGTGTGACCATAACATCGGTGACCTTGTCTCAAAAGAAAATAAAAATGTCACTACTCTGAAAATGAGTAAACATAGAAATTTTTTCCCTAACTAGATCGGTCCATATGTCATCACTCATAAGTATGGGTCAAGAGTTTATTGGCTAGCCTCCCTTGATGGTATACCTATAAAGGAACCATTGAATGCCTTGAACTTACGACCTTTATATTATTAACACATCAAGTAATATGACAATATTCACATCAAATATCTTATTTCACCACCAACCCATCTAATTATTGTAATGATTTGAAAGTATGTTGTTTTTACCGTCACTATCCTAAGAACCTTAAAGATGAGCATCACAGATCTGGCCATTGCATTTTTCTTATGGAAAAGTTCCTCTTTAGCAAGAACCACACAAATAATTACATCCATCCACCTTATCTACTAAATAGAAATATGTTATGGGATACACATTTTTTTTTTGTGCATACATCTCTCCCCCTCCTTGAAATGGTATACTATTGCCCTCAGTGTAAAAAATTAAAAAGTAAAAAAACATATATGGATGCATCTTATCAAAATAAATAGATTGATCCCTCAAATGACAACTATAAAAATCATATTATTAAAAATAATAAATCAAACCAATCCCTCAAAGGATAGTTACGTGCCAAAATCATAGATCGATCCCTTGAAGGATGAATCTTAAAGGAAAAAATAAAAATAGTTAAAAATTGTAGACCACTCCCTCAAATGATGGATACCCATGTAAAAATTATTCCCACATCGACCAGCCTTAAAAAAATTCAAAATATAAAAAATCATCCTAGGGAATATTCCCACATTAATTATCTTTCCCATTACTGCAAACTTCCCACATTGATCAATTTGTTTCAAAATTAAAAAAAAATAAAGTTTTGGCATGTCCTTATAAAACCATTGAAAGGAGAACCTACTCTCCTACACAACCTACATATGTCTACCCTTCTCATGTTCAAAGAAGGTATACATTTCACTTTCATCCCTATCTGGTATTTTTACATGTATTTACCCATTGTTAATTATTTTTTAATGTTCGTTACAAGGCAAAAAGCAAAAGTGTCATTATTTTACATTTTACCAGCACATATGTTAAAATTTCATCCAAGACCAATCATTCCAAAATTTATTCCCATCCAAAATTAGATAAAATTTTGAATACATATTAAAATCACATTGCAATTAAAATCCATATCTTAGAAAAATCTCATAACAAAATTAATTACATCTATCACATCTCAAATAAACCATATTAAAAATTAATAGTGCATCCATGAACAAACCAAACATCACATCAAAATATGTCAACACATAATCCAAAATCATAATCATACATACATGCATACATACATATATACATATATACATACATACATACATATATCTAAGTGTCACAATAAATCATCAATCTTAAAAATATACATTATCTATCAGCTTCAAAAAATAGTTGTGTACATCAAAATATCATATCACTAAGTAAACTGAACTCCCAACACTATAATAGAAAACCAACATTAATCCCAAACCTATTCTCTATCCTCCATGACCATAGCTCCATATAGGTATGTGCAAGTAATGCAGGGGCCCATGTAAAGACTATCCTCTGATTTATCATGTCATTAACCACATTTGTCAACATCCATGGTAACTGACCCTTTACAGATTCAAAAAAATCATAGTTAGTAATCCCTATCATCATCAAGGTCATCAAAGCTCATCCCTCTGTCTTGGGACTATACAAAGACCCATAAGAAAACACACTTTATATAAAAACTAACCCATTGACATCATCCCCATACAAAATCCTTTTCATTCCTAGCCTATTTGTCTCATAAATCAAATATATGCCCTCCCTTGCACAGGAAATCATAAAATCATGTGTACATCCTCTAGGGTGATGGTAATCTCACCCATCGATAGCCAAAAAATTACATATAATAGGATCTCGCGTCTCTAAAAAATCCAATAATAACCCTCATTTCCAATGAATATACCTATGATGGAACACTGCACATAAACCCACATCCTCCAAATGAATCCAATCATCATTTGATAACGAGGCTATCACACCATCAAAAATCAATGGGGTCCTATCTCGGATTGTCAATTTATCCCTTGCCTCTTTCCACAAAATCATAGAACATCCATTAGACCATTATTCAATAAAAATATCAATATTCAACTTAAAATAAATTATTCGTCAATGATTTTCTACCATCATCGGCATTTATCTGTAATCGTAGGTGATTCATGAAAATCACTAGTGATTCCTACAAGCTTACCTCTCTCAAGGTAGGCCTCCTCCTTTTTGATCCTCCTATAGTAGCCATTTCACACTTATCACTAAAAAAAACTAAACCAAAGCTCTTAATCACTTCTATCGCACACTGTAATAATGAAATTACCGTGGTAAAATTTGTTATATATATATATATATATATATATATATATATGCATTTTTTTCCTCCTTGGAATCGTCAAGGATTCCCTTCAATAATCGGATATTATCAAAAATTGTCAATGACTCATCTGTATCCCCCACAATTCATAAAAAAACTATCAATACCTATTTTCAAACATCCCCATCATTTGAAAAAATATCAAAATTATATAACTGGTACCTTTTTTTAAGCATGTGCCTCCTTTCAAATTCCCCAAACTTTGCATACATTAAAAAACCATATGTTTATATGATACAAACCCCTTGGTTCCTTTATCACTTAGATTCCTAGTTCCCAAATCCCACATTTTTTGGACACATAACAACATACCTAGTCAGTACTAGGTCCTCTTGCTTTTACTCCCTGTAATTCATACGTATATAGGTTGTTAACCCTTTATTTTCCCTATCGTTTGACTTTACGAGCATGTCAAACACATATTTTATAGCTATCTTGTTTCTATACCTCATATTGGGGAAAATTAAAATGAAATGCACATCAACCTATCGAATCAATTCTATCAAACTGTTGATTATTTTTGCTTTTTTGCAATCACTCCTAGTTTTAGGAGAGATCACCCATCTAAACAAATCAATCTATCTCAATCACTTTTGTCTAGCACTTTTCATATCTCAAACCACTCAAAAAAGGGGGAAAATTTAGACACCAAGATTTTATCACCTTCCTACATCCCTGCATACCCCTCACATATACACATGAAATTATAAAACCTATCACTATAGCATTATCCTAAGTCGTCCCCCTCACCCATAAAATCACTTTTTACAACTCCTAAATTACATTTACATACCTAAACCACATAACCATCCTTAAACCACTCCAAACCTATTTTATCCTTACACACTAACCTCCTTAACTCAACCTAACCTCTTCCCAACAATTTTACCTCATTCTAATACCCTAAAATCTAGTTTGGGAAGTGGTTAAAACCAATTCTTAACCCTTTCCCCAATTTTTTTGGATCTTTGGTGATTTAATATCTATTTTTACCTCCTTTATCTGGGATCTTCATAAATTTTTCAAGCATCCTTACATATTTTTTTTACCCTATAGTGAAACTTCATTACTCTAGTGAGCATCAAGCCCAGAAAAAACATACATAACCTATAAATATCAATCATATCAGCTATGTTTTCAAAAAATATTCCCAGAAGCTCAACTATCATCTATATTAACTTCAACCATCATCTTCAAACTGTATTTATCTTATCCCCACATTCCAAGGCACTCCTTTGGAATTTTTAAAATTGCTTTGGTCTCATAACATTCCAAAAGCATCATTTTAGATCTTTGTTTTCCATCAAATTGTCATAAGCAACGATTTACATCTCTATTTTCCATCAACTTTTTGTTTTTTGAGAAAATCACTATCTTACAACAACCGTTTTCTATTCCTTTCAATCTCTGGTGATTCCTTTTAATGACCCTCTAAAATCCTAAATCACATGTAATTCCTTTAAATCTCCTATGATTTCTTTTTTCAACTTACTTTAATCAAATCATAGCATTTCATCAACTTTAATCTATTTATCTGGATTTAACTTGTTTGTTTTAATTATATCTATACTTTAGATGATAGTTCCAAGTCAATCACACCCTATCACAAGTATATTCAATATTTCTATCATCCATCAACCCTTTATGTGGGAGAACTTTGACATCCTTCAAAAACTAACTTTGTGTGCTATTAGATTTTCACCTGATATAGAGGCCATTTAGAATCAGATTGAATTCCTCCACAAGATCTAATAGGAAACAGATGACTTTTTGTATGACTATTTCAAAGATATCTTGATTTCTTCCGCTCTAACTTGGGCCACCTACGAAGTGGAACAAGATATTACCTTCCATATTGAATTCTAATATTCTTATCATTATCATTTTTCTATTTCTATTGTTATTTTCAATATACTTAATTACATCTGAATGAGTAGACATCCTCCAAGAAATACACTTTAGATTCTTGGAATCGGTCTTTTCTAAGCAGCTCGTTATCCCATTTATCTAATATTTTTTACATATCTCTAATTGCATATCACTTCACTAGACAAAAGGATGATTTGTGCACTTATTTGGATCCTTTGACATCAATCAATCATCATTATCAACTTCAGACACCTCGGAGGTCAGTTAGTTTTGTTATTTCATTTTTATTAATTTAAAATAGTAAATCAAAAACTCTTTGGTACAACCACTTATTTAAATTACACAAATATAACAAACTCTTCAACCTATGTTTAAACATGAACAAACTATTTTGTCTTATAAACCTTTCACTAGTAGCTCATTTTGATCCTTAAATATTATACAAACTTTTGATTAATAAAATACCTCACAACATATAAAAATTTGTTTCCTTTCTTGTTGACATCATTCAAGGATCAAAAGCGTATATCACTCATACCTACAACATTTACAAACAATACATATTTATAAATGAAAAAATTCTTAATCACCTTCAAGAAGCTTGTTGTTTTCATTGAACTGCTCTCACTAGTCGACATACATTCTAGACCACAAAATAGACTTCTCATGACACCAAGATTGACATAACCTCATGAATTAAATAAGTATATCAATAATTCCTTCTTGATGGATGATTGAACCTTATTAAATATATACCAATATATGACTTCAACATCCTAACTAACCTTCAACCTTAGATAACAATATCAACATACCTCTAGATGCCACACATAGTCCTTTGAAATCAACTTCTTGAATCACATATCAATCACAAGGATTTACCATGAAGTACCATACTTTATCATTCTAACACATCCTCAGCTGTTATAGGTATCCTAGAACTCTATGCACATCAAATAATTCTTTCAATATTGTCAAAAAATATTACAAACCCAAATCAGGCCATAAATTCCATATTTTCATGATTTCAAACCATCTTAATATGTTCCTCTCTAATTAAATATGATTTATCAACCGATATTATTACTTTCAAAACATTTTATTGTAATAATGTTAAGATACTTGCAACATAATTTTAGGATAGGGAATGAAACAGATCAGGGAAATGTGCATACCTATGAGAAACCATCATGAGATATATGATTTCATGACAATACCAAAAAAACTTCTTAAATTTTCATAGTAACTTCACAAGATTAAAAATTCAATACTTTTCATCATTTCATCATCCTTGTAATCCTTCCACAACTATAATTATAACTTCACAAACATAGTTCTCTTCTTTGATCATGACATATAGTTGACACATATCTCAATAAATCTTCAATAGTTCTTCATAGTTTGAAAACCACCTTTGAGAATATGACATACATGAAATGCATACCCTTTTGTATAAATATTATTCTAACCCTTTTTCATTCAAGAAGACTATCATTACATTCTTTTGATGCACTTGTAATCATGATTGATATAGTATAAATATCATGTCTTTGCAAACATTTTAACTTCTTCTTAAAACTAATGAATGTATAGACACAAGGACCATCATGACTTTATACTTCCACTTTTAATTGTATAATCAACCTTCAAGTACCCATTACAAATCTAATTTTTTCATTCCATTCATCCTTATCCACCTTCATTTGACCTTTTTACATAATAATCATGATGTAAAAATTACAAATATTTTCAACAATAGAGCTTATCTAATCTCATTGTCTTGTTAGGAATATTATGCTTGATTATCTCTCCATTCTCTTTCACTTATTATGAAGATAGAATTCCTAGAAAACACATATGGTTTCCATGGATTACTAGCATTGGTTCAACCTTCTTAACCTTTTTTTCATGATCAAGCTTCTTGACATCCTTGATTGAGCTTGATTTCTCTTTGACTATATTTGCATCAGTACTTCCTTAACTTTAGGAGTTTCAACCTTATTGACCTACCTTGATGATATATGAAGGAAAATCCCTGAAATATGACCCTTTTGGTGACAGTTATGGTAAAAAAACATCTTGAATATCTTTTGAATGATGAATATTGTGATCTCTTCTATTGCTCCATAAATACACAAAACTAAAAAACCTCATACAATCCCTTACTCTATGACCAAAATAATTTCAATCATAACAATAACCATAAAAGTAAATTGCATCTCTCATGACATTAGCCTGTCTAAATGAACTTGTCTTCTCGACCTTGCTTACACTAGCCTCCGTCTTTTGATCTCAACTTGAACTAGGAGTAAGAATTCTCATAATACTTCACCTTGATGGACACCTTCTCCAATTATTCCTTGAAATGTCTCAAATATGACTCATATATGATGCAATAAATTTATTTAACCTTTAGGGTTTCCATCTCCTTCATGAGCTTGAAACATTCTTCTTCCTTAGTCTTAAGATCAACTAGAGATTCCATTTCTTTAATAATTGACTTCAAATTAAGATTCGCCAATCTTTGATGCACTAATTTAGATAGTAAATCAACTACATCCTCTTCATTTCCAATATCATCATAAGAAATGGTACTAATCTCTAAGGAACATAACTTGGTCTTCAACTGGTCACACTCACATTCTTTTTATCTCAAACTTGTACATGAAACCTCTAACTTACTTTTGAGCTCCTTGATTATTTATCCATTATTATTGATATTTGATCTTATATCTTGACACTCTCTCCTAAACTTCTTATCTATCTTTTAATTAAAAGTATCTCCTCAAGCTTATTAAGCTTGCTTCTAAGGCCCTACTCGGATACCAATTATTGGAAGCACAAAAGCTGAGAGGGGGTGAATCAGTGTGCCATTACAACTTTCATTCCCCTAAGAATTATCATCCATCAATTATTCAAGGAATTTATCAACAATTCATCATTATAAATATTAAGAAATGATTAACCAAATACATGAGAAAACACCATGAGAGCACAAGAACACATAAACATAAGATTTAATAGGGAAACCCTCAAAGGGAAGAAAACCCAATGAACCTATGGATATATTACTCAATGAAAAGAAATTAAGTGAATATTAAACATCACATAAGATTTTTTAGTGAGGCACCAACCCCTAATTTAGTAGAGAACCAACTTTACAAGGAGGCTACAACCCCAGGAGATGAAAAATCACCAACTCAGCAACCTATAATGAATGGCATCTCTTACTTTTTCTACAAAAAATGATCATGAATCCCTGAATACCACTTTCCTCCCTATCTTCTTCAAAACATTTCTCAAGCCTTCTTGCTCAAAATATCTTCCTTTAATTTGATTTCCACATCTACCCTAGATCACCCTCACCTCATCTCTCTCCAGAACAACATCGCATACTCATTTACCTATTAACAATCTCACAAGTACCTTCATAACCTTCCTCAATCTCCCTTAGGTCACACTTTTCATCTGCACACACAACTAGCTCAAATGAGCTTTCTAATCTGTCTTTATACCCTTCTCTTGATCATAAAACATGTAGGTTGGCCTTCATATATTAAAACGTTTTACACATCAATTGAATATCCTATAAAAATAATTCATAAGACTAAGTAGGTCACTAGCATCACTAAGAACCTTCTAGATATCTATTAAAACACAAGAAGTCCTAAAAACCCAAAACAAGCAACTCACCATAGATGGAATGTTCTAAACCCAAAAAAACTTCACCAAAGAATGGAATACACTTATACATGTCTTTTATGCCCTCAAAAACCTCTAGAAATGATGTATCCCTCATCCAAAAACATCACAATCCATGAAACCTACTTAAGACCATGCTCAACCAAACACCCTCAAAATTAGTCTTTAGAAAACAAGTCATAACTTTCTCATATCTTAAAAAAAATTAAATTATGATATATAAACGAAAATATCCTGATGTCAAGATCATAAATAAATTAAAACCAAGTCATAAAACCTCTTGTAAAACCTCTAAAAACTCTTTGTTCCCATACTACTTCAAACTGCCCCAAAATTGCCTAAAAACTAGTCCTCATAAATAGGGAACACTTTGCATCCTAGGGCCTCAACCATGATCTGAAATCATCATGGAATGAATTAAAACTATAATTATTTGCTAAATGATAAATTATTCAATAGTTATAATGGATAAAATTCCACAAAAATAAACTTTTTAGAAACTAGTATATTTGAGTGGGGCCCACATACTATTACAACCTATAAATTACATCAATGGAAAGATGGAAGAGCCTTATATAACATAAAATTGTAAAGTTTCTCAAAAAATAAATTGTTGGTAACTAAAATCATTTTATTCCAAGTCCATTTTTGGAAGGAAAAATACTAATTAATATTACGGTTGCCTCAACATTAGCAGATGAATGAGTGGATTTTGAATGAGGGAAATGAGCAGGAACTTTCAGAAGAGTAGGATAAGGTGTTTGATATGGAGAAAGAGAACATGATCACATCAAGAAAGGAAAATAAGGATGATCCTATGGTGGAGACCACATGGGTTGAATGGTTGGTTGGAAAAAGATTGGACAAAAAGCTATTGGATGTATTGGAGCCTTCAAAAGAGAAAGGTAATCTATCTCTTAAAATACCTGAGATTCTCTTGGATAGAGCTAAATCAACTATGGAAGGAGAATTATTCATGAAATTTTTGGAAACTACACCCAAAATTGACTATTTCAAAGGTTAGGCCAAGTAGATATGGGCTTCGAATGGAGCCATTGAGGTCTCAACCTATGTGAATGGTTTCTTCTTGTTCAGCCTATCCAAAAAAGAACATATACCTAAATTTTTGGAAAAAGTGTCATGGTTTATTGGTAAATCACATGTTGTGGTTCAGAAATGGGAACCAACATTTAATCCTCTTAAGAAGACTATTTTTGAGTTCTCGATCTGGGTTAATCTTCCCGGGATGCCCCTTGAGTTTTTGGAACTGGAGGTTCTTATAGGTATTGCAAAGAGCTTGGACTTTCCTATAGCACTGGATATAGTTACAAAATCCAAGTCAAGGTCTAACCATGCTAGATTTTATGTCAACATGGGCCAAGATGTTATTTTCGAAGGTAACATCAAACTAATGACCATAGTGGGGGTTTAGGTGTAAAGATTTGATTATGAACCATCCCCTTTTACTTGAAGTAAATGCAAACTAGTTTGTCATGATTTTAGAAGGTGTCCCCAATCTAAGAAAAAGAATGAGTCAAGTACCAAAACAAATTCATGGATAAATAACAAGGAGAATCAAGAGTGGAGGCAAGTTGGGAAAAATGGAAGAGTGGTGATTAATGACAAGTTGGAAAATATAAAAAGAATATTGTCCCTCAGATTTGCCTAAGGTTAAAACCTAGGTCAAGAGTTATGTTTTCAAAGAAGATCAAGACAAAGACAAATACCAAGACAGAAAATGATGATCATGTTTTAGAAGAGGTGGTTAGAGAAATAGAGGAGGTGAATGTCTTTGAATAAAAAGGAAACTATTCCTTGAAATTTTCTTTAGGCCCCTCATTAGAAGAGGTTTCATCAGTGGGTCAGAACTCCTTCAGTCAAAGAAAAGATGATGTTATTAAAACCACAATTTATTTTGGGATCTTGAAGGATTATGTTTTAGAAACGCATTAAAATACTGCATCTCCCAAAACACTGGTAATTAAATATAAACCAGTTACCCATAGAAATTCTAGAGAAGATGTAGGTAAAGATTCGGCTATAAGGGGTAGGAAAAGTGATAAGAAATTAAGGGGAAGATATGCTAAGAAGGAAGTGGAAATGGGAACAATAAAAACTTTGGAGAAGGGTTTCCCACATTCAGAAAAACTAAATGATCCTTATTTAATGGAATATTAGGGGCTTTAACAACCCTAGTAAACATAGAATAGATAAGGATCTTAGAATTAGAAATAAACTGGATATGTTAATGCTTCAAGAAACTAAAATGAGTGTGGATATATTTAGGGAAGTTAGTAGGATTATTTGGAAAGAAGGTTGTTAAGAAGGTAACAAATCCTTTGGAGCCTCGGGAGGTATATTTACTATGTGGAATCCTAAAGTGGTGAAGGTCGAAGTGATTATTACTACCCTAGGTCATGATTTCATAAGTTTTACTGAGATTGAGTATAAGAAAACATGATTTGTATCCAATATTTATGCCTTGAATAAGGTTTGTGAAAGAAGGAAATTATGGGAAGATCTTTCTATTTTTATACAAATATTCAAGGAAAGAGACTACATCATTAGAGGGGATTTCAATACACCCCTCTCCCTTGGATAAAAGAAGGTTTGATCCATTTATTACTCTGACAACATGGAAGATTTAGCTGAATTTTTAGAAAGAAGAGACCTGTTTGACTTGGATCTCGAAGATTCTACTTATTCTTGGGTCAAAAGAAGGATGGGTATGATCTCATTCAAATTAGAATGGATAGATTTTTGGTTAGTCATTTGTGCATGATTAATCAAATTTACTCTCTAACCACCCTTCCCAGAATTGGATCAGATCATAATCCTTTACTCCTAAATTTGGGGTTTAATCTCCCCAAGAAAGCAAGACCTTTCAGGTTCAAAAATATGTGGTTAAATGACATAGAAATTTTCAATAGAATTCAAGAATGTTGGGGTGTCCAAGTTCATGGGGTGCCCAGTTTTAGGTTGAGATTCAAATTGAGGACTATTAAAATTAATCTCAAAAGATGTAATAAGGAAACCTTTGGGAATATTTTCCAAGAAAAAAATAGTATTGTTGAGGATTTAAGAACTATTTACGAACTAATGGAGAGTGACGGTCTTAACCCTATTCTCAGAGATCAGAAACATAAACTTTTGATTGATTACCATGATATTTTGGCTAAGGAATAATTTTAATGGAGATAGAAATTGAGGATGAAATGGTTAAAGGAAGGTGATATGATTACTAACTTTTTCCATTTCATAGCCATTTACAAAGCCAATCTCCTAAAGATAAATGCAATCAGAAGAGAGAATGGGGAGATTTCTATGGAGAGTAAGGAAATCAATGATCCAATCATAAATTACTTGAAGGAGCTCTTTTATGTGGGTCTGGCTCTGAATGAGGATGTTCATAATAAAGTTATTAATCAATTCTAGAATGTGATTTCCCCTCTTAAAAACAGATACCTCTTAAATATTACCATGAGGGAGGAAATCAAATTTGTAGTTTTTGATATGGAACTAGGAAAATATCCTGGCCCAGATGGTTTCCCTTCTTTTTTCTTATAAAAATTCTAGGATGTTATCAAGCAAGAGGTTGTTGAGATGGTTCAAGACTTCTTCAGCAATGGGCACCTTCTCAAATAGATGAACAATACCTTGGTTCTCATTCTTAAATTTTCTTGAGCCAAAGAAGTTAAGGAATTTAGACCCATAAGTCTATGCAATACCAGTTACAAATTGATTACTAAAATCATTTTGGAAAGGATTAGGAATGTTTTGGCCAATTTCATCTCAGATAATCAAGGATTTTTTTGTCCTGAGAAGGAAAATTATGGACAATATTATAGTGATTCAAGAATTTATTCATTTTATTGAAAACTTACGGAGATATACTATGCTCGTCAACCTGGATATGCAAAAATCTTATGATAGGATTTATTATTCTTTCCTCTGCGCCATTTTGATCAAGGTTGGCTTCCATATTTCTTTTTTTAACATGATCATGAAATGCATCTCCATGACTAGTTTTTCGGTCTTGATGAATGGCAAACCGGAGGGATTTTTTTAAGTGGGTCAAGGTTTGAGACAAGGAGAGCCTCTTTCTCCTTTTCTTTATGTTATTGTTATTGAGTCTTTAAGCAGGACTTTTTACCAGGATATGTCTCTTAATAGTATTCAGGGTGTTAAAATATCTAATGGCCTTCCTCCTATTTGTTTTAAATTGTTGTTGATGACAATTTCTATTGGGTAAAGCCTCTTTCTAGGAATCCTATAACTTTAAGACAATTGGTTAATTTTCATAAAACTATTTTTTTTCATAAATGTGGAGGATTCGATCTAAGTAAGATTATCTCAAATTATAGGATTTCATATTAAGAAGTTTCCTAAATCCTGTTTGGGAATGCCCCTTTTCCATAAAAAAAACATGATTTATCTATTTGGAATAACCTCCTAGAAAGAGTGAAGAGAAAACAATCTACTTGGAAGGGTATTCTCCTTTTTTAGGATAGAAATATTCAATTTATTCAAAGCACCCTTCAAGGAATCTCTATCTATATCATGTCCCTCTTTAAGTTTCCTTCCAAAATCATTGTCTCTCTTGAAATTTTTTACAAAAGATTCTTATGGGTAGGAGCAAAGGAAAATTTTAAGTTTCCTCTTGTAGCTTGGGAAAAATTTACTAAAACCAAATTGTGTGGGGGCCTAGGAATGAAAAAAATCAAACTCATGAATGAGGCTTTGATAGCTAAAACAAGTTGGAGGTTGGTTAGATAAGAGGTTCTTTGGATGGACATTATCAATAAGAAATATTTGTAGAATACAGGAAGAACAAACTCCTTTTTCAATCAAAATTATTTTCCTAGAGGATCCATATTCTAGAATTCCTTTATGGCTTCCAAAGATATCTTGAATAAGGGCTCAATCTAGGATATTGGCAAAGGTAACAGAATTAGCTTTTTGAATGAAAGCTATATTGAAGATAATCCTCTAGCTAACATGGAATCTTGGAAAATAGTAGCACAACATTATGAAGATAGGGGGAAATTTTGGATACGGGATTATTGGATCTAGGGTGAAATCATCAGTTGGGAGGTTATTGAACCCCCTCCTGATTTTAATGGGGATAGTCATCCTTTCTAGGAGCTCAACAATAAATTAAGGAATTTCTACATACCCAAATTTCAAATCAATGAAGAATCCATTAAATGGAAAGAGGAAGAGTTAGGGAATTACTCAGTTAAATCAACGTATAGGCTGATCTTTAAAGACTCTACTCAAAAATAGTATTGAGGTAGACTTTGGGTGAATTATCTTACTCCTAAAGTGAATATCTTCTATTGGTTGACAACCAAAAATAGGATCCTAATGGTGGATAATCTTAGGAAACATTGTTTGACCATCCTGAATAGATGCTCACTTTGTAGGAAAGAGGAAGAAAGTTCCAATCATCTTCTTGTTCATTGTCCTTTTTCTCAAATGGTTTTTATGAATATCCAGGAACTATTCAAATTTCAATGGACCATGTCAAAATCCATTGAGTAATTTTTCATGCAATGGGAGAGCCCTTTAAAGTTCCCTATTTTGGTGATGGCTTGGAAAATTTCCCTTCCTCATTTTTTTGGGGTCTATGGAAAGAAAGGAATGACTACATATTTTATGACCAGAAGGCTAACCTCAAGAAGGTTAGAAATAGAGTGATAGCTTCCATCAAAGAAAATATCAAACAGTTTAAAGGTAAGGTGAAAAATCCCTGTCCTAGATGGGAAGAAGTTCTTAAAAGTTTTTCCCTCAGTTCTTTGGATATCAAAAGGCCCAGAATTCAAACCAAATGGATTAGATCAGTGATAAATGTGTTCAAATTAAATTTCAATGGTAAATTAAAAGGGAATATAGGCTCATTAAAAGTAGTGATGGAGATTGGCTATATGCCTATGATGGCCCTCTAGGGAGACAAACTAACAACATGGTTGAGGCTAGGGATCTTTTATGGGGTGTTAACCTGGCTAAGGATAGGGGATCAAAAATATCTAGATTGAGGGAGATTACCTCATTATTTTTAATTCCCTTAACAATAATAATACTACTAATTACACCTTAAGAAGTGTACTTTATGATGTCATGGAAATTTTAATTTTTTTTACAAGGTTTCAATTAATCATATCCTGCGTCAAGGTAATACGTACGTGGATAAGTTGGAAAATTTCAACGTACATTATCATGAATATATAATCTGGAGTAAAGGTGATGAGTTTCCCTCATTAATTAATGAAGCAATCATAAGAGATAGTCTGCACTAAATTTGATGATTTTCACATGAGTGAACATTGGTGTCACTTGGGCCAAGATAGTTTATTTAAGGGGATAATATTCACCTTATGTTTCAATTTTTCTAAAATTCTTTTTTACATTAGATGTGTGTGTGAGCGTAGAAGGTTGTGCATTGCTACCATGGGAGGTGATAAAATTATGGCCGAGACTGTGAGCCAGGGTATCAAATACTATAATCCGCCTCTGTGGAAAACACTCAGGATTGGGGATTTTCACAATTTTATCTCTAAATTACATGGTCATGGCCCCTCAATGTCGAAGGATTTTGGCATGGCTTGGAATGAGGGAAATTTTACGGTGAGAGGCATGGAAATTTAATTCTTTGAGAGTTTCATTTCTCAAGCTACAGAGATGTAAATGGAAGGGCTCAATATTTTCAATGATAGAACCCGCAGGGAGAATGAAATTGAGATGCTTTTTATGGGTAAGGAAATGTGTATTTTTTTCACTGATGGCATTGCTAGATCTTGCATTCTGGGCATTTGGAAGGATTTTTGTCTCTAAATTATGAATTATATTACTTTGAAGGGAAAATATTGTAAAATTTACACACACCATTTGTCTCTTCTTAATATGTTCAAACATAAAATTATTGTGAGAGTTCCTTTTTCCCTTTTTATGTCGCTGACTATTTATTTAAGGAGTTTCCAGAAGGATAAGGTAGGTACATCTATCTATGAAGGTGTCATTCTTATGATGTATGAGAATGGGAATACCATTATGGCCAAAACCATGAAATATGTGGAAGAGGAGGAAGACATCACCTTGGCGGAGTGCCTTACTAAAATGAGGGTTGAAAATATGTCAGCATATAGAAATGATGAGGAGGAGGATGTGCTTGACAAAGAAATGGATTGTAGAGGAGAAGCTAGCACTTCTAGAAATAAAGGAATTGATGATGAAGACAAGGATTTCAAGGGGTTGAACAAAAAGGTTTAGTATTTTGAAATAGTGATGCAAGCTACGAAAGAGACCAATGCTGGATATCGGGAGGCTATGATGGATGCTATTCAGGATTCCAAACATATTTATACTTCCCAAGTGAATACTAAGTAGGTGATAGTAAATCTGGAAAAATAGGTCAAAGCTTTGAGTAATAGGTTGGAGGTGATGGAGGAAGGAATGAAAAAGAGAAAGTTGAATTTGTGTGTTCACAACTTTGAGGATGATGTGGAAGAGGGCCAGACTAAGATGAGAGAAAGGGAAGAGCACATCAAAGAAATCCATGTGGAGAACAGGGAAGCTTCCCCTAAAAGCCAAAATATTTTCTAGTCATGAACTGTTAGTGGTTTTTTGGTGAACTGTTTATGCCTTGTTTCTTAGGTTGTTTTGTTTTATGTTTTTGTGGTTTTTGATGGTCCAGGTTTTTCACTGTAAGAGTTAAACATGTTTAATTCATTTTGGACCATTTTGTCTCTATTTTGGTTGCTTACTTCTGAGATTTCTTGTTTTATCTTTCGTTGTCTTGCCCCTGGGAGTTGATCCCTATTTTTTCCTTATCTAATAATTGTTTTTGTCCAAGTCACTCCAAATATAAGGTTTCAAGAGGGTTAAAAAGTAGTTTACCTTCTTCATGATTGTTCATAAAAATGTGATAATAAATAACCTAAATTTTTTTGTAAAAAATTCATAACTTACATATTCAACAACCCCTAGGATTTTTGGTCCCCATGCAAATAATACACTCCCCAAAAAGCATCTAAAAGTCAAGTTTTAGTCTTGGTTTCTCACCTTCACAACTTAGTTTTGGTAAAAACTCAATATATTGCACATACCTCCAAACCCACACCTGAAATTTGGACCAAATATATAAATAAACCTTATACACACTCTCAACTCACTTTTTCACCACCATGATAGAAATAGTCCAACTCACTTCTCTAGGGCATGCTTTCTTAAGGATTAGGTCTATAAAAAACCTATAAACCACATCAAACACCTATAAGTACATGTTAAACCAAGTCACATTGATGTTTTCATTAATTTCATGTGGTATTGATGGAAAATATTTATTAGTGAGGTGTAAACCATTCAAGGTCATGAAGGTTCTTGGTAGTTCCTTCCTCTGACCTCAAAGTTTGTGTTTTAACTTTTAAGTCTCTTAGTCTGATGTCTTAAGGTGTCATGGTGTATACGTAAAGTCTTGATGTATTCTTGGTGAATTAGAAAGAAAATTTTTGCTTTGTGTGAACTCCAAAGATGTTCTACATACTTCAATAGGTGTGCAAGGGATTTCATGATGTATAATAGGTCAAGTCTCATGAGTCATGGTGCAAACAAGCTCAATTACACCCAGTTATAGGACCTAATGCAAGCATGACTTGATGTATGGTGTAAAGAAAACAAAATTAGGGTATTAAAAGCATGAATTGTGTGTTGTGGCATGGTAGAGAGGATGTAGAAGATGGTGCATGTAATCTTTTAACTGGTAGAGGAAATTTCAAGGCCTTTAGAGGCATATTTCAAGATAGGTAGGCAAGTACAAGTCATGGTTGTCAAGAATGTACAAACATATTGATCACTAAGTGAGAATTTGGGGAGGTAGTATAAGTTGTCATGGTGTTGTGAGAAAACATTCATGGCATTATGAAAAACATTTGTCAAGTTATGAGGTTTTAGGCTATATTAAGCTCTCATAATGATCATCCCCACCTTGAAGGTCATGTTTGATGTGCTCACATATAGATTAAACTTATACAGGGAGATATGGATCTTTTTTTAAAGTCAGGGCATGAATTTAAGAAAATTTTGTAGTTAGAATTATGCCCTATAATCTATGAATGGTCCTTAAGAAGCTAAGTAGATCCACACCCTTCTAAAACCCTCCCTTTGTAGTGATGGAGAAGAAATCAATTTTTTTGTCATGAAATGTCTTAGGAAATATTCTGTGAAAACTCAAGGATGTAGATGAATCATTTTAGTTCATTTTGGTGGTATTTTAATTCTTCATGTGTCATGAGAAGATACCAAAAAAGCACTTTTTATGAAGATTTAGTGGTATAGTCATGCATAATAGGGTTCAAGATGAAAATCGTAATGTGGGAGTAAGCTTGGGATGTTCCCTAAGTTCTCATGATAATTTTTAGGTAGGTACTTTGCAATATTTTTGTGAAACATGTCACCAAATATGACCTACCACTTAAGGCTATAAGAGGAAAAACTAGTCATGTTTAATTGAAAGGGTTTTAATGTGAAAATGTGGAAGTGAAATATGAGCATTGATAGTTGATATAAATCCAAAATGGCATGTTAAATTTCATAACTTGATTTGGTGAAGTGTTTTTGGGTCTTGGCCTTAATGGTCCAAATTTCCTCATGAGGTCTGTCAAGTAGGTCTAAGAAACAATAATGAAAATGTCACTTTCTCCACATAACCCTTGAAATTTATTACTTGAAGATGGAGTATAGTAGAGGTCTCTAGTGAATTTTTCAAATCTTTTTTTTCCATAAAAGTGAAGTTTTGTGTGTTAGAAGCCTCTAGGACAAGACTGGTTTTAAGACCTGAAACCTAGTGTGAGTAGTCTTAAAGATGCAACCATATACATGCTATAATTCTCAAAATTATGAATTTCATGGAATTTATTAGATTTAAAAGGATAATATATTTCCATATATGTGCCATTAGATCCATTATCATATGTTGAGATGAATAAACTTTATCAATTTGTGAAGACTATGTTTTTGTGCATACAAGTTCATTAGGACCTTATCCTAATCATTGTTACATGGAGAGAATAAATATGGTTATGATCCAAAGGGATCCAGAAAAACACACCACTTCCTTAGTTCCATCAGCACCAAGAAGGAGAAACAAGGAAAGTGAGAAAAAATTAGGTAAATGGAGGTTCTGGATAAAACCATCGCTCTGTGCAGAGCGGTGGTTTTGGAAATGCCAACCTATAGGGCAGTGGTCTTGAAACCACTACCCAACCAGGGCGGTGGTCCTAAGACTTTTAAATAGAAAAATAAGAATGGAATGTGAGAGGACACATTCTTGAAGTTCCCAATCATGTCTCTTCCCTTCGACACCCTTTCACATCCTCCAGTGCATGGGAGGGCATGGGAAGGCCTATAAATGCATGAAATGAACAAGAGAATAGGAATTTAAATATCCATAGAGATTGAGAAGAAGAGTTTAATGAGAATAGTGAGCAAGATCTTCAGTGTTGGAATGGAATTGTAGTAGCAAGGTGTAGAAACATAGCAAGCAAGTAATTGGAGAGAAGGTTTACACTATTGCTTTTTTTCATACTTATTGTAATTTGTAATTTTCTATGTTAGACAAATAAAAGTGGGAAGAAAGATTAGTTTCCCTTCCCCAGTGGTTTTCCTCCTTGGAGGTTTCCAGAATAAAATTGCTGGTGTTGAAGTTTGAATTGTTTCCTTATATACAATTTCCTTTCTATAGAACTAGATACTCAATCACGAAGCTCTAATATTCAAGAAAATCTATCATTTTCCAAAGTTAAAAGTAGAACAGTATAATTGTGTGATTCATAGCATTCCAAAGTAAAATTTTACGGATCATTTTGGTATCGGAGCTGATTATATATCCAGGACTGTGGTATTCGAATATTTTTTGTGATTTTGCATGAAAGTGACAAGGTCCAAAGGTGAATAAGTATTACCTTGTGAGCCAAATATTTCTACAAAGAATTGGAAACAAAGAGTTCGAGCTCAAGTGGAGGAAGAGAACTTGGTCCATAGAGTCAAGATGCTAGAGAACATGATGGATAGATTGCATAGAAAACAACAAGAGCCTTCATATCTACAAAAGATGACTTCAGTTAAGCAAGATTCCTTGGACTTGGTGGTTTGATCACTAGCCAAAAAAAATTGGTATCGAAAAGAGCCACGAAGAGGAAGAATGGGAAGAGCATGAAGAGACCCCAATTGTAAGTGAGAAGGTAAAATCTGCACATACACCTTTTAAATTTGAAACGAAAGTGGAAATAAAGAACTTTGAAGGACAAGTAGATACAAAATTACTGGATAAATGGATAAAACAAATGGAAGTCTAATTTAGTGTGCATAATTTCACTAAGGCACAAAGGATCACCTTTGCTCATCTCAAAATGGAAGGTCATGCTCTAGTTTGGTGGGAAACCCATCTAGCCACTTATTAGAAGAAGAAACATCCTGTTGTTAGTACTTGGAAAGGTTTTAAAGAATTGATTAGAGATAAATTATATCCTATTGGCCATAAGAATGACATGATGATTAAGTGGTAGTACTTTAGACATGGCAGCGATCAAAGCATGCAAGACTACACTATGGAATTTCAGAGACAAACCATGTTGCTTAATATAGACTTGGAGGATGAGGACATTCTAACCAAGTATTTGGGAGGAATTCACACTCACCTTCGGAGGAAGGTAATCTCCATGAATCCCAAGGATCTCAATGAAGCTTGTGTACAATCATAATACATTGATGACGAGAAGAAGCAAGGAGAAATAGAGCTAAAGGGAGACCAGTCAAGAGAACATTAGAACAAATAACAAGGGAAAGCAAGTAGTAGAGGTAAATGGAAAGGTAAACATGCTACTACTGCTTTGCATACTTGTAAATATACTAATAATATTTGTAAGAATTATGATGTAAATGGACATAATGACACCACACGTTGGAAGTTACATCGAGAATTGCACCCAAAGCACTGAACCAATGATTCCAGGAAATCCATTGCCACTGTGAAGACATAGAGAGAGGTGGAGATTGAGGATGATTCAGATGTAGATGAGAGGCTAGGATGCATGGCCACTAACATGTACATGGCAGTAGAAGAAGAAGAGATGAGTAAGCTATTTCAAATCAGAATCAAAATAAAGAAGACTAAGGTAATCTCTTTAGTAGATTCTGGTTCTCATTCAAATTTGATTTCTAATGTGGTTGTAGAATAGCTTGGTCTAGATAATTACACACATCCACATCCATACCCACTGGGATGGGTGAAGAAGGATGTAGAAATACAAGTTCCAAGGAAGTGTAAGTTTTAGTTTGGGATAAATATCCAATACATAGATGTATTAGAGGCTGATATTATTTCACTTGATGCATTTGATATTTTCTTCGGAAGTCCTTACTTATATGCCATGAATGTTGTGTTCACAAGGAGGGAGAAACAGTTCAGATAGGTCAAGGATGGAGTCATTTTTAACATCCGGGCACACCAGAGAAAATCAATGAAAGATATGGTAAGTGCTAACCAAGCACCAAGACTTATTCAGGAAAATCATTAGTTTTGGTGCTTCCATTAGAAGAAAAATAAAATGAATGTGAGAGAAGATATTTCTAACCAAAGGATGGAGAACTTAGATAGCACTTGTCAATTTTTGCAGAAGAAGCCACCACAGGAACTACACATTCAAGGAGCAAAACAAACTTCCACTATGTAGTCACCATATCTACCTATACATTCACTGGACCTGACCGTGGGGCAGGAAGGAGAAGAGGAGATACAAGAACAGTGGTGACTATAGCAACAATGTACTTGGAGGGGATTCAGCCAATCCATCTCAAGAGGAAAAATACAAGAAAGGAATAAACTACTACAGTATGGGACCTTCCCCATACTTGAGCAGGTTGGAAAAGAAACCATTAGGCCATATTTCATGTAGATGCACACGATAGTAAGTTACAAGAGCTCGCATCCACTAACACCATCTATGCATGAAAAATAAGGAAATATACTAAATTTATCTTCCAAAGAGGATTGTACTCAAGGAATATCAGAGGAGGATGTAGCACTGGAACAACAAACCATAGATCCACAGGAGTCTTGGTAGGTTAGACAAGAGAAGACACCAAGGAAGACCTAGTGGTACTCGAATGAGCACAAGAGGGAGTTGATTCCTTTACCACTCACCCACTAATATTTTTTGGGACTAAAATCCTCCTAAGGGAGGTATGATCCATAAGGATCCATAAAAACACACCACTTCATCAATTCCATCAGCTCCAAGAAGGATAAATAAGGAAAGTGAGAAAAAATGAGGTAAACAGAGGTTCTGGATAAAACCACTGTTATGTGCAGAGCGGTGGTTTCAGAACCACCACCCTGCAAGGTGGCAGTCCTGAAACTGCTGCCTAGCCAAGGAGGTGGTCTTGAGACAGCCAGTCTACATAAGGTGGAGGTCCTAAGAATTTCAAATAGAAAAATAAGAATGGAATGTGAGTGGACACGTTCTTGAATTGCCCAGCTATGTCTTTTCCCTTCCATTCCTTTTCACATCCTCCAATACATGGGAGAACATGAGAAGGCCTATAAATGCATGAAAGGAACAAGAGAATAGGAATTCAAATATCTAGAGAGATTGAGAAGCAAAGTTTAATGAGAGCAGTGAGTAATATCTTTAGTGATGGAATGGAATTGTAGGAGCAAGGTGTAGAAACAGAGCAAGTGAGTAATTGGAGAGAAGGTTTACATTGTTTCTTCTTTTCATACTTATTGTAATCTGTAATTGTCTATGTTAGACCAATAAAAGTGGGAAGAAAGAGTAGTTGCCCTTCCCGAATGGTTTTCATCCTTGGAGGTTTCCAGGATAAAATTATTGGTGTTGAAGTTTGAATTGTTTCCTTTTCTATAATTTCCTTTCTATAGCACTAGATAATCAGTCACGAAGCTCTAATATTCAAGAAAATATGTCATTTTCCAAATTTGAAAGTAGAACAACATAATTGTGTGATTTGTAGTGTTCCAAAGTAGATGTTTATAGACCAGGTTAAGTATCTCCAAGTGTTTAAAGGTGAACTAGAGGTCATATAAAATATTCTTCAAGAATCAAGAATGTTTGAAGCTGACACAATGTTGTTACTCAAGCAATCTTGTGACTATGATTTTGAAGATGCCATGACTGTGTAAACCTAGTTGATAAGATGATTTGAAATTAAATATTCTTACTTTTGCCTATAAAATTCCAAGCACATGATGATTTTTTGAACATCTTGAAGATCCATCCTTCCTATTTTCATTTCATGACATGAGTGAAAATCTTTCCTTTTGCATTCAAGTTGAAGACTGGGTTTTGATGTATATAGACCTAGTTCAACTTATGAGTGCTAATGAAGGCTTGGTGGGAGAATGATGAGTTATAAATCTTGTCATGGATATATATAGGATGGAGAAGGATTTTTTAATATAAACTCATCCTCATAACACATGGTGCATTGTTTGGTATATCTAGAAGACAAAGAAGACCTCGATAAGGTAAATACAAAAAGGAATAACTATTACAAAGAAGGATGCAGTTGTCACTTGAAGATGGAATATTCTATTTTCTTTGGGTGTACAGTGATATTTAAATTTTTTTTCAAGTTCCTCGTAGGTATTAGAAGTATTATAACAAGTTAAGAAAGGATAGTACCTATAACTAACATTATTTCCATTGTAATGATGGCACTGTGGTAGTTTTTGGATAATTCCATCTAAGTCTCTTGTATGAGTTGCAGAATCTAGAAGGTGAAGGGGTCAAAATTTAAATTTTTAGTGGTGTGAGAGTGTGTCATACTCATGTATATGATTTTATTAATGTTCATTAAAAATATATTTTGAACTATGAGTTTCAGAAGTGTGTGCAATTGAGGTAATAGTTGATTTTAGTTGTGTGAAGAGGGAGGATGAGAATGTAAGAGCTGAGTATAAGATAAAAAATTTGTTGTTTCAAAAAACTAGGAGGATTAATTTGATCAAAAAATTGTGAAGAGGAAGTAGGTTCTTAGAAAAATTTTTGATTTGGTGCTTCCATGTAAGTAGGTGCTTGACTTGATTGATTCGAGTTAGTGTTTCAAGTTGAGTGGGTGCTCAAAAAATTGAAATCTTTGTAGTCCACATTAGTTCATTGATTTTAGTGGGTTTTTCTCCCTTCAAGGGTTTCCCACATTAAATTTTGTCTTCATGTGTGTTTTCTTAATATTTCCTATGTTTGAATGTCATTGTTTCTTCATAGTTGATGTTGATTAAGAGTGGATGAATTTCTAAGGTTTATAGTTATTTTTAAAGGTTAAAGAAGCATTGATTCACCCCTCCCATATTATTTCTTGTGTTTTCCAACATTTTACTCTCAAACACTTGTGAATTTATCTACACCTCATCTACATGCTTCCCATTCTCACATATCTACTACATTCTTCATTTCACCTTGTTATGCTTCATTCTACTCTCTAGGCCTCACAAACAAGCTCATGAAACATGCTTATTTCACCAATTATTACCTCAAATCACATTTTATAACATTGAATAATTGTAAGAATCTTCAACACATTACATGACATCATCATTATAATATCCATGCCTTTTTAAGTCATCATCATACTCCAACAGGTCACTATACTACTCCAAAGCCCATGCAACCTGCAATCTTCAACAAGACAAGTAACCTCCATACTCTATAAACCTTTTAACATTAATGCAACTCAATGAAAACACTGTGCCAACACTTATAGGACTATGCCTTGTGATGGTTTTATGACTTTCCTTTACACCTATTCAATATTTTACTCCTTTAACAAACATATTTTTGGCTCACTTTTATATGAATATTGGAATGAAGATATCATATGAATAAATCAAAAAAATGAGACAAGGAACTAATTAACATATTAGTGACTATGTTTTGTGTTATAAGACTAATATTTCTAAAATGAACAATGTTTTGGATGAATCTGAATTGCAATATATTTTTATCCAAAGCCTATTACCTCATTTATAGGAGTGTGTGCTATTTGATTCTTTTCACTCTTTTGATCATCTATGTCACACTCTCAAAAATACTGAAATCAACTTATTTTCTTTAGGAAAGTGTAAATATGGTGATAATATTTATGATTCATCTACCAACCACTTCCCAAGAAATAATTTCTTCAAGGGAAAGCTTAGTGAACCTTAGTTTACTATCAATGTCATATCTCAACGTACAAAAATCTAATTGCAACCTACGTGTCATATTTTTTAATAAATTTCCATTTCCACCACATATGTTATTTCCTCGACTCCTATAAATCAATCTAATTTCACTTTTGGATCCTCTTGAGTTTGATCCTAATATGCCTCATGGAAATAAATTTGATGAAAACGAACATTTTGATTACCATAGATGTAATGTCCCTTATACTAGTTGGTGTTTCAAGCTTAGACATCTAATACAAAATATAATTGAAAATCATGACATTGAATTTCTTGAATCTATTATTTATGTTCCTAAACCTACCAATTACAATGGAAATCTTATAACCTTTAATGATACTTTACCTAAACATGAAAAATCATCTCCTGAATCCTCTTCCAATCATGTTTATCATGTTTTCCTCCTCGATATTTAGATCATCCTCTTCAATTTATTGTTGGTAATATTGATATTCCTTCACCTATCATTAATTTTACTGATGTTGATTTTCATTTCTCTTTTCCATCGCATATATTACACATTAATGCTTTTATTAGTCCTGATGTTATTAATAATTTTATGGTACATCTTACATACAAGCATAATGAATGTTCTACATTTTTTAAAAAATCTATAGATCTTCCATTATCTCAGATGACCCATAGGTATCCTAATTCTCATGGGAATTCATCAAGAAATAAAAAATGTGACATCATAAGGATTTTTGGGATAAGACAAAATTTGATTGAGTTGTACTTCGACATCATGACTAGGTTCCATGGGGCAGTGAGCATCAACCTTGAAATATGCATGAAAATAAAAATAAAAGGGTAATCTCATTCACCATCTCTAATACATCTAAAAAAGTGAGGGGGTATAAATAGGGGAGATCTATAACCCCTAATGCAAGTAATCATAACTCCTCAAGTGAAGAAGGGGATTTACATTCCTGGAATGGAAAGTAAATCCCATATGATGCAATGATGCAATGGAATATGTCATAAACCCTATGACACCTAATACATATGACCTCACCTAAGTGAGATGAGTCACCACATGATCTGAAAAATGTAAACACCAATACCCCCTTCATCATAATGTAAAAAATTAGAAATGAGTCCCAGTAATAAAACCTAATGAGGAACCCATGAACAAAAAGGATCTCAATAAATGTAGGAAAACCTAGTGGAAAAATAATCCACAACAAGAGATGGAAAAAACTCTCTAACAATCTAAGAAAGATTCCTCAAATGGGTCATAAAAACTAAGAATCCTAATAAGGTACCCATCCATAAAAAGGAAATCTCTTAACGAAGAATAAGAAAATAATCCATGGATAAATTTGAATTCTGCAACTCTAAGAAGTATCTAAGAAATTTTTTGATGATGTGGTACTTAGCCTGTGGACTTAAGAAGAACCCCACACCTAAAATTATATTCCTCTTCTTGGGAAGGATAAAAATGGAGTACTATAAGTCCACCCACTCTGTGAAGGAAACTGAAGGTATTAGTACGAAGAACTTTTAGTTTTTTCCATGGAAATTTCATACAAGTCTAGCAAAAGAGTTCACATGAACCAAAGGTAATGCCATGAGTGTAGAACTATCAGTGTAAGAGAGGAACATCCATTGAAAGGATTCCCAAGTGAAGTGAAGACAATGTAAAAACCCTCACAACAATAAGAGGACCCACAAGTAAGGGTTGATCAATGATTATCTCCAAAAAAATGGAAGTGATAATAATCCCAAAAGGGGATCTCCCAACAAATTAGATAAAGGAATCCTCCAAACCACTTGTAGAATATTGAGAAACCCCCTATACTGCATCAAAAGTAGGTAATGTGAAGAGGTAATGAAGGTCTAGAAAATACTCATTGCAAGGAGGGGGTTCAAAAATAGAAGACTGATGTCTAACATGTATGAATCATCATATGAAGGAGGAGGAGTGGAAAGGGCCTCACATACTACAAGTTAAAAGGAGGATGATGTAATTACTATATGAGGTTGGGAACAAGTCTAGATGATGTCTGATTGTAAGGGAGGAGTGTCAACATACTCTGGAATAGGGCTAATAGAAGGAAGAGAGGAATCCTCAGTATTACTCTCATCATCAAAACTAGAAGCACAATCCTCTTCATCAAGGATAGAAATAAGTGAGTCCATGTCAGCAGAATGATCATCACATAAAGAGGAAAATGATGCAATTGTATATGTAGAAGAATAAGTGGTAGTAACTAAAGGGTATCCAAATAAGGACTGAAATATGTGTCATATGGTGTGGGGAGGATATGATTCTTCCACATGAAGGTGGAGAGGTCTAGAGATATGAAACATCATGTAACCAACAACATTATATCACATGTCGAGATAGTCCTCAAGATGACAAGGATCAGTGGGTGTAAGAATTGGCCCATGTAGGAAGGAAGTAGGGCCCTTGTAGAAACATGCCATGATGTATATTTCTCTTTACCAAGAAAAAGTGGTGGAGGTTATAAAGTGATCCTGCAACACTCAAGTCTAGAAAGATCATCCTCTATGGTGCATGTGAAATAAGTGAAAGGTTCACAAAAAGAGGGATTGTAGATACAAGAAAAGGTTATAATACATCAAAGTCACCCAAGAATGTATCTTTGTGTAAAACAACACCCAAGAACAATGATAAAGCCCATGTTTGTAGCACCCTATGAGTAGTGTGTGATTATAATAAGTTGTGTTCCTATCAGGTTGGATATCTGACCACTCACCTGAAAGTAGGTGACAAATCATACAAGATTTGAGGCCCCAATGATTCCTAGTCAAAAGCAGAGGAATGATATGTAATAAAAAAGGGATAAATCACAACAAGGGTACAAAAATTCTCAGTGTTAGAGAAGGTGTCTCACATCACAAAAAGGGGGTATCTCTATTTTCTTGGTTGTGGTGGATGCACTTACTAGATACAAGCAAAGAAGAACACTATAACATGTGAGCTAGAATAAAGGCCTGGAAAATCCCAATAAATTTATAAATGGAGACCAAAAAAACACTCCCCCTTTGATTGATGAATTATAATTGTTTTTCCCTTTAATAAGCTTAAATAATTTGGAAAAAGGGATAAAAAGGTACAATTCAAAAATAGGGGTAGAGGAGGTCCTACCTTGGAGGGTGAGCTGAAGGGAATCTTGGAGAGCTGATGAAGGAGCTTGAGGTGATCTAGTTCATGGAGAGTTGGGTGAGTCGTGTGCCAAGATAATCAATGAGTTGGAATCGAGGAGGGTCATGCATTAGAAGCATCAGTGTCAGAGTGGTGGTCTCTTTAGTCACTGAGTTTAGATAGAGGGTATAGTGGACCGAGCTATGCGAAAGGGGTTCAAGCTAAGATGACATGTGGGAGAAAGAGAATCGGGGTGTGAGCTGAAGATTCATGGAGTCAGTTAGACAATGTGTCTGGAATTATAAGGGATAGGCTGAGTGACAAAGTAGGTTGCTAAGTGATCAGTTGGGAAGGGCACTAGTTGAGCATCTGAAGTGCATTGTCAGAGAGTGAGCTAGTATTGAGGTTGAAATGGTCGAGTTTCAATGGAGAATTAGGGTTGTAATGTTGTGTGTTGAATAAAAATTGAAATGAGATACAAGAGATATGGTAAGGGCTGATGAATGAGATCACAAACTAGATGGAGAGAGTAGCCAATACCAATGTGGAATGGAGAGAAAACAACCATGGAATGACCAAGCTAAATGAGATGAGGATATAGTACAATGTAGGATACAAAGGCAAGGATGAACGTGTAGAGAACGGAAACAACACAGGGGTCAAGAAATCATAGTGATGTCCAACCACAACGAAGCAAGTACAAGGATTTACAGGGTACTTCAATGGTGGCACAAGTATGGATGATCATAGGCTGAGGTATCAAGGAAGGGAACTTACGATCAAGATTAAGAAAAATGCAAAGTAACCTATGCAGGATAAGGTCAAGAGGGCATAAGAGGTCAAATATCTATGTCTGAGGAGCCAAAAAAAAACTACAAGTAAAGCTAGCAGCATGTTGCAGAGATTGGTGGAGTGTAGGAAATCTAGGGGCAGCTCATCTCCCATATTGGTAAGATGGTGCAAATTTGGGCCCTTAAAACAACCTATATACCTTTTAAAACTCACAAAACCATCACCAAAAAACTCTGAACTGAAACTTGAACCTATAAAACACCTCCAGAACTGCATGCAAGGATGATAAACCAAAGAAAAATAGAAAACATGATCTAAAAAACATTGAACAATATTTAAAACCCGTAATAATATTAAATCAATTCATATGAGACAAAAATGGAATAACCATTATGACACTTGTACACAAAACCTGAAAAAATGCAAAAACCAAGAGGAGTAGGGAAATGAAAACTAGAGGAGTAGTTTGGACCCCACCAATGTTCTATAATATCATGAAAAAGAAATTAAAAACACAATAGCATGAGGATCTACAAGATAACACAAACATCAATCGAGTTGCACTCTAGCAACATGAAGAGGTTCCATGGGGGAGCAAGCATCAAACATGAAATGTGCATGCAACGAAAAGGAAAAGGGTAATCTCATTTATTATATATTATAGATCTGAAAGGGTAAGGGGTATAATTAAGGGGTTTTTTGTAACCCTAGTGCAAGTAATCATACCTCCTCAAGAGGATAAGGGGAATTACATTCCCATAATGGAAAGTAACTCCTATATGATACACTAGCACACATTGACATGTATAATAAAATGGAATAGGTCATAACCCATATGATATATAATACCTATTACCTCACCTAAGTGAGATAACTCACCACGTGATGTGGAAAATGCACACATAAATAGGCATGTCACTCTTACTATCAATGGTGGGCCTCTCACTATCTCTATGCCATTCACTGTTGGATCTATAGTTGTACATTGTGACATGATCATAGAACTCCCTTGGCTTATGGATGTCAAATCCACATCCTCCATAATTCACTCATGCCTTAAGTTTTCACATGAACATCACATTATCACTATTTGATGCATCCCACCTTGGTATCCTCTATCATTGACTTCCATTACTACTATACCTTCAGTCATTTATATCACTAGTGCATATATTCCTACATATCCTCATTATGGCCCCATGGCTTTGGCACATACTACTCCTAGTGCTATGTTTACACATAAATATTCTCCACCTATGGCTTCTATTCATCACTCACATCAGATGCATTAGTCTTATAGTCCACCTCATTAGCATTATTCTCCCAAAAGACACACACTACCCATGGCACATATAGGCACATCTTGCGGTCTCTTTCTTTGTACTCCCCCACGGACATAGAGTATTTGATCATGATCACACTATGATATAATGGGCCATTTTCCATTACCCTCATTGGGTAGATCATTGTAGCATTCACACATTGGGGGAATATTACTTCCCCCTTGCTACCTGATGATACATTCTTGTTCTAGGTTCAAACATGACTTTTGATGGCACACTTATCTACATATACCTCACTTTACATACATATAATGGGGGGAAACATTTTTCCTCTCTCATACATGTTCTATTTCATGTTCACATATTTACAAAAAAATGTAAAAATAATATCTTAGATCTTGATTGGATGTATCATTTATTGCTCATACTATTATATGTTATACATTGTTTATCATGTTACTGTTATCCAAAATGAGCCCCTACTTATTTTGGCTAACTTACCTTCATTCTTCGCTTATTTGTACCTCAATCAAATTTTTACACATTTTAGGCACTCAAAATTTTTTATGTATGGCTTCATCAGATAGATAATTTTCTCCCCTTTCCAAAAAGGTAAATAAGTCCTCCGAACTCCTTGTATTTTTCAAGTTATGGCTCGGCGGAGTTAGGAGGGGAAATTTTCCCAAGGCGGACATGCAGGGAAAAACTTGGCACTTAGCCTTTTGGGGTCAAAGGGTAAAAGGGAAAAGTTTTGCCCAAAATACCACTAGGAAATGAGATGACACCACATGTTAAGGCAGAGTGGCGGGTGGTGGAAGGACTTCAAGTTTTTCGGCGTCTAGGCAAAGCGCGTTAAAGGGAAAAATCCAAGCGCAAGCCCACCAAGCAATTAGAAGATGCCACGTGTCCTGTCAGCGGCAGGGGTCAGGGTGTCGGAAGGAATTTGGAATTTTCTCCAAAGTGGTCAATGGTGTAAAGATAAAAAGTGGAGCGCATCCCCACCAAACAACTATATGGTTCCACGTGTCACAGAATGGCGGAGGCGCAAAGTATTTTTGGAAAATTTTCCAAATTTGCAAAAAGGGTAGAACAATCTTTTGAACTCACGGATCAACCAGAGGGTGCCACATGGCAACACAGTTCGAGCTGACAAGATTTTTTTGGGATTTTTTCCCAATTCAAAAAAGGAGGGAAAAATTTCAAATTTCGGCCTACGAACCCTAATTTTGCCCTGATTTCACCTATTTTTCCATAATCTTCAGAGGGCCATATATTTTGATCCAGAGCTTAGATTTTTTCATTTTTTATATCATTGGAAAGATGTTGAAATTATCTACATGATGGACTATTCAATTGTGATTTTTGGTCAAGCTCTATGGGAGAAAAATGAGAAAATATTTTTACAATGCAAAAAATACAGAATTGATATTCAACCACCAAAATTAATGAAGTATGGGTCACTTTTTGGATATGCCGAGAAATGTACTTTGGTGTATGGGTTTTTTCATGAATCCCATCACTTTTTAGGTGATATTGAAGAAATTTTATTGGTGGTTGAGCTCATAAATCAATTTTCCCGCATTTTTTACCTTTCCTACGTTCTACTTCACCATTAAAAACTAGTTTTGGCTCATTTGTAAAGGTTTGGACGTTTTTGTTCTTGCAAACTCCCCTCTTCCCCTTGGAACATGAATTTGAGGAGTTTAAGACCTTCCATGGAGATTTTGGCACTTTTTTACCTCTTTTCCATTATAATGCATTATATTAAACTTGGGAAAGGTAATGCATGTTTTGTGAATGATCCTCCAATCCTCTCATGTGTTTATCATTGTCTTATGATCTTTCATTATATTTTGGCAATATTTGCATGATTTGGTGTTACATCTCTATGATCTGTGTTTATTTTCAAGACAAAATTTCATCACTCCTTTCGTGTATCACCATTTTTACTTAGTTTTGTTTCCTTTTGCATCCTTTATCTCTATCTCCTTGGAATTTAAAGTAGGATTTAGCATTGAACCTCTACAGAAATCATGCATACACCTAAAAAGAGGGGTAATAACTAGATTTATCTTGAGATTTTTCTCACCTTACAAGGTCCCACACCTTGGAGAAAACTCAATGTTGTGTAATCACACTAAATGACCCAATTCTGGACTGCAGATTTGAAGGTCATTTAGGGGTGTTGTAGATTTGCACTAATAGTTTTGGCATGTATGATGGGACCTTAGAGGTCTCCATATTCATTACAACAAAGTTTATGTGCAATTGTTGTAAGTTTCTTGCTTTAAAGAGGGATTTTCACATCTGGCAACTCCAAAAGGATAGAATCAACTGGTTTCAGCAGTCCAAGCTTGAAGATTCATGAAAAGGATCCAGACAAGGTCAAGGACCAGAGAGGAGGGATTGTTTAACTATCTACAATTATCCCCAGAAAGAGGAAGAAGGATTCAAATGTCTCAATCTCCACCAATAGAACTCTATCAAATCCTCCACCTGGTAGACCTTTCCTCTAATCAACAAGGGTTCTCAAGCCAATCAGAATGGCACAACCCAATCCTTATGTCAACTTTATTGGCATCATCCCACTTGCTCTCAATGCAAAAAACCCAGTTCCAATTGCAGTATTAAAGAGCATCCCATACTTTACTGGAGAAAATTAGACCACTCCTGGTGATCATGTCAAAGACATTGCTAATGTTTGTGCAATCCATGAGATTGTTGAGATGTAAATTTCTGTCAAATTGCTGACATCTTCATTCAAAGGGAAAGCCTTACAATGGTTTAGGAGCCTTGAGGCAGGATTTATTCGAAATTGAAACCCATTGTGTACATTCCTCCATAACCAATTTGGAGAGAAAGGGGACAACTTGTCTCTATTGGAGCAATTGACAACTATCAAGAGAGCTCCCAATGAGAAACTAACTGACTTCAATTTCATATTTCAAAGAATGTTGGATAAAATCCCATTGGTAGTGAGGCCAACAGCTCAAGGTGCTTTCTTATACTTTCTCAACGCTTTAAATTCTAACATTTCTATGTTGATCCAATCCATGGGAGGTACAACTATACCTACATCTTATAACATCACCATTAGGACTGAGAATTTTTTGATCCAAGCTAGTAAACTTACACCTAGGCCTCCTATGCCCTTATATCTAGAGTTGGAAATCCCAAGTACTAGTCAAGCACCTTCTTTAGCTCCTATTCCCACTCCTATAAATCAGAGTTCAAATGAAAATTCTACTTCATCCTCTAGAGCCTCAAATGAGCTTCACAAAATTATGAAACAATTGCAAAATTTGGGAAATGAGATGGTTATGCTCAAGAGGTAGCAAACTCAAAGTTTTAGACCTTCTTATCAGCCTCAAAATCATCCTAATAGACAGCCATATTAGCCTAATAGGCCACCCAACCCAACTGCAAATCAAAATCAAGTAAGGCCTCCTACCAATAGACCATTTCAGCCTTATATCCCCAATGTTGCATCCACCTCTAAAGCCATAGTACCAGTGCAAAATAATATAGCTCAAGAGTATGATTGGTGTTTCCCATATAAGGAACCTCACAACCAATCTATGTGCTTCAATGGTGGTTTAAACCAAGCTTTGATGGTGAAAACAACTGGTGTAGAGAGTGAAGTGAGTCAAGCAACAAACCAACAACAAGGGACATCTCAATAAGATAAAACTCCAAATGAGACTACACGTGTGAATTGGCAGGCTGAAGATTTTTGTGGTATGAATAAAACACCTTCCTAGAGTGTAGTATCTAACACACGGTAAAAGAAGAGGAATATTGGTGAAGGGAAGTCATTATATCCAAGTGATTCACAACCTTCCATCACTCCACAATGTGTTGGCAAGAAAAATGCAGTTCCAAATGTGTAAGGACAGCCCAAGCCACCTTCTAGACCAGCTCAAATACCAACTATTGTAGCCCATGTACAAGAAAAGAATGTGCAGAATAAAGGGAAGGAAAGATATGATTCATCTCCATTTAACATAATTGAACAAATGAAGAAGACCAATGTGAACATATATATGCGGGAATCACTATCCATCCTAGGACAAAGGGATCTACTACAAGCTGCCATGAAGAATTGGTCAACCTCAAATCAACAAGCTCATATACAAGAGAATGTACTCACAAATGCTACTCAGCTTGAGGGAAATCTTGGAGGACAACAAGGTAAAGTTTTGAAACCCCTTCCATTTTATGTTTCATTGATCATTGGGGATAAACTAGTACATAATTGGTACATAATTGTATGATTGATTCTGGGGAAAGTAGTTTCGTGATGCCCAAGCAAATAGCTGATCAGCTGGGCCTTCAATATGAAGTCATATCTAAGGGGGTGGTGCAATTATATGGGATAGAAGTAGCCATAGTTGGGGTAATAAAAATTTTGAGCCTTACTTTGCATGCATGCCCCAATGTCACTATTTTGAAAGATGTGTAGGTGATAGATTTACCACCACTTTTTGCCATATGTTTGTCAAGGGATTTCATAGCTAGAATTGGAGGCTACCTATCCACTGACTAGTCACACATATTGTTTAGGACAAGGTATGGAGCCAAGGACACAATCAGGTCCAAACCTATTGCAAAATTTCACATTGAGCCTCATACTTCAAGCCCTATCAATGCCAACTGTTCAGTGTTTGATCAAGAGGATTATCCAAGAAAACAGGAAGCTGACACCAAAGTCGGAAGCATTCCAAATTTGAATTTTTATGAATGGGAAATAAAGGTACATGCTTTTGATCCCTACAAGGAAATAGAGGAATCTAAACTAGGAGTCTATTACATGCATGAAGAAAATCAGCCTCTTCCTAGCATCATCAAGCCAGACCATAAAGATAACAATAAGGTATGGTAGTTGTTCTTTGATGGATCAAGAAGTAGAAAAGGTGCAGGAGGGGGAGAAATTCTTGTTTCACCTCAAGGCATTAAGAATTATTCATATTTTAGATTTCAATTTGCATATTCTAACAACACTACTGAATATGAAGCTTCGATACATGGATTACATTGGTCAATGAAGAGAGGCATCAAAAACTTACAAGTCTTTGGTGATAGTGAGCTGATTGTTAATCAAGTTAAAGGAAAAAATTCTGCCAACAATGACCTACTCAAGAGTTATAAGAATAGAGTGTGGGACCTCATTGAGGATTTTGAGGGCTTTGACATCAACTCCATTCCTAGGAAAGAAAACCAAGCTGTTGATAGGCTTGCAACAGTTGGAGAAACCATTGATGTTATGGAAATTATCAAAAGAGATAAAATGCAGCCAAACATCCATGTGATTATGAGGCCATCAGTTCCAAAAAACAATGCAAGTTGGTAGGTGTTTGAGAGTGACCAACAAATCATCAATTTATTGCAAGAGGAAGCTGAGTTCTCAGCCAAAAATAAGGAAAATTTAGAACAACAATATGGTGATCAAGTGGTAAAGCTAAGAACCAACAAGCTGCCAAAGGGGCTTGTAACTTTAAAGTCTATTTTAAATCCTAATGATCAATTTATGAAGGAGAAAGAAAACATCCAAGTCAAGGGAGAGGATTCATAACCCATCTCAGTTGGAGAAGGCAAGTCACTTAAAATTGGTGAAGTGGAAACTGAGAAAGAAAAGTATGAATTCATGCAACTTTTCCAAGATTTCCCAGATGTATTTTCTTAGAGCTATGAAGACTTGAGAGGTTTCAATCCCAAGCTAGCTCAACACACAATTGAACTAGATCCAAGTGCTAAGCCCATCAGGAAGAAACAGAGACTAGTCAATCCTAACATTGAGCCTCTCATGAAGAAGGAATTGAATAAGTTAATAGAGGAAAGTATCATATTCCCCATAAAGCATTCAAGTTGGGTTGCAAATTTGGTTCTAGTTAGAAAGAAGAGTGGAGAAATTAGGTTGTGTGTATACTTTAGAGATTTGAATAGAGAATCCTTCAAGGATCACTACCCACTTCCTTCTATGGAGTAGATTTTGTAATTTATTGCTGGATTTGAGAGGTTTTCATTGCTAGATGGTTATTCAAGGTATTATCAGATCATGGTAGAGGAAGAGGATCAGTTTAAAATATCCTTTTCCACCAAATGGGGAACCTATGCATATAGAAAAATTCCATTTGGGTTGTATAACATTGGAGATACTTTCCAAAGGGCAATGGATATGGCATTCAAGGGATTGATAAAAAAAATAGTGCTGATATACCTAGATGATATTACTGTATTTTCTAAAAGTGCAATAGACCATCTCTTTCATTTGAGACAAGTGTTCCAAAGATGTAGAAGATTTGGGGTATCCTTGAATCCCAAAAAATGCATTTTTCTAGCTCATGAAGGCAAGCTCTTAGGCCACATTATTTCCAAATAAGGGTTAATAAATGATATAGAGAGGGTTGAAGCAATAAGAGCACTACCATTGCCAAGGCATAAGAAGGCTCTTAAAAGTTTCTTGGGAAGAATCAATTTTTTTCGAAGGTTTGTTCCAAACTTTGTGGCCCTTGTCAAGCCAATAACTATGATGTTGAAGAAAAGTATGGCATTTAAATGGACAGATGAAGGTAAGGCAAGATTTGAGGAAATCAAAGAAGCTATCTCACAGGATTCAACTCTCATTAACCCAGATTTGTCCAAAGATTTCACCCTTTATGCATTTGGTGGTGGTGATACAATCTCTATAATTTTAGTATAGCAGAATGAAGAAAATGTAGAGAATCCAATTTCCTTCTTTAGCCAAATATTAGAGGACTATGAAGTAAGGTATTGCTTCATTGAGAAGCATGTTCTTGCAGTGATTAGGATCTTGAAGAAATTTAAGCATCTAGTTCCAAACAACAAGGTTCAACTGCTTGTTTCACATGTGGGAGTTAAAGACTTCCTCCTCAAAAAAGATCTAAATGAAAACCATGTAGGGTGGATTACTCATGTCATGGAGTATGAAATTGAGATAAAAGTCACCAAGTTGGTCCAAGGAAAGGTACTGTGTGAGAAATTGGCTGTGTGTCAACCAATTGAAGAAAGCAAAGATAAAAATTCTATTTTGGTGCTGCAAGACAGCCAAGAAAAAAGAGATGTTCAAGAAGAAAATGGTGGTGTGCTCACTCCTTGCTAGACCCAAGACATAATGCACTTCTTACAAATAGTCCTATGCCCTCCAGAGATGAACAAAGTCAATAGAAGACACTTCAGATTACAGGCTTGTTGGTCGTCAAATAGGACTTTACGAAGAGCAACAATCAGGGGACAAGAAGTCCCTCCTCTTTAATGGGAGAGGTTCCCTTATTCAGAAATGAACCTATTTACAAATATACAAAACATGATTTTCTGGTTAAACTTGGATATTACAAAAGTGTTTTCTATAAAGATCATCAATTACAAAAGGACTGAGGAATGAGAGTACGAGAATGAGCAGAAAGGCAACATGCAAAATTATAGATAACAAAGTAATTCTTTATGTATGCGAAGTTACAGTGAATTAAAACAAGATCATTTGTATCATATAAATAAGATGGAATTTAAAGACACAAAGTTCTACAGGTTCATTAATCAAGGACACAAAGTTCCTTCTTGGTTATACAAGATCACCATGCTTGAAACGTTGGAGAGTATGCAATCAGCAAGACTAACAAACTAGACTCAAATGATCTTCACAAAAATTAAATGAAAGCTTAGGGATAACAGAGATCAGATAGACAAAGAATGGAAAGCCCTTCTGTATTGATTTCTTTATGATCTATTTACACTTTCAGAAAATAAACCAAGTTATTCCTCCCCCTTTCAAAATGGCGTGGAGAGGCCATTATATAGTTTACAAATCAGTTACTCTTTGTAACTACTTATTTTAACTAAAGATAAGTTAAGGATTACCAATCGCAATACCTCAACTAATTACAATGAATTCGAGAAAAAGAATTAGAAAGGAAGAGAAGAAAACGGAGAAGAAGACAGGTGGTTAAGACTAGGAGGGACCCACTGACTTCAAAATTCATTGCCTGAATCTCTTCAATGCCTCGGCTATGTCTCTGCCACGGGGGACTGACGTGTTGGCTGTAGACTGACCCCAAAATCTGAGACACTTCTCCATTTCTTTATCAAACTTGACATGACTATGATAATCTTTATTTTCTTCTTCAATGGTAGATTGAAGAGAGCAGATCTCCTTCATTTTCTCTTTGGAGATGGAGCTTTCCTTGAATAGATTATATTTGAAAAAAGCTCTGAATTGAGCTTTGATTTCTTACAAGGAAAGGGGCACACCAGAAGTTTCATCCTGAAGATGACAATGTATATCTTTGAAAGCAGATACAACCAGTGTCTTGAAAGCTTCACCCTTCTGCCAGCTATTCTTCAATTCTCCCAAAGCCTCCTCCAAGACTTTGATCTTCCACTCCACGCTGTAAACCCAAGAATTTGACAGATTATCCTTTGCATCATTAAAAACCTTATTTTCCAATAAAATATTCTCATCTGTCTGTCCCATGAGATGGAGGTCTACTATGCAACTGCTCCAGAGTTTGAGCTCTTTATCTATGACCCCGATAGTGGAGGAGAACTTTTGTTGTAAATTGTTCACCTTTCCGTGGAGTTTGAAAGCTTCATAGATGAAGTTCAATCCTGCAACAAGCATATCTTCCACCATGGCCTCCATAGCTCTGTCATAGACAGAATACTTGTGTATGTCTTTGATAATCTGTACTTCATCTTGGCTCAAAATTACAGGTGGTGGAAGAGTAGTCAATAGGGTAGGGTCCAAAACTTTGTCCTTAGACAAAAGAGATTTGATGAAACCTGTGAGAATCTAAGCCTGTTCCTCCAACTGTTCAATAGTTTTCTGCCCTTTCTCTACCCTCCCAATGACTCTTGTGACCGTTTCCTGGAGGTTATGGATCTAACCTTCAGGAGTAGACTCTCCCATTGGAATTCTTGAGAGTTCTAAGTTAGATTCCTGCAAGTCCTGCTCTGATTTGTCTACTGTAGGATTAGCAATGTCTAGGAATTGCTGACCTTGAGCATCAGACACTATTCTGGAGGTGATTTTGGCTTTCTTGGCATGAGAAGGAGTAGTTCCCAACAAGGCTGCGAAAGCATCAAAATTTGGCCCTAAGCTCCAAGAGGAAGATTTTCTCTTTCTACCGTCAACAAAAGGTTGGACCCATGCAAAAGAGGAAGAGGAAGCAGCAGGAGGCGCAAGAGGACCAAGAGACAGAGAGCTCATGACACTCAAGGTTTACGCAGTTGTTGTCTCAAGTTGAGATGTGAGTGGGGCGTTGGAGAAAATCACTGCAGAGGAATCAATAACACTTGGAAGTTCAGTGCTCTGGACTTCCTTATCTTTATTTGTTGGATCTTCAGGAGCATTTGCAAGGGCTGGCTCTTCACTCTCTTCACTTTCACTGAGAACAATGATGTTCTCTGGTCCCAAAGGTACTTCTACCTATTTACTTTGAGGATATTTTTCCACAGGCTCCTTCTTAACCTCTTTGAGTTTCTTCTAATATACTTGAGTGGATGAAGAAGGAGTGGAAGCTGCAGATCCTTGCGTTGATGAGACAGGAGGGGTTTGCACAGGTTTGTTTGATATGGGAGTTGATGCTTCCCTCCTTGGTGTTGAAACATCCTTAAAGGAGGATTCTCCTGAGTGCCTTCTGAGCTCTCGAGCTTTCCTGTCAAACCAGACCTTAGTCCTGACTAAGACTGGAGCTATGATCTCAGCCAGATCATCTTTCTCTTTCTCCAAGGGAGTGTGCTTAACCACATTGTCATACTCATATGAGTATAGATCAGAATTTTCATCCTGGAGTCCTTCAGGAACTTGGTACAAGCTGAGTTCTTGGATCAATTGCAGAGAAAACCTGCCATAGTGCCTCCTTCTAGCTTCAAAATCATCTGCACAGTCAGCCTAGTAGTCTTCTGTATCTTCCCTATGATGATAGATTATCTTGATGTTTTGTTCAATGAACTTCTTCAAGTCGAAGCAAGTTCTTAGCTTGAAGAAATGAACAGTGATAGGAACCAGGGCTCTTTCTATGTTCTGTGCATCCAGGGTTGTTTTACAAGTGTAATTTCACAAAGAGATGGGAAAGTGCAAACCAAAAATCTTCTTGTCTTTGCAAGTTCTTTGTAATTTTTCTAATTTCCTGCATACCTCTATCAAATCCATCTTATCACTGCAGAACATGGGAAGCCTCAGAGGGGTGCTCTCATAGCCAGCAAGCCTGATATAAGAGAATTTTTTGAATTGGATAAAATAGGCAGCGTAGTGCGATATCAGGTTCATGGCTTCATCTAAAAACCTTCTAGCAGTGTCACCCTCAAGCAGCCTGACCACGTACATGGTGAAAGCATCATTTACCCTTCTAAAATTGTGATTGCTGGTCTCTAGGGTGAACTGCAGGTAGTAGGCATATATAGGATCATCCTTGTGGGCATCAATGTAAGAAAAACCAAACCATTGTCTTGATGCCGCCAGAGTATACATCAGGTATGAAGTCATGTAGAACTTCTTCATTTACTGTACATTGGACAGCTGCTCCACCAAATTCATGCTGATGATTTCCACCCAGTTGATATTTTGAGTTCCCTCGCACACCATGCTGATGAGCGGGCACATCCAGAAATGGAATTCATTAGTAGAAGGTAAGCCCATAACCCGAGCCAGTAGGATTATGAAATCTGACAACTCTTCATTGAAATCTTCTCAGAAGAGAGTCTTGGATAGACGAGATGCTCCCTTCTTAGGGTTTTTAAGCCATGACTTTGCCACCCGCGCCTTGTATTTGTCACTGTCTTGATTGAACAGGGCCTGCGCTTGATCCTGGGAAACAACTATGGCATTATCCATTTCTGGAATCCTCAAAGCAGTGCTAATGGCGGTAGCATCTAGCTTGGCGATGAGTTCCCCGTGTACATTGGTTAATTCACTCGAATCAGGGTCGAAGTGAGCTTCGCATGAAAGCACTGTATCAGCACATTGCACCGAGATTGGGAAACCTCCATCAAAAGCCAAACCACTGTCGTGAATCATTTGCACCATTGGTGTAGGGTTTGCATCTGCCATCCTTGCCCAAAAATTGCTGAAATCAAGATGACGAGCTTCACTGTCCCCAATATTGTGAACGGCAGATTCTAGTGGCAAGATTTGTTCCTGTCCCTGAAATTTGATCTTCATATTGATAGTAACTCGGAGGACAGAGACGAAAACTAGACTCGGGAAGGAATTACAGAGGAAAGGGATACACACGCAGGTTTTTAGATTGCAAGGGTTTGAGCAAAGGATAGCATGAAAGCAATGTGAAAAATGCGTAGGAGGGTCACTCATTATATAGCCCATTAGGAGAGAGAAAGATAATGAATGCACATTTAATACATACCTACCAATTTGAATAAGCATGATATTCGGGTAGAGCGGGAAAAATAAGCATGAATGACATTTGGTTCATTTGGGACATGTGAGATGCGAAAGCACGAAACACGCGGATCGGCCGATTCGGTTGAAGTGGGGAAAAGATGCACAAATGCCTTTTGGGACATTTGGGACGAAAGGACGTGAAACATGCGACTCGGCCGGATCGGACGAAAAGGTGACAATGTGTCCAGAAGAGTTTGGGACATTTGGGATGTGAAAGTGTGAAGTACGCGGTTCGGGTGTTTCGGCTGAAAATGGAACAACTTGTCAAATTGTATTTGGGACATTTGGGACAAGAAAGTGTGAAGTACGTAGTTCGGGTGTTTTGGCCGAAAATGGAATAACTTGCACAATTTGACTTGGGACATTTGGGACAAGAAGTTTCGATGGGCTCGAAAAAGACAAACTTTGGGGAAACCAGCCGATCGGGGAACAGAGCGCACTTTTGAACTTGGGACATGTGGGACAAAAATGTCCGACAGGCCCGAAAAACACACAAAATGACCCAAAAACACAGATTTTCTTAATTCCACGACTTTTAACATTCTCAGTACAACAGAGAAGACACTTAAACTCAAAAATTTTAAAATTCACTTTCTTAAGAGCAGGGAATTTTGAGTGGACAACAACTGGATCCTTTTGGGGATGACTTGGCATAAATTCAAGGAATGAGAAAAGGTAAGAACTTAGAAAAACTCAGGGAAGTAGACCAGTACCTTATCCATTGGGCCACAGAGTCAAAAAGCAAACCAATGCAGAGGACAACACACCAAAACAAAGAGGAAAGAAAAACAAAAACGCTGTATAGAATATACAAAGGACTCCCTAATCACCTAAGACTTGAACAACTTAAGGTACTGCCCACTATAAGGAAGTGGGAGAGGAGAACCATCCATGTAATCAAGATAAAAGGAATTCTTACCAGCAAAGTGTCTGATCTTGAAAGGTCTGAGCCAAAGGGAATCGAACTTGCCATGGCTGCCACGAGGTTCATGCCTTTTATCCCATAACAACACAATGTCTCCAACTTGGAAATCTCTGAACCTGGCTTTCTTATTAAACAGGACCTTTACCTTCTACTGGTGAACAGATATCCTATCAGCAACCTCCAATCTTTCCTCATTCAGTTTGTGAAGGTACATAATTCTCTTATCCAAAGCATCACTGAAACTAGTATCTTCAATGGCCTTCATTAGATGCAAGGTTGGCAGCTCCACTGTTACTGGTAGTTGAGCTTCTACTCCATATACCACTTGAAAAGGGGACATTCCAATAGCTCTCTTTGGTGTAATCCTGTTTGCCCAAAGAGCATCATAGAGCTTCTTGTGCCAGTTTCGTTGAGACTCATTGACTAATTTCCTTATAATAGTTACCAAATTTTTATTAGTGGACTCTCCTTGCCCATTTCCCTGAGGATAGTAATCTGAGGAGTGAGCCAAAGAAATGCCATACCCATAGCAAAAATCCATTATCTCAGTTGAAGAGAAATTCGAAGCATTATCTGTTACAATCTTGTTAGGTACACCATACCTTACCAAGATGTTCTCCTTGATGAAGTTGCATACAACTTCAGAAGTAGTGCTCTCGACCGGAATAACTTCCACCCATTTTGTGAAATAGTCCATGGCAGTTAGTACATGAGTATGACCAGCACTAGAAGTAGGATTAAGTGTTCCAATGAAGTCCAAACCCCATTGTTGAAAAGGTTCTTCAATTACAACTGGCTTAAGAGGCAAAGAGGCCAATTTGGGTCTTCCCACGAAGGTCTGACAAGCCTCACATTTATCAACCCACTTAGATGCATCTCTGAACAAGGAAGGCCAGTAATATCCTCCGCAAAGTATTTTATGAGCAGTGACCGTTGATGAATAGTGCCCTCCACATGCCTGATCATGAAAAGCTGAGAGCAACTTTCTCTGCTATTCTTTGTCCACACATTTCAAAAATCTCCCATCTAACCCACGTTTGAACAAGGCATTTTCCCACAACACATATTGCACTGACCTCAATTTAACAGTCCTCTTTTCTTTGGCAGTTAAATGAGAGGGGCATTCCCCATAGGTGAGAAAATGGGTGATGTCAGCATACCATTCATCAACTGAGCTAAGGAACAGAACAATAGGAAGGCCAACTTTGTTCTCCAGTAATTCATGCTTAGCTCCTTCAGCAATGAGCTCACAAAGACCTTTTCCACGAACCAGCTTGGTCGGCTTGATGTTAATGTCATATTCTTGGACCTTAGTAACCCAGTTCCCTCTCTTGGATCCAAATTCTTGTTGTGTGAGAATTGACTTAACCGTTGTATCTGGAACCAACACCATGGAATGAGAATTGAGGATGTAAAAACGAAACTGCTTAACAACTTTGACCACTGCAAAAGCATGTTTTTCCATCATGGTGTATTTTAACTCATGATATTTCAGAATATAGCTCATGAAAGCAATTGGGATTTCATGCTCGTTAGAGTCTTCTTGAGTCAAAATAGCAGCCAAGGTATTATCTGTAGCATATCAATAGATAATAAAATCTTTGCTGAAATTAGGACAGGCTAAAACAGGAGTTTTAGCGATAGCTCTCTTGATACCTTCAAAGGATTCCTTTCCTTCAGAAGACCAACCAAACGTTTGTTTCCCTTTCATCATATGAGAAATATTCAAAGTTAACTCTATAAAATCAGGGATGAACCTTCTTAAAAAATTGATCTTACCAAAGAAAGAGTGCACGCCATTTTTACTGGTTGGGAGAGGAATTTGCTGGATAGCTTGTACTCGTTCAGGATCAATCTTAATACCATCTTTGAAAATGATGTGCCCTAATAATTTCCCCTTAGTGACACAAAAGATAGATTTTTCAGGATTCAAAGAAATCCCATGCTCTCTGCATCTTAGCAGAACTGTTTCCAGGTGGTCAAAATGATCCGCCCTTGTTTTAGAAAACATGTTCAGGTCGTCAAGGTATATGACAATACACTTCCCTTTCAAACTTCCAAAAGCCAGATCCATAGCTCTCTGAAAAGTGGCACCAACATTAATAAGCCCAAAAGGCATTCTCTTGTAAGAAAAGGTACCCCAAGGAGTAGTGAAAGCTATTTTGTGTTGATCTGCAGTATCAACCTCTACCTGATTATATCCCAAGAATCCATCAAGCATAGATAACATTTCAGATCCTGTTACTGCTTGCAATACCTGATCCATCATAGGCAAAGGATAATTATCTTTCAAGGAAGCCTGATTCAGATTCCTGAAATCAACACAGATGTGGATCTCACCATTTTTCTTCCTAACAGGCACAATATTTGCAATCCATGTTGAATGGTGAATGGGAAAAATGATTTTGGCCTTCAACAACTTCTGAATTTCCTGAAAGATGGTGTCAGCTATTTTGGGGTTGTATTGCCTCTGTTTCTGTTTAAAATGCTTAATTCCTAGGCTTGAGAGGAATAGAATGCTGCATATCTTTTGGTTTGAAAGCTTTTAAATCTTCATAAGAGTAAGCAAGAACATCCTTATACCTCTTTAAAAGATCAATTGCTTTCTTCCTCTCATCTGCTGTGCAACATTTTCCAATGTTCACGAGCTTAGGATCAGTAGAACTCCCAATATCAATCTTGTCATACTCAGCTGATTGTTGAGATCCAGTGGAAGCTCTAGACTTTACATACCTATCATGTTTATCAAATAGTTCCTCCAAACTCACCAATCCTTTAGGAATCTTGTTTCCTTTGAGATTGATGCATCCATCCTGATCCATTTCTTCTCCTTGGGTGACTGCTTTGTCAAAGGGCACACTTTCACGAGGCAGGTTGTCACTTCCTTCAAAATACAGCTGTTCGAAATTACCCTTGAGTTCAAGGAAAGAAAGAAAGTGTTGATCATCATTGAAAACTTGTCCAGTTATTGGTATTATCAGGTACACTAGGCCGATGGACCATCTCAATGGTGAATTTATCCTGAGAGAAGTCAGGATGAGGAATCAGTAGTGACCCTGAGACTGCTAATGAATCAGCCCTGCTGTTCTTCTCCCTAAGTATTGCTTCAATGGAGAAAGCATCAAGAAATTCAATGGAATCCCAAACCTGATTCCGGTAATGTTTCAACCTTCCATTTTTTACCTGGAAAAGGCTTCTCACTTGCTTTACAATCAATTCTACATCACCACAGGCCAGAAGATTCTTTACACCTTGTTCTTTGGCCACTTGCAGTCCAAGAATGAGAGCCTCATACTCTACTATATTATTAGTATTTTCGAACTGCAACTTGAATGAAAAAGGATGTAGGCTTCCTTCAGGTGACACCAGTAGGACACCAGCTCCAGAGCCGACTGAGGAACAACTTCCATCAAACTCTAAAATCCAAACACCATTAGGATCTTTAGGTGACACTTTGGGGAGTTGGATTTCATCAGGGGACATAATCATATAGTTACCATGACTCATATCCTCATAGAGTATTTGTGCTTTAGGATCATCCATTTTTTGCACAATATACTCAGATTGCTTCTCAGGCAGCAACTTCCTCATTTGTCCATTAACAGGTACGAGTGCATGTGACCAATCCATTTGAATTTCTCCACCCACATCTTTACAGAAGTTCCTACTTAGCAACATTCCGTATGAAGGAGGAATATCTGCATCTAAGATAGTAGCCAAAACTCTTTTTTCAGGCAAAGCAACAAAAGCCACTTGTGCATCTTTAATTCTTCCGACCAGGGGTACTTCTTTACTCTCCATGGAGTAATAGGATCCATAAGTGCGTGTGAGGGTCAAGCCTAAATCATGAGCTACTTTAGCAAGCATCACATTATCTGAGGCTCCTGAGTCAATGACACAATTACTGAGCCTATGAACAACTATAAGAAGTGTTACATAAAATGGTTTAAATTTTGTCATTGGGTGAGGTGATAGCAGCTACCAGACTAGGTTGTGTTATAGAAGGAGGAGTAGGTAAAAGGCCTTTATGAGGTGGTTTTAGAATGGGAATTAACAAATTGAATCATTTTGGCAAAAGCTTTGGGATGGGTTTGATAATACTCAGCCTCTGAGATTTGAACCTTAGTCCTTTTCAGATGATCAATAATATCAAAAGACCCAGAAGTAGATGGGTCATCATCACTAGGTTTATCAACTTTAGGGGAAAAAGAAGTAACTTTAATAGCAGGATTGACAGGACTCACCTTTGGTGTAGATGAAGTGGGGATAGGAGATCCTCTTTTTGCAATTACGGGGATAGTTTTCAGCTACTCCTTAGATTTCTTGGGGGGCTGCATCACTTTCTCCCTCTGATTTTTCTGCTCTCGAGTCATGACAACGAATGATTCACTATTCATGTCTGCTACTACTTCATCATAATCATCTCCATCATCAATGCCCTCAGTGGTGAAGAAATTAACTCGAGATCCCTCAAGTTCATCTGCTTCATCATCAACTTCTTCCACAAACTCCTCGCAAGCTTCATTATCCTCATCATCATCTGGTTCCTCAACTTCATAGGTTTCATTGACAGGAACTTTAACATGAGGACCCTCAAGTATTAATCTTGTTTGAGAAGCAGGCAAACGATTTTTGGGCTGAAAATTTCTCCTTGGAACGTCTACATAAGGAGCATGCTAAGCCAATTGTTTCTTTATAGCAATGAGATCATTCACAAGTTTTTGAACTAATGGATCAGTATTAGGTCCAGGGGTGGAAGAGGAGGAAGCAGCAGACTTAGATTTGGAAGGGTCTCTCCTCAACTTCCCTGACATGATCAAATCATCCTCGACACTAACAGCAAGAGTTTGATCCTCAACCAATGTTGCGAGATTAGCCCTTCTAAGCACATAACTAACTTCAGGCGATTGAGCATTTAGGAAGAAACATTTTTAGATTTGATCAACAGGCCGAGTATTTACCAAAATTTTATTAATTAACCTGTTGAATCGGGCCACAAATTCTCTCATAGGCTCTGGTGAATCTTTCTTTATCTGAGAGATTTGGGCTAGTAAGGCATGCACATCTTCTGCTGGTTTGAAATGATTTTCAAACCTAGTTCTCATGGTGTCCCTGCTAGTGATAGTACCAGCCGGAAGGTGATAAAACCAATTAGCAGCATTATCTTGTAAAGTCTCCACGAACAGTCTTACAGAGACGTCTTCATGTTCAACTCCCAGAACTCCACATGCAACTATGAAGGCTGCGATGTGTTCATCAGGATGCACTTTACCATCACCTTTGAATTTAGGGAAGTTGTTCCAGTTACCTCTAGGTAACTCATGCAAAGGATGAGGAAGAGCAAGGGGCCTAACACGATGACCCCAGGGAAATGGTACCGCCATTCTTGGAAAAATGGCTTTCAGAGGAACTGCAACACCAGCAAGAATCAAAGCTCGAAGATTAGGACTAGCTGGCTCTGAAGGAATACCACCCGTAGGACTTCTATCTTGAATAGGTGGAGTGCTTTTCAAACGAGTCTTTCTATTTCTCGTTGAAGGGAAAGGAAAACCATGCTGCTCCAAAAGCTGAAACTAAGAGTCTTCAATACCAAGGGCCCTTCTCCCTCGAGTAAAACGCGGAGTCACCAGATCAAAGGATGATCAAAAATTACAGAACTGGAATATGATTTTCCCCAGCAGAGTCGCCAAAAACTGTTGGTTGTCAAATAGGACTTTACAAAGAGCAACAGTTAGGGGACAAGAAGTCCCTCCTCTTTAATGGGAGAGGTTCCCTTATTCAGAAACGAACCTATTTACAAATATACAAAACATGATTTTCTGGTTAAACTTGGATATTACGAAAGTGTTTTCTATAAAGATCATCAATTACAAAAGGACTGAGGAATGAGAGTACGAGAATGAGCAGAAAGGAAACATGCAGAATTATAGATAACAGAGTAATTCTTTATGTATGCAAAGTTATAGTGAATTAAAACAAGATCATTTGTATCATATAAATAAGATGGAATTTAAAGACACAAAGTTCTACAGGTTCATTAATCAAGGACACAAAGTTCCTTCTTGGTTATACAAGATCACCATGCTTGCAACATTGGAGAATATGCAATCAGCAAGACTAACAAACTAGAGACAAATGATCTTCAAAAAAATTAAATGAAAGCTTAGGGATAATAGAGATCAGATAGACAAAGAATGGAAAGCCCTTCTGTATTGATTTCTTTATGATCTATTTACACTTTCAGAAAATAAACCAAGTTCTTCCTCCCCCTTTCAAAATGGCATAGAGAGGACATTATATAGCTTACAAATCAGTTACTCTTTGTAACTACTTATTTTAACTAAAGATTAGTTAAGGATTGCCAATCGCAATACCTCAACTAATTACAATGAATTCGAGAAAAAGAATTAGAAAGGAAGAGAAGAAAACAGAGAAGAAGACAGGTGGTTAAGACTGGGAGGGACCCACTGACTTCAAAATTCATTGCCTGAATCTCTTCAATGCCTCAGCTATGTCTCTGCCACGGGGGACTGACGTGTTGGCTGTAGATTGACCCCAAAATCTAAGACACTTCCCCATTTCTTTATCAAACTCGACATGAGTATGATAATCTTTATTTGCTTCTTTAATGGAAGATTGAAGAGAGCAGATCTCCTTCATTTTCTCTTTAGAGATGGAGCTTTCCTTAAATAAATTATCTTTGACAAAAGCTCTGAATTGAGGTTTGATTTCTTGCAAGCAAAGGGGCACACTTGAAGTTTCATCCTGAAGATGACAATGTATATCTTTGAAAGCAGATACAACCAATGTCTTGAAAGCTTCACCCTTCTGCCAGCTATTCTTCAGTTCTCCCAAAGCCTCCTCCAAGACATTGATCTTCCACTCCATGCTGTAAACACAAGACTTTGACAGATTATCCTTTGCATCATCAAAAACCTTATTTGCCAATAAAATGTTCTCATCTGTCTATCCCATGAGATGGAGGTCTACTATGCAACTGCTCTAGAGTTTGAGCTCTTTATCTATGACCCCGATAGTGGAGGAGAAATTTTGTTGCAAATTGTTCACCTTTCCATGGAGTTTGAAAGCTTCATCGATGAAGTTCAATCCTGCAACAAGCATATCTTCCACCATGGCCTCCATAGCTCTGCCATAGACAGAATACTTGTGCATGTCTTTGATACTCTGTACTTCATCTTGGCTCAAAATTACAGGTGGTGGAAGAGTAGTCAATGGGGTAGGGTCCAAAACTTTGTCCTTAGACAAAAGAGATTTGATGAAACCTGTGAGAATCTGGGCCTGTTCCTCCAATTGTTCAATAGTTTTCTTCCCTTTCTCTACCCTCCCAATGACTCTTGTGACCGTTTCCTGGAGGTTATGGATCTCACCTTCAGGAGTAGACTCTCCCATTGGAATTCTTGAGAGTTCTAAGTCAGATGCCTGCAAGTCCTGCTCTGATTTGTCTACTGTAGGCTTAGCAATGTCTAGGAATTGCTGACCTTGAGCATCAGACACTATTCTGGAGGTGATTTTGGCTTTCTTGGCACGAGAAGGAGTAGTTCCCAACAAGGCTGTGACAACATCAAAATTTGGCCCTGAGCTCCGAGAGGAAGATTTTCTCTTTCTACCGTCAACAAAAGGTTGGACCCATGCAAAAGAGGAAGAGGAAGCAGCAGGAGGGGCAAGAGGACCAAGAGACAGAGAGCTCATGACGCTCAAGGTTTACACAGCTTTCATCTCAAGTTGAGATGTGAGTGGGGTGCTGGAGACAATCACTACAGAGGAATCAATAGCACTTGGAAGTTCAGTGCTCTGGACTTCCTTATCTTTATTTGTTAGATCTTCAGGAGCATTTGTAGGGGCTGGCACTTCACTCTCTTCACTTTCACTGAGAACAATGATGTTCTCTAGTCCCAAAGGTACTTCTACCTATTTACTTTGAGGATCTTTTTCCATAGGCTCCTTCTTAACCTCTTTGAGTTTCTTCTAATATACTTGAGTGGATGAAGAAGGAATGGAAGCTGCAGGTCCTTGCGTTGATGAGGCAGGAGGGGTTTGCACAGGTGTGTCTGATATGGGAGTCGATGCTTCCCTCCTTGGTGTTGAAACATCCTTAGAGGAGGATTCTCCTGAGTGCCTTCTGAGCTCTCAAGCTTTCCTGTCAAACCAGACCTTAGTCCTGACTAAGACTGGAGCTAGGATCTCGGCCAGATCATCTTTCTCTTTCCTGTTCCAATCCAAGTCCTCCAAGGGAGTGTGCTTAACCACATTTTCATACTCATATGATTATAGATCAGAATTTTCATCTTGGAGTCCTTCAGGAACTTGGTACAAGCTGAGTTCTTGGATCAATTGCAGAGAAAAGCTGCCATAGTGCCTCCTTCTAGCTTCAAAATCATCTCCACAGTCAGCCCAGTAGTATTCCGTATTTGCCCTATGGTGATAGATTATCTTGATGTTCTATTCAATGAACTTCTTCAAGTCGAAGGAAGTTCTTGGCTTGAAGAAATGAACAGTGATAGGAACCAGGGCTCTTTCTATGTTCTGTGCATCCAGGGCTGTTTTACAAGTGTAATTTCACAAAGCGATGGGAAAGTGCAAACCAGAAATCTTCTTGTCTCTGCAGGTTCTGTGCAATTTGTCTAATTTCCTGCATACCTGTATCAAATCCATCTTATCACTGCAGAACATGGGAAGCCTCAGAGGGGTGCTCTCATAGCCAGCAAGCCTGATATAAGAGAATTTTTTGAATTGGATAAAATATGCACCATAGTGCGATATCAGGTTCATGGCTTCATCTGAAAACCTTCTAGCAGTGTCACCCTCAAGCAGCCTAACCACGTACATGGTGAAAGCATCATTTACCCTTCTGAAATTGCGATTGCTGGTCTCTAGGGTGAACTGCGGGCAGTAGGCATATATAGGATCATCCTTGTGGGCATCAATGTAAGAAAAACCAAACCATTGTCTTGATGCCGCCAGAGTATACATTAGGTACGAAGTCATGTAGAACTTCTTCGTTTGCTGTACATTGGACAGCTGCTCCGCCAAATTCATGTTGATGATTTCCGCCCAGTTGATATTTTGAGTTCCCTCGCACACCATGCTGATGAGCGGGCACATCCAGAAATGGAATTCATTAGTAGAAGGTAAGCCCATAACCCGAGCCAGTAGGATTATGAAATCTGACAACTCTTCATTGAAATCTGCTCAGAAGAGATTCTTGGATAGACGAGACGCTCCCTTCTTAGGGTTTTTAAGCAATGACTTCGCCACCCGTGCCTTTTATTTGTTGCTGTCTTGATTGAACAGGGCGTGCGCTTGATCCTGGAAAACAACTATGGCATTATCCATTTCTGGAATCCTTGAAGCAGTGCTAATGGTGGAAGCATCTAGCTTGGGGATGAGTTCCCCATGTACATTGGTTAATTCACTTGAATCAGGGTCAAAGTGAGCTCCGCATGAAAGCACTGTATCAGCACATTGCACCGAGATTGGGAAACCTCCATCAAAAGCCAAACCGCTGTCGTGAATCATCTGCGCCATTGGTGTAGGGTTTACATCTGCCATCCTTGCCCAAAAATCGCTGAAATCAAGATGACGAGCTTCACTATCCCCAATATTGTGAACGGAAGATTCTAGTGGGGAGATTTGTTCCTGTCCCTGAAATTTGATCTTCATATTGATAGTAACTCGGAGGATAGAGACACAAACTAGACTCGGTAAGGAATTACAGAGGAAAGGGATACACGCACAGGTTTTTGGATTGCAAGGGTTCAAGCAAAGGATAGCATGAAAGCAATGTGAAAAACGCGTAGGAGGGTCGCTCATTATATAGCCGATTAGGAGAGAGAAAGACAATGAATGCGCATTTAATACATACCTACCAATTTGAATAAGCATGTTATTTGGGTAGAGCGGGAAAAATAAGCACGAATGGTGCTTGGTTCATTTGGGACATTTGAGACGTGAAAGCGTGAAACACACGGCTCTGCCGATTTGGGCGAATCGGGGAAAAGATGCACAAATGCCTTTTGGGACATGCAGGACGAAAGGATGCAAAACACGTGACTCGGCCGGATCGGATGAAAAGGTGACAATGGGTCCGGAAGAGTTTGGGACATTTGGGACGTGAAAGCACGAAGTACGCGGTTCGGGTGTTTCAGCCAAAAATGGAACAACTTGTCAAATTGTATTTGGCACACTTGGGACAAGAAAGTGCGAAGTACGCAGTTCGGGTGTTTCGGCCGAAAATGGAACAAATTTCTTGGGACATTTGGGACAAGAAGTTCTGACGGGCCCGAAAAAGACAGACTTCGGGGAAACCGGCCGATCGGGGAACAGAGCGCACTTTTGAACTTGGGACACGCGGGACAAAAATGTCTGATAGGCCCGAAAAACACACAAAATGACCCAAAAATGTATATTTTCTCAATTCCATGACTTTTAACATTCTCAGTACAACAGAGAAGACACTTAAACTCAAAATTTTGAAAATTCACTTTCTTAAGAGCAGGGAATTTTGAGTGGACAACAAGGCTATTCAGTATGCACTTGTTGATGGTGTCTTGTTCAAAAAGGATATCAATGGAGTGTTGCTGAGGTTCATTAGGAAAAATTAGATTGAGAAAATGTTAGAAGAGTTCCATAATGGATCAGCTGGGGGTAATTTTTCTCCAAGAGTGATAGCTCTCAAGATCATGAAGGCTGGTTATTATTGGCCCAAAGTGTTTAGTGATTGTTATGCATGGATCAAGAGGTGCAAGAATTGTGCATTCTTCAAAGGCAAAGAGAGATTAGTAGCACTTCCATTACACCCAATCTTAGTTGACCAACCATTCATACAATGGGGTTTGGACTTCATTAGAATCATTAATCCAAACTCAAGGTAAGGACACAAATGGATTCTAACAGCAACATACTACTTCACCAAATGGACTAAGGCACTCACATTCAAAGAGGAAAATGAATCTAGCATTCTAGACTTCTATAAGGGGATAACAACAAAATTTGGTATACTTGCCACTATAATATTAGATAATGTGTTGGCATTCATAGGATCAAAGGTAACTGAATGGGCTGTTAGAAATGTTATCTATTTGAGCACTTCATCAAATTATTATCCTTGAGTGAATGGCCAAGCTAAATCCACCAACAAGAAACTATTAAGGATCATCAAGAGGACCCTTGATGAAAATCAGAGGACTTGGCACACTAACCTCAAATCAGTTCTATGGGATGATAGGATAACTCCCAAGAGATCTATAGGTAACTCTCCATTCATACTTGTTTATGGGAAAGAGGTAGTTGTGCCTATGCCACTTGAGTTTCCAACATTGGAACTCATGAAGAAATTGGAATTGTTATAGTTTGATCCCATGGAGTTTAGATATGTAGAACTGATGGAACTCCAATAAATCAGAGAGCATGTAGCCCAAATAATGGAGGAGGACCAAGCTTTGATCAAGAGAAGCTTTGATAAGAAAGTTAAGGCTAGAACTTTCCACATTGGAGATTTAGTGTTGAAATGGGATGTAGACTAAGAAAAGCTAGGAAGGCATTCTAAATTTGATGCCATTTGGAGTGGTCCCCACATAGTCACAAAATGCTAAAACAACAATTCCTTCCAATTGTCTACATTAGATGGTGAGGAACTGTAGATTCCAGTTAATGGAATCCATCTAAAACATTGCTATTAAAATGGAAACTTCTCACCTTATACATATTAGCTTATATTTTCATTCCTCCAAGTGCTTATGCACATTGTTTTGTTGTAGCTTAGATTTACATTTCCCTAAGTTCTTTGGCACAATTTTTGTTTCCCCAAGGATGCATCTTTTGCAGATCATGTTCTAGGTCAAAGTAATTTTCTAATCTCACAATCCTTATCTTAGAGATTTTCTAATAAATTTAGGGTAGCAAGTAGTTAATTTGATCACTTTCTTACCCAATGGATTACTTCAGGTAGGTGGTCACTTCATCCACTAGGTAGATGACCCCTCTGAGTCACCAAAATTGTTATCCAAAATGAGCCCTTGCTTATTTTGGCTAACTTGCCTTCATTCTTCCATTCTTTGTGCCTCATTCAAATTTTTACACATTTTAGGCCTTAAAATTTTCCAAGTATGAATTCATCAGATAGACAATTTTCTCCCCATTCCAGAAAGGTAAAGAAGTCCTCCTAACTCCTTGTATTTTGCAAGTTATGGCTTGGTGGAGTTAGGAGGGGAATTTTTCCCAAAGCAAGCCTGCGGGGAAAAATTTGGCACTTAGCCTTTTGGGGTCAAAGGGGAAAAGGGAAAAGTTTGGCCCAAAATCCCACAAGGAAATGAGATGGCACCATGTGTTAGGGTGGAGTGGCGGGTGGTGGAAGGACATTGAGTTTTTTGGCATCTGGTCAAAGTGCGTCAAAGGGAAAAATCCAAGCACAAGCCCGCCAAGCAATGAGAAGATGCCACTTGTCCTGTCAGTGGCAGGGGTCGGGGTGGTTGAAGGAATTTGGAATTTTCTCCAAAGTGGTCAATGGTGTAAAGGTAAAAATTGGAGCACATCCCCACCAAGCAACCAGATGGTGCCACGTGTCCTAGAGTGGTGAAGGTGTAATGTATTTTTGGAAAATTTTCCAAATTCGTAAAAAAGGTAGAATGATCATTTGAACCCACAGATCAACTAGAGGGTGCCATGTGGAAACATAGGTTGGACTGGTGGAGTTTTTTTGGAAATTTTTCCTAATTCGAAAAAGGAGGGAAAATTTTCAAATTTTGGCCCACAAACCATAATTTTTCCCTAATTTCACCTATTTTTCCCTAAATCTTCAAAGGGCCATATCTTTTGATCTAGAGCTTAATTTTTTGCATTTTTTATATCATTGGAAATCTATTGAAATTATCTACATGATGGACTATTCAATTTTTATTTTTGGTCAATCTTGGTGGGAGGAAAATGAGAAAACATCTATGGCACGTAAAAAATATAGAATTGATATTCAACCACCAAAATTAATGAAGTATGGGTTAATTTTTGGATATGCAGAGCAATTTACTTTGGCGTATGGGTTTGTCCATGAATCCCATTAGTTTTTAGGAGATATTTAAGGGAATTTATTGGTGGTTGAGCTCATAAATCAATTTTCCCACATTTTCTACCTTTCCTATGTTCTGCTTCGCCATTAAAATCCAGTTTTGGCTCATTTGTAAAGGGTTGGATGTTTTTGTTCTTGCAAACTCCCCTCTTCCCCTTGGCACATGAATTTGAGGAGTTTCAGACCTTCCATGGAGATGGTGGCATGTTTTTTTCCTCTATTCCATTATAATGCATTGTAGTAAACTTGGGAATGGTAATGCATGTTTTGTGAATGATCCTCCAATCCTCTCATGTGTTTATCCTTGTCTTATGATATTTCATTATATTTTGGAAATCTATGCATGCTTTAGTGTTACATCTCTATGATCTGTGTTTATTTTCAAGGAAAAATTTCATTAATCCTTTGGCGTATCACCATTTTTACTTAGTTTTGTTTCCTTTTGCATCCTTTATCTCTGTCTCCTTGGAATTTAGAGTAGGATTTAGCATTGAACATATGAAAAATTCATGCATACACATAAAAAGAGGGGTAAGAACCAACTTTCTCTTGAGAGTTTTCTCACCTTACAAGGTCCCACACCTTGGAGAAAAATCAATGTTATGCAATCACACTAAATGACCCAATTCTAGATTATAGATCTGAAGGTCATTTATGGGTGCTGTAGATTTTCACTAACAGTTACTTAAATTTATAGCATTCTCTATCATTTTTCCTACACACATGTGCATTCATGTGCTATTTTTGGGTGAATGTAGATCACTTATAGGTTATTACAAGATCTATGATGATCCACACTATTCCCTACCAGTACCAATGAGGTTCTTTGGAGCATATAAAATTTACTTTTTATCTATATTAAGGTTCTATCATACAACATCTACTAATTTCATTCATTTTTTCAGTTGTATACATTATGGCATAATATAAATTTTTATAACATGCTAACATTTGCTTCGTGTGTATAATTTATCTTATAGGCCTACCTCCAACCATGGTTATCTAATTTTCTTATATATTATCTATGTTTGTATCTTTAATGTCATTATTTACCAGATATGCCTTATGTTTGATTAATTATATTTATTTCCATAGCCTTGAGGGCTTTGAGTGGTTTGCATTATCTTGAGTGGTGTCTTGTATTTTTAACCAGCTACTCATTGTATCTTTTTCCATATCATTATGTTTTTTTTCTAGTATCTATTACATTTTTCCATGTTTATTTTTGAAGAACATTTTTTTTTCTAGTCATTCCCATTGTTTTATATGTTCCATGGTTGTCACCATGCACATTCCATATTCCCCATGGGAGTTATATTTTATATGGTCACATCAGTTTTATATATTCTCGTTTGGGCCACGCTCACCTTGGTTCATCTCACGCACCCTAAATGAGTGGGGGCAGCCATCAGGTGACTATTTACCCTCTCATAAGTTTAGAGACTAGACATGGAATGGTACATAGCAATATCAAAACAAATAAGATCTCAGAAACAAGTTCACAATTAGAATTGGGCCAAAATTAGCTGAGGGATAAAATCACTAAACATAGACAAGAGAGGTGGGAACTAATATCCCACCTGGTTGTTTCTATCTTGGGGGAAAAAATAAGAACATTATATAATTAGCAGGTTCTCAATAACAAACTTTTCCAATTTCTAGCAACACACACTCAATTACAAGGTACTATTACAAACAACAGAAACAAAATCAATAGAAAGTTACATACTTTGGGCAAGAGAACTGATTAATCTATTTTTTAGGATCGTCCGTGACTAATTTTTATTTGGTTTATGACCATCTACAGTGGAACTTATCCACGGGGAAGTGTTAACAGTTGGAGTGAAAATCCTACAACTCTCCCAATACTCTTCCATTGGCGAAAAGACACTTAAATAATTGATTTATTTATAAGACTCTCAAATCCTTAGTTTGACGATAGGATGCATAAATCATTAGTACTATTCCAACTATCTTTAAGGCACTAAATATACAGGAACAATTCTATCTCTTCTCTCACGACACACAAGTGTACTCTATCCTTGATTCACTTTTTTGTCAAAAATTATTTCTATTTTCACACTTACTAAGTTAAATTTCAATTTCATTTATCATGAGTATTCACTACACTTATCTTCTTTTGTAGGTCCGACCGTACTCCAAAAAATGGCAATACAAAAATTCTTTTGTAGGCCCGACCATACTCCAAAAAAATGGTAATACACAAATGGAACAAGGAAAGTTAGCAAAGCACAAGATGCTCCAATAAATTCAATATTCAAGGAACAAATTTAGGCATCATTTATACTATGTAAATGAGGTCACCCTTAATATCCTTATCCTCTTCTAGATTCTAAAATACACATTCTATAATCTCCGTTTGTCATGATATCAAGTGTAATCCTCATTCAATATGTTATTAGTTACAACTCCCTTTGGCTCTCCATAAGGTTTGATCTTCTTATCTAATTTATGCTACCAAATATTCATTCATTAGCATAAAGTGGGGAAAAATGTACTCATGAAATAATTCACTTAATACTTGCATCATGCCTCAAAGTATGTTATTATATGCATGATTCCTAAGTAAGAAAACTATACATTAACAACAATTATTTTGATAATACATTGTGTTATCCCTCTTTATACTTTTCACACTTGCTCTTCTTGAATGGTCACTTTATTTTTGGACATTGAATAACACATGACCCAAATTTTTTTTTTTTCTATATCCTCTGAGAATCCTAGATAGTATCACCCATTACAGAAAGGATGACCCAGGAGCTACAGTACCCTTTGGGCACTTCTATCCTCTTCCCTCTCTTTTTCAAATTTGGATTTCCATATCATTTGATATCTTTTTTAAAGTCTATTTTATCCCTTTGGGTCATCCTTTTTGGTTGTTAATGACAAAATTCAAATAAGGTAATATTATTTATATATGAATCACTTACTATTGTTAGAGGAAAGGGGAGTCATTGGGCTATTACTTTGTATCTACCATCTACAAGAGAAAAACTCAAGGACTGCGTTTGGGATACATTAATCAATGTATAGGAGGGGCTATTTTTGAATTCCATCTCACACATTCATCTTAGTGGAAAAGTAGTTTTCTTCCTCTATCTTGGTGTGATTAGTACAAGGGAAACCTAGCTTCAAGAGAAACAATTCAATCACACACACACACACACGTGCGTGCACGCGCACGCACGCACGCACGCATGCACACACACACGCACACACGCCCACACACACACACACACACACACACACACACACACATGTTATAACTACATAGAGTCAGAAATATAATGAAAAAATTGGTGAAAATCAAATTGGGGTGACCACCGAGGTCATTCTAACTCGATTATATGGATTATTTATTCCATCTAATTTTTTCTTAAGCCTTATTAAGGTATCTAGGGTTTGTTTTGTAGGAACAAGTGTTATCTAGGAACCCTATGGTACATTTGAAGTGACATATGTTGAGAGTAATAAGCTAATTTCATACCCTAAAAAGATAATAAGTAGAGCACCTGTAAGGACACTAACATGCATATCAAACAATACCACTCATGTAATCCTATTTCATTTTTGGAAGTCTTATCTGAGGAAGTTCTAGATTCTAATTTCTCATAAAGAGCTTACACATCCTAGTTCCATATTTTTCATCCCAAAATTAGTCCATATCTCTTAATATAAACTAATTCATTCTTATCTCCTATCTTGCACACTTGCTTGTACTTTACATTATATGTCTTGTTTGTTACTATTATATTCATTTTTTCTCAGTCCTTAGATGAAAGATTTAATTTTGTTAAATCACTATTTTCTCTCACATTTTTCTTGATCATCCTCTCTAGAGGACATCTCTTAGATGGAAAAACACATATTTTCATCATTAAAATAATATTTTTTCTATTTTGAAACATTTTCCTCATGATCTTATTTGATGAAATTTATAATTGTAGGGGGTTGATCATTGATTTTATCCTAGAGTAAATATTGTTTAAACTCAATCCCATTAATTTATAAATTACTCTTCATGATGCATTTTTACCTCTATAAGTTAAGGATATGTAGAAAACCATCTCTAATTGCTTCTAATTGAAAAAGCCATCAAAAGTAAATTGATTACTATATATAAAATCATTAAACATTTTAAGTAAATAACTGTATGCCGGAAAAGCGACAAGCGAGTGTGGGAATCTACAAGTAACTCTTCCGCGTACCCGACCTCCTGAGGTCATGCCGAGACATCTGGGGGGGATGGAATATGCGTGGGATGCAAACAAACTAGTTAGGTAATCTAATGTCTTCGACAGGCACTAATGGAATTTATGAATCTAAGGCAAAGAAGGCCCTTCTAACTTGGACTGGTGTGATAGATCAATCAACAAGGATGACTGCTCGAAGGCTCCAATCAATATCGAGTTCTGGCATGATTCGATCTATGGGTTGTGGAATACGTGGAAAATGACTTGGGATAGTTTTGTGTATATCTCCAGATAAGGTCATATGGTGGGTAATGAATACAATCGACTCTACGAACGATTCTCTGGCCTAGTCTAGAATTCTCTATCTTTGTTAGCCGGTATATCTAGTAAGGAAAATTTTTTGATGATGATGGGTGGAAGTGGAGTGGACTGGAATACTAACGTGCGTAGGCCAATGTGTATATCTGATTTACTTATGGATTCGTTAGGCTGCGGGATTTGTGGATCACAACCGTAGATTCTTGGTTATTGTGGTCCTACTATGGTCATGTACGAAATCAAGTCCTAATCCCTAGTATCCAGTAATCATACGCTTTCTCAGCTTCTGTGTTTAGACTTAATCACTGTGTGATTTTCTCGGAATATCTTATAGGCGTTCGTGCAACCTGGATTCTTAAACTAGTATCTATGTCTGTGAGAGTGTCTCCTGCATCTAGCTGTGGGTCCAAAGGATCACAACCAAAGGTTTGTTCTCTTTCGAACCCTTCTACAGTCATGTGAATGTTTGCCTAGGGTAATCTGTAGTTCGGTTGATTTGACCAAAACATGTGTGCTTGGTCGTCTTCTATATTTAATCCTCTCAATTGAGAGCTGATCAGTCGTAAATCTGTTGTTGTTTGGAAGACTTATATTCTAAGGTTCTGGTCTATGTCAACTATTGCTGTGATGAGGTTGGGCTGAGGCACGATTGGCTCAAATGTGTATTCCCTAGGCTCCCTAGGTCCCGTGATTGTCATACAAAACAAAATGTAAATCTAACTGTAGTAAAGCAAATTCTAACTATGTGGAATAAATCTAAAACATATATAACTTCTATTTCTCTACGAGACTTTCTAAGAATTTAAGAAAAGCAACTATTTAAATGTATCTAGAAATAACAACTAAAAAACAATTCAAAACAAACAAGATAACCGAGTGTAGTTATTTGCCTATGTAATTTGTAGATTTATTCTAAACAAATAAAATAGTTCATCTAATCTATCTGCAAGATTCTCGATCCTACCTCAGAAGTGAGGAGTGAATCATAGTTTCTCAGAAACTATCAATCCTCACAGCTTCCCTGGCAATATCAAGAATAGAATTTACTGAAATGAAGCAATTATCTACTCTATTTGATATGATTCTAACTAGAACTTTGAAAGCTAGAACCTGGATTCCGCAGAACAGTGGCGAATCTGATGGTGTGTGTGATCTTGTCCCCTTAGTATGATCTCCTCATTCTTTTGTATTCACGTGAATCCAGAAAATCGTGTAATGCTAGCATCAATAGAAGTAGATATTGGGACGAAGGCAGCTCAGAATGCAGACTGAATATAATGCGAGTAGGAGAGGGATAGCGTAAGAGTACAGAGCTTGGATTATGCAATTCCTAGCGGGATTTACTGCGAGTCATGCAACATAAAGCGTCCAGAACCTGAAACTATCCTATTTGAAGAGAAAAACCTACAACTTTAATGGCTTCCTAAGCTATTCTACTCGAATGGATTGGGTGAAATAACAATACTGCCTGCACAAGATGGGTATGTGGCTTACCAACAGCTGAACAATGCTAACTAAGCATACAAGGAATTAAAACTATGGCTTCTAAACAGAATAAAAGACTGAACTATGAAAATCAGAGCATGAAAGTGAATGAGGGGCAGCCCATTTTCTTGTGCACAAACCATTTATTTATAGCTTTTCATTCGCCCAAAGATTAAAACCAAACTAAACTCTAAAACAATAAACAATGGCCAAACACTATTCTAGGGGACCAAAAACATAAATGCAAGCCTAAGTCGGCAAGGAAAGTTGGTGAAAACGTTGATTTTTACGTGAGTCACGTTAAAATGCTTTCTGGAAAATACGTAAAGGACCACCACTCTAAGTAGGGTGGAGGTTATAGGACCGCCGCCTTAATCAGGGTAGTAGGTCACGAGACCGCCACCCAGGCAGGGCGGCGGTTTCGTCACTGAAGAGAAAAAGGCCAAGAAAAGAGAGGAAAAAGGAAAAACAAAGGACGTGGGGGCTAAACAGGGCATGCAGGATGTTAACGCACACTCAGAGAGCTTTTTCCAGATCCCGAACACCTTACGAGGAGACCCGTATCATCATTGGGGCACTTGTTACACTGTTCCGGTAGTACAGTACCTTACAATTTTGGGTACATACATATTACCTCCTCGGAGAAGTGTTTTAGCCATGAAGAGGCATAAAATGGTGGGTCCGAGTATGGCAGTCCTGAAATTGGAAATTAGAAGTTGTACCTGACACGTTCGTGTGCCAAAATGATGCCATCCAAAATTCCCGCTACCTGCAAAATGAAAAGAGAACTCAAGTGCAGATATATACAATAGTTCAAAAATAAACACTAAGAATAACAGGGAATGATAACGTACCATTTGTGCGGGGATAGGAACTTACCTCCATCAACACTCCAAACCTGTAAAAAAGTCATTTTAAAACAAAAAAGAGTGCTATATATATGAAAGTGGGCCCATTTTCCTATTTCATTTGCATGAATCGATTTGATTGATTTTGAGATCTGGGGCCCACGGTGACGGTTTCTTGCTTGACTAGAGTCAAAACGTTCGCAGCTAGATCGTGATCATGCCTCCATGTGCGGAACACCGACCTCAACAATCACAAGTTAGTTTTCTTTAGTTTATTGTTTCCCCCCCCCTTAATTTTGAAATGCTAAATACTCTACAATGGGGGTGGTCATTTTTGAAAATGCTAGTGTTAACAGGTCCACCTAGGGGGGGCGCCTACTGGGTAGGTTCTTTTTTTAGGTTAAAAGGCCATTTTTTGCACTTTTTAGGCCTTTTTAGGTTAAAAGCCCATGTGGGTTTTTGGACCACGACCGCCGCCCTGGCCAGGGCGGCGGTTATATAGCATCTGCCCTATTCAGGGCAGCGGTTACATGACCACCACCTTTAAGGCAGTAGTTACAAAACCACCTCCCTGCTCAGGGTGGCGATTTTACACAGAATGTAAAAATAACTTGTTTTTGAGATTGTGTTTATATTTTTAGCATTTCTACGTGTTTTTATGACTTTCTCAGCATTTCCTGGATGCTAACTTACTTTTTTTGTGTGTTTTTGGGTGTATGCAGGTGAGAGAGGAGTACATCCGATGGAGCAGAGAGAGAGAGTGTGTGATTGGCTCTCAGGGGTACTAGATGCCCTCTCACAGGACGAGGAGGACACACTTCAGAGGGCTGGTATACTGCGCATATCACGCGTGCCCCATGTTGCACCATCTAGTCACATCCTTTGTGACTTATTTTCTTACTAGGATGCAGATTGGAACACCTTCCGATTGCCAGGGGTCCATGGCGAGTGGACCATTACATTGGAGGATGTCTACCGCATTCTAGGGGTCCCGATCATCGGGAGGTGACTCACTTTGGAGACATCGGGCTCACGGGCACAGATTGCATAGTGGGTGACTTATATGGGAGATGCAACCATCTCCATGGGGTTGAAGAAGGGGGTGAGAGTTTGATCCATTCCTTCTTTGCCCATCCCCATATTTCGACAGGCCATCATGGGGATCCTTGCCTCGAGATTGATCACGGACAAGGGAGGGGACATATTGTTATACTACTGGGCCCCCATTATTGCACAAATAGAGGGGCATAACTGGATATACGCTTGGGAAGTAGACATTCTTGGGACCACCTACCATAATCTATACAGGGTGGTCCGTTTACAGGGACGGTCATTGAGCCACCAGACTCTAGTCATGAGTTGGGTTTATGAGCATTTCATCCCTTATGGCAGGGGTGTGGAGGTGGCAGATCCTGGAGCTGTTAGGGTAGTGAGATGGTCAGACATGTCAGTGCTTAGAGCACCTCATCAGCTAGTTTCCTCCTTGACTACTGCTGACATGGAGGTGACACCGTATCAGACCATGGCGGGCATATGGGGTGAGGAGACTCTTACCTTGATCTCCTGCTCCACCACAGGGCAACTTATCGATCGAGTGGGATGAGTGGAGGTGCACCCCTTTGGCCGAGTTCCTTAGTAGTTTGGCCTACCATACACGGGTATGCTTCCCCCAGTGGCACCAGTTTACAGATCAGTTCACGAGGCCAGAGGGGGGCCTAGAGGCCGAGGTTGGATAGTGATTACTCCTGACATTCCTATTACAACGAGGAGGATAGTTCGTGCTAGAGGGAGAGCCGGTGCACCTCGGGCACCTTTGCTTCAGATTGATGTGGGTCTTGGTCATAGCAGCAATGACCCTATTGATATTGACTCCGAGTCTGAAGAGTTCACAGAGAGAGGGACAGAGGAGGAGACCGAGGACAGCGATCCTGAGTGGCATAACACTCAGGACATTATGCAGACAGAGAGGGCTGAGTAGAGCACAGAGAGGGATACTCTAGTTTAAGAGGAGCCCCTCTCCCAGGGCCATGGTGGAGAGGATGATTCCGTTGTAGGGTGACATGTTGCTCCTACCACAGGAGTAGCCCCTTAGTCGACAGCGACATCCGCGGTAGGTGCCGACCCTAGTGACCCATCCTGGAGGCCTGGGGATCTGAGTAAGTTACCCTTTCTCCCTTTTAATTTTTATTTGTAGGCTCTCCTTAGTTGCTATTTTGTATCTTTTAGCCTCTTGCTTAGTTTATAATTCGTTTTCTCCTTTTTTTGCAGAGACTGTTGATGAGTGGTGGGATTTGATCCACAAGGTATGTACTGATTCCCTGATGATCCCCATGGATAGGACATGTGTAGAGATGTTCGTAGATGCTGGGGAGCCTTCAGTAGCCGGTAGGCATACCAACATTTTTGCTCCAGTCTGGCATGTGGCCAGGATGGTATTGACCCTTCACACCGAGCTAGCAGGCTATAGGACGGCTGAGCGTCTTATGAGGAGCCATTCTCACGGTGAGACTGCGGCTGCTCCTAGGGATCCTGAGCCCTCCATACATTCAGAGTGCTGGCGTAGCTAGAGTCCTAGGCATGAGCATGCACCTTCGGAGGGGTCACATAGGGATTGAGAGGCCACTTAGCTCTCATGTATTTTGTATTATATATTTCTTTGTATATCACGGGCTCTTTGAGCATTTTGACCATGCTTAGTGCATGATGGAATTGTATATAAACGTTGATCATTTATATATATGCATTCATTTTGGATCAAAATATTGGCACTTATGGTTTCCTTTCTAGTTCCAGTTTCTTTGTGTATACTACGATGTATGTTTATATGCTTTTTAGAATGAATGTAATGGAGAACAAATGATGCAAATGTTTGCTTCCTTTTGTGTATTTCATGATGTTGATATATGTAGATATAATGTGATTTTGAATCTTAGCTTCCGTAAGCAATTTTTGATATCTCATGTTTGTTTTGCAAAGTGATGAATATAACCAGTATGATGAACAGATTAATTTACCCCACTCCTAACTCCACGCAACTAGTAAGATGCGAGGGCTCATCACCGAGAGCTAGAAAGGGCACAAGTTATGAGGTGTAGCTGAAATGATAGTGATGAAAGATAGACAAAGCTTTAGTGGAACCAAATTGGAAGCTACAAGCTTACTCTACCCGAGTGACTTCATAGTTTAGAATGCAACTTACTTTGCGGTTTATCTAGACTTGGATGCATAGATGGCCACATAGTAGAAAAAATATGGGTTTTTAGGATTTTAACTCTCTTGGAATTTTGAACATCTGATTCATTTGTTTTTGACTCAAAGTTTCAAAGTTTTGAATTGTTTTCATATGATCATTTGCATTTATTTGTCAAGAGGACCCCCTACACTTTGCCCCATGCTACTAGTAAGAAGCGTGGGTTTATCACCGTGGGCAAGGTATAGGCGAGTAAGGGCATTTCCATCCCCTCCCAACCCTACGTCACTAGTAAGAGATACAAGCTCATCACCGAAGGTTGGTGGGGCAAGGAAATGTGTAAAATTAAAATTTTCTATTTAATCACTTTTTGACTTGTTTATTTGAGTAAAATGCCAGTATGCGTTTATTTCCAAAGAGATATACATATGGGATAAATGTGACACCATGAAGCTTCTAGAATAAACCATAGGTAAGACACCTTCCCTAAGAAGAAATCAAAGCGAGAATAAACTTGCAGATCTTGGTATGGCTACCGTTAAGACTTTGTCATTTCTGATTTTATTTGATAAAAGATTCTAAGATAATTTGATGATATCATGAAAATGGAGAGGTATGATTAAAGAGTTTATGCCAACAACACATGAGTTTGATATGAATTTCTTTAAGAATAGATTCCTTGATCACCATTTATGTAAGAAACAGGTGGAAAAAATGATCTTAATCTATATGAAGATGCAATGTAAATATATATAAGTAGTGCTAGCCGCTTATGCGTAGAACCGCTTGAAGTGAAGGGAATTGACTGTTTCACCAAATTCCTCACCTTCTAGTGTACATAAGAGGTATGCACCGTTTCTGTAGTCCTTATGACTCGGTATGGGCCTAACCATTTGGGCCGGAATTTCCTTCCTTCATCGGTCTTCTTGTTGATCCGGCTATCTAGTCTTAGAACTAGATCCCCTTCATATATGTCATGTTCATAGACCTTCTTGTTGTACTACCAGCACATCCGGTCAGCATAGATTCTATGTCGTTGTTCAGCATCTAACCTAGTTTCATCTAGACTTTCTAGTTGAGAAAGACATACTTCTCTGTAAGCGTCTTCATCCAAAATCCCTTGCAATGAAATGCGGAGACTGGGTATTTCAACCTCGAGTGGGAGAACTACCTCTGCCCCAAATACTAGTGAAAAAGGCATTGCTCCCGTGGGTGTTCTTATTGAGGTTCGGTGGGCCCACAAGACCGGATATAACTTCAAATACCAATCTCATTTTTTTTCTTTCACAGTTTTAAGGAGAATGGCTTTTAGTGTCTTGTTCGTCGCTTCAGCCTGTCCGTTGGCTTGAGGGTAATACAAGGAAGCCGTATGATGGCTTATCTTAAATTTGTTTCATAGTTCACGAACCTCTTCATTCTTAAAATAAGTTCCATTATCGGAGATAATGATTTGCAGGATACCGTACCTATAAATGATTTGGTTCAAAATGAACTTGGTGATTACAGAACCAGGTACAGTAGTAAGAGGCATAGCCTCTACCCATTTGGTGAAATATTCAGTGGCCGTGATTATAAAATTGTGGCCATCTGTAGACGAGGGAGATAATTTCCCTATCAAATCTAGGCCCCACGTAGAAAAGGGCCATGGAGTAGCGATTGGTTACAGAGCTTGTGTCGGCATATGAATCTCATGGGAGAATTCTTGGCACTTATGACACCTGTGTACAAACTCTATTGCGTCATGTTCTAGAGTGGGCCAGAAATAGCCCATTCGATGTATTTTTCAAGCGGTGGCATGGCCACCAGAGTGGCCTCCACATATTCCACTGTGGGATTCATGGAGAATCTTCTTGGATTCTTCTGTGTCGACACATCTTAGGAGAATTCCATCGAATGCTTTTTGATAGAGCACTTGCTCTATAATGACGTACTTGGCTATGATAATACGTAACTACCTTCTTTGTTGTGGTGTAGCTCCTTTTGGGTACGTATGGTCCATGATATAATTAATAATATCAGTGTACCAGGGACACTCAGAGATAGAAGGCCAGGTTTCGATGTAGTATACGCACTCATCTGGAAAATCTAAATCTACTAGATCACCTCCATCTAATGGGTTATCAGCTAACCAATCTGTAATGATTTATCCCTTAACTGACTTCTGATTTGCAAACATTAATTCGAATTCTCCCATTAAGGTTATAAAACATCCAACCTTTTTAGCAATGACCCTTGTGTGAGGAAATTTCATAAGTGGTCCATTTTTACCATGACCCTCATTTCTTGATTCAGCATATAGTGTCTTAAGCATTTAGTAGCAAAGACTATGGTAAGGCATTCTCGTTCTGCCTGTGTATAACATGTTTCATAGTCAAGTAACGTTCGACTAATGAAATAAATCACACATTCTCTTTTGTCATCGTCCTCTTGGGCCAACATACAAGCTAATGAGACATTGGTAGCTCGTGAATATAGAAATAACGGGCGATCTAGTTTAGGTGGCATTAGCGTAGGTGGTGACAATAGGAAATGCTTAACTGCATCAAAGGCTTCATTGTAGTCTTCGGTCCAATCAATGCTATAGTCTTTCTTGAGTAAATTGTTGATTGGATGAATGGAGAAGCTCAAGTCTGGGATGAATCTTCATATTGCACCCAGCTTTCCGAGAAATGACCTGATTCCAGATTCATTCGAAGGTGGGACCATTTCGAGGACAGCCTAAATTTTGGTTGGATCAACATCTATCCCTCGTGACGATATGATGTAACCTAGGAGCTTTTCTCCTGTTATGCCAAAGACACATTTTTCTAGATTTAGTGTGACTCCGTATTCTATTAGTCGTGAAAGAATGATGTGGAGTACTTCTGGATGGTCACAACACTTGTTGGCCTTAGCCAACAAGTCATCTACATAGGATTCCATGATTTTTTGAATTAAATCATGGAATATATATGTCATAGCCCGCTGGTATGTAGCACCAGCATTTTTGAGACAGAATGGCATAACAGCGTAGCAATAGGTTCCCCAAGGAGATATAAATGTAGTTTTAGCTTGATCTTGCTCAGATATTTTGATTTGATTGTATCCCAAGAATCCATCCATGAGAGACAAAAGTTCAAATCCAGCTGTTGCATCAACAATGACATCGATAGATGGTAACGGGAAGTCGTCCTTAAGACATGCTTTGTTGATGTCTCAGAAATCTATGCAAATGTGTATCTTTCCATTCTTCTTGAGAAAAGGAATGATGTTCGATACCCATTGGGAGTAGTCGATTGGCTTGATAAATCCTACTTGGAGGAGTTTTATTACTTCCTCCTTTACCATGAGAGCTACCTTGAGCTTCATGGGTCTTGATTTTTGTTTAACTGGCTTTGCATCTGATTTAGTGACAAAGTTGTGCACCACAATGTGGGTTGCGACTCCTATCATCTCCTTATAATTAAATGAAAATGCCTTTTGATGTTCTTTGAGGATCTGAGTGTGTATCTCTACTTCTTCTGGGGTTAAGGATGAACCTAATTTCAAGATTTTTGGTTCGTCATCTGTCCCAATGTTGACATCGATGGTTTCCTCAATTAAAGATGCGTTAACCTCTTCAAACTCAGGTGGTGCTGGAGGAAAATCCAAATCATCCCCATTTTCTACTGCGTATATGCTAGGTTCCATTTGTGAGGGGAGATCCATCATTGGATTTCCAAAATAGGAATACAAATGTGGAATCAAGGACAAATCTAGCATATGATAGGAGAGATGTAGTGCTGCATAGGTGTTTAAGTAATCCAAAGTGGCCATGTCACTATCAACATCGTCTAAGACGGTAGATTAGCTTCCAGTTGAAAGGGGATTTGTCATTGTTCTTATCAATGATTCATCATGAATGGACACCGTGAAATGAGTATCTTCTAACTCATTGCTTAGAGTATAACGCGATGCTAAAGTTGCTATTGAATCGACGAGAAGATTTTTCTCTCGCAGGATTGATTTAATGGATATGAAGTTAAACGCCTTGCTTAAATCTAATATGGCTTCTTTGTAAAGCTGTAAGTGTTCGGCTTTGGTTTCGTATACTTCAAAAACCTGGTTTGTCACTAATTGTGAGTCTCCTAAGACTCTGATGTCATCAACACCAATTCTTTTGGCTAAGGTGAGGCCAAGGAGAAGGGCTTCGTACTCAGCGCCATTGTTTTTGCATTCAAAATTTAACTTAAAGGAAAATGGGAGGACTTTCTCTTCAGGCGAAGTAAGAATTATACCTGCCCCCACTCCATAATGGCATTTAGCTCTGTCAAAATGGAGAGTCCAATACTTAGCTGGGAGTATAGATGTTGGAGCATCTGCTGCGTCTGTGCACTCCACTTCTACCATGAAGAGATCTTCTGATGGAAGGGAACCAACACCTAGTGAATATCCTATGCCTACTAAATCAAATGGTAAGAACATTGGTAAATCTTGTTCTATTAACTCAACAATTTTTGTAGTAGTCCCTAACGATACCATTTCTTTAGCCTTATCTTTGGGGGTTGGGGTTGTTTTGGCTATGTTGATAGTTTCAAGATCCGTTGTAGGTACCAACTTCTCCTCTAGTTTTGGGTCAGTGGGTTTATTAAGTTGCTTTGTTGGAAGTTCAAATTCCGAGTGCACACTTGGTCTTTTCTTTAAGTCAACTAGGTGTATATCGAAAGGTTTTGGATCACCTTTGGCTATAAATACCTTTCCTAGATGCAGGAATCTTATTTCTTGGAATAAAGTAGAAGGGATTGCCTTCATTCGGTGTATCCATGGTCGGCCGAGGATCATATTATAATTAGTTTCCCAATCTATAATATAAAACTTAGTCAGGATTGTTTTGGGTCCTAAGGTGACCGGTAGTATTATAGTTCCTATCGAAGTGGCTTTAAGGCTATCATAGCCTCTCAATGTATTTCGAGTGGTGGAACAGTTTGTTTCCCCATATCCTAGTTTTTGGAGGAAAGAGAAGGGGACTATGTTAAATGCGGCCCCATTTTCAACCATTGCCCATTTTACGTAGTTATTATAAACCCATACTTGTAAGTGTAAGGCTGGATCACCTCGACGTGCAATCTCAGCATCTGTAGGCATTTTACTTATTTTGAATATAAATTCGACATCCTTGTCTGGCTGCCCCGGAGGGTGGATATCAAAATCTACATGATTTACTTGTGTTTCAGGAGGTGGAGTGATGTTAATTAGATGACCTAAACCTAATGCTTCTAAAAGAGTAGCTCTGTGAGTAGGAGAGTTCTTTAGTAAGTCCAAAAATGAAATGTGCGAGAAGGTTTTTGTTAGGTCATTAGGCACCTACGGGTTTTTCTAGTATTTGTTGACTCTTATCTATTTCTGGCAGATGACTTGGGCTTGGTTGAGAGAAATACTCTCGTGTTCTTGTTATAGCTTTGATAGGTAGTTCAGCGTCTAGTTCTACTAAACCGACTATCTTGGGTTTCGGTTGATTTCCTAATTGTGGCATAACTGATGGACTTAGTGAATTCAAGGCTTCATGATCGTTGTTTCCCATCATTGCACCCTTGTTTATCCCAGTTAGATTCAGCCTGTTGCTATCATAATTTGGGAGTGGATCGTTAAATATTTTGAGGGGAGCATTCTGAGGGGAAACTGCCCCTGCGAGCGTGTTTGGTGGCGGTGACACGGGATCTACCAAAAACAAATCTATGAAGAACTGTCTTTGTTCTTCTAGAAAATGTTGCATGAATTTGTTGTAGTCATGGCACGTTCTAGTATCGTGACCTCGAATCTTGTGGAATCCACAATATGAATTGGGATTGTAATTCTTGTTTTGTTGGTTTGGTGTATATTGTGGCCTAAAATTCTGATCAAACTATTGCCTATTAGGATTAAATTTTTACATTTGTTGTTTTTGGTTTTGATAACCAAATGAGTTTTGGCTTAGCCCTTGTATGGGATTTAACTATTGTTGTTGTTGTTGTGGATGGTTAAAATCCACTGTATTGATTGTCGGGGTGAAGTTGTTTCGTTGGTTGTTTGTTTGTGATGGAGTATTGACAACATTTACCTTCTTGGGCTGGTCGGTTACTCCATCCGTTGTTACACCCCAATTTTTGTTAAGGATTTTACGTCCCTGATTGACGTTTCTAGTAGTGGGATAATTTGTAGTGTTTTGATTGGGGGTGATTAACCTCCCGTTTTCTCCATATGTTTTACGGCCACTATCTATCGCTGCTTGATCTATTCGAAGAGCGCTCTCGAGTACTTCATCATAATTTTTTAGTGGGAACTTCTAGACTTCTTCCTTCACCTCTTTACTGAGAGAATGAAGGAATAAATCACATAGTTCCATCTGATCCATAGTTGGAGCACTTGCCGAGGAATAAAGGACTATACGCAACCTTTGGATGAAATGGGTGACAGATTCGTTGTGTTCTTGTTTGATGTGTAAGAACTCCCTGATTCTTGTTCTTAATAGCTTGTTCATGTCGAATGCCTTAATGAACTCTGATACGAGTTGTTTAAATGAATGGATGGAAGCCTCAGGTATTCTATAATACCAATCAAGAGCGATGCCTTCCAAGGTTTTGGGGAATATTTTAGCAATAACCCCATCCCAAGGGAGTAGTTTGTGTATGGTTGTAGCGTAAGCTTTGATATGTGCATTTGGATCTCCCTAGCCTTTGTACTTGGGTAAATTGGGAAGAGGCCTTGGAAGCATGATGCTTCATATGGTGAAGTCTAAGGGATCTTTCAGATATTCTGAATAAGTCCCTATCGCATGGGTTTTGACCATTGATGGTGGTTGCTGAGGGAGTGGTGGCGGGATGGGTTGTTGATACGGCACAACGTATGCATTGGCAGGGGCATAGGGAAGTCCCTGTGTTTGAGAAAACATGTCAGGAGAGGAGAACATATCTCCTTGTGGTGATTTGGAGTACATGTTTAAGTATGACGGGGTATTGTCTAGTAATGGATTGTTTGATACTAGACCGGGAGGAAAGGTGTTAGAGATGATGGGCCTTGCTGGCATTTGTTGTGGATACTAAGGAGGCATGCCTAACGTGCCTACTCCTGTGAGGAGATCTACTTGGCTAGGGTGGTATGGAGGATTAGAACTTCCTACTTGCATGAACTGATAATTTTGACTTGCTTGAGAAAGTTCTAACCCTCTCACTTTTTCTACTAACGTTGAAATGACTTCATTTGGTGAAGTCACGGTGCTTTGCCTTAGCAACGTTTTTTGTATACCTTAGTGTTGTATAGGCATGTGATATACTACTATGAACTGATCACTATCTTGCCAAGTTTCTCTAAGAGTATTTCCTATATGTAGTGGCATAGAGGTATTTTCTTGAAAAGAGACCTCGGGTTGTATTTTTAAACCTCCTATAGGGGGGTAGATACCCTGGGAGTGTTGTTCACCCCTAGGATAACATATTGACTGTTCATTATCTAAGACTAGGTATGGGTCTGATTGCCTACTAATTTGTGGTCTAAGTAGCATTTGAGGAGACGAACTAGATTCTTCGGTAAACGTCATATTATTTGAGCCTGAAGGCTCTGTTTGTTGCATTCGAGGGGTTTGATCTAACTCCTCAGTTTGAAAAGACGAATTATATCTGATTCTTGGAGTTTGTGTTGACAACTGATTATTTGAGTAGTTCTCCCCCCATACCAAGAGTGAGGGTGATGATTGCCTATTTTTCTGGGCGTAGTATGCCTCAAGACCCAAGAAGGGTCTGCCATATGCATCGAATCCCGACATATTTAGGGGGTATATGAATACCCGCAGAATAATGGGAAGGAGCGAAGGTGATTTGTGAAAGGATAATGAGGTGAAGAAGATGAAAAGTAAATTAAACTTGGAAGAACACATGATACTATGACTCCGAATTAGAAATTAGGAAGTTTACGTCAGTTTCACTAATTTTGTTTATTTCATGTCGGGTTCACCAATTTTGTATGCCAGAAAAGTGACAAGCGAGCATGGGAATCTACAGGTAACTCTTCTGCATACCCGACCTCCTGAGGTCGTGCCGAGACAACCAATGGGAATGGAATATGCGTGGGATGCAAATGAACTAGTTAGGTAATCTAATGTCTTCGACACACACTAATGGAATTTGTGAATCTAAGGCAAAGAATGCCCTTCTAACTTGGACTGGTGTGATAGATCGATCAGCAAGGATGAATGCTCGAAGGCTCTAATCAATATCTAGTAAGGAAAATTTTTCGATGATGATGGGTGGAAGTGGAGTGGACTGGAATACTAACATGCGTAGGCCAGTGTGTATATCTAATTTACTTATGGATTCGTTAGGCTGCGGGATTTGTGGATCACAACCGTAGATTCTTGGTTGTTGTGGTCCTACTATGGTCATGTACGAAATCAAGTCCTAATCCCTAGTATCCAGTAATCATACACTTTCTCAGCTTCTGTGTTTAGACTTAATCACTGCGTGATTTTCTCGGAATATCTTATAGGCGTTCGTGCAACCTGGATTCTTAAACTAGTATCTATGTCTGTGAGAGTGTCTCCTGCATCTAGCTGTGGGCCCAAAGGATCACAACCAAAGGTTTGTTCTCTTTCGAACCCTTCTACAGTCATGTGAATGTTTGCCTAGGGTAATCTGTAGTTCGGTTGATTTGACCAAAACGTGTGTGCTTGGTCGTCTTCTATATTTAATCCTCTCAATTGAGAGATGATCAGTCGTAAATCTGTTGTTGTTTGGAAGACTTGTATTCTAAGGTTCTGGTCTATGTCAACTATTGCTGTGATGAGGTGGGCTGAGGCACGATTGGCTCAAATGTGTATTCCCTGGGCTCCCTAGGTCCCGTGATTGTCATACAAAACAAAATGTAAATCTAACTGTAGTAAAGCAAATTCTAACTATGTGGAATAAATCTAAAACATATATAACTTCTATTTCTCTATGAGACTTTCTAAGAATTTAAGAAAAACAGTTATTTAAACGTATCTATAAATAACAACTAAATAAAAATTTAAAACAAACAAGATAACTGAGTGTAGTTATTTTCCTGTGAAATTTGTAGATTTATTCTAAACAAATAAAATAGTTCATCTAATCTATCTGCAAGATTCTCAATCCTACCTCAGAAGTGAGGAGTGAATCATAGTTTCTTAGAAACTATCAATCCTCACAGCTTCCCTGGCAATATCGAGAATAGAATTTACTGAAATGAAGCAATTATCTACTCTATTTGATATGATTCTAACTAGAACTTTGAAAGCTAGAACCTAGATTCCATAGAACAGTGGCGAATCTGATGGTGTGTGTGATTTTTTCCCCTCTGTATGATCTCCTCGTTCTTTCATATTCACGTGAATCTAGAAAAGCGTGTAATGCTAGCATCAATAGAAGTATATATTGGGACGAAGGTAGTTGAGAATGCAGACTGAATATAATGCAAGTAGGAGAGGGATAGAGCAAGAGTACAGAGCTTGGCTTATGTAATTCCTAGTGGGATTTACTGTGATTCATGCAACATAAAGCATCCAGAACCTGAAACTATCCTGTTTGAAGAGCAAAACCTGCAACTTTAATGGCTTCCTAAGCTATCCTACTCCAATGGATTGTGTGAAATAATAGTGATTCCTGCACAAGATGGGTATGTGGCTTACCAACAGCTAAACAATGCTAACTAAGCATGCAAGGAATTGAAACTATGGCTTCTAAACAGAATAAAAGACTAAACTATGAAAATCAGAGCATGAAAGTGAATGAGGGGCAGCCCATTTGCTTGTGCACAAACCATTTATTTATAGCTTTTCATTCACCTAGAGATCAAAACCAAACTGAACTCTAAAACAATAAACAATGGACAAACACTATTCCAGGGGACCAAAAACATAAATGCAAGCCTAAGTCAGTAAGGAAAGTTGGTGAAAATGTTGATTTTTACGTGAGTCATGTTAAAATTCTTTCTGGAAAATACGTAAAGGACCACCGCTCTAAGTAGGGCGGCGGTTACAGGACCGCCGCCTAGGTAGGGCGGTGGTTTCGTCACTGAAGAGCAAAAGGCCAAGAAAAGAGAGGAAAAAGGAAAAACAAAGGACGTGAGGGCTAAGTGGGGAATGCGGGATGTTAACGCACACTCGGAGAGCTTTTTCCAGATCCTGAACACCTTGCGAGGAGACCTGTATCATCATTGGGGCACTTGTTACACTGTTTCAGCAGTATAGTACCTTACAATTTTGGGTACGTATAATAACCAAAGGATCTATTATCTTACATATCATCTTATTCACAATCAAAGAGTGCATTCAATTAAAAAAGAGTTCATTCTATAAAAAAAAACATCAGACTGAAATGATTTATTTTCCTCTTAACACATAGCAGATCCATTAAACTCAACAAAAAAATTGTTAGTATTCACAATACACGTGGAGACATTGGAGAATTTTTTCAACAAAAGATCATCATCCCATAATAACCAATTATAACAAATCCTACATCACAAGAATCATGTTCAACATGCATTCAGAATTCAAAAGTGTTACAATCACGATAAACATAGGGCTCCAAAGAAAATGATGACATGATAGAAAAATTAGGAAATGTAAATTATGGTCATGGGGTTATATATTAGCAAAAAATTATAAATAATTATCATTAATATAAAACCACACAACTATGTATTCATTCTCTAAATATTTAAATTCGTCACAAGTATTCAAAAATATTAAATGCAAATCCTCTTCACAAAAATTAAATTCAAATTCATTCTCATCAATATAAAATTTAGATGCATGAGAGATAGTATGAAACTTTAAATAAAATATACAAGCACGATCATTTGTTAGTGGGTATTTCTCTCTTAAACAATAGTTCAATTCACCATTAAATACCTAACTATAAATAATAATCACATAATATTAACTTTTTATAATGTGCCCAAAGGTTATATTCCATTCCTTCCTAAATTTTATATTAAAATCTTGAATACTTTCATCCTTTTCCTTCACCATTGTTTAAAAAATATTCCAAAGAAAAGAAAGATCGGATTTTTCGACATACTACTCAACAACTAGATGTGTAAATTTATCCTAGGAATTAATAATTTTAGTAGGAAGCTCATAATACCATTCATGGGCATCATCATTAAGAATTTGAATGAATAATATAATACCTTCATTATAACATTATCATTTTAAGACTTTAGAAACAAGGGAATTTTTGTTTTCTTTAATGTTCTCTGTTCTAAATAATAATAATTTAGAACACACATTCCGTGCCAATCAATCTCATAACAGATAACCATATGCAGCTGTGATGACTCGATAAAACGCCGATCTCTCATTTCATGACTTGATGAAACACCAATCTCTCATATTAACTCATTGAATTGTATACTAGGTATAATTTTGTTCTCTTACCCTTTTCTATGTATTAAGTGTTATGTTTAAGAGGCCCTTCTGAATATTTGTTACCAATATTCATCTAAAATATTACTTCTTAAACTAGGTGACATAGGACAATGCAACCAACATCTTGTGATACTTTGGCCAAATATTTCCAACATACTATTTATATTACTATTCCTATATGACATACTCATCAAATGGAATATGTCCTTCACCCCACTTCATCTGTTATCTAGAATGGTCTTTACTGACTCCTATCAGTCCACTTGCTCCATATTTTACCCTAACAAAGGGTAGCAACATTGTTTAGTGTAGAGGACTACTCGCGAGGACTAAGGATACATAGACATACTCGATCGACCTAATTCGATCACGTGTGTATACTTATCCTAAGTCGTCGAGATGTCCCTAACACTAAATCATGCTTCTAACCTAACCTAGGGTATAATTAAGGACAAGTCCGAGTTATGTAAGTCTAGGTGGTTCAACTTGGAAGGGTGTTGCAACATGTCAATTGCAAAACGGTATCCTCGCGAAGAACCAAGTCTTCACAAAGGTATTACATTGCAGTTGGCATGTGCCAACATCCGTCTGAATCATCCCATCTAGATGTACATATCCACTAATGAAGTTAATTACTTAATTTTTTTCTATAATTAATGTTTAATTACAAAAACCCTGCTAAATCCCTAGTTTCATTAACCCCTAAGGTTTCCAACCATCATTGAGTTGTAATTGCTCTGTAAAAACATCAAGATTGACTTTTTTGTTTTATCATTAACTTCCTACTTTAGGATTTAATTTAATAAAATAGAAGCAACAATCAAATAATATGGTTCATCTATTTTATTTAACCATTATTAGCTTGTTTAATTTCGGAATTAGATTACTTTATATTAGATTTCATTGAGATGAATTCTACTTGTTAAATTTTCATGTTTACCTTTCATTTTTCTTATACCATTAAATATATTGGTCAAGAGGTAGTTCATCTTCCTCTTTCCTGGATGACATTAGGTTTAACTTAAAAATATTCTAAAATAGTCCATATTATCATTTCAAAATACTTTTCTACCTATTTCTTATTAAGAATTAGGGTTTATTGCAACCCCTTATGTTATTCAAGATATCATAATGAATTTGCACTTCCATTATCACCATTTGTAGTGATTTAGATAAATGATCATACATGAATGCCAAATTGTTGAGCTACATTTTAATAAAGGGATAGTGTATCTAATTCTGTTACCCCCTAATTCATTTTAATTCAAATGGAAAGGGTTCATTACAGTTAAGTATAAGAGATAATAAACTTAAAATTCCCTTCCTAGAATATACAAGAGAAAGAGACATTAAGTATAGATAAACGACAATCATTTCCATTCATCTAAGTGGAACACATAATTTATAAGTACAACATTTTAGACATCTTCAGAGTTAAACAAAATAAATAATCTCAATTAAAAATACAAATTTTCTCTTACAAATACATCTCATAAATGAATCGTTTTTCCTCATAAAAGATCCAGTCTTTAGGTAAACATAAGTACATCATAAAACGATCTTGTCTCCTTTTATCACTTAAGAAGTCCATCTGTAAAAATTTCTAGCATGGGTTAACTCATTGAACTGAGCATGATAAGCACTATGTATTAAAATGATGTGCTATCAACTAACTATTTCATTAATAGAAATCTACTTTTATGAAACATTTAAAGCATTACAGAATGATACATCATAAAGAATAATAGTCATGAAAGGAAGAGCAAATTGTTAAACCATACTATCATTAAATAGAGATCATGGTGTAATTAAAACAATGTCCATCCAATGATTTCATACAGATTTATATCAGATAAGTAATATTCCAACCAAATTACTTACCACATTTCTATTATAGATATTTATAGTTCATCTCTTGATTCATTCCATCTAAATCAAAATAAGATACTAAATCTAGTCATTCATAAAAAAAAGAATTATTTTTAAGAAGCAATGATCTAAAATACTCAACATTAATTAATCCATCCTAAAATATCTCAGACCAAGCTCATTCAACCTTTATAACAAAATCTAGGATGAACCATTAACATCTTAAAGTAAGAGCTTCCTATTTAAGATACTACATCTAAATTCCAAGCCAAACTCTAGGCTAAGTTTGGGTTAAGTATCAACGGGTTTGAAAAAAGATATTTTCATTTACATGCACCTGGGATTGGTCACACATCACCATAATTAGATCCCTATCAAAACATTAGTCAAGGAGAAGAAGATAAAGATTTATCCTCCGACCACCCACTCTGTAATTTCCTTCAAACTAATATGACTGAGAAGGTCAGCTCCTTACAAAGGAGTAATACCGAAGAGATAATAAACAACAAGAGGGAAAGGAAAAAACATATTTCTACTTCAAAATTCAAAGAGGATAGTTTGGTGAATACCTTAACTCAGAAAAGAGGAAAAGAGTGTCAACAAACAAGGGTGAGTTAGGATCTCATTATTCCTTCCTAAGAAGAGGAAGACAAACTGGAATTAAAGAACTGAGAAGAGGAAGACAAACTGGATCGATATATATGACTAAAAAAAGGAAGTCAGAAAACAAAAGTGAAGTTTTCCCATCATACAATAAGAACAACCATTGTAGCACAGAAGCTACAACTGCAAATGGTTAATCAAATGTATTCTTTTAAAAACAGTTTCCTAAGCAAAAAAAGAATAACAACAACTAAACATTCAAATATTTCCAAATTTTAATAGCATCAACCTAGGAGTTCTCTAATTTTCCCAAACAAGAGAAAGAGACAGAGTAGCATTAAATTAATTATTCTTATACAAAGACAAATTCTTTTCAAATGTCACTGCACAATAAGCTTACCCATCCTTTGATGGTAAAATTAAGAAAACAAATACAAGATTAGCAACCAAAAATTATAGTCAAGCCAACCTAGATCCCCAACTTCACAAAAATCAAAGGAACAGTCTATAGGTAGAAAGTATGAACTCGTCCCAAATTTGACCACAAGGAAAAGGTGACATGTAGTAATTTTTACACCCATCAAAGAACAAGGAAACCCCACGCGCGTTAACCTATCACCCAGCAGGCAGTAGGTGCTCACCTGAGGCATGCGTGTGTGCCGAGTCTCTCCTTTATGTGTGTTTAGTGGAAAACATCATCTATGATCCGAGTTTAAGAGATTTTAGAGTAAATAAGACATACAAGCACCATAGAGCTCAAAATGAATTCTAGATCCTTGTAGTCATTCTAGACAGAAAAGTGCTTAACAGATTATAGAACTTACACCAAAACAGAAAGGAAGTTGTACAAGCATTCATACTTAGTTTGTAAACATAAATGAAAAAGATCTATGAAGAAGGATGTATGCATCAGAACCATTAATGTTCATATTCACATAAACTAGTAACCTCATTACATTCATTAGGCCCATTACAGAATGTCACAGAAGGGCAGATCATAGTCACTGCATTATAACTAGATTCATATAGCTAGGCTCTCAAAAGAAAATTTATAACCCCCAAACCCTTGATACATCATTTCCTATGCTTATTTACCCAAGACTAACAGAGTCCTTGTAGTATTTCTGCAGAGCTCCGCCCTCTATCCACTCTTCTTCTTTACTTCTGCAGGTGCTTTTATATATAGCCTTCTTGAACTGCTAACTCATTCTTATGCAACATCAAGATCTATTGCTAAGTGTCTAAATGTGGTTCTCCATAGGCGCATGTCTCCTCCAAACTTTATCTCACCACTCCTTTTAATGATGTCCTTCTATAAATTGCTATCGCATATTATATTCCTTCTAGGCCACCCTGTCGCTAGGCTAGCACCTTATCCACTCGGGTCACATTTTTCTCGTGTCATACCTGATAGGTCAAAAATGGATAATTCCTAGATTCTTCTCCGTAGGCATGCATCCCAGGTTCTACTAAAACCCTTCTTGAACCCTTCCCTACATGCCTTATCTTGCGGACTTTTTTCAACCTCACAGGCCTATGCGCCCTTTTTGGACTTGATATTTCAGGAGCCCAACATCACCCCACACTTTACCTGTTCTTTACCCTCAGAAACTTCCTCAAAGAATAAAGAATACATAAAGACTTAACATCTTGGAAAAAGAAAAAAATGGGATAAAGAATGGAAAAAATGGAAGAATGGGGAATGATGCTACTTACAACAATAATAGAGGAAATTTCTTCTGTAAGACGGCCTTCAGATTGTTTCAGGCATCAACCTCATTCCATGCTCTCTAGAAAATATCACCTACTAAGGTGCTCACCTAATCAAAACCCATCCCATCCCCTTGTGCGCTCATGGTGTCAATAATTTTCTCTAACTCCTTGTTATCCAAAATTCACCCCCTGGGTAATTTTGATAACATGCATCAGAATATTCAAGTCCCACGCACATTGATTGATTCAGAGCAAACAGCATGTTTCTGAGGTTCCCTCAGATATTTTTCTAACTCCCCTGGCCGAAGAAGGAGGGAGCAAGCTCTGAGAAAATGTGAAAAAATTGCAGAAAGGCAAGTAGGTTGATCCAGAAAAAATCGTGAAAATTGGCTAAGTCCTGCTCAAGGTCGCCTTTGGGATGTGTGGGACAGAAAGACGTGGATCGGCCGAAAAGCCTCTAGGTGGCCCAAACAGAAAAGGGACATCTGGGCCAGAAGTACGTGGCGGGCGCGAGAAGCCGATCCGGCCGAAAGACGAGGAAAAACGACTAAGTGTTGCTCGGGACATTCGGGACAAAAAGGCCTGAACCGGTCGATTCGGCTGAAATGAGAACAAATAGCCCGAAACGGTTTGGGACATCTGGGCCGCGAGGATGCGAACCGGAAGAATTTGTCCCGCGAAGCACATGGACATTTGGGACAAATGGACGCGAACCGGCCGGTTCGGCTGAAATCAGCACAAGGAGCACAAGGAAAAATGGGACGAAGGGACACGTGGGACGCGGATCGCCGAAAGAGCCGAAAATCCTGAAAACTAATGAGAAGCTACCACATGTCTTCACAAGAGAAAGGTCCAAAAAGCCAAAGGGGCGAGTTTTTGAGCACTGATCCAAACCAATGGGATAGTGCCACGTGTCCCAGCTAGGGCCCACAAGGAAATTTCAAAGGAAAACCTACCGATAGGTGGAGGAGAGAGAATTATTCAGCGAATCAGAGCCTTCCACGTGTCATCCAAGTGGCAGAGCGCGGGAAAGATTTCAAAACATGTTTTCGCATTTTTTGTGCCCTAAAACTTCAGACCTCCATAACTTTCGATCCAGAGCTCGGATTTGCACGTTCTTTATATCAACGGAAAGCTTATGAAATTCTCTACATGATTATGGGATCAATATCGAGTTTTGGTGTAGTATAGAGAGAGAAAATCTAGAAATGGTGCTGACGCATGATAATGGCCAGAAGTGACGTTTCAACAACCTGTTTTAATGCTAATGGGTCGCATTCTTCTTCAGCATGGCTAGAAGTGACATTTCAGCAGCCAAATTAATGCACATGGGTCGCATTCTCCTCCAAAATTACTCAAAGTGACAGGGTATGGGTTGGTAGGATCCTCCATGCTGATTTAATGCATCTGCAGTCAATGAGAAATGGGCTTGCATGTTTTCCCACGTTTCTGTCCCCTGGGCTCGACCCATGCAATGTAAAAAACCAGATTTGGCTCAAAAATAATTGGTTCATCTTTTCTGCTCTGCCCTCCCTTCTTTTCTTCTCTAGGGTTGAAAATGGAGTTCAAGCCTCCTCCCTTGCTCTGTAATGGCGTTTTTGCCTCTTATTAATGGAATGATGTTCTGTGCAGACTTCAGGAGCAACAAAATGTGTTTTGTGATGCATCTGTCCATCCTTGCTCGTTTTCGCTTGTTCTCTTCTTGCCTCTCTTCATTGCAAGTATCTGTGAATGTTCGAATGTTCATTGCAAGTTTGGAGCTGTGTTCATGGAGTTTTGGGACATTTTCTGTGTGAAATCTATCCTTGGGCCTGTGATGCATCTGTCCATCCTTCCCATTGCTCACCTCTCTTTGTCCCATGGCAGTTTTGATAGATGTCCAACATTCTCCTCCTCTGGTGTATCACCGTTTTAGTGTAGGCTTTTGCTATTTTTCCCCTCTCTCTCTCTCTCTCTCTCTATCTCCTTGGCATGGTTAGATTAGGATTAGATTGGCTTTCCTGCACTGGAATAGCTTGTGGCAGGTAGTTTAGGAGTAGGAACCAGCCTTCTCTGGAGATTCCTCTCTCGGTTTCACAAGTCCCATGCTTGGAGAGAGGTTTCCATGTTGTGCAATCACACTGGATGCCTGAATGATCAACCTAGAAAATTGATCTACATCCAGGGGTGCTGTGATTTTGCACTAACACTCCTTTCCTATATCCTCTAGTGCATCCATCCTTCATGTAATCTGTGGGTATAGTTAGTTTAGTTGGTTTTTAACTGAGCCCCGTAAGGCCTCAATAACTTCTAATTTATTTTCTACCTCAATGAGGATATTTTCTCACTCTACTTTGTTACCCTTGTTCTTCTCCTAGAACTCTTTAAGTTTTGCTTCATCATTGGTGATCAGCATGCTTGCCACTTTGTCTCTATCTGCACAGTTGTTGTACATGGCCTTAACAGTCTAGGAAGCAATATTTACATAAAAAAGGACCTTGTTGTATTCGGCTATGAGCACCATGAATTTCAATTTATCCTCCTTTTCTAAATGTGTGACCACTTCTTCTACAGATTCTAAGGCTAGCGGCTTCCTCTCCATGGTGAGGATTCTTGTTAAGTCCTCCAATCATTTGAGGGCAGATCCATACTTCTACGCCAGAGGCACTAGGTCCAGATGCTTCAACACTATTACATCTGTAATGGAATCCACCTTTTTGTATACTTCACACACTCTAACAATCTTTTCCTTTACCTCACGCTGCAACTGGGTGATGATCAACTCTTCTTGTTTCAAGCCCTTAGTTTTCTCAACCAACTCCTCTTCCTTCTTTTCTAGCTTTTCTTCTAGAAATATTACTCTATCATTTCTTCCGAAGAGCCTAGCCTTAGTCTTGACTGTGACCTTGTTCAACGCATTACATAACTACTCATCCAAGAGCTATTGGGAATTTATCAAGGGGTTGGTTCCCTTAGACTTCGGTACTAGTATGATTACCCCTTATTATATTTCAAATTTTGGCTTGTCAATATGGGACTCAAACGCCCAAGAGAGCATCTTCCTTGTCTTGGGTTACACACCCTCTTTATCAAATGATGACATTTCCAGGAGCTCCTCTACTAGAACTGTGCTTTGGAACCGCACATGCAACACTTTGTTGGGGTCATCAATATAACCCATCCTTGGCCTCTCCTCCTCCATGCACTTTCCTCCTATGTGCATGACCTTAGGAACATTTATAGTTAAAGTGGGGCCTCCAATGCTGTCGTGGTCCTTTTTCATGCTCTCTTCCTTATCCTCATTCATCACCAGCTCAATGCTACATTATAACTCCTCTTCCACCAAGGTCTCAATTATCTTCTCAACCTATCTTTCTGCCACCTTGTTTACCTCTTTGCTCCCTTCCTTATCCCAAGCACCTTCCTCCTCTTGGCTACCCTTTCTCTGTGTGAGGATGTACTCATTCTTCTTTCATTATCTCTCCTCTGAGTAATGTACACTAAAAATTGGTTATTCTTGGTTTACCTCAGCCTCATCTTCCTCATCATCATCCCTTTCATCTTGGTAGGCCCTCAAACTCTCAGTGTACTCAGAATCTGACTCCTCTATCATCTTTTGCTTCTTCCTAACTGGGGATTTCGGTCTAGGTGACTCTATCTCTTCTTCTTTTGATGACTCCTTGTCTAACGGATTCTCTGGCTCTAGAGTCTTCTCTTTGACTATGGAATTTTTCTTACGTGAATACATACTTATTTTGGTGCTTGTCCTAGGGGTACCTATTTCCTGTGTATCCACTACACTTGGTACTTTCTTCTTTGGTTCTTTTTCCTCCAGTTTGGGCACGGGTCTCTTCCTGTCCAGTTGGGTCATCATGTATGGACACCTCATTCTCTAGATATGCACCCTTCTCAAATTTGGGTCTTATGCGGAGGTATACTCGCACCGCAGACCCTCCTACAATGGGAAAAGTCATGGGTTTCACCATTTGGACCTCATACGACACGTACTTCTCCATGTATATGTGCTTGTTGGGGTAGACCAAACCTTTACACATTTCTCTGTGGTCTCGGTCTAGATTACCAAGGTCCAACTTCAACTTCTTGGACTCTTTGAACCTGTTCACTCCCACTTGGAAGTGTTGAGCTATGAAGGCAAAAGGGAGCTTGCACCATGGGCTCCATGTCTCATCTATTAGTTTAAATCTACCAAGGCAGAAATGTTGGTACACAACAAACTTATCTTCTCCCTAGGTGGTCATTGGTAGTTGATCAAGGATCCTCCATTCTACCCCAAACGCATTCCTCAAGCATGTATACCACTTCTCCAGGTACGTCTTGTGCATAGTCATCATACTATCACAGGTGTACTTCTCAAACCTCTTCGCAGGCAAAGGGTCTTCAACAGGGTACTCCCACATGAATTTTTCTGCTACATCTAGAACTCCAATCTTTGAGAACACAATGGTTAACAAGACATTACCAAACAAGATTTTATCACCTTCCTATGCATTGCTGACAATATCATCCGCAATGTATGCAGAAAAGTTATAGATGGTGCCCTCTGAAATCCTCATGCAAACATTCAACCAGGACTTGTTTACCTGGGTCCATCTCTCCTAGCCATTTAGCTTTGTCACAAGGTGTGCATAGCCATCTTCATCACCGAGGTCCTTGATGTCTATGATATCAAAGTACCTCGACCCATTTTTGTACACATAAGCAGTGAAGGTTTCCTTAATTGCCTCCTTGTCGCATAGGTCATCCTCCAAACTTTCTCCTTCACATATGAGGCCTGTGAAATGTGAAACAAGCTGAGGGGTAATGCGCATCTTGTGCCCTATGAAGTGAAAGTAATCTTCATGCATGTGTGACATCAACCATTGATATAGGCACTCAGGCTTTCCGAAGTAGGGAAACTCAAAGAGTTATAATAATCCCACTTCTCCAACTTCACTTTTACCTCATCGTTATAAATGGGAAAACCCCTCTGGTGTTATTTTATTTGTCGGGTGCACTAACTCATAGCGCCATTTCCTTCTTGATCATGCTCGAGTGATGATTGTAATCATTTACTGACATTTTTCTTAAATGGGACTCCCATTCTCTCCCAAGAAATACTCCATCTGGGTACTGCATTTCTACATACCACTCTTCATTTGTACTCGCAATAGTTTCTTGTTTCTTGCTCTTGCCTTTTCCCTTTCCCTTCTTAGGTGTGCCAACTAGTTTCTTGGGTGTCATTGTTTATGTTAACACTTCAACTTCTTTCACTTGCTTTGTTTTACTACCCCTTTCCAAGTTTAGATCTCAAACTGGCGAAGAAACTCTTTTTCGACCCATGCCCTAGATACCAAACCCTAACTGGAATCTCTTTTCACCAGACGATGCTTCTCCACAACTCTTCCCACACCCATGAATCACTTCCTTTCTGGTTTGTAAATCCAAACTGGTCACTCACACTCAAATTCTTGCAATTTTTCTTCACACGGATCAACTCTAGAAACCCTAGTTTGCAAAATCTCTTCTCTTTGTATTCGCAAAGTGAATAATGAAATTTTTGAACCTCTATTTATAGTTTTTCCCATTTTTAAGCATTAAATGCTACTTCACCTACCACCATACTTTTAATGTTTAATGTGGATTTTTCAAAAAAATCCTGATTCTTGCGGCCTAACTCATGTGCCTAACCCTACGTGGACAATCTTCCAACCTTCTGGTGCATAACCAATCCATCTTGACAGGAGACTCTTGCATGCGTGTCACCGGCGCTGAAGGCACTTCTTCTGTCATGATTTTTTCTTTCACCTACCTCGTGTTGTTTTTATGCTTCTTCCTTCTTTATACGTGGGATCTGAAAGTAGCCTTATCTTGACACCAACCATCCTTTTCCACATTTTCTTTCATGCACCTCTTTCAACAGGGCCATTCAACCGGGCTTTCCAACACAATCCTCCTTGGCACTTTACCCAAGCTTTCCTTCACATTACTCCACCCCAAATTAAAATGCTGCACAGTCCTCTGTGCATTCAAAACCCTAAAAAAGTAACAAGGTTACCGGTGCCCAAGGTGTAAAAACAAAACAACAACATGCAAAAGGAAACACAAGAAAGGAAATGCATAAAGGAAATTCTAAACTATCTGGAAAAACTGCCTTATTTACAAACACCAAAAAGTCTTATTTATAGTAGGGCTCCAGCCTACTCCCATTGAAGTGTCCAAGCAATTTTGTTCCATCCAACTCTTGTAGCTGGTATGCACTCAAATCAAGTATGTACGAGATTATATAGGGACCTAACCAATGGACCTTTAACTTCCCAATAACACCATATGCCCAACCTCAAACTTCTTATTCTTAATGTGGTGATCATACCATGCCTTCTATTTTTCTTTTTCAGTTGTCTGAATCCACCTGGCCAGTGATCATCTTTCATTCAACTTCATCAATTCATCAATTCTCTCTTCCAGCATTTGTTCATCATCTAACCCTCTTGCACGTGCTATACACAGTGAAGGTAACATAAACTCAACTAGTAAGATAGCCTCCGTGCCAAACACCAACTAAAATGGTGTGGCCTTATTCAACCTTTTGTAGGTTGTTCTATATGCCCAAAGAATGGATGATACTTTATCATCCCAATCCTGCCTACCAACATCACAGATCTTAGTCAATTTGTGACTAAGTATTTTGTTAAATGCCCCTCAGTAGTTCCATTTGCTTAAGGGTGATAGGGAGTAGTCTTGTTATGGGCCACCATGAATTCTGATAACAGAATACTTACCATTTCATTGATAAAGTGCGTACCTCTATCACTTGTCAAATTCAATGGGCATCCATACCTACTGATTATGTTCTCCCATAAAAATCTAACAGCTGTAGCTGTGGTACAATCCTTAGTGGGTGCTGCCTCTACCCACCTTGTCAAATAATCAGTGTAAGTAATGATATACCATGAACCAGTCCTTCATGTTGCTGGCGAGATTGGTCTGACAAATTCAATAGCCCATTTCTCAAATGGTTTTGTGCTTGGTATTGGTTTTAAGGGAATTTCATCCCTCTTTCTAAGTTTTCCAAGGTGTTAGCAATGGTCACAGGCCTTACAAAAATATATGTAATCTTGATAAATGGTCTCCCACAAAATCCCTGCAAATAGAATCTTCTATGTGGTTGCATTTCTCACACAGTGTCCTCCTATAATCCCACCATGAGAATATTCTATTATAGCAATGCACTCATGCTCTAGCATGTATCGGTGAAAAACCTCATCACAACCCATTTTGTATAGGTCTCCATTAATTAACATGTAGGGCATGATGTATATAGCTAACTTCTTTTTCTCTAAGGCCTTCATCCCTTCTGGCGCCACACCTTCCTTTAGAAATACTACAATTTCCTCCAAATCTGAGGGTGTGTGCCACAACCTAAACAGTTACACGTCTAGCATAGTCTCTTGAATGCTCTGTGTGTCCTCCGCTAAATCAATTCTTGACAAATGATCAGGTCCACAATTACTCTTTCCAGGCTTCACAACTACCCTGAACTCAAACTCTTGAAATAATAGCACCCACCAACATATGCACCCTTGTAGGATGGGCTTGTTCACCAAATATTTTAATGCCATGTGGTCAGTGTAAAATACAAAGGGATTTACTAGTAGATACTATTTGAACTTGTGAAGCATGTAGATCATTGACAATGCTTGACGCTCAGTTGTAGTGTAATTATGTTCTACAGGTGTCAACTTTCTGCTTGCAAATCATGGGGGTGATCAACAATTCCCTCACTAAGGTATGCAAGCACTGCCCCAATGGCGATTCCGGAGGCATCCACATGAACATGGAAGGGCTTATCCCAAGAGGGGAAATGTAATATAGGTGTGGTGACAAGCCTATCCTTCAATGTGTCGAATGCCTTTTGTTGTGCCTCTCCCCAATGAAAGGAAAGTTTATGTTTGAGAAACTCTTCTAAAGGTGTGGTGATCTTGGCATACCCCTTCATGAACTTCCAATAGTAGCCTACATGTCCAAGAAACCTATGCACTGCACTTTGAATAGTTGGCTCCCCCAATCCCACAATCACTACAATTTTGGTAGGATCCACCAACAAGCCTTCTTTGCATATGATGTGTCCCAACAGGGTCCCAAATGGGGTAGCAAATACACACTTCTTGATGTTGAGGGATATCCTCAACTGACCGACACCTTTCAAACATCAACCTTAGATTTTCACAATGGTCATTGACCAGTCCATACATGGTCCAATCATCAAGGTAGACCTGGAGAAACTTGTGGATGAATTCCTGGAAGGCATTCACTACAATGTGTGAGAATAAAATATGTGCATTCTTCAACCCAATAGGCATGACCATATAGGAAAAAATTCCCCACTCGGTGGTGAAGGTTATCTTCCACCAGTCTTCCTTTGCAATCCTTACCCGGTGATAGCTTGAGAACCCATCTATGAAAGAATAGACTTCGTACCCTACCACTCCTTCAAAGATTTATTCATTGAATAGGGTTGGGAAGGGATCAATGACACACACTGCATTCAGATCCCTATAATCAACACATATCCTTATCCTTCCATCCTTTTTGATATTAATCACCATTGGACTTATCCACTCTGACTCCTCCACAACCTCTATGATTCCTGATGCTATCATCTTGTCTATTTCCTCCTTGACCTTCACATGTAGGTTAGGATTCATTTGGTATGGTCTCTTCCAGACTAGGTGTGCACCTTCCTTCAACTTAATTCTCATTTCCCCCAAGGAATGGTGAAATCCTTTGAGATCATGATATCTGCATGGGAATAAATCCTCAAACTCCAGTAAAAGATCAATGATCTTACAGAATTCCTTCTCTGACCAATAATCTCCAATGATAGCTTCCTTGGGTTCCTCCTTCAACCCAATATTAACCTTCTTTGTCTTTAAAGGCTTATGATAGGCGTGCATTCTTTCATCAGCACTATCCATCACTTCATGTGAGCCTAGAGAATGGTTAACCTCCAAAATTTCCATCTCTTCATTATCTATGACATAGACCATATTGCCTTTTCCTTTCTCTGTGCATGCATGCTCAAACTATATATCTTCTTTGTCTTCTTCCTCAAAGCGCGAATCTGGGCCAGGTTCACCTAGAAAATCCAGTAGCCTATCTTCTACCATGGCACTATCCCCCATCATAAGGTGTTTGATCTCCTGCAATGCCTTATCCACCGATGGTTTGGTGCTTCGATACTCAAATGCTTGGACGAGATCAGTCATTAGTTCTTGCTAGTTCCATATTTGGTGGTGTGTCTCAAAGTGGATATACCATGCGCGCATGTAACCCTATAGTGTAGAATATAGTTTGTGTACCCAGAGGGATGGTGGCAAAGCTTCCACACCTCCTCTCAAGACCCTCTCACATGATTGGATGTGAAAATAGGTAGGATCCTTACCATGGTATTCCTTGATGGTGGTGGGTGTGTTGCTTTTAGAAAAATGAATAGAGAAGGTAATTCTCACTTTGTTCCATTCCAAGAGATTATACCAATGCGTTGCCCACCAGCGTGCAGTAGTTCCTAGTAGGACATAACTTAACCTCCCCCTTCTTTAATTTTCCTCCTTTCACTAAGCTTCCATCTTCTACAAAAAGACCTCATAGGATGCTCCTTCTAAGTATTTAGGTAGTTCCTTTTCTCCTAGGTGCCAGACTATTCGTGCCTTTTTAACCTTTTTCACCAATCCTCTTAAATTTCATCTGATCAACTCATAGGTTCTATGCACCCAATTATCGCATGCTAGACTAGTGGTGTCACTTATAAACTAAGCATCCTCAAACTAGATAATTCTATTGGTAGGATGGATTATCTCTGGATCCCTAATTGAGTGCACATATATTATATCGATGACCTCTTCTCCCAAAGGTTCAGTATAGGGTGTTGACTTCCCATCAGCCAGGGGTATGATGACCCATTCCTCCTCATTTTCAAATGTTATATACCCCTTTTTGAACCAAAGATCCACATTTTTCTTATAATACCATGGGCACCCAAGTAATGCTAGGAAATTGTCTTCCTCAGCTACTGCCAAAACTTCAAAGTCCCTAGTAAACTTATCTCCCTGAATGGGGATAGTTACATCCTTTAAGACACCAATGGACATTTCCTTTATTTTGTTTTCCATATATAGCACATTTAAAGATAGTTGTAATATAGGCCTTCCCATCTGATGTCATGCATCCAATGTGAGAACATTGACCTCTACAACTGTGTCAATAAGGATATTACTAAGGAGCCATCCATCCATGATCGCATTTAACGTGATCTCCATATCATAGTCAAGGCTGCGAGGGGGAAGGTTTATATGCAAGACCTTCCTCTCGTGCTCTTCTCTAGCATGTGGTATCTTCTCTCTTAGCCATGCTCTTAGCAAGGGAATAATATTCTCTTTCCTTATCATTTTACATACTTCCTTGACCTCATCTAGGTCATCTCTTGGTGTCTTGACCTTCCTTCTTTGCTCCTCCCTCCTGGACTTCTCCTTTAGACATTGGATTTCTCCCTGTAAACTCCAAATGACATTCCATGGTATCTTGATATACCTCCTTTTAATGCGCAAGGTCTGGGTACTTCCCATGTACCACTTCTTCCCTTGAAACTAGGTTCTTTTGCCTTAGTATTTCCTTTGCATGTGCGGCCTCTTGCTCTTGTTGTTACCATAACAGATTCCAAACCTGCATCACTGTGTCACCTGTGGCATCCATTATGTGTCCATATTCTTAATGCTTACCATTGCATAGCACCCTTGTCTTTCCATGGTGTTGTTGATTCATGTGCTCAAACAACTCAGGGAACTCCTCATACTTGTGCTTCTTCCCGTGCACCATGCGCACTGTAATAAGATCTGGGCACTCTCATTTGTAATGCTCTGTAGACCTAAAATTAAAATAGGTTCCACATGGGAACTCACTTCTTCCTCATCCACGGTTACCACAACCATAAAATCCTCTAAGTAAAATCCCCTTCCACACATTCCTTTATCTGTATGCACTCCTCATAACGGTCGGTCATCACCTTTATAACTACTAGAAATGTTGGTCTGGTGCACCCTATGATCAATGGCCTCATGGATCTGATTAATGATCCTATAATCCTTAGTACCATGGATTTTAGAGGTACATATATTATAGTAACAAGACACATTCTTCCGAATTACGTGTTATAACAAGGGAAATCTACTTGCATCATGGTCCCCATGACATATTTCACAGTCTACTGTTACGGCGTGTACCATCCTCTTGGGGTAGCTATCCTTCACATGCCCCTCTACTTCACAATTTGTACACCATAAACCACTATGAGTCTCATGGGCTGAGTTCATAGAAAAATTCTCCACCTGCTTAGCCATAGTAAAAATTTGAGCCTCCATAATTGGGCTAACACCAGTATCAACACTTCCAACAACCTCGAAGTGTAGAGTAGCTTCTAACGCCTCGCACGGGTCTATGAAATTTTTTTGAGATAAATATTTTCTAAATGGAGTTAACAACACCCCAACAAACCATTTAGCATGTTGTGAAGGGTGAATGTCATATGAAAATTTTGACAGGAGGGTCTTGAACCGTGCATCATACTCCCAAACACTCTCTGTCATTCCCTATTGAATCTCCTTCAGGGCGTTCATGCTCTTTTGTTAAAACTCAGATATGTGGAATTCTACCAAGAAGGCATTATTTAAATTAGTATAATCCACAACCATTTGATGAGGTTCATATTTCCTATATCAGCTATGTGCAAGCCCTTGCAACATTGTTGCAAACTAACTAGCCTTCCACTCTAGGGTTGTGATCCCCTTTGCGCACCATAACAGCTCACACTTATGAACATGTTCTACAGCATCTTCAATACCTCTGTAATCTAGAAAATGTAAAGACATCTCAAAGAAGACTCGAGGGGGTTGTTGGGGCCCTTTTCCTCATGAGCCAAAGCCTTGGTTCCCTTTGGTGTTTCCTTCGTTGTCAAATCCACTAGATCCACCCGGTCATGTGCCTCCTGAGCCACCAAATGCTCCAAATCCACCAAGTCTTATTCCTCCTGACCCACCAGATCCACCAAGTCATATAGTGGTCGTGCCAAGGGTCCCCAAGTTTCCACTGAATTACATGTCAATGGTCTATTATAATTCCCCACTACCACTAGTGTACACCGCACCACTCCCAGACATGAGACGGAAGGCTTGTTTACTTGCTCCTTGTCCAAAAATTCCTCCAAATACTAGAATATGCGTAGCCATAGAAGTGGGAAATGAAAAATTGTATCTCCTGGGTGCACATATGTCACTTCCACTGATACCAACTAGGTCAATGATACTCCTTCCTTGATCTAGAAAACCAAGTGCCAAGGTTTGGTCACGAGGTGGGTTCAGATACATGCCAATGAATCTTATCTCTCCACGTGATGAAATCTTATCAGAAGTTAAAGGGGTCTCTCTTATGTGCTTGCCAATATGGGGTAGCATAGACTGCTTAGGTTCCATGTCCTCCACGTGAACCTCAACTCCTTCCCACAATGTCTGCCTCCATAGATCCATCACACTTGTAACCTCGCATTGTCTAGCAATCTCCTTTTCACGTGCTTCACTATACTTGAGCCGCCTCTCCTCCCTTTCTTTCTCCATCATAATATATTCCATCTTCCTCTACCCTAGCTTCCTCGCCCAGCACTTAGAATGGTTTAGCCAGCCATTAGAAATGCCTCTAAACTCATGGTCATGATCAAGATCTTCATTACCAAAGGAATAACACGTAGAAATGATCCTCTGGGCTCCCTCAGGAACTCAAACTCAGAAACTTCCAGACAAGAATACGTGGAAATAGTGTATTCCAGAGTGTATCTAGCTAGCACTCCCTTCCACCAATGATCCACAACATGAGTTCATGTCAGATCTACATCTTGCAACCTCTGGTATTCCTCTTGGGTCCATGTGCATGGTCTATAATACCAACTTGATCTAGATGCATATGCTGAGAGTCATTCATTTAGTTCAAATGGGAATCAACAGAAAACAGTTTCATGTAAATCATGGTATAGGTTCTCTTCTACCCATCTACGTGCATCAAACTCATATCCAGTGTTGAATCTCTAAGAAAATTCATCCTCCATGTTCTTGAACCATGATTCAACATTTTCCAAATTTAAACATTCTGTCATCACTCATTATATAGATCATGATGAATGTTATTTCCCACTACAACTTCAAAAAGAGGTCATGGAAATGGAACCAAGATGTAGTCATTTTTACACCCATCAAAGAACAAGGAAACCCCATGCGTGTTGGCCTATCACCTAACAGGCACTTAGTGCTCACCTAAGGCATGTGCAGGCGTTGAGTCTCTCCTTTATGTGAGTTTAGTGGGAAACATCATCTACGACATGAGTTTAATAGATTTGAGAAGAAATAAGACATATAAGTACTATAGAGCTCAGAATGGATTCTAGATCCTTGCAGTCATTCCAGATAGAAAAGTTCTTAACAGATTATAGAACTTACACCAAAATAGAAAGGAAGTTGCACAAGCATTCATACTTAGTTCATAAACATAAATGAAAAAAATCTATGAAGAAGGATGTATGCATCAGAACCATTAATGTTCATATTCACATAAACTGGTAACCTCATTACATTCATTAGGCCCATTACAGAATGTCACAGAAGGGCGGACTACAGTCATGCATTATAGCTAGATTCATATAGTTAGGCTCTCAAAATAAAATTTATAACCCCCAAACCCTTGATACATCCTTTCCTATGCTTATTTACCCAAGCTAATAGATTCCTTGTAGTATTTCTATAGAGCTCCACCCTCTATCCACTCTTTTTTTCTTCTCTTTTTTTACTTTTACAGGTGCTTGTATATATAAACTTCCTGAACTACCAACTCATTCTTCTGCAGCCTCAAATCTATTTCCAAGTGTCTAAATTTGGTCCTCCGTAGATGTATTCTCCTCCAAGTTTGAGCTCACCACTCCCTGTCATGATGTCCTTCTAGAATCTTCTATCATAGACTATATTCCTTCCAGGCCACCCTATCGCCAGGCTAGCACCTTATCCACTCGGGTCACATTTTTCTCGTGTCCTACCCGATAGGTAAAAAATGGCTAAGTCTTGGATTCTACTCCATGGGCGTGCATCTCGTGTTCTACCAAAACCCTACTTGAACCCTTCCATGCGCACCTTATCTTACACACTTTTTTCAACCTCGCATGCCTATGCACCCTTTTTGGACTTAGTTGATATTTCAGGGGCCCAACATGACATGACCCCAAATTAGGTTCTCAAGGTTGAATTCAAAAGAGTATTTGCAATCGAAACATTCAAGAACAATTCATCAAGATAGACAAGACTGAACTAATCCATAGTTTAACATAGGTACCCCATTCCTACAACATCATCTAAACATCAAAATTGAATGAAATAATTAGAAAATACAACAAGATGAACTGATAAGGTAACTCCTGAAGCATGAAACCTCATCTCAGAAATGATACATAAAATTTGATAAGTTATTAACAAATCTTCTCATAACATATAGGTGTAGGAAACAAAAATTGACTTCATTCAAGTCTAAGTAGAATCTGAACATAATTTTAATCAAATTTCAAACAAGGGAGAACAAAAAACCAAAAAATAATTCTTCCATAGTAGTGACATCTACTATCTAACTTCATGACAGTTCCATAGGAGTTCCCAGAATCAAATCATCTAAAACTCAACAAAAGTATAACATGTTACAATTATTTTTCAACAAAAAATGACTCCCTAAACATTGAATCAGACTATCTATTTTAGCATAGTTCAAACATATGTAATAATATTTGAAATCATCTCAAGCTCAACATAAGGTAACACATTTCAAACTTTCACCGAATAAGAGAAACAAACCCATCTCCTATATTTATCAAACAATGAACCCCTCTATTCCATTTTTTTTGTAGAGTCAACAAAACTTCACAAAAATTTTCAACATTCCAGTTCAAACAATTATTACAACATGATTCAATCATTTATACAACACGGAACAAACCCAGATCTTATTCCCTCAAACAGTGAACCCAATCATAAGTATATAGTAAAAATATACAAGCATGAATACAAGATAAACCTCATCTAAAAACCCATTGTTCCCCAGCAAGAGAGTTATTTTAATGAATTATTTTAGGAAAAAGAATAAAAAATTAATGGGTAGAGCTTATCATGCCTAATAGATCTTCTTATAAATTTGCAAAAGATTTCCAGCTGAGCCTCTATAGTCTCTTCTTTTTCCAAGTGATGTCAACAACTCCAATCTTCCTACTTCCTCTTATACTTCCACAGGATCCAAAAATAGCTCAAGAATATTGATGGATCAAAAATAGAATTGCTAGTTCAAAGAACCAAAAACCCCATGAAGAGTAAAAATCTAAATGAACCAAAGATCAAACAACCTTTCAAAAATCTACCATGCCTATCTCCTAGGTAGTTTCTTCATCATAACCGAGATCAATTAATGCGAAGGATTTTCATTTTCCCCTCTTATCTCTCCTCATCACTGCTATCCAAGTTCGGTGAGTATCTTAATTCAAAAATGCATGAAATTTTTATTTAGTGGTGATGCAAACTAATCATCCCCTACCTCCCCATGCCTCTACCAAAACTGGTAGTTCAAAAGTCATTAAAACCAAAAATAAATTCTCATTAATGCCTTGAAATGTGATGCCACCACCCTTACCACTTTCCAAGTGGTCCATATGTAGTGCCTGTTTAAAAACCCACTTGAGACCCAAGAAATTACCCAAGGTTAGCTAGAAAAATTATGGAATAATTTATTTTTTATTAGAAGTATCTACATTCAAGTTGCTAAACATCAGTTTTCACTAATAGGTTCTAGAACAAATCTTATTTACCAAAACAAAACTTTCCTTTATTAACTTATATCAAGCTCACAGGGTTCAAATTTTAGGGTTACATGTTTTAGTCAGGTTCAAGGAGTAATTTACCCCCAAGCCTGCTCTCTAATAGGTTCAGAGTTTTAATTAGATTTTTCTCTTACTTAATGCTTCCAAAATTTCCCTAAACAATTATGAATGGATAGGAAATTTTCTCACCTTTCTGGTGATATAAGGAAGTCCTCCTAACTCCTTGTAGAACTCAAGATATGAGTGGGCAGAGTTTCTAGGGAAAATTTTCCCCTAGGGGCCACGTGTCAAGAGGAGAGAGAATCACTTTGGATGGATTGGCGGGTCGCAGGGCGGCATAGGGAAATTTTCCAATCACAAAGCTCAAATGCACAAAGTATTTCGTGCCACGGTGGGTCCCTGAAGGACACGTGTCGAAGCCTGGCACAAGGAGGAAAAATGGTGATGAGTTTGGTAGAGTAGCAGGGTATTTTGGCACGTTACGCTTGACAGGGAAGAAAAGGAAGATGAGGGAACGTGGGTCTGCACACCCACAGAAGGACAAATTTCGAGGGGGAGGTAGAGTTGCGGGTCATGGGGAGAAGTTTATAATTTTTCCCAGAGGCCAAAACAAAAATTTTCAAGGAGTTCTACCCTACCCGTCGCCACCCCAAGGTGTCACATGGCACGCTCTTATTGGCCGCGGGCTAGCGAGGCCAAACAAAATTTTTTCCCCAAATTTTTAAAAGGGTTAAATTTAAAAAGGAAAATCGTGCCTCCACCGTAGCCACAAGAGGACACATGGTGCGCTCTAATTGGCTGTGGGCCGACAGAGGAAAAAGGAAAAATTTTCCCAAGAATTTTTTTTCAAAAGCATAAGTTTCAATTTTTGAAAGGAGTCCTCCCTTTCACCATGCCACGTAGAAGCATGTGATTGGCTGTGGGCCGGCGGGTTTGTGGGTAAAATGGGAAATTTTTTCAAAAGGGATAAGTTTTAGATTTGGTCCACCCCTCCCAGGGTGCCACAGGGCAATCCCTGATTGGTTGAGGGATGACAAGGGCCGTGGAACTTTTCAAGAAATTTTTGCAAAGTTAAAATTTAAATTTTTCTATAGTTAGATTAAATCTTATTATTATTTTTTGAATGCTAAATTGAAGTAATACTTCAAATGGCCGAAACTTGAGCTAGAAAGATTGGTTTTGGGAAAATGAGCACTTTTCAGAAATCACTCAATACCCTCTTTACACAAGGATCATCAATTTTGGAAATTGATGAAGTTTGAGAGGTCAATCTAATGAAAACACTCTGTAGGGTTTTAATTAGTGAACTGGAAGTTTTCAACTTTTGAATTTGGTTAAATTAGAACTCCTCCTTTGCTCAACATGTCGAACAGACATGGAGGATTAGTCTAGGGAGGGTCTAGAGTGTTTTAGGGAAGTTAATTTGTTTGATTAATTGAATATTGTATTTTTCTGACAATAGACAGAAAAATGACCCAAGGAGGAATTGCATTTGAGTTTAGCAATGGTTGGATTATTTCTTAAGTTTTTTTTCTCAGGTTAGGTCTAATAATGTCTTAGCATGATAAATAAAAAAAAAAAAGTTGATTACTAAGTGCAGATCTAAACTGTTCATTTTATTAAAATGTGAATTACTAGAATGAAGTGTATGACAGTGAGCTATTTCTTTGAATTGGAATATCAATTTTGGTCATTTGAATGTGTATAGGTTACTAAACTAGTCAAATATATTTAATTGAATTCAATCAACCATTCAATAGTAATTATGCAAAGTCTCATTTCTAAATTAAACTCATTCCAGAAGAATAATACACTGTCTTTTATTTCATATGCATGATTCTTTTCCAAATAGCAGGTTCCAATCTTTAACAGCAATTTCAATTCCAATACACAATGCAAACTTGAGGAGAAAATGCAATCTTTGATTGATCAACAAATACATCTTTACAACTTATCATTTTTCCATTTTGATTTGGTTTCAAATTATAAAATACAATGCATATAACATCATTTACATTTCTTTTTCGAAACAGAGAAAAAATATAGGTCTCCTACACATTTCTCAGGTCCAATTTTCAACCTTCAGTTTACAATAAAATAACTTCACATTAAAATTATTATACAACTCATCCACTTTAAATTGGGAAGGATTACAATAGACTTGCTCAAATGAATGGGGCTATCAAACTGTATAATATTCTTGCTCCAAAACAGCAGCATGCTAGTTTCTCCATCTTTTCATCTTTGATCACAACAAGGGAGGGGGAAAGGAAACGCTCTCCACCAAACCAAGACATCCAATGAGAAGGGAGAAGCCATCCTTACCCATTGGCCCCTGAGCCCCAACCATATTGAAATAGAGAATAAGAATCAACTCATGGTAACAATGGCTTCCACAACAAACAAGCAACATTCTTTCACATGCATAAATCAACAAGATACACAGTCCAATCAAATACAGCAGTTCACAACTACAATTGGAAACCATTCACACAAAACATAGGCTTGATCAAGCAAGCCAAAAAGAGAAAGAACTGTGGGGAGCTACCTATTCCTCCCTCTTTGGAATTAGGCATCCACCTAAATCATACCGCCAATAAACATATCAAATCCCATAAACCTTATATCTCCCAACCCCTTCTTATGCCCCCCCCCCAGAGTTTCTCCCTTATGCCCCCCCCCAAAGTTTCTCCCTTATGCCCCCCCCCCCAAGAGTAAGAAATTCAAGTAGTTTCTTTTCCAAGGTCGATCCCAATCAAAAACTCCCTCCATAATAACACTTGTGCCATTGGCAATCCCTTATGCCCCCCATTGGAAATCCCCATATCCTTCTCCTACACCATGTCCTAAGCAGTCTACCCAACTAGCCAAGAACACAAAACACATTCACCATTTAAACATGCATGAAAGGGAAAGAAAAAATTTAAAAACAAGCTCAAGACCCTACCTCTCAATAATGGAGTTTGTTCCAAGATCCATAAGCTTTCCAATGCCCAAAAATAGTTTAAAACCAGTAATGCTCAAGCATGTAAATGGCTCCAACTTCTTGCACAAAAATCTCCCAAAACAAGCAAAAATGCACCCCCAAAAGGAATGAACAAAGTTTCAACAACCCAAAATAAGCAAGTAGTTTCACTTTTAAAGGAGAGGCAAGAGAAGAGGATGATGTGGATCCATGTGGGATTTCACATCATTCTTCCTCAACCCCAAAAGGAAATCAACATCAACCACCAAATCATAATAAATAAGAATGACAATTTAACTTACATACTCCAACACAACCCATACCCCAAAAGGACTGGATTTAAAATATGTAAGATAAGTGCAATTAAAACATCCAAATTGTCATTTAAAAATGAAATAAAATACCTAAATTTAACCTCCAAACCATAGGTATGGTTGCTGAATCATTTTAAGAGGTGTGGGACAAGTTTAACTTGTCCCACAAGCCTCCAAATTTGGCCTCCAAGGACAAATTCGAATTCCTAAGGAGATGAAATGTCTTACACTCTAAAAATATATCTTACATAACTCTTACATATTTCTTACACCTTCTTACACATTTCTTACACACTCTTTCAACATTAATATTTAAAATCAACAACTTCAATAATCACATTCCATATCCCAATTTAATGTAATTAAATTTAATTATATGACTTCTCACATTAATCTATCGCATTGAAATTAATTACAAGAAGCAACACATAATAAAATACATAACCCATGGTCACATATAATGGAAATCCCCCCATGGGAATCCCTAACACAACACACAAACGCACACAACACATTTGTCATGGTGACCTTGTTGATTTCACCCAAAATTTTAATATGGTTAGTCTCCAGTCCCCCAACATTGGTGTGATTTTTAACCTGTAAAAATGCAAATACCTCCTTCAGCCTCGTGGCCATATCAAAACATCCAAAATGATATAAACAACATTTCAATATCATCTAAACACATGAATCACAGCAATATCAAGAATTCAACATTATCATTTTTAATTCATAAATCAACTATATAATCATCTATACCATTGCATACTAGGTCTACTCAAAATATCAAATGTCACAAGTCCAAATCAACATCTGTAATATGTCCTTGTGAATAGTATATCATCATCCACATATCAATATGTCTCTAGTAACCATCATGCATACTAACTAAATCCATATCAATAATAATCCATGATCTAACATCTAACAATCATTATGAAACAAAACATAATAGTGTCCATAATATGATTAATAGTATTAAAATCAGTATCTATAAGTGCCAAAGGGAAGAGGGCACTACATCCCCCTCCCATTAGAATTGACTTCCTCCTGGAAGTCAATGGAACAAATGTTGAAACTGCACTCGTAATACTATGGCATCCTCCTAAGTGGCTGCAATCTCATCATATCTATCCTACTGCACCTGAACCTGATCAATCTCTCTACCTTGAAGGCCTAGGTTCCTATGATCTATGATATGGATAGGATCCACCATCACCTACCCCTAATTCTACACCTATAATGATGTCCAGTCCAACACATGAGAAGGATCTACAATGTACCTCCTAAGGACAGAAACATGAAACACATCATGCATGTAAGACAATTTGGGTGGCAATGCTAGACTGTAGGGTAAAGGGCCGATACGCTCCAATATCTCAAAAGGACCAACAAATCTAGGAGCTCACTTATAACCTTTTCCATAATGGATAGGGATCTTGTGTGGCTTGACACGAAGGAACAACTTTGTGCCTACATCAAAACTATGATCAATCCTATGTTGATCCGCATACTTCTTCTACCTATCATGTGCCTCTTGCAATCTCTACCTAATCAAAACTACCTACTTCTCCATGTCCTACAAAATATTTGGTCCAAGAGATACTCTATCCTCTAACCTATCCCAACTAAGGCGTCTCTTGCACTCTCTACCATATAAGGCCTAAAAGGAAGCCATGCCTATAGAATTCTGAAAACTATTATTGTAGGAAAACTCCACTAAGTACAGGTAATCTTCCCACTTAGAATGTTGATACATCACATACATCCTGAGCATATCCTCAAAAATTTGATTCACTCACTCAGTCTATCCATCTTTCTAAGGGTGATATGCTATACTGAAGTTAATCCTTGTCTCGAGGACATACTACATGGTAGTCTAGAAACGAGAAGTGTATAAAAGATCGTGGTCATAAATAATCTTCCACGAAATCCCATTCAACCTAACGATATCATCTAAATATACTCATGCCACTTCTCTAGCTATATAAGTGGTCTTTACTAGAGAAAAGTGAGCCACTTTTGTCAACTTATTAACCATGACCATGATGGCGTCGTGGTGATATCTCGACATAGGTAGCCCCACAATGAAATCCATGGAAATGGTGTCCCACTTCCATTCTGGTATGGCATGAGGATAAAGAAGACCTGTTGGATGTTGATGCTCGACCTTAACCATTTGACACTCTAAACACCATGACACAAACTAAGACATGTATCGATGAAGTCCTCTCTAGTGGTACAACCTTCACAAGGTAGCATGCACCTTCTTCACCCCGGGATGGACTGAATAGGGTGCACGATGTGCCTCTACCAAGATGTCTTGCCTCAAGTCTCCATCTCTGTGAACATATATACTCCCTCTATGTCTAAGAAGACCATATTCCTCTAAGGAAAACCCATCAAAATTTCCCTCAAGGGGTCTCTATGACTCAATCTCTACTCGTACTGCCATGTAGAATCTCTCAAGAGGAAGCTGCTGAAGAAATCTTACTTCGTAAATCTATTATCACTGAGGTGGCCTTAGTCACATGTCTCTGTCTACTGAGACTATCTTCTACCACATTATCCTTCCCTTTCACATGATCTACCTCCATGTCATACTCACAAAGAAACTCCATCCAACGCCACTGACGAGATTTTATATTGGGTTACGTGAAGAGGTGGCGAAGACTCAAGTGATCTGTCCTGAGTGTGAATCTCCATCTAAGTAGGAAATGTATCCATCTAAAAAAATCATGCACAACTACTGCAAGATCAAGATCATGGGTAGGATAATTAAGCTCATGATCCTTGAGTTTGTGAGACTCAAAAGCTACAACCCTGCCATCCTGCATCAACACACCTATAAGCCCTGCTAATGAAGCATTTGTGCAAACAAAGAACTCACCCTATGGATCCGACATTGTAATAATGGGTGTTGTAGTGAGGCACTCCTTTACTATCATGAAGGCCTGCTCACATCTATCTTTCCAAACAAACTTCTTCCCTTTCCTTAGAAGAGAAATGATATGGTGCGTAATCTGAGAGAAGTCCTGAAAAAATCTCTGGTAATATCTTGCTAATCCCATAAAGTTTCACACCTAGGTCACTATAGTGGGTGTTGGCCAATCCATATGGGATATAATCTTGGAAGTATTGACTAAAATATCTTCCCCATAAATAATATGACCCCAATACTACACCTCTGACTGAAATAAAGCACACTTCTCCAAGTTCTCGTAAATCTGCTACTCACGAAGACATTGGAGAACCTGTCAAAGGTGCCCCTCGTGCTCCTCACATGTATGTGAGTATATCAAAATTTCATCTAGGAAGATGAGCACAAAGTGATCTAAAAAGGTCCTGAATACCCCATTCATCAAACTCATAAACACTGCATGGGGCATTCGTTAACCCAAAAGGAACCACTGTGAACTCATAGTGCCCATATCTCGTGCAGAAGGTGGTCTTATGAATGTCCACCTCTGAAATCCTCAACTGATGGTAGCCTAACTTGAGATCAATCTTAGAGAACACCGTGGATCCCTTCATTTGATCAAACAAGTTGTCAATATGAGGAAGAGGATAATGATTCTTGATCGTTACCTTATTCAGTTGGCGGTAATCAATACAAAACCGCAATAATCCATCCTTCTTCTTCACGAACATCACCAATGCACCCCAAGGGGATACACTAGGATGGATAAGGCCCTTCTCCAAAATTCCCTCAAGCTACAACTTGAGCTCACAGATCTTCGAGGTGGTCATCTGATAAGGTGCCCATGAGATAGGATCTACTCCACGAACTAGATCTATATGGAAATCAATCTCATGTGGGGGTGGCATCCCCGGTATCTCCCTTGGAATTACATCAAAAAAATCTCTGAAGATGGGATGATCATCTAGTGATGGTCCACTAGACCCATCCTCTTATCTGTCACTGACTGTAACAACATACATCTGGCAACCCCATCGCACACACCGCTTAAGCTACATAGCAAAAATGGTGTCAATAGAAACGGGTCTCCTGACCCCCGAGATCACCGACTCAAGTCCCAAATTATCTACACATACTATAGTATTATGATAATAATACATCCTAGCCCTATGTATAGATAACCAATCCATACCTAAGATGACTCCATATGATCCCAAAGGAAGAATATGAAGATCTGAGGTGGTGGTGAATGGTCCCAAATCCACCACACACTCCTTAACTAAGGATTCCACAGAGATCTTGGCTCCAGAATCCATCTCGACATCCCAACTAAGACTCTGCCTAACTACCACAAGCCTGCATCACTCTACTAAAGATGGTACAAAGAAAGAATTAGAAGAACCATAATCAAACAATACAGAGGTAAGAATACCACCAATGCTACCTGTGGTCTCAATGACTATGCTCTGGTGCTCTACCTGGTACTTCTCTACCACTACATAAATCCTGTGGCTATGTCCCATGTCACCAACTATTTGCTATGAAGCCTATGCCTTACCCTTGTTAGGGTTCTGAGGACAATCTCTTTGAAAATGTCTAACTACTCCACATCCAAAGCAACCACCTGATTCTCTCCAAGGAGTAGCACCTATAGTAGGTGCCCTAGAAGCCTATGGTGTGGATCCTGATGATCCAACTGTGGTCTACTATGGCATCTACTAGTGAGCTCCTGCTGACTGAGCTCTAGGTCCACCCTATGTCCTGATGGGACCCCTAGGAGGAGGCCCCATGCTCTGACCTCTCTGTGCATTAGCTCTCTATGGAGGTCTATAAGGTGGATGGGACTGCTGCTACTACTATTTTTATAGCTGAAAGGATGATTGTGAGGAATGATGACCACCATGAGGAAGAGGTACTGAACCTCTTAATCTACCATACTGCATCTGCTGAATGTGGCTCCTGACTCGGTCTCTAGCCTGCTGGGTTTATGCCTTCTCAATGGCCTCTGCTAAATTCCTATGAATAGTGAATCTATACTACCCCTCCAATATCTAAATTCAGGCCATGGATGAACCTGTTAATCTACACCTGCTCATCTTGCATATACTATACATACTAAAGTAGATCTAGAAATTTACTCTCATACTCTGCCACTGATAGAGAAGCCTGACGGAGGTCATGGAACTCATCAATCCTCTGCTGTATGAACCTCCATGATAGATATCTACTCTTGAATCTCTCCTCAAATAGATCCCAGGTCACTATCTCTAAATCTACGTGGAGCTTATGCTCATCTATCCTCCACCATACTCCTACTTCATCCCTTAGTATATGGATCGCAACATAAGCTTTCATGTTCCTAGAACAAGGACAAAGCTTGAAGCAAACACTCAAGCTCACTAACCAGACCTCTTCCTGAAATCAACCTGTATCACCTGAGTAATGTGAGGACTGAAGCTTTAGGATCTCCCTGATGTGATCCACTACTATGGTCGGTCAGCCTCTATGTCTCTTTGCACGTTCATCCCTAAGCCTAGGGCTCTGTGACCTCTCTCTATGCTCTAGAACTCTATCACTCTATCTCCTAGGTGGTGACTCTGCTCTGGCTAACTCCGCATGGGATTTCTATCCTCTATGACCCTTCCTAAGTCAAGGAGATACCTAAACCTCAATCAAAGGATCTCTATCATGACTAACTACCTATCCTCCACATAGTCCTCCACGTAGACTAGCATTAACATCCTGGAGGGTCTGTAGAATCTGAGGTAGAATGGCTACAACACCCTGATTTGATGGTGGTGGTGAGTTTGAGTCTCTGTGAAGGTTCCTCCCACTCCATCTGAGCCTCCTGCATAGACCAAAGTGAGAGTTAGTTCATTTGCTAAGTTATACATAGCTTCAATGTTTACTAAAAATATTCAAATTCTTACTAAGTTGTTTTCTAGATTTAAGTGTGTTAGGTTTAAGTTTTCATGTCTCAAGTTTTTTAGTGTGCCCAATGGTCCAAGACTTTGAACCAATACTCTTATACCAAATTGTAGTGCATGTTTAAACAACCACTTGAGACCCAAAAAATTACCTAGGGTTAGCAAGAAAAATTATGGAATAATTTTTTATTAGAAGTATCTACATTCAGGTTGTTAAACATCAGTTTTCACTAATAGGTTCCAAAACAAATCCTATTTACCAAAACAAAAGTTTCCTTTATTAACTTATATCAAGTTCACAGGGTTCAAATTTTAGGGTTACATGTTTTAGTCAGGTTGAGGGAGTAATTTAGCCCCATGCCTTCTCTCTAATAGGTTCATAGTTTTAGCTAGATTTGTATCCTACTTAATGCTTCCAAAATTTCCATAAACCATTCCCAGTGGATAGAAAATTTTCTCACCTTTCCGGTGATATAACGAAGTCCTCCTAACTCCTTGTATAACTCAAGATATGAGCAGGAAGAGTTTCTAGGGTAAATTTTCCCCTAAGGGACATGTGTCAAGAGGAGGAGGAAGCACTTTAGATGAATTGGTAGGTCGCGGGCCGGCATAGAGAAATTTTCCCACCACAAAGCTCAAAGGCACAAAGTATTCTGCACCCTTGCAAGTCCCTAGAGGACACATGTCAAAGCTTGGCACAAGGCGGAAAAAGGGTGATGAGTTTCGCGGAGTGGCTGGGTATTTTGGCATGTTGCGCCTAACAGGGAAGAAAAGGAAGAAGAGGGCATGTGGGTCTACACAGCCATGATAGGACAAAGTCTGAGGGGGAGGTAGAGTTTCGGGCTATGGGCAGAAGTTAAGAATTTTTCCTAGAGGCAAAAACTAAAATTTTCAAGGGGTTCCACCCTACCCGCCACCACCCCCAAGGTGCCACATGGTACATGTTAGCCAAAATGTGCCCCTGCTCATTTTGTGGCTAACACCTTGTGTTCTTGCCTCTCTTGTGCCTCAGTCTTCATTTTTTGATTTTCAAGCACTCAAATCTTTCTAGAAATGGCACCATTGGATAGAGCTCTCTCTCAGATTTCCAGAAAGGTAAATTTTTCCTCCTAACTCCTCATATTTTTCAAGTTATGGCTCGGCGGAGTTTTTGTGGGAAATTTTCCCCTTGGAAGCCCGCAGCCAATAGGAAGCTGCCACGTGTCCCAGGAGGTGGCGGAGAGGAGAAAAAAACTTAGAAATTTTTTCAAGTTTTGGTCAAAAAATGCAAAAGGAAAATTTTTGCCCGCGGGCCCGCCGGACGAATCAGAGCGTGACACGTGTCGGGAGAGGAGGCAAAGTAAAAAAAATTTGCTAAGTGTTTGCGCGGGAAAAATTTTGAAATTTGGCCCAGACCAATCAGGACGTGACACGTGTCCAGAGGAGGGTCGTGGGCATTGGAGGAAGGATGCAAATTTTGGCTAAGTTTTGCCAAAAAATTCAAAAGCAAAAATTTCCCCGCAAGGCCCGAGCGAATCAAATTTTGCCACGTGTCTTCACCATCATGCGTCGGCGGAGGACAAAACAGAAAAGTTGTTAAGGGTTTTCCAAAATTTTCAAAGGGAAAATTGGACCAGAGGGCCAGTGGCCAATAATATTGTGCCACGTGGTAGAGAGGGTGGGGAGTTCGCGGTGCAGAAGAAAAAAGGGAAAAGTTTCTAAGTGTTGGCCGAGAATTTTCAAAGGAAAATTTTGGAGGAGTGGCCCCGGCTAATAAACTTAGGACACGTGTCCTAGGGTCCAAGGGGAGTTCGGAGCTCGGGGAGTTTTTGTAAAATTTTACAAAGTTTTTGGCAAAAAATTCAAAGGCAAAAGGTTAGCTTGCACCCCCAGTCAGCCAATCAGACACCGACACGCGTCCCAGACCGGCGGGGCGCGGGGGGAAAAATGAAATTTTTCCCAAAGTAAAAATGTCAAATTTTCAAAGGGGAAAAGGCCGCGGGAATTTTTGAGAGCCAGGCCTGATCCAATCAGAGCTTGACACGTGTCATCCTGGGAGGTGGAGCGCGGGGATTTTTTGAAAAAATTTCCAAATGCAAAAAAGAGGTGAAATTCGAAATTTTTTCCCGCCGATCCGTTTTGGGCCTGTTTTTGCCCTAAATCTTCAAACGGCCATAACTTTCGATCCAGAGCTCAGATTTTCACGTTCTTTATATCAATGGAAAGATGGTAAAATTCTCTACATGATTCCATGGTCAATTTTGAATTTTGGTTCAGTTTAGAGGGAGAAAATCAAAAAACACTTCTGGTATGCGCCCATGGACAGAACTGACGTTTCAACAACCAATTTTAATGCGAAATGGGTCGCATTCTTCTCCAGTATGGTCAAAAATGTCAGGGCATGGGTTTGTAAGGACCTCCATGTTGTTTTTAATGCATTTTGGTCAATGAGGAATGGCTCCCACGTGTTTTCACATGTTTCTCTCTCTTGGGCTCGACCCATGCACTGTAAAAGCCAGATTTGGCTCATTTTTTGTGGGTTGAACACTTTTTTGCACAACAAGCTTCTGTTTTCATCTTCAGCAAGTGATTTTAGAAGTATCAGACCTTCCAGGGATTGTAACAGGCCTTTTTTTTGCCTCTTTGGTGTTGGAATGCAAGGATTTTGATGTTGAAAATCACAATGCAGGCTCTGTGAATGCTTTCAGTCCTTTGCATGTGTTGTTTGTTTCATTTCAAACCTTTGATTACAGCTTATCAACCTATGCATGATGTTTTATGCTGCAATTTATGATTTGTGTCTATTTGCATGAGCAAAAATGTTCACCACTCCTTTGGTGCATCACCATCATTAGTTTAGTTTTAATTTTTGCATTTCTTATCCCTGTCTCCTTGCAATCTAGGATAAAATTAGGATCTGAACCTCTGCAGTTGTGCAAATAATAGATCTAATCAGAGGAGTTTGAGGAACCAGCCTCTAATCTGGAGATTCCTCTCTCATCTTGCAAGTCCCACACTTGGAGAGAGGTTTCAATGTTGTGCAATCACACTGGATGCCCTAAACATCAACTTAGAACCTTGATTTGCATCCAGGGGTGCTGCTGATTTGCAACAACAGTTTTGGCATGCCGGGTGGGACCTTAGAGGTCTCATTTTTATTGCAGCAAAGTTGATGTGCATCTGCTGCAATTTTCTTGCTTCAAAAGAGCTATAAATTGCACATCTGGTGACTCCAAGGGGAAGAATCAACTGGTTTTAGCAGTGCAGGCCTGAAAACTCATGAAAAGAATCACCACAAGGTCAAGAGTTGGAGAAGAAGAGGTGTTGTTTGAATACCTGTAGTTATCTCCAAGAAGAAGGCAAAGAGGAAGAAGGATTCAAAGGTCTCCATCTCCACCAAACAAAACTCTCTCAACTCCTCCACCTGGTAGGCCTTTCATTCAGTCAACAAGGGTTTTAAGACCAATTAGAATGGCACAAAACAACCCCTATGTCAATTTCACAGGCAGCAGCCCACTTGCCCTCAATGCACAACATCCAATTCCAATTGCAGCCTTGAAAAACATTCCATACTTCACTGGAGAGAATCAGACTACTCCAGGTGATCATGTTAAAGACATTGCCAACCTTTGTGCAATTCATGAAATCAATGAGATGCAAGTGGCTGTCAAATTACTGGCATCTTCATTCAAAGGGAAGGCATTGCAATGGTTTAGGAGCCTTGGAGCTGGTTCTATCACAAATTGGAACCAGCTATGTATAGCACTTCATGAGCAATTTGGAGAGAAGGGAGACAACTTGTCTCTTTTGGAGCAGCTGACAACCATCAAGAGAGCTCCCAATGAGCAGCTGACTGATTTCAATTTCAGATTTCAAAAGACTTGGGAGAGAATTCCAGTGGCAGTCAGGCCAGCAGCAGAAGGTGCTTTTCTCTACTACCTCAAAGCTCTAAATTCTGATATTTCTATGTTGATTCAGTCCATGGGAGGCATAACTATCCCTATGGCTTATAGCATTGCCATTAGGGCTGAAAATTGTTTGATCCAAGCTGGAAAACTAGCCCCTAGACCTCCCATGCCATTGTTTCCAAGTTTAGAGAGCCCAAACACTAATCAAGCACCTAATTTGGCTCCTTCTCCCACTCCTAGAAATCAGAGTTCAAATGAAGCTTCTACTTCATCTCCAAGTGCCCCAAATGAGCTTCAAGAAGTCATGAAGCAATTGCAAAACCTAGGCAATGAGCTGGTTACTCTCAAGAGGCAACAAGCCCAAGGTTTTAGACCTTCTTATCAGCCCCAAGCTCAGCCTAACAGGCAGCCATACCAACCACAAAGACCTCCTAATCCAGCTGCAAATATAAATCAAACAAGGCCTCCTGCCAATAGACCATTTCAGCCCTATAATCCTAATGCCATATCTACCTCTAAGGCATTGGTGCCAACACAAAACAATGTTGCTCAGGAGTATGATTGGTGTTTTCCATGCAATGAACCTCACAACCAATCCATGTGCTTCAATGGTGCTTTGAATCAAGCATTAATGGTGACAACTACTGGTGTGGAGGGTGAGGGCAGTCAAGGAAACAACCAACAACAAGAAACATTCCAACAACAATCAGCCCCAAATGACACCACGTTGGTAAACTGGCAAGCAGAAGATTTCTGTGGCATGAATCAAGCAGTCTCTCAAGGTGTTGCAGCCAACACAAGGTCAAAAAGAAGGAATTTGGGTGAAGAGCAGCCATTAGCTCCAACCAATCCACAACCTCCCATGGCTCCACAAATGGTTGGCAAACAAAATCCAATTTCAAATGCACAAGGGCAGCCAAGAACAGCTCCTAGACCAACTCAAATACCAGTTGTTGCTGCCCACGTGCAAGGAGTGAATGTGCCAACCAAGGGACAGCAAAGAGATCCTTCATCACCATTCAGTATCATTGATCAGATGAAGAAGACAAATGTAAATATATCAATGTGGGAATCCCTATCTATCCCAGGCCAAAGAGATTTGCTACAAGCTGCCATGAAGGACTGGCCAACTTCGAATCGGCAAGTTCAGATGCAAGAGAAAGTGCTCACGAATGCTGCCCAGCCTGAGGGGAATCATGGAGGATAGCAAGGTAAAATGTTGAAGCCCCCTCCTTTCTATGTTTCATTAATCATTGGAAATCAGTTAGTGCACAATTGCATGATAGATTCCGGGGCAAGTAGCTCAGTGATGCCTAAACAAATAGCTGATCAGCTAGGGCTCTAGTATGAAACCATATCCAAAGGGGTAGTGTAGCTGGATGGGACAGCAGTAACAACAGTTGGAGTGATTAGAAACTTGAGTCTTACCTTGCATGCATGTCCAAATGTTGTTGTTTTACAAGATGTATCAGTTATAGACCTTCCACCACTCTTTTCCCTATGCTTGTCAAGGGACTTCACAGCCAAGATTGGAGGATATTTGTCTGCTGATTGGTCACACATGCTGTTCAGAATGAGGTATGGAACCAAAGCTACAATCAGGTCTGAACCTATTGCAAACTTCCACATTGAGCCCTACACTCCAAGTCAGATCAATGCCAATTGTTCAACATTTGATCAAGAAGATCACCCAAGCACTGATGAAGCTGACACCAAGGTTGGAAGCATCCCAGATCTAACTCTTGATGAATGGGCAAACAAGGTACATGCTTTTGATCCTTATCAAGAAGTAGAAGAATCTGAGCTAGGGGTCTATTGCATACATGAAGAAGATCAGCCCATTCCTAGCATCACCAAGCCAAACCATAAGGATGACAATGAGGTATGGCAGCTGTTTTTTGATGGATCAAGGAGTAGACAAGGTGCAGGAGGTGGAGCTATGCTTGTTTCACCTCAAGGAGTAAAGTACTATTCAGCTTTTAGATTTCAGTTTGCATGCTCCAATAACACTGCTGAATATGAAGCCTTGGTGCAAGGGATGCATTGGGAAATCCAGAGAGGAATAAAGAACTTGCAAGTCTTTGGTGACAGTGAATTGATTGTAAATCAGGTCAAGGGATAGCATGATGTCAAGAATGATCTACTCAAGTGCTACAAGAGCAGGGTATGGGACCTCATGGAAGATTTTGAAGGTTTTGGCATCAAATCCATTCCTAGGAAAGAGAACCAAGCTGCTGACAGGCTTGCAGCAGTAGGGGCAGCCTTTGACATTGTGGAAAGCATTCAACAAGACAAGGTACAACCAAACATCCACGTGATTGTGAGACCTTCAGTGCCGGATAACAATGTCAGTTGGCAAGTGTTTGAAAATGACCAGCAAATCATCCATTTCTTGCAAGAAGAAGCTGAGTTCTCAGCTAAGAATCAAGAAAAATTGGAACAGCAGTATGGTGACCAAGTGGTACAGCTGAGAACTAACAAGCTGCCCAAGGGACTTATCACTTTGGAGTCCATTTTTAATCCCAATGATCAGTTTAGGAAGGAGAAAGCAAACATTCAGGTCAAGAGAGAGGATTCAGTATCCATCTTGGTGGAAGAGAACAAACCATTGCAAATTGGAAAGATGACAACTGAACAAGAAAGGTATGAGTTCATACAGCTGTGTCAAGAGTTCCCTGATGTGTTTGCTTGGAGCTATGAAGACTTGAAAGGTTTCAATCCCAACTTAGCTCAGCATACCATTGAATTGGATCCAAATACTAAGCCTGTCAGGTAGAAACAAAGACCAGTCAATCCACACATGGAGCCTCTCATGAGGAAAGAATTGAACAAGCTGATTGAGTCAAGGATCATATTCCCAATCAAGCATTCTAGTTGGGTTGCCAACTTGGTTCCAGTCAGAAAGAAGAGTGGAGAGATCAGATTGTGTGTTGACTTCAGAGACTTGAATAGAGCATCTCTCAAGGACCATTACCCACTCCCTTCCATGGAGAAAATCTTGCAAGTTGTGGCTGGCTCCGAGAGGTTTTCACTACTTGATGGCTACTCAGGCTACAATCAGATTATGGTGAAGGAAGAAGACCAGTTCAAGACAGCCTTCACAACCAAATGGGGAACTTATGCATACAGGAAAATGCCATTTGGGCTGTCCAACACTGGTGCTACCTTCCAAAGAGCAATGGACATGGCGTTCAAAGGTTTGATTAACAACATGGTGCTGATATACCTTGATGATATCACTATTTTTTTCCAGAAATGTAGCAGACCACCTCTCTCATTTGAGACAAGTCTTCACGAGGTGCAGGAGATTTGGAGTGTCTTTGAATCCTAAGAAGTGTATCTTTCTTGCACATGAAGGAAATCTCCTTGGCCATATTGTCTCCAAGGAAGGATTAGCAATTGATCCAGAGAGGGTTGGAGCCATAAGAGCACTACCATTGCCAAGCCACAAGAAAGCCCTTCAGAGTTTCTTGGGGAGGATAAACTTTGTTCGGAGGTTTGTCCCAGATTTTGCAGCCCTTGTCAAACCTATCACCAAAATGTTAAAGAAAAGCATGGCTTTCAAGTGGACAGCAGAAGGCAAGGAGAGTTTTGAAGCAATCAAAGAAGCCATCTCTCAAGCACCAACTCTCATCAACCCGGACTTCTCCAAGGATTTCATCCTCTATGCATTTGGAGGTAATGATACTATTTCTGCCATTTTGGTACAGCAGAACAAGGACAACGATGAACAGCCAATTGCTTTCTTCAGCCAGAGCCTAGATGACTATGAGGTGAGGTATTATTTTATTGAGAAGCATGTGCTTGCAGTAATCAGAAGCTTGAAGAAATTCAAGCATTTAGTCTCAAACAACAAAGTCCAGTTGCTGGTCTCTCATGCTGGGGTTAAAGACTTCCTCCTCAACAAGGATTTGAATGAGAAAAGGGTAGGTTGGATCACTCATGTCATGGAGTATGACATTGAGATCAAGGTCACCAAGCTGGTAAGAGGAAAAGGATTGTGTGAGCAGCTGATTTTAGGGAAGCAAAAAGAAGTATGCAATGAAGAAGAGGTTGTTTTGACAGTTCAAGACAGCCATGAGCCAAGTGGCACTCAAGAAGAAAATAATGTTGTCCCCACTCCTTGCTGGACCCAAGGTATAATAAACTTCCTAAGCACAGGCCTATGCCCTCCGGAGATGAACAAGACCCAAAGAAGACACTTCAGATTGCAGGCCATCCCATATGCCATTGTTGATGGAGTTTTGTTCAAGAAAGATGTGAATGGAGTGCTGCTGAGATGCATTAGCACAAATCAGATTCATAGGGTGTTGGAAGAGTTCCATGGTGGACCAGCTGGTGGTCATTTTGCACCAAGAGTGACAGCTCTAAAAATTATGAAGGCTGGTTATTATTGGCCCAATATTTTCAGTGATTGCTTTGCATGGATCAAGAGGTGTAAGAATTGTGCATTCTTCACAGGAAAAGAGAGACTTGCTGCCCTTCCATTGCATCCAATCTCAGTTGACCAGCCATTCATGCAATGGGGTTTGGACTTCATTGGAGTCATTAATCCCAATTCAAGCCAAGGGCACAAATGGATTTTGACAGCCACAGACTACTTCACCAAGTGGACTGAAGCAGTAGCGCTCAAAGAGGCAAATGAGTCTAGCATCTTAGACTTCTATGAGGGCATAGTAACCAGATTTGGCATACCTGCTACAATAATCTCAGATAATGCATTGGCATTCATTGGATCCAAGGTGACTGAGTGGGCTGTCAAGAACGGGATCTACCTAAGTACTTCATCAAACTATTACCCTCAAGGTAATGGCCAGGCTGAGTCTACAAACAAGAACTTGTTGAGGATCATTAGGAGAACTCTTGATGAGAATCAGAGGTCTTGGCATACCAAACTGAAATCAGCCTTATGGGCTGATAGGATAACTCCCAAGAGATCCACAGGTAACTCTCCATTCAGACTTGTCTATGGAAGAGAAGCAATCTTTCCCATGTCACTTGAGTTGCCAACATTGGAACTCATGAAACAGTTGGAGCTGTTGGAGTTTGAGCCCATGGAGGTGAGATATGCAGAGTTGATGGAGCTTCAAGAGATCAGAGATCAGGCATCCCAAGCAATGGAGAAGGATCAAGCTTTGATCAAGAAGACCTTTGACAGGAAGGCCAAGAGTAGATCTTTCCAGGTTGGAGATCTAGTGTTAAAATGGGATGCAGATAGAGAAAAACCGGGAAGGCATTCAAAATTTGATGCCATTTGGAGTGGCCCATACATGGTCACGAAGTGCAAGAACAACAATGCTTTCCAATTGGCTTCATTGGATGGTGAAGAACTGCAGATTCCAGTCAATGGAATCTATCTCAAGCATTACTTCTAAAGGGAAGTTCTACACCTTGTAAATATTAGCTTAGGTTTCCATTCCTTCAAGTGCTTGTGCACATTGTTTTGTTGTAGGTTAGTTTTGCTTTCCCTAAGTGCTTTGGCACAACTTGCTGTCCCTGGAGATGTTTTGCAGTCCTTGCTTCCATCAGGTGATATTCCATCTTCCTCCTTGCAACATTCTAAGTCAGTTGGGGTTCCAAACAGAGAATCAGGTGACTCCATGCCCAATGGATTGTTTCAGGCAACTGGTATCCTCATCCAGCAGGTAGATGACCCCTCTGAGTCACCAAAATTGTTAGCCAAAATGTGCCCCTGCTCATTTTGTGGCTAACACCTTGTGTTCTTGCCTCTCTTGTGCCTCAGTCTTCATTTTTTGATTTTCAGGCACTCAAATCTTTCTAGAAATGGCACCATTGGATAGAGCTCTCTCTCAGCTTTCCAGAAAGGTAAAGTTTTCCTCCTAACTCCTCATATTTTTCAAGTTATGGCTCGGCGGAGTTTTTGTGGGAAATTTTCCCCTTGGAAGCCCGCAGCCAATAGGAAGCTGCCACGTGTCCCAGGAGGTGGCGGAGAGGAGAAAAAACTTAGAATTTTTTTCAAGTTTTGGTCAAAAAATGCAAAAGGAAATTTTTTTCCCACGGGCCCACCTGGCGAATCAGAGCGTGACACGTGTCGGGAGAGGAGGCAAAGTAAAAAAAATTTGCTAAGTGTTTGCGCGGGAAAAATTTTTGAAATTTGGCCCAGACCAATCAGGACGTGACACGTGTCCAGAGGAGGGTCGCGGGCATCGGAGGAAGGATGCAAATTTTGGCTAAGTTTTTCCAAAAAATTCAAAAGCAAAAATTTCCCCGCAAGGCCCGAGCGAATCAAATTTTGCCATGTGTCTTCACCATCATGCGTCGGCGGAGGACAAAACGGAAAAGTTGTTAAGGGTTTTCTGAAATTTTCAAAGGGAAAATTGGACCAGAGGGCCCGCGGCCAATAATATTGTGCCACGTGGCAGAGAGGGCGGGGAGTTCACGGCACAGAAGAAAAAAGGGAAAAGTTTCTAAGTGTTGGCCGAGAATTTTCAAAGGCAAAATTTTGGAGGAGTGGCCCCGGCTAATAAACTTAGGACACGTGTCCTAGGGTCCAAGGGGAGTTTGGAGCTCGGGGAGTTTTTGTAAAATTTTACAAATTTTTTGGCAAAAAATTCAAAGGAAAAAGGTTAGCCCACACCCCCAGTCAGCCAATCAGACACTGACACGCGTCCCGGACTGGCGGGCGCGGGGGGAAAAATGAAATTTTCCCAAAGTAAAAATGTCAAATTTTCAAAGGGGAAAAGGCCGCGGGAATTTTTGAGAGCCAGGCCCGATCCAATCAGAGCTTGACACGTGTCATCCCAGGAGGCGGAGCATAGGGATTTTTTGAAAAAATTTCCAAATGCAAAAAAGAGGTGAAATTCGAATTTTTTTCCCGCCGATCCGTTTTGGGCCTGTTTTTGCCCTAAATCTTCAAATGGCCATAACTTTCGATCCAGAGCTCAGATTTTCACATTCTTTATATCAATGGAAATCTGGTAAAATTCTCTACATGATTCCATGGTCAATTTTGAATTTTGGTTTAGTTTGGAGGGAGAAAATAAAAAAACACTTCTGGTATGCGCCCATGGACAGAACTGACGTTTCAACAACCAATTTTAATGTGAAATGGGTCGCATTCTTCTCCAGTATGGTCAAAAATGTTAGGGCATGGGTTTGTAAGGACCTCCATGCTGTTTTTAATGCATTTTGGTCAATGAGGAATGGCTCCCACATGTTTTCACATTTTCTCTCTCCTGGGCTCGACCCATGCACTGTAAAAGCCAGATTTGGCTCGTTTTTTGTGGGTTGAACACTTTTTTGCACAGCAAGCTTCTGTTTTCATCTTCAGCAAGTGATTTTAGAAGTATCAGACCTTCCAGGGATTGTAACAGGCCTTTTTGCCTCTTTGGTGTTGGAATGCAAGGATTTTGATGTTGAAAATCACAATGCAGGCTCTGTGAATGCTTTCAGTCCTTTGCATGTGTTGTTTGTTTCATTTCAAACCTTTGATTACAGCTTATCAACCTGTGCATGATGTTTTATGCTGCAATTTCTGATTTGTGTCTATTTTCATGAGCAAAAATGTTCACCACTCCTTTGGTGCATCACCATCATTAGTTTAGTTTCAATTTTTTGCATTTCTTATCCCTGTCTCCTTGCAATCTAGGATAAAATTAGGATCTGAACCTCTGCAGTTGTGCAAATAATAGATCTAATCAGAGGAGTTTGAGGAACCAGCCTCTAATCTGGAGATTCCTCTCTCATTTTTACAAGTCCCACACTTGGAGAGAGGTTTCAATGTTGTGCAATCACACTAGATGCCTAAAACATCAACTTAGAAACCTGATTTGCATTCAGGGGTGCTGTTGAGCTGTGGGCCGGTGGGTTTGCAGGGTAAATTGGGAAAATTTTCCCAAGGAAAATTTTTCAAAAGGGATAAGTTTTAAATTTGGTCTACCCCTCCCAGGGTGTCACATGGCAAGCCCCAATTGGTTGTGGGATGGCAGGGGTTGCAGACCTTTTTGGGAAATTTTTTCAAATTTAAAATTTAAATTTTTCTATAGTTAGATTAAATCTTATTATTATTTTTTGAATTCTAAATTGAATTAAAACTTCAAATGGCCATAACTTGAGTTAGAAAGATCATTTTTTGGAAAACAAGGACTTTTTGGAAAGCCCTAGATGCCCTCTTTGCACAAGGATCATAAATTTTTGAAATTTATGAAGTGTGGTTGGTAAATTTAATAAAAAAACTCTGCAGGATTTTAATTAGTGAACTAGTACCTTTCAACTTCTCAATTTGGTTAAATTAGAACTCCTCCTTTGCTCAACATGTCGAACAGACATGGAGGATTAGTCTAGGGAGGGTTTAGAGTGTTTTAGGGAAGTTAATTTGTTCGATTAATTGAAGATTGTATTTTTATGACAATAGATAGAAAAATGACCCAAGGAGGAATTGTGTTCAAATTTAGCAATGGTTGGATTATTTCTTAAGTTTTTTTTGTCAACTTGGGTCCAATAATGTCTTAGAATGATAAATTATAACATTTTAAAGTTGATTACTAAGTCCAGGTCTAAACTGTTCATTTATTAAAATGTGAATTGCCAGAATGAAGTGTATGACAGTGAGCTATTTCTTTGAATTGGAATATCAATTTTGGTCGTTTGAATGTGTATTTAAACTAGTCATATATATTTAATTGAATTCAATCAACCATTCAATAGTAAATATGCAAAGTCCCATTTCTAAATTCAACTCATTCCAAAAGAATAATACACTGTCTTTTATTTCATACTCATGCTTCTTTTCCAAAAAGCAGGTTCCAATCTTCAACAACAATTTCAAATCCAATACACAATGAAAAATTGAGGAGAAAATGCAATCTTTTATCGATCAACAAATACATATTTACAACTTATCATTTTTCCATTTTGATTTGGTTTCAAAATATAAAATACAATGCATATAACATCATTTACATTTCCTTTTCAAAACAGAGAACAAATATAAGTCTCCTTTACATTTCTCAATCCAATTTCCAACCTTCCATTTACAATACAATAACTTCACATTACAATTACTATACAACTCATCCACTTTCAATTGGGAATCATTACAACAGACTTGCTCAAATGAATGGGATATCAAACTATATAATCTTCTTGCTCCAAAACAATAGCATGCTAGTTTCTCCATCTTTTCATCTTTGATCACAACAAGGGAGGGGGAAAGGCAACACTCTCCACCCAACCAAGAAATCCAATGAGAAGGGAGAAGCCTTCCTTCCACATTGGCCCCCGAGCCCCAACCATATTGAAATAGAGAATAAGAATCAACTCATTGCAACAATGGCTTCCATAACAAACAATCTACATTCTTTCACATACATAAATCAACAAGATACATAGTCCAAGCAAAGACAATAGTTCACAACTGCAATTTGATACCATTAACACAAAACATAGGCTTGATCAAGCAAGCAAACAAGAGCAAGAACTATGGGGAGCTACTTATGCCTCCCTCTTTAGAATTGGGCATCCACCTAAATGTTACCATCAATAAACATATCAAATCCCATAAACCTTATATCTCCCAACCCCTCCTTATGCCCCCCCAAAGTTTATCCCTTGTGCCCCCCCCCCCAAGAGTAAGAAATTCAAGCAGTTTCTTTTCCAAGGTGGATCCCAATCCAAAACTCTCTCCATAATAAAATAGGTGCCATTGGCAATCCCTTATGCTTCCCCATTGGAAATCCCCATAGCCTTCTCCTACACCATGTCCTAAGCAGTCTACCCAACCAACTAAGTACACAAAACACATTCACCATTTAAACATGCATGCAAGGGAAAGAAAACATTTAAATACAAGATCAAGACCCTACCTCTCCATAATGGAGTTTTTTCCAAGATATATAAGCTTTCCAATGCCGAAAAATAGTTTAAGACCAGAAATTCTCAAGCATGTAAATGGATCCATCTTCTTCCCCAACAAGCTCCTAAAACAAGTAAAAATGCACCCCCAAGAGGAATGAAAAAAGTTTCAACAACCCAAAATAAGCAAGGAGTTTCACTTTTAAAGGAGAGGGAAGAGAAGAGGATGATGTAGATCCATGTGGGATGCCACATCATTCTTCCTCAACCCCAAGAGTAAATCAACATCAACCACCAAATCATAATAAATAAGAATTACAATTTAACTTACATACTCCAACACAACCCATACCCTAAAAGGACTGAATTTAAAATATGTAAGAGAAGTTCAATTAAAACTTCCAAATTGTCATTTAAAAATGCAATAAAATGCCTAAATTTAACCTCCAAACCATAGGTATGGTTGGTGAATCATTTTAAGAGGTGACGGACAAGTTTAACTTGTCCCACAAGCCTCCAAATTTGGGCTCCAAGGACAAATTCGAATTCATGAGGAGATGAAGTGTTTTACACTCCAAAAATATATCTTACATAAGTCTTACATAGTTCTTACACCCTCTTCCAACATTAATATTTAAAATCAGCAAATTCATTAATTACATTCCATATCCCAATTTAATTTAATTAAAGTTCAACTATATGACTTCTCACATTAATCTATCACATTGATATTAATTACAAGAAGGAACACATAATAAAATACATAACCCATGGTCACATATAATGGAAATCCCCCTGTGGGAATCCCTAACACAACACACAAATGCACACAACACAGTTGCCATGGTGACCTTGTTGATTTCACCCAAAATTTTAATATGGTTAGTCTCCATCCCCCTGACATTGTTGTGATTTTTAACTTGCAAAAATGCAAATACTTCCTCTGGCCTCGTGGCCATATCAAAACATCCAAAATGATATAAAAAACATTTCAATATCATCTAAACACATGAATCACAACAATATCAAGAATTCAACATTATCATTTTTAATTCATAAATCAACTATATCATCATCTATACCATTCCATACTGGGTCTATTCAAAATATCAAATTTCACAAGTCCAAATCAACATCTATAATATGTCCATGTCAACAATCTATCATCATCCACATATCAAAATGTCTCTAGTAACCATCATGCATACTAACTAAATCTAGATCAATAATAATCCATGATCTAACATCTAACCATCATACTGAAACAAAACATAATAGTGTCCATAATATGATTAATAGTATCAAAATCAGTATCTAAAAGTTTCAAAGGGAAGTGGGCACTACACCATAGGTACCCCTTAGGTTAGTAATAGTGTAGGTTAGATTATCAACCTTAGTTCCTAGGTAAGTTTTATTACCTTAGGTTAAAATCCAAATAGTATAGAAAATTTCCATATTAGGTTAAGGTACTTACCTTAATAGTTATGTAATATGTCCTAGGTTATCTCACACTATTTAGTGTTTTTAAGAATACTCAAGCCTATTAATTTCAGCAGGATGCTAAGCAAGGACACTTGAAGTAGGGTCCCTCAAATTTATAAACAAAACAAGACTCAGCCCCACTTCACCTACCATTTCAGAATGCTAAGTCAACTAGAAAAATTAGGTAAGGAGAAATGAAGCATACCTTATATCAATGGAATTGAGCCAAGGTTTTGTTGTCAACCCAATATGAGTTTAGACATTAACAACACAAGCTCATAATCCTCTTTTTTTTAAATGAATTAAATATGTATAAAAAGATGAATGGCCTCATTTTCAAGTAAGCAGAATCACAAAAAATTGAACCTCTTCAAAGTAATAATTTATCCATTGCAAACATGATTTCAAAAATTCATAAAAGCACACCTTCCTAAGTCAAATCACATGTCAATGTTTGCAATGTCAAGAGGGAAAGTAATCATAGTAATAGTTTTGTCAAAGATGTTACATTCATTATCAACCTTGTAGTCATAAATAAAATTGGTAAATGTTTCTAAATATATTATACATTTTCTCTATGGATACCATCAAACTTAGGTAGCATTTATCTTATCACTTTAGGGAAAGAAACATAAAATTTCTATAAATAAACCATATCAAAATGTTGGAATCTCTGATGCATGAATGAATATTTAGGTAAATCATTATTTTAACATGAGAGGACCTTGTACCACTATTGCGAGATTGATCCACAAAATCAAAAATTTGAATGAGCACAAGAGTTACCTGGACCTCCATATGAATGATTAATGGATGCCATTTTTTGTAATCACAAATCAAACAGTCAAAACACTTACCTACTGCAGTCATAACTCTTAGAGAAACTAGTCTAATCTAACACAAATCTCATGGTACATTTCCACAAGAGGGGTCACTAGGAAAAATGAGAGCACTATTTTTGAATCCTTTATCCAAAATCTAGAACACTAATCATTATCATCAAATATTTGGAAAAAAATACAAATGTTGAAGGAAACTAGTCAAAAAAATAACAACGAATTTCCACTTCACAAGGAAACAAGATCTGAACTCTTTGTAAAAATATGCAATATTAAAACTAAAAGAGATTACTAATTTAAAAATGAAACTAAGACATACCAACTAAAACCAAAATTAGCTCATCCCCACTAATCACACAAATTTATTGGCTCCTAAATATTTACAAAGTTTGAAAGGGGTGAAGGAAGAAGGATATGTCATTTTAGTGATGTATTTCTTCACCAGGAATGGTATACTTAAGATAAAAAATGGGAGGGTGGTTTGTTAGGAAACTTTATTGTAAGTTCTCACATTTGAATAAGGGTGTATAAATTTTATTATAAAGGATAGTAAAATTTGTATGTGTAATATTATTATTATTATTATTTGTCATGATACAACTCATTATTAATAATATAGTGTGTAATTTTGAATAATGTAAGTGAGTTTAAATAACAACTTGCCTAGATATTATATTGCATGATTTTAGGAGTGAAATATCATAGGATGGTTGAAATAGAATAGGGATGGACTTGAGAGATTTATGGAGAGTGATTTGATGGATTTAGAGATAAGGTGATTGTAATAAAAATCAAACCCCGTGCCATTTTTATGTTTGACAAGTCATGGACAGTGAGTTTTAGTGTCATGGATTAGTGGGATTACAAAATTTAGTGTTTTGGGAATTTTCTTCCATCTTGCTAAGTCTTATTGTCAATGAATTGGTCAAAACCTAGAAAAATTGGGTCAAAATAAGGATAATTGGGTCAATTAGAACAAATATGGGTAGAATCAACCTTTAGAAGAACAAGAAGAATTGTTCCTAAGTTCATCGTGCTCCTTGCATTACCATTTGGGTCAATTTACAAAGCTTGTAGTGATGTCAGGTTATTATGGAACTAATGAAACTATTCTTGAGTTCTTGGCATTCCACGTAGGCCCACCTTCTCTGTCCCCTTAGAAAAAATAATACAAATTAGGAAAGTTAGTCTTTGAGGGCACTGTTAGAATAGTTCCATATTTCTTGTTATACCTCAAAACCCTAACATCTCTAAATATGGAAATTAAATCAGTTAAATTGGTAATTAACAAAACACTCATAATAGTTTAAATTTTCATATGGTTCACCGATCAGTCACCAAACTTGATCCAAGATAAAGTAGATAAGTCAGCTCTGCAATGCACACAAGGAACAATGCCAAAGTACAATCACTTCCCCACATACCTGTAATAACTGATCCTAAGGCACATAAGAAATAGTGAAAAAGTACCTTTAGTTCCTCACATTCTTGAAATAACTGATATTAAGGGTCACACAAGGAAAAGGTAAAGGAGTTAGAAAAAGTGGTACTAGGTGGAATAGTTGGAACAATGTCTGAGTTCCTTCGTTACCCCGAAAACCCAAATTGGCTGACTAAGGCCCCCATGGAATAGTTCACTCATGCCTTCAGCTCCTCAAAACCCCAACATACCTAATAGAGGAAAAGTGCAAGGATTTGTAAATTTGGTGATTGGAGGAATAGAGGGAACTCAACTTTTTTTCTCCAATTCTTTGTAATACTGACTAGACCAAAAAAAGGCATGTACATACCAAAAAAAATCCAAACAAGCTATTTTTAGATATTTTCTCACTCAAGATTGAAAATTTGGATCATGCAAATGCTAAAATTGGAAATATCATGCAATCAAGACTACATTTTTATCATTTAGAGGCTAAAATTAGCTTATAATATGCAAAATAGCACCAAATTTTATTTTTGAGCATGTAAGAGGCATTTTCTCCTATTTTCTGAGCATTTTATAGCAAAAATTTATTACTGGGCATGTGCAATCATATTATGAGCATGGAAAGAGATATTTTTGGAGCAAAATGGTAGCATGGACATGCATCTTTTATGTCTTTTCTATTTATATAGATAAGACTTTCATGTTTATTATTTTTCCCTTTCTTTTCTTCCTCATTCTCTATAAAACTCATTCTATTTCATTGTAAAAAAGGATTAATGCAATTTTTTATTGATCATTCAGGAGTGATTTATAATTCTGAGTAGAAGAGAAAGGATCATGAGTGATCTATTATATTGGTCTCACCTCTTTGAATAATAAATGATTTGTTTTTACCTTCTTACAGACTGTTTATTGTGCAATATTATGTCTTTAACCTAATTTCATATAATGATACTATTTTTATCCTTGATTTGAAATTTAAATTATATGACTTTATCTAGTATATGTTACTTTTTAGGTCATAAATTTTCTTTAACCATGTTTTTGTGGGATTCAGTTATGGAGTTCATCAAATTTCCCTTCCAGATTCATTTGTTTCTCTTTCTCTATTATGTAACAACTTCAAACTCTTCTTTGAAACACTTTTGCTTTGACATATCCATTACAAGTTATGTATGGTATGTGTGGTTTTCATGGTCCATATATGTAGTTCAAACAAGTTTGAGATCCTCAAAATTTCTTATGTATCACCCTTTTTAATTTTCAATCATTCCTTCTCCATTTTCCTTGTTAATATAGTAAAGTAGAGTAGTTTAAGGAGTAGAATTAGTCTTAGGTGTTACACTAGGGGAACCAACCCTCTCTAGAGATTCACTCCAACATACAAGTTACACACATCCTATGAGTGTTTCCATTTTTTCATTTGGAAGGGGATACATCACACAACTCCCTAAATGGTGCATTCGTCCATGACAATAGTTTCTGTCATGCCCGGTGGGAAAATATGAAAGATATTGCTAAATATTTAATGTTTTTCTTATCAAGTATCATTTTTTCATACACATTTATCTATCACATGGTGAGTCCATTAGTTCAAAGAACATCTTGGTAGCATATCAGTGTAATTTTTATGCCACAAGTTACAACTAGAACATATTTAAATGGTATTCCATTTGATTTTGTTTAGTTACCTTGGAATTTTGAAAAGAGAAACATATCGTTGAGTTCCAAACCATATAGTAAACCTCCCTCCATCTCACAAAATCAAAGTTCAATTCCAATTTTCCTCATACCCAATATGAATCTCAATATGGAAATTCTAAGAAATCTAGTTTTGGTTCCCTTCAATGATGGAATCCCGCTACAACTTTCCTGACATGATGACATAATTATATTTTCCATTAAGAGAATTCCATTTTTAACTAGGGAAAATCAAGTTACACCCATAGAACACATTAAATATGTGACCAATATATGATCTACTTATCTTGTTACTTAAGAAAATGTTACATTCAAGCTATCATTACATGGGATTAGTTGAGAGAAGTTTTTTGTAGGAAATTTGAAGACATATTATATCATCTTTCACTCATGGAACATTTGACTACCATCAATAGATCACCACAAAATTTCATGTATGATTTCAACTACAAATTTCTAAGGACTTGGGACATAATCCCACAACTGATAAGGCCTACTCCTAAGTTTGCATTTTTAAAATTATCTAAGGGATTTGAATTCCTATATTTCAGTTATGATACAATAAATGGGTGGAAGGACACTTCCTAATTCTTATGAAATATAAATTAGAGCTAAAAACATTCTTATACAAGTGGAAAAATAGCACCAAGGCCTCTCATGTCAATCTTCCCAGAGATATAACCCTTTATACCACTTCAAATACCTATAATATCAAATACCTATAATACCAACTATTCCATCATCAATTCCTATTAATCATCTTGTAAGTCAAATTAATTCAGCTATGATCCAATCAAATGAATTACAAGAGTTGAGAAGAATGATAGAATATATTTTGAATGGGATGAAATATTTTGGGAATGAGATATTTTCCCTTAAAAGACAGATAAATTAGAGTTATAGACCCTAATATCCATCCAATCAACAAAATTGGTCTCCATCCCAAGAAAACTTACAAATCCAAAATCAGTTCTCCAATGCTAAACCTTTCCAACCATTCAATCCCAACACTTCTAGTTCATCCAAAGTAGTTTTACATATCTAAAAAAATATGATATAAGACTAAAATTGGTGTTATCCTTGTAATTTATACCATAACCATAATTATTTCCCCAATGGTGTTCTATTTAAGCACTGATTGTGCAAACTAATTCTATATATCAAAACTTATACATTGATACCCCACCACACTAAGAGGTTTCTTAAGATTTGGTGTAAAATGATGATACACTTATAAACTAGAAAGAGGACGAGTTATGTGAAATAAATTGACTAGAAAATCAGCCCTCTACTTCTGTGGTAACAAACACAAGATCAAAAAATAGAGAAACATAATTAGATAAACCAATTGTTTAAACTAATTCTCATCCTTCTCTAACATTGCAAGGTGATTTTTTAGTTTCTAATCAACAAGGCACTTACAAAAATCAATCTACAAGATTTTAGAATCAATAAGAAATTCTAATTTTGATGCCACCATTACAAGAAGGTACTACTGTTAACAAGATATAGAAAAAAGTTAGTATTTAATATTTTAATATCCTTGATCATATGAAGAAAACTAAGGAAGATATGATAATGTGGGATTATTTGTCTCTTCCCCGATAAAAATATCTCTTACATTAAGCTTTGTCTAATCTTACTCTCTATAGCCAACTATCTAAAGAACCATCTAGATTTGTGCTTACTAACACACCTAATCTAAAATAATCTCAAGTAAAACTATAAAACCAACTTCTTTCTATATTTTCTTGATCATAGGCCAAAACCTAGTCCATAATTGCATGATTGATTCAAAATATTCTAGTTCAGTTATGCCTAAGCAATTTTTTGATAAAATTGGTCTAAAATATGAGCCTTTTTCTAAAGGAGTATTGCAACTTGATGGAACACATGTAGAGACCCTTGGATTCTATAAAGGTTTTATCCTAACCTTACATATATTCCCTAATTTTTTCATCCCTCAATATGTCTTCATTATTAATCTTCCTCCCTATTTTTCCTTGTGTCTTTCTAGAGATTTAACTACTAAAATCTAAGGATAACTATAATCAAAATAGTCTCACATGTTTTAGAACAAGGTATGGCACAAAATTTATAATAAGGTCTAATCGCATCTCAAAAATTCATATAGAACATTATATTCTTAGTGCAATCAATTCCAATTATATGATCATATATGAAGAAGACTAGCTAGATGACCAAGAACCAAGCACACTTATTAGGTTAATTCCAAATTTATTACTTAATGAATGGGATAATAAAGGTCATGATTTTGATCCATATTGTCATATTGAAGAGGAAATTCTTGGAACATAATGTATACATGAAGAAAATTCTATTATTCCTAACCTTTTTAAACTAGATCAGCAGGATGAATGTTTATGGAAATTATACTTTGATGGATTTAGAATCATGAATAAAGAAGGTGGGGGAATCAGGTTGGTTTCTCCAAAAAGAGATAATTATTTTTTCATCTTTAAGGTTTCAGTTTAGTTGCACTAGCAATATAATTGAGTTTGAAGCTCTTGTGCATGGTATTTAATGGGTAAGGAAAAGAGGGGTAAGACAATTGGAGGTGTTTGGAGAAAGTGATTTTTTTGTCAATAAAATAAGAGGACAAAGTGAAACCAATAAAAAATTGCTAAGATCTTATAAAAAAAGAGTATGGGATCTGATAGAGGATTTTGATGCTTTCAATATAAAATCTAATCTTAGAGGAAATAAACAATATAGAGATAAGATAGCCATAATTCATGTTTAGGCTAACATTACAAATAAGATTAGTAAGGACAAAAATCACCAACATATAAATATGTTTGCAAGGCCTTATATCCATTCTAACAAATGTTAACTATAAAGTATTTAAATCAGATTAGAATAAAGTTAATTTTTTGTAAGAAGAAGTTACATTATTATCTAAACATCAGGAAAGGTTACAACATCAGTACAAAAATCAGATTATTCACTTTATATCTAACAAAATACCTTAGGGATTATTCACTTGTTGGGTTGGGAAAATTACCTAAGTATCAAGAGGGTGCATGTAATAGTAAGGCGTGAAAAGTAGGCATGTAGGCACGTGCAAGTGTAACTTGAAGGAGGGTGCACCCAGGAAAGGAACAACTAGGACTTATCTAATTTTCAATGATACAAAATACAAGGAGGGTGCACCCAGGAAAGGAACAACTAGGACTTATCTAATTTTCAATGATACAAAATAAAAATAGGAAAAGTAGTTGGAGTGCAACCTAAGTAAAGATAAAAGCAAGAATACTTCATGACTAAGTAATATCTATTTTGGGACTAAAGAGAAGATCAAATGTCATGCATAGATCGATCTAATAATAGTATTAAAAGTAGATTTCATTTATAGACTAGTATATTATTAGGATCAATATAAAATCATACAACTATTTGTACATGGCTATTTTGAGCATGCAATCTATTTTGAGATTCATGGGCAGTGAAGGGAAATTCCCCACCCCTATATGTGTGTGTGTGTGTGTGTGTGTGTGTATTTTTCATTGTTTTAGACACCATGTATGAACCCATGATGTAAAAGAGTTATGTTGCTCTAATTTTATACATGCATTACTCTCTGGTGATTATTGTAATGTATTCAACTTCTGTGAAGTAATCATTTTTGTTATAATAGATCATTGTGGTTGGATTCATAATTGGTGTATCTAAGTATGGAGACTACCTAGTATAATTGATCCTAGTAATGGTTTGATCTGTTATGTTTCCTTATTACATGTGTTTCATCATGATATCTGTAATGATCTACATCTAAATGTATTCTTGATAATGGTAATCATGAACATACATGCTAACATCCTGACAAGATAGTGCAAAGGAGGGACCTAGTAGGCTTCGCACACTTTGGGTGATCATTTAGATCTATCTGGATGAAGTTTTAACGCATTTAGGAATTGGGTATAGAAAATAAAGGCTACATTTTGGTTACATTTTTGGGACCTCTTTTCAAACTGTCCACTAGGATGTTGTATACAGAAGGCATATCGATTAAATATGGAGAGAATTAAAGGTTGGATGGATGACATAATCAAAAAAATTTACACAGAAATACAACATTGGATCTGATTTCAATGCACACATATGGGTGGAAGAAAATTTCTATGATGCACTATATGAGACATTCTTCAGTTTCTTTCTAATATAATTGTATGAGTGGCTATCACCATATGTAATAGGGAAGTGTTGGAGTTATAGGCAAAATATTTGGATGTAGAAAGATTAATGGAATGTTTTTATGTTGATGTGGAGTGGACAAGGGCTATAGATTTTTAGTGGGTTGGAGTACTACATAGCTATATTTTGAAGTACAATAATCCATGTATTTGTTTCATGAAGAAGCTAAGTTCTAGTTTTTACACGAACCCATAGGATCTTACTTATGCACTATAGCTTTATTATATCTCTATGATAGAGTTGGACTTAGAGCACCTTCCTATGGATAACTAAACTCGCACCACGCACATGGGTATGAGTAGGTGTGGTGAAGATGGTGGACATGGTGGTAGAAATGGAAAGAGAAGAAAGACAACTCAGATATAATGAAGCATGAGAGATGGAAATTGTGAAAATGAGGGATATTGAGGATTCCTTAGAGTTTAAGAGAGGTGAATCATAAAGGATTTAGAGCTCTCATGGAAGATGAGGAACCACAGGATCCAGTTCTCCTTACATTAGGAAAACATAGCAGAGAATACCCTCTGAATTCAAATCAGATTGTGTTAGAGGAGATAGCAAGGACCATAGGTGCACATATGATCCCACCTAGCCACCCTCAAATCCACTAGTCATTAAGAAGCAGTCTAGTGCGAGTAAGTAAGAAGAGACAAGGAGGTATCATTTTGTGTTGAATATAAGAGAAAAATTTAATAGTGCACCCATGTTGACATAGTTAGTATCATTGTTTGGAGGTATGATTGGAGAAATATTTTTCTAGTGCATCATTAGAATAGAGTTTTGGCACACAACATATTGGGAATACATTTGGAAGTACTACAACTTCACAAACTATGGGATTTCAGTTTAGCACTACAATTGGGATGCAAGGAAGTACATCCACTGGTTTGGTTCCTGCTATAAGAGGGTCAAGTGGATTAGGAGAATCAAGAGGATCGGGATCAAACAAACTAGGTGGTTCTAGAGGTGGAGAAAATATTGGTGGAGGTTCTAGTTCTGGATCTGGAGGACAAGGCCCACATCCCTAACAACCCTCACAACAAACTCAAAAATTATATCATGATATTTATATCCACTTCCAAGAATATAGAGGAATTTAAAATGCATTAGAGCATGTGCACAAGTGTGACCTCCTATGGTGCACTAAATTAATTACATCCTTAGATAGAAAATTAAGTCACTTTGTTGCTACTCTTCAAGGGTACGCAAATAACTGGTAAAGAAAGTATGATCCACATCAAAATGTGGTGGATTATGATGCTTTATGGTCTACGTTTCAAGTTGAGTTCTATATTATAGAGTTTGAACAAAAAAAATCAGCATGCTCAATGAAATTAATCAAGGATTGATTAAAAGTGTGAGGGAGTATGTGCACATTTCAAGACCCTGTTGTCCAAATTATCTTATGAAATTCATACGAGTCAACATGCAAAGTGGTTTTTTGGAGGATTTTTGACTCCTTTCCACATAGCACTCTCTCAAAAGATATATGTGGATATGTGTGAGGATTTAGAAGCCACTTTGTGTGTTGAGGCTATTAGAAGCGTTTATACTAGAGTAAGCCCATTTTTTGAAGGCTGCAATGTGTTCATTAGGGTGTACTTTGCCATCACCTCTAAATTTGGGAAAATTATTCCTGTTACCCCTAGGTGACTCATGCAATGGCTTAGGAAGATTCAGAGGCCCAACTCTTTAGAGCATGTGCACAAGTGTGACCTCCTATGGTGCACTAAAGGAATTACATCCTTAGATAGAAAATTAAGTCACTTTGTTGCTACTCTTCAAGGGTATGCACATAACTGGTAAAGACAGTATGATCCACATCAAAATGTGGTGGATTATGATGCTTTATGCTCTAAGTTTCAAGTTGAGTTCTATATTATAGAGTTTGAACAAAAAAAATCAGCATGCTCAATGAAATTAATCAAGGATTGACTAAAAGTGTGAGGGAGTATGTGCACATTTCAAGACCCTGTTGTCCAAATTATCTTATGAAATTCATACGAGTCAACATGCAAAGTGGTTTTTTTGGAGTATTTTTGACTCCTTTCCACATAGAACTCTCTCAAAATATATATGTGGATATGTGTGAGGATTTGGAAGCCTTTTTGTGTGTTGAGGTTGTTAGAAGCGTTTATACTAGAGTAAGCCCATTTTTTGAAGCATAGATTGCAGCCATAGTGAAGCAACTAGAAATTATTTCTGCTAATTTGGTTCATTAGACACATAACAAAATATGGTGCAATAATTGTGAGGTGGAGGGACATATTAAAGATAATTTCACATGCAGGTTGATTCATGCATTGTTATTGGATTACGAGGTTTGCCACTTGAACCATAATATTCAAGATTTCCCTCTGTTACAACACACACTTACAAAGAAGGTGTCAGTGTATTATAATATTTACAAGTCCCACACTCATGAAACCATTGAATTTTAGTTGATTAATCACATTCATGAGGCCATTGAGATAGGAGTGCACCAAACTAGTGTGGCTAGTGTATCTAAGGAGCATGAGGGCCATAACCATGAAGGACATGATAATGGAAATAACAGTAATGGTGGCTTCAAAGGCAGATATAGAGACCAATGTTGCGGTGGTGGTAGAGGTATGTTTCTACAAGTAACTTGTTATACTATTGGATCACCTGATCATTATCAGTGTGAGTGCCCTTAGAACATTACTTTCTCATGGTGCACGAAGTTGCATAAGCTATAAGAATGCCTGGATTTGTATGAGAACATGAGTAAGAATAATAAGATGGAAAAAGGTGAAAGAATGATCAATCTGTAACACATTTTTCTTGATCAGTGGATGTCAAAGAAGATTCATGATCCTTAATTATAGACTATAAATGTTGCCACACGTGTTGAGGTTGTGCGCGTATGTGAGCCTCTGAAGACTAAGCCACTCATTTCAAGGGAAGAGCTGATACATTCTAAGTATTTGTATGTTGTACACCATAAGGAAGTTTATTAGGATACCATGAAATTTATTAAGGAACTATAGGGAGAAATACAATGTTTAAAGGAACAGGTGTGTGATAAGGATTATGTAAGGAAATTTGAACTTCTAGAAAAGGATGTTAATGATTTGAAAGATATGTGTAGGATTTTGCACCAGGAAAACATCATTCCTCTACTATGGGAATGGCTACGATAAAAGGTAGCGTGCATTGGATTTTAGCACAAAATATAGATACTTCATGGGAATCTACCACCTCATAATCATGAATTTGATAAGGAGATCACACTGATGTAGTAATCGATGGCTGGATATTATGCAACATTCTAATTGACACTAGCACAGAATTAAATGTATTAACTCTAGATTCTTGGAATCAAATGGGTATACCAATCATACTGTCATCGATGAATGTGTTGTACATGGAAAACAAGACTATCACCATGTCGATTGAGTTACTAAATGATGTAACTATTAGAATGTAGGGAGTCAATTTTAATGGGGATTTTGAGGTATTAGATCTTGTTGAAGCAGAATACTTCCCAGCATTACTTGGATGGCCCTAGTGCTATGCGAATAAGGTAGATATGTGCTTTAATAAATGGTACATCATCTTTGAGAATGAGGAAGAGTGCGTGATTATACCCTTGCTAAATAATAAGGTACAGTCCTATGTTGGGACCTTGAGTGAAGAAGAGCTTAATATAATTTATGTTTAATCAGTGCATAATCCAAAGAATTTGGAACCGTCCAAGGAATTATTACTTCATTAGGAAGATGTACAATCTTTAAGTGACACTTCAATTGTTTCTTGTGATAACTAAACTCATGGAATGTATGAAATGATTGGGCATGAAGTGAAAGGATGATTCACCATGATTATTAGACCACACATGGTGGGGTGGTTTGGATTTAATAGGGTACCAAGGTATACTGGTAAAGGAAATCCTGACGTATTTATGTGCACCATGGAGACTCAGTGGCATAATGAAGGAGATGAAAGAAATATGTTGGTCTATATTTTGTATGAGATATCAGCACATTGGTGGGAAACACATAGAGATGTCCTTTTGGAGTGGTGAGAAGTTATAATCACTTTCTCCATCAAGTTCACTCGAAGCAATGTACCTACATAAACATGTGAATTTCATGGGAAGTATTCTTCCTCTCATCATGTACAAAAGTGTGAGAGATCTTGGTCATAGGGAAAGGAGGATTTACCACCATCACTTTGGGTATAAAAGTTTTACTCCACATTGTGTGGTTAAACGTGTGCATGGTATGTACTTGAAGAACTTAAAAGAGAAATAATGAATTGGAAGGAGATGACTGCAAGTATGATCCAAAAATTTTATTATTTTTCTACTAAGCCTCCAGTCCATGAAGCATTATAGATAATGTAGTGCATCACTTTGGGAGATAGTTTGAAGGCTGAAGAGATTATATTAGAACTATTTGTAGAACTTGATCTTAAGGTACACCTTCACCTTTAGGAAACAGATGAAGAAGAGATGGTCCACACTTGAAAAGAAAAAGAAAAGGGTAAATTGGTATACGTGATAGATGATGATGAGGTTGATAACTTGGATTTTGAACACATGAGGTAATGGACATTGTAGATGACAAAGTGTGTGCATATCATACTCTTATGAAGACAAATAAGATTAACATTGGCACAAATGTAGATCCTAAGGAGGTCATTATTGGTAATTACTTATCAAAGCAAGAAGTAGCTAAGATTATAAAATTATTGCATGAATTTCAGGACTTATTCCCATGAGGCTATTATGATTTGAAATAAGTAAACCATTATTTAGGTGAGATACGAATCAAGTTGAAAGAATGTGCATGCTTGGTTAGGAAGAGTCCTTACAGGATGAATCCTAATCTACGTGTGAAGGTAAATGAAGAAATTGGAAAAATGCTCAATTCTGGTATAATTGAGCTTATTGAATAATTTTAATGGGTTAGCCCCATGGTTATACATATCAAGAAGGATGACATGATAAGGATTTGTGTGGACTATAGAGAACTCAATATTTCATTTTTTATTGATCCTTTTCCCACTTTGATCACATAATAAATCCTTTAAGGAGTTATGGGGCGTGAGATGTATTCTTTTACATATGGGTTTTCTAGTTATCACCAGGTGCACATCCTGAAGGAAGATCAGGAAAATACAAATTTTACAGCTAAATGGGGAATTTTTTCATATAAAGTTATATCCTTTTAACTAAATAATGTGCCAGTAGTGTTCTCGCACATTATTTTTCTTTCCTTTCAAGATTTTATTCACACGTTCTTATAATTATATTTAGATGATTGGATAGTATATGGTTTCATCAGGGATCACTGTGATAATTTGACACTTATTTTTGAGAGGTTATAATAGTTGATCATATTCCTTAACATTAAGAAGTGAATTTTTTATACACATTTTGGCACTTTATTTGGACATATAATTTTCAAAGAAGGGTTGTAGGTAGATCCATCCAAGCAAGTTGTGATCTTGGGTTTGGAAGAATCTAACAATCAGAGTGAAGTGCGTGGATTTATAGGACATAAAGGATATTAAAATAAATTTATTAAGGGCTATGCAAATATTTTCATGCCTATGGAAGAAGTTTTTAAGGTGAAAGGGAAATTATATTGGGGTAACCCATTGTAACAGACGTTTGAAACACTGAAGGAAAGGCTGGTTACTGCACCTAATTTTTGATTTCGTTCATGAGATAAACCTTTTCATGTTCATGTTAAGGTTGTTGGTATGGAAATTGGTTTTTTATTGGCACAACCTAAATAAGGAATTGTGGACCATCCTATTTTCTTTGCAAGAAGGAATTTGACACCTGTAGAGTAGAATTACACAACTACTAAGCAAGAAGATTTGTTTATGATCTACGTGCTACATAAGTTTAGATAATACTTGTTAGAAACTCCATTTATTTTCTATATAGATCATATGAAACTCAAGTATTTGGTCAAGAATCGTATTTTGCAAGGGTGCATGTGCAACTGAATCCTTCTTTTTCAAGAACTTGATATCACAGTTGTTGTAAACCAGGAAAAAGTAATTCAATGCCTGATCATCTATTAAGGATAAATTATGGTGAGGACATGCAGAGGATTAAGGACATTGTGTAAGATGCATATATATTTATATTGAATTGCATGCCCACATAACTAGAGGATATTACAGTGTTTTTGCACACTAGGAAGAAACTTGAGGGGATGAAGACCTTAGAGAAGAAGCAACTTGAAATATAGATGAAACCTTATCAGTCTATTGGTAGAGATTTATACAAGGTAGGTTGTCATGAATTTTTGCATCATTTTGTTATAACGCATGAGCATAATGGTATTATGGAAGAAGCTGATGGTGGAATTACAGGAGGACGCTATGCAGGTGATGCTACCAAACTCAAGATTCTAATTTCTAGACTTTAGGTAGAGACTTTATACAATGATACTAAGGAGTATGTCAAGTTGTGTGATCATTATCAATACCTTTGAAATCCTAGACACATATATGAGATGTCCTTGCACCCTATCACAAGTGATGATCCTTTTGAGAAGTAGTAAATTGACTTTTGGGGTCCTATTTCACCACTCACGCATAGGAATCGCACATGATACATCATAACTTATACAAATTATCTGACTAGGTAGGCTAAAGAAACACCTACAAAGGACTATACATCAACAACAATATTGGTATTTTTGTGTTAAAACATCATTAATTGGTATGGTTGTACTTTGAGCTTGACAAGTGATAAGGGAACTCATTTCCTCAATGAGACAATCAAAATTATATTGGTAGAGTTTATGGTGGCACACCATAATAATACTCCTTATCACCCATGGGAAAATGGTACTACATAATATTTCAACAAAATTATGGGATAGAAATTAACAAAAATATGTGATGTTTGAAGAAATTATCGGGATGATAAAGTTTCATTTCCACTTTGGGCATACAGGACCACTTATAAGAGGTTTAATAAGGCCACATATTTTCATCCTGTGTTTGGCATAGAGGTTGTATTTCTATTTGAATTCATGTTACCTTCCCTATGTATTACACATGTAGATGGACTAGCTGATGAGAAAGCTATCGAGGATCTATTGTCGTGAAAATGTGCAACATGGAAATTGGAAGTTTCCAAGCATGACAACTATACCCCTATGGTGAAATTTTCATGTTTTATCATTTCTAGGCACCCCAGGTCAAATCCATCAGTCTGATCACCCCCTATTTGATGTCAATTTTTTCCCCTAGGTGATTTAGGAAATTCTATTCATTCCACCTAGGTGATTTTAGGGAGTTCTCTAAAAAGAAACTATCTTCTGGTAGTATACAGAAGGGTTATCGCTAGCCTTCCCAGGATTGGATTCAACTCCCTGGATTAGAAAGGAAGGGAAAAATTCAACACGGAGATAAAATGAATACCTTAAAACATAATAGAAATTATTTTTGAAGTTTTGGGGAAGTTTTACAAGACTTGGAGCAGTTTGAGTAAAAAACAAGGTTCACAAGCCTAGTCGGTACACTGGCCTAAAACAACTACTGGGCTTTAGAAGAAGATTCTGGGAGCTTCTGATGGAGTTAGGAGAAAAATAAATCTCCAGAAAGAGAATTACAAGACCTACATGATGGTGAAATAATATTTTTCACAACACTTTTGCGCATCAAGTCTATAGGCATTTTTTCTCAGGCACAAGTGGAGTACAAAATCAAAAATCTGATGTTTTAGGGATCAAATGGAATAATGAAGATGTGATACCACCACAATTGGATTCATAAGGCCATTTGTAGTTAGGATCATATAATTTTTTTCCAAAAAAGTCCATCAAGAGCTCAAGTTATCACTATTACAAGTTCAGAACTTAGCTAAATTTTTTAGAGGACACCTGTCAGCACCAGGAGTCTAGCGGGATTTTGGGTCCCTCACGTCCCCCAAGGTAAAGGAAATTAAGGTTGGAGAAGATCTCCCAGTCCCCTTGAATCCCTCTTAGCCATTATATGACCTCTTGGACCCTCATGTGACCTCCAGACTCGATAGTTCAGCCCCTAAGTACATTTTTGGAGCATCCATTCCCTACTGTTGGATCGGGCACCACATGTCAGCTCCAGGACCACCATAGAATTCAATTTCCCTTATGCACATGAGGTGGGCAACATCATACCTTGAAAAATGTGCCCATACCCTATGGGGAGTCATTTCGACACCCACGTGACTGGGTTTCAGCCCCCAGGTGCATTTTTGGAGCATTCATTCCCTGTCATTGGATCAGGTGCCACATGTCACCTCCAGGACCACCATGGAAACTGATGTCCCTTATGTACCTAAGGTGGGGGATATTAGATATGTATAAATTCACCCAAACCCTATGGGGAGTCATTTGGACGCTCACGTGACTGACTTTTAGCCCCTAGGTGCATTTTTCAAGAAAATCCACTATTGTCAGATCGAGGACACATGACATCATCTTGACCACCATGGAAATTGATGTCCCTCACATCCATGATGTTAGGCACATCAGGGACATAAAAATGTTCCCAGACCCTCCATGTGCATGTTTTGAAATTTTAAATCTATCACTTAGTCAGTTTCTTGCTCTCATTTCTCCTCCACAACTCCTCACCTTGCCATGGCTCCGTGCATGATTGTCCAGACACCCAGTCCACCATTGTTGTTCTAAACCAGCTTTGCCATGGCTACATAAACTCTCCAAACCATGAATACATATAAATATGCAGGTATCTGATAAAAATTAAATGAAAGGATGAATAATGAGGAGAAAATGAAGGTTTTTTGTCAGACAACCATGAAGTCACTCGATCGAAAAATCTTCATATCTCACAAGATACAAGTCAGATCATGATGCCATATTTTTCATATTTCCTCATTTTTCAAGGTTATCAAGATGTATCAAAAAATAGGTCATATGGTGCCCATAATCATTTTCTCCAATAAAATCCTCTCTTTGTGCACCGGCTCACATTCATCGGATTTCCTGTCATTCCGGAAATGGAAACCAGCTAAAAACTTACACACGAGCTCCGAATAAAAAACCTATTGCGATGGAGTTTTTTTCATTGCAAATGGAGACAAAAATCATACCTATAAATTTTGATCTCTATTAATGGCCGTCATGGTAGCTCCGTGCCCGAAGCCACTGCAAGGTCAAATTTTCAAAATTTATTTCCAGGCATTCTAGTGGGCAAAACTATGTGAAATTTGAAGGGTGTGATCGTAATGACAAAAAGAGTAAAAAAAAAGTATGTTCCATCACAAATCAAGTACTAGAAATACCCTTTCTAAAAATAGTAAGTTTTGCTACACATGCTTGCTATTTTTGGTAAGTCTTCATCAAAAGTGGCTATGGAAAGAGTAGTGTGCACTAAAGATCTCAAAAAGGTCAAAACAATTATCCAGAGCAGAAAATAGTGAAAATGGCCACTTACTAAAAATTATAAGTCCCCCATCTTGGCATTTACTAAAAATAGTAAGCCACGCTCAAAGAACAGTTTGGGCACAATGCGACATTCATAACTTCACCGCATCAGAGATTTCCATGAACAGAGACCAACGGAATTCATCGGGCGACATCTCCTCTTCTTCTTCTCTCTCTCACTTTCCCTCTCCTCTTCCCTCAACTTTCTCTCACTTTCAAATATTCTAATTTTTCGTTAGGGTTAGAAATTTTTGATATGCCTTTAAGTCACTTAAAAGTGACTTTAGAAACATAATGTAAATTAAGTCACCTTGCTATTATAAAAGGGAATTAAATATTTAAAGTGGAATATGAATAGTTTTAAGTCATATTAAGGCATATGGAAGGTCATGAGGAAGACGATAAGTCACCTCTCATTCTATAAATTGTAACGCCATTCCCATTGTAAAGGGTTGGTGATTGATTTTGTAAACTTAAGAGTGTATTGAGAGAACAAAGGAGATAGCAAAATTCTTCCATTCTCCTCATTCTCAAATTTCCTCTATTTCTCCACTATGTACAACTTTGGTTTGAGCAATCAATACAAGAAGAAGGAGTTTCTAGCTTTCTTTGACTAAGGGGTTTCTTGATACTTTGTGGTCAATAAATTCTCTTTGGTCTTGTTACTATTTACAGGGTTGTTTCTTCTCATTGATGCATGTGATGAAGTTTCCAACTAGTGTGTATGCAAGAATCTGATTTTCTACCTACAACATTAGTTCTCCTACCTCTTTTCTCACTCCCCTTTCTCGCTCCATAGATGAAGTATTCCCTAGCAAGAGATTGCTAGCTTTGCCACAAGGTCAATGGATTGTCCCTGTTGAATCCCTAGTCAAAAGGCCGCCACATAAATCCACCTTTTCATGTGCATGCATATATGGTAGTTGCACCGGTTAAGTAGAGGGACTTAGATTCCTAGAGTGTTGGCAAGAAATCCAAAAATTTGTCCACCCAACAAATTTTCTTGCCTACAGGATCACATTGACAAACTAATGTAATTAGATGAGAGGCATGCCATTATACATTGGAACCAAAAGACTGAGAAGGCCCGAAAGAAATCATGGCATGACAGGAACATCAAGAATAATATATTTGAGGAGGAAAATATGGTTCTTCTGTATGATTCTAAGTTTACGTACCACCCAAGGAAATTAAAAGTACATTGGTTGTGACCATTTATAGTAACCAAGCCACTTGAATCAGGAACTTATCAGTTATAGGTGTTGGATGACACCATGTTTTCTAGTTACTATAATGGGATTACGTTGAAACCCTACTATAAATAAGGTTTCTTGTTGTTTATAATAATGAAGTATTTACACTAAGATTAGATTTCCCTTTTATATGTTTCCTTTCATTGTTGTTATACTTTGTCAATTTAGTTTTATGTTTTGTTGTAATATGTGGGCTTGCGTGCAGGAAGCTGATTACTATCTTTGGAGTTCATGTGCAGAGGACCACACATTATTTTAGTGTGGGGTGGAGTAGGAAATAGGTTTTATATGTGCTTTGGATGAAGGAAATCTTAAGGAAATTACTCAGTTTCAAGACCACATGTACAAGTATGATTGTGTAATGTAACGCGAGTAGGCAGTGGCATAATGGACTACTTGGTATGAGGTACAGAGGGTTATGTACTTTAGCACATGGAACCATGTGGAAGGAGATATGTGGATGAGAAGTAGTGCGTCCGCTAGGAGGTTATGACTAGGGTGCGAAAGAAAGTAGTAAAAAGTGTGAAAACGGTATAAAAGCATCATTAAGGATGGAGTATGGTGATAGGTGAGGAGATATCAATGTGGGAATTTTACAAAATCTATAAAATGGGTGCACAAGATTTCATTCTTACCTTTCATATTTTAGTTTTTAAGCCTTGGAAGAGTGAGTTAAATTTCAATGAGTGTTAAGTGTGATTGTAATTGAAAAGGGCATCAAACAAGGTGAGTTTGAGCACAACCATAGTAAAGCTCCTTCATGGAAAGTGTTAGAACAATTGAAAGGAATGTAGAAGAAGGGTTCAATGAGCCAGGGTTTAAATTGGTAATAGGGATTGATAGTTCATGGTTATAGAAGCAGTAAAGGGTAAGGAGGTGAAAATATGAAATGGCACCCAGAAGAGCCACTACTGCGACTATGAGGGGAAATAAGAAGAATGAGCTAGAGGTAGAGGTCGAAGACACACGTAAAGGAAGGTTTTTTAAGATCTAGTACCTTGAGGGAGTGATCATGAGATGCATCTTGGAATCCCATGTCAAAAAGAGCAAGGTGATTGACTAAAATCACCACACTAATGCAAACACAAACCACATAGAAATGGAATTGGTGAAAAAAATAAACTTGCACACTAAAGACAATAAGCCCATTTATGATGACGAAGGGAAGAAGACTTGGATAAATCTGGGGTCTTGCAAACCTAAGAGCTTCAATACTTTGGAAAATAAGAGGGGATCTACTAATGGCTGATGTCAACATACCATGAGGAATTTTTTTACTTTATTGGCAGAAGAGTACAACTCATTATGTCATTCAATGGAAATCTCACAGTATTAAAGAGCTCAGGAACTAAAATTTCTAGTGATCTTAATGATGAAGTAGTTGTGGAACCTACTACTGTAGAGATGTCTTACCATAAGTAGGGGTGTATAATGTATGTATCCAAGGTAGCCAATCCCATGGTTAGGATTAATGCACATATTTTGAAATGGCCAGGAGCGCTAGGGCTAGGTGAATAAGAAATGGATCCATATTGTAAAAAATATGTTAGAAGGCACTGTATAAAACTTTCTACATTTATAGGGGAAAGTATAATTGAGGAAATGCACAAAGGAGATAAGATCAGCTGGGGTGTTATCCTTCTATCTATTGTGTTCACATAAATTTAGGTATCGGATGACCCAAAGGATAAAATTTGGCAGTTCCCTGAAGAAAATAAGTCACTTGTTGAGAGATTTATAAAATATACATATGATGGAACCACAAGCGATAACTATAAAAATAGGCTAGAGATGTGGTATAAGATGATGTACGAGGCCTTTGAATATGAGTGATTCATACCAAAATATTTTCCTGTAATGGTTGATGGAGACGCAAAGTTTGCAGTGTTCTAACACTACTACGTTGGAAGATTTTGGATGAAGGATGGTAAATGGAGCCCATAGTGTAAGCTCCCTTATGCTTTTACAGTGCGTTACTTCTAGGCCTTTGTAAAAAAAAATTCAGACGTGTAAAGGCTCCATTTTGATGTAGATAAAGTTGATTGCAAGTACCACATGCTCCAGATGACTTATGTATCTTCAAGTAAGTATGTATGTATTGAAACCATGGTATTAGATGATATCATGATTAATTCCATGAATTTGGTGATTGAAAATATGGGTGTGGCTAATTTATACATCAACCTTAAGCCTAAATTGGTTAATGGAAATTATATTAAAAATGAATTCAAACTCCCTAAGCTTCCCAAAGGAAGACACAAAGTTGGCACCATGTAGGAGAATGAACCATATCCTTCCAAAATAGAAGAATAAGAAGAAATTAAGGATAAGGAGGAGGAAATGGAGGATGTTGGTGTACTTGATCATGGTGCTAGAATATAGCCAACTGTAGGATTCAAGAGGTCACGTGAGAGCACTCCCCTAGGAAAAAATAAGAAGAAGAAGTGAGAATAGAGATAGAGGTCAAGGAGAAGAAGAAAGAGGAATAAGTGTAGCTGAGCAGGGTGGTAAGAGAAATTTAAAAAGAACCAAGCCTCAGAGTAGTTGCTTGGAACCACTTAGGATGTCTCCTAGGTTATCACCTATCAAACCAAGCCCACAAAAGAATACAAAGAGAAGGTAAAAATATGTTCCTAGGGGTGATAATGAGGAAGAGGTATCTAAGGAAGTCATGTAGAACATATATTCCACACCAATTATTGATGTGGAAGGAGAGGATGAGCTAAGAGAATAAAAAAATCAGCATTATACCAGGGCATATAGTGGGTGTGAAGAAGAGAAAGGCCCCAGAGGAGAAGAGGAGGAAAAAGATAAGAGTGTAGGTGAACCATCAGGAAAGAATGGGGGTATAACAAGTGAGGGCCCAATTTTAGGAGGAGAAACACATATCTCCAAGGGTAGGTGATCTGGTAGGAATACGAAATAATAATATTTGAAAATGTTTGACTTGGGATATGTTAATGAACCCTCAAAAATCATCTACGCAAGGTTTTTAGAGTACCCTTGAAAGTGAAGAATTATATGGGTGAGAGTTAATAAATCTGAAGGGTAAAAATATGCACCTTATGAAGCAGCCTTTATGGATTATGTAGCCACACATAGAAAAACTTGAGTTTGTCATAAAAGAGGAATCTTTCATTAAGTGCAAGATGAATAAATCACCCTAAGAAGTGCATATGACGATAAATCCTACCAATTTTATAGATGAACAAGAAATTTATTCCTCAACGAAGATGGTTGTAGAGGTGGCACGAAGGAACTTGGATAAAGTAGCCACACACAAGATGTATCTTGAGGATAATTAGAATAATATGAAGTAAATTGAGAAACTAACGGAGTTGCGTAGAAGGGATGATAAGAGAAAGAAGAATATTCTATACTTTTTTATGGAGATTGACGGTGAAATTTTATGTGTGCGTCAAGAATTTGATAAACAGATGAATAAGACTTACCCTTCAGCCTTGCATTTTCTACAAGATTACATCCATCTTCTTCTCAAGGATAATTCTTTCATATGAGAGAAAAATTAGGAAAAATTAAATTCTAATAAATAAATTACTAAGAATACCATAGTGAGCTAGATTCCAGAGTATGATGTCATACTCCAAACACTTAAAGATGAATTGAAGAAGGAAAATTTGGAGTTGTGAAACTGTAAGGATCCCAAGAAGATTCTTAAGGCATACATAGTGTAGGAGGAAAATAAGGTTGCAGTAGCAAAAAAGGATGATTCTTTGGGAAGAGAAGAAAAGTTGGCCACTATTCAAAATAAGCATGATGTGCTTAAGGCTACAAGGAAACCTCATGAAATTTGGATAAAGGAACTAGGAGTACTGGTCTCACATAGAATAGACTTCATGGATGGCATGATATCGAGGTTGGTTGGATTAATAATGGAATTGAAGCATAAGGGGAAAGATATGACTTTTTTAGAAATGGAGAAGATCCTTAGAGATTTTCTTGCTGTTGTTGGCCCCAAAATTCCATGCTTTTGGAGTCAGTTTTCAAAAAAATTTAGTCTGTTCCTTGGAGTATTGAATTGTGTCAAGCTTGGTATTGTTTGTAATTTTCCAATTCATGGAGAACAATTTTAAATTTGGGAGTATACTTGGATTTTCTTCCTCTTCTATTTATTTCTTCCCATAGTCAAGAATTATAGGCATATCCTCCTCATCAATTTTTGCCTCAACATCCACGAGTAGTACATGGGCATCTCTAATTGGATGCATTTGGTCATTTTTCAAGTGAGAGCAGAGGCCTTCACGAGTCCAAATGGTGCAACTCAAGGGGTAGGGTCTAAGGGACAATCCTTAAATAAGTGCTAGCTCACCACATGTCCTAGGTTTAAAATGAAGGTAAAACAAGCTAAAATCAGCTAAGTATTGAAGTTTCAGTGGATAGTGACACGTGCCTCATTAGCGCAACTTCAAGGGTTAAAGTTGGGGGCAGTTCTCAAATTTGTACCAAAGCTCCACGTGTCCCAAGTCTAAAAGGGATAGAGTTGATAGTTAAAATTGGCTAAGTATGGGTGGGTTAGTGGATGTCTCCACATGCCACAACGGTGTGATTCCGAAAGTGACAAAAAAGGGACAATTTCCAAATGAGCACTAGATCACCACATGTCCAGGGTCAATAGAGAGACAAAGTTGGCTGTTGAAAAGTCTAAGCCTAATGGAACGAGCCATGTGTCAACTTGGCACAATTTTAGAAGGCACTTCTAAAGGGGAAAGCCAAATCAATGCCAGATCTCCACATTTCTAGGGGTCAACATGATTCAAACAAGAACAACCCCCAGATTCACTAAGTTTGAAGAATCAGCAGAAGCCTCCACATGTTAGCCTGGAATAACTTCAAAGATAAAATCTAGAGGCAGGTTCTAAATGAGTGCTGGCCTGCCACGTGTCCAAGGTTAGATATACGGCCTCACCAAACATAAGGTAGAAATTCAAGGCATCTACAAGCCCATTCCAATCAATTCCTTCCACGTGGGAAAACCAGATTTAAAGTTTTAAAAGTAAATCGAATGGCCCATGTTTTAACTAGAAAAATAATGAAATGGTCATATATTTTAAAATCTAGTTTTTCCGCCACTATAGTTTCTTTGCAAATCAGGAATTTTTAAGGACGCGAGTGATTGGAATAAGTTATAACTATTTCTTGCTTACTCGAGGAAGTTGTAACCATCTCTAGTAAGCTATATTATGGGCTTTCAAATTCATTATAGGGGTTTGGAATTTTGATTATTCTGGAACTGTAATTTTGAATTGGAAGAAATCAATACAAAGGTTTTTCCCCTTTTCTTCTACTTTGTCTTTCTTTCTGGTTCTAATCTTTGAATCATCTAATCCTTGCATGCTTGGAAACTTTGAGTTCTAGTTTATACAATTTATAGAACTTTGAGTCCGTGAATTGTGTCTGTTATAAATGTGGATGGTTCTATTATGTATCTCATTTACACGATACATATAAGGGTTTTCTCTACCATCTCTTTTCCCTGAAAGTATTTTCTTCTTCTTCCTCCCTCCTATCTTCAAAGTCTTCTATCCTCATGTATTGATAACTTTTCAAGATTAAAACACATTTCAGGATATTGGGAAACCACCATTGAATGAAATACTATGCATTTGTATATAGGATTTTCCCCTTCTTTCAATAAGGGAACCTCTCCTATTAAAGAGGAGGGAATTTCTTGTCCCTTGACTATGGTTTAATCCTAAGTGCTAATCTAAAACCCAACAGTTTTTGGCGACTCTGGTGGGGAATTTTTTCAACAAATTTCCTTTCTAAAAATAACAACTAATTTGATCATTTATTTGATCTGAAAACTCTAAGATATACTCATGGTAGAAGGGCTCTTGGAATTGAAGATCCCCAATTTCAACTCTTGGATCAACAAGATTTTCAACTTCCTCCAACAAGAAGAAATAGAAGATCTCATTCCACAATCACACCTCCTGTTGAAGATAGAGCTTCTGGTAGTAGCATTCCTCAAGCACAACTTAGCCCTAATCTTCGTGCCCTAATTCTTGTTGGTGTCTCAATTCCATTTCAAGTAATCTTTCCAAGGATGGTAGCACCTCAGCCTTGGGGAAAAAGAGTTGGGCCTCTGACTCTTCCTAAACCATTGCATGAGTCACCTAGGGGTAACAGGAATAATTTTCCCAAATTTAGAGGTAATGGAAAAGTACACCCTAATGAACACATTGTAGCCTTCACTGTTGCATGTGGGGTCCTGGGAGTTGAACATGAAGATGTATTTGTTAGGTTGTTTATGGAGAATTTGTAATAAAATGTTGTAGATTGTTTTTACCATCTTCTTTTTGGGACCATTACTAATTGGGATGCTATGACAACTCAATTTGAGTAGCATTTCAAACCTACTGAAGATGTGCATGCTTTGTTAGCTTAGATTTCTCAAATCAAGGAGTCACATGAGCCTATGAGAGAGTTTTTAGCCAAGTTCAACAAGTTGATTAAAAAGATTCCATAAGATACTAGACCTGTTGATTAGATACAGAAGTGTTTCTTCTTGAATGCTTAGTTACTGAAAGTGAGATATGCCCTGAGGAGAGTAAATCTTGTAACTTTGGATGTTGATAAGAGATTAGTTATCAATGTGGAAGATGATTTGATCATGTCTAGAAAGCTGAAAAGGGAGTCTTTCAAATCCAAAGCATCTTCTTCTTCCCCTTCTCCTAGAGGTAATGCAGATCAGTTGGTGCAAAATCTTGCTAATGACCTTATTTCCATCAAGAAACAATTGGTTGAGCATGTTCCATATCAAGATGTTCCAAGGAATAATTTTCAGCCTAAGAACTACCTACCTTCTCCTTAGAATAAAGTGGCCATTGAAGGTCCACCCATCAAGGTTCCTATCAATGCTACTTGTGAGGTTCTTGAGCCTGATGATGAGGAAGAAAATGGACTCTATGATGAACAAGAAGAGGAAGCTGATGAAGATATGGAGGAGCTTGGTGATTCTTGGGTTCATTTCCTCACCACTGAAGGTGTAGATGATGAAGATGACTATGATGATGTAATAGCTGAGATGAATAGTGAGTCATGTATTGTTATGACCTGGGAGTAGACCAACAAAAAGGAAGAAGTGGTATAACCTACTAAAATATCCAAGGAGTACCACATTACCATCCCGGTGGTTGCAAAAGAGGAGCTCCTATTCCTACTACTTCCACTCAAAAGGTAAGCTCTGCTAGTCCTTCTTCCTCTACTACTTCTAATAATTATTGTCCAATAAATGATAAATTTGGTAGATCAAAAGATCCTCCTACTCCTAGTATTGATTCCCCATCCACATCTAGATCTTTTGATATTATAGACCATCTTAAGAATACCAAGATTCAAATTTCTAAGGCAGAATTCTATCAAACCCATCCTATAGCCTTTTCCAAAATGGTTAAATTTTTAAATTCCAAATCTAGAACCCTAGCCCATTCTTCCAAATGAATTTTAACCACTCCTTGTTCCTCACCTCAATCAAGCCTTGTGGCTATAGTCATGTCCCCTAATGAGAAAATTGAACCATTATATGTGACCCTTCTCATAGCTGGCCATAAACTCAATAATTGTGTCATAGATTTAGGAGCATCAGATAATGTAATGCCTACAAAATGTCCCATGCTTTGGGTCTAACCCTAACCCATACTTATGGCTCTTGCTATTCCATGGAGACTAAGAAAGTACCTTTGGTTGGTAGAATTAAAGATGCACAAGTAGCTTTTGCTACTTTTCCAGAGAAAAGGGTCTTAGCCACCATTTTGGTAGTTGATATTCCTCCTTCATATGGGTTGTTTCTGAGTAGAAACTTAAGTAAGGAGGTAGGGGGAAATACAAATGAATTGGTCACATGCCTTAATCCCTGTTAATGGGAAGATGAATTAGTTGCTGCCTGAGAAACAAGAAGAGTATATTGTACAAGAGATAGATGATCCTAAAGCACAAATAATTTATGAAGACATTGGGCATGGGAACTACATGATCATGTCACAAGAGGAGAAATTTTTTCCAAAGGGAGTGTTGCTTGACCCTAATGGTGTGTGGACTTTGGATTTTGATGGGATTTGTTCTTTAACTAGTTTTAGAGCTGGTGTAGTTCTCATTTCTCCTAAGGGTAAAGTTCATCCTTTCTCCTTCAAGTTTCAGTTTGAAAATACCAATAATACTGTTGAGTATGAGGCCCTCATTATTGGGTTGAGCGTGGAAAAGGAAATGGAATTGAAGAACCTTCTTTCTCATGGAGATGCAAAGCTAATTGTAAAACAAGTTAGATACCTTTATCAGGTAAAGAACAAAAGTTTAAAGCACTATAGGAAACTGGTTCAGGACTCCATTGAATTCCTTGATGCTTTTTCTATTGAAGTTGTGCCAAGGGAAAGGAAAACTAGGGATGACTCTTTAGTTGATTCAGGGTCCTTGTTAATTCCTCATCCTGATTTTCCTCAAGAAAAATTCACCATTGAGATGATCCATAGACCCAATGTGTCTAAAAATGTAAATAATTGGAAAGTTTTTAATGATGACCATCATTTGATTTCTTTCTTGGAGCTCAGAGACAACTTTGATCATTTGTACTTTGAAGGAAGTGACAATTTGACTAGAGAGTGTGTGTCATCAAATGAAGAGGGTGTCAAATAAGAGATGGATCGAGATGGATGCATCAAACTAAAAGGTGAAAAAATCCCTAAAGGGCTGGTGATTTTAGAGGATCTTTTTGATAAGCATGATATATATAAGAATTCTAAAGTTTCCCAAGGATCACGAAAATTTGTTGAGACTGAGAAGTGAATATTAGGAGTCTTGATGATCCTAAAATGGTCAATATTGGAAAATGCTGCACTCAGGAAGAAAAAAAATAAGGTGGTGAATTTTTTGAAGAGGTATGTTGATGTTCTGGCTTACTCTTATGATGATCTTAAGGATTTTCAACCTAAAGAAAAGCAACATTTCATTCCTCTTAAGCTTGGGATCAAAACTTTCAAACAGAAGCAAATGAAATATAATCTAAAGATAGCTAATATGATTTTCCAAGAAATACAAAGCTTCTAAAGGCTAGGATCATCTTCCCTATCCACCATTGAATGTGGATTGCTAATATAGTGCATGTTAGGAAGAAGACTGGTGAGATCTGGATCTGTGTGGACTTCAAAAATCTAAATTAGGGTTCTCTGATGGACAACTATCCTCTCCCCATGATGGTCCAAGTTTTACAAGTTGTTATAGGCTTGGAGATGCTATCTATGTTAGATGGATTCTTGGGTTATAATCAAGTAGAGGTGAATACTGCTCATGAACACAAGACTACCTTTACTACTCCTTGGGGCACCTTTGCATACAAAAGGATGCCATTTGGTCCCATCAATGTTAATGCTACTTTCCAGAGGGCCATGGACTTGGATTTTGGAATTTTTAAAGGGAAATGCATTGTTGTGTATTTGGATGACTTGACAGTGTTTTCTAAAGTAAGAAAAGATCACATCCAACACCTTGAAACAATATTGCAGAAGTGTAGAGAGCATGGGATTTATTTAAATCCTAATAATTCTGTGGTTTTTTTCACAAAAGGAAAGTTGTTGGGACACATGGTTTCAAAGGAAGGGATTAAGATTGATCTTAAAAGAGTTTAGGCCATCCAGTAAGTTCCTCTTCCATCAAGTAAGAAAGGTTTCCATTTTGTCTTTGGTAAGATCAATTTCCTGAGGAGATTCATCCCTGATTTTGTATAACTTACTATGAGCATTGCTCACATGATGCAAGGGAAGAAATTTTTTGGTTAGTCCTCTGAAGGGAAGAAATCATTTGAATACATTAAACAAGCTATTGCAAAGACTCTAACCTTGGCGTGCCTAGAATTTAACAGATATTTTATTATCTATTGTTATGACACTGAAAATACCTTAGTTGTTGTGTTAGCCCAGAAAAATTGTTGAAGATCGTGAGCTCCTAATTGAATTTATGAGTTATGTCTTAAAAACCCATGAGCTAAAGTACACCATGATGGAGAAACATGGTTTTGTAGTTTTCAAAGATGTTAAGTAGTTTAGGTTTTACATTCTTAATTCTCATTTTGTGGTGTTGGTGCCTGCTACAACAATCAAATCCATTCTTACTTAGCAAGAATTTGGAACCAAGAGAGGTAATTGGGTTGCAAAGGTACAAGACTATGATATTTATATCAAGCCAAAAAAACTAGTTTGGGGTAAGGTCTTGTGTGAACTCATTACTAAGGGACCTACCAAGGAGTTATCTAAAGATGAGGTTTATGCCCCTGTTGTTTTGTTCCTCAGCTCAATAGATGCATGGTATGCTGACATTTCTCACTTTTTGAACTATGGAGAATGTCCATCTCACTTGAGTTCCAAAGAGAAGGGAGCAATCAAACTGAGGTATGCACAATATGTGCTATGGGAAAATGCTTTGTTCAAATGAGACATATATGGGAGGATTTTGAAGTGTCTATACAAGGAACAAAAAAATAAGTTGTTCTCTAATTTTCATGACCAGGCTTGTGGAGGTAATTTCTCCTCTGTTGTAACAGCTCATAAAATAATTCATGTTGGTTATTATTGGCCCACTCTATTCAGAGATGAATCAAAATGGGTTGGTAAATGTGAAGCATGCCAAATGTTTGTTGGAAGACCTAAGTTGGTTTATTTTCCTCTCAATCCTGTAGTGATTGAAGAGCCATTTTAATAATGGGGTTTAGACATCATTAGAGCACTCAATCCATCTTCTAGTGCTGGACATACTCATGTGTTGATTGCGACAGATTTCTTCACCAAGTGGGTGGAAGCCATTCCAGTCAAGAGCAATAACTTTGAGGTAGTTTGCAACTTCATTAAAGAAAACATATTGAGCAGGTTTGGGATCCCAAACAATATTATGATGCACAATGCCTCTAACTTTTATGATCTGAAAACGTGTGTTGTATTTTTTTCACTTTTAAAAGTTTCCAAATATTGTGATATTATTAACCAATTTTAAGTATTTTAAACTTCACAAATTGATTAAATTCTGATTATTATGTATCCAAAGAAGTGCATAAAACTTGGGTAATAAATAAATAATCAGAAAAATGAAAACACTTAGATAACAAACAAGATTGTTTACGAGGTTTGGAAATCATACGTCCTCGGGTTCATGGTGAACCGATCCATTAATAATATTGAAATGTAAGTACAATGACTCTTAAAAACAACCAATAATGAATCAAAACCTGTAAATGAGCTGATCAATGTCCCAAGAACTCTGAAAAATAGCAGAAACTGTCCCAAGAATGATCCGTGGCTCCTACAGTGTTTTCACAATGTCATCTCCCTGCAACTACATTAGAAAAACACCTAAAAATGGATATTTAAAAAAATTCTATGAAAAAAATATATATCTAAGATCCTCTTTGAATTCTGAACACTTTTCATGTTTACACCAAGTCACTTTTCAGACCAGAAGTGCATTGAAATTCATGTTTTCCAACTAGCTGTCTTGTAGATCCCTATTAAAAAATACATTCAAATATTCCAAAAGTAGGTTAAAACTCAAAAAAAAACATCAAATCTTACATAGTTGGAATCATCTCATAATTCCCTCCATTTCACCTTTTTACTCTGAGTTCCCAATCTAAGTGCAAGGCCTTCAAAGTTGGTGTTTTATGAGAACTTCCTCCTTATGGCTTTTACACAGACCTGATACCTCCCCCTTACAAATACAAGTGAGCTTATTCTATATTATTTCCAAGAGGGTGGTAGATTGGTAAGGCCACCTATATTTTTTGGATGAGGTTAGGGGTTCAAATCCCCCCTCCTCCTATGTCGCCTCTTTTTTTTTTATCCCACATTTAAATGCATTTTTTGTGGAGGAGGTTTTAAAAAGACATTGTTTTAGGCTTTATTAAAGCCTTTTCACGTGGGTTTTTTAAGTAGTCAAAGGACCACTTGGGCATAATCACCCCCACCTTATTCTCACATGGATTTCCATACCTAGAATTTTTATGCCCCCTACCACCGCTTCACTCCTCCTCTATGTGGAAGCATAGCATGCTGGCAATTTATGTGGGTTTGGAGGATTATGTGGTTATACTAATGTTTCAACATTAATATAAATACATGCTTGGCATTTAGAAATAATGTATGAAAAATAATTACAAAGTAATATGAAATTTGACAATGGTATTTTTATCCTTTTGCCACTTTTCTGATGTCAAATGAGCCACTTGGCCAATTGTGCATGCTTCCACGTCACCATGGCCTGTTGACCAACATTGACCTTCTAGTTGACCAAACTTTGACTGGACATATCATAAGCTCAGAGTGTCTGTTTTTCACGTTCTTACCATCATCGGAAAGCTATCTGAAGGCGCTACTACACTAGCATATTTTAGGGAAGTTTAAGGAACATTTTGACACAGAAAAATATCCCCTGATCACTCCTCCCTACTGAGAAGGTTTTTTGTCCACAAAAAGTTGTGTATCAACCCACAAATAATGTTATCTCTTCTTGCATTGCACAAACACATACAAGAACCAAAAATAACATTATAGGTTAAATAAATGTAAATAGTTGATTAGTTAGTCACATAATCGATCAGATAATAACACCCAATTAAGCTAGTGTTCAACTGAAACGCTTGAAACCCTGTCAACTCTGCACACAATTGTGAACTGTCATACCCCCTGTAATGCCATCACAAATAAATGACCAGATAATAACACCCACTCTATTACGGAAAGCTAGTGTTCAACTGTCACTTTGTGATATGGCCAGTTACTTAAATTACAATTTCATAAACACAGATTAGTATACCAGACATCTAAACTGCCCACTATCCATCTGAAACTGTAACCATTGCAAGTATTCACTATCCAGAATAAAATAGACTATCAACGCCCAAAAATAGCTATAGTCAACAACTAAATCCATGTGAATCTGTCAAAAATATTGTATCGCCACCACAAATAATAAGTTAGATAATAACACCCATCTATAACAGAAGCTAGTGTTCAACTGACACTTTGTGATTATGCTGATTACAACTAAAAATATTCACTATCCAGAATAATTAAACCATCAACACCAAAAATGGATATAGTCAAAATCTGAATCAACGTGAATCTTCCCAATATTCTATCCATACACTGAACTGTAAAGGGATATATTATACATTGTATGCTTACCCAAAATGGTGAACTGCCATAATCTGCAAAAATGATCACCTGGTGCCTTTGCAAACCAGTTTGTTAGTGTAATAAATTTACCTTCCCTAATTGCAACCACATTTGATAGTTATAAAAATCAAAAATTCCCAAAATAAGGGTCTTATAAGTTAGTGCAAATAACACATGTGGATACAACAAGTTTGTCTATTTATTACAATATCAAACAAGTGCCCGAATGGGTCTTATAAGCATCCATAATATTTGCACAAATGACAACACTATAAAATTACAAGTTTCAAAATAGACATTCTGATGATGCTCATATCCCTGCATACTATTGTCAGAAATGGAACTACCAACCAATCAAAATGTGAGAAGATGAATATGAGTATGATGAACCTATCACTCAAATCTTCTCTATGTCTACTTCCATTCATTTTCAAAGCTTAAATATCAACTTCGGAACAAATCCTTATCAATCAACAGGAATCCCTAAAATATAGCTCTGAAAATTTTTGCTTGCCTACTATCAACAATTTACTGTAGTGCAAAACCATAAAGTTGAGGAGTATGATTTTCCCAACCAATCACTTGGGTTTTTCTGTTTTGGTTGTTTTACCTCCTCAGTACCAAAATGAGTTTTAGTTAGGTTTAGTACTGTTGGTTTTACAATACTATTCTTTTTAACAACTTTCCAATTTTGTTGTTTAGGAACAAACCAACAAACCTTAACATCATGGGAACAAAATTTAACTTCCCTATTTTTAGGAGTCTTACCTGTTTTTCCCTTCTCTAAACTCTATCGAAGAGAATGATTCCTCTGTTTAAGGGAGGTAACATTTAATTGCCATTTCTCGCATTTCCCTGGTGAGACTGGTCTTTAGCACCTGCCTTATCATTCACAAAAGGCATTAACTTCTTAATCAAAAATTTTCTCTTCCAACAATATGCAACAGAATGATTAGTACCTTCACAAATGTGCAAGGGAAAGCATATTTCTGCCTACTAAAGCTATATTGTTCCAATAATGAAAGAGTGTATTAGAAGTTTTAGGATTTGATTTTCCCTTAGTGTTATTTTTAGTGTAAGTGAAAGGAGGTGGAATCTGATTACCTCTTTTACCTGTTTTCTTACACCTTTCATTGTTCCTCCTGATGGCAGAATTCTGCAATTATAGTGGTGTGGACTCTTTGCTGTTGGAAGCTTGTCTTCCTTCAGCTTCTTTGGAACTTTCTCTAATTTCCATTGGCCTACTAGAATAACCCAAACCTACAAATCGAGGTTGATCCTCTACCTGTATTAGGTTAGCATCACCTTGTCCATTTTTACCAAGGTCCTTTCCATTAAATCCCATCTTAACCATTAGTTTAGACCCAATTCCCTTAGTGTGTTTTTCAAACTGACCCAGAAACTGAATGAGATTTTGTAAAAACTTTGGGAATTCTTTTTCCTCAGTGGATTGTATCTACTACCTTTGGGAAAAAATCTCCACCTTCAATGAAAACTTTCTGGTATTCTAAACTCCACTTAAATTGATTATTGACATACTTTTATATTCGATTATTATGCTCCATCCATAGAAGTGCCAATAGAAATATATTTCCATACTTAGTATATGCAAATTCTACAATAAAATATGATTAGAATAAATTTGAAAACACTCAGATAACAAACAAGATTGTTTACGGGGTTCAGAAATTCCTACGTCCCTAGGTTCGGATTGAACTGATCCATTAATAATATTGAAATGTAAGTACAATAACTCTTTTGGACAAACAACCAATAATGAATCAAAACCTACAAATGAGCTGATCAATGTCCCAAGAACTCTGAAAAATAGTCCTCTTTCTTGAAACTGTCCCAAGAACGATCCGTGGCTCCTACAGTGTTTTCACAATGTGATCTCTTTGCAACTACGTTATAAAAATACCTAAAAATGGATATTTAAAAACATTATATGAAAACAAATCATATATCTGAGATCATCTCTGAATTCTGGACACTTTTCATGTTTACACCAAGTCACATTTCATTGAAATTCGTGTTTTCCAACTAGTTGTCTTGTAGATCCCTGTTAAAAACTGCATTCAAAGCTTCCTAAAACAGGTTAAAACTCAACAAAAACATCAAATCTTACATCGTTGGAATCATCTCAGAATTCCCTCAATTTCACCTTTTTACTCCAAGTTCCCAATCTGAGTGCAAGACCTTCAAAAATGGCGTTTTCTGAGAACCTGCCTCCTTATGGCTTTTACACAGACCTGGCACTTCCCCATTACAAATACAAGTGAGCTTTATTTATACCACTTGCAAGAGGGTGGCGGATTGGTAAGGCCGCATTATCTTTTTAGATGAGGTGTTGGGTTCAAATCCCCCTTTTCCATAGGTCCTTAGGCACCCAATTTAAAGTATGAAATGGATTTGCTAAAGAAAATATTATTATTATTATTTTAAATCCAAAGCCACTAAAAACCTGCCAAGTGTCACGCCCCTAATATGTCATTTGTACACATCAGAGTGTGTCATGTCATCATTTGACCACAACTTTGACTATGCATATCTTTCGCATATGAACTCAGATTTAGTCCGTTCAAAATGCGTCAAAAAGCTCTCGGCGATATATACACAGTTGTGTTGAGTCCAAATGATTTTAATACCATCAATTTTACCGTTGACTAAATGTGTGACCATACTTTGACCCAAACTTTGACCAGTCATATCTTTTGCATACGGACTCAGATTTTGACATTCAAATAGTAGACAGAAAGCTCTCAGATTCCTCTTTCTCATTTTGCATTTTTTCATTGCTGACTAAGCCACTTGGCCAATTGTGCATGTGTCCATGTCATCTTGTATCTGTTGACCAATGTTGACCTTCCAATTGGCCAAACTTTGACTGGACATATCTTTGGTAGATACTCTAATAGGTTGTAGTTTGAATAATTTTAATGAATGAGAGTGTTCCCATTGAGACACCATACTTTCTGGCTTCTTTTGACATCTAATCATGTAAATAAAATCTACAAATTAAGACTAACATTAAAAACTTTGATCAAACATCAACAATCTACACAAGGGGTGTGTGGATTTAATGTGTAAGGTGTATACAAACTAATTTAAAAAGTTTATTGTACTATATAAGGAATCTTAGAATGTTATGCACATGAGTTTCATAACAAGGATTAATGGTTTGCGGATTGGGATAAGATTACACAAAAATACAGTATTCCATGGGTTGGTTAGTGTTACGTGGCTTTGGGTAAGCTTGCAAGGTGTTGCAATGTTGTGGCTAATTGCCAGCCTTGCTGTATGTAATGGAAAGTTACACAAGCTATGGAATGAGGCTAAAGAACCTCAAATATTTTCTTTACTCATCCATGCATCATGAGATGAGTGCTAAACAAGATAACTTCTACAATAATGTATTAAACTAAAACACTATCATTTTATCTCTTACTACTCTATGATTAGTTAAAACATAAATTGAACGTAGTTAAACCTATGAGCAATCAAATTAGATTTGTTGTTTCTTCAATGGAGATGAAGAGGTCTCTCTAAAATGGCTATAAGACCAAGTTAGATACCCTCCTACTAACCTACTATGAAGTTATGGATGCAAGATGGAGGAGCTTCAACAATGGAGGATAGCTAAGACCAAATGCCTATTAGCTTAGCTAATGCAAACGCGGTATAATGCCAATATCTCCAAATGTGAGAGATATTTGTTATGAAAACAAGGTATAAGGTTGAGAGGGAGGCGTGACCCTTCCATTTATAGTTTTTCACTTAGGATAGTTTGGAATTTGGGTGCATGTGGGATTAAAGCTCAAAAAGCACTTTAGGATTAGATTAGGATAAATATGCTTTAGGATTAGTTAAGCTTGCTTTAGGCTAGTTAACTAGTGTCTTTAATTGACTGGATTGGATGAAATGCTAAGTGTAAGCATATTTTAGGTGTCTACATTTTCCCCTCTTTGGGGTGGAGTAAGTAACGTCACTTCAAAGAAAGTAGACAAGCATAAACAAGTATAAAATGTTGAAGGGATATAATAAAAATGAGTAAAATGAAGGATGCCCCCTCGATTGTCGATGGGGTGATATACAAACTCAATTGACGATCAAAAAGGTGACAGAAAGAGAACAGAAGAAAGAATAGTGTGGAGAAGAAGAAAGGGGATATATAAGAAAAAGGAGTATGAGGAAGGGGGATTGAGACAACATCCATCCAATGCATTTAAAACCACTTTATTTTTCATCATATTGCTAGAGATCTTCATCATCAGTTCTTATTAAAAATAATGAACAAAAGTGTAGTATGACATGAAAAGCCATATACAAACAAATGTCCATTTCTAAAAAAAACCAAATCCATGCAACATACAAAATGGAATGCAATACGAGAAAGTAAAATATTCATAGCTACATGTAACATACAAAATGAAATGCAATACAAGAAAGTAAACAAGCTAACCCAACAGAGAAACATAATGCAATGTTTTTGTTATCGAGATTCAGTTCCAGCCTGTGCAAGTTAACGACAAGGGTTATGATGGTGCCCCAAGAAAGGATACATGTGAGGAGAATAATGGAGGACACTTTGGTCTAATGAAAAAGCAATGTCCACTACGAAATAGTACCAGGAAACTCATTGTGCCCCAGCATACAGATGAAGTAAGCAGCCTAGATTTTATTGATGGAGGTCAATAAAGATGATCTGTGAGTCATGCACATGAACAATTGAGAACCAAAGAGTGATGTTTTGTAGGATGATTTATATTGTTTTTGATGTTTTCTGAAACATATTTGAATGTTTTTTATTTTTCTAACATATTTGAATGTTTTTTATTTTTTTGAAAGTTATCTTAAACCATGTACAGGAAGACAAGGAAACATGGATGCCCCTAGCGATAGATGAGATGTACAAGAGCATAAGGCCATGTGTGTACGAGAAAGGTGAAGATGTAAAAATTCCCCAATGATTAGGTGGGAGTATTCAAAGGCAAAATCTTCACAGGTAGAAGTGAGACCCAAGGTCATTATGGATAGGTTCAACATGATGTGGTAAACATAAACCAATGAAGTGCTGGGAAGAAGCAAGGATGTACCTAGCATAAGTTGGCCTAAAAGTACATGATAGAAAGGAAGGAGAAGATTGTTTTTGTGAAAGGGGACAAAGGTGTCTGAAAACATGGCAAAAAATTAATCTTATACACATGGATGTTCTGAATGATGTGAATGATATGAATGTAGCTTAAAAGCCTTGTGATGAAGAAGTGATTAGAAAAAGGCACAAATTGTGAGACGAGATATGGACTAGAGTAAGAGTCTGAACAAGGTCAAAAAATGACACTTGGTAACATACTAATCCTACTTACTCGTAGAGATCTAGTGTGTGCAAATGGAATTTAATTACCTCTTGAAAGGAAGATTTAATAGACAACAAGTGAAGACACCCTATCCAATGTGTAGGAATGATTGATTTTGATAGGTGATAGGTGATTTTGTGAATGAAATGGTAGAAGTATAGCCGTACATTACTCCACAGCCAGCCAGGCATCCATAGCCCTAACAGAGATGCATTTGATTATGATCACAAGATTGTTTCTACTGCCAGTCAGGCGTCCATAGCCCCGATAGAGATTATTGGAAATACCACAAGAGAGATTTATATATCAATTTTCTTTTGCTTTGTAGCTTTTAGATTTTGATTGATTTATTTTGATTCTTTTTTCTTTTTGAAAACTTATTTTAGCTCTCTTGTTTGAGAAAGGGGTTAAGAACCACTAATGGCTTAATGGAAGGATATGAAATTGATTGTGATGAAGACATTCGCCTAGTGTCAACAAATATGTCCAAAATTTCTTCACAACAAGTGTATTAGATGGTGATTGTGACAGGATATTTACAAGGTCAGTTGTTCTGTAATTTACCAAGGTGATAAAAGAACAAGATCAAACAGATACCATAGATATAAATGTCACAAAATCCATGTGAATAGGCTAACCAAAAATATCACTGAATGGATGTAAATGGTAGGAAGATTCATGCATAGAGGAATAGATAAGAAAGGGAAGAAAGAAACATCCATGTGTATGTAATACCTAAGTGCAATGTTTGATCTTTGTACCTTTGATTTTTCTTGTGTTTTCTAAATTTTTTTGTATTTTTGAATTTTTATTTTTTTTAGCTTTTTGATAGTTTTAAGGGTTTGGGACCAAAAACATCACTCCATGTGATAGGATCCAATAACGATTTTTGTGACTTCCTTGATAAGGGAGACTAGGTGAATTTTTTTATCAAGAGTTATGTTATCCCCTATCTCAATGATCGAGGTGATCTCATACTCAACAAATGACTACGATTTATCATGAAACAAGGATTGTTCATGCGGGAGCTTGAGTTCCCTATCCATAGAGTTTTATGAACTTTGCGCTAAACTTGATGGTTGCATTGGTGTGCATTCTTGAATTGTGCTTGATTTTAACCTTACAGATCATTTGAGATTGCTCAAGTTATGAGGGATTTAAAGCTTTTGGAAGTCTTGAAATGAGCTTGATAAAGAACCTTGTTTGGGTTTCTTATAAGCTGACGTGAATGAATTTTCTGATACCCTGAGAAGGAGAATAAAGAGAACGTTGACGTTTAGAATTGATGTGAGAAGTGACTGCGGGCTTGCCACAACCATTGATAAAAGAAAGATGTGATGGATGAAAAGGATACTGGTCCAAGAATTGAAGAGGATGGGCTACGAGGAGGTGAGCCACTAATAGAAGGCATGACGAAGGGTTGCTAGAATAAGGCCCTAAGATGGAAGAAATTAGGCTACTCAGAGGACATGAGCCTATGGCTAGAAGAATATGACGAAGGGATACTAGGATGTGGCCCCGGGATAGATGAGGGGGGACTACTTAGGGGTATCCCATAGATAGAACAGAATGAAGGGGCTACTAGGATGTGGCCCAAGATATATGTGAGGGAATGGGACTACTAGGAGGTGGTCCCACAGAGTAGAAAAAGATGAAGGGCTACTAGGATGTAGCCCCAGGAATAGAAGAAGATGATGGGCTACCCAGATGGTGATCCACAACTAGAAAATGGAGGATTACCCGGGGGTGGCCCAAGTATAGAAGAAGACGTTGAGCTACTCAATGGTGACCCATAATTAGATAATGGAGTGATACCTAGGGGTGGCTCCAACGATAGAAGATAGGTCATGGGTTACTCAATGTTAGACCCGAGACATCTCATCATGCTCAGAAGAATGATGATAGATAAGGAATGATTGGGCAATGAGAAGATATGCCATGGCTCAATGCTAGAACCCGACATCTCATCATGATCAGAAGAGAGTGAATATGGAATAATAGAAGAAGAATCAAGTTCCATAACAGGAATCAAATTCTTTTCCCCAATACATGAGCATATTGAGTTCTAGAAATAATCCTTGTTTATAATCCACTAGAGGGATATCTTCATGTACTTTGATTGTTTCATCATCCTAAGAGAAATCAATCATTAGAGGTTTGTTATTATTTGACCATAGAAGGATGAATAGAAGAAATAGGTCTGATAAGCAGGGAAGATTGATTGATAGAAGAAGATGAATCGAGAGAGGAAGTAGGATTGGAGGCAAGTGTCTCATGAATGGATGATTTAGAATCTAGACCTAGATTGATTTTTCTAGAAGACGATGCAATGTAAGAGTTAGAAAATAGGATCACGTAGCCATCCATTAAGTTGCAAGAGGTAGGAGTAAAATTAGATGATTGACTAGAGGGAATCCAAGTTGTGGAACTCTTCGACGGAGGAAGAGAGTCATCGAGATGACTGATGAAGGGGGTCCTGCGAAGAAAGGGTGATGATACCGTGACATAAAAACCTGAATTAGATGTCCAATCAACGAAACTTGGAGTCGCACATGACTATTCAAAGGAGGAAGACATCATTGAGGTGATTTGGAATAAAGGTCCTACAAAGGAAGGGGAGGACCGTGACTCAGGATTTGATCTAGGGGTATAATCCGAACAATAGTTGGGATCTGAAGTCTTCAGAAGAAGCACAGGGAGTCTGAATGGTAGTTTGGATCTGAATTAGAAGAAGAAGAGTGGGGGAACCTAAATAATAATTTGGATTAGAAGAATCCAAACCATACCACTGACTATGAATTGAAGGTGGGGAACAGGGTACCCAACTGGGCTCTCTAGCATGAAGAACCAAATGAGGTTTAGTTGTAATGGGAATATTTTGATTTGAATTTCTAAATCTAAGTTCTGTATTGTTGTAAATGTGAGAAACCACATGATAGTTATTCATTGTTGGTGTTTTTTTAAGCACAATTGTTTAGACCTAGATAGTGTGATGGAACTCCTTCAAAGGGAAGGAAGTGACATGTCGATTCGAGTATCATAATGACATTTTATAAGTATGGAGATGTGTGTGTGATTTTCTGAAGAAGGTCTAAGGAAAATATAAATTGTGATGACATAATATTGATGAGAATGAAAAGGATTGTCCTAGAAAACAATATTTCTCGATGAATAATCATAAGGAACAATCATGTAAGTAAGTGTGAAATACAAAACCAATCAACAAAGAAATACACCCTATGTAAAATGTACGTGTAAAATAATATTTTGATGCAAAAGATGATCAACGCAATGTCAATATTTACGTCAATATTGAAATGAACAAGGCGTAAACATTAATAAATGAAGATCAAATGATGAATCAATCTGAAATATGATGATGATCTTGAAATCAAGATCAAGTGGCCATCAAAGATATAAGGACGCATCCATGCACTTTAGACATTTAACAACTCAGCTGCAAAAATGGATGAGTGTAAATGGACAAAAATGTGGTGAACACTATCTATGACAACACTCTTCAAAGATGCTTTCTCTTGCCCCAAATGGGTAACAAGAATGCAAAGGTGTAGATCAAAAATATGAAAAATAAACTAAGTGCCACTTGGGAAGAGCTTCGCCTCGTCCAAAGGTGAGAAAGAATCTAGGCTAAGTGAAATTTCATCTAATTTCCATGATGAAAGGCACTTAGATCCAAATTTTAAGTGGATTATTTTCTTTGTTCAAAAAATAAGGTTCTCAATCCGCACAAGTTATCACTTCATGATGGCCAAGATGCAACAAAGGACTAGTAAAGTGGGCCTCAAGAAAAAATGGCCTCCTTAATAAGATCTCTCAACTCAGTGTTACAAAGCCGTCTAAGAGTGGGCACGATTTACCCAAAAAGTCACACTGACTAATTTTGGAGTATCTTAGCTTTGCCCCCTTCAAGTACAGTGGGTACTAATTACATTCACCGGGCGTGCCAAATGTATGCAATGGAAAGTTTCACAAGCTATGAAATGATGCTAAAGAACCTCAAAGCATTTCTTTACTCATCTAGGCTACAAGACCAAGTTATATACCCTCCTACTAACCTACTATGAAGTTATGGATGCAAGATGGAAGAGCTTCAACAATGGAGGATAACTAAGATTCATTTTCTATTAGCTTATCTAATGTAAATTAGGTCTAATGCTAATATCTCAAAATGTGAGAGAGATTTGTTATGAAAACAATGTGTGAGGTTGATGGGGAGGGGTGACCCTTCTATTTATAGTTTTTCACTTGGGAGAGTTTTGAATTTGGGTGCATGTGGGACTAAAGCTCAAAAAGCACTTTAGGATTAGATTAGGATAACATGATTTAAGCTTAGTTAATATTGGTTTAGGCTAGTTAAACTTTGATTAGCAAGTGATTAGAGACTTGTTGAGAGTTGGGAGGGGTTTGGATAACCAATTGTGACTGATAGATAGCCTACGAAGCCAATAGAAGTGGTCTAGAGAGAACTAGGGAGGTTCTGAATGGTCGAATGGAGGAATGTTTAGCTAATAAGAGAGATATTAGCCAAATAAGCTGATTATAGGAGGAATATGACTCAGAAGGTGTCGTGAATGGGCATCTAATAATGGGGCTAAGAAGGGTTGATCAATGAAGTGACATTAATTAAATAGATTGGATGAAATGATAAGTGTAAGCATATTTTAGGTGTCTACACTTGCATCTAATGAAAACCATTGAAGATTCAAGTTTCAGTAGCTCTTTGGATAAGATGATTTTGTACCTTCAAAAGCTCAATGAAGACAAATTGCAAGTGGTGGATAGGATATCAGCTTATCAATTGAAAGTGAAGGCTTTGTTTGATAAGAAAGCCAAACCCAAAGTCTTCCAAGTGGGAAAAATTGTGTTGGTTTGGGACATAAGACATGAGCCATGAGGAAGCCATGGTAAGTTTGATTCTCTTTGGATTGGTCTTTTTAGAATCAGACATTTTTCTGGAGAAAAATCTTTTTAGTTTGATTACATGGATGGTTCTCCTCTCACACTTCCTTATAGTGGGAAGTATCTTAAGTTGTTCAATTCCTAGGTGGGTAGGAAGTCCTTTTTATATTTTGTCTAGTGTTTTGGCTTTGGCCATTCTTTCGTGCTTTGTTTTGGGTCTTTCCCAGTTTTGGCTTGTTTTCTTTCCTGTTCCTTACTATTTTTGTTGCCTTGTATTGGTTTTGCTTTGGAATCCTTTTCATAATGGATAAGGCACTGGTCCTCTTTCCCCAAAGTTATCTGTAGTTCTTGATCTTACCTTGTGTCTTTGTTCCAAGCCAAGTCATCCCCAGAAAGAGCCATCTTTTGTCGGCCCCAAAATTCCCCTCTTTTGGAGTCAATTTTCAAAAAAATTGACTTTTTCCCTTAGAGTATTGAATCACGTCAAGCCTATTATTGTTTGTAATTTTCCAGTTCATGGATAAAAATTTGAAATTTGAGTGTACAATTGGATTTTCTTCTTCTTCTTTTTATTTCTTCCTGTAGTCAGGAATGACAAGTGTATCCTCCTCATCAATTTTCACCTCAGTATCCATGAGTAGTACATGGGCATCTTTGATTGGATACGTTTGGTCATTTTTCAAGTGACAACATAGGATTTTATGTGTCTAAATGACACAACTCTAGGGGTAAGGTCCAAGGGATAGTCCTTAAATAAGTGCCAGCTCTCCTCATGTCCTAGGTTCAAAATGAAGGTAAAACAAGCTAAAATCAGCTAAGTATGGAAGTTTTAGTGGATAGTGACACGTGCCTCATTAACGCAGCTTCAAGGGTCAAAGTCAGGGATAGTTCTCAAATTTTCGTTAGTCCTCCATGTGTCCCAGGTCTAAAAGGGATAGAGCCGATAGTTAAAATTGGTTAAGTATGGGTGGGTCAATGGAGGTCTCCATGTGCCGCAACGACATGATTCTAAAAGTGACATAAAAGGGCTAATTTCTAAATGAGTTCTAGATCGCTAGGTTTTCAGGGTCAATAGAGAGACAAAGTTGGCTGTTGAATAGTCTAAGCCCAGCGGAAGGAGCCACACATTAGTTTGGTGTAATTTTAAAAGGAGCTTCCAAAGCAGAAACTCAAATCAATGTCAGCTCTCCACATTTCTAGGGTTCAACATGAGTCACACAGGAACAGCCTCTGGATCGGCTAAGTTTGAAGAATTAGTGGAAGCCTCCACATGTCAACCTGGTGCAACTTCAAAGAAAAAATCTAAAGTTAGGTTCTAAATGAGCGTTGGCTCACCACGTGTCCAAGGTCAGATATACGACCCCACCAAATAGAAGGTAGACAGTCAAGGCATCTGTAGGCCCATTCCAATCAATTTGTTCCATGGGTGACCTAGATTTAAAGTTGTAAAAGCAAATCGAATGGTCCATGTTTTAATTGGTAAAATAATGAAATGGTCGTATATTTAAAAATCTGGTTTTTCCGCCATTATATTTTCTTTACAAATCAAGAATTCGCAAGGACGTGAGTGATTAGAATAATTTATAACTGTTTCTTGCTTACTCGAGGAAGTTGTAACCATCTCTGGTAAGCTATATTATGGGCTTTCAAATTCATTTTAGGGGGTTGGAATTTTGATTATTCTAGAACTGTAATTTCAAATTGGAAGAAATCAATACAAAGGTTTTTCCTCTTTTCTTTTTCTTTCTCTTTCTTTTTGGTTCTGATATGTGAATCATCTAATCCTTGCATGCTTGGAAACTTTGTGTTCTAGTTTGTATAATTTCTATAACTTTGAGTCTATGAATTGCGTCTGTTATAAATGTGGATGGTTCTATTATGTATCTCATTTGCAAGATACATATAAGGGTTTTCTATGCCATCTCTTTTCCCTAAAAGTATTTTCTTCTTTTTCCTCTCTCCTCTCTTCAAAGTCTTCTATCCTCATGTATTTATAACTTTCCAAGCTTAAAACACATTTCAGGATATTGGTAAACCACCATTGAATGAAAGACTATGCATTTATACATAGGTCTTTCCCCTACTTTCAATAAGGGAACCTCTCTTATTAAAGATGAGGGAATTGCTTATCCCTTGACTGTGGTTTCATCTTAAGTGCTAACCTAAAACCCAACACCTGATAAGTTAAAGAAAGGGCTAGGAGAGAAGAATGAGTTGGAGGCTGACATAAATAAGGAGTATCCTAAACTCTTTTTCCCAACCAAGGATTGAGGAAAATTGTTTATTCTTTAATTTGATTCATTCTTTCATTATGGAATAATTTATTCTTTATTATTCTATTATTTAGAGAGATAAGTTATGCAGCCCCATTGTTGAGGATGGAAATGTAATTAGTGTTAGGTAATTTTTGGTTTGAAAAATTACCTAAGTATTGAGAGGCCACATGGAACAGTAAGGTGCATAGTATGTGTGTAGGAATGTGTAAGTGTTAGTTGAAGGAGGGCGCACCTAGGAAAGGAACAACTACAACTTAGCTAATTTTGCATGATATAGGATAAAAATACAAAACCAGTCAGACAAAAGAAATGACCCATTAATCTTAAGGTTGAACCTCTCAGGAAATAAGAGCTGTATAAATTGATCAAAGCTAACATCATTTTCCATGTGAATTATTAATCATGTGTTTCCAATTTTATTCCCATGAGAAATAAAAATAGATAAATATGATTGTGTGTGGATTTTAGATATTTGAACATGGCATATTTGAAAGATCATTATTTGTTACCATTAAAGGAGTAGATTTTTCAAATGGTAAGTGGATCTAAACATTTTTCTGTGTTGGATGGTTATTCTGAGTATAATCATATTATGGTACAAGAATCAAATCAATTCAAAATTGCATTTACCAAAAATGGGGCACTTATGCATACAAGAAACTTCCATTTAGATTTTCAAATGAAGGAGACACTTTTTATAGATCCACGAACTTGAAATTTGATGGATTGATTAATAATTTTTTTCTTGTCTATTTGGAAGAAATAACTATATTTTCCAATATGTTGCAAATAATTTAGTTCATATTAGACACATTTTTACAAGGTGCAGGAAGTATAGCATATCTATGAATCCAAAAAAGTGCATTTTTAGTCCATGAAGGTAAATTGATGTGTCATAATGTGTCTAAGAAAGGTCTTGCCACTGATCTATAAAGGGTAAGTGCAATATTGTCATTATCGTTTCCAAATCATAAGAAGGGATTACAAATTTTTCTACATATAATTAATTATGTCAGAAGGTTAATTCCATATTTTACAAATTTAGTATAGACACTAACTTTAATGCTAAGGAAAAACATCGTTTTAAGTTGGAAAATAGTGGGGAAGCATGCTTTCAAAGTAATCATGCATGTTATTTCACAAGCTCCAACATTTACTAATCATGATTTTATCACAGATTTCATTTTATATTATTTTAGAGTAATTGAAACAATCTCAGCCATGTTGGTACATCAAAATGATGAAAAGTTAGAGAGGCCAATTTCTTTTTTCAATCAAAGCTTAGAATATTATGAGGTAAGGTATTATTTTATTGAAAAACATGTCCTTTCCTTCATTAGAATTATAAATTTTTTGTATACATTTGGTTTCTAATAATAAGGTAAATTTTAATGGTTTCTCATCCAAGTGTTAAATAATTTCTTTCTTTTAAGAAAGGATTCAAATAAGAAAAGGGTGGGCTAGATTACAAAAGTTATAGAGTATTATTTTTACATTAAGCTTACTAAACTAGTAAGAAGAAGAGGGTTTTGTGAACATCTAGCTTCAAATTTGCATGTTGAAAGAAATCAAGTTATAGTGCTCCAAAATGGTCAAGATAGAACTAATCCTTCATTACCTCAGAGATAGAGTCATGACATGATTTATTTTCTTCATACTAGAATGTACCCACAAGGTTTAGATATGATAAAAGGTAGGTATTTCCAATTATAATTCATTCCTTACGTTCTTTTTTATAATATTTTGTTTAGAAAGCATGTAACTAACATTATTTTGAGATGTATTGATTCATATCAGATTGAACATGTTTTAGAGGATTTTCATGGAGGACTGGTCATTTTGCACCAAGAGCTACAACCTTAAATATCATGATAGCAAGCTATTTTTGACCATATTTATTTAGAGATATTCATGCATGGGTAAGGAATTTTCCAAAGTGTGTTATTTTTGGAGAAAATGGAATTTAGCATCTCTTCCTCAACTTATTCAAGTAGATCATCCATTCATGCAATTGGGTTTGGATTTTATTGGCATGATTAACCCACCTTCTAGTGTAGGTTACAAATGGATTCTAACAACTATGGATTATTTCACAAGATTGATAGAAGTAATAGCTTTAAAATAAATAAACTGTATACACAAAATCACACACTTTGAGTCATTATCTAGTCTCGATTATAAAATAATATTCATATGGTTCCTAAGTAATAAAAGTAATAATTAACCCATGTCTTTGGCCACCTTTCTTTGCTTTATGCTTCTATTTTCATTCTTGCACTCTTATTTTCTCAGTTTATATTTTCACCTTTTGGAATTTTTCATTCTAAACACTATCACATAGCTAGCACTCCAACACCAGGAATCCCCATCCCCGTTGCATGCCCTTGTCCTATTATTAATTTGGTCACACTTTTTGGGTCCTTTCTAGCCATTTGAGCATCTTATCTTTTTGGAAGTTGGCCTTTTCTGGGTTGATTATGAAATTAAAGCAAGGGAATCATATAAATATAAAGTTATGTGATCATAATAAGGGACCAAGAACTAAGCATCTAATATCTCCACTGAAGGTTGCATCCATCAAAGGCATCTATAGCTTCTTTTGCATCCATCTAGTTCCATCATAAGAGACAAGGTTTGGTTCATCTACATCACACTTCATAGGAGGGGAGTTTGTTTTTTACATGCACATATTATTTACATTATACATCTAGATACTTTATCACTACTTCAAGTGCAACTAGCACAAGAGAAAACTAGGGCACAATTACACACACACATAACTACATTGGGTCTTAGATGTGGTGCAGCGCTTAGTGATAAGTCCATAATTTTTACACTTGAAGATAGTATGGCCCCTTAATTTGCATATTTAGTTTTTATGTTTGATGCTTTGTTTGGGGTTTTGTGGGTGATTCATTCATTCTAGATTTATAGAGACATTCGGAAGAATTCAACGACATATTGTGATAAAAGGTGAACAAGTGTAAACCTCTTATGACACCTCAGAGGAGGTTTTCTGAACATTTATATAGAACATGGCACCTAAAATCTAGACTAGGCTTCCCACGGGTGCCCCTATCCTTCTCCAGGTGCCCCAGTCCAACCAAATATATTGGATCGATATTTTTCTAGGATTTAATACAATGGTTCTCCATCTTTGTTGATCCAGTCTCCACTATGACACAATCCAACAACCTATTCAAATCAACTAAGGTATCTTACCATTCTTTGCACATTAGGGTTTCATATTTTCTAGCTTTGTTTGTTTAGGTATTCTTTAAGTATTTTAGTATTCATTTATATATTGCAAACTTGTATTAGATTAGGCTATTATTTTCAAGTTTAGCATAATCATTTTGGTGAACCTGAACTTGATCTTCATGCTCTTAGGATCCCCATTATTTTCTTTGATTTTCTATTTCATTCTACAATTGTATCATCATGAGTATCTCAATTAATGACTTCTTTTTTTCTAATCCTGATTTAAGGCATAGAGTCCAACATCTCCTCGTTACTAATCACATTCTTGCTGATATGAATCCATACTCCATATATAACTCTTTTGTTGATACATGTTCTCATCATATTTCTTTCCCATATAATCCTCATGTTGATCTTTCTATTTGCAAAAATGATCCACCCTTGCATATCATGATTCACATTTGCAATATAGGTATCAAGCATACTTTAATTGATAACGAATCTGATCTCAATATATGTCCCATGTCATTCCTTGCAAATATTGTTCTATCGGCTGCTAATGTTAGTCCATCATGTCTCTATCTTCATGTTTATGATGGATCTATTCATCCGGGCATAGGACACATTATTTTACCTATCACTGTAGGGATAAAAACTCTCAATACAATCATCTTTTTCAATGAATTTCTGGTTTCATATAACTATTTACTTGGTAGGCCATGGCTTCATGCCATTCAAGTTGTTTCCTCTAACATGCATCATTTTTTCAAATTTCTACATGAGGGTGTTGAGTATACTATTTTTTGTGACCATCATCCATACAAATATTGCAACCATGATCCAAATACTACACTTCCTATTCCAAGATCTAACACTATTGATGACCCACAACATATAGATGAGCTACCACATTTACCACCACTTGAAAGTTCTATTTTCATGATAGATTCCATGCCAAATACATATACGCCTCCCCCTACTTCTACCACTCCTATGATTTTTCGTCAGGGGCTTGTCCATATAACGGATTTCACTCTTGCTACCCCACCTTCTCATGTAATGACTACATCACTATGACCTCCTTTCACATGAACAATTTTCATGAATGATTATTATTGGGAGAATTTCTATTTGATCCTACTTGTGATGAAAAAGTTTATACACATGATAGCTTGACTCGACTAGAGTTTTTTAGGATCTCTATCGTCTTCCACATTCTTCTCACCTTTATCATGGATTCTTTCACATTACTGTCGCTTATGGTCTACATGTCTTTCATCTCATAATTTTCCTTGTGCAAAGTCCCTGCTCTTCTCCACTCACATTAGGGTAATCTTAGCTTGATTACATTATGGGCACATTAGATCCTAATCATATTGATATATCATTTCCCTTTCCCTTTGGTCATGTATTCATTTACAACAGTTCCTTTCTTGGTTATACGCAAAATATCACTTTTTGGTATGCACATGGATTTCCATTACCACCGTTCACTGATGCGGATTATTCTATATTATGTACAACTTACACCTCAATGGTTCATTATGTGATCAGCTCGAAGCTATTGTTTACCAAGTCTCTAATGCTTACCAAGTTGGATTTGACCCTAATATCGATGACCTTATATATAACATTAGATGATTTTAGTCTTCATCATACACACTTGGGGGCATCAAAATTATTTCCCCTAACATCAACACACATTTTACACTTACCTTAGTATGTATCTACCCTCTTTCATATACATATTGACACACACACGCTACAAAATAGACACTATATATCATACATCTTCACATATCTTACATACGTACATCTTACTTATTGCATAGAACATCTTATTTCATCGACACATCTTGCATCCTGCATTACACATTACACACTACACACATGATGATTTCTCATCATCAAAACTACTAGACATATTACACATTTTACACATCTACTTTTACATGTTACACTCACTACCCGATGACATACTCTAGTCTCACAGTCCATACTGGGATGCTGATGGTATATAAATCAAATGGACCTCATCATACTTTCCTATTCAACCATTCGACCTTTTTCTCATGCAAAAATTCTACATTAGTGATATACGCTATAGGTTACATCATCACTTCTTTTATCATCTTATGGTGATATAATTTAGGATAAATCATCATACATTATTGCACCACATCTCTATGTCACATATCATCATTACCCATTCATCACATCACACTACATATAACATATAGTTCGACCATTTCCCAATGAAAGAATATGATTTATGGTTAATTATTGACTTCTAAGGGGGCATAAAAAATTGAACCTCACTTCATAAAATTTCATTCAATCAGGGGCATGTGATTTCTATCATTCACTTTGCATTCCTTTCCATCCATCCATAACATATTGCATATCTTGGTTACATTTACTCTTTCTTACATTTACTTGTACATGTTCACTTTATTACACATGCCATATAGATATATTATATGTCATTATATTTATCATACACATATGCGTGTTCACTTTATTTCTAGTTGTGATCACAGATTATATAGGTTCATTACATGTGGCATGAATGCTTGGCACAATACCTAGTACCAGTCCCATAACAGCTCCTAGGGGCATCCACTTTCATACAATACAAGTGTTATTATTTCATTTTTGTTCATAACACCCTCCTTTACTGATTTATACATTCTTTGACATACATTTTATCCTTGTAACATGCTATCGAGTGCTTCATGTGTAGCACTTGTTATGCAGGGCTACTTGTTTCCATGGTTATCTATTACATTTCTTGTCATTATATGTCATTATTTGTGGGATTTTCCTTTTGTCTTGTGTGCACGCTTGTATGTATTTTGGTTCTTCTTCCTTAATTGTCTTGCGACATCATGAGGAATGTCCCATGTTTGTAACTCAATTTTTGTGGTCTACACTGTCTTTTTACATGTTTACTTTCATCTTAGCATATACATTATCTTCTTAGCTTACATGTCATTTTTTACATGATTTTTTGTCTTTTCTTGTACTAACACTTGTTTTCCTGGTCATTTGTTTTACATGTTCCTTGGTTTCTACCAAGCACATCCCCTTACTCATATAGGGAATAGTTTTAGCAATCAGTCCTCTTTTGCATCGTATACTCCATCGACATCACATGCACCCCAAACAAGGGGGGTATCATTTGGGTGAATTAGTCACCCAATGTAGTGGTTTACACATAATACATAACACAACATAGTACTATTATAATATAGTTCAAGGCTCATAATCAGACTTGGGTCCTTAGTATAGGGATGTCTTTCCTAGAGTGCCTATAACCAAGGGCAGTTACACATTGATTGGGTTGAACACAATCTATAAAACTCATACACATCGACTTTTACAGGGCACGTTGTACTTAACACATGTATTAATACACATCATCTGCACTAGCGTTTTATTTCAGGGAGAAGTTAAAGGATAGAGGATAACATCATACCTTCCTCTCTACACTACTTCTATTAAGTATTTGCATCACCCAAAAAACCATATAGTACAGAGATCTCTACAGTTTCAGGAAGTGGTTAAAATTTGGAGGATAAATAAGACTTTTCTCCCTACACTTCTTTGGCCAGTGGCGTGAGATCACCCAAAAAACTTGTGTGCATTGACATCATCCATAGAATCTAGTCTACACTCTTTCTTCATTGTGGATCAGGTGCACATGTTTCTTTTTCACATTTTTAGCATTTTCTTTTACATGCTTTTTATACTTATACTTGTGTATTTGACTACTTGATTGTCTTCTCTTTTGCAGGTCCATCCATATGGGAAGAAATTAGTTATTAACATCACACACATCAACATTAACAATAGGTACATCACAAACATCAACATATACACAATCGTTTCTTCCCTAGGTTCATTTTCATCACCCTTTACAATTTTTCATCTTTAGTCTCCACGGTCCATCTTTTTATCAGTCCACGCTTTGTCTAATCCCTCAGAATGCTTTCTACATTAATTTTACATGAATATCAGGTACACATCTCTATCTACTTTATGTTACTGAACATTCTTCTCAGCAACATAAAGTGGGGGAAAATATCAACAAAAAATCACACACTTTGAGTCATTATCTAGTCATGATTGCATACTACTATTCATATGGTTCCTAAGTACGAAAATAAATAATTAACCCATGTCTTTGGCCACCTTTCTTTGATTTATGTTTCTTCTTTTAGTCTTGCACTCTTACTTACTCAGGATTTATTTTCACCGTTCAACATTTGTCGTTCAGGACACTAGCACCCAACCAATACGTTAGTGTTAGGCACCCCCATCCCCTTCGGGTTCCCTTATCCTCTTTCTACTTTGGTTTTAATTTTTGGGTCCTTTCTAGCCATTTGATAATATTATCTTTTTACGGGGGTCCATCCTGATAGGGCTAGGGATTTATAATCTGGTCTGTAATTGGTGAGGACTATACGTTATTTTAAAGGGACTTCTGATAAGAGAAAAGGAAAAAAAATTGTGTTTTTTTTTCCTTTCTGAAGTCCCTTTGGGGCTTAATATGAGATCACAAGGATAACTTCATTTTTGTTTTTCCCAAGTCCCTTCGGTCCTTATGACAAGGTTTTTTTTTTTTTGTCTCTCATCTCATCCCTTCAGGATTTGAGACAAGGTAGTCGGCCTTTTTAGGGTAAATTACAAAAATCAAGTAAGGGAATTATATAAATATAAATTTATGTGATTATAAAAAGGGACCAAACACTAAGCATATACTATCTCCACCTAAGGTTACATATATCAAAGGCATCTATAACTTTATTTGCATCCATCTAGCTCCATCACAAGGGAAAAAGGTTGGTTAATTTTCATCACACTTCATAGGAGGGAAGTTTATTGTTTCCATGCACACATTATTTAAATTCAACATCTATCTACTTGCTTATTACTTTAAGTGTGACTAGTGTAAGAGCAACCTGGGGCACAATTATACACACACATACATAACAACATTGGGTTTGAGATGTAGTGTAATGCTTAGTGATAAATCCATCACTTTGGCACCTAAGGATAGTCTAACCCCTTCAGTTACATATTTTTTTTTACGGTTTGATGCTTTTTTTGGGGTTTTCTAGGTAATTCATTCATTCCAAATTTATATATACATTTGGTGGAATCTAGTGACACACACATGATAAAAGGTGATCAAGTGTGAACCTCCTACAACACCTCAAAGGATGTTTTTTGAGCATCTATGTAGATCAAGGTGCCCAAAATATAGACCAAGGTTCCCACGGGTCCCCAGACTAGTCAAATATACTAGATCTACAATTTTTTAGGCTTCTGTATGATGATTCTCCATCTTTGTTCAGCCGGTCTCAACTGTGAAACAGTATAACAACCTCTTCAAATAATTTAAGGCATCTTACACTTCTTTACACATTAGGGTTTCATATTTTATACCTTATTTTTCTTAGGTATTATTTTAGTATTCATTTATTTACTACAAACGTGCATTAGATTAGGCTATTATTTTACATTTTAGTATAATTACAAAAGAAACTTTAGCTTTAGAATTTTTTGAAATTATTCTTACAATGTTTAGTGTCCATGCTACAAGTATCTCATGTAATGCATTAGCTTTCCTTATCACAATAATAAATACATGGGAATTCAAGGTTGTAATTCATGTATCAACATTTTCCAATTATTATCCTCAAGGGAAAGGCTTAGCTGAGTCAACTAAAACAAATCTTCTCAACATTATCAAAATAAATATGGAGGAGAATCAGATATCATGACACACAAAACTGAAATAATCCTTATGCTATGATAGTATTACCCCTAAGAGGTCAATTGGAGACTATCCTTTCATTCTTTTCTATACTAAGGATGCAAGGTTTCCTATTTCTTATGAATTACCAGCTCTAGATCTATGATGGATTAGTCAAAGGAATGTTTGTTCTAAATTATGTGAATTTAGAATAGTGAACATTATGTTAAAAAAAATTCCCCTGTTATTGAAGTCTTAAAATGAGGATGTTAAATGATCTCATAAAATACATGGAAATGATGGAGGAGGATTCAATGGTAATAAGATTTATAAATTTAATAAAATTAGAAGATGTTATAACCAATGAAATGTCTACCATAGAGCTTCATCAAGATCAAGTGAAGAAATAATTTGATAAGAAATTAGTCGCAAGAACACTCAGAGAAGCATACAGAGTGATAAGGTGGGATGAAGAAATAACCAATCCTAGAATACACACTAAGTTTGACTCTTTTTGTAGTGGGCCATATCTCCAATTTGAATGGTAATGAGCTACCCATCCAAGTTAATGGGATAAACCTCAAAAAATCTTATTGAGGTCATGTTTCACCCTTTTACATAGTAGTTTTTTTATTTTTTTTATTTTCCTCCATGTGCTTCTTATGCATTTTTTTCTTAGTTTCCTTTCCATGTGTGCCTTATGTACTTTCCTAGTATGTTGTTTTCTAATATATAGATACATTTGGTGGAATCTAGTGACACACACGCGATAAAAGGTGAACAAGTGTGAATATTTTACAACACCTCAAAGGATGTTTTCTGAGCATCTATGTAAACCAAGGTGCCCAAAATATAGACCAAGGTTCCCACGGGTCCCCAGTCTAGTCAAATTTACTAGATCTACATTTTTTTAGGCTTCTGTATGATGATTCTCCATCTTTGTTCAGCTGGTCTCCACTGTGAAATAGTCTATCAACCTCTTCAAAACATCTAAGGCATCTTACCCTTCTTTACAGATTTGGGTTTCATATTTTATACCTTAGTTTTCTTAGGTATTATTTTAGTATTCATTTATTTACTACAAAATTGCATTAGATTAGGCTATTATTTTACATTTATTATAATTACAAATGAAAATTTAGCTTTGAATTTTTTTGAAATTATTCTTACAATGTTTAGTGTCCATGCTACAAGTATCTCATGTAATGCATTAGCTTTCCTTATCACAATAATAAATACATGGGAATTCAAGGTTGGAATTCATGTATCAACATTATCCAATTATTATCCTCAAGGGAAAGGCTTAGCTGAGTCAACTAACAAAAATCTTCTCAACATTATCAAAATAAATATGGAGGAGAATCAGATATCATGACACACAAAACTAAAATAATCCTTATGGTATGATAGTATTACCGCTAATAGGTCAATTGGAAACTATGCTTTCATTCTTTTATATAGTAAGGATGCAAGGTTACCTATTTCTTATGAATTACAAACTCTAGATCTGTGATGGATTAGCCAAAGGAATGTTTGTTCTAAATTATGTGAATTTAGAATAGTGAACATTATGTTAAAAAAAATTCCCGTGTTATTGAAGTCTTAAAATGAGGATGTTAAATGATCTCATAAAATACATGGAAATGATGGAGGAGGATTCAATGTTAATAAGGTTTATAAATTTAATAAAATTAGAAGATGTTATAACCAATGAAATGTCTATGATAGAGCTTCCTCAAGATAAACTGAAGAAATAATTGGATAAGAAATTAGTTGCAAGAACACTCAGAGAAGCATACAGAGTGATATGGTGGGATGAAGAAATAACCAATCCTAGAATACACACTAAGTTTGACTCCTTTTATAGTGGGCCATATCTCCAATTTGAATGGTAATGAGCTACCCATCCAAGTTAATGGGATACACCTCAAAAAAATTTATTGAGGTCAAGTTTCACCCTTTTACATAGTAGTTTTTTGTTTTTTATTTTCCTCCAAGTGCTTCTTATGCATTTTTTTCTTAGTTTCCTTTCCCTGTGTGCCTTATGTACTTTCCTAGTATGTTTTTTTCTAATATATAGATACATTTGGTGGAATCTAGTGACACACACGCGATAAAAGGTGAACAAGTGTGAACCTCTTACAACACATCAAAGAATGTTTTTTGAGCATCTATCTAGACAAAGGTGCCCAAAATATATACCAAGGTTCCCACAGGTCCCCAATCTAGTCAAATATACTAGATCTACATTTTTTGAGGCTTTTGTATGATGATTCTCTATCTTTGTTCAGCCGGTCTCCACTTTGAAACAGTTTAACAACCTCTTCAAATCATCTAAGGAATCTTACCTTTCTTTACACATTAGGGTTTCATATTTTATACCTTATTTTTCTCAGGTATTATTTTAGTATTCATTTATTTACTACAAACTTGCATTACATTAGGTTATTATTTTACATTTTAGTATAATTACAAATGAAAATTTAGCTTTGGAATTTTTGGAAATTATTCTTACAATGTTTAGTGTCCATACTACAAGTATTTCACGTAATGCATTAGCTTTCCTTATCACAATAATAAATATATGGGAATTCAAGGTTGGAATTCATGTATCAACATTTTCCAATTATTATTCTCAAGGGAAAGGCTTAGCTGAGTCAACTAAAAAAAATCTTCTCAACATTATCAAAATAAATATGGAGGAGAATCAGATATCATGACACAAAAAACTGAAATAATCCTTATGGTATGAGAGTATTACCCCTAAGATGTCAATTAGAAACCATCCTTTCATTCTTTTCTATAGTAAGGATGCAAGGTTACCTATTTCTTATGAATTACCAACTCTAGATCTATGACGGATTAGTCAAAGGAATGTTTGTTCCAAATTATGTGAATTCAGAATAGTTAACATTATGTTAAAAAAAATTCCCGTGTTATTGAAGTCTTAAAATGAGGATGTTAAATGATCTCATAAAATACATGGAAATGATGGAGGAGGATTCAATGGTAATAAGGTTTATAAATTTAATAAAATTAGAAGATGTTATAACCAATGAAATGTCTACCATAGATCTTCATCAAGATCAACTGAAGAAATAATTGGATAATAAATTAGTCGCAAGAACACTCAGAGAAGCATACAGAGTGGTATGGTGGGATGAAGAAATAACCAATCCTAGAATACACACTAAGTTTGACTCCTTTTATAGTCGGCCATATCTCCAATTTGAATGGTAATGAGCTACCCATCCAAGTTAATGGGATAAACCTCAAAAAATTTTATTGAGGTCAAGTTTCACCCTTTTACATAGTAGTTTTTTGTTTTCTATTTTCATCCAAGTGCTTCTTATCCATTTTTTTCTTAGTTTCCTTTCCCTGTGTGCCTTATGTACTTTCCTAGTATGTTGTTTTCTAATATATAGATACATTTGGTGGAATCTAGTGACACACATGCGATAACAAGTGAACAAGTGTGAACCTCTTACAACACCTCAAAGGATGTTTATTGAGCATCTATGTAGACCAAGGTGCCCAAAATATATACCAAGGTTCCCACAGGTCCTCAATCTAGTCAAATATACTAGATCTACATTTTTTAGGCTTCTGTATGATGATTCTCTATCTTTGTTCATCCAGTCTCCACTTTGAAACAGTTTAACAACCTCTTCAAATCATCTAAGGAATCTTACCGTTCTTTACACATTAGGGTTTCATATTTTATACCTTAGTTTTCTCAAGTATTATTTTAGTATTCATTTATTTACTACAAACTTGCATTAGATTAGGCTATTATTTTACATTTTAGCATAATTACAACTGAAAATTTAGCTTTAGAATTTTTTGAAATTATTCTTACAATGTTTAGTGCCCATGCTACAAGTATCTCATGTAATGCATTAGCTTTCCTTATCACAATAATAAATACATGGGAATTCAAGGTTGGAATTCATCTATCAACATTTTCCAATTATTATCCTCAAGGGAAATGCTTAGCTGAGTCAACTAAAAAAAATATTCTGAACATTATCAAAATAAATATGGAGGAGAATCAGATATTATGACACAAAAAACTGAAATAATCCTTATGGTATGATAGTATTACCCCTAAGAGGTCAATTAGAAACCATCCTTTCATTCTTTTCTATAGTAAGGATGCAAGGTTTCCTATTTCTTATGAATTACCAGCTCTAGATCTATGATGGATTAGTCAAAGGAATGTTTGTTCTAAATTATGTGAATTTATAATAGTGAAAATTATGTTAAAAAAAATTCCCCTGTTATTGAAGTCTTAAAATGAGGATGTTAAATGATCTCATAAAATACATGGAAATGATGGAGGAGGATTCAATGGTAATAAGATTTATAAATTTAATTAAATTAGAAGATGTTATAACCAATGAAATGTCTACCATAGAGCTTCATAAAGATCAAGTGAAGAAATAATTTGATAAGAAATTAGTCGCAAGTGCACTCAGAGAAGCATACAGAGTGATAAGGTGGGATGAAGAAATAACCAATCCTAGAATACACACTAAGTTTGACTCCTTTTGTAGTGGGCCATATCTCCAATTTGAATGGTAATGAGCTACCCATCCAAGTTAATGGGATAAACCTCAAAAAAAATTATTGAGGTCATGTTTCACCCTTTTACATAGTAGTTTTTTATTTTTTATTTTCCTCCAAGCGCTTCTTATGGGATTTTTTCTTATTTTCCTTTCCCTGTGTGCCTTATTTACTTTCCTAGTATGTTGTTTTCTAATATATAGATACATTTGGTGGAATCTAGTGACACACAGGTGATAACAAGTGAACAAGTGTGAACGTCTTACAACACCTCAAAGGATTTTTTCTAAGCATCTTTGTAGACCAAGGTGCCCAAAATATAGACCAAGGTTCCCACGGGTCCCCTGTCTAGTAAAATATACTAGATCTACATTTTTTTAGGCTTCTGTATGATGATTCTCCATCTTTGTCCAACCGGTCTCCACTGTGAAACAGTCTATCAACCTCTTCAGATCATCTAAGGCATCTTACCCTTCTTTACACATTAGGGTTTCATATTTTATACCTTATTTTTCTCAGGTATTATTTTAGTATTCATTTATTTACTACAAACTTGCATTAGATTAGGCTATTATTTTACATTTTAGTATAATTACAAATGAAACGTTAGCTTTGGAATTTTTTGAAATTATTCTTAATATGTTTAGTGTCCATGCTATAAGTATCTCATGTAATGCATTAGATTTCCTTATCACAATAATAAATACATGGGAATTCAAGGTTGGAATTCATCTATCAGCATTTTCCAATTATTATCCTCAAGGTAAAGGCTTAGCTGAGTCAACTAACAAAAATATTCTCAACATTATCAAAATAAATATGGAGGAGAATAAGATATCATGACACACAAAACTAAAATAATCCTTATGGTATGATAGTATTAAACCTAAGAGGTCAATTGGAAACTATCCTTTCATTCTTTTCTATAGTAAGGATGCAAGGTTACCTATTTCTTATGAATTACCAACTCTAGATATGTGATGTATTAGCCAAAGGAATGTTTGTTCTAAACTATGTGAATTTAGAATAGTGAACATTATGTTAAAAAAATTCTCATGTTATTGAAGTCTTAAAATGAGGATGTTAAATGATCTCATTAATACATGGAAATGATGGAGGAGGATTCAATGGTAATAAGATTTATAAATTTAATAAAATTAGAAGATGTTATAACCAATGAAATGCCTACCATAGAGCTTCATCAAGATCAAGTGAAGAAATAATTTGATAAGAAATTAGTTGCAAGAACACTCAGAGAGGCATACAAAGTGATAAGGTGGGATGAAGAAATAACAAATCCTAGAATACACACTAAGTTTGACTTGTTTTGTAGTGGGCCATATCTCCAATTTGAATGGTAATGAGCTACCCATCCAAGTTAATGGGATAAACCTCAAAAAAATTTATTGAGGTCATGTTTCACCCTTTTACATAGTAGTTTTTTGTTTTTTATTTTCCTCCAAGTGCTTCTTATGCATTTTTTTCTTAGTTTCCTTTCCCTGTGTGCCTTATGTACTTTCCTAGTATGTTGTTTTCTAATATATAGATACATTTGGTGGAATTTAGTGACACACACGTGATAAAAGGTGAACAAGTGTGAACCTATTACAACACCTCAAAGTATGTTTTTTGAGCATCTATGTAGACCAAGGTTCCCAAAATATAGACCAAGGTTCCCACAGGTCACCAGTCTAGTAAAATATACTAGATCTACATTTTTTGAGGCTTCTGTATGATGATTCTCCATCTTTGTTCAGCCGGTCTCCACCGTGAAACAGTCTAACAACCTCCTCAAATCATCCAAGGAATCTTACCCTTCTTTACACATTAGGGTTTCATATTTTATACCTTAGTTTTCTCAGGTATTATTTTAGTATTCATTTATTTACTACAAACTTGCATTAGATTAGACTATTATTTTACATTTTAGTATAATTACAAATGAAATTTTAGCTTCGGAATTTTTTGAAATTATTCTTACAATGTTTAGTGTCCATGCTACAAGTATCTCATGTAATGCATTAGCTTTCCTTATCACAATAATAAATACATGGGAATTCAAGGTTGGAATTCATGTATCAACATTTTTCAATTATTATCCTCAAGGGAAAGGCTTAGCTGAGTCAACTAACAAAAATCTTCTCAACATTATCAAAATAAATATGGAGGAGAATAAGATATATTGACACACAAAACTAAAATAATCCTTATGGTATGATAGTATTACCCCTAAGAGGTCAATTGGAAACTATACTTTCTTTCTTTTCTATAGTAAGGATGCAAGGTTACCTATTTCTTATGAATTACCAACTCTAGATATGTGATGTATTAGCCAAAGGAATGTTTTTTCTAAATTATGTGAATTTAGAATAGTGAACATTATGTTAAAAAAATTCTCATGTTATTGAAGTCTTAAAATGAGGATGTTAAATGATCTCATTAATACATGGAAATGATGGAGGAGGATTCAATGGTAATAAGATTTATAAATTTAATAAAATTAGAAGATGTTATAACCAATGAAATGCCTACCATAGAGCTTCATCAAGATCAAGTGAAGAAATAATTTGATAAGAAATTAGTTGCAAGAACACTCAGAGAGGCATACAGAGTGATAAGGTGGGATGAAGAAATAACCAATCCTAGAATACACACTAAGTTTGACTCATTTTGTAGTGGGCCATATCTCCAATTTGAATGGTAATGAGCTACCCATCCAAGTTAATGGGATAAACCTCAAAAAAATTTATTGAGGTCATGTTTCACCCTTCTACATAGTAGTTTTTTGTTTTTTATTTTCCTCCAAGTGCTTCTTATGCATTTTTTTCTTAGTTTCCTTTCCCTGTGTGCCTTATGTACTTTCCTAGTATGTTGTTTTCTAATATATAGATACATTTGGTGGAATTTAGTGACACAAACGTGATAAAAGGTGAACAAGTGTGAACCTATTACAACACCTCAAAGTATGTTTTTTGAGCATCTATGTAGAACAAGGTTCCCAAAATATAGACCAAGGTTCCCACAGGTCACCAGTCTAGTCAAATATACTAGATCTACATTTTTTGAGGCTTCTGTATGATGATTCTCCATCTTTGTTCAGCCAGTCTCCACTGTGAAACAGTCTAACAACCTCTTCAAATCATCTAAGGAATCTTACCCTTCTTTACACATTAGGGTTTCATATTTTATACCTTAGTTTTCTCAGGTATTATTTTAGTATTCATTTATTTACTACAAACTTGCATTAGATTAGGCTATTATTTTACATTTTAGTATAATTACAAATGAAATTTTAGCTTCGGAATTTTTTGAAATTATTCTTACAATGTTTAGTGTCCATGCTACAAGTATCTCATGTAATGCATTAGCTTTCCTTATCATAATAATAAATACATGAGAATTCAAGGTTGGAATTCATGTATCAACATTTTCCAATTATTATCCTCAAGGGAAAGGCTTAGCTGATTCAACTAACAAAAATATTCTCAACATTATCAAAATAAATATGGAGGAGAATCAGATATCATGACACACAAAAATGAAATAATCCTTACGATATGATAGTATTACCCCTAAGAGGTCAATTGGAAACTATACTTTCTTTCTTTTCTATAGTAAGGATGCAAGGTTACCTATTTCTTATGAATTACCAGCTCTAGATCTATGATGGATTAGTTAAAGGAATGTTTGTTCTAAATTATGTGAATTTAGAATAGTGAACATTATGTTAAAAAAAATTCCGCTGTTATTGAAGTCTAAAAATGCGGATGTTAAATGATCTCATAAAATACATGGAAATGATGGAGGAGGATTCAATGGTAAAAAGATTTATAAAGTTAATAAAATTAGAAGTTGTTATAACTAATGAAATTTCTACCATAGGGCTTCATCAAGATCAAGTGAAGAAATAATTTGATAAGAAATTAGTTGCAAGAACACTCAGAGAAGCATACAGAGTGATAAGGTGGGATGAAGAAATAACCAATCCGAGAATATACACTAAGTTTGACTCGTTTTGTAGTGGGCCATATCTCCAATTTGAATGGTAATGAGCTACCCATCCAAGTTAAACGGATAAACCTCAAAAAAAATTATTGAGGTCATGTTTCACCCTTTTACATAGTAGTATTTTATTTCTTATTTTCCTCCAAGTGCTTCTTATGCATTTTTTTCTTAGTTTCCTTTCCCTGTGTGCCTTATGTACTTTCCTATTATGTTGTTTTATAATATATAGATACATTTGGTGGACTCTAGTGACACACACGTGATAAAAGGTGAACAAGTGTGAACCTCTTACAACACCTCAAAGGATGTGTTTTGAGCATCTATGTAGACCAAGGTGCCCAAAATATAGACCAAGGTTCCCACCGGTCCCCAGTCTAGTCAAATATACTAGATCTACATTTTTTTAAGCTTCTGTATGACGATTCTCCATCTTTGTTTAGCCGGTCTCCACTATGAAATAGAATAACAACCTCTTCAAATCATCTAAGGCATCTTACCATTCTTTACACATTAGGGTTTCATATTTTTTACCTTAGTTTTCTCTGGTATTATTTTAGTATTCATTTATTTACTACAAACTTGCATTAGATTAGGCTATTATTTTACATTTTAGTATAATTACAAATGAAACTTTAGCTTTGGAATTTTTTGAAATTATTCTTACAATGTTTAGTGTCCATGCTACAAGTATCTCATGTAATGCATTAGCTTTCATTATCACAATAATAAATACATTGGAATTTAAGGTTGGAATTCATGTATCAACATTTTCCAATTATTATCCTCAAGGAAAAGGCTTAGCTAAGAAAACTAACAATAATATTCTCAACTTTATCAAAATAAATATGGAGGAGAATTAGATATCATGACACACAAAAATGAAATAATCCTTATGGTATGATAGTATTACCCCTAAGAGGTCAATTGGAAACTATCCTTTCATTCTTTTCTATAGTAAGGATGAAAGGTTACCTATTTCTTATGAATTACCAATTGTAGATCTGTGATGGATTAGCCAAAGGAATGTTTGTTCTAAATTATGTGAATTCAGAATAGTGAACATTATGTTAAAAAAAATTCCACTGTTATTGAAGTCTTAAAATGAGGATGTTAAATGATCTCATAAAATACATGGAAATGATGGAGGAGGATTCAATTGTAATAAGATTTATAAAGTTAATAAAATTAGAAGATGTTATAATCAATGAAATTTCTACCATAGAGCTTCATCAAGATCAAGTGAAGAAATAATTTGATAAGAAATTAGCTGCAAGAACTCTCAGAGAAGCATACAGAGTGATAAGGTGGGATGAAGAAATAACCAATCCTAGAATACACACTAAGTTTGACTCCTTTTGTAGTGGGCCATATCTCCAATTTGAATGGTAATGAGCTACCCATCCAAGTTAATGGGATAAACCTCAAAAAAAAATTATTGAGGTCATGTTTCACCCTTTTACATAGTATTTTATTGTTTTTTATTTTCCTCCAAGTGCTTCTTATGCATTTTTTTCTTAGTTTCCTTTCCCAGTGTGCCTTATGTACTTTCTTAGTATGTTGTTTTCTAATATATAGATACATTTGGTGGAATCTAGTGACTCACATGCGATAAAAGGTGAACAAGTGTGAACCTTTTACAACACCTCAAAGGATGTTTTCTGAGCATCTATATAGACCAAGTTCCCATGGGTCCCCAGTCTAGTCAAATATACTAGATATATATTTTTTTAGGCTTCTGTATGATGATTCTCCACCTTTGTTCAGCCAGTCTCAGTTGTGAAACAGTCTAACAACCTCTTCAAATCATCTAAGGCATCTTACCCTTCTTTACACATTAGGGTTTCATATTTTATACCTTAGTTTTATCTGGTATTATTTTAGTATTCATTTATTTACTACAAACTTGCGTTAGATTAGGCTATTATTTTACATTTTACTATGATTACAAATGAAACTTTAGCTTTGGAATTTTTTGAAATTATTCTCAATATGTTTATTATACATTCTAGAAGTATCTCACGTAATGCATTCGATTTCCTTATCACAATAATAAATACATGGGAATTCAAGGTTGGAATTCATGTATTAACATTTTCCAATTATTATCCTCAAGGAAAAGGCTTAGCTGAGAAAAGTAACAAAAATCTTCTGAACATTATCAAAATAAATATGGAGGAGAATCAGATATCATGACACACAAAAATGAAATAATCCTTATGGTATGATAGTATTACCTCTAAGAGGTCAATTGGAAACTATCCTTTCATTCTTTTCTATAGTAAGGATGAAAGGTTACCTGTTTCTTATGAATTACCAGCTCTAGATCTGTGATGGATTAGACAAAGGAATGTTTGTTCTAAATTATGTGAATTTAGAATAGTGAACATTATGTTAAAAAAAATTCCGCTGTTATTGAAGTTTTAAAATGAGGATGTTAAATGATCTCATAAAATACATGGAAATGATGGAGGAGGATTCAATGGTAATAAGATTTATAAAGTTAATAAAATTAGAATTTGTTATAACCAATGAAATTTCTATCATAGAGCTAGATCAAAGATCAAGTGAAGAAATAATTTGATAAGAAATTAGTAGCAAGAACACTCAGAGAAGCATATAGAGTGATAAGGTGGAATGAAGAAATAACCAATCCTAGAATACACACTAAGTTTGACTCCTTTTGTAGTGGGCCATATCTCCAATTTGAATGGTAATGAGCTACCCATCCAAGTTAATGGGATAAACCTCAAAAAAAATTATTGAGGTCATGTTTCACCCTTTTACATAGTATTTTATTGTTTTTTATTTTCCTCCAAGTGCTTCTTATGCATTTTTTTCTTAGTTTCCTTTCCCTGTGTGCCTTATGTACTTTCTTAGTATGTTGTTTTCTAATATATAGATACATTTGGTGGAATCTAGTGACACACACGTGATAAAAGTTAAACAAGTGTGAACCTATTACAATACCTCAAAGGATGTTTTCTGAGCATCTATGTAGACCGAGGTTCCCATGGGTCCCCAGTCTAGTCAAATATACTATATCTACATTTTTTTAGGCTTCTGTATGATGATTCTCCACCTTTGTTCAGCGGTCTCCATTGTGAAGCAGTCTAACAACCTCTTCAAATCATCTAAGGCATCTTACCCTTCTTTACACATTAGGGTTTCATATTTTATACCTTAGTTTAATTAGGTATTATTTTAGTATTCATTTATTTACTACAAACTTGCATTAGATTAGGCTATTATTTTACATTTTAGTATAATTACAAATGAAACTTTAGCTTTGGAATTTTTTGAAATTATTCTTAAAATGTTTAGTGTCCATGCTACAAGTATCTCATGTAATACATTAGCTTTCCTTATCACAATAATAAATACATGGGAATTCAAGGTTGGAATTCATGTATCAACATTTTCCAATTATTATCATCAAGGAAAAGGCTTAGCTGAGAAAACTAACAAAAATTTTCTGAACATTATCAAAATAAATATGGAGGAGAATCATATATCATGACACACAAAACTGAAATAATCCTTATGGTATGATAGTATTACCCCTAAGAGGTCAATTGGAAACTATCCTTTCATTCTTTTCTATAGTAAGGATGAAAGGTTACCTGTTTCTTATGAATTACCAGCTCTAGATCTGTGATGGATTAGACAAAGGAATGTTTGTTCTAAATTATGTGAATTTAGAATAGTAAACATTATGTTAAAAAAAATTCCAGCTGTTATTGAAGTTTTAAAATGAGGATGTTAAATGATCTCATAAAATACATGGAAATGATGGAGGAGGATTCAATGGTAATAAGATTTATAAAGTTAATAAAATTAGAATTTGTTATAACCAATGAAATTTCTATCATAGAGCTAGATCAAAGATCAAGTGAAGAAATAATTTGATAAGAAATTAGTAGCAAGAACACTCAGAGAAGCATATAGAGTGATAAGGTGAGAATGAAGAAATAACCAATCCTAGAATACACACTAAGTTTGACTCCTTTTGTAGTGGGCCATATCTCCAATTTGAATGGTAATGAGCTACCCATCCAAGTTAATGGGATAAACCTCAAAAAAAATTATTGAGGTCATGTTTCACCCTTTTACATAGTATTTTATTGTTTTTTATTTTCCTCCAAGTGCTTCTTATGCATTTTTTTCTTAGTTTCCTTTCCCTGTGTGCCTTATGTACTTTCTTAGTATGTTGTTTTCTAATATATAGATACATTTGGTGGAATCTAGTGACACACACGCGATAAAAGGTGAACCTCTTACAACACCTCAAAGGATGTTTTCTGAGCATCTATATAGACCAAGGTTCCCATTAGTCACCAGTCTAGTCAAATATACTAGATCTACATTTCTTGAGGCTTCTGTATGATGATTCTCCACCTTTGTTCAGCCGGTCTCCATTGTGAAACATTCTAACAACCTCTTCAAATCATGTAAGGCATCTTACCCTTATTTACACATTAGGGTTTCATATTTTATACCTTAGTTTAATTAGGTATTATTTTAGTATTCATTTATTTACTACAAACTTGCATTATGATTAGGCTATTATTTTACATTTTAGTATAATTACAAATGAAACTTTAGCTTTGGAATTTTTTGAAATTATTCTTAAAATGTTTAGTGTCCATGCTACAAGTATCTCATGTAATACATTAGCTTTCCTTATCACAATAATAAATACATGGGAATTCAAGGTTGGAATTCATGTATCAACATTTTCCAATTATTATCATCAAGGAAAAGGCTTAGCTGAGAAAACTAACAAAATTTTTCTGAACATTATCAAAATAAATATGGAGGAGAATCATATATCATGACACACAAAACTGAAATAATCCTTATGGTATGATAGTATTACCCCTAAGAGGTCAATTGGAAACTATCCTTTCATTCTTTTCTATAGTAAGGATGCAAGGTTACCTATTTCTTATGAATTACCAGCTCTAGATCTGTGATGGATTAGCCAAAGGAATGTTTGTTCTAAATTATGTGAATTTAGAATAGTGAACATTATGTTAAAAAAAATTCCTGTGTTATTGAAGTCTTAAAATGAGGATGTTAAATGATCTCATAAAATACATGGAAATGATGGAGGAGGATTCAATGGTAATAAGATTTATAAAGTTAATAAAATTAGAAGATGTTATAACCAATGAAATTTCTACCATAGAGCTTCATCAAGATCAAGTGAAGAAATAATTTGATAAGAAATTAGTTGCAAGAACACTCAGAGAAGCATACAGAGTGATAAGGTGGGATGAAGAAATAACCAATCCTAGAATACACACTAAGTTTGACTCCTTTTGTAGTGGGCCATATCTCCAATTTGAATGGTAATGAGCTACCCATCCAAGTTAATGGGATAAACCTCAAAAAAAATTATTGAGGTCATGTTTCACCCTTTTACATAGTATTTTTTCCTTTTTTATTTTCCTCTCGGTGCTTCTTATGCATTTTCTTCTTAGTTTCCTTTCCCTGTTTGCCTTATGTACTTTCTTAGTATGTTGTTTTCTAATATATAGATACATTTGGTGGAATCTAGTGACACACATACGATAAAAGGTGAACAAGTGTGAACCTCTTACTACACCTCAAAGGATGTTTTCTGAGCATCTATATAGACCAAGGTTCCCATGGGTCCCCAGTCTAGTTAAATATACTAGATCTATATTTTTTTAGGCTTCTGTATGATGATTCTCCACCTTTGTTCAGCCGGTCTCCATTGTGAAACAGTCTAACAACCTCTTCAAATCATCTAAGGCATCTTACCCTTCTTTACACATCAGGGTTTCATATTTTATACCTTAGTTTTATCAGGTATTATTTTAGTATTCATTTATTTACTACAAACTTGCATTATGTTAGGCTATTATTTTACATTTTAGTATAATTACAAATGAAACTTTAGCTTTGGAATTTTTTGAAATTATTCTTAAAATGTTTATTGTCCATGCTACAAGTATCTCATGTAATGCATTAGCTTTCCTTATCACAATAATAAATACATGGGAATTCAAGGTTGGAATTCATGTATCAACATTTTCCAATTATTATCCTCAAGGGAAAGGCTTAGCTGAGTCAACTAACAAAAATCTTCTCAACATTATCAACATAAATATGGAGGAGAATCAGATATCATGACACATAAAACTGAAATAATCCTTATGGTATGATAGTATTACCCCTAAGATTTCAATTAGAAACTATCCTTTCATTCTTTTCTATAGTAAGGATGCAAGGTTACCTATTTCTTATGAATTACCAACTCTAGATCTGTGATGGATTAGCCAAAGGAATGTTTGTTCTAAATTATGTGAATTTATAATAGTGAACATTATGTTAAAAAAAATTCCCGTGTTATTGAAGTCTTAAAATGAGGATGTTAAATTATCTCATAAATACATGGAAATAATGATGGAAATTAGTTGCAAGAACACTCAGAGAAGCATATAGAGTGATAAGGTCGGATGAAGAAATAATCAATCCTAGAATACACGCTAAGTTTGACTCCTTTTGTAGTGGGCCATATCTCCAATTTGAATGGTAATGAGCTACCCATCCAAGTTAATGGGATAAACCTCAAAAAAAATTATTGAGGTCATGTTTCACCCTTTTACATAGTAGTTTTTTGTTTTTTATTTTCCTCCAAGTGCTTCTTATGCATTTTTTTCTTAGTTTCATTTCCCTGTGTGCGTTATGTACTTTCCTAGTATGTTGTTTTCTAATAAGTCCCCTAGCACAATTTTATTGTTATCTTGGGAAGATGTTTTCAGTGTTCATATGATTTTAATATGTTGTAGAAATTTTCTATGACTCTATGCCCAAAGGACACTTCTAGGCAACTAGAACTTACATCTAGTAGGCATATGTTCCCTAAAGGTCACGATATTGTTATCAAAATCAGCCCCATGTTTTTTTAATGTTTTGACAAGTCATAGACAATGAGTTTCAGTGTTTTAGATTAGTGGGATTACAAAATTCAATGTTTTTGGAAAGTTTACATGTTTTGGGCATTGACCTCCATCTTGCTATGTCTTAATGACAAAGAGTTAGTCAAAACCTTGCAAAATTGGGTCAAAATGAGGAAATATAGATACAGTCGGCCTTTTGAGGAATAGGAGGAATTTTTCCTAAGTTCCTCCTATTTCTCACATTATTATTTGGGTTGTTTTTTAAATTTTGTAGTGATGTTAGGTTATTATGGCACTAATGAAATTGTTCATAAGTTCTTTGCATTCCCCGTAGACCCACCTTCTCTGAAACCTTAGTAAAAATAATGCATATCAAGAAATTCGTTCTTTGAGGGAAATGTTTGAACAATTATATGGTTCATCTTATATCCTGAAACCCTGCCATCTCCACACAGTGGAATTGAATTGGTTATCTCAAGTATTAATGGAACAATTTAAATAGTTACATTATTCCCAATCTTCCTTGATCGACTACCAAATTCGATCCAAGAAAAAATAGATAAGTCATCTCTATGAGGAACACAAGGAATAGTGCTAAAGTATCATCACTTCACTACATTCTCGAAATAATTGATCATAAAGCACATAAGGAAAAGGTAAAGGAGACAGAAAAATAAGCATTGAGCATAATAGTTAGAATGGTGTCCGAGATCCTCCATTGCCTCAAAAACTCGAATCAGAAAACTACGGCCTCATGGAAAATTTCACTCGTGCCTTTAGTTCCTTGAAATCTCAATAGACTTGACAAAGAGGAAAAGTGCATGAATAGTAAAATTTGGTGATTAGATGAATAAAGAGAACTATTCCTCCATTTTTTTAGTTTTCTGTAATGCTGAAAGACCCGACAAAATGCATGCACATCCCAGAAAATGTCCAAACAAGCTATTTGTAGTTTTTATCATTTAATATTACAAATATGGATAATGCAGAGGCTAAAATTGGCAAGATCATGTAAGTAAGACTCTATTTTTATCATTTTGAGGATAAAATTAGATAATAACATGCAAGAGGAAACCATGTTTTTTATGAGCATGCCAGAGTCATTTTATCCTATTTTCTGATAATTTTGGAGTAAGAATTTATTTATGGGAATGCACAATCACATTTTGACCATGGAAAGAGATATTTTTGAGAAAATGGGTAACATGGATATGTATCATTCATTTTATTTTCTATTTTTACATATAAAACTTACATGTTAGCTATTTTCCCCTTTATTTTCTTCCTCATTCACTATAAAACTCCATGGATTTAGTTATTAAAAATGATCTCTACACATTATGTTCATCATTCTAGAGTGATTTAGAATTTTGAGTGGAAGAGAAAGGGTCATGAGTGATCTGTTGTAATGGTTTCACCTCTTGGATCAATAAAAGATTTTTTAACTTCTTATAGACTATTTATTGTGTAATTGGTATCTATAAGCTAATTTTATCTCAAGATACTATTTTATCCCTGGTTTTAAGTTTAAATTCCATGCCTTTATGTATTTATATGTTAATTTCACTTCATAGATTGTTTTTAACTAGGTCTTTACAGGATTTTGTTGTGGATTTCATCAAATTTCCCTTCCAAAGACATTTTTTGCCACTTCTCTAGTCTATCACAACTTTAAATGCTTCTCTGAAACACTTTTGCATTGGCATATCCATTCCAAGTCAAGCATGGTGTGTGTGGTTCTTGTGGTCCATATTTTTGGTTTAAACAAGTATAAGATCATCAAAATTTCTGGTGTATCACCCCCTTTTCATTTTCATTTATTCTTTCTCCCTTTTCCTTGTTGATTCAGTATAGTAGTCTTAGGAGTATAGATAGTGTTAGGGGTTACTGTTATCCAAAATTCACCCCCCAGGGTAATTTTGATAACATGCATCAGAAGCTTGGGGCCGGAAAAAAGCAAGAAAATCGGCTAAGTCCTAAGTCCCGACAATTGGGACAGTTGGGACATCGGGGAGCGAATCGGCCGAAAAGCCGCCAAGCGATCTGGGAGCAATTTGGACGTCAGGACGTGAAAGGGTGAACCAGTCAAAGGTGTAAAAAATCACCAAGTTTTGTCCAGGACAGTTGGGCCAAGAGTACGCGGTGGACGCGAACCGGCCGAATTAGGTGAATCGGAAGAATTTGTGCCAAACAGTCCGGAACAAGTGGGACAAGAGTACGTGTGGGACATGGGGAGCTGAAAGAGTCGCCAGAAAATTAGAGTATGACACATGTCACAAGGGGAGGCGTAATAAAAAATTTTGAATAAGTGTTTTTGGCTGAGTTCTTTTAAGGGAGCGAGTTAGAGCGTTGGCCTGAGCTAATAAAAAGAGGACATGTGTCCTAAGGAGAAGGGGAGTGCGGAGCTCGGGGAGGACGTGGAGAATTTGGAAAAAGTTTTGACCAAAAAACTAAAAGGTAAAAGATGCCCTGCACCCCTGTCAACCAACCAAAGCCTGCCACGTGTCCCAAGTGGCGGGGCATGGGGGAAAAAATAGAAAATTTTCCAAAGAGTTAACAAGGTTGAAATTTCAAAGGAAAGTCCGTGGAAAGGTGGAGGAGAGAGAATTGCTTAGCGAACCAGCACCTGACACATGGCATCCAACCGGCGGAGCGCGGAAAATTTTTAAAAATTTTCCAAAATGCAAAAAGGTCAAAATTTAAATTTTTTTGCCCGACATCCTTTTTTGGGCCGTTTTTCCCTAAAACTTCAGACCTTCATATCTTTTGATCCAGAGCTCAGATTTGCACGTTCTTCATATAATTGGAAAGCTTTTGAAATTATCTACAAGATTCCATGGTCAATATCTAATTTTGGTTCAGTTTGAAGAGAGAAAATTCAAAAATGGCTTTGGTATGTGTCCATGGGCAGAAATGACCTTTCAGCGACCAAATTTAATGCAGGATGGGTCACATTCTCCTCCAATTTGGTCAAAAATGATAGGGTATGGGTTTTTAAGGTCCCCCATGCCAATTTAATGCATTTTTAGTCAATGAGGAATGGGCTCCCATGTTTTGTACATTTTCTCTCTCCTGGGCTCGACCCATGCAATGTAAAAGCCAGATTTGGCTCATTTCTTCAGGGGGAACACTTTTTGGTATAGAAAACTTCTTCTTTCACCTCCAGCAAGTGATTGTTGCAAGAATCTGACCTCTCCAAAGATTGTAACAGGTTTTCTACCTCTCTGAGGTTGTAATGCAGTGGTTTTGACATTGGAGATGATAATGCAAGCTTTGTGAATGGGTTTCAGTCCTTTGTTTGTATTATTTGCTTCATTTCAGATCCTAAATTATATCTTATCAGCATGTGTATGTTTTATGTTGCAATCTTTTGTTTGTGTCTATTTACATGACAAAAATATTCACCACTCCTTTTGGTGCATCACCATCTTTAGTTAGTTTCAATTTTTGCATTTCTATCCCTGTCTCCTTGTAATTTAGAGTAGGATTAGGATCTGAACCTCTGTAGTTGTGTAAATATAGATCTAAATCAGAGGAGTTTGAGGAACCAGCCTCTAATCTAGATATTCCTCTCTCAATTTCACAAGTCCCACACTTGGAGAGAGGTTTCCATGTTGTGTAATCACACTGGATGCGTAAGACATCATTTAGAACCTTGATTTGCATCTAGGGGTGCCATGATTTTGCACTAACAGTTTTGGCACACCCGGTGGGATACTAGAGGTCTCATTTTTATTGCAGCAAAGTTTATGTGCATATGCTGCAATTTTCTTGCTTGAAAAGAGCTATTATTTGCATATCTGGCAAATCCAAGGGGAAGAACCACCTGGTTTCAGCAGTGTAAGCCTGAAAACTCATGAGAAGAGTCACCACAAGGTCAAGATTTGGAGAAGAAGAAGTGTTGTTTGAATACCTATAATTATATCCAAGAGGAAGAAGGATTCAAAGGTCTCCATCTCCACCAAACAGAACTCTCTCAACTCCTCCACCTGGTAGGACTTTCATTCAGTCAACAAGGGTTTTAAAACCAATTAGAATGGCACAAAACAACCCCTATGTCAACTTCACAGGAAGCAGCCCACTTGCCCTCAATACACAACATCCAATTCCTATTGTAGCCTTGAAGAACATTCCCTACTTCACTGGAGAAAATCAGACTACTCCAGGTGATCATGTTAAAGACATTGCTAACCTTTGTGCAATCCATGAAATCAATGAGATGCAAGTGGCTATCAAGTTACTAGCATCTTCATTCAAGGGTAAAGCATTGCAATGGTTTAGAAGCCTTGGAGCTAGTTCTATCACAAATTGGAATCAGCTGTGTATAGTACTTCATGAGCAATTTGGAGAGAAGGGAGACAACTTGTCTCTTTTGGAGCAGCTGACAACCATCAAGAGAGCTCCCAATGAGCAGCTGACCGATTTCAACTTCAGATTTCAAAAGACTTGGGAGAGAATTCCAGTGGCAGTCAGGCCAACAGCAAAAGGTTCTTTTCTCTACTATCTCAAAGCTCTAAATTCTGATATTTCTATGTTGATTCAGTCCATGGGAGGCATAACTATCCCTATGGCTTGTAGCATTTCCATTAGGGATGAAAATTGTTTGATCCAAGCTGGAAAACTTGCCCCTAGACCTCCCATGCCATTGTTTCCAAGCTTAGAGAGTCCAAACACCAATCAAGCACCTAATTTGGCTCCTTCCCCCACTCCTAGAAATCAGAGTGCAAATGAAGCTTCCACTTCATTTCTAAGTTCCCCAAATGATCTTCAAGAATTCATGAAGCAATTGCAAAACCTAGGCAATGAGCTGGTTACTCTCAAAAGGCAGCAGGCCCAAGGTTTTAGACCTTCTTATCAGCCCCAAGCTCAGCCTAACAGGCAGCCATACCAACCACAAAAAGCCACCTAATTCCTAGCTTGCAAATATGAATCAAATAAGGCCTCCTACCAATAGACCATTTCAGCCCTACAATCCAAATGCCATATCTTCCTCTAAGGCATTGGTGCCAACACAAAACAACATTGCTCAGGAGTATGATTGGTGTTTTCCATGCAATAAGCCTCATAACCAATCCATGTGCTTCAATGGTGCTTTGAATCAAGCATTAATGGTGACAACTACTGATGTGGGGGGTGAGGGTAGTCAAGGAAACAGCCAACGAACAAGAAACATTCCAACAACAATCAGCCCCAAATGACACCACGTTGGTAAATTGGCAAGAAGAGGATTTCTGTGGCATGAACCAGGCAGTTTCCCAAGGTGTTACAAGCCAATACAAGGTCAAAAAGGAGGAATTTGGGTGAAGAACACCCATTAGCCCCATCCAATCCACAACCTTCCATGGCTCCACAAATGGTTGGCAAGCAAAATCCAATTTCAAATGCACAAGGGCAGCCAAGAACAGCCCCTAGGCCAACTCAAATACCAGTTGTTGCTGCCCAGGTGCAAGGAGTGAATGTGCAAACCAAGGGACAACAAAGAGATCCTTCATCACCATTCAGTATCATTGATCAGATGAAGAAGACAAACGTCAATATATCAATTTGGGAATCCTTATCTATCCCAGGCCAAAGAGATTTGCTACAAGCTGCCATGAAGGACTGGCCAACTTCGAATCAACAAGTTCAGATGCAAGACAAAGTGCTTACAAATGCTGCCCAACCTGAAGGAGATCATGGAGGACAGCAAGGTAAAATGTTGAAACCCCCTCCTTTCTATGTTTCATTGATCATTGGAAATTAGCTAGTGCACAATTGCATGATAGACTCCGGGGCAAGTAGCTCAGTAATGCCTAAAAAAATAAGCTTATCAGCTAGGGCTCCAGTATGAAACAATATCCAAAGGGGTAGTGCAGCTAGATGGGACAGTAGTAACAATAGTTGGGGTGATTAGAAACTTGAGTCTTACCTTACATGCCTATCCAAATGTTGTTGTTTTACAAGATGTGTCAGTCATAGACCTTCCACCACTCTTTTCCCTATGCTTGTCAAGGGACTTCACAACCAAGATTGGGGGATATTTTTCTACTGATTGGTCGCACAAGCTATTCAGAATGAGGTATGGAACTAAGGCTACAATCAAGTCTGAACCTATTGCAAATTTCCACATTGAGCCTTACACTCCAAGTCAGATCAACGCCAATTGTTCAGTATTTGATCAAGAAGACCACCCAAGCATTGATGAGGCTGACACCAAGGTTGGAAGCATCCCGGATCTAACTCTTGATGAATGGGCAAACAAGATACATGTAGTTGATCCTTATCAAGAAGTGGAAGAATCTGAGCTAGGGGTCTATTGCATACACAAAGAAAATCAGCCTATTCCTAGCATCACCAAGCCAAACCACAAAGATGAAAATGAGGTATGGCAGCTATTTTTTGATGGATCAAGGAGTAGACAAGGTGCAGGAGGTGGAGCTATGCTTGTTTCACACTCAAGGAATAAAGTACTATTCCTAGCTTTTATAATTTCAGTTTTGCATGCTCCAATAACACTGTTGAATATGAAGCCTTAGTGCAAGGGATGCATTGGGCAATCAAGAAGAGGAATAAAGAACTTGCAAGTCTTTGGTGACAATGAATTGATTGTAAATCAGGTCAAGGGACATCATGCTACCAAAAATGATCTTCTCAAGTGCTACAAGAACAGGGTGTGGGACCTCATGGAAGATTTTGAGGGATTTGGCATCAAATCCATTCCTAGGGAAGAGAATCAAGCTACTGACCAGGCATGTAGCAGGTAGGGGCAGCCTTTGACATTGTGGAAAGCATTCAACAAGACAAGGTATAGCCAAACATCCACGTGATTGTGAGGCCTTCAGTGCCGGATAACAATGTCAGTTGGCAAGTGTTTGAAAATGACCAGCAAATCATCCATTTCTTGCAAAAAGAAGCTGAGTACTCAGCCAAGAATCAAGAAAGGATTGGAACAGCAGTATGGTCACCAAGTGGATACAGCTGAGAACTAACAAGCTGCCCAAGGGACTTAATAACTTTGGAGTCCATTTTTAACCCCAATGATCAGTTTAGAAAGGAGAAAGCAAACATTCAGGTCAAGAGAGAGGATTCAGTATCCATCTGGGTAGAAGAGAAAAAACCATTGCAAGTTGGAAGGATGACAACTGAACAAGAAAGGTATGAGTTCATACAGCTGTGTCAAGAGTTCCCTAACGTGTTTACTTGGAGCTATGAAGACTTGAAAGGGTTCAATCCCAACTTAGCTCAGCATACCATCGAATTGGATCCAGATACTAAGGTTGTCAGGAAAAAACAAAGACCATTCAATCCACACATGGAGCCTCTCATGAGGAAAGAATTGGACAAGCTGATTGAGTCAAGGATCATATTCCCAATCAAGCATTCTAGTTGGGTTGCCAACTTAGTCCCAGTCAGAAAGAAGAGTGGAGAGATAAGATTGTGTGTTGACTTCAGAGACTTGAATAGAGCCTCTCTCAAGGACCATTACCCACTCCCTTCCATGGAGAAAATCTTGCAAGTTGTGGCTGGCTCCGAGAGGTTTTCACTACTTGATGGCTACTCAGGATACAATCAGATTATGGTGAATGAAGAAGAACAGTTCAAGATAGCCTTCACAACCAAATGGGGAACTTTTCCATAAAGGAAAATGCCATTTGGGCTATCCAACGTTGGTGCTACCTTCCAAAGGGAAATGGACATGGCGTTCAAAGGTTTGATTAACAACGTGGTGCTGATTTACCTTGATGACATCATTATTTTTTCCAAAAATGCAGCAGACCACCTCTCTCATTTGAGACAAGTCTTCACGAGGTGCAAGAGATTTGGAGTGTCTTTGAATCCTAAGAAGTGTATCTTTCTTGCACATGAAGGAAATCTCATTGGCCATATTGTCTTTAAAGAAGGTTTAGCAATTGATCCAGAGAGGGTTGAAGCCATAAGAGCACTACCATTGCCAAGCCACAAGAAAGCCCTTCAGAGTTTCTTGGGAAGGATAAACTTTGTTTGGAGGTTTGTCCCAGATTTTGCAGCCCTTGTCAAGCCCATCACCAAAATTTTAAAGAAGATCATGGCTTTCAAGTGGACAGCAGAAGGCAAGGAGAGTTTTGAAGCAATCAAAGAAGCTATCTCTCAAGCACCAACTCTCATCAACCCAGATTTCTCCAAGGATTTCATCCTCTATGCATTTGGAGGTAATGATACTATTTCTGCCATTTTGGTACAGCAGAACAAGGATAATGATGAGCAGCCAATTTCCTTCTTCAGCCGGAGCCTAGATGACTATGAGGTGAGATACTCTTTTATTGAGAAGCATGTACTTGTAGTAATCAGAAGCTTGAAGAAATTCAAGCATTTAATCTCAAGCAACAAGGTCCAGTTGCTGGTCTCACATGCTGGGGTTAAGGACTTCCTCCTCAACAAGGATTTGAATGAGAAAAGGGCAGGTTGGATCACCCGTGTCATGGAGTATGAAATTGAGATCAAGATCACCAATCTGGTAAGAGGGAAAGGATTGTGTGAGCAGCTGGTTTTGGGGAAGCAAAAAGAAGTATGCAATGAAGAAGAGGCTGTTTTGATAGTCCATGACAGCAATGAGCCAAGTGGCAATCAAGAAGAAGACAATGCTGCCCCCACTCCTTGCTGGACCCAAGGTATTATACACTTCCTAGGTATAGGCCTATGCCCTCCAGAGATGAACAAGACCCAAAACAGACACTTCAGATTGCAGGCTTTTCTGTATGCCATTGTTGATGGAGTTTTGTTCAAGAAAGATGTGAATGGAGTGCTGCTGAGATGCATTAGCACAAAGTCAGATTCAAAAGGGTGTTGGAAGAGTTCCATGGTGGACCAGCTGGTGGTCATTTTACACCAAGAGTGACAGCTCTAAAAATCATGAAGGCTGGTTATTATTGGCCTAAGATCTTCAGTGATTGCTATGCATGGATCAAGAGGTGTAAGAATTGTGCATTCTTCATAGGAAAAGAGAGACTTTCTGCCCTTCCATTACATCCAATCTGAGTTGGCAAGCCATTCATGCAATGGGGTTTGGAGTTCATTGGAGTCATTAATCCCAATTCAAGCCAAGGGTACAAATGGATTTTGGCAGCCACAGTCTACCTCACCAAATGGACAGAAGCAGTAGCACTCAAAGAGGCAAATGAGTCTAGCATCTTAGACTTTTATGAGTTGATAACAACCAGATTTGGTGTACCTTCTACAATAATCTCTAGATAATGCATTGGCAATCATTGGATCTAAGGTGACCGAGTGGGCTGTTAAGAACGGGATCTACCTAAGCACTTCATCAAACTATTACCCTCAAGGTAATGGCCAGGCCGAGTCTACAAACAAGAACTTGTTGAGGATCATTAGGAGGACTCTTGATGAGAATCAGAGGTCTTGGCATACCAAACTAAAATCATCCTTATGGGCTGATAGGATAACTCCCAAGAGATCCATAGGTAACTCTCCATTCAGGCTTGTCTATGGAAGAGAAGCAATCTTGCCCATGTCACTTGAGTTGCCAACATTGGAACTCATGAAGCAGCTGGAGTTGCTAGAGTTTGAACCCATGGAGGTGAGGTATGCAGAGTTGATGGAGCTACAAGAGATCAGAAATTAGGCATCCCAAGCAATGGAAAAGGATCAAGCTTTGATCAAAAAGACCTTTGATAGGAAGGCCATGGATAGATATTTTTAGGTTGGAGATCTATGTGTTGAAATGGGATGTGGATAGAGCAAAACTGGGAAGGTATTCAAAATTTGATGCCATTTGGAGTGGCCCATACATGGTCATGAATTGCAAGAATAGCAATGCTTTCCAATTGGCCTCATTGGATGGTGAAGAACTGCAGATTCCAGTAAATGGAATCTATCTCAAGCATTGCTTCTAGAAGAAAAATTACCACCTTGTAAATATTAGATTAGATTTTCATTCCTCCAAGTGCTTTTGCACATTGTTTTGCTGTAGGTTAGTTTTGTGTTCCCTAAGTGCTTTGACACAGGCTTGCTGTCCATAGGAGATGTTTTGCAGTCCTTGCTCCCATCAGGTGATATTCCATCTTCCTCCTTACACATTCTAAGTCAGTTGGGGTTCTAAATAGAATATTTGATGACTCCCATGCCCATTGGACTGCTTCAGACAACTGGTATCTTCTACCTAGCAAGCAGGTGACCCCACTGAGTCGCCAAATTGTTATCCAAAATTCACCCCCCAGGGTAATTTTTATAACATGCATCAGATTATTCTGTCCTGAGCAAGTAGATTGATTCAAGGCCCAAAATCATGAAAATCGGCTAAGTCCTAGTCCTCGCAGCAGCTGGGACAGTTGGGACATCGGGGCATGAATCAACTAAAAAGCCACTAGGCAGTCCGCGCAGCAATTGGGACATCGAGACGCGCGGGACGCGAAAGGCCGAAACGGCCGAAAGTGGAAAAAATCACCAAGTTTTTTTTGGGACATCTGGGACAAGAGTATGCGGAGGATGCGGATCGGCCGGTTTGGCGCAAGTCAGTCCATTTCGGGTGGTTCAGAGAATTTTGTCCCAGGAAGTCCGGGACAGTTGGGACAAGAGTACGCGGAGGACGCGAACCGGCTGGTTTGGCCGAAACAGAGGACTTTCGTTTGGGACATCCGGGCCAAAAGTACGCGTGGGACGCAAAAAGGTGAAGTGGCCGAAAAAAGACAAGGAGGCCCACGGACGAATCAAGAAATGCCACATGTCAGGGGGAAAATGACTTGAAGAATTTGCTAACTATTGGCTGAAAATTTCAAAGGGCAAGGTTTGAAGGGTCGGCCTGAGCCAATAGACACAGGACACGTGTCCTAAGGCGGGGGGGAGTGTCGGAGCTCAGGGAAAGACTTGGGAAAATTTGACAAAAGTATTTGGGCCAAAAAATTAAAAGGTACAATGATGACCCTGCCACCACTATCAACCAACAAAAACGTGCCACGTGTCCCAAGTGGCAGGGGCACGGGGGAAAAGTGGAAATTTTTTTTTTTCAAAGATCATAAAAACGGTCAAAATTTCAAAGGGAAGCCCACGCGGAAAGGCGGAGGAGAGAGAATTTCTCATCAGCGAATCCAGTGCACCTAAAACATAGCGTTCGACCAGCAAAGCATGCGGAAATTTTTCAAAAAAATTTCCAAAGATGTAAAAAGAGGTCAAAATTTGAAAAAAATTCCCGCCGAACATCCGTTTTTTGGGCCGTTTTTGCCCTAAAACTTCAAACGATTCATATCTTTTAATCCAGAGCTTAGATTTGCACGTTCTTTAAATCATTGGAAATTTGTTTAATTTATCTACATGATTCAATGGTCAATTTCTAATTTAGGTTAAGTTTGGAGAGAGAAAATTCAAAAAACGGCTCTGGTATGTGTCCATGGCTAGAAATGACATTTCAACAACCAAATTTAACACAGAATGCGTCGCATTCTCCTCTAATTTGGTCAAAAATGACAGGGTATGGGGTTTGTAAGGTCCTCCATGCTGATTTAATGCATTTGTAATCAATGAGGAATGGGCTCCCCACGTTTTTTGTATGTTTTCTCTCTCCCGGGCTCGATCCATGCACTGTAAAATCCAAATTTGGCTCATTTCTTCAAGGGGGAACACTTTTTGAACATCAGTAAACTTCTTCTTTCACCTGAAAACAAGTGAGTTGTTGTAAGTATCAAGACTTTTTCAAGGATTGTAACAGGTTTTCTACCTCTTTAATGGTTGTAATGTAAGTGGATTTTGACATTGGAAATAACAGTACAAACTCTGTGAATGGGTTTCAGCCCTCTGTTTGTATTGTTTTTACTTCATTTTCCAGATCTCTTAATTGCATCTTATCAGCTTGTGTATGCTTTTCATGTTACAATCTTCATAGATTTGTGTTTATTTGTATGAGCAAAAATATGTTCACCACTCCTTTTGGTGCATCACCATCTATTAGGTAAGTTTCAATTTTCTGCATTTCTTATCCTTGTCTACTCTGCAAATTAGGGTAAAATTAGGATTTGAATCTCTGCAATTATGCAAACACTAGATCTAAATCAGAGGAGTTTTAGGAACCAGCCTCTAATCTGGAGATTCCTTTCTTATTTTTACAAGTCCCACACTTGGAGAAAGGATTCAATGTTGTGCAATCACACTGGATGCTAGAGTGATCAAACTAGAAATCTAATCAGCATCCAGGGGTGCTGTGATTTTGCACTAACAGTTTTGGCACACCCGGTGGGAGACTAGAGGTCTAATTTTTATTGCAGGAAAGTTAATGTGCATCTGCTACAATTTTATTGCTTGAAAAGAGCTATTATTTGCATATCTGGTGACTCCAAGGGGAAGAACCACCTGGTTTTAGTAGTGCAGGCATGAAAACTCATGAGAAGAGTCACCACAAGGTCAAGAGTTGGAGAAGAATAAGAGTTGTTTTAATACCTGTAATTATCTCCAAGAATAAGTCAAAGAGGAAGAAGGATTCAAAGGTCTCCATCTCCACCAAATAGAACTCTCTCAACTCCTCCACCTGGTAGGTCTTTCATTCAATCAACAAGGGTTTTAAGACCAATTAGAATGGCACAAAACAACCCCTATGTCAACTTCACAGGCAGTAGCCCACTTGCCCTCAATGCACAACATACAATTCCTATTGTAGCCTTGAAGAACATTCCATACTTCACTGGAGAAAATCAGACTACTCCAGGTGATCATGTTAAAGATATTTCTAACCTTTGTACAATTCATGAAATCAATGAGATGCATGTGACTGTCAAGTTACTGGCATCTTCATTCAAGGGTAAAGCATTGCAATGGTTTAGGAGACTTGGAGCTAGTTCTATCACAAATTGGAATCAGCTATGTATATCACTTCATGATCAATTTGAAGAAAAGGGAGACAACTTGTCTCTTTTGGAGCAGCTAACAACCATCAAGAGAGCTCCCAACGAATAGCTGACCGATTTCAACTTCAGATTTCAAAACACTTGGGAGAGAATTCCAATGGTAGTCAAGCCAAAAGTAGAAGGTTCTTTTCTCTACTATCTCAAAGCTCTAAATTCTAATATTTGTATGTTGATTCAGTCCGATGGGAGGCATAACTATCCCTATGGCTTATAGCATTGCCATTAGGGCTGAAATTTGTTTGATCCAAGCTGGCAAATTTGGCCCTAGACCTCCCATGCCATTGTTTCCAAGCTTAGAGAGTCCAAACACCAATCAAGCACCTAATTTGGCTCCTTCTCCCACTCCTAGAAATCAGAGTGCAAATGAATCTTCCACTTCATTTCCAAGTGCCCCAAATGAGCTTCAAGAAGTCATGAAGCAATTGTAAAACCTAGGAAATGAGCTGGTTACTCTCAAAAGGCAGCAGGCCCAAGGTTTTAGACCTTCTTATCAGCCCCAAGCTCAACCTAACAGGCAGCCATACCAACCACAAAGGCCACCTAATCCTGCTGCAAATATGAATTAAACAAGGCCTCCTACCAATAGACCATTTCAGCCCTATAATTCAAATGCCATATCTACCTCTAAGGCATTGGTGCCAACACAGAACAACATTGCTCAGGAGTATGATTGGTGTTTTCCATGCAATGAGCCTAATAACCAATCCATGTGCTTCAATGGTGCTTTGAATAAAGCATTAATGGTGACAACTACTGGTGTGGAGGGTGAGGGCAGTCAAGAAAACAGTCAACAACAAGAAACATTCCAATAGCAATCAGCCCTAAATGACACCACATTGGTAAATTGCCAGGCAGAGGATTTTTGTGGCATGAACCAAGCAGTTTCTCAAGTGTTGCAGCCAACAAAAGGTCAAAAAGGAGGAATTTGGGTGAAGAACAACCATTAGCCCCAACCAATCCACAACCTCCCATGGCTCCACAAATGGTTGGCAAGTAAAATCCAATTTCAAATGCACAAGGACAGCCGAGAATAGCTCCTAGACCAACTCATATACCAGTTATTGCTGCCCACATGCAAGGAGTGAATGTACAAGCAAAGGGACAGCAGAGGGATACTTCATCTCCATTCAGTATCATTGATCAGATGAAGAAGACAAACGTCAATATATCAATGTGGGAATCCCTATCCATCCCAGGCCAAAGAGATCTGCTACACGTTGTCATGAAGGACTAGTCAAATTCAAATCAATAGGTCCAAAGGCAAGAGAAGGTACTTACAAATGCTGCCCAGCCTGAGGGAAATCATGGTGGACAACAAGGTAAAATGTTGAAACCCCCTCCTTTCTATGTTTCATTGATCATTGGAAATAAGCTAGTGCACAATTACATGATAGACTTTGGGGCAAGTAGCCCGGTAATGCCTAAACAAATAGCTGATCAGCTAGGGCTCCAGTATGAAACAATATCCAAAGGGGTAGTGCAGCTGGATGGGACAGCAGTAACAACAGTTGGGGTGATTAGAAACTTGAGTCTTACCTTGCATGCATGTGCAAATGTTGTTGTTTTGCAAGATGTTTCAGTCATAGACCTTCGACCACTCTTTGCCCTATGCTTGTCAAGGGAATTAACAAAAAAGATTAGGGGATATTTGTTTGTTGATTGGTCACACATGTTGTTCAAAACAAGGTATGGAACTAAGGCTAAAATCAGGTCTGAACCTATTGCAAACTCTCACATTGAGCCTTACACTCCAAGTCAGATCAACGCCAATTGTTCAGCATTTGATCAAGAAGACCACCCAAGCACTAATGAGGTTGACACCAAGGTTGGAAGCATCCCGAATATAACTCTTGATGAATGGGCAAACAAGATACATGCATTTGATCCTTATCAAGAAGTGGAAGAATCTGAGCTAGGGGTCTATTGCATACATGAAGAAAATCAGCTTATTCCTAGCATTACCAAGCCAAACCACAAGGATGACAATGAGTTATGGCAGCTATTTTTTGATGGATCAAGGAGTATACAAGGTAGGAGGTGGAGCTATGCTTGTTTCACCTCAAGGAGTAAAGTACTATTCAACTTTTAGATTTCAGTTTGCATGCTCCAATAACACTTCTGAATATGAAGCCTTAGTGCAAGGGATGCATTGGGCAATCAATAGAGAAATAAAGAACTTGCTAGTCTTTGGTGACAATGAATTGATTGTAAATTAGGTCAAGGGACAACATCCTACCAAAAATGATCTTCTCAAGTGCTACAAGAATAGGGTGTGGGACCTCATGGAATATTTTGAGGGTTTTGGCATCAAATCCATTCCTAGGGAAGAGAATCAAGCTGCTGACAGGCTTGCAGCAGTAGGGGCAGCCTTCGACATTGTGGAAAACATTCAACAAGACAAGGTACAGTTAAACATCCACGTGATTATAAGGCCATCAGTGCCAGATAACAATGTCAGTTGGCAAGTGTTTGAAAATGACCAGCAAATCATCCATTTCTTGCAAGAAGAAGCTGAGTTCTCAGCCAAGAATCAAGAAAAATTGGAACAGCAGTATGGTGACCAAGTGGTACAACTGAGAACTAACAAGCTGCCCAAGGGACTTATCACTTTGGAGTCCATTTTTAACCCCAATGATCAGTTTAGAAAAGAAAAATCAAACATTCAGGTCAAGAGAGAGGATTCAGTATCCATCTTGGTAGAAGAGAACAAACCATTGCAAATTGGAAGGATGACAACTAAACAAGAAAAGTATGAGTTCATACAGCTGTGTCAAGAGTTCCCTGACATGTTTGCTTGGAGCTATGAAGACTTGAAAGGTTTCAATCCCAACTTAGCTCAGCATACCATCAAATTGGATCCAAATACTAAGCCTGTCAGGCAGAAACAAATACCAGTCAATCCACACATGGAGCCTCTCATGAGGAAAGAATTGGACAAGCTGATTGAGTCAAGGATCATATTCCCAATCAAGCATTCTAGTTGGGTTGCCAACTTAGTTCCAGTCAGAAAGAAGAGTGGAGAGATCAGATTGTGTGTTGACTTCAGAGACTTGAATAGAGCCTCTCTCAAGAACCATTACCCACTCCCCTCCATGGAGAAAATATTGCAAGTTGTGGCTGGCTCCGAGAGGTTTTCACTACTTGATGACTACTCAGGCTACAATCAGATTATGGTGAAGGAAGAGGACCAGTTCAAGACAGCCTTCACAACCAAATGGGGAACTTTTACATACAAGAAAATGTCATTCGGGCTGTCCAACACTGGTGCTACCTTCCAAAGGGCAATGGACATGGCATTCAAAGGTTTGATTAACAATGTGGTGCTGATTTACCTTGATGATATCACTATTTTTTCAAAAAATGTAGCTCCTTGGCCATATTGTAAATCCTAAGAAGTGTAAATTTCTTGCACATGAAGGAAAGCTCCTTGGCCATATTGTCTCTAAGGAAGGATTAGCAATTGATCCAGAGAGGATTGAAGCCATAAGAGCACTACCATTGCCAAGCCACAAGAAAGCCCTTCAGAGTTTCTTGGGAAGGATAAACTTTGTTCAGATGTTTGTCCCAGATTTTGGAGCCCTTGTCAAGCCCATCACCAAAATGTTAAAGAAGAGCATGGATTTCAAGTGCACAGCAGAAGGCAACGAGAGTTTTGAAGTAATCAAAGAAGCCATCTCTCAAGCACCAACTCTCATCAACGCGGACTTCTCCAAGGATTTCATCCTCTATGCATTTGGAGGTAATGACACTATTTCTGCCATTTTGGGTACAGTAGAACAAGGATAATGATGAGTAACCAATTGCCTTCTTCAGCCGGAGCCTAGATGTCTATGAGGTGAGGTACTCTTTTATCGAGAAGTGTGTACTTACTGTAATCAGAAGCTTGAAGAAATTCAAGCATTTAGTCTCAAACAACAAGGTCCAGTTGCTGGTCTCACATGCTGGGGTTAAGGACTTCCTCCTCAACAAGGATTTGAATGAGAAAAGGGTAGGTTGGATCACCCATGTCATGGAGTATGACATTGAGATCAAGATCACCAAGCTGGTAAGAGGGAAATGATTGTGTGAGCAGCTGGCTTTGGGGAAGCAAAAAGAAGTATGCAATGAAGAAGAGGTTGTTTTGACAGTCCATAATAGCCATGAGCCAAGTGGCAATCAGGAAGAAGACAATCCTGCCCCCACTCCTTTCTGTACCCAAGGTATTATGCACTTCCTAGGCACAAGCCTATGCCCTCCGGAGATGAACAAGACCCAAAGGAGACACTTCAGATTGCAGGCTGTCCCGTATGCCATTGTTGATGGAGTTTTGTTGAAGAAAGATGTGAATGGAGTGTTGCTGAGATGCATTAGCACAAATCAGATTCAAAGGGTGTTGGAAGAGTTCCATGGCAGACCAGCTGGTGGTCATTTTGCACCAAGAGTGACAGCTCTAAAAATCATGAAGGCTGGTTATTATTGGCCTAAAATATTTAGTGATTGCTATGCATGGATCAAGAGGTGTAAGAATTGTGCATTCTTCACAGGAAAAGAGAGACTTGCTGCCCTTCCATTACATCTAATCTCAGTTCGACCAGCCATTCATGCAACGAGCTTTGGACTTCATTGGAGTCATTAATCCCAATTCAAGCCAAGGGCACAAATGGATTTTGACAGCCACAGACTACTTCACCAGATGGACAGAAGCAGTAGCACTCAAAGAGGTAAATGAGTCTAGCATATTACACCTTTATGAGGGGATAACAATCAGATTTGGTGTACCTGCTACAATAATCTCAGATAATGCATTGGCATTCATTGGATCCAAGGTGATTGAGTGGGCTGTCAAGAACGGGATCTACCTAAGCACTTCATCAAACTATTACCCTCAAGGTAATGGCCAGGCCGAGTCTACAAACAAGAACTTGTTGAGGATCATTAGGAGGACTCTTGACGAGAATCAGAGGTCTTGGAATATCAAACTGAAATCAGCCTTATGGGCTGATAGGATAACTCCCAAAATATCCACAGGTAACTCTCCATTCAAACTTGTCTATGGAAGAGAGGCAATCTTGCCCATGTCACTTGAGTTTCCAACATTGGAACTCATGAAGCAGCTGGAGTTGATAGAGTTTGAGCCCATGGAGGTGAGGTATGCAGAGTTGATGGAGCTGCAAGAGATCAGAAATCAGGCATCCCAAGCAATGGAAAAGGATCAAGCTTTGATCAAGAAGACCTTTGATAGGAAGGCCAAGGATAGGTCTTTTCAGGTTGGAGATCTAGTGTTGAAATGGGATGTGGATAGAGCAAAACTAGGAAGGCATTCAAATTTTGATGCCATTTGGAGTGGCCCATACATGGTCATGAAGTGCAAGAACAACAATGCTTTCCAATTGGCCCCATTAGACGGTGAAGAACTGTAGATTCCAGTAAATGGAATCTATCTCAAGCGTTGCTTCTAGAGGGAAATTCACTACCTTGTAAATATTAGATTAGATTTTCATTCCTCCAAGTGCTTGTGCACATTGTTTTGCTGTAGGTTAGTTTTGTTTTCCCTAAGTGCTTTGGCACAACTTGCTGTCCATGGAGATGTTTTGTAGTCCTTGCTTCCATCAGGTGATATTCCATCTTCCTCCTTGCACATTCTAAGTCAGTTGAGGTTCTAAACAGAATATTGTTGATGACTCCATGCCCAATGGACTACTTCAAGCTACTGATCATTCATCCAGCAGGTGGATGACCCCGCTGAGTCACCAAATTGTTATCCAAAATTCACCCCCTCAGGGTAATTTTGATAACATGCATCAAATCTTGGGGGGCCAGAAAATATCATGAAAATCGGCTAAGTCCTAGTCTAGGCAGTCTGGAACAGTTGGGACATCGAGACGTGAACTGGCCAAAAATCCGCCAGGTGGTCCACGCAGCAACTAGGACGTTAGGAAGTGTGGGATGTGAAAGGGTGAACTGGCTGAAAGTGGAAAAAATCACCAGGTTTTGTCCGGGACAGTTGGGCCAAGAGTACGCGGCGAACGCGAACCGGCTGAATCTGGCGAATAAGAAGAATTTGTCTCAGACAGTCTGGGATAAGTGGGACAAGAGTACACGGAGGATGCGAACCGGCTGGTTCGGCCGAAATAGAGGACTTTCGTTTGGGACATTTGGGCCAAAAGTACGCATGGGACGTGGGGAGCCAAAAGAGCCAAGAGCGAATGAAATCTCGCCACGTGTCATCGGCCTAAAGAGGGACAAGGAAGCCCGAATCAGGCGGTTCAGAGATTTTTGTCCCAGACAGTTTGGGACATCCGGGCCAAAAGTACACGTGGGATGCGGGGAGCCGAAAGATCCGCTAGCAAATATGAGTGTGACATGTGTCACAAGGGGAGGCATAATAAAAAAATTTGACTAAGTGTTTTTGGCCGAGTTTTTTTTAAGGGAGTGAGTTGGAGTGTTGGCCCAAGCCAATAAAAAGAGGACGCGTGTCCTAAGGAGAAGGGGAGTGTGGAGCTCAGGGAGGACTTGGAGAATTTGGCAAAATTTTTGGCCAAAAAACTAAAAGGTAAACGATGCCCCCGCACCCCTGTCAACCAACCAAAGCGTGCCACGTGTCCCAAGTGGCAGGGCACAGGGGAAAAATGGAAAATTTTCCAAGGAGTTAAAAAGGTCGAAATTTCAAAGGAAAGCCCGCGGAAAGGTGGAGGAGAGAGAATTGCTCAGCGAACCAGCACCTGACACGTGGCATCCGACCAGCGGAGCACGGAATTTTTTAAAAAAAAATTCTAAAATGCAAAAAGGTCAAAATTTAAAATTTTTTGCCCGACATCCTTTTTTGGGTCGTTTTGCCCTAAAACTTCAAACCTTCATATCTTTTGATCCAGAGCTTGGATTTGCACGTTCTTCATATCATTGGAAAGCTTATGAAATTATATACAGGATTCCATGGTCAATATCTAATTTTGGTTCAGTTTGAAGAGGGAAAATTAAAAAAAAGCTCTGGTACATGTCCATGGCCAGAAATGACATTTCAGCGACTAAATTTAATGTAGAATGGGTCGCACTCTCCCCCAATTTGGTCAAAAATGACAGCGTATGGGTTTGTAAGGTCCTCCATGCTGATTTAATGCATTTACAGTCAATGAGGATTGGGCTCCCACGTTTTGTATGTTTTCTCTCTCATGGGCTCGACCCATGCAATGTAAAATCCAGATTTTACTCATTTCTTTAAGGGGGAACACTTTTGGCATAATAAACTTCTTCTTTCACCTCCAGCAAGTGATTGTTGCAAGAATCAGACCTATTCAAAGATTGTAACAGGTTTTCTACCTCTCTGAGGTTGTAATCTAGTGGTTTTTTACATTGGAAATAATAATGCAAGCTTTGTGAATGGGTTTCAGCCCTTTGTTTGTATTATTTGCTTCATTTCAGATCCTAAATTATATCTTATCAGCCTGTGTATGTTTTATGTTGTAATATTTGGTTTGTGTCTATTTGCATGAAAAAAATATTCACCACTCCTTTTGGTGCATCACCATCTTTAGTTAGTTTCAATTTTTGCATTTCTATCGCTGTCTCCTTGCAATTTAGAGTAGGATTAGGATTTGAACCTCTGTAGTTGTGCAAATATAGATCTAAATTAGAGGAGTTTGAGGAACCAGCCTCTAATCTGGAGATTCCTCTCTCAGTTTCACAAGTCCCACACTTGGAGAGAGGTTTCCATGTTGTGCAATCACACTGGATGCTAGAGTGATCAACCTAGAAATCTGATCAACATCCAGGGGTGCTGTGATTTTGCACTAACAGTTTTGGCACTCTCAGTGGGACACTAGAGGTCTCATTTTTATTGCAGAAAAGTTGATGTGCATCTGCTGTAATTTTCTTGCTTGAAAAGAGCTATTATTTGCATATCTGGTGATTCCAAGGGGAAGAATCAACTGGTTTCAGCAGTGCAGGCCTGAAAACTCATGAGAAGAGTCACCACAAGGTCAAGAGTTAGAGAAGAATAAGTGTTGTTTGAATACCTGCAATTATCTCCAAGAAGAAGGAAAAGAGGAAGAAGGATTCAAAGGTCTCCATCCCCACCAAACAGAACTCTCTCAACTCCTCCACCTGGTAGGCCTTTCATTCAGTCAAGGGTTTTAAGACCAATTAGAATGGCACAAAACAACCCCTATGTCAACTTCACAGCCAGCAGCCCACTTGCCCTCAATGCACAACATCCAATTCCTATTGCAGCCTTGAAGAACATTCCCTACTTCACTGGAGAAAATCAGACTACTCCAGGTGATCATGTTAAAGACATTGCTAACCTTTGTGCAATCCATGAAATCAATGAGATGCAAGTGACTGTCAAGTTACTGGAATCTTCATTCAAGGGTAAAGCATTGCAATGGTTTAGAAGCCTTGGAGCTGGTTCTATCACAAATTGGAATCAGCTGTGTATAGCACTTCATGAGCAATTTGGAGAGAAGGGAGACAACTTGTCTCTTTTGGAGCAGCTGACAACCATCAAGAGAGCTCCCAACGAGCAGCTGACCGATTTCAACTTCAGATTTCAAAAGACTTGGGAGAGAATTCTAATGGCAGTCAGGCCTACAGCAGAAGGTTCTTTTCTCTACTATCTCAAAGCTCTAAATTCTGATATTTCTATGTTGATTCAGTCCATGGGAGGCATAAATATCCCTATGGCTTATAGCATTGCCATTAGGGCTGAAATTTGTTTGATCCAAGCTGACAAACTTGCCCCTAGACCTCCCATGCCACCGTTTCCAAGTTTAGAGAGTCCAAACACCAATCAAGCACCTAATTTGGCTCCTTCTCCCACTCCTAGAAATTAGTGTTCAAATGAAGCTTCCACTTCATCTCCAAGTACCCCAAATGAGCTTCAAGAAGTCACGAAGCAATTGCAAAACCTAGGAAATGAGTTGGTTACTCTCAAAAGCTAGCAGGCCCAAGGTTTTAGACCTTCTTATCAACCCCAAGCTCAGCATAATAGGTATCCATACCAACCACAAAGACCACCTAATCCAGCTGCAAATATGAATCAAGCAAGGCCTCCTGCCAATAGACCATTTCAGCCCTACAATCCAAATGCCATATCTGCATCTAAGGCATTGGTGCCAACAGAAAACAACATTGCTCAGGAGTATGATTGGTGTTTTCCATGCAATGAGCCTCATAACCAATCCATGTGCTTCAATGGTGCTTTGAATCAAGCATTAATGGTGACAACTACTGGTGTGGATGGTGAGGGCACTTAAGGAAATAGCCAACAACAAGAAACATTCCAACAACAATCAGCCCCAAATGACACCACATTGGTAAATTGGCAGGCAGAGGATTTTTGTGGCATGAACCAAGCAGTTTCTCAAGGTGTTGCAGCCAACACAAGGTCAAAAAGGAGGAATTTGGGTGAATAAAAACCATTAGCCCCAACCAATCCACAACCTCCCATGGCTCCACAAATGGTTGGCAAGTAAAATCCAATTTCAAATGCACAAGGACAGCTGAGAACAACTCCTAGACCAACTCAAATACCAGTTATTTCTGCCCACGTGCAAGGAGTGAATGTACAAGCAAAGGGACAGCAGAGGGATACTTCATCTCCATTTAGTATCATTGATCAGATGAAGAAGACAAACATCAATATATCAATGTGGGAATCCCTATCCATCCCAGGCCAAAGAGATCTGCTACACGCTTCCATGAAGGACTAGTCAAATTCAAATCAACAGGTCCAAAGGAAAGAGGAAGGCACTTACAAATGCTGCCCAGCCTGAGGGAAATCATGGAGGACAACAAGGTAAAATGTTGAAACCCCCTCCTTTCTATGTTTCATTGATCATTGGAAATCAGCTAGTGCACAATTACATGATAGACTCTGGGGCAAGTAGCTCGGTAATGCCTAAACAAATAGCTGATCACCTAGGGCTCCAGTATGAAACAATATCCAAAGGGGTAGTGTAGCTAGATGGGACAGCAGTAACAACAGTTTGGGTGATTACAAACTTGATTCTTACCTTACATGCATGTCCAAATGTTATTGTTTTGCAAGATGTATCAGTCATAGACCTTCGACCACTCTTTGCCCTATGCTTGTCAAGGGACTTCACAGCCAAGATTGGGGGATATTTGTCTGCTGATTGGTCACACATGTTGTTCAGTACGAGGTATGGAACTAAGGCTACAATCAGGTATGAACCTATTGCAAACTTCCACATTGAGCCTTACACTCCAAGTCAGATCAACGCCAATTGTTCAGCATTTGATCAAGAAGACCACCCAAGCACTGATGAGGTTGACACCAAGGTTGGAAGCATCCTGGATCTAACTCTTGATGAATGGGCAAACAAGATACATGCATTTGATCCTTATCAAGAAGTGGAAGAATCTGAGCTAGGGGTCTATTTTATACACGAAGAAAATCAACCTATTCCTAGCATCACCAAGCCAAAACACAAAGATGACAATGAGGTATGGCAGCTATTTTTTGATGGATCAAGGAGTAGACAAGGTGCAGGAGGTGGAGCTATGATTGTTTCACCTCAAGGAATAAAGTACTATTCCTCTTTTAGAATTTAGTTTGCATGCTCGAATAACACTGCTGAATATGAAGCCTTGGTGCAAGGGATGCATTAGGCAATCAAAAAGAAAATAAAAAACTTGCAAGTCTTTGGTGACAGTGAATTGATTGTAAATCAGGTCAAGGGACAACATGCTGCCAAGAATGATCTTCTCAGGTGGTACAAGAACAGGGTGTGGGACCTCAAGGAATATTTTGAGGGTTTTGGCATCAAATCCATTCCTAGGGAAGAGAATCAAGCTGCTGACAGGCTTGCAGCAGTAGGGGCAGCCTTTGACATTGTGGAAAGTATTCAACGAGACAAGGTACAGCCAAACATCCACGTGATTGTGAGGCCTTCAGTGCCGAATAACAATGTCAGTTGGAAAGTGTTTGAAAATGACCAGAAAATCATCCATTTCTTGCAAGAAGAAGTTGAGTTCTCAGCAAAGAATCAAGAAAAACTGGAACAGCAGTATGGTGACCAAGTGGTACAGCTGAGAACTAATAAGCTGCCCAAGGGACTTATCACCTTGGAGTCCATTTTTAACCCCAATGATCAGTTTAGAAAGGAGAAAGCAAACATTCAGGTCAAGAGAGAGGATTCAGTATCCATCTTGGTAGAAGAGAAAAAACCATTGCAAATTGGAAGGATGACAACTGAACAAGAAAGGTATGAGTTCATACAACTGTGTCAAGAGTTCCTTGACGTGTTTTCTTGGAGCTATGAAGACTTGAAAGGTTTCAATCCCAACTTAGCTCAGCATACCATTGAATTAGATCCAAATACTAAGCCTGTCAGGTAGAAACAAAGACCAGTCAATCCACACATGGAGCCTCTCATGAGGAAAGAATTGGACAAGCTGATTGAGTCAAGGATCATATTCCCAATCAAGCATTCTAGTTGGGTTGCCAAATTAGTTCCAGTCAGAAAGAAGAGTGGAGAGATCAGATTGTGTGTTGACTTCAGAGACTTGAATAGAGCCTCTCTCAAGGACCATTACCCACTCCCTTCCATGGAGCAAATCTTGCAAGTGGTGGCTGGCTCTGGGAGGTTTTCACTACTTGATGGCTACTCAGGCTACAATCAGATTATGGTGAAGGAAGAAGACCAGTTCAAGACAGCCTTCACAACCAAATGGGGAACTTTTGCATACAGGAAAATGCCATTTGGGCTATCCAACGCTGGTGCTACCTTCCAAAGTGAAATGGACATGGCATTCAAAGGTTTGATTAACAACGTGGTGCTGATTTACCTTGATGATATCACTGTTTTTTCCAAAAATGTAGCAGACCACCTCTCTCATTTGAGACAAGTCTTCACAAGGTGTAGGAGATTTGGAGTGTCTTTGAATCCTAAGAAGTGTATCTTTCTTGCACATGAAGGAAAGCTCCTTGGCCATATTTTCTCCAAAGAAGGATTAGCAATTGATCCAGAGAGGGTTGAAGCCATAAGAGCACTACCATTTCTGAGCCACAAGAAATCCCTTCAGAGTTTCTTGGGAAGGATAAACTTTGTTTGGAGGTTTGTCCCAGATTTTGCAGCCCTTGTCAAGCCCATCACCAAAATGTTAAAGAAGAGCATGGATTTCAAGTGGATAGCAGAAGGTAAGGAGAGTTTTGAAGTAATCAAAGAAACCATCTCTCAAGCACCAACTCTGATCAACCCAGACTTCTCCAAGGATTTCATCCTCTATGCATTTGGAGGTAATGACACTATTTCTGCCATCTTGGTACAGCAGAACAAGGATAATGATGAGCAGCCAATTGCCTTCTTCAGCTGGAGCCTAGATGACTATGAGGTGAGGTAATATTTTATTGAGAAGCATGTACTTGCAATAATCAGAAGCTTGAAGAAATTCAAGCATTTAGTCTCAAACAACAAGGTCCAGTTGCTGGTCTCACATGCTGGGGTTAAGGACTTCCTCCTCAACAAGGATTTGAATGAGAAAAGGGAAGGTTGGATCACCCATGTCATGGAGTATGACATTGAAATCAAGATCACCAAGCTGGTAAGAGGGAAAGGATTGTGTTAGCAGCTAGTTTTGGGGAAGCAAAAAGAAGTATGTAATGAAGAAGAGGCTGTTTTGACAGTCCAGGACAGACATGAGCCAAGTGGCAATGAAGAAGACAATGCTTCCCCCACTCCTTGCTAGACCCAAGGCATTATACACTTCCTAGGCACAGGCCTATGCCCTCTAGAGATGAACAAGACCCAAAGGAGACACTTCAGATTGCAGGCTGTCCCGTATGCCATTGTTGATGGAGTTTTGTTCAAGAAAGATGTGAATGGAGTGTTGCTGAGATGCATTAGCACAAATCATATTCAAAGGGTGTTGGAAGAGTTCCATGGTGGACCAACTGGTGGTCATTTTGCAATAAGAGTGAAAGCTCTAAAAATCATGAAGGTTGGTTATTATTGGCCTAAAATCTTCAGTGATTGCTATGCATGGATCAAGAGGTGTAAGAATTGTGCATTCTTCACAGGAAAAGAGAGACTTGATACCCTTCCATTACATCTAATCTCAGTTGACCAGCCATTCATGCAATGGGGTTTGGACTTCATTGGAATCATTAATCCCAATTCAAGCCAAGGGCACAAATGGATTTTGACAACCATGGACTACTTCACCAGATGGACAGAAGCAGTAGCACTCAAAGAGGCAAATGATTCTAGCATCTTAGACTTTTATGAGGGGATAACAACTAGATTTGGTGTACCTGCTACAATAATCTTAGATAATGCATTGGCATTCATTGGATCCAAGGTGACTGATTGGGCTGTCAAGAACGGTATCTACCTAAGCACCTCATCAAACTATTACCCTCAAGGTAATGGCCAGGCTGAGTCTACAAACAAGAACTTGTTGAGGATCATTAGGATGACTCTTGAAAAGAATTAGAGGTCTTGGCATACCAAACTAAAATCAGCCTTGTGGGCTGATAGGATAACTCCCAAGAGATCCACAGGTAACTCTCCATTCAGGCTTGTCTATGGAAGAGAAGCAATCTTTCCCATGTCACTTGAGTTGCCAACATTGGAACTCATGAAGCAGCTGGAGTTGCTAGAGTTTGAGCCCATGGAGGTGAGGTATGCAGAGTTGATGGAGCTGCAAGAGATCAAAAATTAGGCATCCCAAGCAATGGAAATGGATCAAGCTTTGATCAAAAACTTTGATAGGAAGGACAAGGATAGATCTTTTCAGGTTGGAGATCTAGTGTTGAAATGGGATGTGGATGGAGCAAAACTGGGAAGGCATTTAAAATTTGATGCCATTTGGAGTGGCCCATACATGGTCACGAAGTGCAAGAACAACAATGCTTTCCAACTGGACTCATTGGATGGTGAAGAACTGCAGATTCTAGTAAATGGAATCTATCTCAAGCATTGCTTCTAGAGGAAAATTTACCACCTTGTAAATATTAGATTAGATTTTTATTCCTCCAAGTGCTTGTGCACATTGTTTTGTTGTAGGTTAGTTTTTTTTGACACAGCTTGTTGTCCATGGAGATGTTTTGCAGTCCTTACTCCCATTAGGTGATATTCCATCTTCCTCCTTACACATTCTAAGTCAGTTGGGGTTCTAAACAGAATATTTGATGACTCCATGCCCAATGGACTGCTTTAGGCAACTGGTAACTTCATCCAGCAGGCAGATGACCCCGCTGAGTCACCAAATTGTTATCCAAAATTCACCCTCAGGGTAATTTTGATAACATGCATCAGAAGCTTGGGGCCGGAAAAAAGAAAGAAAATCAGCTAAGTCCTAAGTCCCAGCAATTGGGACAGTTGGGACATCAGGGCGCGAATCGGCCGAAAAGCCGCCAGGTGGTCTGAGAGCAATTAGGACATTGGGACGTGCAGGATGCGAAAGGGCGAACTGGCCGAAGGTGTTAAAAATAACCAAGTTTTGTCCAGGACAGTTGGGCCAAGAGTACGCAGTGGACGCAAATTGGCCGAATCGGGTGAATCGGAAGAATTTTTCCCAGACAGTCCGGGACAAGTGGGACAAGAGTACGCGGCGGATGCGAACCAGCCGAATCGGGTGAATCAGAAGAATTTGTCCTAGACAGTCCAAGACAAGTGGGACAAGAGTACACATGGGACGTAGGAAGCTGAAAGAGCTACCAGTAAATCAGAGTGTGACATGTGTCACAAGGGGAGGCATAATAAAATTTTTTGACTAAGTGTTTTTGGCCGAGTTTTTTTAAGGGAGTGAGTTGGAGCGTTGGCCCGAGCCAATAAAAAGAGGACGTGTGTCCTAAGGAGAAGGGGAGTGCAGAGCTTGGGGAGGACTTGGAGAATTTGGCAAAAGTTTTGACCAAAAAACTAAAAGATAAAAGATGCCCCGCACCCCTGTCAACCAACCAAAGCGTGCCACGTGTCCCAAGTGGCGGGGCACGGGGGAAAAAATGGAAAATTTTCCAAAGAGTTAAAAAGGTCAAAATTTCAAAGGAAAGCCCGCGGAAAGGTGGAGGAGAGAGAATTGCTCAGTGAACCAGCACCTAACACATGGCATATGACCGGCGGAGTGTGGAAAATTTTTAAAAATTTTCCAAAATGCAAAAAGGTCAAAATTTAAAATTTTTTACCCGACATCTGTTTTTTGGGCCATTTTGCCCTAAAACTTCAAACCTTCATATCTTTTGATCTAGAGCTCAGATTTGCACGTTCTTCATATCATTGGAAATTTTTTAAAATTCTCTACAAGATTCCATGGTCAATATCTAATTTTGGTTCAGTTTAAAGAGAGAAAATTCAAAAACAGCTTTGGTACGTGTCCATGGGTAGAAATGACCTTTCAACGACCAAATTTAATGCAGGATGGGTCGCATTCTCCTCAAATTTGGTCAAAAATGATAGGGTATGGGTTTGTAAGGTCCCCCATGCTGATTTAATGCATTTGTAGTCAATGAGGAATGGGCTCCCACGTTTTGTATTTTTTCTCTCTCCTGGGCTCGACCCATGCAATGTAAAAGCCAAATTTGGCTCATTTCTTCAGGGGGAACACTTTTTGGCATAGAAAACTTCTTCTTTCACTTCTAGCAAGTGATTTTTACAAGAATCTGACCTCTCCAAAGATTGTAATAGGTTTTCTACCTCTCTAAGGTTTTAATGCAGTGGTTTTGACATTGGAGATGATAATGCAAGCTTTGTGAATGGGTTTCAGTCCTTTGTTTGTATTATTTGCTTCATTTCAGATCCTAAATTATATCTTATCAGCATGTGTATGTTTTATGTTGCAATATTTGGTTTTTGTCTATTTGCATGATAAAAATATTCACCACTCCTTTTGGTGCATCACCATCTTTAGTTAGTTTCAATTTTTACATTTCTATCCCTGTCTCCTTGCAATTTAGAGTAGGATTAAGATCTGAACCTCTGTAGGTGTGCAAATATAGATCTAAATAAGAGGAGTTTGAGGAACCAGCCTCTAATCTAGAGATTCCTCTCTCATTTTCACAAGTCCCACACTTGGAGAGAGGTTTCCATGTTGTGAAATCACACTAGATGCCTAAGACATCATTTAGAACCTTGATTTGCATCCAAGGGTGCTGTGATTTTGCACTAACAGTTACACTAGGGGAACCAAATCTCTCTGGAAATTCACTCCAACATACAGGTCACCCATAGCCTAGGAGTGTTTCCATTATTTATTTGGAAGGGAAAACATCACACCACTCCCCAAAGGGTGCATTCCTTCATGATAATATTGATTAAGAGAATATCCCTATTTGAAGGAGATACTTATCTATATATTTGTAATATCTCACATTGTTTATCAACCCATTTAAATTAAGATTAAGAGTGTGGTATTATTTTTTCAAATTATTATTAGTTTGTGTAGGTCTATTGAGTGTTTATAATTTTAAAATATGAACCATAATTATCATTCAGTATTAGATAAAGTAACCTTGTACAAGTGCAACAAAATAAGAATATGGTTAAAAGAATATCATGAAAAAAAATTCAAAAAAAATCCTCTCAATAAAAAGGATGCAGTTTACTCATATGATATTGGATTGATGTTTTTTTGTAAATATGAGAAAGAAACACTGTAGACACAAAAATTGGGTCACACTCCCCTTGGTCCCCTTTAGAATAACCAACATAAACACATTCACCTAACCATGACCCTTATACCCCACATTAATATTAATATAATTATTTACGATTAACTTAATACTCACGCTCACTCCATTTATTAATGTAATTACTTTAATTAAATGGATGCACCCCTCACCTAGCCACCTCACCTAGACACATCACCATAGACCTATTCATGGCATGTATCCATAACCAACAAAGACTTAGCCCTACTTACCTTAATGAACTAAGACTTAGTATAACCCTAAAAGCACATGCCTATTCTTCCTCTAACCATATTTCAACGTATCTAAGCACAATGCTCCATTTAGGCCCGGAACTAACTAGCAAAGCTAAGAAAAAAATATATAAGCTCTATTATTTTAGGTAACATAGGATATCCCACCTTAACCAACACCAGTCAACCTGAAACTGACACCGGTCACCCTAAACCATCGTCAGTTACCATATAACCATTTTGGTAACTTTGTTTGAGAGGTTAGACACATTCTTGAGTTTTGGAGCAAAGGAGATCTACATGAAAGTGAGAACTAGAGCTCTTTCACACATCCAGGAAGTCATACCCAACACATCCATTGATCATAAGGTATTTGCAATCACAGGAGCACTCCGGGAAGCACTGCCATGACATTGATCACCATTTCACTGATAAACTACCACCACCACCTAACCATTGAACTTGCACATCTGTAAGTGTGTATATAACCTATACCACTTCATTTCTATTTATTTTATAAGAGTTATATTCACCTTTTTTTATCAACTATTAGTTATATTTTCACCCCACCACTATTTCCTTCCTATGAACCCGACTATTCCCATCACTCATAACCCTTTTATTCACCTCTATCTACTCCTAAGTACCTCTAAATATTCCCAAAATCTCCCCAGAACTAAACCAACTCCTCACCATATTTGATCCAGTCTTATAAAAATCCCTGAAACCATGAACTATTGAGTTATTACCATCTCGCAGTAACCGTCATTGATTCTTACTAAACTGTCATCGATCATACCAGACCGACGTCGGTCTTTGTATTTGGCAATCCTGTTAATACCAAATCCCAATAATCCTTTTCAAGTGATTCAAGTGACCGAAAATTTGACCCTGACCTGTTCCAGCACCTTAGTTATTTACCTTTACCTTAGTTATTTACCTTATTTCTGCATATGATTATAGCCTATCCTGTTATGTTAGATTTACTTATTGTATTTGGATGAGATACCTAAATCATATCAACTATAGTAGGATTCTATTTACTTATGTTAATTATTACATTAAATTGTATTAAACAGTGGGTTGACTACCATCGAGGAAGTATCACACTTATTGGATCTAGCACACGTTAGGCATCTCACTGACATATATTATTTAATCCTCTTTTTGTGTTCTTGTTGTGTATTTTAGGTAGTTCCTCCTACCCTAAAAAAAGCTCTCACAGTCAGCATTGGATCAAGAATTAAGAACACATGCAATGACCTTCAAACTGACCATCACAAAAGGTATTCCTCCTTGGCCCAAACCCTTATCTATTTTGTCTAAAAATTTAAAGAAAATGGTGAAACATTTTGGCACACTTGGTGGGACCCATCCGGGGTTCCTTTCATTTTATTCATTCCTAGGTAAAATTTGTGTGTTTGTTTACCTTTTGAAAGGCTTACACATTAATTTTCCTCTCTAGAATCTTCCTCTCTTTCTATTGACTAAAACAAATCATGGTTTTGGTGCTATAAAAAGAATACTTCTTTTCTTTCATTCGTATTGCATTAGTGAAAGAGCATCCCTCTTCCTATTCACTACTTACTACATTGAATATCACACTTTGATTTGGGCTTAAAACAATTGCATAACATTTTGATTTGTTTCATTTTATCTCACATTGAAAATGAGGGAAACCTATTTGCATGAAGTCATGCCTAGTTGATGCTTGACATAACTGAATCGTAGAAAAGCACATTCTTTCTTCTCTCTCTTTGCCAAACTACAAAAATTGAAATATATACATATTCTTAAACAACATCCCACCCAGAAGAAAATGTCAACGATCACACGATCATCAGAGGATTGATAGTGGGCACCTAGTTGGTTATCTGTATCTAGTCATTACCTTAGATAATGGCCCACCCCCACCATAACATAACATAGAACCTAACCTTTAGAATTTCCTTCTTCGTAGGAATCCTTCCCAACCAAAAACTCTACTCTAAATTCACAAGTCAATATTTTAAATAGCATAAGATAAACATATTAAAATCACTTGTTGGGTTATGTATTTTTCTTAGCTTTGTGCTTAACTTGTGTTTTGAGGTGTGAGGATATGATTCTTCATTTTTTCTTTTTTTCCTTTCACACTCTTCCATCACAATTGGAGTATTCTGACTTTATAAGAGTATCTCAGAACCTCATCTTATCATCCCCATAAGTCTAGATCGATTATTCATCTCATCTAAATTCACAAAAACCAACATCATTCCAATGACCACCGTCAGTTTATATCTAACTGCCATCGGTTTACCAAACCGGCATCGGTTCCTTGTTCTTTTGGTTAATTTACCCAAAAGACACTTATCTCATATTATCTTCTATTTAGACTCTTTGTGTATTATTGTAATCTTTGCACTCTAATAAAATTCATCAAATGCAACTTTCCTATCTGACAATCATCAGTTTTTGCCTCGTTTGCTAAAATTGTCATTTTCTCATACTAACTAGCATAAGTTCTTGTAACCAACATCGGTAAACCCTTAACCATCATCGGTCAGTTAGACCGGAATTGGTCACTTTATTTTTTATTTTAATGAAAACATTTACCAAATTTCCCTCCCAAAATTTATTTTATCCCATCTCTGTTGTTCCCTGTGTCATTTACATAGCATAGTTCACCTGATATACTTTGATTCACATGGTGTTGACTTGTAGCCAAAATAATGCCCTCATGTTTCACGTCATCCGTCAGCCACTCCCACCTAGTCCATCATCGCCATCCATTCTGTCACCTATGGATCTGACTCATCTTATCCCCATCACCACCAGTGAAGAGGAGTTTACAAGACTCCACGACCAGAATCCCACTTCCCTCTAGTAATACCTTAATCATTCTTTTACTTGGGATTCCTTAGGAAATTTAATATATGACATGCTCGTATTTATCCCCCTTACTCTAGCCCCCACTTCTACATCAGCTAGCACTATTTTGGTGTTACTACCATCCACTTTATCACCTGTGGTGTCTCAACTAAATCCCATAGCCGCTATAACTAGAGAATCTATGTCATCGATCACTCCGGTGACATCGATTTTCCCTCTAATAGCATCTGTGATTAGAAATTCATCTATACCCGCCACTTCACTTATATCCATTCCATCACAACCACCTTCAGTGTCAGTAACTTACACCCCTTTCCAAAAACTCATCCTTTCCATCCCAAAATCCTTACCCCCAATTACCACTAGAGTTGTTACGACTACCCCACCCGCATACACATACTACCAACAACCCCCGAACTCATCTATCGCTTATGTTGGCTATGTGCCACCCAAATCTATTCCTCCTGCGCAGTTCTCATACTCAACCCCACCATACACCAGCATGCCACCTACCTTGTACATTTAGCATCTACCCCCTTTTTTTATAGCGGGCACCCATTAATCCCAACCTACTAACAACCTCATTAAAATAATGATGGAGAAGATGCAAACCTTAGAAGCATTTGTTTCTAGCTCTGGTAATCCTTTAACATATGATGAAATCTATAATGATCCTATCCATCCATCTATTCCCATTTGTTCTTACCCAGTCCATTGGAAAATTCCTAAATTATTTCACTTCAATACTAAAGAAGACCCACAACAACACTTGTGATCGTTCAAATATGGGTGTTATCTAATCACCCATGATGACTCTTTGCTCCTACAAACTTTCCCAATGTCCCTGATAGGACTAGCATTGGATTGGTATAGTGGACTACATCTACATTCTATTTATTACTTTAATCAAGTAGCCCAAGATTTCCTAGATCATTTTTCAATCAATGCTACCAAGAAAGTCACCATGACCAATCTCTATTCAACCCGGTAGTATGAAGATGAATCTATCATAGATTTCATTTTCTGTTGGTGGAGTCTTATTAACCAATTAATGTTCCAACTACCTCAAACTTAACTTTTTGAGTTGTTCACTAGAGCTTGTGCCAAACACATCTCACCAACTCTGCAAGTCCAAACCTTCCAAATCTTTGATGAAGCATTCGCCATGGCCCAAAAACTGGAAATTCATGCCATTAAAGAAAAGAAAATCCAATTATGGAAAAAGAACACCCCATTCAAATCAAATGATTCTTCTTCATATTCAAAACCCCAAAATAAGTATTCAAAGCCCAAAGGATCTTCCAACATGGTATTCCTCAAGGTGGGTCCACCTCATCCTTCTTATCAGGTCCAACCCTCTTCCAACATTTCTCTTGTCTAGGCCTTTCAACTTCAGTGAGAGCAATGAAAGTACACTTCGATTAAAAATCCCTATTCTTCAGTCTTGGAAAAACTTCTTAAAGTTAGAACCATTACACTTCCTCCCATAAAACCTCATATAGATTTCGATCTCTCTCATCCTATACCTACATGGTATAAAGAGAATGACTACTATAATTATCATCACATTAAAGGACATACTAATGGTAACTACATAAAATTTAAAACCATTATTCAAGAGATGATAGACAATGGAGACCTTTTCATAGATAACCCAAATGCACTAGCAAATCAGAATTTACACATCTTCAAAAACCCCATTCCCTAATCATAAACTCATCTAATCATAATAGTGATCCTTCATCTAGAGATAGAAATGTCTGCGAGGTTCATTTAGTTGTTGATATCGTGCCAATTGTTCCTAAAAATGTACCTACTTTATCTATTGAGGAAATACCTCTTTTACTCCTCCACCCGCAGAGGAGTCCCCCTCATCTCCCCTTGCTATCATGAGGAACCCACACTTTCTACCAATTTGATGTCATCATCTTCTTTCCAACCTTCTAAACCATCAACAGTTGTTCTCTCATCCTTAAGAGACTCATCATCTCCTTCTCCTCCATTGAGATAGAAATCTACTCACCCAACCTATTATCTCTACTACCCATGGGATATTCTTTAGACATATCACTACATATCCGGACATTTATCCCCTACCATCCCAAGACCTTATTGACGTGATCTCGGCTCTCTTGCCTACAAAATATGAGGCCAACCAATTCCCTATCTCATAGACATATTTTATAGGGATTTCCACCTAACCCATTCCATCCTCTTCTTTAGTAGTTCTATTTTCACGGTTGGTCGATCATTTGGATTACATTGATCATTCTATTCTCTGGGGACATCTTCATCTCCCCATTTCAACCCAAATGCAAATTTTTCCTAAAGAGACTTCAATGATCTACCCAAAGGTATTTTCAGAAACAAAAACTACACTGAGCATTTTGATTGAAACGATTTCCTTTTCATCATCCCTACCTCCACCCAAACTTCTACCCATCACTTAAACTATTCCCAAAACTAAAAACCTACCCACACTTATCACACCAATCATATCTAGACCCATCATTCCTTTAGGTGTTATGCCAACATCAACCCTTACTCACCCACCTATTATATTAGACCTAGCCACATCTTCCAAAGTCTACAGCAACATTATCCTCCTGCCTAAAAAGAAAACCCAACCCTCTAGGCCATGTACACCAGTCGTGCCTACCAAACCTTTGTCACATTCACCCCTACCATCCATCCTAGGGCCTCATCCATCAACCTTGACCAAAAAATATCTTACCCAAGGCCATTTAAAATCTAAACAACCTACTACTGCATCACGACCCTTTGTTACACCACATCATAGAATATTTTATAATTCAACATGAAGGCTCGAGGTAAAGACTCAATTAAACATTAAAGACCCCTGGTTCTTCACGCCTAAGATACACTCAAAGGCTTACAGAAAATATTTATCAGCAAAATGACAGTCAAGTGATTTTAAATTGTTTATTTCATTACAGGATGAAGGTTCTTCTCATAGTGAAATTGCAAATGCCAATAAACTACCATAGGGATGAGATCCTGTGTGATGCAGAACAACCTTAACATTAGATTGCAATAGGAACACCAAAACCATTTGAAAATATTCTGAAACCTAAGAAGCAGATTAAATTTCTGGCTCTGGTAGATCCTTTAACACATGATTAAATCGATAATGATCCTATCCATCCATTTATTCAGCAAGGTAAAGTTTCTTGAACCAGTCTCAAAGCTTGTCAAATGTCTTTACACTTGCAACCATCTTGACATGGTCAAATACTAAAGAAGACCCACAAGAGATTAACAGGTTTCTCGTATGGTCTCTCAGGAAGATGGGATTTCTCAAATTTTCTCGTAAGAATTAAACCACCGACCATTTGCATGACTAACTCATGCCATTTATAGCACTCATTTACATTAAAGATTCCTCCCCAAACAAGCATTGGATATGGTATAGAGGACTACATCTACATTGTTTGTTATATATTTTAATCATGATTTCTAGCCCAAGTGATGTTCCTAGATCAGATTTACAATCAAAAAATTGCTCAGGTGTTCAAGAAGGTGACCATTATTTCAAATATTTCCGTCATTGTTTTAACTAGGGCGGTCCAGTCATGAAGATGAATCTAGCAACACATTTTTCATTGCCTTTGTTCCTATAGATTCCTTATTAACTCAATTAATGTTCTTCTAAAATTTTCTCTACTAAATCTTGTAATTCATTTTCTATAGTTGTTCCCAAGTAACTTTGTTTCAAAATATCAACTCTTACCAACTTCCTGCAGATTCCACAAATTCGAGCCCCCACAACACTTCAATTACAGCTTTATTGATAGGAATGAGCCCAAAAATCATTCATATTCATGCCATGAAAGATGATGTGTATTTGCAATCCCCTGAAGTCGTGGAATGTTACTAGCAGAAAAACCAGATGCATCGTGCCATAACCAAATGATTATGCCCTTTCAGAACTTTAAATTAGATGCATCCAAAATGGAAGATTAGTGTCGAAACAGGCCTAGGGATGCCTTCCAACATTTTATGACTTTTGGAGAAATTGTAAATTTCATCACATTCTTATCCCTGCCCCTCCGCTCTTTGAACATATAGGCTCTTGACACATGGCCTTTCAACTTCAGTGAGAGCCTTTGATGGAGTTACGACTTCGATTTATGCAATTTTACCTATTTTTTAGTCTTGGAAGAAATTTCTTCCAATTTTCCACCGAACCATTACAATTCCTCGCTTTTATCTTTTGATGTGGGCCCCAGTTCGAGTCATGCTCTCATTTTTATACTTTGTTCATGGTAAAAAAAGAATGACTACTATAATCTATCAAAAACCTTCAGCAACCCACCTTCCTACTTTTTACATTTCAACAAAACTCAAACACATGACATCACTTTGTCCCCTACAGGGTTGACAGATCAATTTATAAATTTTCTCCTTTGATAACCCAAAGGGACTAGCAAACTTCAAAATTTACACATCTGGCAAAAACCCCATTCCTCTCAGCTTATAACTCATCTATATGTGGGCCCCAACAGAGTTGTGGGTTATTTCTTAACTTTTCTCCCTTGATACAAATGTCTGCGAAAAAAAATTTAAAATGTTCCGCCAACCCATCTTCCCCACTTATAACATGAAAAATGTACCTACGTGTCCATCTATTGAGGTCAAAGTAAGACTCTTTTACTCCTACCACCCGCATATTTGCTGAATAGCCCTCATCTCCCCTTGACTATCATGAGGAACCGCAGGGCACAATTCTGGCATTTTGATGTACAAATGAGACAACTTTGGAAAATTCTCAACCAAAAATACTTGTTGGGCTCGCATCCAATCAAGAATGAACACATCATGTATAGGTGTCTAGAGATAAATTTTGATAGGGAAAACTACTGCACCGTCAAACTAGTATCTCTACTGCCCAGGGGATATTCTTCAGACATTTGCACCAGATATCAGGACATCTTATCTCCAAAGATCCCAAGAACTTACAAATGACGTTCATGGCTCGAAAACAGTTGCCTACAACCATAGAGAAGGATTTATAATAACACCCTGATAAATCATAGACATACTTTATACGCATTTCCATTCGAGGACCCATAGAAAATACGACAAACTTTAGGAAGATTGGGCAATTTTTGGAACAAACGGGGTGAGATCAAATCATTTGCACCAAAAATGTTAATCATTCCATGCTCTAGGATGACATCTTCATCTCGCCATTTCAACCCAAATGCAAATTTTTCCTAAAGAGACTTCAATGATCTACCCAAAGGTATTTTCAGAAACAAAAACTACACTGAGCATTTTGATTGAAACGATTTCCTTTTCATCATCCCTACCTCCACCCAAACTTCTACCCATCACTTAAACTATTCCCAAAACTAAAAACCTACCCACACTTATCACACCAATCATATCTAGACCCATCATTCCTTTAGGTGTTATGCCAACATCAACCCTTACTCACCCACCTATTATATTAGACCTAGCCACATCTTCCAAAGTCTACAGCAACATTATCCTCCTGCCTAAAAAGAAAACCCAACCCTCTAGGCCATGTACACCAGTCGTGCCTACCAAACCTTTGTCACATTCACCCCTACCATCCATCCTAGGGCCTCATCCATCAACCTTGACCAAAAAATATCTTACCCAAGGCCATTTAAAATCTAAACAACCTACTACTGCATCACGACCCTTTGTTACACCACATTCACCCAAAAACCAAACTCCCTCACCCTCATCCGTGCACTTCGTGCAACCTATACCTCCACCAATTACTATAACCCCAAACTTGCCTATATGAATTCAACCAATAGTGCCTACCCAACCTCTACTAACCACCTCCACCGCAACTTGGTTTTCCCCATGGGTAACCCGTCCTCTTCCACCATCTAATTTTCCTTCTACATCACATACTCTCATGTCACCTTTACCCAAGGAGGTGTAACCCAAACGTAAGAATCCGCTACCCTCCAATAAGGTAGTAAAACCAACCAAACCCTCCATCGCCACCTCTTATACCCCATCTTTACCCAAACAATGTCCAGTAAGACGTAAGACCACTCCACATACCAAACTATTAGACCAACCCATTTCCCCTCCTATAAATTCTCTTTCCTCATAATCAACCACAATTGTACCCAAACCCACACTCACTTCCCATTGTGATTCGTTATTAGGGTCCTATGCCTACATTTTAACCAATCTCTTGGAGACTTCCATCATCACATTACCACCACTTCAACCTTACGATCCTCTCAAACCTAAACCAAAAGGTTTTGATGAAACCAAAATTTTTTCCTATCATCGTGTTCCAGGACATGATGTTAAAAATTGTAAGGATCTAAAGACCATTCTTCTTCAAATTTTTCCTCCTAAATTTTTTTTTGACAATGACGACCATGCTATACCTTCACCTCTCACCATACATCATCATCCTCTACCCATTTAGTAATCAATATCTCTACCCCTACAACCATTTTTCCCATCTCCAAAATTCGATATCAACATGGTCCGTATTAGAAATTTGGCCAAAACATCACCCAAATGTCAGTGCACCCTACTCATTTCATAAGGCTCTTATCCATCGCTAGGATTTTTACCCTCATGTCATTATACTTTTCATGACACACCCTCTCCATCCACCTCCCCTCAAATAAACATGGTTCTTGTTGCTACCCGCACTCAAAAAGACAAAGGCAAAGAAAAAACAACGAGCCCATTAACCAACCCTATACCCAATATACCAAATGCACACATTCCCAAAATCACCATCCTCAGACCTAAATACCCTTTCTCTTGCAAGGTCACCCATCGTGTAATGATAAAACAATTGCATCAGTCTCCTCTAAAGATGTGTTTGTATGATCTCATCCAGACTTCTGAATCCCACAGACAAAAACTTATCAAGGTTTTACAATCCATTAAAGTTCCACCCAATGACCCCACACCAGTGGCCTTGATTATCTCCCCTCACCATGTGGCCTAACTAACCAAATCATCTCCTCCTTCTACCCCCAAAACCACTCCTCAAGTCGCCACCCTTAACTTCTCTGAAGAGGAGATTGTACCTCTCAAGTCAGATAACCCTGATCCCACCCTATTCATTTCTATCTATATTGATAACATACACATATGACATTTCATGATTAATGGTGTTGCTAGCATTAACATCATCTCCTCCCACACATACAATCAAATGCGTATTCCTTCTAACTATATGCATAATAACCTGGTTATGCTATGCTCCTTCAATTATGCCATCACCTCCACCCTTTGCATTATTATCCTTCATGTTTGCGTAGGCCCTCGTATTGTCCCAGAACTATTCTACATCTTAGAGGGTGAATTATAGTATAACCTATTGCTCGGAAAACCCTAGATTCACATAATTGGTTGTGTCCCTTCAACTTTAAACCACTATGTAAAATTCGAGCATTAGGGACATAACTACACCATTCCTGCCGACCCTTTGCCATTTAAGAGCTATAACATGTTGTACCATCCCAATGATGTACTTGTACTAGTCAAGGCATCTGTCACTACCCACACTTTTCCCTCACCCACAAGCCTATCCACCAATAATGCCACCACCTCTCCGACACCTAACCCTACTATCCCTACTATCACCGCAACCTCTACAGCAAACTCACCTACTTCCCAATCAGCTAGCGAGTTGTTTATCCCTGCTACCCACATATTGACTACTGATCCCTTAGCAGGTGCTTTTCTACACCTCACTTTGGGGGAGTATTGCCCATACAATATCGAAACATTCCTCACTCTACAAGAATATGGGAACCTACGCCAACACCCTAGTTATGACTGCCATGTAGGTTAGCCTTTTCCTTATGGTCCTCCCCACCTTCGCACTAATCTAACGTTTCAGGGACTTGATATTTCCACTTATCCATCCAAACCTCCATCCTAAACACAACTATTTTCATCTGACCTACAATCCCTTAATAAATTTTGCTTCACCCAAACTTTCCTCCACAATTGCACATGTAAAGGATTTGGCTTCAGTTTTTACAAAAATGGATTCCATACTGTCTTTTCTAGTACTGCCCATAAACACAATGACCGTAGTGGCATTAGCTTCACCGCACCACCTATGAAGAAGGTTTGTGTTGACCTCATTAAGGAAAAAAAACCTTAACCACCTCATTCACCAACATCACCATCTTCACCCATGGAGTCCATAGAACCCGAATCTATTCCTCCTAAAAAAAAATTCGTAAACACAATGGCCTATGGCCTATCAACATGATGGTGAGGCTCCCTCTTCTCTCCCCTTCCTGTATCCTGATATGATTGATGATGATACGCCTTCTATTAACATCATTCAATGTCAGGATGATTATTCTATCCTTACCTATATGGGTGTGGAAGTCTCTTATATTCACCATTCATTACCCTATAAGACACAAACCGTGTTGAACGAATCGAATATCGAAATTAAAATTAATGCTCAAGACGACCCACACATCCTAAAGATAGGTGAGTCCTTAGATGTTGCTAAACAAGAAGCTTTTACCTCTTTCCTTTGGGACTATAGCAATACTGTTTCTTGGTCCTATGCCAATATGCCCTGTATTGACCCAAAAATCATGGTCCACAATATCATAACCATTGCTAATGCCAAATCCATCAAACAAAAGTTACAGAAAATGCATCTTGGCATTTCTCTTTTAGTCAAAGAAGAAATTCAGTGCCTTCTCTCAGTTTCCTTCATCTTACCCATTGACTATCCCTAATGGATTTATAACATCATTCATGTCACAAAGGTGACAGGGGGACTCCATATTTGCATAGAGTTACATGACCTCAACCTAGCTTATCCCAAAGATGATTTTTCCCTACCTGGTATTGTCCAACTAGTTGATCTCACCAGTGGCCATGAAATACTATCACTCATGGATGGTTTCTCGAGTTATAATCAAATATTACTTGCTCCAGAAGATCAACATAAAACTACCTTTATCACCCCTTTTTGGCCTTAAAAATTATGGTGTTACATATCAATGAGCCATGAATTACATCTTCCATGACATCATGCATTACATATTGGAAGATTACAAAGATGGTCTTCTTTCCAAATTCAAACATTGGGCTGAACACTTGACCATCCTTAAGGTCATATTTGATTGCCTCATCAATTATTGTGTTCATCTTCAACCAAATAAGTGTGTCTTTGCGGTACTTTCAGGAAAACTCCTTGGTTTCACCATTTCTTTGTGTGACATAGAAGTTGATCCTAATAAAGTAAAGGCTATTCTATAAATTCCTCTACCTACTTATCTCCATCAACTTCAAAGCCTACAAGGTAATTTACAATCCATTCATCATTTTATCTCGTAGCTTTCTGACCGTTGTTAACCATTTCACCATCTTCTCAAGAAGGAAGTTTCAATCAAATGGGATGGTGAATGCCATAAAGCCTTTGATGCCTTAAAACAATACCTTCTTCAACCACTAATGCTCATTCCTCCTAAGGATGACCAAACCTTTTACCTATATATTTCCACCACTGACCATTCTTTAGGTTCCATGCCCGCTCATCGCAAAAAGCAACACAGAAAGAAATCGGTTTATTACATAATCCATACCCTTTTGGACTACAAAACTAGATACACCCATGCTGAAAAACTCTTCTTAGCCTTAGTTTTTGTCGCCAATAAAATCCACCATTACCTGCTCAACCAAAAAACCTTCTTTGTTACCAATACTGACCCCCTAAACTATATGTATGCAAAACCCTATCAACATCAATGTGCCACACATTGGATTATGCTTTTTTCCAACCTCGACCTTGAATTCACTCATCAAAAATCCATCAAGGGAAAAAACATCATTAACAAACTAGTAGATACACCTCTTTCTGGGAATCAACCCTCTAACTTTGATTTCCCAGGTGAATCCATAGCTACCCTCTCCTTAGATGAAACTGCTTACCAAATGAAACTCTTCTTCAATGGCTCCAAGTTTCAGCATGGAGGTAGGGATGGTGTTATCCTCATTCCTCTTGATGGTAAACATATGCCTTTATCTTTCAAACTAGATTTTGATTATAAAAACAATATTGCCAAATACGAAGCACTGGTATTAGGTCTCCAGGATGCTTATTCCTTATATTTTAATTCAATCAATATCTTTGGTGATTCCCAGCTGGTCATAGACCAATTCAATGGTATACACCAGTGTCGTAATGAAATAATTAAAAAGTATAAACATCATGTCGACATACTTTTGACTACCTTTAACCGTTATGAACTTCAAACCACCCCACATTCTACTAATAAATTTGTGGATACCATGGCCTACTTTACTTCTCAGATACCCGCTTCACTTGTTAACTCCAAAATATTTGTCACAATAAAAAGGTTATAATCAACCTCTTATTTACCTTGTGAGGTCTAATCTGTCGGGACCATTGCACCTAACTCACGTGACCTTTGGTGTAAGCTGTTTACAGACTATCTTCCCCTTTCTGTTCTACCTATTCATCCAACTCATGATGGAAAATATCCCTTTCTTAAAATTATTTCTCACTATATCATCATGGGTGGTCTCCTTTGTTAGTGCAAGTTTTACAGTATTCTCTTACAATGCCTTATAAGTTTTGAAATTCCCTACACCATCAAGGAAGTTCATAATGGATTTTTTGGAGGCCACATTAGTGGTTTAGCTATCACTAAATGCATTCTTCACCTTGGCTATTATTGGCCAACCCTAAACCATGACTATTGTGATTATTTCAAACATTGTTTAAAATGCCAGCAACATGCTAATCTTCATCACACACCTAGTCATGCCTTATAGGTCGCACAAGACCTTTGGCCCTTTTCTCAATGGGTCTTAGATATTTTTGGTGAGATAAATCCCTATTCTTCATAACACCATCAATAGATTATAACCACTACTAAATACTATACTAAATGGGTAGAAGCCATTCCCCTCATTTCTATAAAATCTAAGAAAATATGTGAATTCATCACCCATCACATCATTTGTTGCTTTAGGGTTCCTCATCGTCTCATAACTAAGAATGGAACACAATTAAAAAAAAAAATGTGTAAGTTGTGTGATACTTTTGGCATCAAAATCAGTTTCTTGTCACCTTATTACCTGGAAACCAATGGCCAAGTAGAATCGACCAATAAAACCTTGAACAAAATTCTTATGAAAATAGTTGACGATACTGATAAGGATTGGAATTCATACATTCCTTTCACTTTGTGGGCTTATCACACTAGTATTCGCACTTCGAATGATGCCACACCTTGTTATATGGTCTACAATATAGAGGTTGTCTTTCTTGTCAAATTCCATATTCCATCTCTTTGCATTTCACTACAAGACATGCTCAACGATGATGACTTTTTCCAGGATCGTTTGGCGCAACTCGAGTTATTAGATGAACATCGTCTCAATGCTCTTGGCCATCTCCAAATCTACCAAAAAAATCAAAAATTCCTATGAAAAACATGTCTATGAATGAACCTTTTTGGTCAGTGACCTCGTCCTGAAGGAAAATCAACATGTAACCAAAGAAGAGAAAAGTAAACGAGGAAATTTTAATCCTAATTGGATTGGATCCTATATCATTACCCATACCTATGGATTAGGTGTTTATCATTTGTCTTCATTCGAAGGTAAACCCGAACCTGAGCCTCTAAAATCCTTGCATCTTCAACCATTTTATTATTGACATCAAGTCCTATATCATATTCTATCAAATGATCACTCATCCCTTGAACATTTTTCACCTTCCATATTACCCATTTTAGGATCAACGACTAAACAAGAGTCATGTGATTATCTGTCACCTTTGAACCTCATCTTCAATATGAGTACCATAGCTCTACTCATAGAATTATTATCATGGATACTTTTCATATTTTTAAAAGATGGAATCCCATGGCCATTCATCACTTAAAACCACCTCTTTCCTAGTTAACCCCTGTGTACTATGATTTTGTCTTCTAAAAACAACCCTGATCTTCCTCTATAGTCTTGTCCATGACTTAAACTTCCAAAAAAAAATGGGATTCAATTCTTTGGGTCAAACTTCTAGCAAAATATGACTCCCTCAAAATGGGACATCTCTTTTCTCTATTTCGCTGCTATAAATAGACTTCTCCCATGAAGGACAACTATATAAACTTATTAAAAAAATAAAATAAAAATATCTAGAAGCTTCCTGCATTGATAATATTCGTGAAGACCTAAAGGAGATAATATACTCATCCCATATAGACTTCCCAAATTGATCATTCTATTAAAAATAAACAAATGATGAAATTTTTGTTATAGACTTTCCTATTTTTGGATCTTGAGTTTCTGGCTAAGTAAACATGCAATCATACACTAGGTTAGGCTTAACCATGCACATTCACCTCATTGCCTTTTGTGCCCTAGTTTTCTCTCTGCTTAAGGGACTTGCCATAAATGTGACATTTTGTGATCATTTGACTTTATTGACATTTAGAATAGTCCATTATGCAATGCCTTTAGGGTCTTACGTTCATAAGACCATCTTGGGTATGGTAGACTCATTAGGTTTCTTATCAATTAAGTGTCTCTATTACTACCTCTTACCATTCTCCTTCCTCATTACTTATTGATTATCCTATACAGGACCAAATCATCGATACCTATATTTAAAATGACTCAACTATGCCTATGAAATAAACTCAACCATGCATATGACCCACATTCAATAATGCCTAAGATCTAACAACCCATTCCTCATATCCTTCCCTAGCTTGTGGGAGAACTACATCGGCCTGAGGCCCCTTTTTGTGAGGGCTATGTAGGTAGCACTTTGAGGGCATATGGCCCTTAGAGGTTAGCTCGACCACTCTTCACCCTAACCTATTTCCCCCTTCATTTTCCTATTCACATCCTTCCTTAGTTCGTTTCTATTTTTTATCAACAATTGAAAATTAAACCAAACAAGAAACAATTAATAAAAAAATTTACCACATCATCACATCAGTCATTTATCATTTTCACATTTCCACTATATCAAATATTTGGAAACTTAAACCATAACATGCATATACACCATCATTTATTTCCCATAACCTATAACCTTAATCCATCATGCCTATAACCAGACTCCATCATGTCTATGAATTTACTCCATCAAACTATAACCTGACTCCATCACGCCTATAACTTGACTCCAACATGCCTAATTGACCTAGCTCAGCCACCCCTACAAGACCTCGATTCAATCATGCCTAATTCACCTAGGTTCCATCACGCACAAAAATAATAATGGAGATTAAAACAAGTACACCATCCATACCATAAGCATCATCACCTATATTAATGAGAAAGTCTTTATATCCATACATATGTACACAGATACAAATAAATACAAATATCTCAAATCACGTAGATACAACCTCACTATCTTTGACAGGCAGACAGGTATAAAAATAAAAAATCACAAAAATCACCTATACATCCTCACTATCTTCGGCACACAGGCTGATATATACATAAAAAAGATCAATACAATGATCATCTCTAATGACTAATCGTCACCCCACTTGATATTCTCTAGCCCAGTCTCACATGTCTCCTCCTCTCTACCTGTCTATCATCCTGTTAACATCTCACCACCATTCATGGGACTCAGTCTAACCTCTTCAAGTACCTCACCTGGAGCTAGCCTCAGTGAACTAGTGGCCTTACCTTGACCTTGTCTCAAGGCTTATCAATCCTCTATACTCTCCACACTATGAGTGTGATACCTGGTCCTCTTACTCAAGGATTTATCTTCTCTATACTCTTCATAATTAGGGACATATATCCATATGGCCATTAGGTGATCCTGATAGTACCTTTTCTTGCCTAGGGAATGCCTAAACTTGGCCATCGACATTGTTTGCAGTGGTGCCATCGGTCTCTGACCTTGTACTTGTACCATGGGACCTTGTCCCTAAGCATGTGCCTGTACCTAGGCCTGAAGGACCATAATATGCACCTATGTAGTGGCCAAATGGACCTGTAAACCTATAACCTGTGCTTGTAGGGTGGCCACATGTACCCCATCTCCATCTCCACCCTATGCGGGTGCTTGTCCCTGTGTAACCCCATCTTAAAGGGCTACTACTTGTGCCTTTAGAGTAGTAACCCACACCTCTAACCCTGTCAGCTACTCCTACACTATCCCCAAATGTGCCACAAGGGTAGTCACCTACCCCTATAAGGTGTCCCTCTGAACTGTGATAGTGGCTAAGTCAGGCTACCCTGGCCTCGGTGGTACTGCCTATAGTTGTGTTGCCCACCACTATCTATATCTATCTGTCACTTTAGCGTCATCAATCCACCAATATACTTCTTACTCCTCCTACCCTGTTGGAACCATCATCTATGGTAGAGGCATAGGCCTCTCCACTTCGTCCCTCCTATACTGTGGGAAGGGTGGAGGAACATCTTACGGCAACCCAAATTACCATCTGACCTTGTCTATAGGTATCATCTTGTGTTCCTTGGAACAACATCCCTCTATCCATCTGAGTAGCTATAGCTCATCCAGCTCCATGGCCATCTTTCTATTTGATGGGAAGCCCACATACGACCTCTAAATAATGTCAACCCTAGATAATCTCTAATTCCAACCTATAATATGCTACATCATGTGTATCCCTAGAAGCCTGGTGATCTCCAACAAAAGGTACCCATTGCCTATAGCCAACTTGGACCAATCCCACCTCAAATGCATCTAGATGGGGTATACAAACTTGATGCACACACATGATGTGCTCTTATACCCAATAGTGTAGTACAAATGTGTAACACATGATGAACCGTCGTAACCTCCCTTAGGCCCATAACTCTCTATATAACTACACCAAGAATGTTGGTGCCCATGTAAAATGGGTCATATCCTCCATCATGTCATGAAGAATCCCCATCAATTCCAATGAGAATCTCCCACCCTTCACATCTAGCAGTTCAAACCAACAAACAACCTCCATAATCATAACCACTAACCTCATCTCCTCGGGATGGGCCCTGTACATGTCTCCATAACTTAGAATGGTGCTATAAAACTGTAAATCCACTAACCCCTCACAAAAAATTTCAATATCAACTCCTTAGATGCCTCTAAGGTAATGGAATACACCTGCATCCCCACTATCGGTAATCATAGGATCCTATACACATCCTCTAAGGTGATTGTGATCTCACCCATCGGCAGATGAAATGTGTTAGTTGTCAAATCCCATCTTTCGATGAGGGTGAGCATTAGGCTCAGCTCCCAAACTACGTGCCAGTAGTGTCTAACCCTAATCAAGCCAACATTTGAAAAATGGTTCCACTCCTTGGTTTTTTCTCTCCCTCTTAGCAATACTTACAGGGGTGGTACATAATCTCACATCCACAACAGATCCCGCACCTGCATCTAACCCTAACATGATTAAACCTTAACCATACTCAAATTTACCCTAGACCTCCCCATATATTCCCAAGATCCTTCTTAATCATTACATATCTCCCTTATCTCAATTTCACATCCCTCAAATCATACCTATTTATACCCATTACCATACTTGTTTTCCTTCGGAAGTACCTTCCTATCTGAAGAACTATCTCCTCCACCCATCCCCTCTCATTTGTTGGCCAATTTTTCTCTAAATACTAATAGATATTGATTCTTATTGACTGGAACGGTATCCTAAACCAAACACCAGTCACCTCATCCTTGACTGTTGTTGGATAACTCCCACTGATTTTGGCCAACCCAAGACCAACTTCAGTCACTGTCATGGCATCAAATTCACCAAACCCTACCCTATTTCTCCAAAATTCCCACATTCTACCATATTGACCTACCCTTCCCTACCAAAATCTAACCCCAACCCATCCCCACCCTCTTTAACCTATATACCGATTCCTACAAGTCATGTTTCTTCAATCCCCCTTCCAAATTCAAATTTGATTCCCCCCGAACCCATTTTTACCCAAAGCTGAATTATATAAATAAATTCCTCTGAAAAACATAGAATGGGACCGACTTCTACCTCGTTGATATGTCGTATCCATGGGGGCACATCAGGATGTTGCACTAGTGGTCCACTCGACCCCTCTCCTCCCTCTGCCATCACTTAATTCCCTCCTCACCTCCAACCAACCGAAATTCTCACACTGATCTCATGGATCTACCTATCGAATGACTGATCACCCACTTTGAGGCTTGCCAACTCAACTCTCCATATTGATCCATCACTTTCCACTTTTCCACCTCTCCTATGTCATTTTCTACTATTGGAAAATTACAAATGATTCTACATAAAGTGGAATTTTCATTTTCAATCCCAATCCGCTATGACTGACATTGGTCATATTGGTGCCCTAGTCAACTATTGTCGGTCAACATGTAACCAACGTCGGTCACAATTCAAACTAGTTTCCCTTACCATGCTCCCTTTTCACTTGTTTCCACTCATGCCTATACCTTTTATCAATCCAGCCACTCATTGAACCATAACTACAAGCCCAACCTACCTCTACATTTCCTTTGTTGCATCTTAGGAGTTATGATTTTACTTATACCTTGGCCTTACACATGCCATGATCTATTTTCCTGAACTTGACCTACTTGGTGTGACCATTGACCTTATGTACTCATTATACCTTGCAATGTTGTTACCTATGTTGTTTTAGCCTAACAACCATACCTTGCCTATTTTCGTGTCGTTTATCCTGACTAAACCTTTGGTGTACCAGAACATACCTAAATGTTCCTACACCTAACCTATGTTGTGTTTCTCGACCATATTCTATACTTGGGATACCTAAATCACTTCACCCTTGTTTGGATAAACCTATCGACCTTTGACGATGTAGAGTTTGCAAGTTCTTCAACTGAGTACTATATTGCAATCTATACATGTGCATATGTTTGATTACCATTACCATGACCTGATTTTGACCACAAAATACTACTCATTACCCAAGTTGACTATCGCCATTTCCTTCAATACTCAAACCTTTCCCCACCTATCTTCCCCAACTACACCTTTATCAAACCACTCACCGATTCTGTCTTACACTTCATCAGTGACTGGTTTGAGGGGGATCAAATTCACCTACACATGGGGAAATCACTTCCTATTTTTTTAGCATCACTTACCAATACAAGCTATTCAGCAAAAAGGGTAAAAATGTAGACACCAAAACTGGGTCACACTCCCCTTGCTCCCCTTTCGAATAACCAACTTAAACACATTCACCTAACCATAACCATTATACCCCACATTAATATTAATTTAATTATTTTCAATTAAATTAATATTCACCCTCACTTCATTTATTAATGTAATTACTTTAATTAAATGGATGCACACCTTATCTAGCCACCTCAGCTATACATCTCCCCATAAACCTATTCATATCATGTCTCCATAACTAACAAAGAATTATCCCTACTTAACTTAATGAACTAAGACTTAGTATAACCCTAAAATCACATTCCTATTCTTCCTCTAACCATATTCTAGTGTATCTAAGTGCAACATTGCATTTAGAACCGACTCCAACTAACGAAGCTGAGAAAAATATAACCAAGATCTACTATTTTAGGAAACCTAGGATATCCCACCTTAACTGATGTCGGTCAACCTGAAACCAATGTCGGTCACCCTAAATCATCGTAGGTTACCATATAACCATTTTGGTAACCTTGTTTGAGATTTTAGACACATTCTCAAGTTTTAGAGCAAAGGATATCTACATGCAAGAAATAACCAGAGTATTTCGTACATCCAAGAAGCCATAGCAAGCACAATCATTGATCAAAATGTATTTATATTCACATGAGCACTCCGGGAAGCACTACCTTGACATTAATCATCATTTCATCGATCAACCATTACCACTAGCTAGCCACTAAACCTGCACAGTAATAAGTGTGTCTCTAGCCACTTCATTTCTATTCAGTTTATAAGAGTTCTTCACCTTTTTTTATCAACCATCAGTTATATTTTCACCCCACCACTATTTCCTTTCTATGAACCCGACCATTCCCAACACTCATAACCCTTTTAATCACCTCTATCTACACCTAAGTACCTATGAATATTCCCAACATCTCCCTAGACCTAAACCAATTCCTCGCCATCTCTGATCCAGTCTTAGAAAAATCCCCAAAACCATGAACTATTGAGTTATTACCAGCCCACAGTAACCATCTTCATTTCTTACTAAACCATCATCGGTCATACCAGAATGACGTAGGTCTCTATATTTGTTAGTCCTTCTCATACTAGATCCCAATAACCCTTTTCAAGTGATTCAAGTGACCCGTGATTTGACCTTGACCTATTGCAACACCTTAGTTATATACCTTCACCTTAGTTAATTACCTTATTTCTAGATCTTATCATAGCCTATCCTGTTATGTTAGATTTACTTATTGTATTTGGATGAGATACCTAAATCATATCAACTACAGTAGGATTCTATTTACTTACATTATTTCTTACATTAAATTGTATTAAACAGTGGATTGATTGCCACCGAGGAAGTATCACACTTCCTAGATTTAGCACACACTAGGAAGCCCACTGACATATATTATTTAATACTCTTTTTGTGGTCTTATTATGTATTTCATGTAGTTCCTCCTATCTAAAAGGAGTTTCTCAAAGTCAGCATTGGATCAAGAATTCTAAATGCTTGTAACGACCTTCAAACTGACTATCACAACATATATTCCTCCTTGGCCCACACCCTTATCTATTTCATCTAAAAATTTAAAGAAAACAGTGAAACAAAGGCACAATTTATTTAGTTTACATCATCTTTATATTTATCTAGTGGGATGAAGAAATAACCGATCCTATAATACACACTAAGTTTGACTCCTTCTTCAGTGGGCCATATCTGATTACATATTACAAACAACACAATGCTTTTAAGATATCCAATCTAAATGGTAATTATTTATGCATCTTAGTTTATGGGATATACCTCAAACTTTTTTATTAAGGTCATATTACACCCTTACACATAGTAGGTTGTGTTTTCTTTTCCTCCATGTGCTTCTTATACATTGTTGTCTTAGTTTTCTTTCTTTGTGTTGCTTATGTACTTTTTTGGTCTATTGTTTTATAATAAGTGCTCTAACATAATATTGTTGTAATCTTGGGAAGGTATATTTTAGTGCTCACATGATTTTAAGATGTTGCAACAGTTTGTTATGACTCTATGCCCAAAGAACACTTCTAGTCAACTGGAACTTACATCTTGTAGGTAGATGTCCCCCGGAGGTCATCATACTATTATCAAAATCAACCTGCATGCCATTTTTATGTTTTGACAAGTCATGGTAGTGAGTTTCATTGTCCTAGATTAGTGGGATTAGAAAATTCAGTGTTTTAGGAAAAATTACATGTTTTGGACATCCCACTCCATCTTACTAAGTCTTACTATCAAGGAGTTAGTAAAAACCTAGAAATTTTGGGTCAAAATGAGGAAAATATGGTTAAATTGAATAAATATGGATAAAATCATACTTTGGAGGAATATGAGGAAATTTTCCTAAGTTCATCCTGTTCCTCGTATTACCGTTTGGGTTTATTTGCAAAGGTTGTAGTGATGTCAGGTTATTATGTCACTAAAGAAATTGTTCCTGAATTCTTGGCATTCCCCGCATACCCCTTAACTAAAACAATGCATATCAAGCAAGACAGTCTTTGAGGGAACTATTAAAATAGTTATATGGTTCCTGTTGTACCCTAAAAACTCACCATCTCCACACATGGGAATTGAATCAGTTTTCTTGGTTATTAAAGAAATACTCTGAATAGTTAAACTATTCCCATGATTTTTTGGTCAGCCACTAAAGCCAATCCAATACAAAATAGATAAGTCATCTTTGTAAGGCACATAAGGAATAGTGCTAAATTACCATCACTTGCCTATATCCTCACATTAATTGATCTTAAGGCACATAAGGAAAACGTAAAGGAGTCGAAAAAATCGACACTATGAAGAATAGTTGGAATGGTTCTCGAGTTCCTCCATTGCCTCAAAAACTCAAATCAGCCAACCAATTCCCCAAGGAAAATTTCACTCGTGCCTTTATTTCCTCGAAACCCTGACATACCCTAAAAATAGGAAAAGTGTAAGGATAGGAAAATTCAATGATTAGATGAATAGAGAGAACTATTCCTCTATTTTTCTAGTTCTCCACAATGCCAAAAGGACTGAAAAAAGGCATGAAAATCCTAGAAAACATCTTAAAAAACTATTTTTAGTTTTATTTTCACTCAAGATTACAAATTTGGATCATGCAGAGGCTAAAATTGGAAAGATCATGCAAGTAAGACTCCATTTTTATCTTTTACAGCTAAAATTAGACAAGAAAACACAAGAGAAAACCATGTTTTTTTATGAGCACACAAGAGGCATTTTTACCTATTTTCTAAGCGTTTTGGAGTAATAATTTATTAATGGGAATATACAATCACATTTTAAGCGTGAAAAGAGATATTTTATATAAGAAGGGTAGAATGGACATGTATCTTTCATTTTCATTTTTGTTTTTATATATGAAACTTACATGTCATCTATTTTCACCTTTCTTTTCTTCCTCGTACTATGTAAATTCTGTGGATTTCATTATTAAAAAATGATCTCTACACTTTTTGTTCATCATTTTAGAGTGATTTAGAATTATGAGTGGAAGAGAAGGGGTCAATAAAAGAGTTGTTTTAACGTATTGTAGAATGTTTATTATGCAATATTGTATCTTTAAGCTAATTTTATCTTGAGATACTATTTTATCCCCGATTTTCATTTTAAATTTCATGCCTTTATGTAGTTATATATTAATTTGGAGTTCATAGATTATTTTTAACTAGGTTTTTAGAGTATTTTTTTGTGGATTTCATCAAATTTACCTTCCAGATCCATTTTTTTCCCTTCCTCTATTCTATCACAACTTCAAACCCTTCTTTGATACACTTTTTAATTAACATATCCATTGTAAGTTTTGCATGGTGTGTGTGGCTCCCATGGTTGATGTAACCTAGAATTTACCAGTTAAATCTCAAGTACACTGACACATCACTCAACCTAGACTAAGTGCTCACTTGAAGCATGCAAAGGTACCAAACAACTTTTTATACTTGTTGTTGCATTATGTTAGCATGATGAAGCTTAAATCATTCAGATCCATGATTATTATATCATTCTAAAGTGCATGTTCAGATCTAGATCTAGAGAATAAAAAACTTAAATGATAACCATGATGAAATCAAGCATGATAGATCCAATTATACTCATAATTAACACTCTAATTCAGCCAATACACTCTATTATATTAAACATGATAAATAAACAAAAGATTATTACAATACTAGCATCATATGCTCATACACGTAACAAATTTGATAGTATAATCTCATAGTAATTTAGTTCTTACACATCTGTTGGGGTTTGGATCCTACTTTTGGTCTTCTAGAATTAGTATTGAAGTGTTGGAGTTTGAACGGTTAAGTTTGGAGACTTCAGGATCATTTTGCTGTCATCTGTTGTGACATTGTTATTAAGTTGTAGTTAAGTTGCTATGAAGTTGTTAATTAGTTTTCAACACCGTGACTATTTTTATAGCCAGTGGAAGTTGAAAGGTTATGAATTTCAAACTTCTAGGGTCATCTTTAGGACTTCTTAAAAGGATTTTAATCATATAAATAGAGGTGTTAGGGTATCTTAAAGATATCTTGAGTGTTCAAGAGGTCTTGAGTCTTAGTGATCAAGAGGTGATCAAGAGTGATCAAGGTTAAGAAATTGGGTGTCAATTGTAGTTTGGATGTGGTTTAACATCTTTGAAATTTTTTTGTGAGTTCATAACTGAGAGAATACTATGAGAGTTGTTTCACTCTTGTTGATAGTAAAATTTAAGCAAGTTTTGGTGGACGTAGCCCACATTGGGTGAATCACATTAAATCTTTTTTCTTCTTCTTTTGTGCATTATTTATTTATCTTGTTATATTTCTGCAAGTATAATTCTTCTGTATAGTTTCCTACTGGTGTGGTTTGAGGAATTGTTTCTACATATTTTTTCACTAATTATGAACAACTGGTATTAGAGATTTGGTGGTTTTTTGCTGAAGTGGTAAATCACAAGGAAATTTTATCTTAAGTGGGAGCTATGGCAGATGAGGGCAGATCGAGGGTTGAGAAGTCAAATGGGTAGAACTTTGGTTTGTGGAAGATGAAAATGGAGGATTACTTGTATTAGAAGGATCTCTATGTTCCTTTAGCTGGAAAAGCAAAGAAACTGACAGCCATGTCAGATGAGGATTGGGAGTTGCGAGATAGTAAGGTATTTGGGGAAATTTTCTTATTCCTTGTATCTTCAGTTGCTTTCAACATATCACAAGAGAATACCATAGAAGGTCTCATGACTGCATTGGGGAAGTTATATGAAAAACCCTCTACCTCTAATAAAATATTTTTGATGAAATTTTTATTTAATATGAATATGTCATAGAATGGCTTTATTGTTGATCATTTGAATGAATTTAATACGGTTTTGAGTATGTTAAAATCAGTAAAAATTGACTTTGATGATGAGGTCAGGGATATGGTTGTAAGAAATTCAATCTCTAATAATTCAAAGCTGAAGTTTGAGGATGTAATAGGTGTGATGCTAAGAAAGGAAATACAAAGGAAGAGCACTGGAGATTCTTCTACTTCTGGAAATGATTTGATGGTGGAGAGAAGAGGGAGACAAAATAATAGAGGGAAAGGTAACTATGGGAAGTTGAATGATCACGGAATGTCAAATTCCAAGAGAAAGTTAGAATGTTGGTACTATGGGAAGGTTAGTCATGCTAAGAAAGATTACTGGGATCTTCGGGATAAGAAGAACAAGAATGAAGAAACTAAATAGGTAAATGTGGTAGTAGGTGATATTTTTCAAGATTCCTTAATTATTTCTTTAGATCATATTGCTGAGTCTTGGGTGTTAGATTCAAGGGCTTCTTTCCATGCCACCCCATATAAAAATTACTTTACTATTTTTTTTCAAGGAGATTTTTGACATGTATATCTTTGTGATGATGAACCATGTAACATAGTAGGGAAAGTTTGTATTTAGGTGAAAATGTAGAATGTGAACACATGGCTACTTAAGGACATCAGGAATGTGCATAAGTTTAGGTCAAACTTTATATCATTAGGTCAGCTAGGTAGTGATGGTTGTACAGTTAGTTTTACATCAGATTCTTGGAAGGTTACCAAGGGATCTCTTGTGGTTGCAAGAGGTAAGAAAACTAGTAATTTATATTTAACTAGTGGTACTAATTATTGTAATTTAGTTACTACAAATGGAGATGAAAATTTTTGGCACCAGAGACTCAGTTATACAAGTCATAATGGCATACAGATTATAAAGGACATGTTTCCTAGATTAAAGGAATTAGATTTAGAATTCTGTGAGGACTGTGTTTATGGAAAACAGAAGTGGGTGAGATTCCTTAAGGTTAGACCTACCAGGAAGGAGGGTAAGATGGATTTAGTGCATACAAATGTATGAGGGTCCAGCTAAGGTAAACTCTATTAGTGGCTCCATGTTATTATGTCACTTTCATTGATGATGCAACTAGAAAAGTTTGGGTATATTGCATTAGAAATAAATATGATGTGTTTGAAAACCTACAAAATATGGAAATCCTTGGTCGAGAATGAAACAGGTCTCAATTTGAAATGTCTCATGTTGGATAATGGAGGGAAGTATTGTAGTACATTGAATTTCTTGATTACTGTTCGGTAAATGGGATCCGTAGGCAAAGAACAGTTTCTAAATACTCCACAGGAAAATGGAATGTTAGATAGAATAAACAGGAAAAACATGGAGTGTGCTAGGTGCATGAGGTTACATGCATGGATGCCACTCATGTTTTGGGTAGAAGTAGTGAGCACAATTGTTTATCTGATTAACAGAGGACCCGCTATAGCTTTGGATGGAGGTACACCTAAGGAGGCTTGGTCTAGCAAGAAAATTGATTACTAATTTCTTATAGTATTTAGATGTGAGGTATTTTTTCACATTGATAAAGATGATAGGACCAAGTTAGAGGCTACATCTAAGAAATGTAACTTTGTTAGATATGGTGAGGATGACTTTGGTTTCCATGTTTGGAGTCTTAAGGATAAGAAAATATTTCAGTCTAAAGATATTGTCTTTAATGAGAAAGTCATGTATAAAGACTAGTTGTAGGAACAAAAAGAGGAATCAAAGGAATAATACACAGTGTTAGTGGAAATTATGGAAAACAAGGTGTCCAAGGGGTTGGTTTAGGTACAACATGTTCTAGCATGGCCAGTTCAGGAACCTACTCATTAGGAACCCCAAAATCCTAAGGTGAGAAGTTCTTCTAGGGTAAGAAGGGAACCTAAATGATTTACTCCATCTTTAAATTATTTATTTCTCACTAACAGTGGAGAGCCAGAGTTCTTTGAGGAAGAAGTGCAGGTGAATCCCAAGAAGAAGTGGAATCAGGCAATGGATGAAGAGCACAGATCTCTTATGCAAAACCAGACTTAAAATCTAGTGGAGCTACCCGAGGGCAAGAGATCATTATAGAATAAGTGGGTGTATAAAATCAAAGAGGGCGATGGAGGCATGAAAAGATAAAAGGCCCGATTTGGTGGTCAAGGGATTTACACAAAAGAAAGGTATAGAATTTGATGATTTTTTTTCTCTTGTTGTTAAAATGAATTCTATTAGAATTGTTCTTGGTTTAGTAGTAGTAGAAGACCTACACTTAGAGAAGTGGATGTGAAGACTGCATTCCTTTATGGTGAGTTAGAGGAGGAATTGTATATGTAGCAACCACAGGGTTATGAGGTCAAAGGGAAGGAGAGGTTAGTGTGCAAATTAAATAAGAGATCTTGTATGGCCTGAAACAAGCTCCACAACAATGGTACAAGAAGTTTGACAATTTTATGTAGGAGTAGGGTTACTCCAGGTGTCACTCAAACCATTGCGTGTACATCAGGAAGTTTCTTGATGGTAGTTATATTATTATGCGTCTGTATGTGGATGATATGCTTGTTACAGGGAAGAACATGCATGAAATAAAGGTACTCAAGAAGTAGTTAGGTGACTCCTTTGCTATGAAGGATTTGGGGGAAGCAAAACAAATCCTTGGTATGAGAATATATTAGAACATGAAGGAGAGGAAGCTGATATTATCTCAAGAAGAGTACAAAAATATGGTCTTGAAGATGTTTAGTATGTAGGATGTTAAATTGGTTTGTACTCCTTTGGCGGGTCACTTTAAATTATCAAAGGAGCAGAGTCCCAAGACTAAGGAGGATAGAATCCATATGTCCAAGGTACCTTATGCATTAGTGGTTGGTAGCTTGATGTATGCTATGATATGCACTAGGATTGACATTTCCCATACAGTGGGAGCATTGAGTAGGTTTATGAGTGATCTAGGTAGAGAGCATTGATAGAAAATGAAGTGGATCCTTCAGTATTTGAGAGGGAAAATGGGAGCAACATTGTGTTTTGGTGGATCAAACACTACATTGCATGGCTATGTAGAGTCACACATGGCAGGAGATTGGGATAGTAGGAGGAACATGATAGGTTATGTATTTATGTTTGGTGATACAATAGTGAGATGGATTTTACGGTTATAAAAGGTTGTGGATTTTTCAACCACAGAGGCTGAGTATGTTTCTACCACAGAGACAAGCAAGGAGATGATTTGAATACAACAGTTTTTTGCTGAGTTGGGTCATAAGCAGGAAGTTAGGAGACTACACATTGATAATCAGAGTGTTATTCATTTGGTGAATAACTCCGCTTTCCACTCTAAGATGAAGCACATTCAGCTAAGATATCATTTCATCAGGGAAGCTTTGGAAGAAGATAAGTTGAAGCTGGAAAATATTCATACCATTTAGAATCCTATAGATATGATGACCAAGGTGGTCACAAGGGAGAATTTGAAGTTTTGTTAAACTTTGATTGGCCTTCATGGTTGATAATGAAGGGTTGAGAACTTTTCTCAGTGGAATAATCTCCAAGTGGGAGATTGTTGGGGTGTGGAGCCTATTTTTGGTCTTCTGGAATCACTATTGAAGTGTTGTAGTTCTAATAGTTAAGTTTGGAGACTTTAGGAGCATTCTGCAGTCATTTGTTGTGACTTTTCTATGGTGTTGTTGTTAATTTGTTAATTTTTTGTTAATTGGTTGTCAATGCCATGACAGTTTTTCTAGCTGTGGGAAGTTGAAAGGTTATGACTTTCAAACTTCTATGGTCAACTTTAGGACTTCTTAAAAGGATTGTAATCCTATAAATAGAGGTTTTAGGGTATCTTGAAGATATCTTGAGTGTTCAATAGGTCTTGAGTCTTAGTGATCAAGAGGTGATCAAGAGTGATCAAGGTTAAGCAATTGTGTTTCAATTGAGGGTTTAGATGTGGTCTAACATCTTTGGAATTTTGTTTTGAGTTCATAAATAAGAGAAGACCGTGAGAGTTGTTTTACTCTTGTTGATAATAAAATATGAGAAAGTTCTTGGTGGACGTATCCCACATTGAGTGAACCAGACTAAATCTTGTTTTGTCTTCTTTTGTGCATTATTTATTTATGTTGTTATATTTCTACAAGTATAATTATGCTATATAGTTTCCTACTTCTGTGGTTTGAGGAATTGTTTTTGCATATTTGTTCAATAATTCATAACAACATGTCTCATACTTATATTTATCTTTGTATATCATACTACATAGATCATTACATATTTATAAGGGTTGGTACTTTCCCTTCACCACTTATCCAATAACAAAATAGGTCACATGCTATTATTAGTCATGCGTCGTTACAATAATAGCCTCACATGCAAGTGTGCTAACAACAGACTTATTTTAGTTAACTATCAGTAATAAATATATTCTCAACCTATACCCATGTAAAGTACTTCGTCATCAATCCTCAAAAAATATTCAATGCATGTCGTGTAAGTTTTTAACCAATTTGTGTGTTTGGCACACTATCTCTAAAAATAACTCATAATCGTAAAGACGGCTAAGTCCCAAATTTTTCTCTGTTTTGAGCATGTGATTCCTTCCCAATCCTCCCATGCTTTTGAATGCACTCTTCTCTTCTGCATGAACCTTTTGTATGTTTTTTGCTAAGTGTCATATTTTGAGTGACCAACATTACCCCACACTAATTACATTACCACCCCAAAAATAGTTGTCTCCAAAATGAATCAAAGAATATGAATAGAAGAATATAAATATTTTTTATGAATAAAATAATGACTTTACCCTACAACATCTTCTACTTCAACCAGAAGAATCAATTCTGGATATTCTTCTTTTATTTCGACCTCTAAAATCTACCAATCATTGAGTACGTCCTCTACCTTTTCTGGGATGTCCATTGTAATTGACTCTAGCTCATCTTTTGCAATCTCTCTTTTCTCATTCTGCAAGACCAAAAAAATGTCATACATGGTAGTCATTCTTCCTTCTAATAAGTCCATCTTTTGCATGACAAGTTTCCAAGTATAATATAGCCTTTCCTTGTGTGGTTCTTGTGATGTTGTAAGGGCCTCACACTTCTTCTTGACAAGCACTAATCGTTCTGTGTGGCCCAAGGTCTCATACTTCATGGATTTCAAGACTTTATTGTCCTCTATAATGGTCTTGGTTCTTATAACGGCTTCAAGGGTTATACAAATATTCGGTGCTTGATCTACTTTCTTAATCTCCTCCTATAAGCTTTGGAGAAATCCCTCATATGATGCAAATTTTCTCATCACCGAAGCCTTTTCTTGCTCTGCTTCTTGCTTAGGATTTTTTGGTTTTAACATGTGCAAAGGTCCATCTTCAAGCACCAAATATACGAATTTTTTTACATAATGCATTACCAAAGGAAAAATTTTGGGTACCTTGGGATCTAAGTGTGTCTTTTCTTTCATGATATTATCCCCAATTTCCTCTACCATGCTGATGATAATAGTGTTCTTATTTTGTGCCAAGTATTTTTCTTACTTTAGGCACATTATTTCTACATCCCTGGCCTTGATCTTTTCCCTTAGCACCCTAATTGTTATAGCCTTATCCATATTTTGTCGTGCCACCTCTGTCAATAATTTCACCAAATCATTTCTCATTTGTTCATCTGACATAACAGTAGGCTTTGTCATTATGTGTCTGGCCTGAGTTGTCTTCTTCAACCTCCTTGATACACATGACTCTTCACATACATGAAATTTTGGTTCATCCATGTGCGTGTGCATAGACCATGATAGTTTATTCCTTGTGTGCATGGTTGCCATATCTTCATTCATCAACTCCCATCCATACAACTCTTTTTATGACACCGTGCTTTGAAAATGGGTGCAAACAATCTTACCTATGTCCTCAACGTATCCCATGACCGATGCAACATATTGTCCACTTGTTCTTTTCGATCTTGGCCCCTTAGATACTTGAGATTCAAGATTTGGATTTTGTTATACTATGCCCTAAGCATTCTCATGTTCTTTCTTATCTTCCCACTTTTCTCCTTCTTCTCTATCCTTCATTTCTTCATCTTTTGGTTATTCCATGTTCTCTGGAGGTGTAGGAGATTCAGGCTCGCTCTCCTCAAACTCTTCCTCCTCCATGCCTGGCTTCAATTTCCTTCTTCTCTTCTCAGTTATGTCCTTCTGTGAAGAGAGTCGAGGTGATCTGCACACTAGTTGTGGAGTAACACCTTGAATCCTAGTTATTTTGAATACCCTTTAAAATGGCACTCTCCATATACAACATCCAAGTCCTCATGATATCTCTCTTGTGGTTGGGGTGGAGTAGTCATGCACTCATATTCTACCCTATCTATGGACTTCCTCCTACCTCTATGCTCCAAACCACCACTATCTACATGCTCCTCTTCTTCATCATCTACTTCTATTGTCTCTATGGGCTTAGGTGCTAGAACATTTTCCATTGTATGCTTACCTTTTGGCATACCTACAAGTGCAAACTCATTATCCACATACTTATTATTCTCCAGCTTGGGCTTGAGTTAAAGGTACACAAGCACTTCTCCAACATATCCAACGGCTAAGATTACAGGATTCATGCTTATTATATCTGAGATAAGCCTCTCAATGTAAGCAGTTTATCCTGGATATACATATGATTTTCTCAGAGTGTGGTAGTCACAATCTACCTTATCTATGATGAATCTTATGCAGCACACATCTAAAAACTAGTGAAATGATGCATGGAAATATCATGTTGTGAAGGCATATGGTAATTTTCACCATGGGCTCCAAGCCCCATATTTTATGGTGAACCGTGCGATGCAAAAGTGCTGGTAGACTAAAAACTACATTGCCTTCCCTACTACTGAAGGTAAATCCTTGGGTATGTGCCATTCCTCTTCAAATGCCGCATGGAGCATGTCATACCACATCTCCACCCTATGCTTAAATGGTCCACCCATGGTTCCTTTGTATAATTATTTATTAAATCTTTCTGCCATAGATTTTTGTTTTGTGGGGTACTTCCAAATCATCTCCTTTAGCCCATCAGGCACTCCAATCTCCAAAAATACCAAAGACAATAAAACCACACGAAAACTAATTCTGTCACCTAAATGAACTTCTTCAATGATTTTATTTTCTATGTGATTTGTGATATTGTAGAACACTCCTTGAGACATCTTCCTTGCAACGTGTAGCCACATTGTATTCACCCACACCCACCTTTCTTGGTCATTTAGCTTTGTTACAAGATGTGCAGCTACTTGCACTACTTGGTACTTTTTCAATTTTTTGATGTCCATATCATGCAGACCCTTCCTACATTCTTATAGTTTGGATTTAGTATGGTGTTAGATGTCAGATTCTGGATTATTGTTGAATCTTATTTATATATGATGCATGGCGATTGTTGGAGACATTTTATATAGATGTTGACATGCTGTTGGACATGGTTATATTGTAGATGTTGTTTTTTAGACATGTGATATTTGATATTTTGAGTAAACCTAGAAAATGGAAATTATTTGATGATGATATAGTTGTTGATATAAATTGTAAATGATTTTGTTGATTTCCTTGATGATTGTTGTGATTCATATGTATAGATGATTTTGTGATTATATTATATATTCATTTTGGACGTTCTGATATGGCCACAAGGCTAAAGGAGGTATTTGTGTTTTGCAGGTTAAAATATCACAACAAACATCGGGGGATTGGAGACCAACCACAATGGAATTCTAGGTGAATTCGACAAGGTCACCATGGCAACATGTCTTGAGTGTGTGTGTTGTATTTGTTTAGGGATTCCCATGGGGGGATTTCCTTTATATGTGACCATGGGTTTTGTGTATTTTATTAATGTGGTTAAATTTTATTTATTGTTGTATGTATTTTATTAGTGATGTGTTCCTTTCTTTATTTAATTATGTTGTGGTAGATTAATGTGAGAAATCATATGGTTAAAATTTAAATAAATCAAATTGGGATATGGGAAAGTAATTATGGAAGTTGTTGGCTCTTTGTATTTAATATGTAAGTGATGTGTAAGTGTGTGTAAGAGTTGTATAAGTCAGATTTTGGAGTAAGAAACACTCCACCTCCTTGGAAATTCGAATTTTTCCTTGGGGGCTGTTTTTGGAGGCTTGTGGGACAAGTAAAACTTGTCCCATACCTCTAAATTTAATTTACCAACCATACTTATGGTTGGAGGGGTGATTTTAGACTTTTATAATGAATTGTATTAATCATGTTGCATTGTTTTGATTGCACTCTCTTACATTTTATTTAATTTTCTATCCCTTGAGGTGTGGGATTTTTGGAGTGTGCAAGTAACTTGTCATATTTTCACCCACCTCTTTATTGTGCTTGGGAGAATGGATTTTGTCTTTTGTGTTTGAATTTGAGGATGTGTGATGTGGCATCCTACATGGATCCACATCATCCTCTTCTCTTCCCTCTTCTATATAATTCAAACTCTTTGCTTGTTTTGGGTTGTTGAATCATTTTGTAAATTTCTTTGGGGGTGCATTTTTGCTGTTTTGGAGCTCTTGTGGATTGTGGAAGGAGATTGGAGATAACTTTCATACTTGGAGATTGTTGTTTTGGGACTGTGTTTTGAGCCTTGAATTTGTTGTTTGGAAACAAAAGATACCATGGAAAGGTAGGAATTTAACTCTTCTTGTATGTTGTCACTTTCTTTTGTGTATGGATGAATGGTGCATGTTTTATTTTATTTATTGGCTGGTTGGGTAGACTACCATAGGGATGGTGTAGGAGAAGGATATGGGGAATTCATGTGGGGGGGCATAAGGAATGCCATTGGCATCAGAGTTTTGTGGAGGGATTTTGGGTTTGGGATCCACCATGGAAAAGAAATAGCTTGCATTTCTTACTTTGTGGGGGGGGGGGGGGCATAAGGAAATATGTGGGGGGCATAAGGAGGGATTTGTGGGGGGCATAAGGATATGTGTGTGATGAATTTATTTGTGGTTTGTTTTGGTGGATGCCCAATTCCCATTGGGAGGCATAAGTAGCTTCCCCCATAGACCTTTCTCCTTTGGCTTGCATGATCAAGCCTGAGTTCTATTTTGATGTTTTCAAATGCAGTTGTGAACTGTTGTTTTGTGTTGGACTGTGTTTTATATGAATTATGCATGTTGAAAGAATGTTGTGTGTTGTGGAAGCCAGTTGTTTCCATGGGTTGAATTACACCTCTTATTGTATTTGGTTGGGGCTCGGGGGCCAATGATGAAGGAAGGATTATCCTTTCATTGGATGTCTTTGTTGGGTGGAGAGCATTTCCTTTCCCCCTCTTTTGTTGTCATCAACTTGGAGAAAGAGAAAACTTTCATGTTGTTGTTTTGGAGCAAAGGAAAATGTAGTTTGACAGTCCTTTGAGAACAAATTTACTTCATTTATAACCTTTCCCACTTGAAGTGGATGAAATTGTAATGTATACTTGTGAAGAAATGATGTTGTAATTGATTATGAAAGTTGTATATTCAAATTGTGAAGGACATTTATTTCTATTCTGCTTATTGGAAAGAAATAAAGTAGAATTCTGTTAATTGCATTCAAGGAATGGAAAGAATGTAAAGATGTATTCTTTTGGATTAATAAAGAATTTCAAGACTTTCCCTCATTTGCATTGTTGTGTTGAATTGGAATATCAAATTGTGATTGGAATCCTCTGTTTTGAAAAAGGAGAAACACGTGAGATGTAATTGTATTAAATTGCCTTGTTTCAAAATATGATTTTGGGGAAAGAAAGAAACTGGATTTTGTTTTTAATGATTGCTTGAAGAAGGAAAACACTTAATTCTACCATGGATTGAATTCAATGTTTTATTTGTATGGCAAAAAAGAGATAATTAAATCTTGTTTGAAAGGAAGAAATGTATGTGGAATAATACAATATTATGAAATGTATAAAATTAAATTCACTATGAATTTGATTTAGAATAGTTTCTTAAATGTATTAGATAGAAAAAGGAAATGAACTTCCATACTTGGAAAAGAAATGGAAATTAAATCCCTCATTGATCTCTACCTTAAATTTAGAATGGGTAATAATTCAATTAAAAATCCACAGTTCAGGCCTACACATTGTAACCAACATGGAAACATTAAAATTTAACATGATACAATATAAATGAACTCAAATTTGACAAAAGAAACACTTAAGGAAACATTTAAAACATTGCAAATCAGACCCAAACCTTTCATAGTCAATTTACAGTCTTTTTTCAATTGTTGGAAAAATGTCAAATTGGAAATCAAACAAGTGAAATTACCTCCCTAAAACACTTTAAATCCTTCCTAGAGTAATCCTCCATGTCTTTTTGGCATGTTGAGTGAAGGAGGAGAATCCAATTTAATCAAATTTGAAAGTTGGAAATTACCAGTTGGCTTTTTAAAATCCTACATAGATCCTTTTTGCAAAATTGACCCCTTAAACTTTATCAAAATATAAAATTTATGATTTTTGTGCAAAGAGGGCATCGAGATCTTTCCAGAAAGTCCTCATTTTCCCAAAACTGAGTTTTCTAGCAAAAGTTATGGCACTTTGAAGTTTTTTTGCCTTGGTGGGAAAATTTGGGAAAATTTTCCCTGGCGGGCCCGCGGCCCGAAAATTTCCCATTGAAAATTCCTTAGAAATTTTTTTTTGAAAAATCTTCGGGGAAAATTTTTAAAATTTCCTCCACTGGCCCGCAGCCAATCAGAGGCTACCATGTGTCCTCACAGGGCAGCAGTGGAGGCGCGGCATTATTTTTTCTTTGGGGCTTTTTAAAATTTTGGAAAAATTTTCCATTTTTCCTACCACTTGCAACCTAATCACAGGCTGCCACGTGGCAGCTTTGGGTTTTAGTCCTCTGAGGGGATGGAACCCTTACGTGTGCCTTTTTTTCCCTTATTTTGATTTGGAAAATTTTTGTGTTTCCTCCCACCCCGCACCTCCCACTTCTGCCCCCACAGGGCTTTCAAACTTCCTCCTTTTGGTAGGACACGGATTTTGCACGAAAACTTCATGAACTTTTCCCCCTTGTCTCCCCCACTTTGGAAATTTCCCAAAAGTTCTAAGTGCCACCCCGCCTATTCCCTCTCTTTCTTCCCACTTTGGCTCATGGAGTGCCACATGCCCCTCTCATGGACCCGTGGCGGAGCACGGGCGCAAATGGGAATTTTTCCCCACGTGCAAGGAAAAAGTTTCTAAACCTCCCTGCGACTCCACCAACTCGCCCCTTTGGGAAATTTTTCTTCCCTGGGCCATACATCCACCCTTTGGGGGAAAATTTGATCCCTAAAGCTTTGCCAGTCCCATATCTTGAGTTTCCAAAGGAGTTAGGAGGACTTCTTTATATCATTAGAAAGGTGAGAAAATTTCCTATCCAATGGGAATGATTTAGGGAAATTTTGAATGCATTAAGTGTGAGAAAAATCAAGTTGAAACTCTAAGCCTGTTAGAGAGTGGGTATGGTGATATTTTACCCCCTGAACCTAACTAAAACTTCTAACCCTAAAATTTGGACCTTGTGACCTCTGATAATTGTAATAAAAGAAAAGTTTGTTCTAGTGGATTTGTTTTGTTCTAGAATCTATTAGTGGCAGTTGTTGCCTTGCAACCTAGTTATAGACACTCTCTAATCAAGTTCTGGGAGTGGGTAAGTGAGACCTTACTCTGTTGATTTTAAATATGTATTCCCTTTCTCGCTGTAATTAAACCTTGCTCTTGTCTTGATCTTAGTGGAATTAAATACCTTGGGTATTTAATTGTTTTAGTCCCTTAACCCTAAAATTTTATTCAGGGAATATTTAGCTAAAATGTCAATGTAATCAGTGATTAAATTAATCCCTAAGGAGATTTGAGCTAGGTGTGGACTTATTACACTTGTTGTTTTTATATGTGGAATTTTAATTGTTAATAATGGGAAAAGTTATCAGTTGAATTTAATTGTCCTTGAGACTTTGGTCGTTAACTCCTAACACCTTTAAAAAAAAATTATTCCATAATTTTCTAACTAAACCTAGGTTGTTCATGGGTCTCAAGTGGGTTGTTTTTAATGGGAATCACACTTAGTATCAGAGTGAGTGGTTCAAAAGGTTGGACCATTGGGAACACTAGAAAACTTGAGACATGAACTGTAAACCTATCACACTTTTAAAACTAGAAAACAACCTTGTTTGAAAATTGAAAAAAAAGTATGAAGAAATATTACATTACTCTGTTCATTTGAACCGCTAGAATTAAAATGATAATAAAGCAATAAGTTGTTTGAGTTGTTGTGCTTGCTTAGTGAAATTTGGTCTAAACCCAGGTAACTAAGAATGTCAGATTAAATTGATTTTGTGAACTTCTAGTATAATGGAAACTTGGTTCCCCTTTGAAAATGTGTTATTTTACAAGTCCTAAAACTTGATTTAATTGTATGATGCATTAAGCCCTTTGTTGAGACCCTTCCTTATTGGATTTGTTGGAATGATGAGTTGTATGGTGTGATTCTTGTAGTTGGATAGTAGTGGTTGTGTTCTGGGTCGGGAAGAGTTAATTAGAAGTTGTTTAGAGCTTCCTTCCTTGAGTGGTTAGGAAAGAGGGTCTGGTTGTTAGTTTTCCATGTTGTTACCCATATGAGAGAGTGGACACTAAGTCTGGGTGTCGTCTAGGACCCAATCCTGTGTATGTGTTCTTAGAACTAACCTTGAGGTAGAGTACCCCTATTGGTGGCCATGAAGGGCTACAGAGTGAATGTGGTGTTAAATTTTGTGTTTTACATTCGTAATCTTGTGATTATTTTATCAAGGACCAACATCTTATTTTATGATTGGATTGAGAAGCTCTGAGAATCTTTTATTTATTTATAATTTTTGCAAGAATTTTCAAACTTTGCAATGTGGCTACTTAGCCACTTTTCTTGATTGCCGATATTTCTTGGACTTTATTTTGATTAGTGACTCAGAGCTCATTATGTTGTTGGCTACTTAGCCAAATGTTACGTGATTCTCACTTGCTTGTTGTTGATGTTGGTTCTATGTTGTTTGTATCATAATATTTTTCATATGGGGGTACACCCTAGGTGCTTGGAATGTCTTCTTAGGTGCTTAAAGTTATTCCTGGGCTATGAATGCACAAAACCTTGAGTGTGTCTAAGATCTTAGAGTGACCCTTTCATTGCTTGACCTTGCTAGAAAGAAATTTTTTTGTGTAGTGCGGTCTAGATGGCAGTCTGATAGTGGTAGTGGTGATTCTATTACAATCTGGTAAGAGCTTGACCCTCGTCAGAGTAGAAGTGTTTAATTATGGAATTTTAGATTTTTTTAGGATTGGATTTCCCTTTTGGTTGACTATAAATATTACTAGAAAAGTGTTTGTTTTGATAGTGACCTTTCATTGATGGCATGTTAAATTGTATCTTGGGTTCCTGGTTGCATCATAGAAAGTTTTGACTCGTGGAATGTATGCATCTTGGTAATTATGGATAGATTTAAGCCCTTTCAGGAAGTGTGTTTATTTAAGTGTACTTGTTTTACTCTCTTGACTTATAAATAAGTCTACCCTTACCTTAAATTTCCTTTACTATGAATAACATTCTATGACCTATTAATCTTTGGGTTACTTAGAAACACTTATGGATGCTTTGGGTCTTTTGGATCTTTCTCTTAGAAATGTTAGTTTGGTAGATCTTAATAGTTAATCTCGATGGTGCTTATATTGTACTTCCTCTTTTAAAAACTGTAACTCTTGGCTGTAAAGTCCATGATTTGGTAAATTATTTGGTTGCCCCATTGCATTTGATGCTTTCTAGTGTGGATGTGGTGTCCTTGGAGTAAAGTTGCATTGTCATCTAGTTGCTTGGCTGGTGGTATCTTGTGGGGACATGAGAATTGATTGGAAAACCTTCTTTGGTTATTAGGGGAGTAAAATGTTTCCATCCTAAACAACAAAAAATTGTTAAACCTTAATAGATTCGTAAAAGTAAGATTATACCTCTTTAATGAGCCTTCCTTGAAAATTTCTTGTGAGACTTGTGGAGACCCACTAAGAATGTTTAATGATGCTTAAAATTATTTGATGAATCTTTAAAATCTTGGTGTGATTCATGTTGGCTCATTTTTTCCTAGTTCTTACAAAAATTAATAATGTGTTTTCTATGTTGAATGTCTCTTGTTCCTTTAGAATTAAAAATGTGGTGTGTTGATTTATATCTCCTTCCCATAAAAGTAATTATGTGATATGTTTGAACCTTCCTCCTCATTAAAATTTGATTGATGAGATGACTCAACCAAAACATCATAAAACTATAATTAAGGAGATTTGACCTTGAAGCTTAAACAAATAAACTTGAGCATAGAAAAAGGGAAGTGATCCTTGTTGTACCCTTGGTAGATTAATAGAAGAAATAAAAACCATGTAGAAGAATAGAAAGGAAACATTTTCCATCCACCTTCCTTACGAGTAAAATAAATGCTCTCTACCTATACAGAATGGTGAGACATCATGCCCACCTTAGTGGTGCTCTTTATAACATAAACTGGTGATGTCATAATAGAAGGAAGTTTGTAACTAAGGAAACATGAAAGGAATGTTCTTAACAAGCAAAGCTATAAATTTTGACTTAATAAGTTGATTTATAAAAAAAGGTAAGATTTATGTGTATTGAGTGCAATGTATAGTTGAACCTGTAGTTCTGTCGCCTACCTAAAATTGTGAAACACCTGGTGGATAGTAATGTGTTCTAGTTGCTTATTACTTCTTGTCCATAGATGTATGTGCCTTTCTTGTGGGATTTTTGGGTCATCACACCCTTATCATCCTATAGCTCAACGGATGTGAGTTGTGGTCCTTTTGGATTGAGACTTATCTGTTGTTGGAGAAGCAACCTCCTTGTGTGTTATCTTGTCCTTGGAGACCTAAGTATTGTAATTTTAAGGCAACATATGTTAAGGATATAAAATAACTTTGGGAAGTCTTCTTTTCTTCATATTTTCTTGGGTCACCTTGTTGTTGTAGCCCTTTTTCCCATTAGGATGGAAAGTGCAAGATGATGTTATTCACCCTTGGATTGTGATTGGACCCCTTGTTACTTGTTCTTCTCCCTAGTGACCTTGAGTGGTCCTTGGTGTTTCTTGTGCTCTCTTTATGGTTATTCTGAGCTTGAGTAGGAAATAAGATAAATAAATCCCATTGTGCTTTAATGTATGGTGCTTGAATTGATATGTTAGTTGCTAGGGGATATATATTTATATTTATATTTATATTTATTTTGCTAAACAATTGACTTCTTTAGATTGGTTGTTTGGTGTGTTTGATTCTTAAAACAAAAGTGTAAAAATCATACTATAGGAAACCTTGTGGTCTTGACTTTTCTTGTATTACCATGAAAAGTTAATTGTACCCTCTCGAGATTATAGAAGTGCCTTCCCGGAATAGTTCCTCAATTTTAAATGTTTTTCTGATTTAGGTGTCCTCCTTGTGGATTAACCTCATCATGTGTGATCCTCAAATTGTGGGACCTTGAGTAGACTTTTTCCTCATACAAAATTTTGGTCATAGTTGATTTTGCTAGCCTTGTATAAGACAACGAACCTATGAAATCATGGCTTAAACCCTAGTGTAGAAACCTTAATTTTTGTTACTGTGGTATGATGTATCAATGGGAAACTGTGTGGTCATCTCAAGTTTATGGAAATTCTCCCTATAATTCCCTTACTTGGTGGTTACTCTTAATAATATTTTGGAACTCTTCATGTTATATTGTTATGTGTTGTATCTTGTTTGATAGCATAAAGTTACTCCTTAGATTTAAATGTTCGTAGCCTTGCATGCAGAAAGTTTAGAACTCATCCCTTACAATCTCCCTTCTTCTATTGAAATTGCATTGGACCAAAACTTGAGTTCTGTAGACCCACACTTGTTTGAAGCAAGAAATCCCATAATGGAGTGATCCTTTTTCTATTGCATTTTATTCCTATCTCTCTTTCCTGTGAGTTCCAGGAGGAATTCGACTCTAAAGGGAGGGGGATGTAGTGCCCACTTCCCTTTAACACCTTTTGATACTGACCATGATACTTTAGACTATATGATGGACATTATTATAGTTTGGATTTAGTATGGTGTTAGATGTCAGATCCTGGATTATTGTTGAATCTGATTCATATATGATACATGATGATTGTTGGAGACATTTTATATAGATGTTGACATGTTATTTGACATGGTTATATTTTAGATGTTGTTTAGACATGTGATATTTGATATTTTGAGTAAACCTAGAAAATGGAAATTATTTGATGATGATATAGTTGTTGATATAAATTGTAAATGATTTTGTTGATTGCCTTGATGATTGTTGTGATTCATATGTATAGATGATTTTGTGATTATATTATATATTCATTTTGGATGTTCTGATATGGCCATGAGGCCAAAGGAGGTATTTGTGTTTTGCAGGTTAAAATATCACAACAAACATCGGGGGATTGGAGACCAACCACAATGGAATTCTAGGTGAATTTGACAAGGTCACCATGGCAACTTGTTTTGTGTCTGTGTGTTGTTTTGTTAGGGATTCCCATGGGGGGATTTCCTTTATATGTGACCATGGGTTGTGTATTTTATTAATGTGGTTAAATTTTATTTATTATTGTATGTATTTTATTAGTGATGTGTTCCTTTATTTATTTAATTATGTGATGGTAGATTAATGTGAGAAATCATATGGTTAAAATTTAAATAAGTCAAATTGGGATATGGGAAAGTAATTATGGAAGTTGTTGGCTCTTTGTATTTAATATGTAAGTGATGTGTAAGTGTGTGTAAGAGTTGTATAAGTCAGATTTTGGAGTAAGAAACACTCCACCTCCATGGAAATTCGAATTTGTCCTTGGGGGCTGTTTTTGGAGGCTTGTGGGACAAGTAAAACTTGTCCCATACCTCTCAATTTAATTTACCAACCATACTTATGGTTGGAAGGGTGATTTTAGACTTTTATAATGCATTTTATAAATCATGTTGCTTGTTTTGGGTTGCACTCTCTTACATTTTATTTAATTTGTGTCCCTTGAGGTGTGGGCTTTTTGGAGTGTGCAAGTAACTTGTCATATTTTCACCCACCTCTTTATTGTGCTTGGGAGAATGGATTTTGTCTTTTGTGTTTGAATTTGAGGATGTGTGATGTGGCATCCTACATGGATCCACATCATCCTCTTCTATATAATTCAAACTCTTTTCTTGTTTTGGGTTGTTGAATCATTTGTGCAACTTCCTTGGGGCACATTTTCTTGTGTTGAAGCTCTTGCTTTTGGAAGGAGCTTGGAGAAAACTTTGCATGCTTGGAGATTTCTATTTTGGACTGTGTTTTGAGCCTTGAAGTTGTTGTTTGGAAACAAAAGCTACCATGGAAAGGTAGGAATTTAACTCTTCTTTTATGTTGTCACTTTCTTTTGTGTATGGATGAATGGTGCATGTTTTGTTTTATTTATTGGCTGGTTGGGTAGACTGCCATAGGGATGGTGTAGGAGAAGGCTATGGGGAATCCATGTGGGGGGCATAAGGGAATGCCATTGGCATCATAATTTTGTGGAGGGAGTTTGGGTTTGGGATCCACCATGGAAAAGAAATAGCTTGCATTTCTTACTTTGTGGGGGGGCATAAGGAAATATGTGGGGGGCATAAGGAGGGATTTGTGGGGGGCATAAGGATGTGTGTGTGATGAATTATTTTGGTGATTTGTTTTGGTGGATGCCCAATTCCCAATTGGGAGGCATAAGTAGCTTCCCCCATAGACCTTGCTCCTTTGGCTTGCATAATCAAGCCTGAGTTCAGTTTTGGAATGTTTCAAATGTAGTTGTAAACTGTTGTTTTGTGTTGGACTGTGTTTTATATGAATTATGCATGTTGAAAGAATGTTGTGTGTTGTGGAAGCTAGTTGTTGCCATGGGTCGAATTACACCTCTTATTGTATTTTGTTTGGGGCTCGGGGGCCAATGACGAAGGAAGGATTCTCATTTCATTGGATGTCTTGGTTGGGTGGAGAGCATTGCCTTTCCCTCACTTTGGTTGTGACCAACTTGGAGTAAGAGAAAAATTACATGTTTGTCTTCTGGAGCAAAGGAAAATGTAGTTTGACAGTCCTTTGAGAAACAAATTTATTTCATTGTAACCTTTCCCACTATGTTGTGGATGAAATTGTAATGTATACTTGTGAAGAAAAGATGTTGTAATTGAATATGAAAGTGTATATTCGAATTGTGAATGATGTTTAAATTTTGTCCTACTTATTGGAAAGAAATAAATAATTTTGTTAATTGCATTCAAGGAATGAAAGAATGTAAATATGTATCTGGAATTAATAAGGAATTGCAAGGTTTTCCCTCATTTGCATTGTTGTGTGGAATTGGAATATCAAATTGTGATTGGAATCCTTGTTTTGGAAAAAGGAGAAACACGTGAGATGTAATTGTATTAAATTGCCTTGTTTCAAATATATGATTTTGGGGAAAGAAAGAAATTGTACTTTTGTTTTAATGATTTCTTGAAGAAGGAAAACACTTAAGCCTACCATGGATTGAATTCAATGTTTCTTTGTATGGAAAAAAGAGATAATTAAATCTCTGGTTGAAAGGAAGAAATGTATGTGGGAATAATACAGTATTATGTCTCCCTTGGAAATGTATAAAATTAAATTCAGTATTGCATTTGATTTAGAATAGTTTCTTAAATGTATTAGATAGAAAAAGGAAATGAACTTCCATACTTGGGAGAAGAAATGGAAATTAAATCCCTCAAGAAATTGATCTCTGCCTTAAATTTAAAACTTGCAATAATTCAATTAAAAATGCACAGTTTGGGCCTGCACACAATAACCAACATGGAAACATTAAAATTTAACATGATACAATATCAATGAACTCAATTTGACAAAGGAAACACTTAGGGAAACATTTAAAACATTGCAAATCAGACCCAAACCTTTCACAGTCAATTTACAGTCTTTTTTTGTCAATTGTTGGAAAATAACTCAAATTGGAAATCAATTGAGAAAATTTACCTTCCTAAAACACTTTAAATCCTTTCTAGAGTAATCCTCCATGTTTGTTTGACATGTTGAGTGAAGGAGGTGATCCAATTTAATCAAATTTGAAAGTTGGAAATTACCAGTTGGCTTTTTAAAAGCCTGCAGATCATTTTTGTAAAATTTACCCCTTAAAATTCATAAAAATGTAAAATTTATATTTCCTAGGAAAAGAGGGCATCGAGAGCTTTCCAGAAAGTCCCTGTTTTCCCAAAACTGAGTTTTCTAGCAAAAGTTATGGCACTTTGAAGTTTTTCTACCTTGGCGGGAAAATTTGGGAAAATTTTCCCTGGTGGGCCCGCGGTCCAAAAATTTCCCGTTGAAAATTCCTTAGAAATATTTTTGAAAAATCTTCAAGGAAAAATTTTAAAATTTCCTCTGCCGGCCCGCAGCCAATCAAAGGCTGCCATGTGTCCTCATGGGGCAATGGCAGAGGCATGGCTTTATTTTGTCTTTAGGGCTTTTTAAAATTTTGGAATTTTTTTCTTAAACTTCCCATGGCCCCACACTCCAATCACAGGCTGCCCTTGCTTTGGGATTTTTTTCCTCCATGGACATGCAGACCCATGCGTGCCTTTTTTCCCCTTATCTCCCCTTTGGAAAATTCCCTCCAAGACTCCTGCCACCCCACCCCTCTCTAACTTCTCCCTCATGTTGGCTCATTGAATGCCACGTGTCTTCTGGCGGCGTGGTAGAGGCATGGGAAAAAAGGTGAACTTTTCCCCATGCAGGGAAAAATTTCTAATACTCCTGCCCTGCCCTTCCCTCTCTTCCTTCCCGCTTTGGCTCATGGAGTGACACGTGCCCCTGGCGGACCCATGGCTGCGCGGGAGTAACTTGATTTTCTTTCTTGTACAAAGGAAAAATATTCTAAACCTCCCCACGCTCTGCCAACCCACCCCTTTGGGTAATTTTTCTTTTGTGGGCCCATACATCCGCCCTTTTGGGGAAAATTTGATCCCTAAAGTCTACCTGCCCATATCTTGAGTTTCTGAAGGAGTTAGGAGGACTTCTTTATATCACCGAAAGGTGAGAAAATTTCCTATCCAATGGGAATGATTTAGGGAAATTTTGGAAGATTTAAGTGTGAGAAAAATCAAGTTGAAACTCTAAGCCTGTTAGAGAGTGGGTATGGGGGTAAATTCCTCCCTGAACCTAACTGAAACTTCTAACCCAAAAATTTGGACCTTGTGACCTCTGATTAACATAAATAAAAGAGAAGTTTGTCCTAGTGGATTTGTTTTGTTCCAGAATCTGTTAGTGATAGTTGTTTCCTTGCAACCTGGTTGTAGACACTCTCAATCAAGTTCTGGGAGTGGGTAAGTGAGACCTTACTCTGTTGACTTTAAATATGTATTACCTTTTATCACTATAATTAAACCTTGCTCTTGTCTTGATCTTATGGAATTAAATACCTTGGGTATTTAATTGTTTTTGTCCCTTAACCCTAAAATTTTATTTAGGGAATATTTAGCTAAAATGTCAATGTAACCAGTGATTAAATTAATCCCTAAGGAGATTTGAGCTAGGTGTGGAATTATTACCCTTGTTGCTTTATAATGTGGTATTAGTAATTATTAAAATGGGAAAAGTTATCAATTGAATTTAATTTTCCTTGAGACTTTGGTTGTTAACTCCTAACACCTTAAAAAAAAATTATTCCATAATTTTCTAGCTAACCCTAGGTTGTTTCTTGTGTCTCAAGTGGGTTATTTTTAATGGGTATCACACCTTCCTTATCTCCAGGATAGTTCTTTAATATGTTAAGTCACTCTTGAGATTTTTCCCTGAGGCCCTTAATCTTGTCACTATTGAAATCAAGGTAGCTATGATTCTAACCCTCTGTCTGAAAAAGTAGAAGAAGTCCCCATGGACTATGCTCATCAACCATCGATACAATGGTTCATACTTTCAAAATTATGGAAGCTCATACAACTAGTAGACTCTAATCTATTTTATTAACTTCTCACCATTTTCATCATACACTGGCATATCTTCTATTGTGCACTTGTTCATTTTTGTGCTCAGCAACGCATCTAGTTCCTTCTTAATATCTGATGTGCAATGGTTGTAATCACTGATCTTACATTGATGGATGTGGGAATCCCATTCATGTCCCATAATCACACCCTCTGGATACTACATTTCTGAGAAATAACTCTCAGGAGCAATTTATTCTTCCACTTTGACCTTCTTATTCCCTTTTACTCCTGTTACAGGTGCTTTCTTTGATTCCATTTGAAAAATATCTCTTTTCTACCCTCTGTAATTGAGCAAGTTGAAACCCTAGTTCAAATCTTTGTGCCCTAGTGGAAATCTCATTCCCTAGCTCTTTTGTAACTCGTCTTCTTCGCTCAAACCCTTCACATATGGGATTGCAAGCTTCTCATGTGTACAAATATTCTCTCCATGTCTGGTTTCAAACTTTGTGCACCTCAAGATGATTTCTCGGCTCATTTGCACTTGGCTCTTTTCAAATTCTTGCAATTGCAATGGTAAAAATGGACTTGCATCCTATCCTTATATAGATTTTCAAAAAGTTAGTGCATTTATTGATTCTTCACCTACCAAAAATCCTCTCATTAATTGACCATTTTTTTTCTTTCTATTTGGTACATCTTCACACCCAAGCTATAAATTTATACCATGCCTTCCTACCTTTTGGTTGTAGACTTCTCTTCAGTGCACTTCTTTGCACCTGAGTACCTTGTCACTGCACCTTCCACTGGTAGTCGTCATAACCTCCAATTATCTCACGTTATATTGTTCCATCATTTATCTCTATCTATGATCATCTTGTGTAGAAGAAATCTCTTTTCTATTAATTCTTCAACTTTGAATAACACCCATAGCAATTTTTTCCTTTCATGTGCACTTAATTTCAACAATCTTGTACCTGGATATCAATAACCACCCCACACTAAGGGTATGTGTAGTCCTCTTTGCATATAAATTCTTCAAATAGTAATTAGCCTCTAGCATGTAAATGTACTTATTACACAAAAACACAAAATAAATTGACAAAGCATAATGAAAAAGAAGGAAATAAATTAAGGAAAATAAATAATTGAAAACCTAATCTAAATGGCAACATTGCCTTATTACAAACACGAAGAAGACTTATTTATAGTAGGGCTTCAGCCTAGTCCCATTGAAGTAACCAGGTAACTGTGTGCCATCAAGTGCCTCTAATTGAAAATCACCTATTTCAAGTATGTGAGTGATAATATACAGCCCCAACCAATGTACTTTGATTTTTCTTGGATGGTGCAAAAAATTAGAATCATAAAAGAGAACAATTTGTCCTATCTCAGTCTTTTTATCCTTGATGTGTCTATCATGCTATGCCTTCTACCTGGCCTTGTCTTGGTTTTGACTCCAATGTACTATTTCTCATCACTCATCCAGCTTAATTAACTTTTCAATCCATTCTTCTAATGGTTGCTCATCAGCTAGACCTCTAGCACGTGCAATATACAAATATGGTAACATAAATTCCACAGGAAGAACTACTTCTACACCTTGAACACTAACTAAAATGGTGTGGCTTTGTTCAACCTTTTATATGTTATTCGATATGCCCAAAGTACTGAAGATAATTTATCATCCCAATACTTTTATCCAACATCACATATTTTTGTCAATGTCTGGCTCAAAATTTTGTTGAAATCCTTAGCAGTCCAATTTTCCTGAGGATGATATGGTGTAGTCTTATGGTGTGTAATCATGAATTCATCCAATAAAATTTTGATTGTCTCATTCAAAAATTGTGTGCCCCTATCACTGGTTAACCTGAAAGGACATCCATGCCATGTAATAATATTTTCCCATATAAATCTAGATCATGTAACCGTTGTACAGTCCTTTGTAGGCATTGCATATCCCCACCTTGTTAGATAATCTGCGTAAGTTATGATATAGCGTGATATAGTCTTGCATGCGGCTGGTGAAATAGGACCCAAAAAATCTATAGCCCATTTCTCAAATGGTTATGTGCTAGTAATAGGTCTTAGAGGCATTTCATTTGATTTTTCTAGTTTTCTAAGGTGCTGATAGTGATCACAAGCCTTGCAATATGCCTTATAATCTTTATATAGGGTTTCCCACCTTAATCCAACAAGTAAAATATTACCCACAGTGGTGTCACCTATATAGTCGCCACCTGCAATACCACCATGAACTTCATTGATAATATTGTGTGCTCATGTTCTAGTACATAGCAACGCAATACTTCATCCTGGCCTAATTTGTATAGGCCACTGCTAATCAACATATAAGGTGTCGCACATATAGCAAGTTGTTTCTTCTCCAAGGATTTCATTCCTTCTAGTGCCATGCCTTTTTATAGAAAGACAAAAATGTCCTCTAATTCCTTTAGCACTTTGTAACCTATATAATTGTGCATCTGGCATGGTATCTTCAATTGCATGTGCTTCTTCTCCTGACTATATAATGGATAAATGGTTTGGTCTAGAATTACCTTTCCCTTCTTTTACTGCAACTGTGATATCAAATTCTTGAAATAAGAGTAACCATCTATATATGCACCCCTATAATATAGGATTTTTTACCAAATAATTAAATGCCATGTGATCTGTATAGAAGACAAATGGTGTAGATATTAGGTACTGTCTAAATTTATGTAGCACATATATTATTTAAAAAGCTTCGTGCTATGTAGTTGTATAATTCTGTTCTACAGGAGTAAACTTTCTACTTGTAAAATAGATGGGATGATCTATAATACCTTATCCAACCTAAGCTAATACTACACAATTGGCAATGTCAGAGGCATCAACATGTACATGAAATGGTTGGTCCCATGAAGGAAAATTTAGAATAGGCACAGTAGTAAGTTTCTCTTTTAATGTCTCGAATGTATGATGCTACGGTTCTCCCTAGTAGAATGTACCTTTTCCTTTCAGTAACTACTCCAAAGGTGTGACAACCTTGGCATATCCCTTTATGAATTTCCTATAATACCCTATGTGACCCAAGAATCTACGTACCTCACTTTGACTGGTAGGCTCTTTTTGGCCTATAATGACTACAACCTTAGCTGAATCGACCAAAAAACCTTCCTTACAGATTATGTGTCCTAACAGTATTCCAAATTGTGTAGAAAATATGCACTTATTAATGTTCAAAGAGATACTGAACTATCTACATATTTCACAAATCAATCATATATTGTCACAATTATCATTAACTATCCAAATAGACCTACAAGAAGTTGTGAATAAAGTCCTTGAACGCTTGGAAAACTATGCATGAAAATACAACATGTGCATTTTTCAGATGAAAAGGCATCACAGTATAGGAAAAGCTACCCCATTTAGTGGTAAAAGTAGTCTTTTCTTGATCCTCCTTTGCAATCCTAACCTAATGATACCTAGAGAACCCATCTGTAAACGAATAGATTTCGTGTCTTGTAACACCTTCTAGTATTTTCTTAGTGAATGGCGTAGGAAAGGGATCAGTCACACATGCAACATTCAGCTCCCTGTAGTCCACACAGATCCTAATCCTTCCATTCTTCTTAATACTAATAACCATTGGAATAACCCATTCTGACTCATCCAGGGGCTTGATGATTCCAAACTTCAACATATTGTCAATATCTTCTTTTAGCTTTTCACGTAAGTTGGGGTTCATCCTATAGGGTCTCTTTCGAAATGGGTACACACCATATTTAATATTTATCCTCATATCCCCTAATGATTCATGCACACCTTTAAGCTCATGGGACCCTCAAGGGAATAAATCCTGGTAATCCTATAGTAACTCTATGATTTTTTCCATTTCAGAGTCTGACGAATAGTCCCTAATTATGGCCTCGTTAAGCTCAACATCCGATCCAATAGTCACTTTCTTTGTCTTCATAGGTTCATGATAGGCACGCATGGTATTATCTACACTGTCCAACACCTCATGCCTACCTACTGAATGGTTTACATCCATATTTTTTACATCTTCATCATCCTCTAAGCAGACTTTTTTTCTTTTTTCTTTCTCAAGGAAAGTGTGCTGAAGTAGTGTGGCATTGACCTCTATTTCTTTAAAAAAACACGCTCCTGAGTTTCCTTCATCCAATAACTCCTGAATGAGTTCTTCAGGGTTGGCACTATCTCCCATAGTTAAGTAGTTTATGAATTTTAATACTTCTTCCACTGGAGGCTTGGTAGAGAAAAGGTCAAATGTCTGGGTCATTCCAGTAATTAAATATTTCCAATTTTCAGTCTCTCTATGGAGTACTACATATACATAGAAAACACATGCACAACCATGTAAAGTGGAATAAAACTTGTCAACCTAGACTGAAGGTGGTAAAGCTTCCCGCCCCTTTATCTAGAGTCTCTCACACTGCTGAATGTGGTGCTAGACAGGTTGATTACCATGATAAGTGCATATTTGAGTAGGTACATTACTCCTAAAGAACCTAATGGCAAGAGTAATCCTAATTTCATTCCATCCTACAATATTATCCTTGTGGACTACCCACCAACGTGATGTTGTCCCGCATAGGGTATATGATAGCATATTCCTTCCTTCTAGTGAGTCTATCCACTGTTCTACCATGGCGCCCAAGAACACCATAGGATATCCTTCTCCAGTGTAATAAGGTACTGATTTATTACCTATTCTCCTGATATAATGCGGTTTGTTGACCTTAGTAAATATGCTCTTTACTTCATGCCCTACCAATTCATAAGTTATATGAGCCTAATTATCACTAGCAACACTTGTATTATTCCTAATAGACTATGCATCCTCCCACTGAAGGATTCCTTCCTTACATAGCTCAAGAACCTCTAGATCCTGATGGCACATACATAAATCCTATCCAGGTATTCTTCACTCAAGGGCTCAACATAGGGTGCAGATTTTCCATCTATTAAAGGGATAATAACTCTTTCCTTGTTTCCAAAACTGATCCAACCCTTATTGAACTGAAGATAAAAATTATTTACATAGCACCAAGGATTCCCCAATAGATCTGGAAAGCTATTTGAATCTTCCAGCACTAAAACATCAAAATCTCCAGTGAACTTGGCTCCTTATAGTGTAATGGATGCATCTTTTAAAACTCTGATGGGAGTGGCCTTAGTCTAGTTAGCCATGAACAATACATTAGAGGATGGCTGCAATGGAGGTATCCCCATCTGTACCCATGCATATAAGGTAAGAACATTGACTTCCACGCTAGTATCAATCAATATATTAATCAGTAGCCACCCATCCACAACAACAATCTCAGTTATTTCCTTGTCATAATCTAGGCTATGAGGGGGAATATTTACATGCAAGATTTGTCATCCTGTCTCATTACTTATGCGTGAAGTGTTTCCTTTTAAACAATTCCCCAAAAATGGAATGATATTCTCCTGGCACAATAATTTGCACACTTATCTCAAGTCATCCATATAAGTTGGACCTTTTCTAATGCTTTATTTTTCTCCATATTTCATGATTGCTCCTTTAAATATTGTATTTCATCATGAATATTATTGATTACCTCCATGGTTTCCTAGTAAACCTCCTTTTTATGGGTGGGATCTAGGTACCGTGCATGAAGAACCTCCTCCTTAGTGATGGTAGGCCTCTACTGCAATGTGTCTTTAGTAGGTGCTGCTTCAGCATGGGTCATGATATTCACTTATAATGCCTCGGATTCTACTTCCAACTTGGGTATCAACTGATTTTCCACATGATGTTGTATCCTAACCATCCCTATGCCTTTGTTTTCCTATTTATGATACTTTATAATATTCTCATACAAGTCCAGGAATTCCTCATAACTATGATTCTTTCCACAGAAAGAACATGTAATATTGTGAGGAAATTCGCGCCTGTAGTGGTTAGGAGATCCACATATGTAACATGTTCTCCGAGGGAACTCACTTCTTCCACCACCACGGCCTCAACCTCCATATCCTCCTTGAAATAATCAAACCCTGTCACAACCTCCTTAGAAATTTCCTTCACTTTGATCATAGTGCACCTGATTGTGATCCCAATCATGATGATCATTCTTTCCTTTAGAGTTATCTGAAACTCTTGTCTATTGTACACCAATATATATAGCATTATGCATCTGACCAATCATCTGACATTCTTTTGTGTCATGAGTCATGGACCTACATATTTTGCAGTAGCATGAAATGTTCTTCCTTATCACGCATTTTAGTAATGGGCAGTGACTAGCATCATGGTTTAAATGGTATATCTCATAGTCCAACAACAATGAGTGCACTGATCTATAGGGACAACTATCCTTTATGTGACCTTCCACTTCACAATCTGAGCACCAAATCCCTATGCATGTCTCATGTGCTCAATTTTATGATAGCTTCTCTAACTACTTCGCCATAGCTATGATATGTGATTCTAAAAATGGGCTCACCCAAGTGTCTATACTTCCAACTACCTCAGCTTGTAAATTTTCTTTGAGTGCTTCACCTAGATCAGTGTATGTCTTATGTGATAGCACCCTTCTAAAAGGTGTTATTAGGACCCCAACAAACCATAGTGAATGATGGATTTCATGAATATAATAAGAAAGCTTGGATAATAGTGTTTTGAAAGGAGCATCATACTCTCTAACACTCTTAGTAGTACCTTTATTAATATCATTGAGTGCACTTATACTCTTCTACTCAAACTCAGGGATGTGAAACTCTTTAAGGAAAGCATATTTTAAAGCTATATAGTCTATGAAAGTCTGATTAAGGTCAAAATTTCTATACCAACTGTGTGCATGCCCTTATAACGTAGTAGTAAATGGAATTGTCCTATTTTTAGAAGCCGTGACTCCTTTTCCATGCAACAGTATTTCACACATGTGTACGTGTTCAACAACATCTTCTATGCCCCTATACTCTAGAATATGAAGATATATCTCCATGTAAATATTCTGGGGTTGGTGCGGACCTTTTCCACCTAATCCAAAACCTCCTTTGTTTCCTTTTCCTCCAAAACCATCAAATCCACTGAATATAGAGCCACCTATACCTCCTGATCTTGAACCTGTAGTTAGGGTCAGACCAAAAGATGTACTTCCCTATGTCCCAATAGTAGTACTGAACTGTACCCTGATAGTCTGTGAAGTGTTACTACTCCCATAAGAGAGTCTAAAAATATGTTCGCTTGAATTCTATGTGAATGATACACCTGAAAAGGTACTCCCATATAACAAAAATGTCATTTGCATTTCCATCATTGTGATTTTTATATGACTCACTCTTTCTTTCCCACTTCCTAAATTAACTTGCTGACTATTTTTTGTACTAGATACTAGAAAACCAAGTGCAAGGAAAAGGTTTCTAGGTGGACTAAGATGCGTGCCCACAGCCTAGGTCATCTCTGTTGGCATTCTTCTACATGAGGCCGAGGAGGGTTCCCTATCATGCTTTCCCAAATGGGTGATTTCCTGATGCTCGAGTTCTATGCCTTCTATGTGAACTTCAAACACTTCCCGAACTATCTCTCTCCATAACAGCATTCGCTTTGCAACATCCTACTTCTTCTCTATATCCCTCTCATGCACCTCATTATACTTAAGCTGCCTTTCCTCTCTTTCCTTTCTGTCACTAGGTCTTCCATCTTTCACCAAACTTTCTCCTTCCCCCACGCATGGTGGGGTTTAGTTCACCATCGGTTTTTTCTCCAAGTTTAGGGTTACCATCAGAATTTTGATTGGCAATGGAATTATTTATAGGAAATTTTCCTTGGGATATCATAAAAATTGGAATTTAGCTACCTCTGGGCACAAATAAGTTGAAATTGAGTACTCCAAGATACAATTTTTCAAAACACCATGGAACTACGTATCCAAAACATGATTCCAAATCAGATCATCATCATAAAGGGCCTGAAATTCTTCCTGTGTCCATAAAAGTGTGTGATACCTCCAATTCCATTTAGATGCATAAGAAACCAGCCACTTGTATAGTTCTACTAGAAAGATAGCTAAAAATGTCTCGTACAAACAATCATAAATATTCTGCTCCACTCATGTGAGTGTGTTGAACTCATATCCATTGCTAAACCTCTATGTGCATTCTTCTTCCAAATCTTTAATCCACTCCTCAACACTTTCTAAGGTCAACTAGTAAATCTTCATCATGAACCATCTTGAAAACAATTAAAAAAGAGGTCCTGGAAATGAAACCAATGATGCAACCTAGAATTTACAGTAAAATCCCAGGCGTGTTGGCACATCACTCAGCCTAGACTGAGTTCTCACCCAAAGCACGTAAAGGTACCAGGCCTCTCTTTAGGGTTTTTTTTGTAGGATGCTAGCATGATGAAGACTTAAAGCATTCAGATCCATGACTAGTATATCATTCTACAATGTATGTTCAGATCTAGATCTAGAGAATAAATAACTTAAACAATAACCATGGTGAAATTAAGCATGCAAGATCTAATTATACTCAAAATTAACACTTTGATTCAGCCAATACACTCCATTACATTAAACATGATAAATACATAGAATCTTCTTACAATACTAGTATCATATGCTCATGTGCATAGCATATCTAATAGTATAATCTCATAGTAATTTAGTCCTTACAAATCTCTCATACTCATATCTATCTTTGTATATCATACTACATAGACCATTACATATTTATAAGGGTGGGGACATGCCATTCAGCTCTTATCCAATCCCAAAATAGGTCACATGCTATTATTATCCACACATTGTTACAATAATAGCCTCACATGTAAGTGTGCTAATAATTGACTTCTCTTAGTTAACTGTCAGTAGTAAATCTATTCTCAGCCTGTGCCCATGCAAATTTCTTCGTAACCAATCCTCCAAAAATAGCCAATGCGTGTTGCATAATTTTTTAACCAGTTTATGTGTTCGACATGCTATCTCGAAAAATAGCTCATCATTGTGACAACGGTAAGTACCGAATCTATCTCTATCCTCAGGGCATGATTCCTTCCTGATCCTCCTGTGCTTTTGAATGTGCCCTACTCTTCCACATGAACCTTTTGTATGTTTTTCACTAAGTGCCATATTTTGACTGACCAACAGTGGTCCATCTGTGTGGATTCAATTAAGTATGAGATCCTCAAACTTTCTAGTGTATCACACCCTTTTGATTTTCATTTATTCCTTATACTATTTCCTTGTTGATTCAGTAAAGTATAGTAGTCTTAGGAGAAGAATTAGTCTTAAGTGTTACACTAGGGGAGTTAGCCCTCTCTAGAGATTCACTCCAACATAAAGGTCACCCATAGCCTTGGAGTGTTTCCATTTTTTCAACTAGAAGGGGAAGCATCACACCACTCCCTAAAGGGTGCATTCCTCCATGACAATGGTGATTAAGAGAATATCCCTATTTGAAGGAGATAATTATCTTTATATTTTTAATATTTCACATTGTTTATCATTTTATTTAAATTAATATTACAAGTGTTTTATTATTTGTTCTAATTATTATTAATATTTGTAGGTTTATTGAGTGTTTAGATTTTTAAAATATGAACTAGAATTATCATTCAATATTAGACAAAATATCCTTGTAAAAGTGCAACAACAAAGAAGAATATGGTTAAAATAATCTCATGAAAATTAATTCTAGCAAATACCTCTGAATAAAAATGATGTAGATTACTCATATGATATTGGATTGATGTTTTTTTTAGAAATATGAGAAAGAGATGAAAAAGTATTTTAGTGTACATCATCTTTACATTTTTCATGTAGGTGTTCCTAAATTTCTATGCAATTCTCATCAAAAACTTTTGGTTAAAAAACACTATTGTCAAAAGTCTATTTATAATGTCTAAAATTTAGAGTATAATCATGTTTATAAATATTAGTTTAATATTGGTGTAATCTAATTAATTCATAATTATATATCTAATATATATTACAAACTATAGTTTTGTATTCATTTCAACATTTAGAATTCTATTTTTGAAAATCCCTGATTTATTCATCCAACTAATTTTTTATGTTTGTAAATAGGATGCAATATCGGTAGAAACCAACATCCTTTGAGTGGTTAAAATTATTATTGTGGTTTCAATTCAAATTTGGTAGTATTTTGCATGTTCAAAATTTCTAACAGAATTTTTAGACCTCAACATGTTTTAATGTTATTATCAAAAACTAATATATGTTTCATAAAAGTCAAAATGTTCTCATTATAAAAATGATTGTCGAAAAGGAATATTTTATTACTTTAAATTTTCATGTTTACCATTGTGTGTCAAAATTTTTCTAAACATTATCATTATTTATAAAAAATTATTTTCAGGTATCCAACCTACTGAAAGATTTACTTCTAGTAATTATGTCAACCTCTTATCCTTATCCACTTATAATGAGAATTAGGATTTTACTTCTAATTACTCCATTTTTTTGTATTCTAATTATAATCATGGTATTATTATGGAAATATATTTATGTCAGTACAAATCTAGATAATCCTAACGATATTATTCTGCATTATGGACTAGTTATGCAAATGAGTTCAGTAAGTATCAAATGGATATTCAATGGATTCATATGAAATGAAGACTTACACAAAATTTCAATGAATAACTCATTAAGTCTCTAGACATGGTAGGATGCACACTTTCTAGTGAATTGGATTATCAATACAAAGTGTACAATGAAATGAAACATAGCTTCGGTTAATCAATGACCGGAATGCTACACTATTCAATCATATTGTGTTAGATGAAATCTTGATTACATCAATCAAGTGTAGATGGCTATCGAAGGTGAGTGAACGTAATTAGACATAATTTTATTTAGATTCATATTGGAGTGATAGTTATTGGTGCTTCGTCAAAACAAGGTGAACATTTAATGACGTACATGCATGAAAACTAGCATGTTGTAATAGAGTGATAGCATTCTCATGTTTCCTCCCCTGATTTTGGTAAAAATATCGTGGCAAGAAGTGATTACACACACAATGCTAATGGTTAAAAGAGGTGATATAGAATGAGGATCCCTTGAAAATAATGGCTATGATTCATTTCTACTTAGGAAGTGGATCATTGTTGCTAAAATGTGACCATAAAATCATGACATAAAAAAGTGGTGATATTCCTTATTCAATTATTCAGTTCCCATATGAACTAAATTGATGTGCTCACATAAATAAATGGTTTATATGTATATGGTTCCTATTCGTAGTTATCACACTATTTGGTTGATTTTGGGAAGACACATAATATTTTAACTGAGTTATCCAAAGGTATTAATGAGTTCCCATTTATTTTCAAAGATTTAATAATCATGACTAATGTGCATACAAGTTTAAAGCAGAAGTTGAATGATTAACTTCACATACACCCTTTAACATTTTGATTTTCATGGGACTAAAACTCATTAAAAGGAATTTGCAAAATTTGCTAACTACAGTAGAAGTTTGATTATGAAATGAAAAATGCAATCACATAAAGATGGGAATTTTAGAGTGGATGAACATGCCCCGTTATATAAAAATCCTTGAACATACCTAACATAAATTCATGTTATGGCAGTATAATATAATTTGTGCGTACAGTAGTGATTATTAGATGCATGATTACTTCATGAATTGTATCACACATAGTTATTAATGGATAAGATAAATACCCGTGTGTGACAGTTTTCAATGAATGGTAACATCAAGTTAGAATTTTAAAATCTACACACATCGATATTCTCACATTGCATAGCACTTTATGAGTCATGATATCCAGAGGATGAGTCCATACACATAGCATAGGAAACTTGGACAGATTCCTCCCAGACAGTATGAATCTATAATTTAGTTGATAATTTACCTAAGACAATGGATCCATAGTGCCTTCCAAAATAGGATAATAATCTAGTATATATTTGATATCTCCACGTCTTTTAGTCATTCCTATTTGAGACTTAGATAAAGAGTGTCTTGATGTTGATTATGTTCTACCATCTATTACTAGAATTTATAGTTTTAGGAAAGTACATATATTCAAATGCTAATGGAGAAACTATCATGGGATTCAACCTATAAAGGATCTATAAGACCTAGGTGCAGATGACGATGGAGATAAGTCATTCATACAATACATGTTGAAACTAGCTTCATGAGGGATGTTCAAACATTAGTATTCAGTTGAAAGTTCACAATGATTAGGTAGAATAACCATTATGATTTATTCCTAAATTAAATCTTTGTAGTTCTAAGGGATAATAAACAGTACAAAAATGAGAAAATATTGCACTCAGATAAATAGAAACACTAAATATGATTCCATAATAAAGCTACCACTTTCTAGATAACATCAATAACAATCAAAATAAACCATACGAGCCTTGAATCTCATAGCTATAATCACTTGAAACCTTAGTAATTGTTAAAACATATACAAAGTGAGTAATTTCATTGTAATCACAAGGTGGAGCATAATGTCATTAGATAGCCTCTAAAAAGAAATAGATCAAATGAATTATCTCATCGAGAGTATATCAACATTGATAGAATCAACACATCCACTTTATGATCAAGTGAGAAAATGTGCACATAACATAATCAAATTCAAGAAAAACAAGAGTACAAAGAATTAAAATTTCTAAATACATTCATACAAAGGTTTCGAAACTAATCCATATCAGGGTACAACATTACATCAGTCAACCAACAAAGGTATTGCATCTATGACAACACACTGATAAGGAGAGAGAAAAAAGGTCCTATATGTTACAAATAATTCAATATCCATAGCCTAAGGCACAACACAGATATAAACACTTCAAATAATGCATATGTTACAATTGAAATCATTTCCACACATAGGTGAAATGAACAATCATACTGTTCTTATAGTCATGCAAGGCTCCATTCAATTCATTGTTCACATTGAAACATAATTTTAAACATAAGCAAGCCAGGTTAACATCGCATAGCTGAAATGTCGAATTAGATGAGAAATCTAATTGTTGTAGACTCACAGCACCCCTGGATGCAGATCAGGCTTCTAGGTTGATCACTCTAGCATCCAGTGTGATTGCACAACATGGAATCCTTTCTCCAAGTGTGGGGACTTGTAAAAATGAGAGAGGAATCTCCAGATTAGAGGCTGGTTCCTCAAAATCCTCTGATTCAGATGCTATATTTTGCAAAACTACAGAGGTTCAGATCCTAATCCTACTCTAAATTGCAAGAGGGCAGGGATAAGAAATGCAAAAATTGAAACTAACTGAAGATGGTGATGCACCAAAAGGAGTGGTGAAACATTTCTGTCAAGAAAATAGACACAAACCAGAGATTTGCAACATGAAACATACACATGCACTGATAAGATATAACTTAGGATCTGAAATGAAGCAAATAAATACAAACAAAGGACTGAAAACCATTCACAAAGCTTGCATTATCATTTCCAGTACCCAAATCACTGCATTACAACCTTAGAGAGGTAAAAAATACTGTTACAATCTTTTGGAGAGGTCTGATTCTTGCATCAACTACCTGCTAGAGGTGAAAGAAGAAGTTGCTATGTCAAAAATTGTTCCTCCTTTTAGAAATGAGCCAAATCTGGCAATTTATAGTGCAAGGGTCGAGCCCAGGAGGATAGAAAGACAAAAACATGAGAGCCCATCCCTCCTCAACTGTAGATGCATTAAAATCCTCATGGGGGACCTTACAAACCCATACCCTATCACTTTGACCTGAATTACAGGAGAATGCGACCCATTCTGCATTAAAGTCTGGTTGCTGAAATGTCACTTCTGGCCATGAACACGCGTCAGAGCTGTTTCTCAATTTTCTCTCTCCAGACTACACCAAAATTCAAGATTAACCCCAGAATCACATAGAGAATTTCATAAGCTTTCCGTTGATATAAAGAACGTGCAAATCTGAGCTCTGGATCGAAAGATATGTCGATCTGAAGATTTAGGGCACAAAACAGGTGAAAACGTGTTTTGAAAATCTTTCCCGCGCTCTGCCACCTGGATGACACGTGTCAAGCTCTGATTGGATGCGTAATTCTCTCTCCTTCCCTTTCGCTTCATTGGACACGTGTCCTCTTTTTATTGGCTCGGGTCAGTGCTTGAAACCTCGCCCTTTGACTTTTGGACTTTCTCCCTTGTGACACGTGTCATGATTTGATTGGTCCGCGGGTCTACCGGCTTTTCGCGCCCTTCGCGTCCCTCTGTCCCAGATGTCCCAAACTGTTTGGGAAAAAAACTCCTGATCCACCCGAAATGGGCTTCCTTGTCCCTCATTCGGCTGATGACATGTGGCATTGCTTGATTGGCTTTCGGCTCCTTCGGCTATCTGCGTCCCTTTGTCCCAACTGTCCCAGTGCTAAAGTTCCCCGTTTCTCAATGGTTCTCGAACCGGCCGGTTTGCGTCCTTCGCGTCCATTTGTTCCAACTGTCCCAGTGTCTGGGACAAATTCTTCCGAACCACCCGAAATGGGCTTCCTTTTCTCCTCATTTGGCCCACTTCACCTTTTCATTGTCCTTCACATCCTCGCGGCCCAGATGTCCCAACTGCTTAGTGCGAAAGTTCTCCTTTTCGGCCGAACCGGGTGGTTCGCGCCCTTCGCGTCTTCATGTCCCAAATGTCCCAGAGCAGTTAGTCTATTTTCTTCTCCTTCGGCCGAACTGGCTTTCCACGTCCCACGCGTCCCGATGGCCCGGATGTTCCTTTTCCCTGCAGACTGCCTGGTGGCCTTTCGGCCGATTCGCGCCCAGACGTCCCTCATGTCCCGACTGCTGCGAGGACTAGGACTTAGCCAATTTTCACAATTTTTTCTGGCCCAAGCTTGTTTTTTGCAGCCTTTTCACCTTTTCTCAGAACTTGCTCTTTTCAACCTGGACAGGAGAGTTAGAAAAAAAATTCTGAGGGGACCCTAGAAACATGATTTTTGCCCTGAATCCATCCATTTGCCTGGGACTTGAGAATTCTGATGTATGTTATCAAATCAACCCTGGGGGTGAATTTGGATAACAATTTGGTGACTCAGCGGGGATACCTGCCTGCTAGGTAGAAGATACCAGTTGCCTGAAGCAGTCCATTGGGCATGGAGTCATCAAATATTCTGTTCAGAACCTCTAACTGACTCAGAATGTGCAAGGAGGAAGATGGAATGTCACCTGATGAAAGCAAGGACTGCTTAACATCTTCATGGACAGCAAGCTGTGCCAAAGCACTTAGGGAAAACAAAACTAACCTACAGCAAAACAATGTGCACAAGCACTTGGAGGAAAGAAAATCTAATCTAATATTTACAGAGGTAGTGAACTTCCCTCTAGAAGCAACACTTGAGATAGATTCCATTGACTGGAATCTGCAGTTCTTCACCATCCAATGAGGCCAATTGGAAAGCATTGTTGTTCTTGCACTTTGTGACCATGTATGGGCCACTCCAAATGGCATCAAATTTTGAATGCCTTCCCGGTTTTTCTCTGTCCACATCCCATTTCAACACTAGATCTCCAACTTGAAAAGATCTATCCTTGGCCTTTCTATCAAAGGTCTTCTTGATCAAAGCTTGATCCTTTTCCATTGCTTGGGATGCCTGATTTCTGATCTCTTGCAGCTCCATCAACTCTGCATACCTCACCTCCATGGGCTCAAATTCAAGCAACTCCAGCTGCTTCATGAGTTCCAATGTTGGCAACTCAAGTGACATGGGCAAGATTGCCTCTCTTCCATAGACAAGCCTAAATGGAGAGTTACCTGTGGATCTTTTGGGAGTTATCCTATCAGCCCATAAGGCTGATTTCAGTTTGGTATGCCAAGACCTCTGATTCTCATCAAGAGTCCTCCTAATGATCCTCAACAAGTTCTTGTTTGTAGACTCGGCCTGGCCATTACCCTGAGGGTAATAGTTCGATGAAGTGCTTAGGTAAATACCGTTCTTGACAGCCCACTCAGTCACCCTAGATCCAATGAATGCCAATGCATTATCAGAGATTATTGTAGCAGGTACACCAAATCTGGTTGTTATCCCCTCATAAAAGTCTAAGATGCTAGACTCATTCGCCTCTTTGAGTGCTACTGCTTCTGTCCATTTGGTGAAGTAGTCTGTGGCTGTCAAAATCCATTTGTGCCCTTGGCTTGAATTGGGATTAATGACTCCAATGAAGTCCAAACCCCATTGCATGAATGGCTGGTCAACTGAGATTGGATGCAATGGAAGGGCAGCAAACTTCTCTTTTCCTGTGAAGAATGCACAATTCTTACACCTCTTGATCCATGCATAACAATCACTGAATATTTTAGGCCAATAATAACCAGCCTTCATGATTTTTAGAGCTGTCACTCTTGGTGCAAAATGGCCACCAGCTGGTCCATCATGGAACTCTTCTAATACCCTTTGAATCTGACCTGTGCTAATGCATCTCAGCAGCACTCCATTTACATCTTTCTTGAACAAAACTCCATCAACAATGGCATACGGGACAGCCTGCAATCTGAAATGTCTCCTTTGGGTCTTGTTCATCTCTGGAGGGCATAGGCCTGTGCCTAGGAAGTGCATAATACCTTGGGTCCAGCAAGGAGTCGGGGCAGCATTGTCTTCTTCTTGCCTGCCACTCGGCTCATGGCTGTCTTGGACTGTCAAAACAGTTTCTTCTTTGTTGCATACTTCTTTTTGCTTCCCCAAAACCAGCTGCTCACACAATCCTTTCCCTCTTACCAGCTTGGTGATCTTGATCTCAATGTCATACTCCATGACACGGGTGATCCAACCTGCCCTTTTCTCATTCAAATCCTTGTTGAGGAGGAAGTCCTTAACTCCAGCATGTGAGACCAGCAACTGGACCTTGTTGTTTGAGATTAAATGCTTGAATTTCTTCAAGCTTCTGATTACTGCAAGCACATGCTTCTCAATAAAAGAGTACCTCACCTCATAGTCATCTAGGCTCTGGCTGAAGAAGGCAACTGGCTGCTCATCATTATCTTTGTTCTGCTGTACTAGAATGGCAGAAATAGTGTCATCACCTCCAAATGCATAGAGGATGAAATCCTTGGAGAAGTCTGGGTTGATGAGAGTTGGTGCTTGAGAGATAGCTTCTTTGATTGCTTCAAAACTCTCCTTGCCTTCTGCTGTCCACTTAAAAGCCATGCTCTTCTTTAACATTTTGGTGATGGGCTTGACAAGGGCTGCAAAATCTGGGACAAACCTGCGGACAAAATTGATCCTTCCCAAGAAGCTTTGAAGAGCCTTCTTGTGACTTGGCAATGGTAGTGCTCTTATGGCTTCAACTCTCTCTGGATCAATTGCCAGTCCCTCTTTCGAGACAATATGGCCTAGAAGTTTCCCCTCATGAGCCAGGAATATGCATTTTTTGGGATTCAATGATACCCCAAATCTTCTACACCTCTGAAATACCTGCCTCAGATGAAAAAGGTGATCCACTGCATTTTTGGAGAATACAGTGATGTCATCAAGATATATCAAAACTATTTTATTGATCAACCCCTTGAATGCCATATCCATTGCCCTTTGGAAAGTGGCTCCAGCATTTGATAGGCCAAATGGCATCTTCTTGTAGGCATATGTTCCCCATTTGGTTGTGAAGGCTGTCTTGAACTGATCTTCCTCCCTCACCATAATCTGATTGTAGCCTGAGTAGCCATCAAGTAGTGAAAACCTTTCTGAACCAGCTACAACCTGCAATATTTGCTCCATGGAAGGGAGTGGATAATGATCCTTGAGAGAGGCTCTATTCAAATCTCTGAAGTCGACACACAACCTGATCTCTCCATTCTTCTTTCTGACTGGGACTAAGTTGGCGACCCAACTTGAGTGTTTGATGGGGAAGATGATACTGGCCTCAATAAGCTTGCTTAACTCTTTTCTCATGAGAGGTTCAATATGGGGATTCACTGGCCTTTGCTTTTGCCTGACAGGCTTGGATTCTGGATCCAGCTCAATAGTATGTTGTGCCAACTTTGGGTTGAAACCTCTTAGATCTTTGTAAGTCCAAGCAAAGACATCTGGGAACTCTTGACAAAGCTGAACAAAATCAGATTTCTCTTGTGAGGTACTTACTTTGCCAATCTGCAATGTTTTGCCTTCTTCCACTAAAATAGGCTCTGAATCTTCACCCTTTACTTGAATGTTCGCTTTCTCCTTCCGGAACTGATCATTCGGGTTGAAGATTGACTCCAAGGTTATGAGGCCTTTTGGTAACTTGTTAGTTCTCAGCTGCACCACTTGGTCACCATACTGCTGATGCAGCTTGTCTTGATTCCTGGCGGAGAACTCAGCTTCTTCTTGTAGGAAATTAACAATTTGCTGATCATTCTCGAAGACTTGCCAACTTGTGTTGTTATCCGGAACAGCTGGTCTCACAACCAATTTGATATGAGGCTGAGATTTTTCACTTTTGATATTTTCTACAACGTCAAATGCAGCCCCAATTGCTGCTAGCCTGTCAGCGGCTTCATTCTTTTTTCTTGGGATGGAATTGATGCTAAAAGCTTCAAGATCTTCAATAAGATCCCATACCCTATTCTTGTAGTTCTTCAACAGATCATTTTTGGCAGCATTTTTTCCTTTGACTTGGTTTACGATCAGCTCACTATCACCAAATACTTGTAAATTCTTGATGCCTTTCTTCATTGCCCAGTGCAGTCCATGAATTAAGGCTTCATACTCAGCCGTGTTGTTTGAACAGGAAAACTGGAAACGGAAGGCTGAGTAATACCTTATACCTTGCGGTGAGATGAGCATAGCTCCTCCTCCTGCACCTTGTCTACTCCTTGACCCATCAAAGAACAATTGCCATACTTCATTCTTGTCTTTATGATCCGGCTTGGTGATGCTGGGGAGAGGTTGATTCTCTTCATGTAAACAATAAACTCCTAGCGCAGATTCTTCTACTTCTTGATAGGGATCAAAAGCATGTATCTTGTTTGCCCATTCATCAAGAGTTAGATCTGGGATGCTTCCAATCTTGGTGTCAGCCTCATCAGTGCTAGGGTGATCTTCTTGATCAAATGCTGAGCAATTGGCATTAATCTGACTTGGAGTGTAAGGCTCAATATGGAAGTTTGCAATAGGTTCGGATCTGATTGTGGCCTTAGTTCCATATCTTGTTCTGAATAGCATGTGTGACCAATCAGCAGACAAATACCCCCCAATCTTGGCTGTGAAGTCCCTTGACAAGCAAAGGGCAAAGAGTGGTGGAAGGTCTATGATTGATACATCTTGTAAAACAACAACATTTGGACATGCATGCAAGGTAAGACTCAAGTTTCTAATCACTCCAACTGTTGCTACTGCTGTTCCATCTAACTGCACTACCCCTTTGGATGTTATTTCATACTGGAGCCCTAGCTGATCAGCTATTTGTTTGGGCATGACAGAACTACTTGCCCCAGAATCAATCATGCAATTGTGTACTAGCTGATTTCCAATGATCAACGAAACATAGAAAGGAGGGGGCTTCAACATCTTACCTTGCTGTCCTCCATGATTTCCCCTAGGCTGGGCAGCGTTTGTAAGCACTTTGTCTTGCATCTGAACCCACTGATTTGAAATTGGCCAGTCCTTCATGGCAGCTTGCAGCAGATCTCTTTGGCCTGGGATGGATAGGGATTCCCACATTGATATATTGACGTTAGTCTTCTTCATCTGTTCAATGATACTGAATGGGGATGAAGTATCCTTTTGTTGTCCCTTGGTTTGCACATTCACCCCTTGCACGTGGGCAGCAACAGCTGGCATTTGAGTTGGCCTAGGGGCTGTTCTTGGCTGCCCTTGTGCATTTGAAATGGGACTTTGCTTGCCAATCATTTCTGGAGTCATGGAAGGTTGTGGATTGGCTGGGGCTAATAGCTGTTCTTCACCCAAATTTCTCCTTTTTGACCTTGTGTTGGCTGCAACACCTTGAGAAACTACCTGATTCATGCCACAGAAATCTTCTGCTTGCCAGTTCACCAATGTGGTGTCATTTGGGGCTGATTGCTGTTGGAATGTTTCTTGTTGTTGGTTGTTTCCTTGACTGCCCTCACCCTCCACACCAGTAGTTGTCACCATCAATGCTTGATTGAGAGCACCATTGAAACACATGGATTGGTTATGAGGCTCGTTGCATGGAAAGCACCAATCATATTCCTGAGCAATGTTGTTTATTGTGTTGGCACTAATGCCTTAGAGGCAGATATGGCATTTGGATTATAGGGCTGGAATGGTCTATTAGCAGGAGGCCTTACTTGTTTGATTTTGATTTGCAGCTGGATTTGGTGACCTATTTTGGTTGGTATGGGGGCCTAGCCTAGGTATGAGCTTGAGGTTGATAAGAAGGTCTGAAACCTTGAGCTTGTTGTCTTTTGAGAGTAACTAGCTCATTTCCTAGGTTTTGCAACTTGCTTCATGACCTCTTGGAGTTCATTTGAAGCACTAGGAGGATGAAGTAGAAGTTTCATTTGAACTTTGATTTCTAGGGGTGGGAGACAGGAGCCAAAGTGGGTGCTTGACTAGTGCTTGGATTTTCTAAGTTTGGATACAAGGGCATGGGAGGCCTAGGGGCCAGTTTACCAGCTTGGATAAGACAATTTTCAGCTCTAATGGCAATGCTATAAGCCATAGGTAAGGTTGTGCCTCCCATAGATTGAATTAACATAGAAATATCAGAATTTAAAGCTTTGAGATAGTATAGAAAAGCACCTTCTGCTGTTGGCCTGACTGCCACTGGAATCCTATCCCAAGACCTTTGAAATCTGAAGTTGAAGTCAGTCAGCTACTCATTGGGGGCTCTCTTGATAGTTGTCAGCTGCTCCAAAAGAGACAAGTTGTCTCCCTTCTCTCCAAATTGCTCATGAAGTGCAATACACAGCTGATTCTAGTTTGTGATAGAACCAGCTCCAAGGCTCCTAAACCATTGCAATGCTTTACCCTTGAATGAAGATGCCAGTAACTTGACAGCCACTTGCATTTCATTGATTTCATGGATTGCACAAAGGTTAGCAATATCTTTAACATGATCACCTGGAGTAGTATGATTTTCTCCAGTGAAGTAGGGAATGTTCTTCAAGGCTGCAATAGGAACTGGGTGTTGTGCATTGAGAGAAAGTGGGCTGCTACCTGTGAAGTTGACGTAGGGGTTGTTCTGAGCCATTCTAATCGGTCTTAAAACCCTCGTTGACTGAATAAAAGGCCTACCAGGTGGAGGAGTTGAGAGAGTTCTGTTTGGTGGAGATGGAGACCTTTGAATCCTTCTTCCTCTTTGCCTTCTTCTTGGAGATAATTGCAGGTATTCAAACAGCACTTCTTCTTCTCCAACTCTTGACCTTGTGGTGATTCTTCTCATGAGTTTTCAGGCCTGAGCTTGGAACCAGTTGATTCTTCCCCTTGGAGTCGCCAGATATGCAAATAATAGCTCTTATAAGCAAGAAAAATGCAGCAGATGCACATCAACTTGCTGCAATAAAAATGAGACCTCTAGGTCCCACCGGGCGTGCCAAAACTGTTGTTGCAGACTCACAGCACCCCTGGATGCAGATCAGGCTTCTAGGTTGATCACTCTAGCATCCAGTGTGATTGCACAACATGGAAACCTCTCTCCAAGTGTGGGGACTTGTGAAACTGAGAGAGGAATCTCCAGATTAGAGGCTGGTTCCTCAAACTCCTCTGATTTAGATCTATATTTTGCAAAACTACAGAGGTTCAGATCCTAATCCTACTCTAAATTGCAAGAGGGCAGGGATAGAAATGCAAAAATTGAAACTAACTGAAGATGGTGATGCACCAAAAGGAGTGGTGAAACATTTCTGTCAAGCAAATAGACACAAACCAGAGATTTGCAACATGAAACATACACAGACTGATAAGATATAACTTAGGATCTGAAATGAAGCAAATAATACAAACAAAGGACTGAAAACCATTCACAAAGCTTGCATTATCATTTCCAGTACCCAAATCACTGCATTACAACCTCAGAGAGGTAAAAACTGTTACAATCTTTTGGAGAGGTCTGATTCTTGCATCAACCACCTGCTGGAGGTGAAAGAAGAAGTTGCTATGTCAAAAATTGTTCCCCCTTTTAGAAATGAGCCAAATCTGGCTTTTACAGTGCAAGGGTCGAGCCCAGGGGACAGAAAATGTACAAAAACATGAGAGCCCATCCCTCCTCGACTGCAGATGCATTAAAATGGCATGGGGGACCTTACAAACCCATACCCTGTCACTTTGACTGAATTACAGGAGAATGCGACCCATTCTGCATTAAATCTGGTCGCTGAAATGTCACTTCTGGCCATGAACACGTGTCAGAGCCATTTCTCAATTTTCTCTCTCCAGACTACACCAAAATTCAAGATTAACCCTAGAATCACGTAGAGAATTTCATAAGCTTTCTGTTGATATAAAGAACGTGCAAATCTGAGCTCTGGATCGAAAGATATGTCGATCTGAAGATTTAGGGCACAAAACAGGTGAAAACGTGTTTTGAAAATCTTTCCCGCGCTCTGCCACCTGGATGACACGTGTCAAGCATGCTGATTGGATGCATAATTCTCTCTCCTTCCCTACTTCATTGGACACATGTCTTCTTTTTATTGGCTCGGGTCAGTGCTTGAAACCTCACCCTTTGACTTTTGGACTTTCTCCCTTGTGACACGTGTCGTGATTTGATTGGTCCGCGGGTCTGCCGGCTTTTCGCGCCCTTCGCGTCTTCATGTCCCGGATGTCCCAAACTGTTTGGGACAAAAACTCCCAATCCACCCGAAATGGGCTTCCTTGTCCCTCATTCGGCCGATGACACGTGGCGTTGCTTGATTGGCTTTCGGCTCCTTCGGCTATCCACGTCCCACGCGTCCCTTTGTCCCAACTGTCCCAGTGCTGAAGTTCCCTGTTTCGGCCGAACCGGCCGGTTCGCGTCCTTCGCGTCCATTTGTTCCAACTGTCCCGGACTGTCTGGGACAAATTCTTCCGAACCGCCTGAAATGGGCTTCCTTTGCTCTCGGCCGCTTCGCCTTTTCGCGTCCTTCACGTCCTCGCGGCCCAGATGTCCCAACTGCTTAGTGTGAAAGTTCTCCTTTTCGGCCGAACCGGGTGGTTCGTGCCCTTCGCGTCTTCATGTCCCAAATGTCCCAGAGCAGTTAGTCAATTTTCTTCTCCTTCGGCCGAACCGGCTTTCCGCGTCCCATGCATCCTGACGGCCCGGATGTTCCTTTGCCCTGCAGACTGCCTGGTGGCCTTTCGGCCGATTCGCGCCCGATGTCCCTCATGTCCCGACTGCTGCGAGGACTAGGACTTAGCCAATTTTCACGATTTTTTCTGGCCCAAGCTTGTTTTTTGCAGCCTTTTCACCTTTTCTCAGAACTTACTCTTTTCAACCTGGACAGGAGAGTTAGAAAAAATCTGAGGGGACCCTAGAAACATGATTTTTGCCCTGAATCCATCCATTTGCCTGGGACTTGAGAATTCTGATGTATGTTATCAAATCAACCCTGGGGGTGAATTTGGATATCAAATCAATATGGAAGAAACACAAGTTATATATAGAGATAAGATAATTTTTACATAAAATTGAAACTAAAGGAAGCACAAACGAACATCCACAAAGAAATTACATTTGCATTTATAAGAATCATAAGAATGGATGGAAATAAAACTACCACTTGTCAATTTTATCATAACTTCCATGTTGGTCCAATGTAGGATTTTTATTTGATGTGATTATGAAGACATAAGGAACCCATATATTTTTTCATAAACTGCTCATCGATTTCTCAACAATGTCTCCCAAAATTAGAACTATTAGATATTCCTATAATATATCTTTCTAATGATACCAACCATTTCAAAATGGACCATTTATTTAATAATTATGCCCACAAAGGCATAAATCTATCATATATATATTCCATTAAGAATTATTTCCATTATCTATTTAAATTTATACCCTAAAACTATAATCTCCTTAAAATCATGTCATTGAACCACTTGACAATGTTCCATTTCGTCATAGGTTTCCAAATAGGATTATTTATTCACACCCCTATTGATTATTCATACATATCATAAAAATAAAGAGACAATCCTTAAAAATGCACTTTACCATAGAGATGGTCATCTTGATATTCCTACACCCATTTTATTTTCTATCATAGACTCTAAAATTTAACCCAATGAAACATCTTTGCACCCAACCATAAATTTTCATTTATCCTCTCAGGATCTTAGGTTCTCGTGTCACCATAACTTTTGCCTCACGATATCTCAACTTCTCTAGGATTGACTGACCTATGATTGTTCCACATGGAACAATCACATATTTTCAATATTCATGGGGTCAAGGGGTTTCCATCTCCTTGATTTATATTTTCTCACATATCTGGTGACTTATGATTGCTCCAAATGGAACAATCACTTATTGTGGGGTCCTTTGGGTCTTCTTGTTTTCCTTGGTCACTTAGCCAATTTTTTGTGCTTCCATATTTCCATGACCAGTCGTACTTAATCAAAGAATGTAAGTGACATGTGATTACTTCATGTGGACCAATCACTTATTTTTGGACCTTTCAAGTTTCTTTAGGATCTTAGGATTTGTAGACACAAAATCACGCACTTAACACTATTATTATACCACTAAGTATGTTGTTTTATATACAGATCTTATGTAAGAAAATTATTCATTAATGACCCATTTCATAGTCTATGTGTTTGTCTTGTTGGTATTTATTTTTGTTTGTATTGCATATCTCTCACTCATACACACAGTCATATTCAGGTCTCATGGATCCCTATTTTTTAGTTCTCATTCATTTTTCGTCACCTATCTCTGGACAATAGTAGTCAGGAATAGGCATAGGTGCCTAGACACCCTTGTCCATCCTGGGTGACCTGGTTCTATTTATGTTTGTTTTTTATTTTTTATATTTGAGGTCAGTATTTTCAGTTATTCCTCTAATCTCCCAAGGTACTAGTCGGCATGTCAGGTCATTAGTGTCAAAATTTGAGTAAGATATCCCTATATAAACACAACATACATACCATTATATGTGTGGAATATTCTTATCAATGGCTATCTATCTACATAGATCAAGGGAATGCATGTGGGCTACTATTCTACATACACACTACATAGGAAGGGGATTATGTTCTATTCCATCCACCATTTTAGATTTTTATCTAGTTATTTCTCACAGTCTTAACATCATTGGTGCAAGGGAAACCTAAGGACATCATTACACACAAAAACACACAAAATTACATTAGTTTTGTGTTATAGTGCAGTGCTCAGCTGTAAGATCGCCATTGTGACATCTGAGGACAATCTAACACCTTCATTTACATCTTTATTTTTTTTAGGGTTTATGCTTTATTCATGGTTTTCCATGTGATATCTCCATTATAGTTTTACAGCAACATCTAGAAAATTCTAGTGACATACACACAACAAAATGTGACCAAGTGCAAAACCCTAATGACCCTATCAAAACCAGGTCTCGACATTTTCTGCAGAGAAAATATCCTATAATCAAGACCAAGGTGCCCTAGGTGCCCCTGCCCTTCTCCACATGCCCTATTCCATCCATTCTTTCCTCCGCTACATTTTTTTGTGGTCCATTGTGATGGTCTATTCTTCTATTTCATCACACTACTCAGTCCCAGGTCAATACGATGTAAGTAAAATTGAGGTAAGTAAATTATCCCTCTTACTTCCTTTCATATATAAAATCAAATAAACTATTTAGAATTCATATTCCATTTATAAATGTTCTGTACATTTAGATTCATAATAAAATACCATATTTTATTGAATCATTTTGGTGAAACCATACCTTATAACTATTTTCCTTAGGAACCACTACAAACCATAATGGGTAAGGATATCTCTTCTCCTTCTCGGATCATTATGCCTCATGAGAGTATCAATCCTATTTATGATGATGCCACTATCACTGAACTCACTGCCTTATATCATGATGTTACTATGTTGGGTCATATACAAAAAAAAATATTAGCTAATGAATGTAATGTGCCTACTAACTTTAACCATTCTAGATTTAGCACCATTTTTTATCTGATGAGATTTACTCATAGTACACCTTATTATACAATGTTGATTAGAGGGAACTTTACTGAACTCACACAAGAATTCCATGCATGAAAACAAGTCGGGTTTAAGGGCACGAATGTACAGGAAGAACCCGTGCGCGGAGGGCAAGTTCAACATTCAGGACTTATTTGATTTTGAGCATGAAGACCTATTTTTAGAAGATGTCATGTGGAAAAAACTAACAATGTAGAGACATGAACACCACACATTGTCTATCTTTGGAGGATCAGATCAAATAATTTTACATGGAGATGAGCTAAGAATAGGATTGTCACTTCAGTTAACTGTAAGAGGTCTATAGATAACACACTTGCATGTGCGACTATGCTTGTAAATGGTGTGTGGCTATTAATAGCATGCAGCCTATTTTTGGAATAGATAAGTAGTAAAGGGAAAGTCCCTACCCTATATAAGTGATTTGAAGAACTTAGTAATACATATAGATATACATAGATAGAGAAGAGAGATATATAGGTATATGTAAAGCGTAAGAGGTAAGCATAGAGAGATATGTGAATATGACTGGATTATTATATCATATCCTTGCGTGCATTGGTATAGAATGCCATTATTGTAAGGAGATTCTATGGTTATTAATAGATAGAAGTTATTGGTTGAATCTAAGTGTCATTTCTATGTGTAATTGAGTAGTGCATGTTCTTGATTCAATCATGATTATCATTTAAGTTTGTTCTTTCTTAAATCTGAATATGACATGCCTTTTAGAATGAGGGATTAGTTATGGATCTATATTTTTCTACCTTCATCATGCTAACATCCTACTACAACAACCCTAAAGAGGGACCTAGTACCTTTGCGCACTTTGGGTGAGTGCTCAGTTTAGGCTGAGTGATGGGTCATCATGTCTAGTGTGTTATCTGGTAAATTCTAGGTTGCATCATTGGTTCTGTTTCTGGGACCTCTTTTTCAGTTGTTTTTAGGGTGGTTCATAATAAAGATGTATTGATTAACTCTAGCAAGTATTGAGGAGTGGATAAATGATCTAGAGGAACAATATGCACAATGGTTTAGCATTGGATTTGAGTTTCACGCATGTAGTTGGGTAGAAAAGAATCTGTATGACAAGTTATATGAGATATTTTTCACCATCTTTCTAGTAGAACTATATGAGTGGCTGATTGTGTATGCATCTAAGTAGAATTTGAGATATTGTGCACTTTTCTGGACATAGGAAGAATTTTAGGCCCTTTATGATGCTGATTTGATCTAGACTCACGTTGTGGATATGTGGTTTTGTGGTGTTCTAAACAGTTATATTTTGGAATATTCAATTTCAACGTATTATTTCTCAGAGGTAGTTGAATTCTAGTTTTTCCAATATCCTAGAGGAGCATATTTGCAAGGTATCCCACTGGTGATCAAGATCTTGACGGTAACTTTGAACCTAGAGAGTAAACCAATGGCTAACTAAACCTCACCTCATGTGAGGACAAGAATAGGTTTGGTGAAAGATGGTAGACCTAGTGGTAGAAAGGAAGAGAGAGGAAATACAACTTAAGTATAATGAGGTGTGTGAGAGGGAGATAGAGAAGTAGTGTACTATTGCAGAAAGTATGGTGTTGAGGAGAGAGATGGCTCGTGAAGGATTTGAAGCTCACGTAGAAGACTTAGAGCCCAAACATCAGGAACTCCCCCATCTTGGAAAGCATGATAGAGATTCCCCCTTGGCTTCACATAGAAGTGCACCAGAAAAGACTACATAGGCCATGGGCACACATCTTAATCCACCTAGTAACCTAGCCCTTGCACTTGGTTTTCCCATATCTAGTACGACAAGTAACTAGAAAGCTAACTTATGAATTAGGAGAGAAGGAGTAAGTTAGGGAGAAAGTACATCAATGGCAAGATAGACAACTTCAATGTTATTTGGAGGAATAGTGTTAGGTACATCATCCACATAGAACGTGAGCATGCAGAATGTTGGATTCACCTCTAGAAGTGGAACTACCTCACAAACTGTAGGGGTTTAGTATACTACTACTATTAGAGCATAGGAGAGTACATCTATAGGTCCTAATCTAGCTAAAGGTGGAGGATCAAGAGGTATAGGAGGTTCTAGTTCTAGTGGGTCTCGTGGTTTTGAAGGCAAGGGAAACACAGGAGGTTTTAGATTAGGTGGTCAAGCCCCACAACAACCACATAATATCTTTATGGAGATGTCTCTTTGAATCCCATAATATAGAGGCATAGAGGATGCTACTGAACATGTGCATATGTGTAAAATCTTATGCCATGTGAAAGGGATCATGGCTTCTGAACGTAAGGCAAGTAAATTTGATAATACATTACAAGGACGTGCACAAATTTGGTATAGGAAGTTTGAACCTGATCAAACTTGCATGGATTATGCAACACTGAAGGATGATTTCTTAAAAGAGTTCCATATCCCTGAATTTGAGCAGAAGAGTATAAGTGTGCTCAAGGATATCAAGAAAGGAATTAATGAGAGTGTATGTGAGTATGACGCCCATTTTAAGACACTTATTTCTAAGTTGTCTTATGATATTCATGCCAGCCAACATACACAATGGTTTGTTGGAAGATTGATTACACCATTCAAAAGAGCACTGTCACATAAGACATACACTGATCCAAATGAAGCACTGGAAGTAGCTTTATATGCTGAGGTAGTTGGGAGCATTGAAATTGGTGTTAGTCCATTCTTAGAGGCATAGATTGTAGCTATGGAAAAAAAAATAGAAAAATTATCAGAAAATTCAGCTCATGAAACACACTTAGGGATTTGGTGTATAGATTGTGAAGTAGAAGGTCACACTAAGGATAGTTTTCCTCACAGAATAGTAAGCTCATTACTGTTGGACTGTGAGATCTATCATTTGAATCATGATGCTAGTAACTGTCCTTTGTTATAGTGAATGATAAGGAAGAATGTATCTTGTTACTATAAAATTTTCCCATCCATGACCCATGATACTGAAGATTGTTATTTTATTGGTCAGATCCAGAATGCTATAGACATTGGGGTACAATAAATAAGTGTAACAGATAAATCTAAGAATAAGAATGAGCACCAGGATCAGGATCATAATCAAACATGCTATGATAGGAATGAGGGGAGTTTTGAAGGAGGTCGTGGAAGAGGATGTGGATATTACGGTGGATATGGAGGACGAGGCCATGGTGGAGGAAGAGGTGAGTTCCCTCATGGAACATGTTATACATGTAGATCTCTTGAGCACTATAGGCATGAATTTCCTTAGAATATTTCATGTTCTTTTTTCGGAAAGAACCAAAGCTATAAAGAGTTCCTAGAATTAAATGAGCATCTAAGTAAGTAGCATAATAAAGAAAACAAAGGCACCATGATGGTCAGAATCTAGCGTATGGTATAAGATCAGTGGATGCCCAAGATAGTAGAAGGACACGAGGCATCAACAGTGAAGATTACTACACAAGTTGAAGTGGTGCACGTAAGAAAGGCATTGCACCAGAAGCCTACGATCACCAAGGAGGAGTTTTTTCATGCAAGGTACCAAGATCCTAATCATCAGAAATAAGTTTACCAGGATAATATGGAAGTGCTAAGGAATCTTTAGGGTGAGATACAATACTTAAAAGAGAAGAAGAAAGCATCAGAGATAGTCCAAACTGCTATTGATGAGTTGAGAGAAGTGTGTAAAATTTTACACTAGGAGAACATCATTCCACTATTGGGAAGTTGGTTAAAATGGAACACTCCATGTACAAGTATTGAGACCGGATGAAAAATCTTTCATGCTAATCTTCCCCCTAATAGCATTGACTATGATAAAGAGATCACTTTGAATGTTGTTGTAGATGGATGGTTGAACAATATTTTAATTGACACAAGTATGGAAGTGAATGTGCTTACATTAGATGCATGGGTTCAAATGGGGAGGCCTCCATTGCATCCATCATGTAATGTGTTGTTTATGGAAAAATGAACTAAGGCCACTCCCATAGGAGTTTTGAAAGATGCATCTATAACCATACAAGGGGCCAAATTCACTAGGGATTTTGAGGAATTAGCACTTGTAGAAGCAGACAATTTTCCAGCCCTACTTGAAATCCCTTGGTGTTATACAAATAATGCTAACCTGAGATTCAATAAGGGGTACATCATATTTGAGAACAAAGAAGAATGGGTTGTGATACCTTTGACAGATGGGAAGTCTACACCATATGTTGAGCCTCTAAGTGAGGAGGACTTAAACATAATCTATGTGCACACTATTTAGGACCTAGAGGTCAATGAGCCATCAAAGGAAGGCATCCTACAGTGGGAGGATTCTCACTCTATTAGTGATACTATGAGTATTTCTTGTGACAATTGGGATCATGGTACATATGAACTAGTAGGATGCGAGGAAAAAAGCATGGTTGCTTGCAAGAATGGAATTCATTTTGTTCGATGGATAAGTAGCGCAGTACCTTAGTAAACAGGAGTAGAGGATCTTCCTATATTCTTGCAAGCCATGGAGGCATAGTGGATAGACTAGGTCAAGATAAGAGACATGTTAGCATATGTCTTGCATGGGATAGTAGTGCACTGGTGGGTAGTTCATAAAGATAATTTTACGGAATGGAATGAGATCATAGTCACCCTATTTACTAGGTTTGTAAGGAGCAATGCACCTATGCAGATCTACAATTATAATGCTGATCAAATTACTCAACATCACATTCAAAAGTGTGAGAGACTCTGGACAGTGGGACAAAAAGCATTACCACCTTCACTTTGGGTGCATAGATTATACTCTACTCTATAAGGATGTGCACGTGCCTAGTATGTATATGTCGAACTACACTGAGAGACTGGGAATTGGAAAAATTTGACTGTAAGAATGATCTATACCTTTGACTAATTTTATTCCCAACCTCCAATAGAATAGGCATTAAAATTTTTTAAGCGGTTAACCATGGGAGATAGTGAAAATACGGAGGAACTCATACAAGACTTATTTGGCGAGATAGAATTATGTGTGAATTCTGAAGAAGAAGGAGAAGATTTCATATTGCTTGAATGATCCTGTCTTGAGAAATAAAAAGGAAAGATGGTTTACATCATGGATGATGAGGAAGTTGAGAACCTAGATATTGAACATTCACAAGGGGTATGCGAGGTCTTAGACAGTACAGAAAAGGATACACGTGCCTATCATGAACCCATGAAGATAAAGATGGTCAATATAGGATCAAAGGTTGAGCCTAAGGAGGCCATAATTGGAGACTACTGGTCAGACTCGGAGGTGGAAAATATTTTTGAGTTACTACAAGACTACCAGGACTTATTCCCTTGATGGTATCATGAACTTAAAGGTGTGCATGAATCACTTTAGGAAATGAAGATAAAACTTAAGGAAGGTATGCATCCAATGAGAAAGAAACCTTACAAAATGAATCATAATTTGTGCAAAAAGGTAAAAGAAGAAATTGATAAAATGTTGAAGTCTGGAATCATTCGACCTTTAGATGAGTCAGAATGGGTTAGTCCAATGGTGATCAGTATTAAGAGGGATGGTAGAATTTGAATATGTGTGGACTATAGGGATCTAAATGTCACATGTGTAACAAACCCATTCCCTACGCCATTTATTGAGGAAATACTAGAGATATTTGTAGGGCGCGAAATCTATTCCTTTATAGATGGGTTTTTTGGGTATCATCAGTTTAGGATTTCTCAAGAGGATCAAGAAAAGACAACTTTTACTACTGAATGGGGAATTTTTTCCTATACTCTGATGCCTTTTAGATTGAAAATTGTTCCTACTGTATTCTCGTGGATAGTTGTTAAGGTATTCAAATATTTTATTCATAACTTTTTATAGGTCTACCTTGATGATTGGACAATATATGGGCTTGTTAAGGATTACTGTGACAATCTGTGCTTAATGTTTGACCAGTGCAGACAATTGAGTATCTCTTTGAACATCAAGAAGTGAATATTTTCTAAACCTTTTAGAATACTATTAGGAAACATAATCTGTAAGGAGGGATTACTTTTTGATCCAGCTAAGGTTACAGTAATTTTAGGGTTGGAAGCACCTACCAGTCAGAGTGAGGTGCATGGATTTTTTGGTCACACAGGATATTATAGAAAATTCATCAAGAGATATACAAAAATTTACACACCTCTGGAGGAGTTACTGAAATTAAGAGGTACACTCTATTGGGGAGTATCATAACAACGTGCGTTTGAAACATTGAAAGAGAAACTTACTACCACGCCTATCCTAAATTTTCCTTCATGGGACAAACCATTTCATGTACATTTGGATGACTCTGGTATGGCCATTGGCACTATGCTATATCAACCTAGAGAAGGCATTATCGATTATCCTATCTGATTTTCTAATAGGAAGTTGACTCATGTTGAAAATAACTATACAACTACAGAGCACAAAGATTTTTCCATGATCTATGCATTGCACATGTTTTGATAGTATTTTCTAGCTACACCATTTGTATTATATATGGATCATATGGCATTGAAGTATTTGTTGAACAAACCCATCTTACAAGGGCATATATGCAGATGGGTACTCCTATTTCAAGAGTTTGATTTCACAGTTGTGGTGAAGCTAGGGAAGAGTAACTCAGGACTAGAACACTTATCTAGAATTAACTTAGGGGGAGGAAGCACAGACAATTTGAAGAAACCATGCCATGATGCACAGTTATATAGGTTATTACGCGCACCATCAGAATTAGAAGACATTGTTGTCTTTCTACAGACTGGGTGTGACACTAGAAGGAATGAAGGCATTGGAAAAGAAATAGCTTGCCATACACGCAACACCATTTATGTTGATCAGTGGTGACCTATACAAGTTAGGCAGAGATGAAGTATTACGTCGTTGTGTATTAGAGCATGAGCGCAAGGATATTATGGAAGAATCTCATGGTGGTATTGGAGGAGGCCATTATGTAGGTGATGCGCCTACCAAAAAGATCCTATTCACTGGATTATAGTGGGAGACATTATATAAAGATTGTGAAGAATATTGTAAGGTGTGTGACCATTGTCAGCGCCTAGGAAAACAAGGACAAAGAGATGAAATGCCAATGAGACCTATTATCAGTGCCGAACCATTTGAGAAATGGGTCATCAACTTTGTAGGACCTATTTCTCCAGCCACGCGTAGGACTGGATCACACTATATCGTTACTTACATAGATTATCTCACACGGTGGGTCGCAAGCAACACCTACGAAGGACTGTACAACAGCTACAACAGCTAGGTTTCTATGGGAGAATGTTCTTACAAGATATGGATGTCCTTTAAGTTTGACAAGTGATAGGGGTACACACTTTTTAAACGAAATCATCATGATCCTGTTAGATGAGTTTATGGTTGCCCACCATAAGACTACACCTTACCACCCTCAGGAAAATGGAACTGCTGAGGATTTCAACAAGATTTTGAGCCAGACATTGAAAAAAAACTGTGATGATGGAAGAAAGGATTGGGATGATAAAGTGTTAGCTATTCTTTTGGCATATAGAACAACTTATTATAGATTGAATAAAGCCACACTGTTTCAGTTGGTGTTTGGCACTGAAGCCATTCTCCCTATTAGAATTTATGTTACCTTCTTTGTGCATTGCGCACTCTAGAGTTCTAGATGATGAGAAAGCTTTAGAAGAGTGTATTGAGAAGATGAGTCACCTAGATGAGCGACGAACCATAACACGATGGAGTCAAAAGCAGGAAAAGGTCAGGAAGAAAGCATGGCATGACAGAAACATAAGGGATAAGAAGTTTGAGATTGGAAAAATGGTACTTCTCTATGACTCTAAGTTCTTGCGCCATCTAGGAAAACTTAAAGTACATTGGTTGGGGTTGTATGTCATCACTTACATACTTGAATTAGGTGCTTGTTAGTTAGAAGCACTTGATGGAACACGACTACCCGGTTACTTTAATGGGAGTAGGATGAAGCCCTACTATAAATGAGTCTTCTTGGTGTTTTTAATAAGGCAACATTGCCATTTAAATTAGGTTTCCATTTTGTATATCCTTAATGTATTTCCTTCAATTTCACTATGCTTTGTCGATTTAGTTGTTGTTATTGTGTAATAAGCACATTTACGCGCATGAAGCTGATTACTATGTGAAGAATGTTTATGCGCAGAGGAATGCACATACTTTTAGTGTGGGGTGGTTGTAGTTATCCAAGAACAAGACTGTGGGAATTGAAAGGTGAAAGGCATAAGCTATTACGGGTGTGCTTTGAGTCAAAATAAGATTGTTTCTCAAAAGTGGCCAAGGATGGAGATGAATGAAAGGATAGTATAACGTGAGGTAAGCAAAGGCCATGATAACTACCAGGGGAAGGTATAGTGATGAGGTACTTGGGCATAAGGGCACACGCTTAAGATAATTCTATGACCAGAGGGTAGGAAGGCACACTAGAAGGTTACATCTGGGGCGCGAAGATGTACCGCGTGGAAAAAATGAATTTGATCAATGAATGAGAGGATATTTGGTAGGTGAAGGAGCAATAAATGCATAAAAATTTGAAATTTATATAGGGATGGGATGCGAATTCATTTTTATTGTTGCGACTAGGAGTATTTGAGGAAAGAGCTAAGTGCGAAGAGACAAGTGATTAGGTTAAAGTGCGAAGGGTGTGAAACTAAGCGTGATAAACAGATCTGTGTGAAAATAATCTTACGTCCTCGGTGGTGAAGGGTTTGAGTGAAGCAAGGTGATAGAGAGGCGTTAAGGCACGAAGTTTCCACCTAGGGCACGATTGAAATGAGCTAGGGTTTAATTTGCAAATTGCATAGTTAAAGAGGAGACGATTTCAAGGTAAAAATGTCACCCAAGAAGGTAGCTACAGCAGAAGCAAAAGAAAAGAAGAAGGTTGTCGTTGAGGAGGAAGAGATGGCACCCAAAAGTAATTTCTACATGGTCAATGTAATATCCAGAAGGATGATCATCACTTTGATGTATTCAAAGAATCATGTGATTTGACATATCTGAATAAGGCACACCAAGCTAGACGTATGACAATAAAGCCTACTATCATATCATATGAGTAGGTTGGTAATGCATTAGTTAAGGTTTCTACTGAAGTTATAAGAAGAAATTTGGACAAGGCCGCAACAATCTGAGTGTTGCGCGAGGAGTTAAAGACAAAGGATGTAGTGATAGCATGTCTAACCCAAGAGAGATACTTAGTGCAGAAGAAGAACGAAGTATTTATCAGCATCACATAGGAGATTGGAGACAATGTTATAAGATCTAGGACACACTTGGAGCCCAAGGTACCACAAACGTTTCCCTTAGTGATACATAATGTAGAATTCTTCTACTTTGTACCTGGACGCTTAGAGTTAGAATCTCATCCGCATGCTAGTGCCAAGGAATCCTGAAAAAGAGGTAGAAAGGGCTAAGGCTACAGTAGCCAGAAAGATTGCATCATACAAAGGCTTACTATAAGTGCTCCAAGAATAATTGAATAAGGTGGATCATGCCTTAAATAGATGCATATCTCTAGAGGCATTGATCCAGCTAAAGACTCTAGAAGAAGATGATGTAGTCCACAAGGCTATGAAGGATGATACCTTAGGCCGAGTAGAGCGGTTAACACTCATAAAGAAAAAGCATGAGGCCCTAGCAGCAATAAAAGAGCCACACAAGGAATGATTAGATGAGCTTTGGAAACTCATCGCACAAAAGATGGATGCACTAAAAGGACAACATACTGCAATTTCCAGCATTTTGTTAGTATTACACAATGAAAAAGGTGAAGTTACCCAAGATGAACTGGAGTCTATTATTGTGGACGTACCAAAGTAGGCAGAGAAAGCATTCACCGAGTGGCAGGCCTTAGAGGCCGCAATAAAGGAAGAGTATCTAGAGTTGATCCTTCAAACTAATACAATGGAGGTTGCCTCATAAAACATTCTTTATTCATCTACATTCTTTCTTATTCTTTCCATTCAAAATTCTTTACTTCAATTTTTGGAGATACCCATTTTTGGGGTGATAATGAGATTAGTGTGGGGTAATGTTGATCAGATGAAGACTTGACAGAACTCACACAAGAGGTCTGCGCAGGAGAACAGGCCAGGTTTAAGGGCCCGAATGGATAGGAAGAACCCGTGCGTGCAGAGGGCAAGTTCAACATTCATGACTTAGTCGATTTTGAGAATGAAGATCTAATTTTAAAAGATGGCATGTGCGCAACACACCAACAATGCAGAAGACGTGCATGCGCACATGCATCGTCTATCTTTGGAGGATCGGATCAAATCATTTTTGCATGGAGACAAGCTAAGAATGGGATTGTCACTTCAGTTAACTATAAGGGGTCTACGGATAACACACTTGCATGTGTGGCTATGCATGTAAACAATGCGTATGGCTATTAATAGCATGCGGCCTATTTTTGGAATAGATAAGCAGTGAAGGGAAAGTCCCCACCCTATATAAATGATGTGAAGCACTTAGTAAGACATATAGATATACAGAGATAGAGAAGAGAGATATATAGGTATATGTAGAGCGTAAGAGTTAAGCATAGAGAGATATGTGCATATGACTCGACTATTGTATCAGATCCATGCGGGCATTGGTATAGAATTCCATTATTGTAAGGAGATTCTGTGGTTATTAATAGATAGAAGTTATTGGCTGAATCTAAGTGTCGTTTCTATGTGTAATTGAGTAATGTATGTTCTTGATTCAATCATGATTATCGTTTAAGCTTGTTCTTTCTTAAATATGAATATGACAAGCCTTTTAGAATGAGGGATTAGTTGTGGATATATATGTTTCTACCTTCATCATGCTAACATCATGCTACAGAAACCCTAAAGAGGGACCTAGTACCTTTACGTGCTTCAGGGTAGCACTCAGTCTAGGCTGAGTGATGTGCCAACGCATCTGAGGGTATTATCTAGTAAATTATAGGATGCATCATACAGTTAGCCATGATCCTCCTTCTGAAATTTCTAAAGAAAACTTAGATTATACTCTTATTAATTTTATGCTTACCCTTGATGATAATATACATGTGCATGTTGAATCTCATACTAATCAGGACACTACTCTAGCTACAACTCATGACAATGCTTATCTTGATACATCTCATACTATTTCACATACTCCTTCATAATATGTTGATGATACACTTAATGACATTATTCTATTTGAGTCTCTCTTTGATTGTGATGACAATATTGATAGTAATGATTCTACTTCTTTACTTACTAGTGAGTGTGAATCCACTGCTCCATTATCATCTTCTTATGAGATTGTATCTAATCACATGCATGATTCATATCCTCCTCCATTTATTAGTTAATATCCTCCTATCACTACATCTACATATGTCGCTTCATATATTAGGGGTGTTTCCGATTTTAATCCTACCATTTTAACGGATGTTTCATCTCCTTCACCACCTATTAATCCTTTAGAACCACCTTCTAGTGTTCCCTTAGCATCAAAATCTCCTATGTATCCTCTTGATATCCCTATGATTACTCATCATGGAAAATTATAACCAATTAACACATTATTTCCATCCTCCACCATTTCTTCACAAGATATCTTTTCCCTCATGCATGTCATAGGTCACTTAAAGTCTTATGTCCAATCTCTCACATTAGAACTCAAGGTATATTACACTTTAATTGATAATAATTCATTGGATGGAAATCCCATCTTTAAAAATATTCACAACATAGCATTTTATAAGGATTTTGTTATGCCTACATTTTCATGTTTCGATGGTACTAGAAATTTGTACTTGCATCTCAAGCATAATCATATGGCCATGACTTCATATAATAATGATCAACTCTTACTTAAAGCCTTGTTTGTGAGAAACATTTTTAGGTAGAAAAACCTATGGGTTTCTTGCCAATGCTTTAGGATTCAAACTCCCCCTACTTAGAAGGTGCAGTTTCCATATTTTCATGCACTTGAAAAAGTGGATTTTTCCTAGTGGCCTTGTGACAGGGATCCAATAGGGGTACTCCATTGACCCTGCATAAAAGATAGTAATTTTTTGCTAGAGAATAATTTTTCTGAAAGGTGGGAAAGGGAGTGATACTGTTGAGCGACATAAACTAATGTCGATAGTATATGTTAAGATCCCTACGTAAACTAGCTAAAAATATTGCACATGCATTTCAAAGAAGAAAACAACATGATTTTGGAGCCACTGGATAGAAGAAACCATAAATACAAAGTTGTACACATTCGTATGCCTTGGAAAACATAACATTATTCCTTTATTAGCTTGCAAAATCATAGTTGTACATAGTGAAGAATTGAAGAAATGTGAAGTAGAGAAAACCGAATAAAATCAGTTATCTCTTTGTTCCTTCACAAGCATTACTCTCTCATGAGATTAAAAATTGAAAACCATCTTAGAACAAGCTGAAATGAGGAGCTCATTACAATTTATAAAGAATTACTAACTCTTCATCTTCCTAATGACACTTCATATTCCCTAATTCTAACTTTAGAATTTTCATAATCCTGAAAATTTATTAAGTCCCTTTTATAAAATCAAGGTGAATGAATTTTACATTATGTTTCTAAATTCAATTTTAATTGAATTGAAAGGCATATTAAAAATTGCAACCCCAACATGAAATTAGAACATTGAAGAGAGATAAATTTGGGGGGAAGGAGGGGGAGAGAGGAAGAGAGAGAGAGAGAGAGAGAGAGAGAGAGAGAGAGAGAGAGAGAGAGGGAAGAAGAAAGAGAAAGGACCATGCAGAAGAATAGGCTGCTCCAGTAGACTTGATCTCACTTTCTAACTAGTCTCCATCCTGTGCTACTGAGAAGATATATGTTCCTTTGAATTCCTTTTAGAAAAAATCCACTATGAGTTCCACTTTGTCAACATGGGGAATACACACACATCTTAGAGTCTCTATCCACCCATGCAAAACATTGTTGATATATTTGCACTATTTGAACCAAGATGGGTGCTTTTCTGTAAGGATTGTGATAGCAGAACAAATTTATGATAGGGACTCCAAACTATCTTTATTGAAAGATAATGGGTCTCCCGCCTCCTTCTTGACACGTTCTTCAAATGGCCTAATAAAATTATCAACTCTTGGGCTTTCTGCCATTGTAGACACTCTGAATTTCTAGATTTGGCGATTGATATTGTCCTGCAACTTATACACATGTTCCTCTTTTTCATCCAACTCTGCAATGGTTTAGTTAATCATTTTATACCTGGTCTCTAAGGCCCTTTCCCACACATGTGGAAAGTCCTTAGAAGGGGTTCCAAAAACCATATTTTTGATCATTTCTTGGGAGTGAGTGTTGATCATTTCCATTATCAACGGATAGAGAGAGTCCCAGTAATATTTTTATTTTTCGAGATCCTCTCTAATCATTTGTGCCTTGTCTACAGTTGTACACATGTAGGAGACTATTTTGAGTACCTATTGGAGCACGAACTTTCCCTTTTCGATAATTGTGTCGATCCATTCACCATTAGATTTTCCTTGCACTATGACATCTTATGTCCTCTTCATATATTTTGGATTAAGTTTGTTGATGGATGTAACTTCCTTGATAGGAATTACTGACGTACTTGGATCCACCAAATGTTGTACATAGGATGAAAAAGTTTTCACCTTATCTTCTAGATTATCAGTATTTTTCTTGTACTCTTTTTTCCTCACCACCAAGCGAGTGGAAGAATACGTATACATGTGTAAATATCCTTCATGAGTAGTTATCCCTAGTTCGATTGTGCTCATTTCATAATCAGCTGGTGTCATTTCATCTGCTAGTTTAGTCACCTTAGGTCGAGCTACCTATATATACTGGTTATATGTGTCTTCACTGTAGAACCATGAGGTCATGTGTGCTACCTTTCTTTTTCTTCCCTTGACTAATGATTAAATTACCAATAGGTCGAGGAACGTGAATTTTTGAATAGTATGTGTATCAGGTGTTATTGTCTCTTACATCCATGGGAACATTTCATTAGACTCAGGATCCATGATAGGTATATCAATTGTTCCCTTCTCAGGTGGAGAAGGCATATATTTGATGGGAGAGGAAATAGTTTCAACAAGAGGTGATACCTCTTGTGGCAGCTCAAAGATCAAGTCTTGGTCTACATGTTCTTCTAAAAATTATGTTTCTACAGCTGAGTCTTCCTCTTTCCTAGCTCTCTTAGGTTAATTTTCATGAGAAGAATTATCCAAATATGTGAATTTTCAATTTTAAATTGCTCCAGAGGGTCTTAAAATTGAAATAATTTCCACCACTTTTGATGAAAAATATTTTGAATCTTTCTTCTAACTTGTGGGGATACTTTGTGAGTTAAAAGATATGGCCCTCTTCCTTTGGAACCATTCTCTTGTTCTTCTGACTAATTTCTTGGTCCGATCCCTGATATATCAAGACTCGGGAACATGTCAGTTGACTTTAGGCAATGAGGAATCCTTAATTGCCCCATATTCAGGATCATACAACTCTATTCCATCATCTTTCAATCCATCCTCATACTAAGGAAGCTGATATCAATTTTCATTCTCATGTGATCCTTTTCCCACACATTGAACTCATCAACATAGTTGGCACAATAATCTTGAATTTTTATAACATGGCACAACTCAGTGATATGAAAGGCATCAGGATCAATTCGTATGTCAAAGTTGGTTCTAGCAGTGTAGGGATGCAAAGTCAAGTGTGTGAAGACATCCTCCAGATGAGATGCATCATTTACATTCTTGCACATTAACATGTCGAGAGAGATGGGAAATGAGATAAGCTTATTTCTTTTGTTCTTGATTTTTTTGTTTACCTTTGTGATATTCTTACAGAGCTCAAATAACATAATTTGATCACTAAGGTACTTGGGAAACCTTAGTGGAGTTTGGGAAAAGAAAGAAACTCCTCAGTAGGAGAAAGTTGAGAATTGAATAAAATAGGAACCATATTTTTTTATGAAGGACACCATTTGTGGTGACATCCTTGCCTCCAAATCACCCTCCAAAATTTTTAGCGTGAACATCATGAATGCATCGTTCATGTGGGTGTATTTTCTGTTACTTTCTCCCATTACCAATTAAGGGAGTTTCTTGAACGCTGAAATCTTGGTAGTAATGTTTTGGGCTAGATCTAATCCCTTGAATGATCTCGAGCTGGTGAGAAAATAAACCAAATAATAAGTCATGTAGAACTTATTTTTCATGGGCACTTGGAGTAACTGTAGCTAAAAGTTATCCCTAATTATCTAGCCCCAATATATTTGTTTTTTTCCTTCAATCAATGTTAGGATGAATAGGGCCGTCCAATCCTAAAATTCCCTTGTACTTGCTTCCCTCATCACCCTACTAAGAAGGGTGATTGCATCTGAAAAACCTTCATGAAATTCGCATCTCAAAAGTGTTTTTGGTATCCTTGAAGGTTTTTTTCCTATCTTCATCCCTGACCCTAGTGTAACCCCTTGTAGGTATGTATCCATTTTTTCCCACTCATGCACGACCTTCTTCTTTGTGATGATGGCCATGTTGGGTGATGTCATAATTTGAAAGGAGAGTGAGATGGTTATGGGGGCTATGAATACCATTTCCATACCATTTTCCACTTGAATTATCTGTACATCAAGCTCATAGTGATGTGAGCAGGTCAGGACCATATCAGTGCATTGTACAGACATGGGATTTCCTACAACTGCAAACAACCTTCATGCGAAAATTTTTTATTCGATTTTACCTCTTTCATTTACCATCATGTGAGCTTTCAGATCATTAAAATCCATATAGGAAAAATCATTGTCACCTACCTTGTACTAAGAAGAGATATTGTGTCAGTTTCACACCTGAAATCTTAAACTTCAGGATTCTTCAACACTTACTATGACTGGGAAGGACAACTTACTATTTTTAGTAAGTGTAAAAATTATCTTTTACATATCTCAACCGACTATGGCAGTTCGAACTCCTCCTCTCTGTGTTCCTCTTATGGAAACCACTTTTTTGAAAAACTTGCTATTTATGGCAGGTGTTTATAGAACCACTTACTATTTTTAGTGAGTGTCAATTTTTGGCCGAGATGACCCTTTCAATGATTTTCACTTGCGATACTTCCTTTGTGTTTACTGCATTCTTCATAGCTTATTTAGATGATGACTTACCTACAATAGTAGTCTCCCGTGTAGGAAGGCTTGCTATTTTTCGTAAGTTTTCTTCTAGTGATCAGATAACGATGGAATGAAGATTTTTGATATGGGTTTTTTCCCAATATCACTCTAAAATTTTTGACCTACCCGATCACCGATGTAGTCATATTTTGTACCCTTAGACCAATATTCTAATCCCATGCACGTAAACCTATCTCCCAACAGCCATTGGGCACTCACCCAAGGCATGCACGGGCATCGAGTCTCTCCTTTATGTGAGTCTTATGAGAATGAATCATCTTATAACAAATATTCAAATGGAAATGAGTAGAAAAGAACCATGCAACATTCGAAGAATGAGTTGTTATCTTATTGCCTCTAGAAAAGAGAAATAACAAGCAACATAAGGAAATGGTTCATACATAAAGGAAATACATAAGTAGTATACTTCATAACCCAGGTGATTTATAATAGATCATTGCATTAATGTTAACAAAGTCAATATCCACATTATAATCCCTTGAGGTCATGATAGATCCTCATCTAACTATGTAGAGAAAATTCATGCATCAGAGCCATAGTACGCTCATCATATTACAAAGAAGAATAAAAACCCATCTCCTAAATGTTACAGAGTTCTTCTAATCCCTAACCCGTAACATCCCCATTCAGTAGGGATTCGCTTAAATTTTCTCTCCTCCACACTCTCTACACACTATTTATAACATATATCCTCCTTCTACTCACCTCCTCCTCTTTGCTTCCATCGGGAACTTGTATTTATAATCTTAGCACCCACCACCATGCCTTTCAAAAGTTACAGATCAGTTTCCAAGTGTTGAGGTTGTCCTCCATGGAAGCATGCTTTCTTAGATCTAAGCTCTCCACTCCATGCAGTGATGCCTTTTGGAACCTTCCATCGCATGCCTATAATTTTTCCTTTTTTGATCCCACAGTTGTCAGGTTAGCACCTTATCCACTGGGGTCAACATTTTCTCATGTGCTACTTGGGGTATCGAATGTGGCTAAGTAAAAAATCTATTTTACCTTGTGCATGCATGTCGTGTGTTCAGAAAAAACCCTGTTACAACCCTTATTTGCACTCCTTTAACATGTGCATCCTTTTTCAGCTAGGCCTTGTGTGCCCACACGCCCCTTTGTACTTAGCTGATATTTTTTAGGCCCAACATCACCCCACACTATGCCTTTTCTCCATCCTCGAAAACACTCTTCAATAAAGAAATAAAGAAATGCGGATCCTTAAAAATGGTTAGGGTGGAAGAATAAAGGAAATAAGAAATGGGGGAAAGAATGAAAGAATGGGGGAAATTGTTAACTTCTAGAGGAGGAGAGGGAAATCCTTCCCTAATTCTGCTTCTAACTTTCCCCAAGTGTCGACCTTGTTCTGAGCTTGCTAGTAGATGTCAGCCACCAGGGCAATCACTTCTTAAAAACTTAGTTCCTATCCTTTAGTGTTAATTGTATCCACAATATCCTCCAATTTCTTTCCCAAATCCTCGAGCATGTCTATTCTTCGAGTGGTTTGGTGGTATAATTCCTTCAACTAGTTCTTGATTGAGCCTTACATGGTCTCAATGGCCTTTGATTTCCTTTCTAATTTGGTTAGGATTTTGTCTTGCTAAACCCTATTCCCCTTGTTCTTTTCCTGAAACTCCTTGAGTTCTACTTCATGGGTGGTAATTAAGATACTTTCCACTCTATCCCTATCCACACAGTTATAATAGGAATCCTCAACAATCTGAGTGATGTTCTACATTGATGAGGATATTATTGTACTAGACAACAATTTCCATAATATTCCTCTTATTCTATTTTTCTTGGCATGCCAACACCTCTTCTACGAATTCTAAGGAAAGTGGTCACCTTTTCAGAGTGAGTATGTGTGTCAAATCTTCTAGGAATTACAAGGATGATCCATACTTTTGTGTGGGTGGTGTTAAGTCTAGATGCTTCAAGATAATGGCATTCACAATCATCTTTATCTTTTTGTATGCCTCATGCACTCTTTCCTTCTCATCCTTTAACTCACACCTTAACTAAGTGTTAATTAGTTCCTCCTACTTCAGGTCCTTTCTTTTCTCAAGGAGATCTTCCTCATTTTTCTCTAGCTCTGCCTATAGGAACGTCACCCTATCATTTCTCCTGAAGAGCCTAATTTCAACCTCAACTGAGAATTTTTTTAGCACATTACATATTTTCTCATCTAATAATTGTTGGGTGTTTACCAAGGGGTTTACTCCCTTTGTTTTTGGCACCTTCAATAATTATCCTTGTCTTACTTCAAATTTAGGCTCATCAATGTGGGACTCAAATGCCCATGATAGCATTTTCCTTTTCTGAGGGTATGCACCTTCCTCATCAAATGAATTCATGGCTAAGAGTTGTTTAGTTGGCATGGTGCCATGGAAGTGATCATGAATCACCTTGTTCGGATCATCAATGTAGCCCATCCCTTAACCTTGCATTGCTTCTATGCTCTTCTTCCCTATGCATGTTTCCCTTGGAAAGCTTACAGCCAAACTGGGATCTCCTCCCATGTTGCCATATTATTTTCCTATGCTTTCCTCCTCAACTTCCTTCAGCACCACATCTGTGCTATGTTCAACCTCTTATTCCACTAGGTTCTCGATTATTTTCACCACTTCTCTCTTTGTGGCCTCATCTATCTGTTCCTTTATGAGGCTTTGGTTTCTTTGATCTCTTGTATTTTCTTCCCTGCTCACCCCCTTACCTTGGGTCTCAGCGTCTTGTTCGTCTTCCTTCTCCTCATCTCTTTCGTTATACTCATCATCTTCTTCTTTGCAATCCCCATATCCCTCTCCTTAGATTCATGTATCTTATAGATAGGATGGTCTTCACCTCCTTCTAGCTCATCATCATTATCCTTATTGCTAATGCAGGCATCTATACCTTCTGTCTCTTCTGAATTTGTGTCATCAGTCATCTTTTGCTTCTTCCTTATTGGGGATTCCAGTACAGGAGATTATTTCTTTTCCTTTTCTTTAATAGGTGATGTCTTCCTTGGTGATTCCTCTTGGGTGAGGGGCTCTTTGTGCTCCAAATCCTATTCTTCTAGGGCCTTAGTCTTTATTAGAGACTTTTTCCTCTACAAGTAAGTACTAGGCTTAGCGTTTTCTTTCGGCGCACTCGCCATTTGTGTGGTTTGAACACTTGGTGACTTCAACATATCTTCTCTTTCTCTCTTCCTAGGCACAACCTTCTTCCTTCTGGTAGGGTCTTCAGGGATGGAGACATCATTCTCTAAGTAAGTACCTTTTCAAAAAAAAATCCTTATGCGCAAATACACCTTTTTTGTGGTCCTTCCTACAATCAGAAGCATTAAAGGCTTCATCATCTGTATCTCGTGGGAGACATAAATCTCCACATATGAATGCCTCTTTAGGTAGGTGATCTTCTTTTGCAGCTCATAGTATTATATATCTACCTCACTATGGTTGAAACTTATTCTCTTGGCCTCCTTAAACCAATTAACTCTGGCTTCGAAGTATTATGCAGTGAAGGAGAAGGGTAGTTTGCACCATGGACTCATATTCCCATCTTTCAATATAAATCTTCCGATGCATAAGATTTGGTACACTACATTCAAAAGTGTGGGGAACTACTCTGGGATCCTCCACTCATCCTTGAATGCATCATGTATTTTATTATATCACTTCTCTAGGTGAGCCTTGTGAACGGTCGTCGTGGTTTCAAAAGTATATTTCAAAAAAAAAATGTAGGTGAGGGATCCTCTTCTGGATACTCCCAAACAAAATTTTCTAGCCCATATGGCACTCTAGTCTCTAAAAATACAATGGCGAGGAGGAAACTACCAAATATTATCTTCTCTCCCTCCCACTTGCTTCTTATAATCTCATCTACAATGAAAGTGGACAAGTTGAAGATGGTTCCTTTAGATATCTTCTGGCATACATTTATCCATGCCTTGTTCACTTGTGTCCACCATTCCTGATCATATAGCTTGGTCAGCAAGTGTACGGCCATCCTCATAATTGGGTCCAGAATCTTGGTGATGTCAAAGTATCGCAACCCCTTCTTGTAGTCATACATGACTACAGTATCCTTGATAGCCTCCTTGTCACTCATATCGTCATATATGTTATCTCCTTCATAAATGATGCCTGTGAACTTGGATATTAGTTGTGGTGTGACGTACATATTACACTGCGTTAAATAAAAATGATCCTCATGTACACGTGACATCAACCATTGGTAAAGGTTCTCAGGCTTTCCAAAGTATGGCAACTCATATAGTTCCAATAATCTATCCTTCTCTAATTTGACCTTCAAATCATCGTTGTAAATGGGAATTCCATTTGGCATCCTATTGTTATTTGGTCGGACCAAATCCAATGCCATTTCCTTCTCCATTGTGCTCGTGTGATGGTTATAAAAACTTATGGCCATATTTCATAAGTGTGACTCCCACTCTTTTCCTGGTAGTACCCCATCTGGGTACTACATTTCAGTGTACTATTATTTTTTGGTGCTTGTGAAGAAAGTGATTTGCTTTCCCTTTCCCTTGCCCTTTGTTTTCTTTGATGAAATGGTTGGTTTTTTGGGTGTCATATTTTCTAGTTGGACTGAGCTTAGCTACTCCATCTTTCTCTACTATGCTACACTACTCAATCCCAAATCTTACTCCAAAGCTTCAACTCCTGAAACGAATCCTTATTTCTATGTGCCCTAGCTTCCAAATCCTAACTAGGAAATACTTCCACAAGACAACACTCTTCACACAACCTTCCTCATGCCCGTGTACTCCTTCCTTTTGGTTTGCAAATCCACTCTAGATACACACTCAAATTTATTAGATTCTCCTTTCTTCACAAAAATTTCTCTCTTGGATGCTCTAGTTCACAAGAGCTTCTTTCAATTCGTAATCACAAGGTAACAAATGACTTGCCCGACCTTGTATTTATAGTTTTTGCCTCTTTTTAGCATTAAATGTTATAACACCTACCAACATACTTTAACATTAAATGTGGGTTTTTCTACTAAGACAACTTTAAGTTCCTTTACCCACATGCCACATCCTACATGAAAAACCCTTTACAACCTTCTGGTGTGAAAAAATTCAACCTGACCAAAGACTCTTACGCGCGCATCTACAATGCTGAAGGCACTTCCTCTATCCTTTTACCTTATTTTTTCCCTTTCTTACCTCATGTTGTTCCTACACTCTTCATCCTTTTTTACACGGTTTCTGCAAATCCTTTTTGACACCATAATCCAATATACATTGTTTCCTCATGCACTTTCTCCACCTTACTTTTTATCCTTCAACTGGGCCATTCACCACAACTTCTACTACCATCACAAACTTACATTATAGGCCTAAACCTTGTATCACTTCCACCCCACACTAAAATAGATTCACGGTCCTTTGCGCATACACAACCTTGGGAAAAATAATGTGGTTACTGGTACAAAAGGTGTAAAAATGAAACAAAAAGAAAGGAACAAGCAACAAGAAAGGGAAACACAAGAAAGAAAAATCATAAAGAGAAATTATAAATTAACTAGAAATACTACCTTATTACAACCACCAAGAAGACTTATTTATAGTAGGGATTCAACCTACTCCCATTGAAATGATCTGGTAACCTCGTACCATATAGCGCTTGTAACTAGAAAGTACCTGAATCAAGAATGTACGAGATGATGTAAGTCCCCAAACAATGGAATTTCAACTTCCCATGATGACGCAGATACTTGAAATCATACAAAAACACCATTTTCCCAACCTTAAATTTCGTGTTCTTGATATGACGATCATGCCATGCCTTTTGTCTTTTTTTTTTAATCTTTTGACTCTATCTAGCAAGTGATCTTCTTTCGTCTAACTGCATCAACTTATCAATTATTTCTTCCAGCACTTGCTAATCAGCTAACCCTCCTACGCACACTATACGTAGTGATGGTAACATGCATTCAACTGGAAAAATAAAATCTGTGCCAAAAACCAATTGAAATGGCGTGGCCTTGTTCAAAATTTTGTAGGTTTTCATGTATGCCCAAAGAAAAGTTGATACTTTTTTATCCCAATCTTGTCTTCCAACGTCACAAATCTTAGTCAACATGTGACTTAGTATCTTGTTAAATGCCTTAGTAGTTCCATTTTATTGAGGGTGATATGGGGTAGTTTTATGATGGGCCACCATTAAATTTTGCTAATAGAATACTAAATGTTTTATTGAGAAAATGTGCACCCCTATCACTTGTTAAACTTAAAGGGAAACCATACCTACTGATTATGTTTTCCCACAAAAATATAGCAGTTGTTGTTGTGGTGCAATGCTTTGTAGGTGTTACCTCTACCCACCCTGTCAAGTAATCAGTGCAAGTGACTATATACCATGAACCAGTCCTTCGCACGGCTGGCGCAATTGGCCCTACAAAGTCAATTTCCTATTTTTCAAATAGTTCAGTGTTGGCTATTGGTTGCAAAGGCATTTCATCTATCTTTCTAGGTTTTCCAAGGCACTGACAATGGTCACACACCTTGTAAAATTTAATGCAATCCTTATAGATGGTTTCCCACCAAATTCCTGATAATAAAATCTTCCGCGCGGTAGCATTTCCTACATAGTGTCCTCCTATAATCCCACCATGTGCTTCCTCCATAATTATCATGTGCTCATGCTCTAATACACATCAGTTCCGAGCCTCATCATGACCTAACTTATACAGGTCTCCACTAGTCAACATGTAAGGTGTGATGTGTATTGCTAACTGTTTTCTCTCTAACTCGTTCATCCCTTTCGGTGCCACACCTATTTTTAAGAATACTATGATATCTTCCAAGTCTGAGGACACATGCCGAAACCTGAATAGTTGTGTGTCTGAATGGTATCCTCAATGCTTTGTGTGTCCTCCCCTGAGTTAATCCTTGATAAGTGGTCAGGTCCTAAATTGCTTTTTCCTAGTTTCATGACCACGGTGAACTCAAACTCTTGAAATAATAGGACCTAACGACATATGCACCCTTGCAGAATGGGCTTGTTGATTTTTTAATTCAATGCCATGGAATTTGTGTAGAATATGAATGGTTTTACCAATATATACTTCCTAAACTTGTGGAGCACGTAGATCATAGATAATGCTTCGCACTCAGTACTTATGTAATTTTGTTCTGTTGGTGTTAAATTTATACTTGCAAAGCACAAGGGATGATCAAATATTCCCTCACCAGGTTGTGCTAGCACTGCTCCCATATCTGTTCTTGAGGAATCAACATGCACATGGAAAGGCTTATCCTAAGAAATAAAACATAATATGGGTGTCGTGAAAAGCCTATCCTTCAAAGTGCCAAATGCCTTCTACTGCGCCTCTCCCCAATGAAAGGAACTCTTGTGTTTTAATAATTCCTCCAAGGGCATGGAAATCTTGGCATATCCCTTGATGAATATCTTGTAGTACCCCGTATGCCCAAGAAATTTGTAATGCCCCGTACTTTCATTACTATGGTTAAAGGAATGATAGGAAAAATGGTTTTATCCTTTGTTATTGGCACCTTTGCGTATCAAAAATTAAATGGGAACTTGATGTAAATAGGTAATCACGATAACCCAAATGGGGTAAGGATGATCTCCTTAGATGTTAACCCTATTAATCCGGAGTTTATCTTAATGATGAACTATTTTGTTAAAGCGACATTATGTCATTTGTAATATAGATGTCATGCAATCTCTGGTGTAAATTTAAGCCTTGAAAGTGATTTACAATGTTGCCATTTATCTCTATTAAATTGTAAGCATAATAGTTTTTAACTATGTATGTTAAGGCTTTTACAGCTGGATAGTTCGCTTAACGACCTAAATTGGAACTCGAATAAGATTTTATTTCGACTAATAATTTATTTTGAGCTGACCATTCGGTAGTTACGTCACCTGATGGCTAATACAAGCATGGTCATATTTTCTTGGGTGAATGACTACAGTCTTCAGTCAAGGAATTAATTATTGAGATTAAGGGCATCAACTTCCACGAAGTATACATGAGCAACTTTCTTGACCAATGCTAACATTATAACATATAAATATATATATAATATATATACATATATATACATATATAGATTACAAACGGAATTTGTAAAGTCTACAGTAGATAAATAACTACTACGGGAGATTTACTAACTTTGTGTAAAGCAGGGAAAGGACAATCTAATCTTATGGTATGGTTCTTAACCTAACATCAGAACTTATTATTTGCAAATTTAGAGTTGATATAACTCTGGCTATTTGGAAAGGAAGTATAAATATAATTATTTGTGTGAGTCCTTATACACAAAAGGGAAGGGCATCTGAAATTGCTATTTGCATAAGATATTGATTGGTCTTTTAAAAGCTATATACAATCTAATGTTTTTCAAATTGAATAAAGTGGTGAGTTGGCACCCCCACCACCAATACATCTATACTAAGTTCTTTATGGTTTTATTTATTGATTCCGCCAACCAAGTTTGAGGGAAATATTATAGGTTAACTAAATTTAAATTCACTTGCATGGCCTGAAGTGTGACTTTGCTAAATTTAAAGAAGAGCTAAGGATAGTTGGTTTGTAAAAATTGGTGGCAAGCTCCATTAACTCTGCATTTAATGTCTCTTATTACCCACCTTCCTCGGGTAGTGCATGGACGGATTGGGAAAAAAGGGGTAGTTTTTGGTATCGATTCATTTCTCAGCTAGAAACTCATAGTAGCTCTGCATGCAAGGAGGAAGTTTAACTGTGTGTTGTTGTAAGTTGCATGAAGAAAACATCAGTTGAGTTGATTGTTCAGCAAGTTCCTAGACTCATTAAATATCATAGAAACATTGTAAGTTGTTGGAAGAAGGAATTTGTTTTAAAGGTTTGGGGATTTTCTGAGGAATCACGATAGCATTGCAAGGAAAGAAAGACATGAGAAACATGCATGATACACTCTGAACTCATCATAATCCCTTGCTCTATTTAGAAATTTCACAAAAAGAACTTGCTTGATTGAAATTTGTGTTCATAATTTTAGTGGTGTGGAATAGACTTATTTTTACTTCTGTAGAGAATGGTTTACCTCTAATTTGAGATGAATGCTATTTGAAAATAAATTAATGAATGATGGCTCCAATGTGATTTATTATTGTTCTGAACAATGTATTCCTTGGGATGAATAAGGGTTGTAGCTGTATTCATCATTGAGTTTTGGCTTGACACTTCCTGTGTGTTTTGATTTCTTATTTCAAATGCTACGATTCAATAAGGAATTAAACTATAGAAAACCTTGTTTTAATGGTTACCCATTTCTTCTTAATTTTATGAAATTATCAAGATAATGTGAAATAATGGAAGTCAATGTTTGAGAGGTTTTACAGTAGATGAATCTCCATATCCTGGTAATCATCTGATTTACGTAACTAGGCTTGATTATTTTAAGAAATAAATTCCTTAGGAGTCGTGTAGGTCTTGTTGGAGATATCATCTTTGCTTAGTCGAACAATTCTTATTTGGGGTAAGTAATTGTGTTGAGGATTTATTATACTCTAAGATGGTTTCTCTTAAAAGTAAAATCTACCTCACTATGCACCCAGATACTTTATTATCCCTCTTGCAAGAGGGAAAATTAGTTGTGCTCCTATTATAAATCTTGTATGATTTTCAGTGAGCTAATTTATTAACTATTAATACCTAATTTTCTTAAAGCTTCGTTGTTCCACTAACAACACCATGCTGAGCTCGAGGGTAAAGTCAATTTTTACTAAGAACCTCCTCTCCCTTGAAAGAATTCTTGTACACTGTTTTCCATTAGGAAACAAACCTAAAAAGTGAGTTGTTCTCCTAGAAGCTTATGCATTAGGTCTTGTAGTTAAAAAAGTGTTGAACAGTTCTTTGTATTGGGTATGTCTTATCTCAACCGTATGAGCTAGTTATTTTAGTTGTGTTTGATTTCTTAAATCCTTATGCATTTGAATGTGCTTTCTAGGTTTATTGATAATCTTCTTCTTGGATAAAAAAAAATTATGTTTCATATACTTGCATTCGAGTCATTAAACAAGATTGGGATTAAAGTTATCTGTGGTATAAAGCCTCCTAGCTTCTTGGTTGTAAAATTGGGTGTTATTTTCTCCTTTGTTGTAATCGATGCAGAGCAAATTTTGATTGACTAGATGACCTTACTTTGGTATTTAATTGAAAAACAGGATGTGTTGAGTTTTAGTTGAAACCCATTTAAGGTCATAATAATTTAAGTAACATACTCCTCATAAGGATATGTAAGGTTTGTTATCTAACTAAGATCTTATGAAGTGCTAGATCCTTGATGGGAGTAAGCTCATGTATATGATTGAGTGTTATTTTGGTTCGCGAGAAAAACTTGACTCCTTAAATCTTATTTGGTTGTATTTCATTCTCCCTTGGGGATTACAGAGTTCTCTTGACCTTTAAAAAGTCCTTTATTGTTTTCTTTGGGTTGTGTCATGAATAATTTGGTATGCTCCAAAATTGTTGAGTGGAATGGGTTAGTAGATATTTTCAAAGTTCTAATTGAGACTTTGACTAGTGTGCAGATTAATGACACCTTTCATTTGAATTTTTTTTTGAGAAAATTCATGCTATAATGAATGCCCAATTGGGCTAATTGGTTGATTACAGTGGTGTTTATCATGAATCCCTCTCTTTTAAAAAAAAACATGAAAATATTATTATGTTTATCAGATAATAATATGTTGATAACAATACTAAGGTATGGAATTAAGTTCTTTACCTAAACTTAGAAGGTTCGATTAAAATTGGTATGATCTAACCTTGTTTAGTAGAATGGGATACAAGGTCATTTTAATATATTATAATGGAGTCTTGACCCACCATGGAATGACAAGTTGTACTAACCTACTTTTTGTCATGAATAAGTTCATAGGATAAGGAATGTCTAGTTGAGCTGATTGGGTTAAGTAACAATCGTGTTATCTAGACTAAATTGGGTAACTGCTCCCTTAGGGGTTTTGAAATGCTCTAAGTGTCATTTGGTACCAACTAGTTGATAACAATACTGAAAAATGGAATTACATTCCTTTTCCTAGTTTTGTTATGTTCAATAAATGCTTAAGTCGAGGTATGTATTGTCTATGTAACCTATTACTCAAATTTTACCTATTTGCTAAATGCCAGGATGCCATGAATGCTCTCTCTCATCCTTGAAGTTAATCGCTCTAATATCGTAATTTTAACTAAATACGCTTGATGTCTTGGTATTATTGTATGGAACTTAGTAGACCTTATGGGTGTATGAAATCCTTGTTGGATCTATTAAGAACATTTGAGAGATTTCTTAAATGTGATTCTTGTTATATTTATGGTTTCTTAATTAATAAGTAAAAATGATTCTAGGCCTGCAAGTATGGGATTGCTTGAGTGGAATCTTGATACTCTTATGAGTATTCTTTTGATTACTTATGATTATCAGGTACCTTATAATTTAGGTGGTTATTCTAAATGACTGAAATAGTTGTATTGAAATGTAGGTTTGAAATTGATTTCTTTCATGGCTCATGAAAGTGCTTGCTCTTGACATGTTATAGAAATAATTATTATCTTATTAAGTTCTGTAATATTGATTCATAAAAATAACATGAGTTATTTTTATGAAATAATTAAGTAGAGTATGTTGTTATGATGAGTTGAGGCTTATCATGCTTACTTCATGTGAACTGACTCATGCTAACAATTTTGTAGATACACACAAAGAAGGAAGGATGAAGTATTTAGTTTTAACTAATATTTTGATCGAGGAAAGTCTGAAGATTTGATTGTTTTAATTCTCTTTAAAAAAATGCCTCTCTCTATATATGAGAGTGTCCTTGCTATTTAATGTGACTGTTATTTATTAAAGGAAGGATTTTGATCAAGCTTTTAAACATGAATTGTAATTAATCCTAGAAGGATTTAAAGGCAGATTGCCAGTTGCAATATATTGTCATTATAAGAGAGTGATTGGAAAATGTTGTGTTATGAGTTGGAAATCTATCAAGATATGTATTTAGTGCCTTCAATACTATTGTAATAAACATTAGTATAAATCAAGTAGTAAGGGATACACACAACATACGTGTGAATGCTAGGTAACATATAAGGAACTATGAGTGGACTGTTTCCTAAGAATATCTTTTTTCTAACGAACCAAACGTTAAGCATACTTGGAAATAGTTAAGGTTTCTAATGAATAATTTCCTCATTATAAAATGCAATATATCAACCTAAGTGTAAAGTTGTGTTAATTTCTCCAAAGGTTTTGTGTAGGGTGTAGTCAACCAGTCAAAGATATATAGAATTATGACTATCTAATATTAATGGAAGTTGCTAAGAAAGTAGCAGGATTATCATGAAACCATGGTAAGGTTATTATAATCAGGTACTTCTGTGCTATGACTGTTTTATAAACTCAAGTTATTCTAGCTCATAGCAAAAAAATGATAATGTAATATTGTTTTCTAAGTGAAATCAACATTAAGTCCTATACAAGGATGACACATAGAAGCAATAAGAGGAAGGGCTTATGTTAATCTAATATGAAAATATATAGAGTACGGTCCCTCTATTTGGGAATTGCATAATTGTGATAAATTTTGTTATGAAATATTTTGATCAAGGAGATTAAATGTTTTTATTTAGGGGTTGTCCCATGATACATCATTATGAACACATAAGCATGCTGGATACAATGGAAGTAATAAGGGAACATGCATACAAAGTTCAAAAGAACAAGCATTGGAACCTCATCCCTAGACAATACTATAATTATCTCTAAAAATAATTAGAGAGTGACATGGAAATATAAATGGGTAAGTGGTTCTTCAAATCTATCATATAGGACAACCTAGATATAACCTAATTATTGGATATAATAAAATTAATGAATGCTCTTATTGTGTTGCAAGTAAGAAAATTGATGTGCCTAAACTAAAAGGATGGTTGACATTGATAGCCTATGAAACTTAATACAAGGAATGAATCATACCTAATTACTTAGCTTTATATAAGTACATATCCTTAGAATATGAAATAAGGAACATGAGCCTAAATGTTAAAGCCGGAATGATTTATGAAATTGTAAGAATAGTCATTGACATTGATTGTATTATTTATCAATTGTTGACATGGGTATGAGATATTGAAAGGTAATTAAAATTTTATAGAGATTGGGGATCCGAGGACTAACTCAATCCTGACCTTAGGTATGAGCCATTCATGGAGAAGGTGTTGTAAGTCCTAGGATTTTCTATAATGATTACCTCGAAAACATTAAACACCATGCACCAATATAGAATTCTAGGCGAGTGAACTCACTGCATATACTACACAATTGTATCCCTATGGTGATGATGTTCGCCATTAGGATACTGTCGTTTAACATCTATAATGAGTTGTCTCACCATGAGACTGGATTGTAGTATGGTGTTGTCCTAAGTACAAACCTTGATAGAGTTATAAGACATGTTGGACCTTTGGGGTATGCACCCCTATATCAACCTATGATGGCTACAAGTAGATATGTGGGTGAGTAACAAGGTGAATTATTATGAGAACACTTTCTTCCCATATGCATCACAGGATGACATAGAGGTACATCTTCATGTAGGTTAAACTAGTTATACCTCTTTCAAGGCTTATAGCTGTTTACAAAATTAACATTTGTGAATCCATATAACTGAACAAGTGAATTAGGTGAGACGACAAGATTTCAATGGTAAGTGTGTCATCATCGAATTGAGCATGACATATATGACTCATAAACTTTGCGTAAAGTAGTGTAGCCTACTTATTACACTGTCGAGATTTCACCATTTTCTAAGATGTGAGATGCCTTTGGATTTCATTTGTGGAACCTAGGTATAGACTTAGGGGTTTTCACTTATATATCATATCCTGTTAAAGGGGAACCAAAGGGTTACATTTTATGTATGACTCACATAGAGCATTGATTGAGAACGAGTAGGTTCAACATTCTCTCATACAGCTGCACAAGGTTCATGATAGTTATCAAAAATGGATAGCATTAAGGTTTATGTAGATTTAAATATATGGGTATTTAAATCAGCTGCATAATGTTAAAATATATATATATATCTAGAGATGAAGTGACAAAAAGTGGATGTTACAAAATCTATGCATTGTGCTTTGATTAGTAGGCTCTCGTAATCCTACAATAACAAAAACTTTAGTGGGACCCACTAATAAGCCTTATTTATATATAATGTGTCCTAACATGGTTCCAAATGGAGTAGCAAAGACACATTTCTTAATGTTGAGGGATATTCTTAATTGCCAATATCTCTCAAACATCAGCTTTAAATTGTCACAATGGTCTTTCACCAATCCATACACAGTCCAGTCATCTAGGTAAGCTTGGAGAAATTTATGAATGAAGTCCTTAAATTTTTTTACCACTATGCATGAGAACAAAATAGGCACGTTCTTCAATCCAAAAGGCATAACTGTGTAGGAAAAATCTCCCCACTCAGTGGCGAAAGTTTTCTTTCTCTAGTCTTCTTTTGAAATCCTAACTTGGTGATACCCTGAGAACCCATCCGTGAAAGATTAGATTTTGCACCCGGCTACTCCCTCCAAAATTTCTTCGATAAATGGGGTTGGGAAAGGATCAATGACACACACTGCTTTTAGATCCTTGTAGTCAACATAGATTCTTATCCTACTATCCTTTTTGATGTTGAAAAACCATTGGACTTATCCATAATGATTCTTCCACTGCGTCAATGATACTAGATGTTATCATCTTGTCTATTTCTTCCTTGACCTGTACACGTAAATTTGGATTCATTTGATAAGGCCTATTTCAAATCAGGTGTGCACCTTCCTTTAACTTGATCCTAATCTCTCCAAAGGAATGGTGAATGCCTTTGAGTTCATGGTACCCATGAGGAAAAAAATCCTGGAACTTGTGTAATAGATCAATAACCTTTTAAACTTCTTTTTCCAACCAATAGTCTCTGATGATAGCTTCCTTAGGTTCTGTCTCCGTACCAATGTTAAAATTCTTTATTTTCAAGGGCTCATAGTAGGTTCATGCTCACTCATCAGCATTGTCTATGACTTCGTGCATACCATCCGAATGGTTAACATCCAAATTCTCCATCTCTTCTCCATCTGTTACATAGACCATCTTTCCTTTTCCTTTTTCCATGCACACACGCTTAAGTTGTAATTCCTCTGATTCCTCTTCATTTAGGTACATCTACAAATAAGGCCCACCAAATAACTCCAAAAACCTATCCTCTTCCATAACACTATCTCTCATTGTAATGTGTTTTATTACTTGCAACACATTATCCATTGATGGCTTGATACTCCTACACTCGAAGGATTAAATGAGATCAGATGCCAACTCCTCCCAATTACCTATTTGATGACACATCTCTGAATGAATATACCATGCACACGCACAACCTTTTAAGATGGAATATAATTTATGCACCCCTAACAAAGGTGGTAATTCTCTACGCTTCCCATCCAGGTCTTCTCACATGCTTGGATATGAACTAAAGTGGCCTCTTTACCATGGTAGTCCTGTATGAATATGGGTGCATTACTTCTGGAGAACCTTATAGAAAATTTCATCCTCACCTCACACCACTCTAAGAGGTTCTTCTGATGTATAGCCCACTAGTGTGCTACAGTTCCAAGTAGGTTATAATTGAGCATTCCCCTCCTCTCATCTTCATTTATCCACTGAGCTTCCATTTCTCGCAATAAAACTTTGGGATATGCTCCTCTAGAGTAACTTGGTAGCTTCTTTCCTCCTAGGCACTTGACTGATCACACCTTTATTACCCCTATTATAGATCCTCTCAACTATCACCCAATTAATTCATAAGTCCCATATGCCCAATTGTCGCATGCCACACTAGTTGTATCACTCAAGGATTGAGCATATTCAAATTGGATAACTCCCTCCATGGGGTGAATTATCTCAGGATCTCTGATGGAGCATAGATAGACTCTATCAAGGACTTATTCTCCTAAGGGCTCAGTATAGGGTGCTGACTTCCCATATTTTAAAGGAATGACCACCCTTTCTTCCTTTTTCTCAAATATGATATACCCTTTATTAAACTGTAGGTTGGTATTGTTCTTGTAACACCACGGGCACCCAAGTAATGTTGGAAATTTTTTTTCCTCAGTGAGTGCCAAGACTTGGAAGTCTCTAGTGAACTTGGCCCCTTGAATGGTGATAACTGCATCCTTAAGGACTCCAATGGGCATTTCCTTAGTCTTGTTCACCATATACATCACATTCAAAGATGGTTTTAATGCGAGACTTCTCATCTTATGTCAGGAATGTAAGGTAAAAACATTGACCTATGCTCATGTGTCGATGAGAATATTACTTAGAAGCGACCCATTAACAACCACATTCAAAGTAATCTCCTTATCCTATTCAATGCTATGAGGAGGAAGGTTTGCATGTAAGACCTACCTTTCATGCTCTACTCTAGCACATGGTACCTTCTCTCTTATCCATTCTCCTAACAAGGGAATAATATTCTCTTTCCATAACATTTTACATACTTCCTTGACCTCATCTAGGTCATTCTTTGGAACCTCAACATCCTTCCTTTTCTTTAACTGCCTCAATTGATCCTTCAAACATTGGATCTCCCCTTGTAAACTTTGATTCACATCCATAGTCTCTTAATACACCTCTTTCTGATGAGTAGGGTTCGGATAATTTCCATGTACTACTTCCTCTCTTGAAATAAGTGTTATTTGTTCTAGCATCTCCCTAGTGTTTGCGGCCTTTGCTCACATTGCCACCAGCACAGGTTCTATCCCTGACTCACATGCCACTCTTGGAATCCACTATGAATCGACCTTCTTGATGCTCACCATCCCAACACCTTTTTCTTTCCATTTTTGTGTATTCATATGCTCATAAAGTTTTGGACATTATTCATACTTGTGTTTCTTTCTAAACCATGAGAATTGTAATAGGTTAGGACACTCGCGTTTGTAATACTCTGTAGATCCACAATTATAAAAGGTTCCTCATGGGAACTCACTTCATCCTCCGTCGTGGTTACTGTGACCACAAAATCCTCCATGAAAACACCTTCCACACATTCCTCCATCTGTGCGCCCTTCATAATGTCAATCATCATCCTTTGAACTATTTATAAGGCTAGTCTGGCACACACCCAGATCAATATCATCATGGATTTGATCAATCAGTAGGTAATCCTTGGTATCATGCATTTTATAGGTATAAATCTTGTAATAACAAGAAAATTTTTTGTGGATTGCGTGCTAGAATAAGGGGCATATACTTGCATCATGATCCCCATGGAAAACATCACAATCTACTGTCATAGTGCATACCAACTTCTGAGGGAAAATATACTTTACATGTCCCTCCACTTTGTAGTTTGTACACCAAATCCCATTACAAACCTCATGCGTTGAGTTTACAGATAGCTTCTCAAACTACTTAGCCATTATAGTAATTTTAGTCTCCAAAAAAGGACTAACACTAGTATCAATCCTCCCAACAACTTTGGCATGCAGGGAAGCTTCCAATGCCTCATGCGGGTCTATGAAAGTCTTTTGCTATAAATCCCTTCTAAATTATGTTATCAATCCTATGAAAAAACATTGAGCATGTTGAAAAGGATGAATGTTATAGGATAGTTTAGATAAGAGAGTCTTGAAATGCACATCATATTCCTGCACACTCTCTGCCATTCCTTGTTGGATCTCCTTCAGAGTGTTGATGCTCTTCTACTCAAACTCAGGGATATGAAACTCTACTAGAAAGGTGTTCTCCAATACAGTGTAGTCGACCACTATTATATGGGGGTGATACTTCCTATACCAACTATGTGCGTGCCCTTGCAACGTGGTTACAAACTGACTTGCCTACCACTCCATGGTAATGATTCCCTTCACATACCATAGTAGTTCACACTTGTGCACATGCTCTACAGCATCTTCAATACCCTTATAGTATGGTAGGTGTAAAGACATCTTCAAGAATACTTGGGGAGGTGGCTGGGGTCCTTATCTTCCTGATCTAGAGCCTTTGCTCCCTTCGTTGTTTCCTCTACCACTCAATACACTAGATCCACTAGGTCTTGTTCCTCCTAACCCACCAAATCCACCTCTTGAAGTTGGCAATGGACCAAAATTTGGCATGCCTAGTGTTCCCAACATCCCACTGAATTATGTGCTGACAGTTTGTGATATAGTCCTACTTCTATTTGTATGTCCCACACCACTCCCAAATGTGATACCAAAACCTTATGTACTTTCACCTTGTCTAAAGATTCCTCCAAATACATGGATGGCTTGTGTAGCTATGGATGTTTTAAATGAGAAATTATATCTTCTAGGCACATATCAATTTCTCCCACCAATACCAAATGGGTTAACAATACTTCTCCCTTGATATGGAAAACCAAACACCAGGGTTTGGTTGCCAGGTGGGTCAAGATGCATGTCAACGGATATTCTTTCTCCATGTGATGAAATCTCATGAGAAGCTGAAGGGGCTTCTATCTCATGCTTTCCAAGATGGGGTAGCACAGACTTCTCAGGTTCCACATCCTCTGCATGAACCTCAACTCCTTCCCGCAATTTCTACCTCCATAGATCCATCACACTTGTAACCTCACATTTTCTAGTCATCTCTCTTTCATGATATTCTCTATACTTGAGTCATCTATCCTCCCTTTCCTTCTTATCCACAATGTCCATGATATTCCTCCACCCTATCTTCCTCTCCTAATGCTCAGAAAATATTATCCGGCCATGGGAAATGCTTCTAAACTCCAAGTAATGACCAAGAGCTTCATATCCAAAGGAATAACACACAAAAATGATCCTCTAGGCTCCCTTAGGAACTCAAACGCAGCAAATTTTGGAAAAGAATACATAGAAATGGCATATTCAAGAGTATAACTGGTCAACACTCTCTTCCACCAGTGATCAATAGTACATGTCTAAGTTAGATTTACACCCTGTAGCCTCTAATAGTCATCTTGGGTCCATGTTCCTGATCTATAGTACCAGCTTGATCTAGATGTGTGTGCTGAAAGACATTCATATAGTTCTACTGGGAAGCAACAAAAGAATGTCTCATATAGCTCATGGTAAAGGTTTTCTTCTACCCATTTACATGCATCGAACTCAAGTCTAGTGTTGAAAATTTAAGAAAACTCATCCTCCATGCTCTTGAACCATGTTTCAACACTTTTTAAGGTCAAACACTATGTCATCACGCATTATAGGGACAAAGATACATGCCATTTCTCATAAAAATTCAAAAAGAGGTCCCAAAAATAAAACCAAGATGTAGTAATATTTTATACCCTTAGATGAATAGTCTAATCCCATGTGCATCTACCTACCACCCAGCGGGCGCTGGGTGCTCACTTAAGACACATGCGAGCACCGAGTCTCTCCTTTATGTGAGTCTTATGAGGATGCATCATCTTATAATATATATTCAAATGGAAAAAATAAAAAAAGAACCATGCAATATTCTTAGAATGAGTTGTTATCTTATTACATCCAGAAAAGAGAAATAACAAGCAGTATAAGGAAATGGTTCATGCATAAAGGGAATACATAAGTAGTATACTTCCAAACCTAGATGATTTATAATATGACATTGTATTAATGTTAATATATTCAATAACCACATTACAATCCCTTGAGGTCATGATATATCCTCATCAAACTGTGTAGATAAAAGTCATGCATCAGAGCCATAATATGCTCATCATATTAGAAAGAAGAATAAAAACCCATCCCGTAAATGTTACAAAGTTATTCTAATTCCTAACCCATAACATCCCCATTAAGCAAGGCTTCACTTCTCTTTTATCTCCTTTGCACTCTCTACACAGTATCTATACTATATATCCTGCTTCTACTTTCCTCCTCTCAACTTTCATCAGGCGCTTGTATTTATAACCTTAGCACCCACCACCATGACTTTCAGAAGTTATAAATCAATTTCCAAGTGTCGAGTTCATCCTCTATAGAATCATGCTTTCTCATATCCAAGCTCTCCAATCCTTACAATGATGAATTCTAGAACCTTCCATCGCATGCCTGGAATATTCCCTTTTTGATCCCATAGGCACCAAGCCAGCACCTTATCCACAAGGGTCATACTTTTCTTGTGTGTTACTTGGGGTACCGAATGTGACTAAATAAAAAACCTATTTTACCTTACATGTGGGCGCCATGTGTTAATAAAAAACCCTACCATAACCCTTCCCTACGTGCCTTCAACCCACACACCCACGCACCCTTTTGTACTTAGCTAATATTTTAAGGCCCAACAACAGGTTTGTGAGATTTTAAAATTTGAATTTTTTTTACCTGGTAATGGATACGAGCACAACAACCATTAATGGAGCTTGAAATTTTCAGGTTCACTACCCCTCCTCATATCTTGACTAAAATTACATTTTTGATATGGGTTTTCATTTCTTGTTTCACAGATGAAATATTGTTGCAAATCGATCACTAGTTTGGCGAGAAATAGACTTTTATGTTTTGTTGCAAGGAAAAGAGGATTTCTTCACTACAAAAAACCCTTGCCATATATGTAAAAAAAAATTATTTGGTTTTTAAAGCCTATAAAAATTATTAAGAAAGCAAAAAAACTCATTTCGATTTGTGTCATAGTTTGCAAGTTATTACAATTTCTTCGTCATGTAGCTACGAGGGTTTTTCCGGATGAAGATATTCATTTTCTCTTCGTTATTCATTGTTTAGATATATTTATTATCTAAGATATCTTTATTTTTCATTATGAGGAATATTTTGTGGAGATTTTTGAGTACAAAAATGGAGGTGAGAAGATCTTAAAAAAATTGGCAGTGTGCCGACAGGGTATCGAGGCATTGGGGGATGAAATGGAATGAAAACTAGCTAAGTCTGGTATTTATTTATGTCAAAAAATAAATCTTTTGGTTTGGGTGAATTTAATTTTCACTTTTATAAAGGAATGAAATGGATATGAAATTCCCACAGGTGTGTGGTGTTGACATTTGGCAAGTTTTGGTTGGATGTGCGTTTTAGTGAAGGGGTTGGAAAAAAGCACTTGAGAGCTGAATTTTGGGTGCATGAGGAACCACAGGGCTTAAGTGGGGTGAGGTAATTTTGTGTCCCATATTTCCCTTTTCTAAGGGACTAAAATGACATGAAATCCCTCCTCACTCTTGGTGTTGATACTTGTCTAACATGCGTGCTGGGAGAGTGAAGCCTTAAACTAGCTCCCTGGTGCTTAATTGGCAAACGAGTGGTTATGCTGGTGTCCTGGGGGCTAAAAAATGGCTGGGAACATTTTTTTTTCATTATGTATCTTTTATAAAGGGATTTTATGGATGATAAATCCTTCCAAGATCCTGGTGCTGACACGTGTCCACCCCAAGAAATGACTAACTGTGAGAGCTCTTACCTTGGGCTCGACTTACAACAATGATAACTTAAGCTTTAAGATGACTTATGATGTAAAGGTTTATATGAAATTGAATTGAAACAAAAATTTGATCTGAATGGTGATGGTTTAAAGATTAAATTCTGACTATATCACCTCTAAATGACCCCTTCTTTCTCAGGACCGCCCATTGTGCATTAGAAGAATGAGTTGCCTAGGGAAGTGTGTAATGCTTCATGATGTGTCATTTTTTACACCATTTAGGGAATGGAAAATAATTCCCATATGTACTTTTTAAGGCTCTTGAATCTTCATGAATATCCCAGAATCTTTGTTTAAATTTTAGGCACTCCTTCGCGGTGTTTTCTCCTTTAGGCCTGAAAACCTGGTTTTGTTGAATTAGCTCTAAAACCTCTAGATATTTCCAGAATATTCCAAAATATTTTCACAGATGTTAATGGAAATATAATTCATCTCCATGTTTAATTTTTATCCTTTTTTTGACTCCAAGGGTGTGCATTATTCCTAGGAAGGTTAGTTGTAGCCCTTCCCAAAAATGCTCAAATTTTGGCATTCTCCAAAAGAACCTAAATCACCTAGGGGATTGACATTGCTTTCCTAAATCACCTAGGGGTATTGGATGGAAATCCAATTAAGGAAAAATGTTCATTGGGTAAGTCTAATGTTAAGAATAGGCTAACCTAGGGTGTCTTGGAAAGGTAAAACTTGAAAAAAATTGACATAGGGTTATCGTTGTCCTGCTTTTTATTGAATTTTGCTCCTGCAAAAACAAAGGAAAACAATAATTTCACCATAGTCACATAAATACTACTCTCCAATGGTACACACATCTCCCCTTTGGATCTATTAGTACTTACTATAATATGCAAGAATATTTTCTTCATTGTTTCATAGTCAAAAATGGCCCTAGAGTCACATATGATCATCTATCTAATATACATCAAGGAAAAACAAAACCAATCACGGATTACATTTTACTATTCAATGCATGCATAAAAAAACTAGTGTTTCGACCTATTGACTTAGAGAAACAATTTATCTTTTGTTGTGGTTTGATTCCTTCCTTGAAACAATGATTCCAATATGACATGTGAATCATTCATGATTTTATGTTATAGGGTTATTAATCTAGAACAAGACCTCATTGCCACACATGTTATAGACCCTCCTCCTATTACTTTTACTGATACATCATCTATTTCTTATTTTCTTCCATCTATTGAGAATCCTACATGGTCTCCATCTCTTCTACCTCATAAATAAGTTCAGTCTACTCTAATGCCTAAATGCCCTCCATATCCTACTCGGCATTAAGATACTCTTTAGACTTCTCCAATTATTTCATGGGAGCCTATACATTTTCACATCATGTGATACCTCATGATGTTCTATGTTCTTTGCATGATAGGAACTTGATTCCCCTACCTTCAACCAATACCATCCACCACATTGCTTGTAATGCCAATGTGATAGACCTTACTATAACTATCACTATATTAATGTCCATAGAAACAATGCATGTTTTTCCCTTCATAATCACTTTAAAAAATTAGAAGAGAAGGGAACCATTTCTTTTGGCACTCACTTACATGAGTGGTCGATGTCTCCGCCACCTCATAGGCCTATTATTACTATGGTGGATTCATCGCCTTCATCTATGTTGAAGGTCGTGATTCACCCACCACCACACATTGTTACTCATGCACATTATTCATCATGTCCATCCACTACTACACCATCTCATCCACCACGTCATGTTCATATTACACATTGGTTTCCACTACCATTGACAGTTCCATTTTCCACCATTTCTTCACCCATCATTAGCATCACTCCACATGATATTTATTTTTTCTCATATACTCATGTTGCTTCTATTCCACATGTTTTCACCAATTCACGTCAGCTTGGTCTTTGGTAGGTGATTTATATCACCTTACCCCCAATGACACACTCATGTTCTTATGGTTCTTACATAACTGTTTAGTATCTGTTATGATAAATACCTCATCATTTTTTTGCACCACACATTTAATTACAAAATCAAGTAACAAATCATACAACAAAATTATATAAATACTCACACTCACCTATCGCCACCACTACATCATTGGGGGTAGATGTTTTCCCCTCTACTCCTCCTTGTAGTGCTGCCAACACTACTACAAAAATGGATACAATTAAACCCATTGTGTGAGGCCCACCATGCATGGTATGCCTCTGTACACCCCATTTCATCCCCATCTACTAGCTTTATTTCCACATTTTCCTCATCCATTCCTAGAGTTACTAGTTGTGTTCTTGTAGGCTCTGGTCTAGCTCCAGCCCACCTCAGTGTGCTAATGGATTCTAACCATACATATGGCTCTGGGGGCACATCTTGAGCCATACCAAACTATCGTGAAACATTCTCAACCTAAAATAATTTCACTACCCTTGGAAATCAATCCTTTAGCCACATAGTACACCACACATATCGTATCTCTACTACATCCTCTAGAAATCCTATCTACTCTTGGTATGCCCTCCACATAATGGCCTCTAGCCCCAACTAATCTATCATATCTCTATATGCATTTGTCTCCATATTACTCCCATACACACCTACTCATCTCCCATCAAGAATTTCTGGCCTCGCCCACTCTCTTTGCGGCCCACCAATCAGCCCCAATATTGTAATATGCTTATAGGCCCATACATGCAATAATGTTGTAGCATCAATACCACCTCCATGCTCCTCCTATGTAAAACTATATAGATCCATATATAGTTGGGCCAACACACATTGTGCCCAAGCATACCTACTATTCTCCTCCTCTATCCGGTGATAGATATTATGCATTTTATATAAGATGCCTACACCATCCTCTACTACAATCGATGACGCTATCACCATGGAAATAAACTTCCACAATCATGGAACCCTTGATCTCTTAATAGAATCTAGACTAATATGGGCCTGGATAGGAGCTTGATTCCCCGTAAAATACTTCCTAGCATCCCTCATCCTCCTCTACATATCATCCACTACCATAACTTGTACCCTCTCACCAGCAATCAGTAATTGCAATATGTGATATACATCCTCTAGTGTAACTATCATATCACATATAGGAAACCACAATGTGTAAGTGTCTACACACAACCTCTTACACAAAGTTATAACTATGGGAATATTATGGGGCACATACCACATCCTCACTATTTTCAGCAGGCCAGAATGGTCCAACACATCCCACTCATCATCTGAGAACCCAAATCTAAGTAATGTACTCAAATGGCAACCACTAAAAAACTATCTCAAATTGATTTCCCTCTACACACCATAAAACAACAAAAAACAAAGCATTATAACATCATCCATATATAATGTTACCCACTTACAACATCAACACACATATACTTTCACATCTATAGCACCTTAGAATCAACACAGTGCTTTCTGGACAAAGACACCCAAGCACAAGACTCGGGTGCCCAGGAGGAGGACACTTCCACCCAGGTTTGGGTTCTCCTATCCCAAAGGTCATTAACACCTCCATTGCTTTTTTCTAGGTAAAAAACACTGAGAAATTTAAAACTATTTTTTTCACAAAAATTCATCAAAAATGATTACTACCAACACATTTTCAAAAAAAATCATGCTTACTAAATTTCCATTCTATGTAATTCCATAGCAGTCATCACCATCTCAAATTGACTATGTCGCAGTGCTCTAACCTATGGCATCCTCACACACTCTATAGATTACTATCACGCTAGTGCAAAAGATAAATGAGTTTCCTAATCTCTTTATTACATTACTATTTATAATAACTTTTAATTTTTCACTTTACTATAGTCATTCTTGACACTCATTTTCTTTATTAAGACATACTGCATGATTTCACACATATCGTGAGTGTTCTTACTCAAATTAATATCCTTTTCATGGTATTATTTTCATAATTTTTCCCACTATCGTATCATCCAAATTACACACACTATATTTTCTCCTTGACATCATTTTAAATCTAATATACACACACTTTTTTTATATCTCTCATACATTATTTATCACATCGTTACACGTTTACTTTCATCTCAATGTTTGTTCTCATCATTAATTCCCCTTTCACCGAAAGGGGGGGCATAAAATTGGGTCATCCTATAATTCCCCTTACAACACTACACAATCAATCTACATTCATAATTTGTCATTATCATACATCATATGACATTTCACATCATCTTCTAGTGAATCCCCCTAATGACCTAACTTGGGGACAACAATCATAAATTATCTCTATGAGTAAACCTATCAATCAATCACATACGTTTCAATCTATAAAATAATAAAAATCACATCAACCAATTGATATGACACAACGCATTTGTCCTCCTAGATGACCTAATTTGGGAGCTATACCTCCACTTTCCTAGATGATCTAACATGGGAAGTTGTTCTATACTTTGCAAGTGCTTCCATATGACCTAACATAGAGGCCGATACATTTACATTGTGGTGATACCCTTGGAGTATTCAAAATGAGACGTCATTTCCTTTCATATACTACTCCTATATGGATTATCACATTTGATCAAAAAAATTTAGGATCCAAAAATCACCAAAAAATTGATCTATGTCCATCTATTACGGCTAAATATTTTGAGGATATACTTAAACTTTGAGGATAACACACATTTCTCCCTACACTCTTTCTCTGGTGTTAGGATGTCCAAATCCTTAGTTTTTCACACACACATTGTAGTCATTTTTCATGTACCCTTATTATAACTTTCTAATCCCATCCGCATTAGCATATCACCCAGTGGGTGCTGGGCATTCACCCAACGCATGCGCAGGCACCAAGCCCCTCCTTTATGTGAGAATTATGAGAAGGTCTTGCCATTATTAAAGGATTAGTTGTAGAAAAGTAGATATTCATGTAAAACACAACATGAGCTACCATATCCTTATACCCATACATGAAAATGAGAGAAACAACACAACATGGATTATGAATAACATATCTGATTCATAGTATGGAGAAATTACACTAGGGTTTGCACCCATGAACAAGATATCCAGAATATATATATATAGAGCAAGAGTGTTAAATAACCACATTACATTCAAAAGGTGATACCAGGTCAAAAACAATAATTTCTAGGATTCTAACCATACAATATATGTTAAAACACATATCTATCTCATATATCAGGAGTCCTAGATATGCCCTCCTTTTCACATAAATTTAACAGATCCACCCCTTAGACATGATGACCTTCTTACAACTCCCTAATGAAAACCCCAACCTAAGGGCCTCCTAATATTTTCTACATAGCTTCACCTTTCCCATGTTATATTTCTTTGTTCTTCTTTCTTCTACCTAAGAATCTCTTCTTATAGTTCTAATACCCACCACCATGCCTTCCTTCTGGAGTAGATCACATGCTAATATCAATTTGGTCCTTCAATGGTACATGTTTATGCCCTTGCAAAACCTCCACTCTTTTTAATGATATCTTCTAAGAATATTCCATGTATGGAATATCCTTTTCTTGACCTCTAAGGTCCTAGGTTGGTACCTTATCCACTCAGCATGCCTAGTTAGGTCACGTTTTTCTTCAAATTCCTTCAGAATGTTAAATATGGCTAAGTCTTTAGATCTTGTGTACTATCTCCTCGTATGTTCCCTAGTCTCTCCTAAACCCTTCTTAAACCTCTTTTTCATGTGCACTTCTCCCCGCATGCCCTTCTTCTTATTTCTCTTGTGTGCACGTGGATTTTAGTACTTATCCAATAATTTAGGGCCCAACATCACCCTACACTAAGATTGTTCTCCTTCCTCAAAAACATCCTGCTTATTTAAAGAATAAATAATGGTGGGATCCAAAAATGGAGGAATCCAAAAATTGAATGAAGAATGAAAGAATGGAAGAATGGAGGAATGGAGGAATTAATAATGGAAGGATGGGAAAATATGTTATTGCTACAAGAGGAGTGGGAACTCCTTCCTCATTGTTTCCTCAATCTTCTCCCAGGCATCTACTTCACCCTGCGCCTACTGGATTAGGCTACCCATTAGAGTGCTCACCTCTTCAAATATCAATTAATTTCCCTTAGCATTCAACGTATCTACAATCCGTTCCATCTACTTTCCCATTGCAGTAAGCTAAACCTCAAGAAAAGGGATAACACTAGTATTAATACTTCCAACATCCTTAGTGCACAGGGTAGCTTCCAACACCTCATGTGGATCTGTGAAAGTATTGTTCAAAATTTCTCTCCTAAAAGGTGTTATCAACCATCCAAAAAACCAATGAGAATGTTGAGAGGGGTGAATATCATAATACAACTTTGATAAGAGGGTCTTAAAAAATGCATCGTACTCCTGTAAACTCTCTATCATACCTTGTTGAATCTCTTTTAGTGCGCTAATGCTCTTTTGTTAAAAATCAAGGATATGAAATTCAGCCAAGAAGGCATTCTGCAGCATGGTGTAATCCACCACTGTTTGATGGGGTTCATACTTTCGGTACCAACTATGCACACATCCTTGCAACATCGTTACAAAATGACTTGCCTTCAAATTTAGGTTAGTGATCACTTTTTCATGCTATAGTAGCTCACACTTGTGTACATGCTCTGTAGCATACTCAACACCTGTGTAGTCTGGTAGATGCAAAGACATTTAAAAAAAAACTTGCTGAGATTGTTGAGGCCCTTGCTTGCCTGATCCAGAACCTTGATTTCCTTTAGTGTTTCCTCCTCCACCAGATCCACTAGATCCACTAGGTCATGTTCCTTTTGATCCACCAGATTCCCCAGATCTGCCAGGTCCATCAGGTCCTACAACTCTTATACCACCAGATCCACCTCATGTAGCTGGTAATGGGCCTGAAGTGGTCGTGCCTAGCATTCTCAATGTTCCAGTGAACTACGCAACAAAAAATTTTAATATTGCACTGCTACCTGATGTGTGTCACATTCCACTTCCAGATGTAATACCAAAACTTTGCATACATTTACTTTTTCCAAACATCATTCCATAAAATATTCCTCCAAACACAAGCAATGATTATACAGCCATATATGTACCAAATGAGATATTATATCTCCTAGGTGCAGATCGGTCACTCCCACCAATAACAAATAGGTTAGCAATACTTATCTCTTGATTTTGAAGACTATGCACTAGGGGTTAGTCACTAGGTGGATTAAAATGCACATCAATGGCTCTCCTTTCTCTAAGAGATGAACTCTCATCAGAAGCTAAAGGGGTCTCTCTCCCGCACTTTCCAAGATGGGGTGGCATAGACTTCTCAGGCTCCATGTCCTCTGCATGAACCTTAATTATTTCCCATAATGTTTTCCTTCATAAGTTCATCACTTCTGTAACATTTTTTTGTCTAGCCAACTCCCTTTCACGAGCCTCATTATACTTGAGTTGTATCTCATCTTTCTCCCTTTTAGCCGCAAGGTCCGCCATCTTCTTCCACTCTAGCTTCCTCTCCTAGTGCTCAAAGAATCTTAGCTGGCTATAGGGAATGCTTCTAAACTTAGTGCAATGATCAAGATCTTTATGGCTGAAGGGATAGAAACCAAAAAGGGTCCTCTAGACTCCCTTAAGAACTCAAACTCAATAACCTTTGGATAAAAATACGTAGAAATAGCATATTCCATGGTATAACTGGTCAACACTCTTTTCTACCAATGAGCAAAAACACGTGTCCAAGTCATATTAGTATCCTATAACCTCTGATATTCATCTTGGGTCCACACATGAGATCTATAATACCATCTTGATCTAGATACATTCGCCAAAATCCATTCATCCAACTCCAGTGGAAAGCAACAAAAGGTCTCATACAACTCATGATATAAGTGCTCTTCTACCCATCTACATGCATCAAACTCAATTCCAATACTAAATATATGAGAAAACTCATCCTCTATGTTCTCAAACCATGCTTCGACACTATCCAAGGTTAATCTCTCTTTCATCATGCATCATTCTCACATAAAAAATTAAAAATAGGTCCCGAAAATGGAACCAAGATGTATTCATTTTTCATGTACCCTTAGTACAAATTTATAATCCCATGGTCACCAACCTATCACCCAGTGGGCACTGGGAACTCACCCGAGGCACACGTGGGTGTCAAGCCCTTCCTTTATGTGAGCATTATGAAAATATCTTGCCATTGTTAAAGGATTAGTTGTAGAAAAGTATATATTCATGTAAAGCACAACATGAGCTACCATATTCTTATACCAATATATGAAAATAAGAGAAATAACATAACATTGATTATGAAGAACATATCTGATTCATAGTATGGAGAAATGACAATAGGTTTTACACCCATGAACAAGATATCTAGAATAGATATATATATACATATATATACATACATACATACATATATATATATATATATTGATCAAGAGTGCTAAATAACACATTACATTCACAATTCCATACCAGGCCAAATATAGTAATTCTTCAGGATTCGGTCCATACAATATATGTTAAAACACAAATCTAACTCATATATCATGAGTCCTAGCTATGCCCTCTTTTTGTCATAAATTTTACAGACCCACCCCTTAGACATGATGACCTTCTTGCAACTCCCTAATGAAAACCCCAACCCTAGGGCCTCCTAATATTGTCTACAGACCTTCATCTTTCCCATGTTATATGTCTTCATTCTTCTTTCTTCCACCCAAGAATCTCTTCGTATAGGTCCAATACCCACCACCATGCCTTCCTTCAGGAGTAGATCGCATACCAAGTGAAAATGTGGTCCTCCAATGGTGCACGTTTATCCCCTTGCAAACCCTCTACTCTCTGTAATGATGTCTTCTAAGAATATTCCATGCATGGAATATCATTTTCTTGACCTCCAAGGCTTCCAGCCTAGCACCTTATCCACTCAACATGCCTAGTCAGGTCACATTTTCCCTTAAATGCCTCATGAACTCTGAATATGGCTAAGTCCTTAGATCCTATGTATTGTCTCCTCACGCACACCCTAGTCTCTCCTAAACCCTTCTTAAACCTCTTTTTCCTACACGCTTCTCCCTATGTGCCCTTATTCTTATTACTCCTACGCGTGCATGCCTTTTGGTACTTAGGAAATAATTTGGGGCCCAACACACATGATTAGGTTGGGAATTGATCACTCCCTATCCCAACACATCTCCATCTTCAACAATCTCAAAATATCCATTCACTCACTATCGACATCATCAATTGCACTTATTACTTCTCTAGTTACATCACATGGATCGAAACGTCGATCCATGGTTCATCATGCTATGTGTTCTCATTCGGCACGCATTTCTACTACACTCTTCATGTACTTTAGCAACATGGGCTTCTATTGACTTCTTAGGTATGTATATTTATCTATTTTATGTTACCAATATTTCACTCACCAACATAAAGTGGGGAAAATTGTATACACAAAATCACGCACTTAACACTATTATTATAGCGATAAGTATGTTGTTTAATATATGGATATTGTGTAATAAAAGTATTCACTGATGACCCATTTTATAGTCCATTTGTTTGTCTTGTTGGTCTTTATTGTTTTTTTGTTGCACATGTGTCACTCATACACACAGTCCTAGTCAGGTCTCAGGGATCCCTATTTGTCAGTTCTCGCTCAATTTTTGTCACCTGTCTCTAGATAATAGCACCTAGGACTTGACATGGGCACTCAGGTGCCCTTGTCCATCCTGGGTGCTCTAGTCCTCTTTATGTTTGTTTTTATTTTTTATATTTGAGGTTGGTCTTTTACATTTTTCCTCTCATCTCCCAAGGTACTATTTGGCATGTTGGGTCATTAGTGTCAAAATTTGAGCAAGAGATCCCTATATAAACATAACATACATACCATTTATTGGAAGATTATTCTTATCAAGGGATAGCTATCTACATAGAGAAAGGGACTACATTTGGGATACTATTCTACATACACACTACATAAGAAGGGGAATCTATTCTATTCTATCTACCATTTTGTATTTTTAGCTAGTTATTACTCGCTATCTTGGCGTCATTGGCACAAGGGAAACCTAGGGACGTCATTGCACACAAAAACACATAGAACTACATTAGATCTGAGATGTAGTGCATCACTTAGTTGTAAGACCACCATTGTGGCATCTGAGGATAATCCGACCCCTTCATTTTCATCTTTATTTTTTTAGGTTTTGATGATTTATTTGGGTTTTTATAGGTGATCTCCCCATTATAGTTTTATAGCAACATCTAGAAAAGCCCATTGATATACACGTGAAAAAAGGTGAGCAAGTGTGAAACCATAGCGACCCTATCAAAACCTTGTCCCGACATTTTCTGTAGATAAAAGCATCTAGAATCGAGACCAAGGTACCCTATTCTGACCATTCTTTCCTCTATTGCATTTTTTTGTGGTCCATTGCGATGGTATATTTTGTTATTTCATCACACGTCTCAATCCTAGGTCACTGTAAGGTAAGTAAAATTGAGGTAAGTACCTTATCCCTTTTATTTTATTTCATTTATAAAATCAAATAAATTATTTAGCATTCATGTTTCAGTATATTCCATTTATATCAGTTCTGTACATTTAGATTCATAATCAAATACCATATTTTATTGAATTAGGATTTTGGGCCTCCATGCATTAGAAAATTCAAACCTTAATTTAAACCTCCACATCCACAAATCATTGTCACTGGTCCACATGGATAAATGACATCCCTCCATGTTTTTTAGTATTTTCAATAATTTAGGGTTCTTGGGAACTCAGTACTTCACCACTCAGGCTTGGGCTTAGATTCCCAAATCAACAACATTAAACATCCTAAATTTAACTTGGTCTTATAACTCATCTCAATGCCTTAGTGACTAAATAAATCAAAGCTCATGAAAAATATTTCAATGGTGGATCCTCTACTCCACTAAGTAAGATGATTTTTTCTCATATAAGCCCAAATTTCACCCTTCCCATAGTGAATAATGGATTAATTCCCAAGGGGAGTAGATAAAAGTGATTACCATGTGTCCCATATTGTTCCTGGGTTAAATTTGACAGATAATATCTAAAATAAAATGAATGGTTTGAATTTCATTTCCTATTCCAAAGCCTAAAATACTTCAAATTTTCCAAAGTTCTTAGGATCATCATGTATAGATGGAAATTAAAGTGGGGAAAGTGTTTTTATAATGCTTTTTTACTACAAGGGTTCTTGAAAACACCTACAAATTACCATAAAAATGTTAAAACTCTAAGTTTTAATAGCAAGACTCCAAAGTGAAATGGAAATGATTTTGGTACCAAAAAACTCGACCCACCCTTTTTTACTCTTTATGCACATTTTTCCCTTATCATATAAAATTTATGTCTATTTCCAACCATATCCATCCCATTCCTTTATGCACCCCCAAAACATTAAAATCATGCTCAACCCCTCCCTTAACTTGTTCTTGATGACTTGACTCTCGATTCAATTGGAACTTTTATTCACATATAATTTTCTCATAAGTTTTTTCAAAGGAGAAAGAATATCATATCATATAGTAAAATTTCACTACATAACCATATTTTAGAATTTAAACATTGTTGATAGTCACAACTATGACTATTATGTGACTAATTTGTGATAATTAAGCCATACTCTCAACTCTACCACCAATAAAAACTACACCATGGCTTGGTCCCCTTAGTCCTGTAAAGATGTATACCATTTCATTTCAGTCATTTAATTTATCATTGCATGTCTTACATAAGGGTTAGGGATTTGACTAAGGAAATTCTCCTAACCAAAAAAACTAACATTTTCCTATAGTGTTATTATTTGGATATCAAGATTCAAATTTTTAGCTTTTAGCCACTTTATTAATTAAGATAATCCTATAATTCACCTTTCGTATTTAGTAGAAACAATATGAGCCCATATTATTTAGTAACATGATTTGATTGATATATATAACATTTTACATGGTGGATTAATATCTATAGATACAAACAAATTTGGGACTTGTACTATTTTTGATTGAACATTAGCACTTACCCATATTTTCATTCTTATCTAGTCCTTTACATAAGGATATTATTTCTATTTAGTTAGCCAGTTCCCAAGATTAATCATTTTAGAACCCTTGGTTGGACCATCCTATTTTTTGGTCATGTTTTTGTATAGTTTCTACCACCCCTCTATTTTTTGTGTCCTTACATTACCAATAAGTTAGGTATGTTGGTAAGTATCTCTGATAGTGGTTATGTTCACCACATTTGTGGTAACGTATTGGGAGGAATATCCCTCCTTCTCTTACTAGACTTCCTCAATATCCCCTTCCACCAGTATATCCTTAGTTTGGCTATTATAGTATAGTAGTGTCTTGGAGCATTCCCTTTAATTATGCTTCCTTCACCTCCTAAATCATAATATAGTTTCTTTTTTAGGGAGATGGTATCATAGACACTACATCACATGAACACCTATACTTGTCTTTCCATTTGTAGTATCGAATATTAATACTCATTTTTTTCCTCATAACAGATATCGCAAACCATAGTATCAAAGAATATGTTCTTTTTTAGGTTGTTGATATTGGTATTCCCTTCCACTTGGAAGTTAAGGAACCACATTACACCACACTTATTCTACATTTCACTCATAGTAAGTAGTTATAAATGGTTTACCATCTTGGATATTTTCACCTCTAATAATGTAATCACCTTGGTGTTCACACTTCCTATAACCTTTGTGTGTAATGCCACCTATAAAGCTCTATATGTCTCCAAAAATATGTTTATTGATAATGTGCTCCTGAAAGAGGTAATATATCAACCAATGAATCATTATGTATGTTATAATATATGAATCTCATTAGATATATTTAATATCAAGGTTTTAAACTTGACATAATAGGTGTACACTTTCTCTGTGGTTCCAAATTTTTATCTCCTTTTGAAATTTTAATCCTTGTTTTATGAACTCATTGATATTGAATTATTCCAAAAACTTCTTCTTCAAAATATTATAGTCATCCACTTATTTTAGGGTTCATACTTTGTAACATCCCACATTTTCATTTTATGATTGTTAAAATATAGATTATTGTCGTAACATGATTCATGAAGGTTTGGAAGTAAGAAGTGTTGCCCAGCCAACATCTCATCTAGGTGTACGCATGTTTACCTTGAAAAGAATAAACATGCTTACATTTAGTTCTGAAACTAACTGTGTAACGCTACTAACCTCTAACCACTCGCAAGTTGTGATACGAAAATTATTCTATTCTATGCTTTTCTAAAGAGATGTATTCTTGTTGAGTTTGATGATTTTATGTTTGGATACCTTGTTGTTACTATGCATGTTATTGATAATACAACTTACTTTCTTGTTAGAATTGTTGGTCAACATGCATGGTTGAATTTATGTATGCTTTCAATATATAATTTCATTATATAGAAATAGTGGTGACTTTTAAATGTTCTAACTCATTTAAAATTGATGATCATCAATTGAGAATAGAAAAGAGACCTTACGGAACAGGTAAAAAGTTGGTCTTAATTAGACACATGTACAAGTATTTTGTTGATATTACAAGTGTTTGATTAAGTTATTTAACTTCTATAATTTTTTATTAGAACGTGTTTATTAGATACATAGATTTGACATTGTAAATCAAATCAACCATATATATATATATATATATATATATTATGTTACACAATCATACTAACCATTTGTTACGATGACATTACTGATTTTTAATCATTGTTAAAATGCCCTTGGCTAGATAGACATAAATGAGACTGGGTTAGACATTGTACATGGTTTATAATTTTGATTTCAAAGTTGAAGGTATTAATTCTTGTATGAATGGCATAATTATACTTATATGAGTAAACTCATTAAATATATATATATATATATATAAAAACCATTAACATAATGTTAAGGCCATGGTTGTTCTTGATTATAAACCACTTCCAATATAGTCAAATGGTTAATTGGATTTGATTATAATTGTTATTATTTGAATTGACTATTATTCAAATGGCATTTTAATTGGTTAATAAGTGACTTGGTTACTTGGTTGAATTTTAACCCATGAAAATTTAGTGTTTGATTGGCTTCATCCATTTATAACCACCAAGTTAGTCATTGGTGGGAGATAACGTGTTGGGAGTAGATTTTAAGGGGGAGGAAACTATGTGGCACCTATAAACATTTAATACATTTAATTTACTCCATGGATTTCAGGGAATGGGCAGATTCCTCCAGAATCTACCATGAAAAAATTGTTTTTTTATTTTTATCTCCTTTACATGTATTCAATATCTTTCAAGTTCTTCTCTGAGTTGTGCATGTGTTTTATTCACTAGTAGTTTGTTGATCTATTTTGGGAGAAATAATAGAGGATTTATCAGTCTTTATGATGGATAGTTTTAGGTATTTATCGTTCTTCATTCAAGTTAATTTTTTGGATTTTTTAAGGAAGAGAGGGATCATGTTGGGAGCTTCAAGCGGTTTCACCAAGTTTAATAGGTATGATTATATTTTTGCCTATTTGGATATTTTATATGGAAATATTTGAATGTATTCTTGACTTTTAAATGTTTCATTTTCTTATTGTATGCATGGTTTTACAAATAATGGCCCATATTTTGTAACTTTATGTGTTAGATTGATCTAGGTATTTGTTATTAAGCTTGATCAAGTTATTTCATGTCTTTAATCCATAGACCTTGGTATTAGGCTTTGCATGTTTGTTATTTTTCTTGATGGTTTATGGGTAACCGTTAAAACTACATAAAATTTGTATTGACCAGTTGATCTTAACCAGTTGGGGGCTTAATTTTTTCTTAGTATATTATACTAAACCCAATAGAGCTAATAAACGTGACATACCACGAAGTGGTAAATGAGGGATAGACTCTTTTGAGTCAGTCTGAAACTAGGAATGGCTCAATGTGAAACCAATATGGTCTTAGTTAGTTTCTTTTATCTCTGAAGCTCTACACGGGGTGATTAAATCTCATAGTTTTGGTTGATACTTATCGTATCGAAGGTTTTGCACTCATATCCTGCACAAGTAAGTGGGTGTTTTTGGTATCCAAATTTGTTCTCCTTTTCAGTCTGAGCAACACCACAGTTATGTCATGGATCTTAAAGACAACTTAGACCATGTTGTATGTCATTGATATCTAGGGATATGGTCTAGCTAGCACTCAGGTTCGTGGAGAAATGGATAGCACTCCAATAGGACTTGATCTTGTCCTAGCTATTTTAGGTTGTGCCTTACAACCAAGGTAAGAGGACCTATTTTGTAACCTTGTAATGGTGAAGGAGATGAAGATGTCATTCTCTTTGCTTGAAATTCTATGATGGAGACCCTGATGTAAACATGATCAACAACCCAGATCTGAACTCTCACAAGTTGTCACTTCTAAAAACATGGGTATGTTTTCAAAACAAGGCAAAGGTTACTAAGACATTGGAAATCCTGATCTTTTATGCATACTTTCACAAATAGATTTTGATCTTTTGTGGGTATACACATGCAAATAAGGGGTAGTACATGATAGAATATTTGTTGTTGGATGATTTTTTGGTGGGATATTGATAAGAAAATTTGGGATAGATCATATCTTTGACAATCTGTACAATACATGAACAACCATCAAATGAAATGCTTAAAATAATCAGGATGTTCTTTCAACCAGAAGAGGTAGAAATGGAAACGCAAGTTTCAATCTTCACACAATGTTTGAGAACTCACCACAAAATCTTGAAGTAAAGAACTCAATTAAACACAAAAATCCATGATCAAACTATGCCTTAGGTACCCCCAAAGGCTTACAAGAAATCTCTGCAGTCAAGGAAGGTAAAGTGATTTTAAATTTATTTATCTCCTTATCAGATGAAGGCTCTTCTAAGTATGAGATTGCAAATGCCGCTGAACTATCAACCAGAAATGGAGATCCTATATGATTTCTAAAGACTTTCAATGCAAGATTGCATTAAGAACACTAACATTTATCTACAGACATTTAAAATTGATAACAGACATCATATTGCCCAAAGAAAAACATAAATTTAATTCAAAGCTTGTTAGATTCAACAGCATGGGAGAGTTACATGAAAAATCTCAGAGTTGTGTGGTGGTTATACACTTGTAACCAAGCCACATGCATGATTTTCCAACAAATGAGACATTAACCTGGTTCTTTGGCGGATTTTCTTAGAAAATGAGCTTTTTTTTTTTCTCAAAATTCACTCGTGATTTTCAACTCCCGACCTTTCAAAATCTCTCTAAAATGCATAATATACCTCATGCCATCTTGGAGTATTCCATCCCAAGCAAAGAATATGCTTATGGGATCAAATTTGTTACAAAAACCTCATGATTTAAAGACAGTGACATCAAACGGAAAAATAACTCGCAGGTTGCCAGGTATGCACAAAAATCAAATTATTACAAAAATTTGGATCATTATCCACCCCAGGGGCACATTTTTATCATTTAGGCATGCGAGCATCTTTCATTCATCATTTTTTACCTTTTTCCCTTTTCAATTTTACCTTTGAAATTTCCATATCTGACTTTTATGTTTTTTGGCAGGTCTGAGCCAAAATTACATCAAAAAACACCATAGATCGACGAATTAGATCATAAAAATGTTGCCAATGTTCTCAAAAGGCCAAGACGACCCAAAATAATATAAGGTTTGATGAAATTTGATGAAGAAATTGTGATTCCCAGCTACTTGGAGCTCTCATGGCAGCCCAAATAGATGAATGCATGGTAGCCATTGATCTTGTATTGACATTAAATGTTCTCCCTCCACGTGGAAAATGAGATCAAAAATAAGCTCAGAATTACCTTTTGACCTTTGGATAAGGTGAGACACGTGTCAAAACGTGACTGGATTGGGCCCATGCCTTTTTAAAAATGCATTCACAACATTTTTTAAAGTTTTGGAAAATTTCTACGAAATTTCCCCGCTTCTCCCCTGGACGTGCCACGTGTCCATATGTGGCCCCCATTGAAAACCATAGGCCAAATTAATCAATTTTACAACTTTTTGAAAAAAGGAAATTTTTCCACAAAACCCCTATGGGCTCAAAAGCTGATTCTTTCCTACCACGTGGCAACCTCTGATTTTCTGCGGGTCCAAGTCTCCATTTCTACCTTCTAACCTCCCTGTAAAATTTGAAAAAATTAAATCTCACCGCGGGCCCGCACTGTCCCTTTTACTTCTTGGAGAGTGCCACGTGTCCATCATGGATAGGCCATAGAGCTAATTTTTCATTTTTACCTTTTAGACAACAAAGGTCAAAAAGTTATAAAATTTCCTTCGGTCCCTTCCTCCACCTTTTGTAATTTTGGACATGCGTCCCCTCCCTATTCGATGCAGGCCTTCGGGAAAAATTTTTATTTTTTACCATTTGAAGTTAAAAAACTTAAAAATCATTGCAAAACCCACTGCCCCATCCTATCCTTTTCTAGACACGTGTCCACCGATGATTTGTCGAGGGTTTTCGGGCCAAAATTTGATTTCATCACTTTGAGCTATAAAGCACCAAAATTGTCCAAGTTCCCCCACCCTCTGTATGCCCTCCATGCCACATTTCCTCTCCCTATTCACTGCATGCCTTTGGGCCAAAAATTGAATTTGAAAATTTTGCACAATGAAAGCAAAATTTCCTAAGGAAAGCCTGCCAATCCTCTAGCCAATCAAAATGTGCCACGTAGGCACCTCAATGCAAAAGGCGGAGCCACGGATCAAAATTTTACCTTTGCCAAAATTTCAAAAATGATAAGTTAGAGACATTTTCCACCACTCCTTAGCCAATAGGAGCCTACCACGTTTCCCTTGCATGCAGAGGACGAGTTTGACGGGCAAAAGATGCCCGTCTAACCATGAAAATGTGGAAAATTAAAAAGATGCCCTAGAAATCAAATTTTTCAACAAGGATTGCAAATTTATTAATTTTAACTCAACTAAAGCATGGTTTGATATTATTTTCAACCTTGTGATTGGGAAATTAATTACATATAGTTTAGATTGGATCAATTCAATTTTTCACGAACACGAAAGAGAGGAAAATGGTACAGCCTGAAAATTGGAAAAACCTAGGGCACAAATAAGAGCATACACAGATTTCTCTTTTAAACTAGTGCAGAAAAACAAGTTTACGAGAATTTTTGAAGCATTCAACTAGAGGGGCTGAATTGCAAATCACCAATTTGAGAAATAAAATGTTTCTGAGCAAAATCAGACATGAAAAATTAGGGCACACTATGCAAGCTCAGAAATGGCACCAACAGGTGTATAGATAAACTTGGTATTATTGAAGGTTAGATGGGTTTGTTGCAAGTCCAGGATTCTATATGTTATTATCCTTAGTAAATTTATTTATTTAAAAAAATTCATATTCTTCTTCAGGGATGACTGTGTTTTTTAACGGTATTATGACATTAATTCACTACTTAAATCATATTGGGGTAAAAATTGAACCCATAAGGGAAAAGGGTGATTTTCTGACTTAGAATGTTATGAACTATGGAATATTAGGTTATTATGGTTATGAAGGATTGATAATAGAATATTTTATTCTTGTTCTAAAATATATATTCACTCATAATTATTGTTACTTGTTGATGGAATTTTATCAAACAATGTATATTAAGTTGTTTCATTATTAAACATCTAGACAAGGGGACAGATACCCATTCCATTTCATTGAATTGAACATATACATCATTTATTTTATATTTTAGATTTCGGAAAGGTATTTAGTATTTCAAGAAGATCAAGTGGATTGTTCATGCATACTGATATGCAATATATTTATGACTGAATGTAAACATTTATTAATTTAGATTTTTTATTTGAATTTTATTGAGTAAAATTCATTCGATACATTGTAAAAGGAAGTAGGCCAATTATATTATCTTGAAAATAAATGTTAAACTTTGGGCATGAAATCAATGAACTTTGGATTAAGATAATTGTTTTGATTCTCATGTGTTGTTGATTGTGATATAATTGATTTGAAAACTATTATACTACAATGTATTAAGGAATAAATTGGTTCTTATTAATTATTTGTACTTGATATCATTTAATCAGTTTTATTAAATGTTAGGAATGATGATTATAATGTAATTAAGTAACAGTTAATTGATGAAGTTCCTAAATAGCACTATTTGGGACAGAGAAACAAGAGTTGTGAAATAAAATACTATTTCTGAGACTTGAATGAAATAAGTTAAATTTAATAAACACAAGTAAAATTGATGGATTAAAAAATTGGTATAATTATATATGATAAGGCACTAGTTAAGTGACTTAATGATGATAAAGTATAATTGTACGGTAGTTATAATTCAACAAATGTGAACTAAATATTTGAATTAAACTCAACAGTTCTATGTTATAATTAATTAAAAATAAATGATATCTTGATTGACCTTTTTAGACCCAGATAAAAAATATATATGAGAGTTAAGATACGTATCTAAACCTAATAACATGGCTAAATTAAAAAATTGGTACCTACCGATGAACGTCATAAAATGACTCTATGAGTTACAATATGAATTGACATTAAAAAACTTTTTATTAATGAATATCATCATTCCTATGATCTGATTTAAACTATTATCATGAACTTATGAGTAATTTCTTAGGCGTTAACTTAGAATGGAATATAATTCATGCTTCTCAAAGTGGTCATACTCTGACTGTACTATCATAGGATGGATACAAGAAGGATAATTATTATTATTTGTTGTAAGTTATAGTGTAATCATTATCTTTCCCATAGGAATCCTAAGTTGGTATAGTTTTCATATGCCCATGTTGAGAGGGATATGTTTATCCATTTTTTCGTTCCTTTTAATTTAATGATGTAGTAATAAAGAAACTAGAAAACCTCAAATGATGGAGGGTTTATATTACCTTGGATGTGTGATGTGGTGGATACAGGTGCAAAGGTAAGTGATCTCCACCACAAGCTAAGTAAACTACAAAAATAGAGAAAGATTTAATTAGATAGATTTATGTGGGGGTTTCTTGGATAATGCTGAATCCAAGAAGCATTAACTTCATTTGCGGACGTCAACCCCCATGTTTAGATAAAATATGATAAAATAAATAACAATAAATTATATATTATGCATAATCTAAGGCACACAAAAACTGGAAATGCAGAAATGTAAGGCACATACAAATATAATACAAATGGATGTAAATTAAATCGTACCTAACTAGGATGACGGTGACCCAGACTGTACGGAGGTAGGTCGACAGTGACCTAGATGTAAAGATCTGGTCAATAATGCAAATTTGCAGATATGTGGGGATCTAGATGTCAATTGGTAACTACATGAGGCTATAAATGTTGCAACAGAGGAGCTAGATGGTGGATATGGGGTCTAAAAAATAATTAGAATATATACAGAGGCTAGGGATCACTCTGGAGAGGGAAAATATGATGACAGAGGGCTAAGTTGATAGCCACATTAGTTGGGCAAAGGTTAATGTGATAGAGTGAAGAAAAAACGAAGGGAAAGAAAATGAAATGATAACCTGCAAGTAAAAGAGATGATGGAATAGGCTAATAATAGATCCTCTACTACTGTTAGTCCTATAAAAGGTTAGATCTTAAAAGATAACAGTAATATGATAATAGCATAATAAAATAACACCAAGATAATGATAATCTCACAAAAGAGTGTCCATGAATGGTGTAAGTAAGTTAGAAGGAGCTCCAAAAGGCTTGGATATTTTATAAGAATGATCAGGCATGAGGATAGGTTTGCAAGTTGCAAGAAACTATGATATGTGCATGCCTCTTCTACTCAATGGAATGAAAGAAGTCAACTTTGTAGGGTCGACGACGACTGGGCAGGGTTGTTGCTGATTATGGGGAAAGTTTCCCCAATGGGTATGATTTTCTAATTTTGGTTGGGATTTGATGCTTTTAAATATTAGGTGAGTTATTTAAATCATTAGGCAAAAAAGAGATGTGATATGGGTATTTAGGGCATAAAAATTGATATGATAAAAGATAGAAAATCAAGGGGATTTATATGTAGGATAAAAGCATCCTAATTATAATATTTTTTATGACAAGTGGATGGATAATTAATTAATTAATGGGGATTAATTAATTAATGTTCACTAATGAATATTAATAAGTGATGTGATAATAAGGTGGGAATTTAATTAAATTAAGGGGGATGGATTAAAATAGACACACATGAGTGATAAGGGTATAAATACTTAATTTAGGTATCTACATTTTGCCCCCTTTTGTTGAGTGGTTTGCACTAGCAAGCCATGAGAAAAAAATAAGAAGGGTTGGATGAGGATAAAGGATTGATGATAAGCTCCCCCTCAAATGGGGGATTGATGATGTCAAGGGAAATCGATAACATGTTTGAAAAAGGTAGATGAAAAAGGGCGGGTGGGTGAAGAAAAGATGGGTAAAATGATTACCAAGGCAAGATTCCCCATGCAAAAAGGATCACAATATGGACAATAAATATGGTGGTGACTCTAATATCACATCGCTAGAGGAAAATTATGGTCTCAACAGAGATGGGCTACAACTTTCTATGGACTAGTGAGTGGGTGAAGATCACTGCAATATGGATGCAAGACAAGATGACTAATGAGTCATGGGAAATTCATCAAAATATGTGCAGCTATATGTGAAAAGTTATGTGAAATCCTTCTTACGTGAGGAATCGATTCAATAGGTATGCTTTTTTAAGGTATGAGGATGAATGACATGGTGCCCAATGGAACACTAAAAGGGCTAAGTCGATAAAAGGAAAAAGAAGGTGATAAAGTAATATGCCCTAATAGGGAGAGAATTATGGCCACAAGGTGGACTTGGTGCACAAATTGGATAGGGTTGTGAGGTAATACACCCAAAGGAAAAGTAAGTATGGCCCAGTAGGACTTTGAATTTATAGATTTATGATTTAGAATGTAGAATTAAAATTCTCAAAGGGAAAATTAATATGGCCACGGATGTGGAATTTGAGAGTATACTGGATGGGATTGCATGTTTAAATTAAATGCATGTAGGAAAAAAAATTAAATATGGACACAAATGTGGAATTTGAGATGATAAGGAGATGATGTGAAATAATGAGATAAAATTCCCTAGAGGGAGAATATAGATGGTTGCAAGGGTGGAATTCAAATTAAAATGCCTTAATGGGGAATAGATATGACCACAAAAGGTGGAATTTAAGAGGAAAACCAAGATAGATAGATGAAAGTAATGGCACCCCAGAAAAGGACACAAATATGGCCCAAAAGGTGAGATAACAAAATGTGAAATATGGTGCTCCGAGAGGGAGCACAAAGATGGCCACAAAAGTGGACTTAAGATGAGATAAATTGGATAAGATTGAATGAGATAGATGGGATATGGCTATATGAAATAGCTAGGGTGGAATACATGAGATGATGGATCATAATTTAAACAAGATGTGACCAAATGGTTCGGACAATGTTATGTTATCAAGGAATACGCAAGGAAAGGATGCCTCTAACCACATTAGAGGTAAACAAGAAGGGGATCCAGGTAAAAAAGACACATGCAACCACAATATATGTTAGTATGTAACTAATGAAATTTAGTCATTTCACATATCCTAACAAAGAAATGGATGAAATGATCTCATAAACCTAATGTTAACATGACAAAGGGGGTTTGATATAAAACTTGTACAAGATGGTTCTCCAAAAGTGGTGTTCCCTAAACTATGCCCTAGCTCTGGAAAGGGGAAAAAGAAATTTGATCAATGTGGGAAGCTCTCTTAGGATGTTGATAAAATGAAAGGCTAATCAATGTGGAATTCCTTCAAATGTCATAAGGAGTAGCCATACTTTGAGGGTATGGTCTACGTTATACAAAATGTAGATGGGAAGAATAATGTATGATAGTCATCCTTCGAGGGATCGGTCTATATATTTAATTTTGATTTTGATTTCATGCTTTTGATTTTTTATTTTTTATTTTTCTTTTTTTTTCATGAATAATTGTCCTTGGAGGGGTCATTTTTTTTTTGATAAATTTTATTTTGATTTGAGCATCCATGAATTTTGAATTTACATGGGGGAGAGATGAGACTAGCTACGTAGACCACATACGAGGTTATAATGATGTACAAGAGACACCCTTGGACCCTTTGCATGGTTGCGACAGATGAATATGATGGTGATGAATGTGATTATCATGGATTTATCACCAAAGGTTAGAAATTATCCATATTGAATATGCTATGGGAAGAACCATGGTGCCCACATTTAAGGTCACATCTAGGAAGTGACGAAAGACCACATAATTACAAATCATCACTATGCAAGATGGAAGGGGATAGGATGGAGGAATGATCTAAATATATGACTAAGAGAAATGGTATACATGATAATAATAGAATGGTGGAAAACATAATGCGTTAATAGGTTCTACTTCTAGTTTACTACCAAGGGAAGGTAAACTTTCCATGCAACGTTATGACTAAAGTCACATTCAGGATGATATGTGAGCTTGATAGGATTGGATATGATGAGATAGATGAACAAAGAGAATATCGTTCTACCCTCAAGGAAGAAAAAATATGTGTCCCTAACGAGATGAGTAGATGGTCCCCTAAGGGAAGGAGAAATATGACCACAATAGTGGATTTTGATAAAAAGATTAATGGTCCAAATATGGCCACAAAAGGTGGAACTTTGATAAGATGAAATGGCCTTCCCAAGGGAGGGATAAATATGACCACAATAGTGGGTCTAGGATAAGATGAAAGATTAGATATGACGTCATGAGATAGATAAGATGGAAACTATGTGCTACCTTTTAAAAGTGAGGAAGAGAGAAAAATATGTGTGTCCCAGAAAGATGAAAAATGGCCATAGGATTGGGCTTATGATGAAAATATGGTGCCCCCAAGAGAGGCAAAAACATTTCCACAAAGGTGGACTTTGAAATGAAAATTATGGAGATATGGTTTCCCAAATGAGGCACAAGTGTGGCCACAAAGGTGGACTTTTATGAAGATGGTGCCCCAAGAGAGGCACAAATATGGCCACAAAGGTGGAATTTTAATTGAAAAATATGGAAATAAAATATGGTGCCTCAAATGAGGCATGAATATGGCCATAAAGGTGGAATTTGGAATTGAAAATATGAAAATATATGGTTTCCCTTAAGGGAGAGAACGAACATGGCCAAAAAGGTGGAATTTAATTGAGATTCAGACTTATGATCCCTCAAATTTAGAACTAAGATTGGATGAGATGGATTGGATGAAATTAGATGAGATTAAATGGTAGCCCATGTCAAGAGATGATTATCCCCACAATAGTGGACTTAAAATGAGTTAATCATTTAGACAGGATTAATTCAGATTTTAGATGTGGATGACATGAAATCAAGTGACACTAAAGGGGAGGTTGCTCCAACATCAAGTGAAATTTATGGATTATATGACGGGTGGAAAAATTAGATGTGAGATGGTTAAAAATGAGGCAAGGATGCCCCACCTCTCTTAGCGAAGAGTATTATATGAGAGGGGATCTCGAACTGGGATTGTTGATTACAACTTTTCATTTGGATTGGACAGATTGTCAAGGACCATTGGAATGATCAACATGGTGAAAAATATTGATGAATAAGGGAAGATGTTTCCTTAGGAGGAATTTCATGCGTAGGAGAGATGCTAAGACATGGTGTAGATGAAGGATGAAATTTAGTAATTTTTGTGGATGGTGATGTAGTAATTGAATGTGGATTGGTTGTGGTGAATGGATAAGAATGATTCCCATGAATGATAAATCATCTTTCTTAATTATATTATGGACTATAGTATGAAAGGCCTTACAATGCTCGATGTCATGACCATATAATGATAAGCACAAGCGTGATTGGGAGTGAACCATTAAGGTTTGGGACTATTTGGATTAAAATATTTAACAAAGGGAAGTGTGATGTTAGATATTCGAGTTAGATGTCAAAGGATATCTGCATAGGACCCAATTGAAGGGTCAAAAGAAAGATAACTCTTATGGGTTTTAACATAATGTTTTAGATTGGATTTAGGCACAGATGTAGATTGGATGGATAGATTAGGTGTATTGGAAGAAAAATAAATTTTAGATTGGGATTTAGGTGTGGATGTAGATTGGATGGGTATATTAGGTGTCTGGGAAGACAAATCAGATTTGGTTGGACGATTGGATTATTTGGATTTGTATTTATCATTGCGAGATGTAATTTCTTTGGAAGTCTTAGACTTGGATTTAGACATGGATGTTTGGGATCTTGATGTATGAGTTTATTTGGATGCTAAGGATGGGGTGAATTGCTTCAGGGTTTTATTGTTTTGGTTTAAGTATTAGTGTTGGTTGATGATTTAAGGTCATGTTGACCAAACTAAGTGGTTACTCAAATAGGTTTGATGGACAATAAAAGATCTCTTTAGAATAATCATCATTTCAAGGTGAAATGGATAAGAAATTTTTTGAAGAATGAGGGGAATTTTTCATTTAGATAGATGAATTCAAAGGTACAGATGTTGAAGTGGAAGGAAGAGATTGGTTTGGTTTGGGAAGGATGTATCCTTCCTTAATGAAGTTATCAAAAATGGCTTGAAACTATTTTAAATGTTCAATATCATTTCTAGGGGTATGATGATATGCACATACAAGGTTGCAATTAAACTAGAATGGATTATTTCTATCTGGGTCAAAAGCCCTAATAGGTGGAAGCATAATCACATAAATTTGTAACAATTGCCAAAAAACCTCCGTACATGATTGAACCAAAGCATTTGGATGTTAAGGATGGGGGTGATTTTCTTTGGGGTTTTGGTGTTTTGGTTTAGTTTTAATTTATGAAACATTCTTGATGATAAGGTTTTTGTGTTGGATTGTTTAGAGGAAGGAATTTTAAATTCCTTATAGGAATGTATAAGTGATTTTTGAGGTACTGTATTAATGGTTGTAGATTTTGTTTGTGAGGTTACATCCTTAGGAGGAACAACAACAATTTCCACAGGAGGATCTAGAAGGGTGGTGTTGGTATAGGCGTAGGAAGTAATATTTGTTTGATGGAATCTAAGGAAATTGAATATTGATTCAATTGCGCTGATGAGGTGAGAAGGATCATTTGAATTTTTTCATAATTTTAAGTGCCTTAAATAGTTTCTTCAAATGATGAAGGAGGGGATGAAAATGTGGATGTGGTCTCAATGATTAATGTGGTAGGTGTAGGTACTGGGATTGGATTTATGGATGGTATTATGGTTAAGGTTGGAATACATGTGGATGATGGAGCGAATGAGGTAGGTATAGATGTGGAATCAACGTTATATGTATGTGTGGATATTTTAAGAGGTATTTGATGTATAACATTGATTTAAATCATATGTTGTGGAAGGTAGAAATGGATCTATTGATGGTGGATCTGGGAAGGTTTGTTTGAAAATATACGGGAGTGGAGATTGAATTGGTTGGGGGATTGTGTAATATTAGGAAGTAGGGCCATAATAGGATGAATGAGGATTGTTGAGGTACATAAAGTATGGTAAATGGAAGCAATGATGACATTAACATAAGGTGAAGAGGATAGGATTACGAACCTCTGGTTGACATGATTGTAGAACCAGAGTTATAGTGAAAGTATTCGTAGATGGGGGTAGAAGGAGACAAGTAGGAGATATCGATCATGTTAGATTTTTGAGGAGTGGAAATAATTGATGTGATAGGTATGGGGGTTACAAATATGGTTGGTGTAGGTGAAGGATAAGTATTGGATGGCCTTGGGTGCACAATACAAGGAGTGTATGGATAAGGTTATAAGGAAGCTTGGTGTGTTAAAACTAGAGGAGATGTTTGATAGGATGTTTGAGGTTAGATTAAAAAATTTTATTGTTGGAGCACATAATAAGTGTGAATGTTGGTAGATTGTGATGATTGGATAGGTATTCCATAGGGAAAACTGATGGAAGTACAAATAGTGTTTACATGAGACAATATAGGTGGAATAAAATCCTTTGATTTAGTAGGTTGATAGGTTTGATATATTTTAGGGGGTATACGGAGTAAAAATTCATAGATGGGGCTAGGGGGAGGTTCAAAGGTGTCTAAAGGAGTAGGGGGTAAAGTTGTTTCAGGTATGTTGTCGATTTAAAATGGGTTATATTTATTTAGCATGCTTGGTGAGAATAGATTTGTTGGTAGCGAGCTAGGAAAGGGCTCTCTAAAAATGTTAGGGAGTGGTGAAGATTGTATTATTTGAGGGGTGCATGATATTTTGGAGGAACATGATAAGATGGTTTGGGTTAGATGAGAAGATCTAATGTATGAGGAACATAAATGTCAATAGGTTGTACATGCATGGTGACGTTAGATGGAGTAGGGACACTCTAAGGGGATGGGATATAATCTACTAGTTGGTGTTATCTAGAAGGAGACAAGCATGAGATATCAATTGTGGTATATGTTTGTGTAGAACCATTTGGGGTGAAGTCTTGTTCCATTTTAAATTAAGTTAGGAAAACATTTATTTTTTATGTTTTTGTTTAAGAAAGTATGAAAAATAAAAATGGATAATGGATAATGAGGTACCTAGGAGAAGGAAATCTATGTTTGGTTCTAGGTATGTTTTGGCCTGGGAAGTCTCATGTGGCTTCCTATTGGGTTTTCAAATCCTAATTAGTCTATGAGGTAAGGAGATGTTTTGATATGTTAATTGATTTGTGAGTTTTAGTTAGTGTGTGATAAAGTGTGAGATGTAGAAGGCTAAACCAATATTTAAGCTATGTGAGTAAGCATGATGCCAAAATAATGTTCCTTTTAAAACCAAATGGAAGTATGATATTTAATGAGGAAACAAGCAGGAGTAAAATGTAAAAAGGAGAAAATAGGGAAAAATCAAGGAATACCTAGATAACGCTTTTCCTATTTATCTACACTTCTCGGGTGATGAGTGATCAAGCCTAGAACCCAACATGAACAAGAAATAAAGTGGATCCTCACGTTGCATTGTTAGTGGAAGAAATAAAAAGTAAATACAAAAAGCAATAAATGCAAGAGATCACCTAAAGGGTGGTCTCACAGGGTGTGCTAGGAATGTTTACCATTTTTTTGGTCCTTTCAATTTAATGATGTAGTAATAAAGAAACTACAAAACCTAGAATTTTGGATGGTTTATGTTACCTCAAATGTGTGATGTGGTAGATATGGGCTCATAGGTAATTGATCTCCGCCGCAAGCTAAGTAAACTATAAAACTAGAGAAATATTTGATTAGATAGATTTATGCGGGGGCTACCCAGATAATGTTGTTTCCATAAGAAGCATTAATTTCCTTGACAGATGTCAACCCCTGTGTTTAGATAAAATATGATAAAATAAATAATGATAAACTAGATATTATGAATAATCTAAGGAACATAGAAAGTGGAAATGCAGAAATGTAAGGCACATACAAATCTGATATAAATGAACGTAAATTAAATGGTACCTAATTAGGTCGAAAATGACCCAGACTATGCGGAGGTGATTCAATGGTGACCTAGATGTGAAGATCTGATCAATAATGTAAATATGCATATCTATGGGGATCTGGATGCCAACTGGTAACTACACAAGGTTGTAAATGCTACAACATAGGAGCTAGATGGTGGATATGGGGTCTGAAAAAGAAGTAGAATATATATAGAGGCTAGGGAAGGCTCTAGAGATTGAAAATATGATGAAAGATGGACGATTCGATGTAAAAGTGAGTTGGGTGATGATGAATGTGACAGAGTGAGGCAAGGATGAAGGAAAAGAATCTGAAAGGGAAACTTACAAGTAGAAGAGCTGATGGAATAGGTTGATAATAGAGCCCTGACTGCTACTAGTCCTAAAAATTGTTAGATCTTAAAAGATAACAATAATATGATAATAACATAATAAAATAACACTGATATAATGATAATATCACAAAATATTGTCCATGAATGGTGCAAGCAAGTTATAAGAAGCTCTAGAAGGCCTAGAGTTGTTGTAGGGATGATCACGCAGGATGAGATGTTCTTAGGTTGTAGGAAACTCTGATATTTGCATGGATCTTCTCGTGAAAGGAATGAAAGTACTCAAATTGATAGGGTCGATGATGATTAGGCTGGATCATAGCTGATTATGGGTAAAGTTTCCCTAATGGGTATGATTTTTTTATTTTTGTCAAGATTTGATGATTTTAAAGATTAGGCGAGTGATTTAAAGCATTAGGTGGGAAAGAGATGATATATGGTTAGTTAGGGAATAAAAATAGATAACATAAAGCTAGAAAATCAAGGGGATTTATGTGTAGGATAAAATCATCCTAATTAGAAGGTTGGTTTTGGTAAGTGGATGGATAATTAATTGACTAATTAATTAATTAATTAATGGGGATTAATTAATTAATTTTCATTGATGAAGATTAATAAGTGATGTGATAATAAGGTGGGAATTTAATTATATTAAGGGGATGGATTAAAATATACAAATGCGGGTGATAAGGGTATATATACCAAATTTAGGTGTCTAGAGGATGAATTAGTCTCTAGGTCTGCTTAAATGTGAGATAATGTGCTTACCTAATAATATGAATCTAGATAACTATGTGGGATAACTGATTGGTGATGCAACATGTTTTGAGTGGCTTGTGTGCAATCATGAAACAAAGCATGCAAAGAATAAATTGAAAACTTTGGCCTAAGTAGTGTAATTTTTGAATACACTATCAGATCACCTGGTTATTTGTTAACAGTGTGTGATTCTAGATGAAATTTAGTAATCATATTTTCAGGGAGACACTCAAGAATTATATCACTTCAAAAACCTAAGTAAACAGGTTAATGACTTGCATACAAGCTATACATACTCAAAAGAGTAAGTTAAAGGGGATTAGAAAGATCTAAATGACCTTTACAGCTGCACATGGTTTTGGAATGTTATCGAATGGATTGTAAAACTTGATTACTTGATGGATTTTTTTACTTCATTATAAAATCAATGAAGGTATGTAATGGGGATAAGGGAGTTTGTTTTTACAAAATTCCCTTAATTATGAATTTCAATAACTTTGGGTGTTACAAATACATTGTATGTGATATAGCTCAAATCCTAAGCTAAGTAAAAATCATGGTCCCTATTGTGGAGTTACTTAGAATCCCTGAGCATATAAAAAGGGCATTTGAATATTTGGGGTTAAAAGAGGATGTAGCTATCAATGAGAAAACTATATGTGGTAAGGTAATTCCTCTTATTATTGCTAAGAATGAAGTTGAGAAAGGTTAGGAAGATGTTGAATCACCTCCTAAGGTATATTTGGGAACTTTCTTGTTGAAACACAATTAGACATGGACCCTTTCTTTACCACTCTCATTGTCAATGGATGAATTCTCCATAATTGCATATTTGATCTAGGGGCTTCGTACACCATCATGCCACTAGCATTCATGAATGAGTTAGATATCAAGATAGCAATTTCTTTTGGAAAGTGTTTTGTTATGGATTCTATGGAGGTTATTTTTGTTATTTATGTGAAAGGCCTAGTGGTGCAACTTTCTACTTATCATGGTAAGTACTTGACTCTGAATGTTGTCATATTTGATTTCCCTTCCAAATGGGGCATATTACTATCAAGAAAGTGGGTGGCTAGTGTAAGGGGTAGTATCTAAATGGACATGTATTTTTCTTCCATATCTTTAGAAGGGAAACTAGTCAAATTATACAAAGAGGAAAATATGTTGTACCTTATTGAAGACCCTCTTATATTATTTGTTGATACAAATCTGGAAATTTTTTTAGGTTGAGATGATTTTGAATATTAGTGTGTAGATATGAATGCTCAACTTGAAGACACCAATATTCCATGGACTATGAATTTTTATGGATCATCCTAAATTTTCAGAAATGAGGCTAGAGTAGTGTTGAATTCACCAAACAATGGTTCATTCGATTTCTCTTTCAAGTTGAATTTTGAGCGTAAAAATAATGTTAATGAGTATGAGACACTCCCTCTTGGTTTAAGGGTCATGTACAGGCATAGAATTAAGCACCTTATTGTCAAATATGACTCTGAGATGGTTGTGAAACAATTTGGGAAAATGTATGCAACAAAAAATTAGAGGTTAATACAATACAAACATGTTGTATGGGACCTCATTGAGTTATCTAACTCTTTCAATATTGGATATCATAAGAGGAGTTAGAATGAAGTAGTTGATAGGATAGAATTCCTATCCTTATGAAATAGTTTGATAAGGAGGGAGTGTCCCCATATTGCAACAATATTCAAAATTAGTGGTGTTTGATGATGATGCTCAAATTCGTAGGTTCTTAAATAGTAAGGGTGAGTTCACAAATCAACTCATATATCTTAAACCTATGGTGGTAATGTGTGATAAAAAGGATACTCTCTTTGGGAAAGAGGTGATTCAGCTAAAACTAAACACCATCTCAAATTGATAAATCTATTTTTGACAATTATGACCATGTTGTAAGCAAGTCACTCCATTTACCTAGAGACATTACGAAATGCCACTTGGGTACTTATCATGATCCTAAAAGATCTTGTTAGGAAATAGTATGACTCAAGAAGGAATATAATCTTACACCAAATTGTTGAAAAAATATTAGGATTTCCTTGTGTTTTCATGGACCCTAAAAATGTGAAATTTTCAAAAAAATTGAACTTTTAGCTAAGTTTCTTACCTCTCTTGGTTTTATTCATCTTGTTGATGCCAAAATGAGGGGAAAAATCAAAGTATTATTCTTTTTTAAGTTATTTTGGGCTTTGATAAGAGGAATCAAACTTTTTTGGAACATGAGGAACAAATCCTTTGTTCATCATGTTCCCTGCATTACCATTTGGGTTGATTTCTATGTATAGATTAGTTAAATCATATCTTACTAGAACTTATGGGATAGTTCCTAAATTATTCCCATCCGTTGATTCTTTGCATGACCAAATTCACCGCATTTCATTGTTCTAATTGGTATTTTTGGGAATTTTTGGAACATCAGGCCCTATTCCTCCATGCCTTCAGTTCCCTAAATGTTTATTTCATCTAATTCCCTTCCTCTCGTTGGCCAAATCAATAATTACAGGAACCTCGGGAACTTTTGGAACAAGTTCCTCTAAGATCTTTGTTCCTCGCAACCCTAATTTACCTGCATTACAATGAATTTGGATTTATGTAACTTGTGTCAGTCTTGTCATAGCTGATTTTAAAGTGAAGGTGGAAATTGTTTTGTAATGTGTTCTTATGGGTCTATTATCACCCGATTCAGGAGATTGGACTATCAAACTTGATGTTTATATAAATACTTCCCTCACTCCATTAGCTCTCACTTTTACATTGATCATATCTATTTTTGCATCAAATTTCATCCCTTCCCCATGTGTTAAGTCTATATTTTTCTCATAACTTATCCATTTATCATCCAAATTCAAAAATTCAAAGTGCATTGAAACCTTTTTGAAGGCATCATCATTTACATCAAAAAGGTGAGTGATTTTATCCTAGTTTTATGAATTTTGACACTTGTTTGAGTTTTGGATCCCTTCCCCTCATAATCTATTCAAAAATCACCATAAACTCATTTTTTTACCTATACCTACCCAATTTATCACTATGAAGTTCCAATATGTTAGATACGAGCATATTTTTTCCCTTGAAACCTATGTTCCTAAGATTGGTGATAGTGATGTAAAACATATGAATCTGGAGGATTTCTAGGTAAGAATAAAAGACGATAACCCAACCTCATTGGCCTAATGAATTAGAGATAGTGGATTATGCCATGCAGCTTGTTTCCCTACCTCAATTTAGTGTACTGACACATTCCTAGCATGTGCTTCCAATTTTGATCCGCAAACCAAAGAATTAAAATATCCTCAAGGGAAATTTATTTCTCAACTTGATTCCCATCATATTAATGTGGCCTTGGTTATCCCCAACTTTAACGATTCTAAAATATTAACCATGAAAGAATATCAAAGATTATATGACCTCAATCTAGAGAAATACAAAATAATGACTACCAAAACCTAGCTTAGAGTTAAAAGGAAAGGTCCATGCAAATTACCCAAGACCCTCTATAGAATTTAATTCTTATAGGATCTCTTTAATATGATAACATTTCTTGTAAGGGTAATAGTTCTGACATCAACTTAGGAGTTTCATAATTGTACGAGTGTTTACATTAACATAATTTGTGAAGGAACACAACATCTGGACTGGGAAGAGATCATTTATGAAAATATAATTCATCAACTCACCAAATTTCACTAGAGTAAGACATTATATATAACCTCATATCATATTTATACTATATTGAGGTATAGAACATGGATTGGATTAATAGGGAAAGAAAACAAAAAATCTCAACCATATATGATTTCTATAATCAATTCACCTATGAGAATAGTAAAAGTCATCATAGGAGAGTTAATGATTCTTTCACCATGTTCTTGATAAGATTTATCAAAGGAAATGTGGAAAATAGGGTATCTCAGGAGGCCAAGAAATCGATTTCCACATATGGAAGATTATTTATTTAATTCAAGAATTTATCCTATATTTGAATGACTAGGTTTGAAGGGGCACCATATAAAATTACAATTTATTACAGTAATAAGATAGTTCTGGTTGAGCTTTGTAGGTAGTTGGATATTCTATATAGAACTTGAATAGATAATACTATTTTTGGTATATAATTTCTCATAACTTTGGGGAATTACACTTATAGATCACCCCTGGATGCTGAAAATGTTGAAGGAACCATCTCTGCATTCAAATTTCATCCATACCAGAAAATAGATTCTTTTGATAGTAATAATTGAATTCCAAACAATCTCATAATTACATACTACCACTTACCAACATTTGAGGATTATTTGGGAGGACTATATTGATGAGTATGAAGTCAGGAAAACATTATTTGGTAGGCTATCATTACAAAAAATAAAATACTTCAAATTATATAAAGTTCTTGAAGGAATGGTCAATGATGGTTTTGATTTTTTCACTGCAGAATGTATAAACTGCATTCAGTACACCCCCATGCCGACCATTGATTGGTCACAAAATGAGAAATATAATCTTGATGATCTAAACACTCTTATGCTCTTGAGGTCAGACAATTTTATGATCAAGAAGATTAAAGAATTAAATGATTCCCAGAAGAAATCTCCTTCTCAAGAAGCTTCTTCTTAAAAAAAGGATACCCCAACTCAACAAACTCTTTCCTCATCCCCTTTTGACTCTGAAACTAAAGTCTACACTTACAAAAAAAAGGCCAAGAAGGTTGAAAAGAAAATAGAAACATTTGAGTAAGGAGTTGCGTAAGAGAAAACATGGGAATTGGTAAGTGGGTCAAATCCTGAGAAAGAACCACAACATGTTCAAGAAGAGGTATCTGAGAAGAAATGATGAACAAAAATAAGAAGAGGAAACTTAATAAAATGATGAGGAATAAGATGTGGTTGAAATAGTTGCATGGTATTCAGGGAAGACTAGTGTTTCAAGGAAAAAGTTGAAGGTTAGAAGGATTTCATGCTCTTCCATTATAACTTCCACTATTTAGGTTCATCCCTCTCCACCTCCAAGCTCTCAAATTAATCTTGCATTTCCTCCTCCGACAACATATTTGGGAGATTTTATCACATGGGTTCAACCTGTGGTTGATAGTAGAAAGAAGAAAGCTCATACTCAGATTGAAGTTCTTGAATATGATGTACTAGTTGCCCTCATTGGTGCTTCTCATCCTCCTCTAAAGAAATCAAATAGTACTTCACATCTTGTTTTAGACTCTACAAGGAAGAAATTTTTAGAAATTTATAGATGAAAAGAGGACAAGAATGAAAAAAATATATCAATTTCAGATCTTGAGTTGGCAATAATTTCATTGGGTGAATCAACTTTGAAGTAATAAGTGCACAACCTTAGATAAATTGTTTTTAAGGTCATTGAGAGAGTTAAAAAAGGGAGAAAAACTCATTAACAACTAGAGGAGCAAGTAAAAATTCTTGCTAATTTCATCAAGTCTTTCCTCTCATCAAATAAGACTCCTCTTGATCCAAATACTCTATCCACTCTTCCACCCATTGTTTCCACTACTGGAATTGATTTGAAATCAATCACAAAGGTTCACAAACATGCCACTTTTGGAAAGGTTTCAGAAGCTTTAGTTGAAGGTATTCTTATTTCAGGATTGTAATTCATTAATGAGGCATGTAAACTATATGATAACATCATCTCACCCCAAAAATAAACCAATTCATGGATTGATGATATTGATAAAGAGCTTAAAATTTGGGAAAAAATTATCCAAGACCTTTGTATTACGGTTCTCATGGATCAGAAAATCCTTCTTTATGAGAATTATAAGAGTAATTTGTCTAAAACTTGGAATTTTGGTGTGGAATGGAGGATCAAATGCCTTAAAGAGGTTTCCACTGAATTAAGGAATGTAGTTCAGTAAGGGGAATCATTAAAAGTTAAAATCTTTACCGACTTACAAGCCCTTTTTTGCCAACTATTTGAGGATAACTCATTGAATAGAAATTAAGTTGATTAAATTAAGGTGAATTTCAATGTACTCATCAAAGAGAATCTATTCAAGGAAGAATTGATCAATAAGGAGAGGATGGTAGAGTTTTCAGAACTCAACAATGTTATCATTGAAGTAGCTAAGGGAATTTCACAATATGGCGCGAAAGTAAAAGAAATGTAGTTTTCCCTAGGAATTTGGTTAACAAATATTTCAAACACCATCATCCCCAAGGATACAGAGATTTCCAATGCATTCATTAAATTCTGGTTGCATGTTCTAAAACTCAAAGTGAATGCATCATTTTTTCCTTTTGTTCCTTCTTCCTTGTCTCATTAATTCTATTTTGTAATTGAATTTATTGAATAAAAAATAAATATTTTAATATAAATTCATTTTATGTAAATCAATTAATTAAGTTTTTAACACTAAATTAAGAAAAAATGTTTATTTGAGGTATTTATTCCCTCCCCTTAGCCTATATAAGGCTTCACTTTATTTGTACAAGTAGTTCAATATTGGTGTACTTTTAATGTAAGGATATAGATTTTTGAAATACATAAGAAGAACCATACTTCTCTCTTTTCTAGTCCTTCCAATATACTCTTCTTGATACAGTTAATACATTGTTTTCTTTATTTGGGATTTGAAGCTTTGATTTTTTTTTTCATGGAGTAACAGCTTATCAACTTTGATTCCATCTACATCTTAGGTGTTGTGGAATTTCCATTTAAGCAAGCATGTGAGTTCTTTAATTTTATTTCCATGTAGGAGTATGATGAGTTTTGTAGTCTTCTTATCTAAAAGTTTTGTTTCTTCTTCCCTTCATCCATACAATTGGGTGGTAATCTTGTAAAAATAAGGAGTATTTTCATTCCTTTATTGATTATTTAGTTGTAACTATGTTTCTCTAATTAATTTGTCTTTCCATAATCTTGTTGTTGTAGTTCTTTTTTTCTAGTTCTTTATCTATATTTTGTATTGATAATCGTGAGGTCATTCATTTTCACCAATATCCTCATTTAAAAATAATTAATTTGTATATTTGTAAATAGCTTAGAGACTTAAGTTTTTGGCTCAATAAGGGAACCTACCCATTAAAGAGGAGGGACTTTCTATCCCCTAAATTGTTGATTATTTCTATAACAAAAAAATTTCCAACCAAAAATTTAGGCACCCACCATGGGACACGTATCATGATACCCACAGAGTATTTTCACCACATTTTGAATAGAAATTATTCCATAGGTTTTGTGATACTAGATGAATAGATATACACTTGAAGTTTGAGGCCACAAGGTATTGAAGATCCTTATTTTTAGTTTCAACAATAGAGTTCTTATCAGTTATCTCTAGAAAGAAAGGGTAAAGTCAAGAGGTCTACAAGAACACCTCCAACACAAAGAAAACCCAGTCCATCTTCACAAGTAATTAAAACTCAAGATTATATTCTAGCAGGTGTTACTCTTCCTATGTAAACTAGTTTTCTTACAATGGTTGTGCATGTACCCTGGGGACATAATATTGGTCCCCTATCCCTTACAAAACCTCTTCATGACTTTCCCAAAGGAATTCAAAATAAATTACCAAAGATTAGAGTAGATGGAAAGGTTTTACCCAGATGAATATCTCGTAGCATTTTATCTTGCTTGTGGGGTCCTCGGAGTTGCACATGAGGATGTATCTATCAAGATATTTGTTGAAATTTTTCAAGACAATATTGCTGAATGGTTTTATCATCTTCCAATTGGTAGTATCACTAATTGAGATATAATGAAAACCAAATTTGAGGATATTTTTAAACCAACAGAGGACACACATGCAATTTTTGTCCCACTCTCTCAGTTGAAAAAGTAGCCTTATGAACCAATGAGGGAATTTGTAGAAAATTTTAATAGATTGGTTTGCAAAATTCTAATTGTTTCCAAGCCTACTCTTGAGAATATGAAATTTCTTAATCAATTCTCAACTTCCTAAGGTAAATTTCACATTGAGAAGAACATGGTTAGAAAATTTGAATGAAGATTAATAACTTTCCATAAGTGTTGAATATGATTTGATTATGTTAGGAAAATTGAAGAAAGAACCTACTAAGTCTAAGGCTTCTACTTCTGGTGTAGCCAATTCTGATCAGTTGGTCAAAAAATTAGCTAATGATTTGATTGCAATTAAGAAGAAACTTTCCCAAAATATCCCTTATAAGGATATTCCTAGGAATACTTTTCATCCAACGAATCATTTGCATGCTACTCAACCCAAGCTTGTCATTGAAGCTCCTCATGTGAAGTTTCCAATAAATTCCAAGACTTCTCACTCCAATACTTCTTCAAAAGGACTCTTTTCTACTCCCAAGTCTACTTCTCCACAAAATTTAATGGCCTCTATACCCCCACATCTAAAAATATTGAACCATTTTATATGACTTTATTGATAGCCGAGAATAAGTTAAGTAATTGTGTCATCAAATTTGGAGAATCATATAATGTAATGCTTGAGAAAGTAGTGCATGCATTACATCTTATCCTAACTTGAGCATTTGGCTCATGTACCAAATTTAGATGAAAGAGGTTCCTTTGGTATGAAAAATAAAATATACTCAGGTAGCCTTCACAGTTTTTCCTTAAAAAAGAATTAAGGATAATATCTTGGTTGATGATATTCCCCCTTCTTATGGAATTCTCTTAAGAATTTTTTTTTGAAGAGATGTAGGAGGATAAATCCAAATGGACTGGTCCCATTCTTTGATCCCTATGAAAGGATAAATGAAGAAATTGTTTCCTAAAAGGAAAGCTAAAGTACATAGTCCAGAAGGCTAATGATCTCAAGCATAGATTTTGTATTAAGACATTGGACATTGTAATTAAATAGTAATGTTTTGACTAAAAATGAATACCCCAAGGTCATTTGAGATTCTTCAAATGATATTTAGACCCTTAAATTTGACATTAGTTACTCTACAGCTGGTTCTGGAGCAAGATTAGTCTTTTTGTCACCCACTGGAGAAATTCACCCATTCTCCTACAAGTTATATTTTTCTAATACCAATAATATTGATGAGTATGAGGCTCTTATTCTTGGTCTAGAAGCAACAAAATATATGGAAATTAAGAATTTTCGTGCACATGGTGATGCTAAACTCATATTCAAGAAAGTTGAGGGCTCATTCCAGGTCAAAAATGAGAGATTGAATCATTATCGAAATAAGGTATGGGATTTAACTGAGATTTTTAATGACTTATCAATTTATGGAGTAACAAGAGACAATAATTATAGATTATATGCCTTAGCATTTTTAGGTTCTCTATTTATTCTTCATCCAGACTTCATCCAAGATAAGTTCATGGTTGATACGATTTTTAGACCTAGTGTCCCACACAATGTAGAAAATTTGTAGGTGTTCAACGATGACCAAAATCTCATTTCTTTTCTTGAGTTAAAGGAAAACTTTAATCATTTGTACTTTAAAGGTAGAAAATTTAGATACCAGGAGTCAATTTCATCCACAACTAAAGAAGGAACTGAATCTAAATCAGACCAGGATGGGTGTATCAATTTGAAAGGTAATTAAATAGAGAAATGTATTATTATCTTAAAATATTTGTTTGATAATAATGATCATTATATAAATATCATAATTTCATAAACCTTGAACCTATCATTTGAGTATGCAAAGGTAAACTTGTGAAATTATGAAGAACCAAAGCTTGTTAATATAGGCAAGTGTTCTTCTATTGAAGAAAGGAAGAAACTAGTGGATTTGTTGAAAAAATATGTTGACATGCTTACATATTCATATGAAGATTTGAATACTTTTAAGACAAGATAAATAAAACACTATATTCCTTTAAAGCTAGGTATCCAACCTTTCGGGTAGAAACAAAGACAGTATAATCCTACAATCCCAGAAAAAATATATCAAGAGATTTAGAAAATGTTAAGTACTAAAATTATCTTTCCCATACGTCATTTATCTTATACTATTAATATTGTACCAGTACGGAAGAAGAATGGGGAAATAACGATCTATGTAGACTTTCGTAATCTAAATCAAGATTCCTTAAAATATAATTATCCTCTTACCATGATGGATAAAATTCTACAAGATGTGACTAGTTCAGAGATGTTATCAATGGTCAATGTATTTTTAGGCTATAACCAGACTGAAGTATATGTTCAAAATCAGCACAATACTTCCTTCACAAAACCATGGGGCACATTTTCTTAGTGGAGAATACCTTTTGGTTTGATAAATATAGGTGCAACTCTCTAAAGATCTATGGATTTATCCTTTAGGGATTTAAAAAATAAATTAAATATAATTTACCTAGATGATCTCAATATTTTCTCTAAGAAAATGGAATATCATTTTCAACATCTTAAGGATTTTCTTCAACGGTGTAGATATTGTGGCATTTCTCTCAATCCCAAGAAGTTTTTTTTTTGGAATGATGGATGGAAACTTGCTTGCACATATTTTCTTAAAGGATGGAATCAATATAGATCCAGAGTGAGTGTAGGATATTCAAAATATTTATCTTTCTACATGTAAGAAATGTGTTCAATTTTTCTTCAATAAAATCAATTTCCTTAGAATGTTCATTCCATTTTTTATTGAATTAACTTGAAGCATAACTAACATGATGAAAAAAAGTGATCTTTTCACTGGAGTTTAGAAGGAAAGAAGTCCTTTAAAGAGATAAAGAAGGCTAGTAAAAGATCCCATGTTCTAATGTGTCATGATTTTGACCATGACTTTATCATTTACTGTTATGCCACATAACACACCTTATCTTCCATCCTAGTCTAAAATAATTTTCAAGGGTATGAAGTGCCAATTAATTTTATGATTTATGTCCTGAAGTCCTATAAATTGAAGTATTCTCAGCTTGAGAAGCATGTTTTTTTTGTAGTTAAGGTTGCTAAATAATCTACAGTTTATATCCTCAATTCCTATTCCATTGTTTTAGTTCCAGATACTGATGTCAAGTCTATTCTGATTCAACAAGAGTTTAGATCTAAGAGGTATAATTATATTACAAAGGTTCAAGAATATAACCTTTATATAAAGCCAAATAAATTGGTCCAATGATGGGGTTTGTGTCAAATAATTACAGAGAGTTCAAAATAAAACTCATGTAATAATGAATCTATTGAAATGCCTATTGTTTTATTTGTAATTTCCATAGATGAATGGTATTCCAACATTGCTCACTTCCATACATATGGATAATTCCCCACACATCTTAATTTCAAAGAGAAAAGATACATTAAAATCTAAACTACTAAGTATATTCTTTGGGACAACTCTATTTTTAAGAAAGGCATTGATGGTCATTTCTTAATATGCGTGGATAACGAGCACAAGAAGAGGTTGTTAAGAGATTATTATGATCAGGCATGTGGAGGAAACTTATCTTTTTCTATGAAATATCACAAGATCCTTAAAGGAGGTTACTATTGACCAACCTTATTTAAGGATGGAACTAAATGGGTCTCAAAGTGTGAGTCTTGTAAAAATTTTGTTGGAAGACCTAATTTGACAACTTTTCCATTGAATCCCATTGTGATTGAATATCCTTTCCAGTAATGGGGATTTCATTTTATTGGATCCCTCAACCACCCAAGATCTAGTGCAGAGCATACTCATGTTCTAACTACAATAGACTATTTCACAAAGTGGGAAAAGGTCATCCTAGTCAAGAAAACTACTTCTGAAGTTGTCTGTAACTTTATGAAGAAAACTATTTTGGTATGATTCAGAGTTCCCAACAAGATCATGAAAAATAATTCTCCTATTTTTTCTTCTAATAAACTCATATATTTATGTTATAGTTATGTAATTTCCCTTTCCCACTCTTCATATTATTACCCACAGGGAAATGGGAAATTTGAATCAACCAATAAGAATTTAGTGACTATTGTCAGGAAATTGGTCAATGAATCACAATGAAACTGGCATAAGAAATTGTATGATGCTCTTTGGGTTGATCAAATAACACCTAAGATATCTATTGGAATGTCACCATTTAAGATGGTTTATGGGATGGAGTATCGATTTCCAGTCACTCTTGAGTTACCAACCTTGCTGATGCAAGACCATCATGAGAAGAAGTTATAACAAGGTCAAGCTCTCCTCCTAATCATGAGTATGGAATTAAGAAAGGTGAATAAAATTCCTTAAGTCATGAGTGAAGGCCAAGGATACAATAGAAATTTGAAAAGTAGAGTCAAGTTGCTCAAGAATTCAAAATACAAGTTTCCCTCCATTTTCAAATTTGAACTTTTAAAGCATGTAAAGGTGTTTAGTGATATTTTCAAAGGTATGTTAGTGGTTAGATGAGTAAAATATATATCCTTGGAGTGATTTGAAGTCTATGTAATGATAAATAATGTAACATGCATTCTTAATATGCGTAAAGGCCATGAGACAAGTTAGTTAGGGTTTGAAAACATGAAAGTGAATGACTTAAAAATAAATAATTTGAATTTAGTAGTTTAGTTATCCTCCAGGGGAGTGAAGGATGAAGGAGAGGAAGGTATTCCTCATGGAAGGAGAAAGATGAGATAGGATGGATGTGGAACAATGAGGGTTTTATGAATATTTGTATGAAATAATAAAAGGACTCTATTATGATGATGAACAAATATTTATTTTAAAGTTATGATGTTGATATATGTATTTTTCAGGGTGAATTCTCCTTTATAAAGACTGTGTGGATTCATTCACTGGTTTAGAACTGTCATGATTTGAGTAGAAACTAAGGAACCTTTTAGTTTGAAATTTGAAGTTTGTAGGAACTATGACTTTCCTTTCCATTTACATGTTAAATATGATATGAAGAGTTCTTTGAGAGTAGTTAATACTTACTATAACCATATATGAAGATTGAGGTTTGATTATTTTAATCTAAATCAAGAAACTCGGTGTTTAATGGTGTGAGAATGCATTAAGACTGTATTTTTTCAAAAAAATATTTGGAGTATTGTGAATTTATGTTTTCTCTTTTCAGTGCACAAGAGATTTAGCTATAGGATTGTGAAGAATTGTTTTCATGTCATCACCTTTGTGAAAATATTTTTTTATGGTAATTAACACTTTTCTTGAGGTGCAAAGAAATCTTCTAGCATGTAAGGTCACAAAAGAATGTTTTTTTAATAACTTGTGTTCCATTAAATATAGAGAATGGTGTGTCTATAAGGTAAAGACTTGATCATTTAAGAAACTGATAACTATTAAGATCCCTAAGCCTATTATTTGTTACCTAAAAAGATGATTGAAAGCTAACCATAATTATACACAGCCTACAAGAAAAATGGTAAGCTTAAACTAGAAATATATGATTGAATATTATTTTTGCATGAAATTAAGATGTAAGAATGTGTTGTCCACTCAAAATTCCCCACTCTGATAAGAGTAAAATTTCAAAATTTTGAGTTTAAGTGTTTTTCTCTGAAGTGCCTAAGTCGTGAAATTAAAAAAAAATCTGTGTTTTGGGTCATTTTGTGTGATTTTCGGGCCTGTCGGAACTTTTTGTCCCAACTGTCCCAAGTACGAAAGTGCACTCTGTTCCCTGATCGGCCAAAATCCCCGAAGCTGTCCCATTCTCGGGCCTGTCGAAAATTTTTGTCCCAAGTGTCCCAAAACATATTGTGCGAGTTGTTCCAATTTTGGCCGAAACACCCGAACCGCGTACTACGCAATTTCATGTCTCAAATGTCCCAAAGTTAAAAAGTGTGAGCTTTCCAATTTTTGGCAAAAACTCCCGTGTCGCGTACTTCAGAGCTCCTTGTCCCAAATCGAAAAATGCAAGCTGTTTCAATTTCGCCCGAACCGGCCAAACTGCATACTCCAGAAATTTTTGTCCCGAATGTCCCAAGTCCAAACGGGCCCACTATTCCAATTTCAGCCGAATCACCTGAATCGCGTACTCCACGCATTTTCATCCCAATCGTTCCAAAAAGCATTTGTGCATCCTCTCCCTGTTTCACCCGAATCAGCCGAGCCGTGTGTTTCGCGCATTCGCGTCTCACATGTCCCAAGCGTACCAAGTGTCATTCACACTTAGTTTTTCCTGCTCACTCTGAGTATGATGCTATTCAAATTGGTGGTTGTGTATTCAATGCGCATTAAATTCATTCCTCTCTCCAAACGGCTATATAACGAGCATTTCCCCTTTGCATTTTTCGCATTGCTTCCATGCTATCTTTGCTCGAACCCTTGCAATTTGAAAACCTGCGCATGTCCCCTCCCTCTGAAACTCCTTTCCGAGCCTGGTTTGCAGCTCTGTTACTATCAATATGAAGATCAAGCTCCTGGAGGAAGCTTGGGAGAACTAAAGAAGCAGTTACGAAGGACGAAGTTCAAGACGCCAGTTACATCATTTTTCAAAGATATTCATTGTCATCCTCAAGATGAAATTTCTGGTGTGTCCCTCGTGGCAAGGACATGGCTGAGACGTGGAGGAAAATTCAGGCAGTGGATTCTGAAGACAGTGGGTCCCTCCCAGTAGCTGGCCACCTGTCTCCTTCTCCTTTCTTTTCTCTTCTTCCCATTCTTTTCGTATTCTTTGTAATTAGTTAAGGTATTGCAATTGGCAGTCCTTAACTATTCTTTAGTTAAAAGAAATGGTTACGAAGAGTAACTGACTTGTAAAGCTATATAATGGCCTTTCCACGCCATTTTGCAAGGAGGAAGAACTTGGATATTTGCTGAAAGTGTAAATAGATCTTAAAGAAATCAATACAAAAGGGATTTCCATTCTTTGTCTATCTAATTCTTGTTATCTCTGTGTTTTCCTTTAATATTGTGAAGATCATTTTTTTCCTGATTTGTTAGTCTCTCTGATTGCATACTGTTCAGTTTTGTGAATACAGTGATCTTGTATAACCAAGAAGGAACTTTGTGTCCTTGATGAATGAATCTGAAGAAGGTTATTTATGGAACTTTGTGTCTTTAAATTTAATCTCATTCAGCCAATGCAAATGATCTTGTCTTAAATTCTTTGAAACTTCACATACATAAAGAATTATTCTGCTATCTGTAATTCTAAATGTTGCTATTCTGCTCATCTTCTTATTCCCTTTCCTCATTCCTTGTGTGATTGATGATCCTTGTGGAAAACACTTTCGTAATATCCAAGTTTGACCATAGAACAATGTCCTGTACATTTGTAAATAAGTTCGTTTCTGAATAAGGGAACCTCTCCCATTAAAGAGGAGGGACTTCTTGTCCCCTGACTGTTGCTCTTCTAAAAAGTCCTATTTGACAACCAACAGTTTTTGGCGACTCCGCTGGGGAAAATCGCATTCCAATACTGCAATTTTTTGATCATCCTTTGATCTGGTGACTCCGCGTTTCACTCAAGGGAGAAGGGCCCTTGGTATCAAAGATTATCAGTTTCAGATTTTAGAGCAACAAGGTTTTCCTTTCCCTTCAAATAGAATAACTCGTTCGACGAGCACTCCACCTGTTCAAGATAGAAGTCCTACGGGTGGTATTCCTTCAGAACCTGCTAGTCCCAATCTAAGAGCTTTGATCCTAGCTAGTGTTACAGTTCCCCTCCAAGCCGTATTTCCAAGAATGGTGGCACAATTGCCATGGGGTCAATGTGTCGGGCCCCTGGCCCTTACTCAGCTTTTGCATGAGTTACCTAGAGGTAACCGAAAGAACTTCCCCAAATTTAAAGGAGATGGCAAAGTACACCCTGATGAACACATTGCAGCCTTCATAATTGCATGTGGAGTTTTGGGAGTTGAACATGAAGACGTCTCAGTAAGGCTGTTCGTTGAGACGTTACAGGATAATGCTGCTGACTGGTTCTATCACCTTCCGGCTGGTGCCATCACCAACTGGAATACAATGAGAACTCAGTTCGAAAGCCGTTTCAAGCCGGCAGAAGATGTGCATGCCCTGCTTGCCCAAATTTCTCAGATAAAGAAAGATCCATCAGAACCCATGAGAGAATTTGTGGCTCGATTCAACAGACTGATCAACAAAATTCCTGTAAATACTCGACCGGTTGATCAAATTCAAAAATGTTTCTTTCTAAATGCTCAAACGCCCAAAGTCGGTTATGCTCTAAGAAGGGCTAATCTCGGAATGTTAGTTCTGGATCAAGAACGGGTTGTTGGTGTCGAGGATGACTTGATCATGTCAGGGAAGTTGAGAAGAGATCCTCCCAAATCTAAATCTGCTGCTTCTTCCTCTTCCACCTCTGGACCCAATACTGATCCATTAGTCCAGAAACTTGCAAATGATCTAGTAGCTATAAAGAAACAATTAGCTCAGCATGCCCCGTATGCAGATGTTCCAAGAAGAAATTTTCAGCCTAGAAATCGTTTGCCTGCTCCCCACACAAGACTAGCACTTGAAGGACCTCCTGTTAAAGTTCCTGTGAATGCAACCTGTGAAGTTGAAGAGCCAGATGATGATGTGGACGATGAAGCTCGTGAGGAGTTCCTGGAGGAATTTGATGATGAGGCGAAAGAACTTGAGGGATCTCGGGTTAATTTATTTACCACCGAAGGCACTGATGATGGAGATGACTCTGATGAAGTGGTAGCAGATATGAACAGTGAATCGTTTGATGTCATGACTCGAGAACAGACAAGGCAGAAGGAGAAATAACACAGCTCATGAAGAAATCTAAGGAGCAGCTGGCAACTATTCCTGTAATTTCCAAAAGAGGATCTCCTATCCCTACCTCATCTGCACCAAAGGTAAGTCCTGTCTATCCTACTAGCAAAGTTCCTTCTTTTTCTCCTAAAGTTGATAAGCCTAGAATTCCAAATGATGATGGTCCATCCACCTCTGGATCCTTTGATATTGTTGATCACCTAGAAAGGATCAAGGTTCAAATTTCAGAAGTTGAATACTATCAAACCCATCCCAAAGCTTTTGCCAAGATGATCCAATTTGTTAATTCCCATTCCAAGACCACCTCTAAAGGCCTTTTGCCCACTCCTCCTTCTGCACCACAACCTAGTCTGGTAGCTGCTGTCACCTCGCCTGGTGACAAAATCAAGCCTTTTTATGTAACACTTCTTATAGCTAGCCATAGGCTCAGTAACTATGTCATAGATTCCGGAGCCTTAGATAACGTGATGCCTGCTAAAGTAGCTCATGCTTTAGGCTTGACCCTCACTCGTACTTATGGATCTTGCTACTCCATGGAAAGTAAGGAAGTGCCTTTGGTTGGAAGGATTAAAGATGCACAAGTGGCTTTTGCTGCTTTACCTGAAAAGAAAGTCTTGTCTACCATCCTAGTAGCAGACATTCCTCCTTCTTATGAAATGTTGCTAAGTAGGAACTTCTATAAAGATGTGGGTGGAGAGATTCAAATGGATTGGTCACATGCACTCATACCTGTCAATGGACACATGAAGAAGTTTTTGCCTGAGAAACAATCTGAGTATATTGTGCAGAAAACGGATGATCCTAAGGCACAAATACTCTATGAGGACATGGGTCATGGTAATTACATGATTCTGTCCCCTGATGAAATCCAACCCTCCAAAGCATCACCTAAAGATCCCAATGGTGTTTGGGTTTTAGAATTTGATGGAAGTTGTTCCTCAGCTGGTTCTGGAGCTGGTGTCCTGCTAGTGTCACCTGAAGGATGCCTACACCCTTTTTCATTTAATTTGCAGTTTGAAAACACTAACAATACAGCAGAGTATGAGGATCTCATTCTTAGACTGCAAGTGGCCAAAGAACGAGGTATAAAAAATATTCTGGCTCGTGGTGATGCAGAGCTGATTGTGAAGCAAGTCAGAAGCCTTTTTCAGGTAAAAAATGGGAGGCTGAAGCACTACCGGAATCAGGTTTGGGATTCAATTGAATTCCTTGATGCTTTCTCCATTAAAGCAATACCTAGAGAAAAGAACAGCAGGGCTGATTCACTGGCTGTCTCAGGATCACTACTGATTCCCCATCCTGAATTCTCCCAGGATAAGTTCACTATTGAAATGGTCCACCGGCCTAGTGTACCTGACAATACCAATAACTGGCAAGTTTTCAACGATGACCAGCATTTGCTTTCCTTCATGGAACTCAAGGGTAATTTCAAACAACTGTATTTTGAGGGAAGTGAAAACCTGCCTCGTGAGAGTGTGTCCTCTGACCATCCTGTCACCCAAGGAGAAGAAACAGATTAGGAAGGGTGCATTAAACTCAAAGGAAACAAGATTCCCAAAGGTTTGGTGAGTTTGGAGGAGTTGTTTGATAAACATGACAGATATGTGAAATCTAAAGCTTCTACTGGACCTCAGCAATCAGTTGAGTATGATAAGATTGATATAGGGAGTTCTACTGACCCCAAGCTAGTAAATATTGGAAAATTTTGCACAACCGACGAGAGGAGAAAAGCAATTGATCTTCTAAGGAGGTATAAGGATGTTCTTGCTTATTCTTATGAAGATCTAAAAGCCTTCAAGCCAAAAGATATGTAGCATTCTATTCCTCTCAAACCAGGAATTAAGCCTTTCAAGCAGAAGCAGAGGCAGTAAAATCCAAAAATAGCTGACACCATCTTTCAGGAGATCCAAAATCTGTTGAAGGCTAAAATTATTTTTCCCATTCACCATTCGACATGGATCGCAAATATAGTGCCTGTTAGGAAGAAAAATGGTGAGATCCGCATCTGTGTTGATTTCAGGAACCTGAATCAGGCTTCTCTGAAAGATAACTACCCTTTGCCTATGATGGATCAAATATTGCAAGCAGTTACAGGATCTGAAATGTTATCTATGCTTGATGGATTCTCACGATACAATCAGGTAGAGGTTGATACTGCAGATCAACACAAGACAGCCTTCACTACTCCTTGGGGTACCTTTGCCTACAAGAGAATGCCTTTTGGGCTGATTAATGCTGGTACCACTTTCCAGAGAGCTATGGATTTGGCTTTTGGAAGCTTGAAAGGGAAATGTATTGTCATATACCTTGATGACCTGACAGTGTTTTCAAAGACAAGAGCGGATCACTTCGACCACCTGGAAATGGTTCTGCTGAGATGCCGAGAGCATGGGATTTCTTTAAATCCTAAAAAATCTGTCTTCTGTGTTACAGAAGGAAAACTATTAGGGCACATCATCTCCAAGGATGGTATTAAGATTGATCCTGAATGAGTTCAAGCCATCCAGCAAATTCCTCTCCCAACTAGTAAAAAAGGCATGCATTCCTTCTTCGGTAAGATCAATTTTTTAAGAAGATTCATCCCTGATTTTGCTGAATTCACTTTGAATATTTCTCAGATGATGAAAGGGAAGAAAACATTTGGTTGGTATTCTGAAGGAAAGGAATCCTTTGAGGGTATCAAGAAAGCTATTGCTAAAACTCCAGTTTTGGCCTGTCCTGATTTCAGCAAAGATTTCATCATCTATTGCTATGCTACAGATAATACCCTGGCTGCTGTCTTAACCCAAGAAGACTATGATAAACATGAGCTACCAATTGCCTTCATGAGCTATATCCTGAAGAATCATGAGCTAAAATACACCATGATGGAAAAGCATGCTTTTGCAGTAGTCAAAGCTGTCAAGCAGTTCCGTTTCTATATCCTCAACTCTCACTCTATAGTGTTGGTTCCAGATACAACTGTTAAGTCAATTCTTACATAGAAAGAATTTGGGTCCAAGAGAGGAAACTGGGTGGCTAAAGTCCAGGAGTATGACATTGATATCAAACCGACCAAGCTGGTTCGTGGAAAAGGTCTTTGTGAGCTCATTGCTGAAGGAGCCAAACATGAGTTGCTGGAGAAGAAAGCTGACATTCCTACTATTCTATTCCTTAGTTCAGTCGATGAATGGTATTCTGACATCGCCCATTTTCTCACCTATGGGGAATGCCCCTCTCATTTAACTACTAAGGAAAAGAGGACTGTTAAATTGAGATCAGCGCAATATGCACTGTGGGAAAATGCCTTGTTCAAGCGTGGTTTATATGGGAGATTTCTGAAGTGTGTGGACAAGGAACAACAGAGAAAGTTACTCTCAACTTTTCATGATCAGACATGTGGAGGGCACTATTCATCAACAGTCACAACTCACAAGATACTCCGGGGAGGATATTACTGGCCTTCCTTGTTCAGAGATGCATCCAAGTGGGTGGATAAATGCGAGGCTTGTCAGACCTTTATGGGAAGACCTAAATTGGCCTCTTTGCCTCTCAATCCAGTTGTGATTGAGGAACCATTTCAACAGTGGGGTCTGGACTTCATTGGTGCACTCAACCCTGTTTCTAGTGCTGGTCACACTCATGTGCTAACCGCCACTGACTACTTCACCAAATGGGTGGAAGCTATTCTAGTCAAGAGCACTACTTCTGAAGTGGTATGCAACTTCATCAAAGAGAACATCTTGGTAAGGTATGGTGTACCTAACAAGATTGTAACAGATAATGCTTTGAACTTCTCCTCAACTGAGATAATGGATTTCTGCTACGGGTATGGCATCTCTCTAGCTCATTCTTCATATTATTATCCCCAGGGAAATGGACAAGCAGAATCCACCAACAAAAATCTGGTGACTATCATAAGGAAGTTGGTCAATGAGTCTCAGCGAAACTGGCATAAGAAGCTTTATGATGCTCTTTGGGCAGACAAGATCACACCTAAAAGAGCCATTGGAATGTCTCCTTTTCAAGTGGTGTATGGAGTAGAAGCTCAATTGCTTGTGACAGTGGAACTGCCAGCCTTACACCTGATGAAGGCCATTGAGGATACTAGTTTCAGTGATGCTCTGGATAAACGAATCATGTACCTGCACAAACTAAACGAGGACAGATTGGAGGTTACTGATAGGATATCTGCTCACCAGCAGAAGGTAAAGGTTCTGTTTGACAAGAAAGCTAGGTTCAAAGAGTTCCAAGTTGGAGATACCGTGTTGTTATGGGACAAAAGACATGAACCTCGTGGCAGCCATGGAAAATTTGATTCCCTGTGGCTCGGACCTTTCAAGATAAGACACTTTGCTGGTAAGAACTCTTTCTATCTTGATTACATGGATGGTTGTCCCCTCCCACTTCCTTATAGTGGGCAGTATTTGAAGTTGTTCAAGTCATAGGTGACTAGGGAGTCCCTTTGTATATTTTGTACAATGTTTTTACTTTTCTGCTTTTGGTGTGTTTTCCTTCTGTTGTTGTGTGTGTTGCCTCTGTACTGGTTTGTTTTTGACTCCTTTGCCCAATGAATAAGGCACTGGTCTACTTCACCAAGTTTGTCTAAGTTCTTGCCTTGTCTCATTCCAAGAATTTATGCCAAGTCATCCCCAGAAGGAGCCAGCTGTTGTCCACTCAAAATTCCCCACTCTGATAAGAGTAAAATTTCAAAATTTTGAGTTTAAGTGTTTTTCTCTGAAGTGCCTAAGTCGTGAAATTAAAAAAAAATCTATGTTTTGGGTCATTTTGTGTGATTTTCGGGCCTGTCGGAACTTTTTGTCCCAACTGTCCCAAGTACGAAAGTGCACTTTGTTCCCCGATCGGCCGAAATCCCCGAAGCTGTCCCATTCTTGGGCCCGTCGGAAAGTTTTGTCCCAAGTGTCCCAAAACTTATTGTGCGAGTTGTTCCAATTTCGGCCGAAACACCCGAACCGCGTACTACGCAATTTCATGTCTCAAATGTCCCAATGTTAAAAAGTGTGAGCTTTCCAATTTTCGGCTGAAACTCCCGTGTTACGTACTTCAGAGCTCCTTGTCCCAAATCGAAAAATGCAAGCTGTTTCAATTTTACCCGAACCGGCCAAACCGCGTACTCTGGAAATTTTTGTCCCGAATGTCCCAAGTCCAAACAGGCCCACTGTTCCAATTTCGGCCGAATCACCCGAACCGTGTACTCCATGCATTTTCGTCCCAATCGTTCCAAAAAGCATTTGTGCATCCTCTCCCTGTTTCACCCGAATCGGCCGAGCCGCGTGTTTCACGCATTCGCGTCTCACATGTCCCAAGCGTACCAAGTGTCATTCACACTTAGTTTTTCCCACTCACTCCGAGTATGATGCTATTCAAATTGGTGGTTGTGTATTCAATGCACATTAAATTCATTACTCTCTCCAAACGGCTATATAACGAGCATTTCCCCTTTGCATTTTTCGCATTGCTTCCATGCTATCTTTGCTCGACCCTTGCAATTTAAAAACCCGCGCATGTCCCCTCCCTCTGAAACTCCTTTCCGAGCCTGGTTTGCAGCTCTGTTACTATCAATATGAAGATCAAGCTCCTGGAAGAAGCTTGGGAGAACTAAAGAAGCAGTTACGAAGGACGAAGTTCAAGACGCCGGTTACATCAGTTTTCAAAGATATTCGTTGTCATCCTCAAGATGAAATTTCTGGTGTGTCCCTCGTGGCAAGGACATGGCTGAGACATGGAGGAAAATTCAGGCAGTGGATTCTGAAGACAGTGGGTCCCTCCCAGTAGCTGGCCACCTGTCTCCTTCTCCTTTCTTTTCTCTTCTTCCCATTCTTTTCGTATTCTTTGTAATTAGTTAAGGTATTGCAATTGGCGGTCCTTAACTATTCTTTAGTTAAAAGAAATGGTTACGAAGAGTAACTGACTTGTAAAGCTATATAATGGCCTTTCCACGCCATTTTTCAAGGAGGAAGAACTTGGATATTTTCTGAAAGTGTAAATAGATCTTAAAGAAATCAATACAAAAGGGCTTTCCATTCTTTGTCTATCTAATTCTTGTTATCTCTGTGTTTTCCTTTAATATTGTGAAGATCATTTTGTTCCTGATTCGTTAGTCTCTCTGATTGCATACTGTTCAGTTTTGTGAATACAGTGATCTTGTATAACCAAGAAGGAACTTTGTGTCCTTGATGAATGAATCTGAAGAAGGTTATTTATGGAACTTTGTGTCTTTAAATTTAATCTCATTCAGCCAATGCAAATGATCTTGTCTTAAATTCTTTGAAACTTCACATACATAAAGAATTATTCTGCTATCTGTAATTCTGAATGTTGCTATTCTGCTCATCTTCTTATTCCCTTTCCTCAGTCCCTGTGTGATTGATGATCCTTGTGGAAAACACTTTCGTAATATCCAAGTTTGACCATAGAACAATGTCCTGTACATTTGTAAATAAGTTCGTTTCTGAATAAGGGAACCTCTCCCATTAAAGAGGAGGGACTTCTTGTCCCCTGACTGTTGCTCTTCTAAAAATTCCTTTTTGACGACCAACAGAATGTAATGGAGTTTTATATCTAGCTTGCATGGATAAATGATAAGAATCTACAGCTGAGAAGTTTCTTCTTGGTTTGTGCCACACCCTAAATACTAGTCATTTACATTCTGTGAAAGGCAAATTTGAAGGATATTAGCATGAAGTGTTATTAGATGAAGTCAAATGGGAAGATTCTTTTGAATCCAATATCATTAAAAACCTATAGTTCAAATTTATAACCCTAAGCCACTCATTACAAAACATTATTGCAAAAATCAAGTCCTTAAGTTTCACTGAGATGAACAATGAAAAGGTGCTAGGGAATGAGATTTGAAACCCTTAATTATGGAAATTGTCCTAGAAAATTTGTACAAAAATTATTAGAGGAATCCTTAAGAATATTCAAAAGTAAAATTTTAGTTTCACCGGTTGTATTTGGATATTTTCTTACTAGTTGTGACTGTGATTGTGCACACAATGTGGAGACCTACTAGAAAGAATAACTCTACAAAGGAAGTTTCCTTGTCTTTTGAATCAAAACTTGAAACTTGTAGGGAAGGTAAAAATTATTAATGGGTAATAAAAACCATACTCCTTCCATCTTGAAACCTTCAACATTAAAGTTTATGCATGACAGTCCCCTAAGTAAGACCTAGTTGAGGGTTTGTAAGCTAGCGAGGAAAATTGAAGATAGAGAGAACTATTAAATGAGATAGGTCCTAAAATTTTGTATACACTTTAGGGATCATGGAAAAAATCTAATGAAGTTTATAAATTGTTATGGGTACCTTCAAATCCCTCCAAGTATGAATGTTCTAGGACACTTGTCTTAAGGAGTTAGAAGGCAGATTGAGCTAGTATGGTAAAAGTTGGTATTTTGAATTCATATAACTCCATTTTTTGGTTAATTTAATTTTTATTAAGGTGTGTGAATAGGAAATAGGAGTGGAGGTGCTACAAGGAGGTTTGAAGAGTAAAAATTTCATGTCTTGTACTATAGGCTATTCATGAAGGACTGAGGGAAGATTGGGAAAAATAGAGAAGTGCTTATTTCTATGATGTTGAATCATATTGAGGGTTTATTAACATATAATGCAAGGGCATAGTAAGGTGATTGGCTGACCATGGAAGTATTGTTTGTTATTTTTTGCTAATTTTAGGCCTTTTTAGGCTTTATTAAGAATGCCCTAATGCAAAGTTACATTGAAGTATTATTGTATGATCTTCTTGAACTTGTGAATTGGAATAAGTTAGTGTCTAGCTCTGCATCATCTGGTATCAGAGCGGGATATCTTTTAAATTCCTTTTTTTCACTAATGATTAAGATGGATAAGTTGTAGGGGTAAAAATAATAAGTTTGTAGAAGAAAGAGGTGAGGAAGAGATTTCTTAAGGTGATTGTAAAATACTTCTTGGTACTGATATTTATCTCAAATATATGTAATTGTAGGTATTTAAGCCTTGAAGAGGAATAATTTTTGTTGTGAGCTTTGAAGAGTGAATTTTTTCTTGAACTTTCAATGAAATTGCTAAGTTTTGAAAAATGAACCTTGATGTTTGAAAATTTATTTATCTTTTGAATTCTTTGATGCTTGAATATTTATAGAATATTGTTGATTAATTGATTTTGAGGAATATTTATGGCATATATGTACCTATCAGTGGTGAAAATTTGAATGGGGGACAAGTTGAAAAGCTAAGAAAGAAATTTGTCTAAAAGACTAGGGTGCAAAAGACCTAGACGAGGACCTAAAGGGACCAATAGACCAAGGTGAAAGAGACTTTTCTGAAGGTCACGTGGAGATATTGAAAGGAGATACAGACAACAAATTCAATGGATTGAAAGAAGGAAGAAGATATGATAAAGAGGAGAAAATTACAAGAGTGAAAGAGTTGTTCGTAGAGAAAGAACAAAAGTAGATAAAAGACAAGTTTGAGAGGTTATAGGAAATGATTAAGATCATGATGGGAATATAAGACAAAATATTTGAGTGGAGGTTAAAGAAGAAGGTAAATTGGCCTATCAAGCTTCTCATGAAGAATAATACAAGGCAAAATATGATGGCTTTAAAGAAATAAATAATTAAATACACTCATGAAAGCATGAAGAAATATGAGATGTTATGTGAAGAATATAATGAGGAAAGAGAGAAAAAATAATCGAAGATTAATAATACTGTTATGTGGGCCTTATGGGCTCTATTTTTATTATCTAACTCTATGTTTGAATGGATATTTCTAGGTATGAAGATAATATTGATGAACATGAAGGAAAAGACTTCATAATGGATGAGAATGAGGTCAAATTAAACACAAGTGGAATAAGATGAAGTCGATATAAGGCAAGTAAATTTGATACAAGGAAAAGAAGATAAAATGGAAGGACCTAAACCTGATCAAGAAGACTATGGATACCAAATGTCATTCTATGAGGCATGGGAAAGCTATTTGTAAGAAAAGGAAAGTGCTAGTGAGGAAGAAATGGATGATAACAATGAAATATGGAAGACATCAGATTTTTTAGGTTGGAAAATAAGATGAAAGAGGTATGAAATACACTTCTAGTGAATCCAATAAGAAGAAGGAGTTCACTAAAAGGAAACACCAAGTTTTTCATTCAAGGGAGATCATAAATCATGACTATATTGTGCCTATATGGCTTAAGGGAAATGTAAAAATAGTGAATATTAAGGAGAATGCAAGTGAAAAGCATATTTTCAAAGGTTTTGAGTCAATTTTAGAAGCCAAATAAGAAGATAAATATGATATAGGACAGATTTTAAGCTACAAGAGAAAGCAAACAGTTATGAAGACAAGAAACTAGCCTAAGCATATGAAAAACAAGAAGTGGATGGTCAAGAACAAAAAATTAAGTGAGTAAAATAAACTAATGCATGAATAATGAGATGCACACTAGTTCAAGATAATAATATGGGTTGGAAAAATCAGTCCAAGCATGGAAGTCAAGCATTTTGCAAAATAATTCACAAATTCAAGAAGAAGGCCAAGACAAACTTCAAGGTATGAAAGTAGTTTGTGAAATGTTTGATGATATAATTGCTTATGATGACTTGAAATCAATGAATGAAGAAAGGAAATAGAAATTAATATCCTTAAAATAAGTGAACAAGGAAGATACATGGGAATTTGATGAATTCTCCTATAAAAATGAAGAAATAATCTATAGGGAAAGTGAATATTTTGTCGAGGATGATCATAAAAGTTCCAAGTTTGATGAGGCCTTGGATGAAGAATATAATCTCATGTTAAGAGAATAAATGTGCATAATATAAGGGATCATTAAATCCTTATAAGTTATACAAGACAAGAAATACAACAAGGTAATTGTATTTGATGATTTCTTTCTTGATAATGAAGATTGTGTAAGTGAATTCTTAGAAATTGTGCCAACATACTCTACTAGTAAATTTGAGAAGCTTGAAAAAAAATGAGTGGATGTGTAACACCTCTTTGTCATATTTCTCAACTAAGGGTTTTTTTATCAACTCATTAATGACAGTTACTTCTTTACTAAATTAAACACACAACATAATAAACTACACACAAGAGTTATAAATTCCTTAAGTTGTCATTTACTGAAATGAGTAAAATCATTTACAACACTAGCTGAATTATTTAATTATCTTGATGCCTTCAATGATTAATTGATTATGGTAGATTAATATAAAATTAATAAATGTTTGGAATCCAACCATACAAGCTATGATAACAATGTGTGATTGTAAGGGTTCAGATCCTACTCGATCCCCTCAATGCTCCTCATGAGCTGATATAGCCAATATATCATTTGGTTATAACTTTTCAAAGGTTCATATATTGTGTATATTCTTATTATAGCCTCCTAGAAATAACAAATAAGAAATGGAGATTGAATAATTAAATCAGTCATTTACATTACCATGACCATAGTTTAGTGAATTGTGTTAGCTATCCTAGTTTATTGACTCCAAACTAGTCACATGAAACATGTCCCTCCATTCACCACACAATCGTCTCACTCATAGTATCGAGATTATTTACTTTCTTTAGTTATTATGCTCATAGTTAACAACTTAAGTATTTATTAATTTCCATTCCTATTTTCTAGGTTCATTTAGTTTACTAATACTGGTAAGTACATTTGTACTAACCAAGCATTCACAAATTGTCTAAGTACTTCATTTTTTACCACCATGATTTAGTCATACATTGATGGTGGTATGACCTAATTAAATGAAATTTTCATTTAAAGGAAAATATTCTTTATCATTTTGTTTACATCAGTTGACATATTCTTAACACCTTACTCAACACCATATATACTAAGCCTTTACGAACTGTAAGCTGTTGCTAGATTCATACCTATTTACTTATTTTTTAACAACTTTTTTTATTCATGTAAAACAAGCTCATCTTTTTATACTTAATTCCTACAAGTATGTTTTCATACTTTTATGTTGGTTTATGCCTTCTTGTGAATTAATATTAATAAGTATGTCTTTAGACATATCTATTTCCAGTGCTATGTTGTACTCCACTGTTAATGTATTAGTTTCCATCATAAAGATACCTAATTGGATTTAACATTACAATCACATTACCATATACTGATTAATTTAATGCTTATCATAATCACAAATTTATTTAGCACCTATCATCTTATGTGATTATTAAAAATCACTTCCTATATTCCTAGCTCATTCAAAACATGTTGCTTGGCTTCTAATATACTAAGTCTTTCTAAAGGGTATGTGGTTGTAAGGTAAATGCAGCATCATGTTTCCTTATTGAAACATGTATATATGTTAGTCATCATGTTTATATGGGTACAAATTTCATATTAGGGTGGTTTATCTCTTAAGTTCACTTATGTTTCTTAGTACATAACATTGTTTCCTTGTATATTCATATTATATACAGTGAATATTATCAATTCTATAGACCTCAATTTATATAATTATTTTACTGTTAGAAACCACAATATCCATATGAAACTAAGTTTTCTATCCACATTACACTAATGGTCATAACACATTCTTACAAGTTTCTATCTTCATCTTATAAAATCAGATTTAATAGTTATTTACAAATGGAAGAGACTACCAAAGATAGTTATTACACAATAAGCCCAATAACTTCCCTTGTTTATTCATGAGGGGATATTTCCCTTTAATTTAAATGCATTGGTAACTCATAAAGGTTTGTTATTACATTATTTATCATTTAATTAATTGTTAATAACAACAATACTAGGTGTCTCCATGTAGACAACTATAAATCAGAACCATCTTTCATTTTATTCTTATTTATATTTGATCTAGATAAGCTCTAAAATTACATAAAAAAAACTATATATTAACACAAAGTCACAAATGACTAGAAAATTGAAAAAATATTATAACAAGCTTATTTTCCTTTAGTTACAATAGAAATCTCCTTTACACATCATCAATTGTCAACTTCATACACACATCCAAGGTGAGAATAACAAGATATTTAGATTAACTTAAGCCAAAAGCCTTCATATATACAAGTGATTCATAACTCAAAAAGCATATACATGGTGAAAATAGTAAATTCAATTCATTCTTTCTTTATCCATCTTGAATCCCTTTTCATCCCTACAATATGAAATAATGCACGATGTCATATATGGTCAATTATATGTGAACTAGTATGGGTCCCTTAAACAAATCATATTTCAATATTAATAAGTAGTGAATATAAACAAAGTTTACCTCTACTTACTTTTAGGTTAGTTGTTAAATGAACAAATAGTGGTTTCCCTTATAGTTGAGATAAAAACTTTAGGTTTTTAGTATTTTAATAATAACTAATCATCCATTGAATATCATGTTGAACATAATTACAATCAGGAAAAAATATACTTGATACCATTATTTAGAAGTCAAGCATCTATACCAAATTACATGCCACATAATTCTGGTTTTTGTATCATAAGAAAAGAGATACTTATTGTTCCTCAAGATCAAACCCATATCACTCAATAACCCTTCCTCATGAATAACTATAAATTAGTTTAAACTGGTGAGATGAGGTTAACACTTATTAGCTTAGGAAAAAAATCTCAAGAGGGGTTCCATATATTCAAGTTCTAACTTGACTATATCAAACAACAATCAAAATTATTTGATTAGGTCGAAATGGTTCCAACAATCAATCACCCATTTCTAGTTTAATTTCAACAATAATCTCGGTGGGATATTTTATGTTATACCGTAAATCTGAAAACTACCCAAATGTACCTCAGATTCCCATATAGGTATATAAGGTCTACTAGAGCATATCCCAGCCGCATATGGAAGATTGGGTTATTAAATACCCTTAAGGGTAAACCAATATATATATATATATATATAAAGTACTCATATGGTTCTAACCCACCAATTTTTATCTAGAAAAATAGGGCCAAGCGACCGAGGTTCATTGACCACCATAAAGATCATACCAAAACACATGTCTTCCCTATAAAGGACCACACAAAACATAGGTTGTCCCTATAAACTACACAACTCAAATATTTACCTGAACGAATGGTCACATCCTTCAACCACGCTCAAAGGCAAGAACAAAATACACCCAAGCAATAAAAACAAAATGTCTTTAGTTAAGGAAACATCTTATATACAGACTACAGATAGAGGATAATTTATTTATTTTTCAATTCCAAGAGAGGAAACTAATTTTTCTTCTTTTTATTGTATAATTCATAATATCAAAGCATAAGAAAAATTTGGAATCCAACCCAATAAAATAAGAACTAAATAGTTGAAATTCAATACTTTGTAATAAATCTAATAAATATAATTCAATAAATCTAATGCAATATTTAAAAATATTTAGCAAGATTTACTCAATGCATTTTCCCTCTTTACCATGCATGGGTCGAATAAATAGACCATCTAATAACAGACCAATCAAATCTAAAATCCATCCCTTGTTTAACTTAATGAAATCTTACCTATATGGGGTTGAGGATCCCTTATTTAATTATAAATTGTCATTTTCCAAAGAATAGGGTCTAATTTTATCCTTATCCTTTGATTAGAACCCCCTACAATGGTCTAGGACCCTTTTTAATCTTTTTTAAAAAATCAAATATTTTTCATTTGACCTAAGTAGAATTATTATCAACCATAGCAATTGATAAAACAACATATGACCTTGATCAAGAAATTGAATGCCAAAATCCATGGTCTAAGACCTTTATTTAAAGCAGTGAAACCTAATTCATCTTGAATTAACATTCAATAGTATGTCTTCAAGATAAATAATCCAATTTAACAATTTTTAATGCCCTAAGAGATACTTAAGTATCCAAGAGTATAAATAGGTCCTTATTAATCAAAACATTGATATCTTGTTAAGGAGTCTCGATCAGTCCTAGATCCATATTGAGTTGACAAGTCCATTGTATCAAAATATGACCCATTGAATACTTAATCACCATAACTTTATCAAATAGAGTTAGTACCTTGCTTATTTACCATTATCTTCCCATAATGAAAATAATTAATTTTGCAACCAGTAGATAGAGGAAATTTCAGTCCAACAAGTAAAACTTTGTTCTTTTTTAATTATAACATGCCAAAGGAGTATGTCATAATCCATAATCATATATTATTTGGTTAGCATTCAACCAAAATTGATAACAATTTTTTTTTAATTAACCAACCCACATGGTTGAAGAATTTTAATGTTGTTTTCTCTAGGAGTATGTTTTATAGACCATATATTGACCTTATCCCATATTAATACTCCCTAACACTTTCAGCCATGCCTTGTTTGATGTCCTTTAGTTTATTGATGTTCTTCTACTTAAACTCAGGTATATGGAACTCTTCTGAGAAAGCATCATGCAACGTGGATAGTCTACAGAAGTCTAGTTTGGATCATATTTCTTATACCAACTATTTGCGATCCCTTGAAATGTGGTAGTGAATATTCTTTCCTTACGCTTAAGGGATGTAACCCTCTTCACATACCATAATATATCACACATGTGTACATGCTGAGTTTCATCTTCAATTCCTCTTTATTCTGGGAGACGAAGAGATGTCTCAAAATACACTTGTTGGGGTTGGTGAAGACCTTATCCATTGGATCCAGAACCTATATTACCTCTTATGTTTCCTCCACCTATAGAACCAATAGATCCACTAGATCCTAAACCACTTGATCCTCCTGATCCCCCTCCTATAACGAGGCAAAAAACTAAGAGGATACACTTCCTTGTGTCCCAATATTTTTACTAAACTAAATTCCCATAGCTTGTGAAGTTGTACTAATTCTAGACGTTATACCAATGTTCTACACATCCACATTCTGTGTTGATGATGTGCCAGAAAATATACTTCCAATTGTATCCCCAAATAACATAGATGATGATTACACCGCCATAGATGAATAAGATACTTGATTAACTCTTGAGCTTGATGGAAAATGAGCTTGTTGATACTTTGAGGAAATAGGTGAGAAACCAACTATAAATCAATTTCTCACTCATTGTATAGACCATTTCTAGCACCAAATCAGTTACATGGTCACAATTTCTGAGGAAAGGTAACTACTTCTCCCTACCTATTATGGGTTTTACTAGAGCGTCCTTTGCTTCTGGTTAGTATAGGTTAGAGTAGGTTTTATTTTAGTAAAACAAGTGTTTGTGCTCATTATGTATGTTTTCTCTTAAAACATGTATGATTTTCATTTTTGTACATAGTGTTCTGTTTCTATTCTGATGTGCTCTTCCTGACACCTTTTTTCTTTCCTTTCGCTCTTTCCATATGCCTATTTTGTTGCTTCCTAGAATGGCATTCAGTTTTTCAGCAGAGGCAGTTTAAACAGTCCATGCATAGCCTTCCACTCAAAGATTCAAGTCAGAAAATTTTTCCCATTAGAGTTTTAGTAGTTCATTTTAGAGTTCAAATAGTCCCTCAAGTGATTTCATGGATGTTCTTTAAGTTACAGATCAAGTATTCAAGTTTCCAAGCTTGACTCCATGCCCAATGAATGCTTCTAAGGCTACTGGTCTCTTCATCTAGTAGTAAAATGGCCCTCGAAAGTCACCAAAAATTTGTCCCAAATAACTCCCCTAGTTATTTAAACAACTTGTATTTTTAGTCTGACTCTAATGTTTTACATTTCAGGTTATGCACACTAAAGTTTGTTCCATTAGAAAAATTTGATTGATTGTAGTTCTTCCACGCGCCCTTGTGCACATTGCTTCTTGCTTTTATTACCCTTTTATCTTCATTATTTTGTCTCCTTCCATTTCCCCTCTATGCCTTCCTCCTTCAAACATGATTTCATTCCTATTCATTCACGCACTCCTTACGAGGATCTCTGCAAACTTACCTTCTAAATGGATAAGTCCCTAACATTCCTCTTTTGTACTTACATATAGTTATCTTCTTCACACGCCACTTTTCTTTCTATGGCCGCATGCCCTTCCTTAATTGAATGATCACGCCCTTCCCCATATTTTTCCCCTATAAGTATTCCTTCCATACACATACCTTTATTCTCATCTTCCCTCTATTTCCCTTTCACACCTCTTGTTTCCTCGTGCGTGCCTTTGTGCCTTCCTCTGTGTCATTCTATGCCACATCATCATCTTTCAGACTAGAGTGTGCAATACGTAACCAATCAAAGTGCACCAACAAGGTGCAAAATCCTAACAACCAAATGACATGTGACACGTGGTAGAAACGACAAAACAAATGAATAGTTGGTCAAATCCTTCAGTCAATCAGTGTGTGCCATGTGTTTTGCATGTCCAAATGGCTCTGAAAATCTTATGACATCTAAAAATTTTATTGTAGGGCTCATATTCTCATGCTCTCAATCTCATTTGAAATATGCTAACGTGGAATACATGTTGGACTTTTCAAAATTAGGATTTTGCATGATTTGGTAGACATAAAATAGGGAAATGTCATTCTAGTCATCAATGCACACATCTAATTGATCCAACCACCTAGATTTCTTCATATCTTTCCTTCTTCCTTTTTCTACACACCAAACAGACATGGGGAAGTACATTTGATAGCAAAGTAGGTGGATTTATAGGCATTTTTCACTTGTTGGTGGTTGAAGATTTGAATACGAATTTCTCTCTCTCTCTCCTTCTCTTCTCTCCTTCTATAAATAGTAGAGTTCTACTTTGTAAAAAGGATCTTCTTTGTTGTAATGACACCATACCAAAATGGTGGCCAACTTCCCATGGGTTTCATAACTTAGCATGGTATCTGCATTTCATTCTCACCTACTAATGTGAATGTAAATGATTTGACATCCCTTAAGTAATAGAATCATGTTTTATGGAACTCTTTTCTTCCCTTTCTTGTTTTCATTACATATCTCCTCTTTTTTTGCATTTTCTAGCATGTTGTGCATATTTCTTGCTTTCAGTGCCCATGTTCATGTGTTGATCATGCTGGAAGGAAGATCCTGGGTGTTGATTTGCAGTGTTACATTTTATACAATCTTTTCTCACTCCCTCTCTATTTTATTCTCCCTCTTTGAGAGGGATCGACCCTTTCCCTAGCACTATCGCCACCCTTCTTAGCCTAGGAATTCCCCTTTCTACACATCCTTCTATCCCTAGTACCTTGGATTTTTTATTCTAGGATTTTCTTTCTATATTAGGAGTAGTGCTAGCGTTTACAGTAGATTCAGGAACCATCCTTCTCTGGAGATCCGTCTCAAGCATGCTAGGTCCCAAAACTTTGAGATGGTTCCATTGTTATCTTCAATAACTCAGGTCTCCTAGATATGAGAAATGGGTGCACGTTTGAATGACCAATAGGTCTACCAGAGAATATCCCAACTGCATATGGAATATTGGGTTAATAAATACCCTTGAGGGTAAACCAATATATATATTAAGTAGTCATGCAGTTGGAACCCACCAATTTTTATCTAGACAAAGAGGGCCAATCAACCAGGGTTCATCAACTACCATAAAGACCATACCAAAACATAGGTCGTCCCTAAAAAATACTACACAAAACATAGGTCATCCCTATACACTACAAAAATAAAAAATTTACCTAAATGAATGGTCACACCCTTCAACCATGCTTAAAGCAAAGAACCAACATGCACCCAAGTAATAAAAAAACAAAATGTCTTTAGTTAAGAAGACAACTTGTAAACATACTACGAATAGAAGATGACCTGTTTATTTTTTAATTCTGAGATATGAAACTAAATTTTGTTTTTTTTATTGTGCAATGCATACTATCAAACCATAATAATTTTTTTTGAATCCAACCAAATAAAACCAGAAATAAATAGTTTACATTCAATACTTTGTAATAAAACAACCAAGTTTGAGTGAGAGATCCATGCCTACAAATTCCATTTGTTTTTCAAACCAGATAGAGCAGCAACCAAAAGCATTTTTTTATTTTATCAAAAGAAAAAATGGATCCAGCCATTTAGAAAACTTGAACCCATTAAACTCCCAAAAATTTCCCAAATTTTATAAACACTAAAATCACCATTTAGGTTTGGATACATTCATATTTTCTCAACACCATGATCTCAGCATGCCCTACGTGCCCTAAGTGGGCTTCAACCCTCAGTTAATTTACATGCAGAGCTCTCTCTCTCTATCAATATTTGTAATATAAAATATGAATTTAGGTTCGCATGTGGTTATCTTCCTTAGGAAGCTTCACAATTCTCAAAAACTACATGTCATTAATGTAATTAATTAACCTACAGTGCCACATAATGGCCTTAAAGTTCTCCCACCACTTTCTAGTAAATCTAATTTCATATTTAGCAAGAGTTAATCCATGCATTTTTCCTCTTTACCATGCATGGGTTGAATGAATCAACCATATAATAATAAACTAATCAAATCTAAACTCCATCCCTTGTTTAACTTAATGAAAGATTATCTGCATGGGGTTGAGGATCCCTTATTTAATTATAAATTGTAATTTTCCAAAGTATAGGGTGCAACTTTATCCTTATCATTTGATTAGAATCCTCTACATATGTTCTAGGCCCCTTTTTAATATTCTTTAAATAATCAAATATTTTCCATTCGGCCTAAGTCAAATTATTATCAACCATTATAGTTGATAAAAAAAATATGACAAGTGATCAATAAATTGAATGCCCAAAGCCATGGTCTAAGACCTTTATTTAAAGTAGTGAAACCTAATTCATCTTGAATTAACATTCAATAGTATGTCTTCAAGATCAATAATCCACTTTAATAATTTTTAATGTCCCAATAGATAATTAAGTATCCATGAGTATGAACATGTCCTTGTTAATAAACCAGATCCTGAACCACCTGATCCTCTTGATCCCCCTTCTATACCAAGAAATAGACTAGAGGATACACTTCCTTGTGTCCCAAAGATTGTGCTAAACTGAAATCCCACATTCTGGGAAGTTGTACTAATTCTAGATGTTATACCAACGTTTTGCGTGCCCATGTTATATGTTGATGACACGCCAAAAAATATACCTCCAACTAGACCCCTAAATAACATTGATGATGATTACACCGCCATAGATGAATAAGCTAATTGATTAAATTATGAGCTTGATGGAAATTGAGCTTGTTGATACTTTGAGGAGAAGGGTGAGAAACCAACTACAAATTAGTTTCTCACTCTTTCTACAGACCATGTCTAGTGCCAAATCAATTACATGATTTCAATTTATAAGGAAAGGAAGTTACTTCTCCCTTCTTATTGCAAGTTTTAGTTGACCATTCTTTCCTTCTGGTTAGTATAGGTTAGAGTAGGTTTTCTTTCAGAAAAACAAGTGCTTGCGCACACTCTGCATGTTTTCTCTTGAAACATGTATGATTTTCAGTTTTGTACATAGTTTTATGTTTCTATTCTGGTGCTCTCTTCTTTGATCCTTTGTTCTTTCCTTCCGCACCTTTCACATGCCTATTTTGTTTCTTCCTTGGATGGCATTTAGTTTTTCAGAAAAGGTAGTTTAAATAGTCCATGCATATCCTTCCACTCTCAAATTCAAGTTAGAACATTTTTCACATGAGAGTTTTAGTATTTTAGTTCATAGTTTAGACAGTCCCTCAAGTGATTTCAGGGATGTTCTTCAAGTTACAGATCAAATCTTCAATTTTCCAAGATTCACTCCATGCCCAATGGATTATTCTAAGGCTATTGGTATTTTCATCTAGAAAAAATATGGCCCCCGAAAGTCACCAAAATGTTGTCCCAAATAACTCCTCTATTTATTTATACAACTTGTATTTTCAGTCTGACTCTAATGTTTTACATTTCAGTTTACATGCACTGAAGTTGTTTCCATTGGGAAAAATTGATTGGTTGTAGTTCTTCCATGCACCTTACTTCTTGCTTTTATTCCCTTTCTCTATACATTATACTATCTCCTTCCATTTCCCCTCTATTCCTCCTCCTACGTACCTTATTTCATTCATATTCATTTGCACACTACTTACGCACATCTCTATAGACATTCCTTCCAAGTAGTTAAGTCCCTAATATTCCTCATGTGTTCTTGCATACACTTAGCTCCTTCGCGTGCCACTTTTCTTTCTACCACCATGCGCCCTTCCTTAATTAAAAGAACACTCCATTCCCCATACTTTTCCCCTATAAGTATTCATCTCATTCTTCCCACACATATACCTACGTATGTGCCTTCCCTCTATTTCACTTTCATGCCTTTTGTTTCCACCTGCATGATTTTGTGCCTTCCTTTGCATAATTTTATGCCACATCATCATCTTTGAAATCAACCAATCAAAGTGCGCTAACAAGGTGCCAAATCCTAACAACCAACCGGTGCATGAAATGTGGTAGAAACAACAAAAAAATGAATAGGTTGTCAAATCCTTCAGTTAATCAGTGCACGCCACATGTTTTGTGTGCCCAAATGGCTCTGAAAATATTATGATAGCCATTAATTCTGTTGCATTTCTCAGATTCCCACATGCTCGATCTCATTTGAAATTTGTTGACATGGGATACACATTGGAATTTTCAAAATCAGATTTTGGTGGGATTTGGTAGTCAGAAAATAGGGAAATGTCATTCTCGTCATCAATGCACACATCTAATCAATCCAACTACCCATATTTCTTTAGATCTTTCCTTCTTTCTTCTTTTACACACCAAAGAGACATGAGGAACTGCATCTGAAAAACATTACAACTAGATTTTCAAGAATTTATCACTTACTGTTGGTGGTTAAATATTTGAATCCAATTTTCTCTCTCTTTCTCCTTCTCATCCCTCCTTATTCTTCTATAAATAGTAGAGTTCTACTTTGTAAAAAGGATCCTCTTTTTTGTAATGACACCGTACCAAAATGGTGGATAAATTCCCATGGGTTTTAGACCTTGGCATGGTCAAAGAATTTTAATGTTATTTCCTCCGGGGGTGTTTTTTTATAGACCATATATCGACCTTAGCCTATATTAATACCAATTTTGTAAAGCACAATAGTCAATTGGTTACTGACAACAATTATGGGCTAACCCATGAGTTAAATCAAACACATTATACTATTCCAAATCATGGGATGCTAATTTTATCCCAAAAGGTCAACCCACCAATCTGTTGAGTAAATAATCTAATATCCCAAGATCTTACTAATGGTTTACCTTGATCAAAGGCATTGCATTTTTGTCATTACTTCTAGCCATGAAAGTAACCACAATACCTAGTATAACAAGATGCACAACAACAGACTACTGGTACATCTATTAAAATAGTCCATTAATGCCACAAATAAATCATATTTAGTTAAGTAAGTAACTCATAACACACCGCATAACTTGGTGCACAATCAAATTCATTTCTGGTCTTATACAACATTTAACAATACATTGACATCGAACATAGCATGGTGAGTAACTTGGGAGAAAAAAAAACATGAAAACATCATAAATTTTGAGTATGCCTTGTGTGCCAAATGGAAAACATTGGTATGAGGTTACATATGCAACTACAAGTAAGTGTGTGTATACTTCACATGTTATACACACACGTGTGTCTACATATATGACTCTGCAATAGGGTTTGTTCCTTAATTCACATGATCCACCCATCATTTATGACTTGTGCATTTCAATGTGGTAGACAGAAGTTGAGGGGTAGGACATACTTCCCCTCTTACTAAATCATCATCCTGATGATTTTTTCTCATTAATTGCAATTCAAATCATTCAAACACATATTTATATCTAAAAAATTAAAGAGAACAATCAACCTTTCACCAAAAAAAAATATAATTTTTTATATTTCAGTCAATCTAGACTCAATTTTATCAGTTGTAATAGCCTTTTAATGAGAAAAAACTGTCAGACAGTCAAAGATATGACATAAATTTTGTCATTACATCCAATCAAAATATGAGATATTACTTAATATAGAAGACACAAGGTCAAAAAAAAATTATGTTACGCTAAAACAATAAGGGAAACATTGTTATTTAACTCCTCCCAGGATTTCCAGCTATTTTGTGTCATTAATACACTTTCCTTTTCTAACTTTGTCTTGTTCAATTCTTTTTTTTTTAAATGCTCCCAGTGAGGTTCCATTCTATAGCTGGTTTTTCCAAAAATAAACGGTTTTGTTCTTTTCTTTTAGAAATTACAACATATTTAACTATTGTGTTTCTTCCTGACATTTCATATTTTCTGCCCCTTCTCCTTTCCATTTCCTTTTTCCTAAAATTCAATGGTGGAGATGAGCTAATGCTCTTGTTTACTTTTTCTCTTTTCGAGTCAACATTTATTGTAGATTTCATTCTAGATTTTTGGCCTTTCTACACATTACTTTCATAGTAGACAGTCTACACCTATCTACTCCACCTACCCTATTTGGGTTTTTAATTTCATGTTGGATTTAAGTTCCAACATTTGTCATCAAGATGGTTTAATAATCAAGCAACCCTCTGTTAATTGTTATCAATCAGTATAATTTTTTTACCTTGGCTAATCATGTTCACACTTTATTAATTTCTTTTAGCATCCTTGTAGTTTTGTGTGTCACAAAGGACTATTAGAGTATTATCTAACTTGTTTACTACTAAACCTAAAGCATAATTTAGTTTGGTTCATTATCCAAGGTACATTCTTCTCACATTCATTGTATTTTGTTAATAAAATTAGAATATAGTAAGTGTAACGACCCAATTAGTCCAAGAGTTGTAACCTTCAGCTCTGATACCAAAATGTAACACCTATTTTTTATGTTTCTCAACTCATTGATCACAGTTAATTCTTGATTAAATTAAACATGGAACATAATAAACTTCACACAAGAGTTATAAACCCCTTAAATTATCATACATTGAAATGAGTAACATCATTTACAGTACCCGCTAAATTATTTCAGCATTAGCTAATTATCTTGATTCCTTCAATGATAAATCACTTATAGCATATTAATGCAACATTAATTAATCTTCAGAATCCAACTAGACAAGATATGATAACCATGTGTGACTGCAAGGGTTCATATCCTAATCGATCCCCTCAATGTTCCTCCCAAGATGATATAGCCAGTATATCATTTGGTTATACCTTTTAAAAGGTTCAGAGAATGTGTATCTTCTTAGTGTAGCCTCCCGGGCATAACACAAAAGAAATGGTGATCAGACAATGCAATCACTCATTTACATTGCCACGACCATTGTTTAGGGCATCGTGCTTGCTAACCTAGTTTCATTACTGCACACTAGTCACATGAAACTTTTCCCTCCATTCACCAAATAATCATCTCATTCATAGTATCGAGATTCTTTCCTTTCTTTAGTTATTATGTTTATAGTTAACAACTTAATCATTCATTAATGTCCATTCCTATTTTCTATGTTCATTTATTTTACTAATACTAGTAAGTACATTTGTACTAACCAAGCATTCACAAATTGTCTAAGTACTCCATTCCATACCATCGTGATTTAGTCATACATCAATGGTATTATCACCTAATTAGATGACACTTCCATTTAAAGGAAAACAATCTTCATCAATTTGTTTTCATCTATCAACATATTCTTGACACTTTGCTTAGCACCAAATATAATAAGACTTTATGAAGTGTAAGTTATTCCTGTAGAGGTATAGTATTTGATTCACCTTTAGTTTCATATCTATTTAATTATTTTTTAACAACTTGTTTATTCATGTAAAACAAGTTCATCTTTTAATACTTAATTCCTACAAGTATGCTTTTGCACTTGTATTTTGTTTTATACGTTCATGTGAATCAATATTAATAGGTATGTATTTACACATAGTTATTTTCAGTGTTATGTTGTACTCCACTGGTAATGTATTAGTTTCCATCATAATGATACCTAAGTGCATTTAAAATTGCAATCACATTACCATATAATGATTAATTTGATGATCATCATTATCACATATTTATTTAGCACCTATCATCTTATGTGATTATAAACAACAAGTACTTCCTTTATTCCCAGCTCATTCATAACATGTTGCTTAGCTTCTAATATACTAAGTCTTTTTAAAGGGTATGTGGCTTCTAGGTAAATGCAAAATCATGTTTCCTTACTGAAACATGTATATATATTATTCATCATGTGTGTATGGGTACAAATTTCATATTAGGGTGGTTTATCTCTTAAGTTCACTTATGTCTCTTAGTATATAACATTGTTTCCTTTTACATTCATATTGTATACAATGAGTATTATCAATTCTAGAGCCCTCAATTTATATAAGTAGCTTACTGTTATAAACTTCGATATCCATATGACTCTAAGTTTTTTGTCCACATTACACTAGTGGTCATAACACATTCTTACAGTTTTATATCTTCATCTGATAAAATCAGATTTAATAGTTATTTACAAATGGAAGAGACTATCAAATATAGTCATTACACAATAATCACAATGACTTCCCTTTTTTAATTCATAAAGGGATATTTCCCTTTAATTAAATGCAGTGGAAACTCATAAAGGTTTAATATTACATTTATTTTTCATTTAATAAATTTTTTATAACAACAATACTAGGTGTCTCCATGTAGAAAAATATAAATCAAAACCATATTTCATTTTATTCTTATTTATAGTTAATCTAGATAAGATCTAAAATTACATACAAAAAATCTAAATCTTGACACAAAATCACAAATGACTAGCAAGTTATACATATATTGTAACAAGCTTATTTGCCTTTAGTTATAATAAAAAATTCCTCTACACATCATCAATTGTCAGCTTCATACACACAACAAAGGTGAGGCTAAAAAGAGAGTCAAATTCACTTAAGCCAAAAGCCTTCATATATACAAGTGATTCATAACTCAAAAATAACATTTCAATACATTCATGTACATGGTGCAAATAATAAATGCAAGTCATTCTTTCTTTATATGTCTTGAATCTGTTTTCATCCTTGCAATTTGAAATAATTCATAATGTCGTACATAGTCAGTTATATACAAATTGGCATGAGTCCCTTACACAAATCATATTGCAATATTAAGAATTACTGAATATAAATAGATTTTACCTCTACTTCATTTTAGGTTAATTGTTAAATTGAAAAATAGTGGTTTCCCTTATAATTGAGATAACATCTTTATTTGTTTATTATTTTAATAAAAAAAATCATCCATTGAATATCATGTTGAACATAATTACAATCAGGAAAAAAAATTCTTTATGCCATTAATAAGAATTCAAGCATCCATACCAAATTACATGCCACATAATTCTTGGTTTTGTATCATAAGAAAAGAGATACTTATTTTTCTTCAATCTCAAACCCATATCACTCAATAACCCTTCCTCATGAATAACTATAAATTAGTTTAATCTAGTAAGGTGATGTTAACACTTATTAACTTAGGAAAATAATAAAATAAAAAAATATAAGAGGGGTTCCATATATTCAGGTTCTAACTCAACTATATCAAACAACAATAAAAATTATTTACTAAGGTCTAGATGGTTCTAACAATCAATCACCCATTTCTGGTTTAATTTCAATGGAGAGCTCAGTGAACTCTTTACTGTAAATCCAAACACTACCCAAATGTACCCCAGATTCCCATAGAGGAAGATAAGGTATTCTAGAGCATATCCCAACCACATATGGAAGATTGGGTTATTATACACTCAAGTATAAACCAACACACACACACACACACACACACACACACACACACACACACACACACACACACACACACACACACACACACACACACACACACACACACACACACACACACACACACACACACACACACCCACCCACCCACCCACCCACCCACCCACCCACACTCACTCACTCACTCACTCACTCACACTCACACACACATTAAGTAGGCATCCAGTTGTAACCCACCAATTTTTCTCTAGAAAAAAAGGGTCAATTGATGGGGGTTCATTGACCACCATAAGGACCATACCGAAACATAGGTCATCCATACAAAAGGCCACACAAAACAAAATTCATCCCTATAAAATTCAAAACTCAAAAAATTACCTGAATGAATGGTCACATCCTTCAACCATTCTCAAATCCAAGAACAACATTCACCCAAGTAATAAAAACAACACTCTTTAGTTGAAAAAATAGTTTGTATACATACTACAGATAGAGGATAATTTGTTTATTTTTCAATTCCTATATAGGAACTAAATTTTTTGTTATTTATTGTATAATTTATACTATCAAACCGTAAGGAAATTCTTTAATACAACCCAATAAAATCATAAATAAGTAATTGGGATTCAATAATTCATAATAAAATAACCAATTTTGAGTGAGAGATCCATGCCTACAAATTCCATTTGTTTTTTGAACCAGAAGGAGAAATAACCAAAAGCATATGTTTATTTGATCAAAAGTGAAAGTCGATCTAGCCATTTAGAAAACTTGAACCCATTAAAATCCCCAAATTTACCCAAATTTTATAAACACTAAAATCACCTTTCAGGTTTATAGACATAAGGATTTTCCCAGCACCATTATCTCACCATGCCATAAGCTGGCTTAAAAACTCAGTTAATTTAAATGCAAATCTCTCTATCTCTTTCTCTATCAAACTTTGCAAAAAAATTACTAAATAAAAGATGAAGTTAGGTTTTCATGTGGTTAGCTTCCTTAGGAAGCTTCACAATTCTCAAAAACTGCATGTTATTAATGTAATTAATTAACCTACAGTTCCACATAGTGGCCTCAAATTTCTCCCACCACCTTCCACTAAATGTAATGTCATATTTAGTAAGAGTTAATTAATCCATTTTCCCTCTTTACCATGTGTGGGTCAAATGAATTGACCATATAATAATAGACCAATCAAATCTAAACTACATCCCTTGTTCAACTTAATGAAAGCTTAGCTGAATGGGATTGAAAATCCCTTATTTAATTATAAAATATCATTTTCCAAAGAATAGGGTCTAAATTTATCCTTATCCTTTGATTAGAAGCTCCTACATATGGTTTAGGTCCCTTTTTAATCATCTTTAAACAATCAAATATTTTCCATTCAACCTAAGTCAAATTATCGTCAACTATAGCAATTGATAAAAAAAAAATGACTTGATCAAGTAATCAAATGCCAAAATCCATGGTCCAAGACCTTTATTTAAACTGGTGAAATCTAATTCATCTTGTTAACATTCGATAGTATGTCTTGAAGATGACTAATCCACTTTAACAATTTTTAATTCTCCAATAAATAATTAAGTATCCATGAGTATGAACAAGTCCTATTTGATCAAAACATTAATCTCTTTTCAAGGAGTCATGATCGGCCCCAAATCCACATTGAGCTTACAAGTTCATTCTATCAAAAGATGACCCATTTTATGTTTAATCATCATAACTTTATTGAATAGCATTAGTACCTTGTTTATTTACCATTATCTTCCCATAATGAAAAATAATATATTTTACAACCAATAGATAGAGGAAATTTTAGTCTAACAAGTACAAATTTGTTTTTTTTAATTATAACATGCCAAAGGAGTATGTCATAATCCATAATCATATATTTTTGGGCCGGTATTCCAACAAAATTGATAACAAAACAAATTTAATTAACCAACCCACATGGTCAAATATTTTTAATGTTATTTATTCCATGGGTGTTGTTTATAGACCATATATCGACATTATCCTATATTAATACCAATTTCGCAAAGAAAAGTAGTCAATTGGTTACTGATAACAAGTATGGGCTAGCCCATGAGTTAAATCAAATGCATGATACTATACCAAATCATATAATTCTTACTTTTATCCCAAAAACTCAACCGACCAATCCGTTGAGTAAATAATCTAATATCCCAAGATCTTACTAAAATTTTACCTTGATCAAAGGCATTGCATTTTACTTGTTACTTACATCCATGAAAGTAACCATATTACCTAGTATAGCAAGATGCACAACAACCTAATACTAGTACATCTATCAAAACAGTCCACTAATTCCACAAGTAAATCACATTTAGTCAAGTAAGTAACTCATAACACACTACATAGCCTTGTGCATGATAAAATTCATTGCTGGTACAACAATTAACAATAAATCACACATAGCATTTTAAGTAACTTGGGAGAAAAAAAACATGAACATGTCATAAATGTTGAGTAATCCTTGTGTTTTGAATGACAAACATTGTTATGGGGTTACGTATGAAACTTCAAGTAAGTGTGCATATCCTTCATAGGTTATGCACATGCATATGTGGCTGCATATATGACTATGTAACAGGGTTTGTCCCTTGATTCACATGATCCACCCATTATTTATGAATTTTCTATTTCAACGAGGAAGATAGAAGTTGCAGGGTATGATAGGATGGTAGTGAATGATGAGTTTATGAAGAATGATTATCATTTTTGCATGAGAAAATAGATAAACTATTTCCAAATTTGTCTAGTGTAATGGAAAATGAAGAGAAAAGGGAAGATAAATCTAAGAAGAAAATTATTTCTTGGAAAAAGAAGAACAAAAAAGAAGAAGATACATATTTGAGGAATTTCGAGGTAGTGAAGAATGATAGAGAGATAAAAAAGATAAGAAAATGCAAAATTTGGCAAAGAATAAGATGATTACATGAAGGAAATTCACTACAAATGATTAAAAGAGGTGATGTAAGATGAAGAAAAATATATATTTTTTATTTTTATGTTTGTGTGTGTAGGTATGGTGAATGAAAACATGAAGATAATGGAGATAAAGATGTAATTCAAGAAGCAAAGAAGAAATACCAAATAAAGTGCAAGGATAAAAGATAAGCTATGGGACCCAGGTGGCTATGAAACATATAATTAAAATGATATTGGAAAGAGAAACGATAAATAATAAAAATAAAATAAAGACTCGGTTAAAGACATGATTACTCAAACAAGCTTTGTGAAGACTTTTTTTCACCACCTTGGGTGTATGATGCAGGAGCATCAAGGGAAGAAGTTATTAAAAATTCAAAATCTCCTCCTAATCATTAGTATGGAATCAAGAAAGGTTAGTAGTAGTCCTTAAGTCATGAGTGAAGACCAAGGATACAATAGCAAGTGGAAAATTAGAGTCAAGTTGCTAAAGAATTCAAAATACAAGTCTCCCTCCATTTTGAAATTCAAAATTTTAAAGCATGTAAAAGTGTCTAGTGAGCTTTTCAAAGGTATGTTAGTGGTTAGATGAGTAAAATACATATCCTGGGAGTAATTTGAAGTCTATATAATGATAAATAATATAACATTCATTCTTGATGTGTGTAAAGGCCATGAGATAAGTTATTTAAGGTTTGAAAATAGGAAAGTGAATCAATTAAAAAGAAAGAATTCAAATTTAGTAGTTTAGTTGTCCTCGAGGGGAGTGAAAGATAAAGGAGATGAAGGTATTCCTTGTGGAAGGAGAAAGATGAGATAGGATGGATGTGGAATAGTGAGGGTTTTATGAATATTTTCATGCAATAATAAAAGGACTCTATTTTGATGATGAACAAATATTTATTTTGAAGTTAGGATGTTAATATATGTATTTTCAAGGTGAATTCTCCTTTATGAAGACTATGTGGATGCATTCACCAGTTTACAAATGGTATGATTTGAGTAGAAACTAAGGAAGCTTGTAGTTTGAAATTTTAAGTTTGTAGGAAATGTCACTTTCCTTTACATTTGCATGTTAAATATGAAATGAAGATTTCTTGGAGAGTAGATACTACTTACTAGAACCATATATGAAGATTGAGGATTGATTATTCTATTTTTAATAAAGAAACTCAGGGTTTGATGGTGTGAGAATGCATTAATACTGTGTTTTTCCAAAAAATATTTGGATTATTGTGAATTTATGCCTTCTCTTTTCAGTTTATATGATATTTAGCTATAGGATTGTGAATAATGGTTTGCATGCCATCACCTTTGTGAAAAAAATCTTGTCTGGTAATTAACACTTTGTTTGAGGTGTAAAGTAAGCTTTTGGTATGTAAGGTCACAGAGAATGTTTTTTTGTAACTTGTTTGCCATTAAATGTAGTGAAAAGTTTATTTATAAGGCAATGAGTTGATCATTCAAGACACTGATAACTAGTAAGATCCCTGAGCTTATTGTTTGTTGCCCAAAAATATGATTGAGAGCTAACCATAGTAATACATGACCTACAAGAAAAAGGGTGAGCTTAAACTGGAAATATATGATCAAAGATTACTATTGTATAAAATGAATATGTAAGAATTTAATGGAGTTTGATATCAGGATTTGGTGGATAAATGATAAGAACTCACAGCTGAGAAGTTTCTTTCTCGTTTGTGTTACACCCTAAATACTAGTCATTTAAAGTTTATGAAAGTAAAATGTGAAGTATATTAGCATGAATTTTCATTAGATGAATTCCAATAGTAATATTATTTTTAATCCAAGATCATTAAAAACCTAAATCTCAAAATTAAAACCCTAATCCACTCATTACAAAAATTTATTACAAATATCAATTCCTCAAGTTTCACCGATTTGAACAATGGAAGGGTGTTAGGGCATGAGATTTGAAACCCTTAATTGTGGACACTGGCCTAGAAATTTTTTACAAACAATCTTATAGGAATTTTCAAGAATATTCATAAGGAAAATTTTAGTTTCATCAGTTGTAATTGGATATTTTCTTACCAATTGTGATTATGACTATGCACACAGTGTGGAGACCTATTTGAAAGGCTTACTCTACAAAGTAAATTACCCTTGTCTTGTGAATAAAAACTTGAAACTCATAGGGATGTTCAAAATTATTAATGTGTGATTGAAACCATATTCATTCCATCTTGAAACATTCAACATTAAATTTTATGCATGACAGTCCCCTTGGTAAGACCTAGTTGAGGGTGTGTAAGCTAGGGTTGAAAATTGAAGATAGAGAGAAAAATAAAAAGAGATAGGTCCCAAAATTTTGTATACACTTCAAGGATCACAGAAGAAAAATAATTAATTTTATAACTTTTTTTGGGTACCTTCAATTCCCTCAAAGCATGAATTTTCTAGGACACTTGTGTTAAGGGGAGTTAGAAGGAAGTTTAAGCTAGTGTGGTGAAAGTTGGTATTTTGAATTCCTAGAACTCCATTTTTTGTTTACTCCAAGTTTTACTAAGGTGTGTGAACAAGACATAGTATTGGAGGTGCTATATGGAGGTTTAAAGAGTAAAAATTGCATGTCTTTGACTAGAGGCTAGGCATGAAGGACTAAAGGTAGATTGGGAAAAATAGATAAGTGACTTATTTATGTGATGTTGAATCATATTGAGGGTTGATTAACATTGAATGCAAGGTCCACAGGTAGAGTAAGGTGATTGGAGGACCATGTAGGTATTTTTTGTTAGTTTTTGCTAATTTTAAGACTTTATAGGATTTTCTAAGAATCCTCTAGTGCAAAGTCACATTAAAGGATTGTTGTAGAATATTTTTGAACTTGTGAATTAGAAGAAGTTAGTTTCTAGATTTGCATCACTTGTAATTGGCTAAAGCTATTGAAGATGAACAATTCAAGGATGCTCTGGAAAAGAGAATTATGTTCTTGAACATGTTGGAAGAATAAAGGACTCAAGTGGTTGATCACATTTTATCTCATCCACAAAAGCTCAAGTAGCTCTTTGACAAGAAGGCTAAGCCCCGTGACTTATAAGTTAGATATATTGTCCTTCTCTAGGAGAAAATGAGAGAACCTCATAGGAGCTATAGTAAGTTTGAATAAATTTGGCATGGTCCATTTTAGATTCAACACTTTTCTAGTGAAAAATATTATTATTTGGCCTATATGGATGGGAATTTTCTTCCATTTCCATATAGCAGACAATATCTCAATTTTTTGAAGTATTGAGTGGGTTTTGGTCCCTTATATATAGATTACTACATATTTTTTGTTTTGCTTTTATTTTTTTTTGTGATTATGTGTGTGCATTTGGTTCTCTTCTATGCATCTAATTTAACAAAAATAGAATAATGTTAAACCCTAATTACAGATTAACTAGTAGAAATAATAAAGTATAGCTACTAGATACAATTTGACACAAGAAATAATCTAATAAAATATAAAACCTTAAGTGTAAGAGAGAGAGAGAAGGACTTAGATGATTTTTGATTGATCTGAAACTGGTGAAGATTAGGAAAACTAATGAATAGGAAGATAACACTGCCAAAATCACTCTGTATAAATTCTGGAGTTGTTAGACAGAGCTGGACTAGGGCACCTGGGCTAGGGCGAGGGCACTTAGGTGCCAGAGACCTCTACTAGGTACCCATGACTACGCAGATGATTGGAATCTAATTTTTCTAGTGTCACACAAGTGTCACTGATATTCATTGTTGGTCACCTATATGTCGAACCTTGATCGATGGATGTACTTGTAACCTAAAAAAAGATGTTCACCTGCAAAACCCACAAAACCGCATCAAATCCAAAAAAATATAAAATATGGAGAGTCAGAATGACCCTGACGGTCACCCAACTAAGTGAACTTACGACTGAGCACTGCACAACATTTAAGACTTCATGTAGTTCTTGTGAGTGTGTGAAATAAATTTTCCCTAGGATTCCCGACTACAAGCTACACTTGATAGCAGATTAGATCTAGAATGTAACAATATATAGCATGTGTGGATAAAATAATGAAATTCCCCTTCCTATGCAGTGTATGTAGAAAATGCAGTCCCTTTTCCCTTGAATGGTTGCTAGATGGATGCCTTTAAGTGCTTTGAATACCTTTGGATGCAAGCTTAGGTGATAGATAGTAATGCTTAGAGTTAGATCCCTTATTTTGATCACATGGTTATGTATTTGTATGATTCCTTTGTTTAAATTTTGTAATTCACAAGTGGAAGGCTAACACATAAGAAAATAAGATGCCCAAAAGATAAAATAGGCCCAAAAAGAGTGATTAAGATGTAAAGAGGTCAAGGGTGCCCACAAGGGACAAGGGCATCTGGGCACTGACATCCTAGCTAGGTGTTGGTGTCTAAAGTCATAAAAGATAGGAAATTTAAGTAATGAATTGGTTGTAGGGTGTGTAAAACCAAATAGAAAACAAGTAATATAGACAAAAGGTCAAAGATAGTTATCAATTACTGGTTTTTTCACGTAGGAAATCATGTAAATACTAGTATGTTTTTAGAGCCAAGTGCATGATTTTGTATTTACATTTTCCCCCACTTTATGTTGTTGAGTGAATACTCAAGATTATAAAAAAGTTAGAATATGCATACCTTTTTTCCTATAGAGTGTGATGGCAATAGTGTTCTAAAGAGACAAGTGAAAGTGTGAAGTGATAAAAATGAAGCATGGAAACTAAGAAAGAGGAAGTGACCCTAGGTGTAAAGTGTATTCTGTTGTACCATGTTATACATGTTATTGTACTTAATTTAAGGTTTCTTCTTGTTGTGTATTAAGGAAGGACTTGCAAAATAAGAGTGAAAAAGTATTCAAATATGTGTATATGATTTTTTTGCTAAGTATGTAAAACTATGTGAAAATGTGTCAAAAGGAAGGTGTGCACCTAATTTGTGAAGAGTGAAAAGGATAGAAAATTTCCTAAAATGTTGTAGAAGAGCAATTCTTTTTATATCATGCCGAGTTCAATTTTTTTGGGTGATCTCATGCCAAGTGCACGTCTTTTGGGTGATCTCATGCCAAGCATGAGTTTTTTGGGCGATCTTAAGCCACAGAAGAAGAGTGTCAGGGAGATAGGTCTAGTGTTACTCTTTTTCCATGATTGTTTCCTAAATAAACACCATTACAAATGGTACATCTCATGTTATTCCATATTGCTCCAAAATATACCAAATTATTCCAGTTAAAATGATTGTAGGAGATTGGTTTTAAAATTTGTACTGAGGCCAACGCTTGACCCTGTGAAACTACTCTATAAAATTCCATAGATTGTGTTAATTTGAGAAAGTGATTGTAAATGCTCCCAAGACACAGGTGCCCAAGAGAGGACATAGATTCCTAGGAACTCCTATCTAAGCCTAGGTACTGGTGTTTGTTCTATGTTGACGCCCAAGTCATATTATGGGTTGTTTTGTGAACTGTACCTATATTTTATTCATATATTGTGTAGTTCTATATCATAGCTATGAGCTTCTCTATGGGGTGACTATTTCACCCAATGTATTCCCCCTCATTTTGGGTGCATGTGACATTGATAGGAGCATGTGGTCCAAAGGATATCACCTAAAGTTGAGCTGAAGTGGATACCCTATAGGGGGAGGGGATGTGCACGGTATAAACCAAGGAACATGCAAACAAAATGGCTAGAAATATGTGTTAGTATAATCAAAGAAAGCATGTATATAGAAGACACTGCACTAAGTAAGGAAGAAGATAAGATAGACCAAAAAAATTGGGTTTTAGACATGGGAAATTACTCACAATGTCACAAGATAATCAGATTTGAAGCGGCCAAAATTATATAGTGTGCACATAAGACAAAGGGTATAGACATTAAACAATAGCATACAATGAAAAACATTAGCAAGTAAGATAAATCAAACAACCATGTTGGCATATAGTCCTGTAAAGAAAATGTTGCACATGAACCACCCATTAACATCTAAGAAATATCAAAAGTATGTCAAGATGTGTATGTATCAATGTAAGGTGATGTGCTAGTAAAAATAGGAAGTAGTATATAATGGAACAATATCACATGTGATGTTTGAGAAATTAGATTCCCTAGGAGCCTTGGTGAGACTAGTAAAATTTATTCTGCCAAGTATCATTGTTACGTGTAGAGAGCTATAGGATATCTTCATTCACTTAAGAATACCAAGTGAACACGCATGTGTATATAGAAAATATATTGACATAATAAGTATCTATCTTGTATGAAATAAAATTGTACATGTAAGCAGAAGAAACCAAGAGTATGTGCAACCACAATATGTAATAAAGTGTGAATGAGTGAAATGGAATGGTATACCATGTGTGAATGTGATAGGAGTAGCGTTCCCCTATCAAATATGTATGTATGAGATGAGGTTCATTTAGAAAATACCCATTTATAGTCAAGAATGAACCATAGAACAATAGTGCTTCATCAGAAAATGGTTTGAGAATTGATGCTAGAAAGATAGATCATGAAGTAAAGAGCTTGAAAAGTGAAAGAGGTGAGGTTCATTTCAGATTTAGGCCCTCAAAATTCAAATATTAGTCGTGGAACTATAGTGTGTCATAGGGAAATTTTTTTAAAGCGTATGCTAGAAATATGTATCATGAATAAAACAGCATTAAGTATAGAAAGGTGTGAGGTTCATTTTATAGTTAGACCCTCAACATTCAAGTATGAACCATGGACATAGAGTGTGTCATATGGTAATGATGATACAAAGTGTATCATGGTCTATAATATTTCTTAGAGATATAATTTATGAAGCAAAGAGTGTGATAATGGATAAACTAGACAAATTATTATGCTAAGAGGGGGGGCAAGTAAGAATTATGCTCCCAATTATATGATGTAGAGAAGAATCAAGTAACAAAAATACAATAATGTTAAACCCTAATTGTAGAGTAACTAATAGAAACAATAAAGTACAGCTGTTAGATACAATTTGACACAAAAATTAATCTAATTAAATATAAACCCTTAAGTGAGAGAGAGAGGACTTGAATTTTTTGTGCTTGATCTGGGACTAGTGTAGACTTGGAAAATTGATAAACATGAAGATAAAATTGTCACAATCACTCAGGATAAATTCTGGAACTGTTGGACAAAGCTAGACTAGGGTGCCTTGGCTGGGGAGAGGGCACTTGAGCCCCATAAATCTCTATTGGGTTCCCTTTACTACGTAGATGGTTGGAATATAATTTTTCTAGTGTCACACAAGTATCACTGATATTTTTTTTTGGCCACCCATATGTCAAACCTTGATAGTTAGATGTACCTTTAACCTGTAAAATAGATGTTCACCTACAAAACCCACAAAACTGTAGAAAATCTAAAAAATAAATATGTAATATGGGGAGTCATACTAACCCTAGCGGTCACTCGACTGGGTAAAATTATGACTGAGTGTTGCACTGCATCTCAGAATCCATGTAGTTCTTATGATTGTGTGAAATCATCATTGCATGGGATGCCCTAGTGCAAGTTACACTTGATAGCAGGCTAGATCTATAATTTAACAATGTATAACATGTGTGGAGGGAGTAATTACCTTTCCCTTCCTATGCAATGTATGAAGAAAATATAGTCCCTTGTCCCTTAAATGGATGTTATATGGATTCCTTTGAGTGTTTTGGATTCCTTTGAATGTAATATTAGGTGATATATAGTAATGTTTAGAGCTTGATCCTTTATTTTGATCACACAGTTATGTATTTATATGATTCCTTTGTTTGAATTTGTAATCGACAACTGAAAGGACAACCCATAGGAAAATAAGATTTATGAAAGATAAAAGAGGCCCAAAAAGAGAGAGTAAGATGTAAAGAGCTTAGGGGTTGTAGGGAGTGTAAGACCAAATAGAAAACAAGTAATACACAAATAATGCCAAATATAGTTGTCAATTAGTAAATACTAGTATGCTTTTAGGACCTAGAAATGTACCCTAGTTTGTAATTTTGTGTCGATAGTATCTATTTCTACTCTACCTAATGGATTTGCATTGGTATTATGAACCATGAGATTTTAGAGTTCTTTTTTATCCTTGTTTGAGCTTTGTGTCAAGCCAAGTGAAGCCCTAGAAAGAGCCAGTTGTTATTATGGACCTAGAAAATGTGAAATTTTTGAAAAAATTTAACTTTTGGCTAAGTTGTTTGCCTTTCTTAATTTCCTTCTTATTGATGCAAAAAATGAGGGAAAATTTCCAGTAGTTAAACTTTTTGAGTTATTTTGGGATTTGATTAGATCAATCAAAAAAAATTTGAATAGGAGGAATAGTTCCATTATTCCTCTTATTCCTCGTATTTCCACTTGGGCCACTTTTTATGTTTGAATTGGGTAAATTGGGTCTTGTTGGAACTTGTGGAATAGTTCCTAAGTTCTTCTTGGTCACAGATTCCCCACATGACCTGATTCACCACTTTTCATTGTTCTAATTGGTTGAATCAATATTTTTGGGAATGGTTGGAACATCAAGCTCTACTCCTTTGTGCCTCTGGTTTTCCGCATACCCATTTCATCTAATTCCCTTCCTCTCATCGGCCAAATTAGTAATTACAGGAACTTTAGGAAGTTGTGGAATAATTTCTTCTTAGCTGTTTATTCTCTGCAATCCTGATTTACCTACTTTAGACTGAATTTAGAGTTGTGTAGCTTGTGTTCTATTTGTTCTTCTCACTCCCATCATAACTGATTTTAAAGTGAAGGTGGAATTTTATTGTAATTTGTTCCCATGGGTCTATTATCACTTGATTCATCAATTTTTGTTTTAATATAGGAGATTGTATTGCCAAACCTGACCTTTGTATATATCCTTCCCCCACTCTATTAACTCTCAATTTTATATTGAACTTGTCTATTTTTGAGTCGAATTTCATCCCTTCCCCACATGTTAAATTTATAATTTCCCCATAACTTATTCATTTCTCATCCGAATTCAAAGTGCATTGGAATGATTGTGAAGGTTTCGTCGTTTACAACTAAAATCTGAGTGATTTTATGGTGTAGACACATAACTACAACAACCTTCTTATAATTATTGCAAGGCTTTCAATAATCAAATTCTCCTTTCTTGGCATATGGAGGTTCATTAAAGGTTAAAAATGTACTTATCTAGGCTTGTAAATGTAAGAATTGAATTAATTACCTCTTGGAAGGTTTCTTAACTTCATGTCTTGCTTCATGTTCTTCAAAGACTCTAGAATAATCAAATAAATTGAAAGAAAAGGATCAAGATTCTAATCCTTCATTTACTTACACATCTTGCAATGCATTTCCCTCAAGACATGCTCTTAATTTGGAAATTCACTTGACCTCATTTTCTTCCTTACACCTCTCATCTGAAAACCTACTCTCACTCTCTATTCAATCATCAATTATCCACAAAATTGATATAAAAAGTGTCAAAATTCAACCTTTCACCATGTTTCTCCAATTTTCTATTTAGCCTCTCAAGACATTACCCTCTGCTCCAATCAATGTTGAAGTAGGTTGGAAAAAACCCCAGTGATTTAATTCCACTATTAGTTAATCTTCTTCATGACCAATATATTTTCAAAAATTTGAGATCATATTCTTTGTATTATTCTCTATACACCACCTTTTACATTCTTTTTGACAAAACCTTAGTAGACCAGTCTCTCATTATTGTCAAGCTTAAAATATTATAAATGGGTTTTCAACACAAGGAATAATGTTCCAAGTTTCCTTTAGAGGGTTTAAAATGTATATAAATTTTCAAATCTCTAATCCACCTCTATGTCATAATTCCTTTGTAATCAGGGTCCTTGAGATAGGTCTTGATTGTGTCTACTAGTTTCTTGGTCCAACTTTCAAAGAAATCAAATAAGGGAAAGCTTTTCTTGACCTAAATTCCTTTTCAACATTTAGCCTACCCACAAATATATTTTTTTACCAAATTTGAATATTTTTTTTGATGCATTCAAAATATGTTGCAATTCTTCATACTTTAAACCCTAGTCATGTATAGAGGAACCGAAGGGAAGGAAATATGCTATAAAAACCATTACATCAACTTTTAAAGCCAAAATTCTTTCCTAAGGACCTATCCAGAAGTGTTATAAAAGTTGAATTTACCAGTAGAGTCTCTTGAGCACGTGAAATCGGTATTTTCATGCATTCTTCATTTTCCTTCCCTGTAGCATACACACAGTCACCTTAATAAGTCATTTAAACCCTAGTGTTACCTTCTTCTTCAAAGTAATTGATATATTGATATTAAATCACCTTGCATGTAACCCCTCTTCTTCTCACTGAAGGTAGGTGGTCATCCTAGTACTCCCTTTAAATATAAAAAATCACATTCCCAACTCCTTAAGTTCATAGTTACAGTCCTCCTACTCATTTTATTATCAATATAAAACACAAGAAAAACCCAAAAGAAACTATTTCAATAAATTCAATATAATTCCACTCCTCATAATTCCATCAAGAAGTCACAGTCATGAGTTTAGGGTCTTTTTATGAGGATCCTCGTGTTATGCATCTACCATGTTGATATTTGTAGTTGCTTTTGTAACTGAAGTTTGCAAATGTTGATATGTGATTCTTGTTTTGAGTTAGTATACTCTTTGAATTTTTGGTTATGCTTGTAGAAGAGATATCCATTGCCTACAGAAGAATCTGATTGTAATCATACTTTGAAAATATTGTAATAACATTGAATGAATATCATGTACTCACTAAATTGAGTTTTACAGTACATTATGTGAACCCATATGGTAAGAAGTAAATGTATAATTTTTGAACCATGCGGGTAAGTTATCTAAATTGGATATGAAATATGTTCTTTAGGTTATTACATCTATATTGAAGAAGTGCAATACCTTGGATCAATTTTAGTGATCCAAGGCATACCTGGGATCAATCTATTATTTTGATCATTTCGTTAAAGTTGATTAACTTAAGTAAGGTTTTTATAAACCATCATGCTCAATTTTTAATATAATGTTGTTGGAGATGTTGTGACATCTTGTGAATACAGCTAAACTATTAGTTTATCTACTCTCATTCCTTAAATTAAAAATGATGACATCTTGTGTTTAATCGGTTCACAACCTTCAACTTTATTATTTTTCTATTTCTCTATGATTTAATTAATAATAAACGATATAAAGAGTATTAAAAACTTAAACTAGTTACTTGATGGTGGAGACTTAAATTTGGTTACCCTTATTTAAACTATACTCTAAACCATCCTAAGTAATTCATTATTGATCATTAACCTAAGCTATGGTTGATTCATTTTAAAAGGGGCATCATCCCTAAGCACAACTATGAGCCTAAGACCTACCTACAAACAACTATGGTTGACATTGTTTGGAATGGTTGGTTAAGTAAAGTCAGTGGCACCATTTCTTAGGGGTATTTGGAAAATTAAATTATGTAATTAATGGTATGCACCGCCATTTTTGGCAGCAACCCATTCTATTTTGGCATGCACATTATTTTTTTATCACTAAAAGGTTTGGTATTGTTTATTTTAACTATTAGTTAATGCTAAGTTTGAAAAAATGGTTGGCTGGTTCTAGGTGGCTACTGAGCATCTGCTATTTCATTAATGATCTTGATCAATGCATGGAAAAATGCCTTGGAAACAATAAGATGGTTTTTTAGAAAGGAGTGGGGGTTATTTTTTATCTTTCATTTGATATTTTGAGCTCAATGGCTCTTCATGTGGACCTTCTATTTTTTTAATTGGTCATTCTTTTTTGTTGCATTTACAATATTTTAATTGTAGAGAAAATTTAGACGAAGGAAATTTATTACTGAAGCTATAAAAATGAAATAATATAAGATGATGGGATTCGAGTTTATTCTGTTGAATTTTTTTTATGGAACATATAGAGAAATCTTGAAAGGAAACTCTGGTAGTTTGGAAAAGTTTTGCAGGAGCTCTACCAGGCATGATAGGCTCTAACTCATTATGATAATCTACTCTATTGAATTGTTTTATGAAAATAATTTTTCTCTTCTTTGAAATTGCATTATGAGATTTGGATTTTTTGTGAGTGAATATTGTTTTTACTTCACTATTTTTCAATATGTTATCCTTTCAATACTTGGTTTAAGTCGATTTAAATGACCCTGTTTGTTTATATTAACCTGTGAGTGATTATGTTATGAAATAGTAGATTTATTTAGTGCCAATTGTATATTTGGGTTTTGAATAATCATTTTCATATCAAGACTGGAGTTAATGGTTGTAGGGTCAAAACCCATAATGAAAAAACGTTTAGAGACACTATTTAATTTTTGACCTAGGTATTAAACCAATGAGTGGTTTGTTGTCTTCAGGTTGTCTCTGCGGAGGATCTTGATTCGGTATTATTGAGTATTCTTTTTGTGAATCTTGGTTTAAAAATTTTAAGACTCAAAAATTGGTCTTAACCCATTCTATGTGTTCATAGTTTTGGAATATTTTATATCTCCATAAGGGAGAAGGTAGCTAGTTGCTGGTATGCATTTCCAGTCTCCTTTTTATGATGGAGAATTTTTTTTCTTGTTTTGTAACCACCCTTTCTGGGTTGGCATACATCTTGATCAAAGTGAGCAATGCTTGATCCTAGTCGTTTATGTTACTTATCTTTTGGGTTGTACACTTTTTCCATTCGAGGGATTCATTCAAATTTGGGTTTCGATGTGTTCTCTTAAAATGGAACTCTATATCTTAATAAATTTTACTTGATTTGAACTCAAAATAGATTTCGTATCTAGGAATTCATTTTTGGATTGGGATCTATTATTCTCCTACTTTTGTAATTATTAAGGATGATACATGGTTTCAGTTCTTTTGAGTTATTCCTTTTAGAGTTCATTCATTTTTACCACTCAGATATTACTTGGACATGGGTCATCAGATTGACCCCTGAGGATTTATACATTATTATGAATGAACCCTTTCTTTTATCAAAATTAATTTGATATTGTAACACCTTTGAAAATTTATATTCCTCTTTTTCATTACAAGCATTGACATGTGATTTTCTTGAATGAGGTGTGTTTCCTTGATTGTTGAAAATCATGATTGTTATGGATAAATCATCTCTACTCTTGGATTCATTGGAATGAAATTATATGGCTTGAAAGAATACATTTTTCACTTCTTGTAGGTGAGTTGCAATCTAGTTTTGAGAGTTTCAAACTTATCTCTTTTATTGACTCATCCTTGGATCAATTCCAGTGATCCAAGGAATGTTTTAAATCTCCTTACCAGACTGAATGGTAAAATTGACATTCATAGGTGTAGAGACATAGCGGACTAATGTTTGTATGTTACAAATTCTTTGTTCTTGTATGAACGTTCCTTCGTTCAGTTGTATTCTTGTGTTTGGGTCTTTAGCATTGATCTCTTCAGGACATTAATGGTGTAAACAAAATATATTCTGCTTCATGACTATGAAGGGAATCTGAATCCTAAAACTAAAGGATTATCCTAATGGTATCATAAACAAGGTAAAAGCACCTACTTCCTAGCTATGTCTACTTATTTGGGTTTCAATATAACCTAAGCTTCTTATTCTATTTCATCTAGATGGCATCCTAACCTAAGTTCTTGTGCTAAGTGAATAAGGGAGAAATTACTAAAGTAATGCTAGACTATTTTAACCTAATACCTAATACTATATGGTTGTGAATTTGATCTAACCTAAGGTGGAAATTACCTATGGTGATGTTTTAAGACCTAAGGTAATTATTGTTAGACTAACCTAAGTTTTGGGAAATCTATCCTAAAATATTGAAAGGGAACCTAAGGGACGCATGACATTATGGCGACGGTTCCAATGGCATTTAATTGATTTGATTTGGTTAAATGAATGGAGGTATAGCCAGTTTTGGCAAAGGAAAAGAGACTTTAGTGGAAGCATACATGGAGGCTTCACTAAAAAGGAAATGCATGTTAAATTAGAAATGGCATTCACTAGTTTTGGGAGGCGGTGGTAAGAAGAGATAAGCCGAAGATTTGGGAGTAATTACATTAATGGACCTCATTTTTTGTGTGCAAACCATCTTGGAAACAAGGAAGGTGGATTTATTGGAGGTTATTTGATATTGCATGCATTTCAATTTTTACTCTACATGGAGCTATCTGGTTCTTCAAACTAGTAGTTCAACTTATACTTTATGGCTATTTTTGGTTTCTCTAGTTTATTTTAGATCGAGGGAAAGTATATGAGGCATTAGAAGAAAATATGTTTGGTTTTTGATCTTTTGTGGAGAAGAAAAAGAGTTGGAAGCTCAGATAGAACTCTCCTTCGAATTGGCAGAAGAAAAATCAGGCATGATAGGCTCTACCCATTAATATTTATTTCTTTCTTCTAAATGATTCATTAAAACAATTATGCTCTCTTGAGATAAATGTTTTCATGATTTGTCTAGTTATTTACTTTCATGGTTTTATGAATCTTTGTGGTTTTTGGATATAAATCCATTGCTAAATAATTTTATCCTTTGGAATCTTTCTCTCTGTGCAAGTTCAGTGGTGACATGCATGTGAAACTTGCATTTCAAAGCTTGTATTTCATTTTGAACTTGTGTTTGAAGCTTCGTGTTTAGCACTGTACTCATATTCAATACTTGTGTGTTCTGAAATTTTATTCAAGTCATTGTGTTTGGTTCTGTACTTATGTTATGAGCTTGATTTTTACTCATATTCAAGGTTTTGAAATACTTATTGAGTTGGAATGGTTGTGGTACTTCTATTTTTGAGACTATACCACCTTCTTTGAACTTGAAAGGGCATGTAAATTTGAAGGATATTCTTCTCTCCTCTACTCTGAGAAAACCCATGTCTTGTTTAAGGCTTTACTATTTTGTTTGAAGGTTATTGGACTGGAAATGTAACTTGTTGAGGGATTAAGGAATCTCTGGATAGATATTGTACTGTTATTTACTCTTTAGTTGATATAGTGTTCATTTGAAATAGTCATTATCGGTTTTTGAATTTTTTGGAAATGTAGTATTCATACTCCTTGTGATCGATGTTTGAAATGAGTACCTTCTCTATCACAATCTTTAAAGATGGAGCTGTGAGAGTCTTTGTTGTGATTTCTATTTCAGTCACGTTGGAGGTAAAGTTGAGACATTTCCTGACTTAAGCGTATTGGGTTTTCTTACTCTCTTCAGATCCTTTTAATTGATTTATGGGTTTCTAATGAAATATTAGATGAATACCCTTGTGTATTGAATCTTGTTGATAGCATTTATTACCTCTGGTTTGGGGTTGTTTCATTTAATTTGTCTTCATGATGACCATGAACTATGTGTCTCTTTTATATGGAGCTATGTAAGACCTTGAATATGGGAATAAAGTTTCTTTTGAGTTCATGAGTATTATTGAAATTTTTTTATCTTATACTGTTTTGGGTTTTCTATTCTTTGTTAGATTCATTGAATGAATCTTTGTGTCTTTAAAAGTAGAAAGGATTATACTTCTCTTATGGACAATAGTTTTTTTTTGGACTATACTATGTAATCCTTTCTGATAAATGAATTTGAACTTGTGTTTAATGAATTGGAATAGATAAACCAGGTTGTAATGATTTGTAAGGGAAACTAGAAGTGGTCTTTCTTCTAACTGTGTGCTTGGTTTTTTTTTCTCCTTTGGGAACTAGTAACAGAACTTCTGATTTTGGAAATATAAATGGTATTCATTTGATATTAGAAATGAAATGAATTATTTATTAGACCTTTTCCATTTTAGATCCTTTAAATTTCAAAAAGATAGGTTCATTTGATTGAACTTATCTGTGGCACAACTCTCTTCTTGGCTATAGAGAGATTGTTCTCTTAGGCCTGCTCAACTTTTGGGTTTAGCTTTCTATCCTTTCTGACTTATAGGAAATAGTGAGAAACCACTCTTCTAAGATGGAAATTTTCTTATGGATTGTTTAGTTTAGTTTGTACTAGTCATTTGTTATAATGATGTGGAAAGAGAACATCTGAGTCAGTTTAGTAGAAGAGAAAATGTAAACATGTTTAGACTAACTGCTATGTTTGACTAACTCATACTTTATTTGGATTTGGTATTGGAAGGTTTTCTCTTTTTACACCCTATCTTATTATGAATCCTCCCTTGGATGGACATGAGAATAGATTAATCTTGTGTGAGTCTATCTTGGATGTGTGGAACGTCTTGTTTCAGACCCTTGTATTATATCTTCTAACAGGTAGAAGTTAGTTAAGACTTGCAGGTAGACTTTTTTTACTCTCTTCCCCTTTTTGGATTGATTTGATATTCTTGTGAGATGTTTTCTCTTTAATGTTGAAATATTATATTGTTATCCTTGAACTAAAGCAATTATGTGTGTTCTAAGCCTGTTTTTGTCTTTCAGATTATTAGTGTATGGGGAACAATATGTATTGATTCTTCTTCTTTACTTAAGTTGTAGGATGAAATATCCTAATAAGAGCTATGCTGTGAATAACTTATTTTTCTACATAGTAAAGATAAATGTTTTATTTCTATTCTCATAGAATTATCAAACAATTGGATGACAAGACCTATAGTTTGTTTAAAAGTAATTGATAGGATCAATTAAACTATATGTTATAATGCAGATGTTGCGGATTATATTATGCTCTTTTCTTAAAATTGAATTCAAACTCTTTATTTGTACTTCTTTTCTGGTTGTTATTACTTATGTTTATTTGTATGATATATTAATTATTTCATTAAAGCAAAGTTGTTTTAATGGAACAATTAGTGGAATGCACTTCATTTTAATGCTTAGTTCTTATCATGCTCTTTTCATTGAACCGACCCGTGCTAACAATTTTTTCAGATGGACATTGTAAGTGATAAAAGAAGGCAATTTTTTTAATGATGCATTAGCTTATTTAATTTTGGATCTTATGTAAAGAATTTCGATTCATTCTTGAGTTGTATTAGAAAAGAGAAGTAATGTTCTTTTATGATCTTAGTGATGATTGACATGCAGTATATCTGAAATGCATAGTCTTGTAAATGTATATTTTATCATGATGAATTGAAATGTTTAGAGACTGAATCCAATTTGTTGTGTAAATTCTCTTGTACTTTTTATGACGGAAATTGTAGCAATATTATTTATATTTGTTTGTATACTATTGTTGTTATCAATTAATAATTTGGATTAAGGGGGATAATAAAATCTCACTTACTATGATGAAACTTGTTAAATTACATAAGATGTCATCTCTAACTACACAACTATAGTTTAATAATGAAGTATGCATTGGTTATACAATTAAACTATGAGTAAAGAATGATAAAAAGGTTATGTTAATCTTAACATTTAACCATGTAGAGGAAGAATCTTCCTCTCACAAAAGAATGAAAAATAAATGGAATGGTGCTTATGATCCTTAATCCTTGTACTTTGTTTATAAAAAGTAAACACTAGCTGAATTTAGATGAATGATACACCTTCTTGGAAAGCTAGGTTACATTAAGAACTAACCATTTGATGTTTGCTTCCCTATTTTTGGGGATAACTGCTTGTTAATCCAGGTTGATAAACATCAATGCAAGCATGATTTAATGAAGTTCTTGATATAAAATCTGATTAATTATGGATAAAAAAACTTAATGAATGTTGGAATTAGGGTTAGGCAGGGTTGCTACAATTTGAATCTTAATCCAATTAAATTAAATATAATGACCACTAAGGTGTATGTACATCATGATGAATCAGTTCTAGTGGATGTTGACACACAACAACTATAGGACTGTACCTTTGAGAAGTCTAGGGGCTTCTTGATGATACAATATTGCAGTTGACATGTGGTAACACCCTTATGTATTTGTTCATCTAGATAGACACACATCTAGACTTAAAATTATTTTCTCTCTAGGATGAGTTAGTAGCATGTTTAGGATAGGGAATAACTTTCTATGACTTGGGTTAACTTGGCACATTTTGTTGACTTAGGCCAATTGAGTATGCCCATATACCCTGAGTCATCATGAGCATCTTCCTATAACAATTATATCGGTAACCTGGGATAGGGTCAAACCTTGGGCAAGTGGATTGATGGTAGTCAGTAAAGACCATTCTAGATAACAGAAGAGTGAGGTGAAGGACATATTCTGAAATGATGAGTATGCCATCTAAAAATAGTAACATGAATAGTATGTTCAAAATCTCTGGCCAAAGTATCGCAAGTTGTTTGTTGCGTTTTCCTAAGTCACCTAGTTTAAAGCAACGTGATGTTAGATGAATATTGGTAACAAATATTCAGATAGGTTCTTTAAATAGATCACTCAGTACCTGGAATAAGGTAGGAAAAACCAAGTATACGTAGTATACATAAAGTATTCTATACTTTAAGAAAAACATGAGAGATCAATTGGTAACCGAGTCATGGAATGAGAGATCGGTAACATATTGAGTCATTACAGATGCATATGGTTATCTGTTATGAGATTGATTAGCATGGAATGTGTTTTCTAAATGATGTTTTATTTAGAAAAGAGAACATTTTGTTTCAAAAAAGAATCCCTTGTTTCTAAAGTCTTAAAATGGGAATGTTACAGATATCTTTCCTGGTATTCATTTTTCAAATTTCTAACCTATGACTGGACTTGGCAACTTTGTTTAGAATGATTTTGAACTGGTTATAGTGGAATTATTTGTGAACTTATTAAGGGGAATCTTAACCCTTGAGAGTACGAATTTGATATCTTGTACTGTTTGGGTTCGTGTTGTATTCTGATTGGCTTTAACTATGTTTAGCTTACTTTGATCTCCTGTAGGATATGGTTATAATACTTTATCGATAGTATCAATTGTAAATAATACCTTTTTTGGGTTTAGGGTTGACTTGGTCAATAAATTATTATTGAATAATTTAGACATAGCTCATTGTTATGATATTGTGTATCAGTCCTTTCTTTAGGTTTTATATCGAATTCATCCTGAACTTTCATGAAGTTGGTAATGGTTTAAACCACTCTATTAGATCTTAAATGTGTTATTATTTTGAATATGTCGAACCACTCTTATCCGATAGTAGTATCATTATATGGATTTAGTAATAGGGACTTGTCAAAAAATTAGGAAAGGAAAATAAAATGATTGTTATAACAAGTTACATTTGATTGTTAAATAGATATTTGGATATTTATTAGTCTTATTGTATTTTCTCAATTATAGTTATAAAATATATTAGTAGGATAATAGTGCACTCTATGACTACCTTGTAAATGAATTACTCTGCTTATTTAACTGGCATACCAATTTATTATTGTGGTGTGTTGAAGCATTACTTATAAAAGTAAATATTAAGTAAAGGACAAGGTATTATGTTTCAAACATATAATCTATATGATTATATGACTTGAATAATAATACACTTGTATCCTTCTTCTTGACTTTCAAGGATAAAATGGACTTAACTTATCTTGATGACTGAAATTTTATTGATATAGATAATTGGTTCATAGATGTGACTTAAATTAACTTCCTTTCTTTATTGGACATTGCGGAATTTTGGCATGCTTAAAAGAGTTGTTAGTATTTTGGAACTTAGAAAAATTTCATTAAATATTAGTGTTCCTTTCATGAAATTATTAGATAGATGCATACAACTCTAATGATTAAGTATTTATCATGCTCAACTTGTTTTAACTGACTCATGCTAATAATTTTGCAGATGGATTTCGTGAAAGGTGAAAGAAGAAATACTTATAAGTAGCTACATTTATTTTATTGATGAATTTCATTTTAACTGGATGTATGATTATCGTAAAAAGTGTTTGTAATGATTCTATTTAAAGAACCATAAAGGCATAGTGCCATAGTATTCTATAAATTTTGGAAAAGGATGTTAATGTTGATTGAATATTTATGAGATATTTATTATTGAAGGAATAAAGCAAATTCTTCATTTTGCCTAGTAACTTATTATATGATTGGAATTTTAAAGATAGTTCTTTTCTCTTATTATGATCAATGTTGATTGATTAGTTAATCCTAATCCAATGTGGACATGATTTATTAGATACCTTATGGATTAAAGTGTTTATATGGGTAGAGGATTATCTCTCTCTCTCTCTCTCTCTCTCTCTCTCTCTCTCTCTCTCTCTCTGTGTGTGTGTGTGTGTGTGTGTGTGTCTATAAATCTATTGTGATAAGGGTAAACTAATATGAATTTGTAATTCTTATATGATAAACCTTATTCGATTATGTCATTAGTGTAATATTATGTGATAAATAATGATATTGTGTTCCCTATCAGGATTAGACTAAATTATGTCGTTGAGAAATTATAGATGAGATAATAAATTCTTAAATGGAGGAAAAAGATAACTTTCTTATTATGTTGAAAAGTACATATTGTATGAATCTTAACCTATGTTGATATTTAAATCTATAAGGTACATTGGGATATAAGATCATATTTAATTATGAACCAATGCATAAGTAACTAGATTAATAATAATGTTATGTTATGATGGGAATAACTAATATTAAGCCACTCTATTTAACATAACAATTATTAAAATCTGATTTTTACTTACTTGTTGGACTTAATTAATGAGACAAAAATTTTATCCCTTACTTATTTAAATCAAAGTGATATTTATCACTTAATAGACTAAGGGAAAATGAATAATAATTCATTGATATAAATGCATATTTGATTTGCATACCTTCAATTATGAGAAGGTGTAATATGATCCTTACTTTAAGGATCAATCGTATTGAACGTAGTTGATCCTTAGGTATGATATATAATGTTAAAATAAACTAATTAACAAGCTGAAAATTAATGAATCAATGAGATCGTTAAATATGACAGTTTTGTTATCAAAACTAAGTGAACTACCATAACATAGTTGCTGCTACAAAGTACCCACATGGTGATGTAGTTCATTAGGTGGATGCTATGAAGCAACTACTATGCCACAATATTTCACTCAACTCCTCTATTACCAATTTCATAAGGTGGGATTTTGGGTCACTGTTTTACTCTAAACTATGATAGGCATATAACCTAGTGTTGACGTCAACTTATGTTGACCAAGGGTAAAGAAACACACCTGAATCGCCATAAGTTGATTTGACTATGTTCACTTACCCTTAGTCACCATAAGTAGACCATCTGCACTAGTTCATGTGATTTTTCCCTATTTAGTGTGAAACATAAACCTGGATTTGGTTGACAAAAGTCAAGGATGTCTAATCTAGATAACAGTTTCGAGTGGGGTGAAAGACATTCCTTTCTATGAGTATACCATCTAGGAATTAAAACATGGTATACATGTTTAAAAATTTGGCCAAAGTATCACAAACTTCTAGTTTTGTTTTCTTATGTCACTTGGTCTAAGGTTGTGTGATATCAGATGAGTTTCAGTAACAGATACTCAGATAGACTTCTTAGACATTAACACTTGATTGACCCTCAAGGGGTGAAGTAATTAAAAGTATACTTTGTATACACATGAACATAATGAAACATGAGAGATTGTTTTATCAATGAGTCATGAAATGAGAGATGGGGTTACACCGAGTCATTACAATTACATATGGTTATTGTTATATGATGGATTAAGAAGGAATGTTTGTTATAAATTATGTGAATTTATAACAACAAACATTATGTTTTAAAAATAAAATCCCTTGTTTTCTGAAGTCATAAATGAGTAAATTACACCTTGGGCTTCACTAGTCATGCACAGGTTCATTAACTCATAAAACCATTTATATTTAATGGTGTTTCCATAAGGGATTAAAATATACAAATCAACCATCATATTTTTTACTTCTCTAGATCTAAGAATGACTATGAATATCCTTTACTATACTTAATGAGCACTTGTCATATATATACTTTACCAATGTGATCATTGGTTGTTATCACCATTTTGCAAAGTTATTAATATAGTACAGAGACCTTCACTTTTGGGCTTGAATATAACATAACTAGATGAATTATAGATCAAAAAAATTTTACCTTATCCTTTCACAATTTGCAAAACTCTTGAATCTCACAATTTCATCAAATCATCTCAATTTGATCAATCAACACAGTGCACCTATTAAACATCAGCACTCACACACTACGAAATTGCACAAAACTTATAATTCATGCTTTATAAAGATAATTTGAAATTATTTCTGATAGCCTTGAATTATATTTCCTTGAACATTCACCCATATAAAGGCATTCAAAAAGTCTCAACGATGCAAAACTCACACAAAACCTTGTTTTCCTTCTTTATTGAAGCTTATTTTATTTCCATTTGAATGGGAATGAGGTAAAGTAGTTACATTTGCATATTTATATTACTTTTACTTGTTCCTAAGCAAATACACCTTCTTGAGTCATTGGTCATATGGATGACCTTAGTCTAATATCATGTTGATTTAACTCAAATACCTAGTCTCAAGCTTCTTTGACTCATGTTGTGAATGTTATGTCCTATAAGGTCCTAATACACCTTATTACACCTCATTTCACCTTCTTATATTCTGAGAAGATTTGATATTCCATTTCAAACCAAAAAATGACCTCCAAGACTACAAATTGCATTTTGGAGGGAAAACCAATTATTCAAATTTTGAAAATTTTAGACTCAAGCAACCACTTATAAATGAATCTTACTATCTTCTAAGACCTTTATCACACCTAATAAACCAAAAAATTGGATGTTTCCACCCTTATACACATAATAGAGATGATGCTCCTACATCATACTCTAGGGGTAAGATATATTTATCCATATAGCTTCTCTTCTTATTCTTTTTCCAGTTCTTTTGTACCTTTTGTTTATTCCTCTTTACCTCATCTCTCTCCATTTCTTCTTGCTTCTCCAAGAGTCTTATAGACTTAGTTTTTGTTTCCTCTTCCTTGCTTTGTTCCTTTGGGATATTTTTTGGATTCACCTTCTTCATTATGAGTTTAGGAAATTAATCATCCTTCTCATTATTTGTCACACATGCACATTCACAAAAAGGAACATAATTAGTTTTAAAAACATGAGGCTTCATTACCTCTTCCACCATTACTAGAAACTTTTTCTTCTCTTCTTTGTTTAGGGCTTCTTCAAATTCCCTCTTAATTTCACTTATACATTATACATTTCTAAGATCCAGCTTCATCTTCCTTTACTCTATTTGAAATCTGCATGACTTAAAACCTTTCTCTGCTAATATTTTTTGCTCTACTTCATTCACATCATGTTCCTTTTCACTCTTCATATTTATCTATGTATTTATGCTTGCAATTTTTTCTTTATAATCCATGATTACTATAGAATTCACCTTGTATTTCATCTCATATTATACACTAAGCCAACTCCACATGGCTATGAGAGTTTTCCATGACCTTTCCACTATGCCATCACTTGCTTTTTTGCATTAATTTGATTCATACGGAGCTTAAGATGGCCCACATACTTATTATTTTAACTTGTCTTCACTTGAGCTCTTTGGTTATTCATTTAATACATATTTTCTTAGTTCTCTTTCTTCTCTTAATGTACCTATATTCACACGCTCAGAAACAAAGTCAGATTTAAAAATGAGAGGCTCCCTAGCCCCTTGAGTAGCTCTTTCAGTGAGCTCTTCCTCTTCTTTTCTCAAACTCTTCTCTTCTTCACTTTATTTGAGAGATGACAAAAATCTCTCTATAATCTGCTCTTCTTCATTTTCCTTATCCTCTTCCATGATAACCGTCTTGAATTTTTCTCTTCTCATTCTTCTTATCCTTTTTTCTTCCTCTTTTATCCATATTCTTGGCTATATCCTTTTTCTTTTCTCTACAAGTAGCCTAATGGGCCACTTTACTCTCTTTTTCATCACAATCCCTCTTTCTTGGCCTTGGGATTCCATCCACTATTTCATCAACGTAAACACTTGCTCCACATATTTATTAAGTGATTTTATTTCTTCATTCATCCACTTCTCTCTTTTTCTCTCCATCTCTCTTCTTTTATGCTTCTCTCTTTCCTCTCTTTATTTCTTTCTTTGACTGATCATAGCCAATAACTCTTCACTACCTTCTTCTATATCTTCTTTCAATTTGAATTCTTTAGCTCTCTTAACATTGTTTTTAATTTTCACTTCATTCACCTTGCTAAAACACTTAAGCTCCACATATCCATACTCTTTAGCCATTTCATAGAGCTCTTCTTGGCTTTGCATACTCTTATCTTGCATATCCTTCATCAACACTTACAAAAAACTTGTTATCTTCAAGAAAATATTTCATACAAACTTATTGAGTGATATTTAAGGCTCTAATACCACTAAATGTGTAGACACATAGCTACAAAAACCTTCTTACAACTATTGCAAGGCTTTCAAAAATCAAATTATCCTTTCTTGGCATATGGAGGCTCATTCAAGGTTCAAAATGTACTTATCAAGGCTTTTAAATGCAAGAATATAACTAATTACCTCTTGGAAGGTTTTATTACTTCATGCCCTACTTCATGTTCTTAAAACAACCCTATAATCATCAATGAAATTGATAGAAAAGTATCAAGATTCTAATCCTTCATTTACTTACTCATCTTGTAATGCATTTCCCTCAATACATCTTCTTCACTTAATAAATTCACTTGTCCTCCTTTTCTTCCTTACACCTTCTCTCACCTGAAGTCATTCTCTTACTCTCTATTCAATCACTAACTATCCACAAAATTGATATAAAAATTGCCAAAATGCAAACTTTCACCATTTTTCTCCTATGTTCAATTTAGCCTCTCAAGACATTACCCTCTACTCTAATCAAGGTTGAAGTATGCTGAAAATAACCTCAAATATTTAATTCCACTATTAGTTAATCTTCTTCATGACCAATATATTTGCAAAAATTCAAGATCCTATTCTTTGTGTTGTTCTATATACACTACCTTTTACATTTTTTTTCACAAAACCTTACTACACCAATCTCCCAATTACTAACAAGATTAAAATCTTGTCTATGGTTTTTCAACACAAAAGGAATAGTGTTCCAGGTTCCCTTTAGAGGTTTTTAAATGTATATAAAATTTTAGAGCTCTAATCCACCTCTACATCACAATTCCCTTGTAACCAGGGTCCTTGACATAGGTCTTGACTGTGTCTACTATTTTCTTGCTCCAACCATTAAAGAAATAAAATAGAGGAAAGATTTTATCGACCTAAATCCTTTTTGAACATTTAGCCTACCCATAAATAGATAGTTCTACCAAATTTGAAGAATTTTTTTCAATGCATTTAAAAGATATTGCAATTCTTCATACTTCAAACCCTAATCATGCACAAAGGAACCCAAGGGAAGGAAATATGCTATAAAAACCTTTACATGAACTTTATAAGCCAAAATTCTCTCATGAGAGCCTATTTAGAAGCGGTCTAAAAGTTGAATTTACCAGTAGAGTCTCTTGAGCACGTGAAATTGGTCTTTTCATTCATTCTTTATTGTCCTACCTTGTAGCATACACATAGTCACCTTAATAAGTCATTTAAACCCTAGTGTTACTTCTTCTTTGAATTATTTACTAGGTTAATATTCAATCACCTTGCATGAAACCCCTCTTCTTCTCACTAAAGGTAGGTGGTCATCCCCATACTCCCTTTAAATATACAAACTAACATTCCCAATTCCTCAAGTTCATAGGTACAGTCCTCCTACTCCTTTTATCATTAATAAAAAACAAAAGACAAATGCAAAATCAATTCTTTCAATCAATTCAATTGAATTCAACTTATCATAATTCCATCAAAAATTCATAGTCATGAGTTTAGGGTGTTTTTATGAGGATCCTTGGGCTTCACTAGTCATGCACACATTCATTAAGTCATAAAATCCTTTCTCTTTACTGGTGTTTCAACCAGAAATTCAAATATACAAATGATCCATCATATTGCTTACTTGTCTAGACCTGAGAATGACTATGAATATCCTTTACTATACTTAACAAGCACTCACCATATATATATATATATATATATATATATATATATATATATATATATATATATACCTTGACAATGTGATCATTATCAACTGTTATCACGGTTTTGCAAAGTTATTAACATAGTATAGAGACCTTCACTTTTGGGCTTGAATATAACATAACTAGATGAATTATAGATCAACCAAAATGTACCTCATCCTTTCACAATTTTTAAAAATCTATAATATCATAGTTTCATAAAATCATCTCGGTTTGATCAATCAACACAGTGCACCTTTTAAACATTAACACTCACACACTACAACATTCCACAACACTTATAATTCATGATTTATATAGATCATTTGTAGTCTTTCCATCTATCTTGAATTATATTTCCATGAACATTCACCCATATAAAGGAATTTACACAATCTTAAAGATGAAAAACTCACACAAAACCCTATTTTCCTCCTTTCTTGAATCTTATTCCCGATTTCCATTTGAATTGCAATAAGGTAAATTTAGTTACATTTTTAAAATTTATATGAATTCCCACCTATGTTCCTAACCGAATGACACCCTCAAAATTGATTGGTCTTATGGAGTGACATTAGTCCCTAATACCAAGTTGCTTAGCTTTAAGACCAATTCCTTAGAATTCTTTGACTTATGTTATCCTTGGTATAGTCCCTAGAGGGACCTAACACACACTATTTAAACCGAATTTCATTCCCTTACATGTTTATAAGCTTAGAAGACTCTATCAAAACAACCATTAGCAAACCCAATAATGACCTCCAAGACTACAAATTTTATTTTGGAGGGAAAACCAATTATTCAAATTTTGAAAATATTAGACTTAAGCTACCACTTCTAAATGACTATTAATAAATTATAGGACCTTTATCACACCTAAAAAACCATAAAATTAGATGTTTCAATCGTTATACACATACTAGCTCGGTGATGCTCCTGCATCATGTTATCTTGGTTTTATCCATTTTGACACTTGTTTGAGTTATGGATCCCTTCCCATCATAATCTCTTCAAAACTCACCATAAACTCATTATTTTTCCCTAATTCCTACCTAATTTGTCACCATGAAGTTCCAATAAGTTGGATATGATCATATTTCCTCCCTAGAAACCTTTATTCTTGATATTGGTGAGAGTGATGTAAAAAATATGAATATGGAGGATTTGTGGGCAAGAATAAAATATGATAACCCAACCCCATTCACACAATTCATTAGAGATAACAGACTATCCCATGCAACTTGTTTCCCTACCTCGGTTTAGTGCACCAAAATAGTCCTAGCATGTGCTTCCAGTTTTAATTAGAAAACCAAATAATTAAAAGGTCCCCAAGGGAAATTTATTCCTCAACTTGATTCCCATCATATTAATGTGGCCCTTGGTATTCCTACCTTTGAAGATTCTAAAATTTTAACCAGGGAAAAATATCAAAGATTATATGACCTCAAGTCAAAAAAATATAAAACAATGAATTTCAAAACCTTACTCGGGGTTAAAAGGAAGGGGCCATCTAAATTACTTAAGACCCTCTACATAATTGACTTCTTAGAGGAGTGCTCTAGTATAATAACATTTCTCACAAGGGTAATAGGTCTTCCATCAACTCACAAGTTTCAGAAATCAATTAGCATTTACATTAACATAACTTTTGAAGTAACACAACACTTGAACTACGCAGAGATTGTTTGTGAAAATATAACTCATCAACCAACCCAAGTTCACAAGTGTAATACATTTTATATGACCTCTTATTTGATGTATACTATAGCGGGGTATAGAATATGGATTGGCTTAACAAGGAAGACAATAGGAAAATATCGGCCATGTATGCTTTCTACAATGAAATCACATATGAGAATAGGCAGAGCCATCATAGGAGAGTTAATAATGTTTTCACCATGTTCTTGGTAAGATTTCTCAAAGGAAATTTGGCAAGTAGGGTATCTTAGGAGGCCAAAAAATTGATTTCCATATGTGGCAGTTTATTTATTCAATTCAGTAAGCTCTCCTATATTTGAACAAATGGATTTTAAGGAACACCATATAAACTTCCAATTTAGTATAGTGATAAGATATTTCTAGTTGAGATTTGTAGGTAGCTAGATATTCTTCATAGAACTTGTAGAGATAAGCATATTTCTGGTATACATTTTCCCATAAATTTGGGGAATTACACCTGTAGATCATCCTTAGATACCGATAACATTGAAAGAACCATATCTACATTAAAATTTCATCCATACTAGAAAAGGGATTCTTTTGATAGTAATAATTTCATTACAAATAATCTCATAATGACATACCACCATTTTTTCAAATTTGAGGATTATTGGGAGTGTAGACACTGAATTTGGGTCACACTCACTTTTATCCCCTTCAATTAATTAATGTAACACATTTAACTAATCACGACCCCTTCATCCCATATTAATATTCATTCTCACATTATTAATTAATTTAACTATTTTAATTGAGTTAATTTCATCCTCACACCTCCACCTCATCATTACACCTCACCCTAGACCCATTCCAGGGGAATTTAACTCAAAGTGACCAAGTCATCACTCTTAGCACTGAGTCATCACTCCCAGTGTTGATTCACCACTTGACCTAACTAACTAGGAATTCTTCTCAAACCTAATTAGACATCTTCTATTACCTTTCTACCTTTTCTAATGAGAACTCCACTTCCCTAAGTGGACTCAACTTGGAAAACACACCAAATCTGGGAATATCTTCCTATTTTTGGTAAAAGGGACTAATTCAACCTAACCAACACCTGTTTTTCCTTGGCCAACGCTGGTTACCTAACCACAATCGGTCACCTTATATACACTTTCAAAAATCTTTACACAAGTTGGTAATTTAATTATTGGAGCCTTATTGCATTCAATTATGAATCTTCAAGCCCTCCTGCCTCCATATGACAAAAACACAACCAAAGTGCAAGACAAGCATTTGATTATCCTTCCAGAGTGTTGGAATACTCACAGAAGCACATAGGTTGTACTTCCATGACATTGGAATCAATAACCTCTTCTTCAATCAACCACCAACCACTTCCACTCACAAGAACGACAACATACCTAGTAAGTATTGTGATTTTATCATTTGTTATTGTTCAAGTATAGATCTTTTGTTTCTTTCTATATTTCATTATTTTCATTACCTGTATATCATCTTCTTCCCGCCAACCCACTATTCAACCATCCCAAGCCTTTACACCCTTGCTAACCTCCTTTTAAATGTACCTGAGTCTTCTTAACAATATTACAACCTTATGAACACGCCCTTCACTCTCTGTGCAATCACAGATAGGTACATACTCCCACTTTAACATTTAAACCAAATTTCCCCTATCGACATAAGTTATCCAATCAACATTGGTCTATATCCTATGTCGGCATCGGTTGACCAACTGATACTGGTCTCTGAGACTAGAAATTTTTCCTATAACAGTGAGTTAACAACTTCCCCAAAAAATCTCAAAACCTTTCCTAATTTCACCCACACCTCATCTACAGCCTCTGCTACACCTATAAACCCAAACCAGCCCATTAATCATTTAGATTTAATTTTAACCATTATTTATTGAGTTAAATTAACTTATTGTATGTTAATAGGAGATACCTAAATCTTATGAACTATAATAAGAACTATTATTTCTTACATTAAATTTTATTAAACAAAGGATTGACATCCATTTGAGGAATCATCATGCTTCCCAAATATAGCCTTTCTAGGAAGTCCTATGACTCTTGTTATTTAATATAATTTAGTTGTCTTGTTTTGTTTCTTATACAAGTTGTTCCTCCTAGCCAAAGGGAATATCACACAAGTAACTTGGATCAAAATTCTACAACATGCGCATTCTACCTTCCACATTTTCCTCACAGGTACTCCTCCTTAACCATTTTACCATGTATATGTTTCATCCTAGAAAGTGTAAAACTTATTGTTCAAACATTTTGGAACACCTGGTGGGACCCATCTGGGGTTCGTTGCATTGTTCATTCCTAGGGAAAATCTTGTGTGTCTATTTTCATTTGAAATAAGTTCACATTAAGCTTCTTCTTTAGAAATATTATTTTCTTCTGATTGTCTCAAGGACACTTGTTTTTTGGGATTAAAAAGAACGGTTATCCCAAATAAGCCCCTTGCTCATTTTTTGGCTAACTTCCTTTCATTCCTTCCTTCCTTTTTACTCAGTTGAATTTTTTCACTTTTCAAGCACTCAAAATTTTCTAGAAATGGTTTAATTGGATAGAGAATCTTCTCAACTTTCCAGAAAGGTAAATTTTTCCTTCTAACTCCTTGTATTTTGCAAGTTATGGCTCGACGGAGTTTTGGGGGGAAATTTTCCCTAGGAAGGTTCGTGCCCAATCAAAGAGTGCCATGTGGCGGCGAAATGGCAGGGGCGGAGGTAAATTTGAAATTTTCACAAAGGATTGGTTGGGGCATGCAAAAGAAAATTTCACCCTGAGGGCCCACTGGCCAATAGGAAGTGGCCACGTGTCCATGGGGGCGTCGGAGATCGAACCAGCGGGGAGAAGTTGGAAAAATTACCAAGGTTGGCGCAAAAAGAAAATCTCAGCTCTAAGGCCCATAGCGAATGAGGAGCTGCCACGTGTCCATGAACTGATGGGAGGTGGATGTGTGGGGGGGATTTTTCCATTTTACCAAAGTGTGGCAAATGGCACAATAAACTCTACCCTATGATGGCTCGCAGCAATTAGAGCATGCCATGTGTCTATGTGGCCGGCAAAAAATCTTAAGGTGGGTCCGCAGAGGGAAAAGAGTTGGTTCAAACCCATGCTAATAGAAAGGTGCCATGTGTCCTATTCAGGAAATGGTTAGAGTCAATGGAAAATTGGAAGCGTGTCCCACGAGAAAATGGAAAGGTGCCATGTGGCATCAGATCAGCAGGGCACAGAGCGACAAAGGAAATTTTTCCAAAAGTCCAAAAGGGTGTAATGGGACCAAGAATACTTGCGGACCAATCAGGATGTACCATGTGGTATCAGAACAGTGGGGGGTGGAGATTTTTGGGGAAATTTTCCCAAATTTCAAAAAGGGGAAAATTTTAAACTTTCGTCCCGCCAACCCATTTTTTGCCCTTTTTTGCCCTAAATATTTAGAGGGGTGCAACTTTTAATCCAGAGATCAGATTTTTGTGTTCTTAGTGTCATTGGAAATCTGGTGAAATTATCTACACGATGGAGGGTTCAATTTTATTTTTTGATGTAGAATTATGGGAGAAAATTGAAGAAACATCCTTGGCATGGAAAAAACATAGAATCGACATTCAACCACCAAATTTAATGAAGTATGGTCATTTTTTTGATTTGTAGAACAATGTACTTCTAATTATGGGTTCTTCCATGAAGCCCATCACTCTGCAGGAAAAATTTGAGGAATCTAGTTGGTGGTTGAATTCATAAATCCATTTTTCCCACTTTTTTTTGCTTTCTCTCTTTCTGCTTGACCATAAAAATCCAGATTTGGCTCATTAGCAAAGGGTTGGACATATTTTTCTCTGTAAGATCTCTTTTCTTCCTCAGTAAGTGGATTTGTAGAGTTCCATACCTCTCATATAAACTGCAGCACGTGTTTTGCCTCCTGGACATTGTAATGTATTATATTGAACTTGGGAATGATAATGTATATTCTGTGATTGATTGTTTCAATCCTTTCATGTGTTTATTATTGTCTCTTGATCTCTCATTACATTCTAGCAATCTGTGCATTTTTTTGTTTTATTTCTTATGGTCTGTGTAAATCTTACAAAGTAGATGTTCACCACTCCCTTGGTGTATCACCACTTTCAATTAGTTTTATTTCTTTTGCATCCTTTATCTCTGTCCCCTTTGAATTTATAGTAGGGTCTAGTATTGGACCTCTACAAAGTTTATGTATACACCTAATCAGAGGAATGAAGGAACCAACCTTTAATATGGAGGGTCTTTTACAAATTTTTCCAAGTTCGACACTTGGGGAAAGGATCCAATGTTGTGCAATCACACTAGATTTCCATTATCAAACTATAAATCTAAGAAAACATCTAGAGGGTGCTGCTGATTTGCACTAACAGTTTTGGAACGCTCGGTGGGACCTTAGAGGTCTGCATCTTCATTGCAACAAAGTTGATGTTATTTTTTTGTAATTTCTTTCTTGAAAATAGCCCTGATCTACACATCTGGTGACTCCCAAAAGAAAAATCAATTGGTTTTAGTAGTCCAATTCTAAAAATTCATGAGAAGGATCAACACAAGGTCAAGGGCCAGAGAAGAAGGGTTGTTTGAGTATCTACAACTATCCCTAGGAAGAAGACAGAGGGGAAGAAGAATTCAAAGATCTCCATCTCCACCATACAGGACTCTATCAACTCCTCCACCTGGTAGACCTTTCACCCAATCAACAAGGGTTCTCAGGCCAATTAGAATTACACAACACAACCCTTATGTCAACTTCACTGGCACCAGCCCACTTCCTCTCAATGCACAAAATCCAGTTCCAATTACAACATTGAAGAACATTCCATATTTCACTGGAGAAAATCAGACCACTCCTGGTGACCATGTTAAATACATTGCTAATGTTTGTGTAATCCATGAGATTGTTGAGATGTAAATTACTGTCAAATTGTTGGCATCTTCATTCAAAGGGAAAGCCTTGCAATGGTTCAAGAGCCTCAGGGAAGGCTCTATCCAAAATTGGAACTAGTTGTGCATAGCTCTCCATGAGTATTTTGGAGAAAAGGGAGATAATTTGTCTATACTAGAACAATTGACAACTATCAAGAGAGCTCCTAATGAGCAGCTAACAAAATTCAACTTCAAATTTCAAAGAACATGGGATAGAATCCCAGTGGCAGTAAGGCCAATAGCTAAAGGTGCTTTTCTATACCATCTCAAATCTTTAAATTCTAATATTTCTATGTTAATTCAATCCATCGGAGGTACAACTATACCTTCAGCTTATATCATTGCTATTAGAGCTGAAAATTATTTGATTCAAGCCGGTAAGCTAGCTCCTAGGCCTCCCATGCCCTTATATCCAAACTTGGGAAGCCCAAGCACTAGTCAATCACCTACTTTAGCTCCTATTCCTATTCCTAGAAATCAGAGTTCAAATGAAACTTCTACTTCATCCTCTAGTGCCTCAAATGAACTTCAAGAAGTCATGAAACAATTACAAAATTTAGGCAATGAACTCGTTACACTCAAGAGGCAACAAGTCAAAAGTTTTAGACCTTATTATCAGTCTCAAGCTTAGCCTAATAGGACACCATATCAACCTAATAGGCCACCCAATCCAGCTGCAAATCAAAATCAATTAAGGCCTCCTGCCAATAGACTATTTCAGCCCTATAATCCTAATGTTGCATCTACCTCTAAATCCTTAGTGCCAGTGCAAAATAATACAGCTCAAGAGTACGAGTGGTGTTTCCCATTCAGTGAACCTCACAACCAGTCTATGTGCTTCAATGGTTCTTTGAACCAAGCCTTGATGGTGACAAAAAATGGCATAGAGGGTGAGGTGAGCCAAGAAACAAACCAACAAAAAGGAACATCTCATCAAAATACAACTCCAAATGAGACTACACTTGTGAATTGGCAAGCTAAGGACTTTTGTGGTATGAATCAAGCAATTTCTCATAATGTAGCAGCTAACAAAAGGTCAAATAAGAGGAATATTAGTGAAGGGTAGTCATTAACTCCAGGTGATCCACAACCTTCCACCATTCCACAAAGTGCTGGTAAGAAAAATGCAGTTCCAAATGTGCAAGGAAAGCCCAAGCCATCTTCTAGACCAGCTCAAATGTTGGTTGTTGCAATCCATGTACTAAAAAAGAGTGTATAGGATAGGGGGAAGCAAAGAGATGTTTCATCCCCATTTAGCATCATTTAACAAATGAAGAAGACAAATGTGAATATATCTGTGTGGGAATCACTATCCATCCCAGGCCAAAGGGATCTCCTACAAGCTACCATGGAGAATTGGTCGACTCAAAATCAGCAAGCTCATATGCAAGAGAAGGTACTCACAAATTCTTCTCATCCTAAAGGGAATCATGGAGGATAGAAAGGTAAAGTTTTGAATCCCCCTCCATTATATGTTTCATTGATCATTGGGGATAAACTAGTACACAATTGTATGATTGATTTTAGGGCAAGTAGTTCTGTAATGCCCAAGAAAATAGCTGATCAGCTGGGTCTCCAATAGGAAATAACATCCAAAGGAGTGTTACAACTAGATGGGACAGAAGTAATGATATTAGGAGTAATTAAAAATTTGAGCCTTACTTTGCATGCATGCCCCAATGTCACTGTTTTGCAATATGTCTCAGTGATAGATTTACCACCATTTTTTGCCCTATGTTTGTGAAGAGATTTCATAGCTAGAATTGGAGGCTATTTATTTTCTGATTGGTCACACATGTTGTTTAGAACAAGATATGGAACCAAGGCCACAATTACGTCTAAACCTATTGCAAACTTTCACATTGAGCCTCATACTCCAAGCCAAATCAATGTCAACTGTTCATCATTTGATTAAGAGGATTATCCAAGCACGGATGAAGCTGACACCAAAGTTGGAAGCATCCAAGATTTGAATCTTGATGAATGGGAAAGCAAGGTGCATGCTTTTGATCCCTACAAGGAAATAGAGGAATCTAAACTAGGATTTTATTGCATGCATGAAGAAAATCAGCCTATTCCTAGCGTCACCAAGCCAGACCATAAGGATGACCATGAGGTATGGCAGCTATTTTTTGATGGATCAAGAAGTAGACAAGATGCAGGTGGGGGAGCTATGCTTGTTTCACCTCAAGGCATTAAATATTATTTAGCTTTTATATTTCAGTTTGCATGTTTTAACAACACTGCTGAATATGAAGCTTTGATACAAGGATTGCATTGGTCAAGGAAAAGAGGTATCAAATACTTACAAGTCTTTGGTGAAAGTGAGATGATTTTTAATCAATTTTAAGGGCAGTACGCTGCCAAAAATGACCTGATCAAGTGTTATAATAATAGGGTGTGTGACCTCATTGAGGATTTTGGAGGCTTTGGCATCAATTCCATCCCTAGAAAAGAAAATCAAGCTGCTGACAGGCTTGTAGCAGTTGGGGCAGCCTTTGATGTTGTGGAAAATATCAAGGAAGATAAAGTGTAGCCAAACATTCATGTGATTGTGAGGCCATCAGTTCCAGATAATAATGTAAGCTGGAAAGTGTTTGAAGTGACCAACAAATCATCAATTTCTTGTAAGAAGCTGAGTTCTTAGCCAAAAATCAGGAAAAGTTAGAATAGTAGTATGGTGATCAGGTGGTACATCTGAGAACAAACAAACTTCCAAAAGGACTTGTCACTTTGGAGTCCATTTTTAATCCTAATGATCAATTTAGGAAAGAGAAAGAAAACATCCAATTCAAGGGAGAAGATTCGGTGCCCATCTCGGTGGGAGAAGGAAAATCACTTCAAATTGGTAAAGTGGCAATCAAGCAAGAAAGGTATGAGTTCAAGAAACTTTTCCAAGAGTTCTTGGATGTATTTGTTTAGAGCTATGAAGACTTGAGAGGTTTCAATCCCAAGCTAGCTCAACATACAATTGAATTAGATCCAAGTGCTAAGCCCATCAGGAAAAAAAAATGGCCAGTCAATTCACACATGGAGCCTCTCATGAAGAGGGAATTGAATAAGTTAATAGAGGCAAGTATCATATTTCCCATCAAGCATTCTAGTTGGGTAACAAACTTGGTTCTAGTTAGAAAGAAGAGTGGAGAAATCATATTGTGGTAGACTTTAGAGATTTGAATAGAGCATCCCTTAAGGATCATTACCCACTTCCCTCTATAGAGTAGATTTTGCAAGTTGTTGCTAGCTCTGAGAGGTTTTCATTGCTAGATGGTTATTCAGGGTATAATCAGATCATGGTAAAGGAGGATGATCAGTTCAATACTGCCTTCACCACCAAATGGGGAACTTATGCATATATAAAAATGACATTTGGGTTGTATAACATTGGAGCTACCTTCCAAAGGGAAATGGATATGGGGTTTTGGGGATTGATCAATAAAATGGTGTTGATATATCCATATGATATTATTGTATTTTCTAAAAGTGCATCAGATCATCTCTTTCATTTTCTAAACATGTAGAAGATTTGGGGTATCCTTGAACCCTAAGAAATGTATTTTTCTAGCTCATGAGGGAAAGCTCCTAAGCCACATTGTTTCCAAAGAAGGATTAGAAATTGATCTAGAGAGGGTTGAAGTAATTAAGGCACTACCATTACCAAGTCATAAGAAGGCCCTTCAAAGTTTCTTGGGAAGAATCAATTTTGTTCAGAGGTTTTTTCTAGATTTTGCAGCCCTTATCAAGCCAATAACCATAATGTTGAAGAAAGGAATGGCTTTAAAATGGACAACTGAAGGTAAGGCAAGTTTTGAAGCAATCAAAGAGGATATCTCATAAGCTCCAACTCTCATTAACCCATATTTCTCCAAGGATTTTATCCTTTATGCATTTGGAGGTGATGATACAATATCTACAATTTTAGTACAGTAGAACAAGCAAAATGCAAAGAAGCCAATTGCCTTCTTTAGAAAAATCTTGGAGAAATATGAGGTGAGCTATTCTTTCATTGAGAAGCATGTCCTTGTAGTGATTAAGATCTTGAAGAAATTTCAGCATCTAGTTTCAAATAACAAGGTTCAACTGTTGCTTTCTCATGTGGGAGTTAAGGACTTCCTCCTCAACAAAAACCTAAATGAAAAACATGTAGGGTGGATTACTCGTGTCATGGAGTATGACATTGAGATCAAATTCACCAACCTAGTTTGAGGAAAGGGATTATGTGAATAGCTGGTCTTGAGCAAATCAATGGAAGAAAGTAATGAGAAGGATGTTCTTTTGGCATTGCAAGACAACCAAGAACAAGGAGGTTTTCAAGAAGAGAATGATGGTGTACTCACTCCTTGTTGGACCTAAGACATAGTGCACTTCCTACAAATAATCCTATGCCCTCCGGAGATGAACAAGACCAAGAGAAGGCACTTTAGATTGTAGGTTGTCCCATATGCACTTGTTGATGGTGTTTTGTTCAAGAAGGATGTAAATGGAGTGCTGCTAAGATGCATTGGGACAAACAAAATTAATAGAATGCTAGAAGAATTCCATGGTGGATTAGTGGGGGCCACTTTGCTCTAAGAGTGATAGCCCTAAATATTATGAAGGCTAGCTATTATTGGCCTAAGGTTTTTTGTGATTGTTATGCATGGATCAAGAGGTGCAAAAATTTTGCCTTCTTCACAGGCAAGGAGAGATTAGCTACCCTTTCATTTCATCCATTTTCAGTTGACCATCCATTCATGCAATGAGGTTTGGACTTCATTGGAGTCATTAACACAAACAATAGCCAAGGACACAAGTGGATTCTAACAGCAACAGACTACTTCACCAAATGAACTGAGGAAGTGGCGCTTAAAGAAGTAAATGAATCTAGCATTCTAGAATTCTATGAGGGGATAGTAACTAGATTTGGTATACTTGCCACTATAATATCAGATAATGCTTTAGCGTTCATAGGATCAAAGGTAACTTAATGGGCTGTTAAAAATGGGATTTATCTGAGCACTTCATTAAATTTTTACCCTCAAGGTAATGGCCAAGCTGATTCTACCAACAAGAACTTGTTAAGGATCATCAAAAGGACACTTGATGAAAATCAGAGGACTTAGCACACCAAATTGAAATTATCCTTATGGGATGATAGGATAACTCCCAAGAGATCCACTTGTAACTCTCCATTCCGACTTGTTTATGGAAGAGAGGTAATCTTGCCCATATCACTTGAGTTGCCAACATTGGAACTCATGAAGCAATTGGAGTTGTTAGAGTTTGAACCCATGCAGGTTAGATATACAAAATTGATGGAGCTCCAAGAAATACGAGAGCATGCAGCCCAAACAATGGAGAAAGACCAAGCCTTGAACAAGAGAACCTTTGATAGGAAAGTTAAGGCTAGAGTCTTCCAAGTTAGAGATCTAGTGTTGAAATGGGATGTAGACCAAGCAAAGCTAGGAAGGAATTCAAAGTTTGATGTCATTTGGAGTGGCCCCTACATGGTCACAAAATGTAAGAACAACAATGCCTTCCAATTGTCTACATTGGATGGAATCCATCTAAAGCATTGCTACTAGAAAGGAAGCTCTCCACCTTGTACATATTAGCTTAGATTTTCATTCCTCCAAGTGCTTGTGCACATTGTTTTGTTGTATCTTAGTTTTCCATTTCCCTAAGTGCTTTGGCATAGGATTTTTTGTCCCAAGAATGCATTTTGTAGGCCATGTTCCAGATCAAGTGATGTTCTACTCTCACATTTTTCCTTCTTGAATTTTTTTCTAATAAGTTGGGAGTACCAAGTAGTTAATTTGATGACCCCATGCCTAATGGATTATTTCAGGCAACTGGCAACTTCATCCAATAGGCAAATGACCCCTCTGAGTCACCAAAATTGTTATCCAAAATAATACCCTTGCTAATTTTTTGACTAACTTCCTTTCATTACTTCCTTCATTGTTCCTCAATTGAATTTTTTCATTTTTAAGGCACTCAAAAAAATTTGGAAATGGTTTCATTGGATAGAGAATCTTCTCAACTTTCCAGAAAGGTAAATTTTTCCTTCTGACTCCTTTTATTTTGCAAGTTATGGCTCGGCGGAGTTTTGGGGGAAAATTTTCCCCAAGAAGGTCTGCATCCAATCAAAGAGCACCACGTGGCAGTGAATGGCGGGGCCGGAGGTAAATTTGAATTTTTCACCAAGGATTAGTCAAGGCACGCAAAATAAAATTTCACCCCGAGGGCCAACTGGCCAATAGGAAGTGGCCACGTGTCCATGGGGGTGTCGGAGGTCAAACCGGTGGGGAGAAGTTGGAAAAATTACCAAGGTTGGCGCAAAAAGAGAATCTAGGCCCTAAGGCCCATAGTGAATGAGGATTTACCACGTGTCCATGAACTAGAGAGAGGCAGAGGTGCATAGGGGATTTTTCCATTTTTCCAAAGTGTGGCAAATGGTGCAATAAACTCCACCATACGATGGCCTATGCGAATTAGAGCATGCCACATGTTCGTGTGGCCGGAAAAAAATATTAAGGCGGGTCCACATAGGGAAAAGAGTTGGTTTAGGCCCATGCTAATAGAAAGGTGCCATATGTCCTATTCAAGAAATGGTCAAAGTCAATGGAAAATTGGAATCACATGCCACGAGCGAATGGAAAGGCACCATGTGGCATCAGATCGGTGGGACGTGCAGCGACAAAGGAAATTTTTCCAAAAGTCCAAAAGGGCGTAAATGGACTAGGCATACCCACAAACCAATTAGGATGTTCCACGTGTCATTAGAGCGACAGCGGATAGATATTTTTGTGGAAATTTTCCCAAATTTTAAAAAGGGGAAAATTTTAAACTTTCGTCCTGCCAACCCATTTTTCACCCTTTTTTGCCCTAAATCTTCGTTGGGGCATAACTTTTGATCCAAAGCTCGAATTTTCACATTCTTGGTGTCATTGGAAATCTGGTGAAATTATCTACACAATGGAGGGTTTAATTTTGTTTTTTGATACAATATTATGGGAGAAAATTAAAGAAACATCCCTGACATGGAAAAAATGCAGAATGACATTTAACCACCAAATTTAATGAAGTATGGTGATTTTTTTGATCTGCAGAAAAATGTACTTCTAATTATGGGTTCGTCCATGAATCCCATCACTCTGCAGGTGAAATTTAAGGAATCTAGTTGGCGGTTAAATTCATAAATCCATTTTTCCCACTTTTTTTTCTTTTTTTCTTTCTGCTTGACCATAAAAAGCCATATTTGTCTCATTGGCAAAGGGTTGGACATATTTTTCTCTGCAAGCTCTCTTTTCTTCCTTAGTAGGTGGATTTGTAGAGTTCCATACCTCTCATATAGACTGCAACATGTGTTTTGCCTCCTGGCCATTGTAATGCATTGTATTGAACTTGGGAATGATAATGTATGTTCTATGATTGATTGTTTCAATCCTTTCATGTGTTTATTATTTTCTCTTGATCTCTCATTACATTCTAGAAATCTGTGCATATTTTGTGTTGTATTTCTTATTATCTATGTAAATCTTGCAAAGTAGATGTTCACCACTCCCTTGGTGTATCACCACTTTCAATTAGTTTTATTTCTTCTACATCCTTTATCTCTGTCCCCTTGGAATTTAGAGTAGGGTCTAGTATTGAACCTCTACAAAGTTCATGTATACACCTGATCAGAGGAGTGAAAGAACCAACCTTTAATCTAGAGGGTCTTTTCCTAGTTTTTGCAAGTCTGACACTTGGGGAAAGGATCCAATGTTGTGCAATCACACTGGATGTCCATTATCAAACTAGAAATCTGAGAAAACATCCAGAGGGTGCTGCTGATTTTCACTAACAAGAACTCTTCTTTATTTTCTTGCATTGCACTTAGTTAAAGGCATACCTTTAACCTCTTCATAATTTATTCTCATTGAATATAATTTTTGGTTTTAGGTTTTAAAACTTTTGCACTTGCATTTTTGAGTTTGTTGCATTATAGCTCATCTAAATTATGGGAAACCTATATGCTGGAATTCATGGTCCACTGATGGTTGGAAAATTGAATTATGGCTCACATTTTGCACACTCTCTATACCAAATCACTAAAAATAAAATACACAGTTCTTGAACAACATCTTTCCCTGAAGAATTTCTCAATGATCACAAGATCAAAGGATTGACAGTGGGCTCCAGTAGGTTTTTGTGTCCAGTCATCATCTCAGAGAAGGATCTACCACTCCAAAACTTATCTGAAACCAGCCATAGTTATCAACTTTTTATAGGGAACCTTTGTTAACCAAAAAATTATATCCTACTTATAGTCAATCCTAAATGACATAAGCCACTACATAAAATATACATCTTAGGATTTCATGTTTGTTAGATTTTTATCTACTTGTGTTTTGAGGTATGAGTTACATTTTTTCATTCTTTCTTATCCTTGTACACCCCACATCACAACTGATGTATTTTGGTTTTATTCTAGGTTTATTAGGACTCCTCATAGCCATACTTAGTCTCTGGGTTGGCCCTTTTATTTGATCTAAATCACCAAAACTTCATTTTTCCTTCTCTTCTCATATTTTAGAGTAACCCATATCGGTCTAGTGACCACCATCGACTACATCATCTCACTACCATCGGTTAACTTACTAACATCGGTTTTATGTTTTTTTCGTTATTTTTATTAAAATAGTATTCTCCACCTTTCTATTATTTTTGTGTCTTGTTCTACCATTTTATCACACTTTTGGGTCTCTAATATCATCTTAAGAGTCTATGTTGACCCAGTTTTCGTCTTTCATTTCTAGATCTTTGAATCTCTTATTTTTCACAGTAATTGAAATCGGTATGAGCCAACCAGTGGCGGTTACCCTCATACCAATATCGGTTACCCTAACTAATGTCAGTATCTATATTATGATTTTACAATCAGAAAAATGATCTAATCATTCATTTTAGACTATTTTTCCCCCATTATTTCTATGTTTTTGCATCATCAGCAAAGCTCAGAATACCTATTATATCATCAGTCACATGGTTTTGACTCATAAAAAAGCTAATTCTCTTGTGTTTCACGCTAGCTACCAACCACTCCCACCTATCCCATCTCCCCCTTCAATCTCATCACATATGGACCCAAATCATGCTCTTGTCATACCCACTGGTGATGAGGAGTTTGCAAGACTCCTTGATCATAACCCCACCACTCTTCAGTACTATATCACTCATTCATCTACCCGTGATTCATCAGGGAAGCTTGTATCTAGCATGCATATGTCCATTCCTCCTACCCTCACACCCACTTCTACATCACCTTCTACTAGCTTGGCCTTACCCTCTTCCACCTTAACATCCGTGGTTTCTCATATCGACCCTACATCATCAATATCTATTATACCTATGGCATATATCGTGCCTTTCATGTATCTCGCTCCTACGATGTCAACCATTTGTTTATCAACCACCTTGAGTGTACGTCTATATGCACCCACTACCTCTCATATTCCTATTACATCTTAGCCACCAATGCTGATGGCAGCCCATACTCCCTTCTAAAACATTTTCCTCTCAATCTTGTAGTCTCTTCCTCTGATTGCTATGAGAGTATTTACATCCACTCCACCTACCTAAAATTATCACCAACAACCACCCCCTTCATCTATCACTTATTCAGGATACTTGTCATCTACATATATTATGTCCTAAATTCCTTCCTCACAACTTTCATACTTAACACCACCACATACTGGGATGCCACCCACATCATACCTACATCATCTACCCCCTTATACTGCAAGGGGTACCCAGTCATCACAACCTACAAATGATCTTATCAAAATGATGATGGACAAGATGCAGACATTGGAAGCATCTTCCCTCAACTCACATAACTCTCTGACATATGGAAAGATTTGTAATAAGCCCATTCACCAATCCATTCTGATTCATCCATACCCTCCCCATTGGGAAATTCCTAAATTCAACCAATTCAAGAACAAAGAAGACTCACAACAGCACTTATAGTCTTTTAAACATGTGTGTTATCTAATCACTTAGGATGAATCTTTTCTCTTGTGAACATTCCCAGTGTCCTTAACATGACCAGATTTAGATTGGTATAGTGCTCTACCCAAGCATTCCTTAGTTTCATTCAATCAGGTAGCTCAGGATTTTCTATGCCACTTTTATATCAACATTGTCAAGAAGGTCACCATAACTGACTTATACGTGACACACCAATATGAAGATGAATCCATCAAAAATTTTGTTGCTCGTTGGCAGATCCTGATCAACCACCTAACATTCAAAATACCTCAAACTGAGTTAATACAGTTGTTCACCAAAGCTTTTTCTAGACACATCTCTCCAACTCTCCAAGTTAAAACCTTCTACACATCTGACGAGGCATTCACCATGGCATGAAAACTTGAAATTCATGTCATTGAAGAGAAGAAGATACAATTGTGTAACAAGAATGATGCGTTTAAATCAAATGATACCTCTTCTTCTTCCAAACCATAAAATAATTATTCTAAATCAAAAGGATCTACCAATGTAGTAGCTTTGAAAGTCATCCCATCTCATCCATCTAACAAATCAAATCCTTCTTCAAATCTTTCTCCTGTTCATGATTTTTAGTTCAAGTGGGAGTAACGAAAATATACTCCCAGAAGAGAACCCTAATCTTGAGTGTCAAAAAAAAATTCTAAAATCTGAAGCATTCACTCTTCCACTAGTCAAAAAATATACTAGTATTGACACCTCTCGTCTTATGCCTGTAAGGTACAAAGAAAATGATTACTACGGCTATCATCACGTTAGCGATCATAGCTACGATAATTGTATAAATTTTAAAAACATCATCCAAGAAATGTTAGATAATGGAGATCTTATCTTAGATAATCCTAACACACTGGATAATTAGAACCTTCACATCTTCAAGAAGTGTTTCCCAAATCACACCCCATCATCTAGCAAAACTATAAAAAAACCTTGACTTATGATAGTAACATTCATGAGGTTCATGTCATTTTCGACATCATACTAGCTTTTCGTGCTCAATTTCCTCCCATTCTATCTATCAAGGAGATTCTCGCATGAGCTCCTTCATCGACAGAGGGACCTGTTTCATCTACTCTGTTACTCACATAGGATTCTCCCTTATCTTCTCTTTCACCCATGGATGAGTCCACCATATCTGACAATGCAGTTGCCCCAATCACCTCTCAACTTGAAGAACAACTCACAATACTTACTCTTCTATACCCAAGAGAGATGTGCTTACCTTCTTCTTCACCAAAAGATGAACTCGCCTCAGCAAAATTTCCATTTTCCCTACCCACAGGGGATCCATTAGAAGCATCCCTTCCCATTGGTGATAATTATCCATTCACTTTCAAAGATCCTATCGATTTTCTCTCGTCTCTTTTATACACAGAGTCTGAAGCCAACCATTTCCCTATCTCATAGACATTATTTACATGGATTACTACCAAATCAACATCATCCCCCCCTACATTGGATGAGATCCCATATCACACCCCAAATAGGGAAGAAACAGGGGCAAAAGAGAAAAATGACTAACTTTTTTATCACAAGATCCAGATTACAATATAAAGGATGAGAAAGAGAGAGGAGTCAAAATCTGAAATTGCCTTTCTAACCACCTGTACACTGCAATAAATGAGTGAAATCAATGGAACATTTATTGTAAAAGACTCCTCCTTTTATCCTATGACCTATAGTAAATAAACTAATGGCCATACTCATTGAATGCATTCCTAACTACTTTCCAAGTACTTATTGACCTGGTCTCATTTTCCTTAAATATTTCCATTAAAGCTTCATTAATTCATGGATTTCTTGATTTTTGTGCATCGGTCTCAAAGCCACTATTCCAATGACACCAATTTTGTTAAAAAATGCCCCAGTTATGGCCCTCTGAGTGTAGGTGGGTAATTTGAATCTCTTAGGAATTTGGTCTTCACAGGACTGTGTATTTGATCTTTGGTTGGGATGAGACAAATTTAATAATTCCTCTTCCCAACATTCTACATATCTTTTGAATGATCTTTTCATTTAATATGGATGGGACATTTTGTTAATTTCTTCATTTATTTCATGGGAAGGATTTGTTTCATTTTTAAATGTCTGAGTATTTAAAAACATAGGCCAACTCGGCTTTATTCCATCACTGACCCATTTATCGACTCACCTCCTATAATCCTCTCGAGATTTGCATTGGTGCTAACGCTGATCTTCCTATCTCCACATTCTTGATCCCTTATGACTTCATAAGCACTGAGTTGTTTTATTGGGAAATATGATTATACTGTCAACTTCCATGTGCTCCACTCAGGCCGCTGACCATGTATTACATTGAATCATAGTGTGTTTAGGGCAACCTGTTCCACGTGGTGATCCCATGCCACTCTGGGGAATTACTCTCCACTTGACCTCTTGGTGTTTCACTATGTTACCACATGGCATGCCCTATTTCCCTCTCTTTCTGCCATGGACTAAATGAGCTATTCAAATCATGAGCTCATTGACTACCTTTTCAACTTACATATGTGACCCTTAATACGACTCGACCTCTAGTGTTCAGCTCAAGAACTTGTATCTTCAAACTAATTGGAATGTGTGTGTGGATAGGATTCTGTAAATCGTTAAAAAATTTCCCTGTTGGCTCAATCATGTCTTGGTGTATCTCGGTTCCATGTAGTTATAGCTTGACCGTCCCTCAAATGAAATATCTTGGTTTGAATTCTAGCTCAACTGACGTTTAAACAGCTTGGTCCACTTTCCTTGTGTGTGGTTAGGCTTCTAGTTCGACAGAATTGAGATTGATACATTATATTCCCCATCACTGTCTTGGGAATCCAAAGCTTCATCTTCACGGTATCTTTGATTCTTTTTTTTTAACAAGGTCATTGTCGTTGACTTGACCGATGGAGGATTTGTTCCCAACCTGGCTTGTGTGAAGGTAAACTGGTTCCCTCTTTATGTAGGGCTTGGTGCTTGTAAGAGTTTTAGCATTCCATAGATTCTCAACGACAGTCCATAGGATTTTAACTTCTTGGAAAAACAACTTGGCCATTCTTACAAAACTCTATACTCTTACAATGGAAGCAAGGCTTTGATAGTTTTTAGACAAGCTCGGTTTGAAGGGAAATGGGCTCAGCCTCTCTGGATGGCTCAACTTGGAGCTCTAAACCCTAAAAATGAGCAACTCATCCCCTTAACTAGCTCAATGAGCTATTCCAAGAGCTTGTTGGCCCTTCTTGTAAACCTACATATCCCTAGACATTTAGGATTCCTAAGTCTTTTTTGCGGTAACCTGGAGATACAAGGGAGTTTTTGATGAATCTTTCGATTTGTTGTTTCTCCGCAAGTGGAGCTTTTCTTATTTGTAGTAATGCAAGTTTATTCGTTATTCTATTTCATAAGGGGATGAAATGGGATAACAGTTTGGCGACCCACAGGGACCATTAGCCTACTAAATGGAATGAACCAACTGCATGTATCAATCTGTTCGGCATGGAGTCCACATCATCTTTATGAGCTGATATGAACTTTGATTTCATAAATTTTGAAATGCCACTACTTGCACTTTCCAAATCTCATAAGAAAGTATTTAGAATTTTTTTGTGACAGTAGAGAGTTGTTTTAATCTTGAATTCTACTCATTCCTGCAGTAGCAATCCATTGAGGTTGGAGGATGATCACCTATCAATTTAGATATCACAGAACTCTATTAGGTCCTGCTTTTCTTTTTTCTTTCTTGTCCAATGTTGTTCTGGTGAAGTTGATTTGGGCTATCGGCTAAACTTTTGACTGCTTGTATGGGTTCAGAAACTTGCTACAACAAATGAAAATATTGGTGCATTGCACCACTTGGAGCAATACAGACAAAATCTATATACCAAGATTAAATCATACATGCCCCGAATGACTCATGAAGAGTGTGTACAAGAACTTATTCTACCGAAAGCAAATCTAATCCTACTCCTACACTAACTAAAACAAAGAAAAGCTAAATAAAACCCACTACAGGAAGGGAGAAGTAACTTCCCTTCTTTAAAAAGTGCGGCCATGTAATTAATTTAACAAAGGTTATGGCCTGTAACAAAAGTGGAAAGATACCTTCTACTCTTCTATCCAAGATATCAATAAACAAAAAGAGTACGTCTGCTAGACGTTCATCTTTTGGTCGAGGGTGTTGTAGTTGATCCTCAGTGTATTTAAGATCATCCTCATGCCATGAAATGAACATGACTAGAAATGGACTCTCAATTGGTTCCCATGTTGTTAGATATTTTCTTCAGCATGGGGCATTAGGGACCAATGTGTTGATCCCTTTGATTTTCCCATTTCTTTTATTCTCAACTCCATAAATGGAGTCATTTTGTAGACTTTCTAAAAAAAGGTGATTGCTTGCAGGTTGATATGAATGTTGCTTCTCCTCTACAAACAATTATACTTCTTCCAAAACTACCCATTCAATGATAACTGATTTGGTCATGTTGTCATCATATTCTTCTCCCTCTTCAAACATAAAGTTTAAGAGATCAAACTACTCCATAAAATCAGACTCCTACAAAGATGTGATAGAAGAATCATCTAAAATTTCATCATAAAAAAAGAAAGAAGCTTCCAATGATTTCTTCTTCATTAAAGGATCCAAAATCTGATTTGTTCTCCTGTTTAACATGAATCTCTCTGTTATTGGTCACAGTTGATGATGATGACTGTGGTAGCTCCATATAACCTTCCAATAGTGCAGCAATCACTAGGCATGTAGGACAATAAGGATCATTACATTCTATTGAAACATTTTTTTTAGGGAGATTTTCCTCTTTTTTTTGCACATGCTCCTCTTCTTGTGGACTTGGGGCTGCCTTTTTCATATATTTAACCAGCAAGGGGATCTTATCAATCCTGAAAATACGATCCCATTTTTTCCAATCTTCAGCTATTTCTTCTTGATTGGAATCTCCTTCTAGTTTCTCTTGAATGGTTTTAGTATTGATTTCTTCAAAAGATGAACTTGAGACAACAAGAGGAGGGTTGGGTTGATTTACCATAGATTTTGTAACCATTTATGGTGAAGGAAGTGAAAGATCTTGTTTGCATGGAGAAAGTGATTGTTGTGAAGGGAAAAGGGTAGAAGAATCGAGATGGGATGGAAGACTAGGAAATGGGGAAGGGAACTCAACATTTGGAGTAGTATATAATGGGATTGAATCCTGACAACTGTGAAATGATAAATCTTTAGAAGGAGAGAAAGAAGAAAAAAGAGTTGGTGATTGACCTACCCATTGAACAAGGTTGTCTCTTAATTTTCTCATATGTTTCAATACCCTCGATCCATTGTGTAAGTCGTGGAAACATTTTATCCTAAAAATCAAGCTTTTCCTGTGGGTTATAGTGTCTTGGAAAAGGGCCTTCTCATGGATAAGATGCCCTGCAGCAAATCCTATATGATTTCATTTGTGTCATACCTCGAGCTTGGACCATACCCACCTCCATTCTTTGGATCTTCTCTAGTAGATCAACATCCTCCATTTGACTGTTTTCATCATTATCATCATATGCATACCCATGTTCTTGATAGGTTCCAAATCCAAACTGATCTTGGCATTGCTCATGTGGGTAAGCATAGTGGTTCTGAATCTAGTTATAATGCTGATTTGGAGGAGTTGTGAAGCTCATTAGAGGCTGATTGTACTGCTGAAAGTGTGAATTCCACTGTGGTAATGAAGTCATGGTTGCACAACTTCATAAAATGAAAGAAAATGAGAGGTATGGAAGGAAACATGAATAGAAATGGATGGAAGAAAGGTCTGAAAAATCAAAGAGTGGGTCATTCGGACCAAACAGAGTTGCCAAATGTGCTTTGTATGTGCCTCCAAAGGCTAAATCTCACCAAGAACACACCAAATAGATGAAATAAAATGGTAAGGTGATTCAAACTATCCCACCGGGCGTGCCAGGAAAACTGTTGACGATTATCTTTTTGGATGAACCGTCAGAGTTGTAGGAAACCTTAGGTTGGTGAGATGTGCGTCCTAAGGTAACCTCTAGGTTTTAAAGAAGTTGGATCTTATCTAGTGGTCTGAGATGAGGGTCAAAGAAAAATAAAACATAACACAAAACTAATAGAAGTGATGCCCCCAAAAAGAAGAAATTAATCAAGAATCCAACTATTTGAAATGGGGAAAAGGTGAGAAATGAAAAGGGTGGAAAAAATGCACCATGGGCCAGAGAGAGATTCACCCAAAACACCACTTCAAACTCATTTTTCACATCTTCAAAACCTGTAGTAAACATTAGAAATATGCACAACATACCAACAATGAATAAAGGCTATTAGAGACAATAAAAAATGCAAATAATGGACAAAATGCATGACAAGGCATATTATATTACTCCAAAATTTTGCATAGTACAAAAACAACAGGTAAGAGGAAATAAAAATGCCATTACAAAGATTGAGAAGGAGACTTGAGATCCCATATCACACCCCAAGCAGGGAAGAAATAGGGGTAGAAGAGAAAAATAACTGACTTTTTGATCACAAGATCTAGGTTATAATATATAGGACGAGAAAGAGAGAGGAGTCAAAATATGAAATTTCCTTTCCAACCACCTGTAAGATGTAATAAATGAGTGTAATCAATGACACCTTGCTTGTGAAAGACTCCTTCTATCCTGTGACCTGCAGTAAAGAAAATGATGGCCATACTCATTGAATGCATTCCCAACTACTTTCCAACCACTTGTTGACTTGATCTTGTTTTCCTTAAATATCTTCGTCAAATCTTCATTAATTCCTAAATTTATTTATTTTTGCATCGGTCTCGAAGCCATGATTCTAATGACACCAATTTTTTACAATTTTGTTAATAAATGCCCCAATTATGGCCCTCTGAGTGTAGGTGGGTAATTTGAATATCTCAAGAATTTGATCTTCACGAGACTGTGTATTTGATCTTTGGTTGGGAAGATACAAATTTAATAATTCCTCTTCCCAACATTCTACATATCTTTTTAATGATCTTTTCATTTAATATGGATGTGAAATTTTATTAATTTCTTCATTTATGTCATGGGAAGGAGTTGTTTCATTTCTAAATGTCTGAGTATTTAAAAACATAGGCCAACTTGACTTTATTCCATCACCAAACCATTTATCAACTCACCTCCTATATTCCTCTCAAAAATTGTATTGGTGCCGATGCCAATCTTCCTGTCTCCATGTGCTTAAACCCTAATGACTTCATAAGCACCAAGTTATTTTATCGGGAAATGTACTTATACTACCGAATTCCATGTGCTCCACGCAGGCCGCTGATCATGTATTACATTGACTCATAGTGTGTGTAGGGAAACCCGTTCCATGTAGTGATCCCACGCCACTCTAGGGAATTAATCTCCACTCGACCTCTTGCTGTTGTGATGTGTTACCATGTGGCATCCCCCATTTCCCTCTCTACCCACTATGGACTTGATGACCTATTCAAATCATGAGCTCATTGACTACCTTTTCAACTTACCTTTGCGATCTTAAGACAACTCAGCCTCTGGTGTTCAACTCAAGAACCCGTATCTTTGAACTACTTGGAACATGCGTGTGGATTTTCTTCTGTAACTTGTTAAAATTTTTCCTTGTTGGCTAGATTGTGTCTCTCTGTAGTTCGGATCCATGTAGTTATAGCTTGACCATCCCTCAAATGCAATAGCTTGGATTCAGTTCTTTCTCACCTGACATTTAAAAAACTCGGTCAACTTTCATCATGTGTGGTTAGGCCTACATCCTTTCTAACTCCTATACCTACACCACTTCCAGTATCCTCATCATTACCTATGTCATTCCCTTCTTCCCTTCTCTTCAACTAGTACCTTCCACAAGGTAACCTCTTACTAAAAGGGCTCACCACACCTCCATTATTTTCTTGGCTAGCTCATCCCCTTCTTCCATCTACCTTCCCTTATACATCACATAATGGAAGTAAGTGCCTTTACCCAAGAAGGTTTTAGACAAGTTTAAATCCCAAGAACCCACTACCCTCCAAATAAGTAGTTAAACCTACACCACCTTCAACAACTAGTTCACCTACTATATCTTTACCCAAGAAGGTGCAATCCAAACTTGTAAGAAAACTGTACTATCTACTAAGGATAGGTATTTTCAAACTTAGATCAACCTCTTATTCCACCTCCAGTGACTCCTCTCCCAAAAAATTCACCCAAACTTCCATCCAGACCCACACTTACTTCACATTATTATCCATTGGTAGGGTCTTATGCCAACATCTTAGCTAACCTTTTAAAAACCTCTTTCATCACATTGCCACCACTTAGACCTTATCACCCACTCAAACATAAACCATAAAGGTTTGATAATAAGAATTTTTTTGCTTACCATCATGTGTCAGGGCATGATGTGGAAATATGTAAGGTTCTTAAGACTTTTCTTCTCCAATTATGTCATGTCGAAGAAAAATTTGACGATGATGATCTTTTAGATGAGGACCCTATTCCACCTTCTCCTATCACCACACATCCTCTTCTCTTACCTATTCAATGATATTCATATCCACATCCATAACTATTTTATCCCCCTCCAACATTTGAGATCAATATGGTCCTCATAAGAGAGCTAGCCAAACCTCTGCTAAAATTCCAATGTGCTACATATTTTTCATAAAACCAGTATATGCCCACACCATATTTTTTCATGTCTTCTCACTACACCTATCACGATGAAATTTATCCTTTACCACAAATCAATATGATTCAAGTTTACACTCAATACCAGAAGGAAAAAGGAAAGGAGAAAATAACAAGCTCATCCACTACTCTTTTACCTAATATTCCATCTGCACTTACACTAAAAATCACCATTTGTGCACCCACATGCCCTATTTTTGTAACACCTTGGACAAACCATTATATTTCTCTTTGCATTAAAAGTGTTGACATATTATTTTCTTGAATAAGGTGTGTTTACTTGATTGTTGAAAATCATTCTTGTTATAGATAAATCATTTCCACTCTTAGATTCAATGGACTGAAATTTTATGGCTTGCAAGAATCCACTTTAAATTCTTATTGATAAGTTGCAATCTAATTTTTTGAGTTAAAAACTTATCTCTTTTGACTGACTTATCCTTGGATCAATTTCAATGATCCAAGGGATGTTTTAAATCTTCTTAACAGATTGAATAGAAAAATTAACATTCAATAGTTTGAAAGGCATAGTGGACTGAAATTTTGTATTTTGTAAATTCTATGGTCTTGTGTGAAAGTTCTTTCATTTGGCTGTATGTTTGTGCTTGGGTCTCTGGGATTGATCTCCATAGGACATTATTGACATAAACAAGATATAGTCTGCTTAAGAGTAGGAAGGGGATCAAAATCCTAAAAAGGACTATCCTAACGGTATCTTAAGCTAGGTAAGAATACCTAATTCCTAGCTACATCTATTTAATTGGGTTATAATCTAACCTAAGCTTATTATTATATTATGTTGGGGGGTGATCTAACCTAAGATCTTATGCTAAATGGATATGGGAAGGGGATATTACTATAGTAATTCTTGGATACGTTAACATAATGCCTAATAGTTTATGGAGGTGAATTTAATCTAGCCTAAGGTGGAAACTACCTAAGGAAATGTTTTAAGACCTAAGGTGATTCATGGTTCGACTAACCTAAGTTTTGGGGACATCTAGCCTAAACTATTTGAAAGGGGCCTAAGGGTGCATGTCACCATGGAAATGGTTCCAATGGCTTTTATTTGATTTGATTGGATTTAAATGCTTGGAGGTACTTCCAATTTGGAAAGGGCTAGTTAAATTTTAGTGGGGCTTACGTGGAAGCTTAGCTAAGTATGAAATTGCATGTTGATTTAGAATTAGTACTCACCAGTTTTGAGAGGTGGTGGTAAGGAGAGATAAGCGGGAGAATTAGGAGTTATGACATTAATGAATCTCAGTTGTTTTGTGCAAACTGTCTTGGAAACACGGGAGGTATATTTGTGGGAGGTTGTTTGGTTTTTCATGCCTTGTGAATTTCACTCTGCATGGAGCTATTTGGTTCTTCAAACCAGAAGTTCAAATTCTTCTTCTTCTTGGCTATTTTGGGTTTCTCTAGTCTATTTTTGATCAAGGGAATGTATAAGAGGTATTGGAAGAAAAATTGTTTGGTTGTTGATCTATCGTGGAGAAGAAAAAAGGTTGGAGTCTCGGCTAGAAGTCTCCTTCAAATTGATAGAGGCACTATCAGGCATGATAGGCTCTACCCATTAATATTTCTTGCTTTCTTCCAAATGATTCATTAAAACAATTATGCTCTTATGAGATTTATACTTGCATGTTTTCATAAAATCTCTATGGTTTTTGGAATGTAAATCCATTTTTGGTAATGGTAGTATTTGGGAAACTTTTTTTGTGCTAGTTTAATGGTGATACTTATGTGAACTTGTATTTGAGGCTAGTGTTGATTGAACTGGCATTCATTGCCTTATGTTTCATTATGAACTACTAAATGGAGCATGTGTTTCATAGAATTTGTAGTGGAGCTTCTTGGTCATTCTGAACTGGAATTTGTTTCTTATATGATTCTAAATCTCTATAGTAGTCTTGTGTTTCATTGAGCTTGTGTTGGAACCTTGTATTGTTTTGAACTATGTTGGAACTTTGTATTGTTCTGAACTGTGTTGGAAATTTGTATTGTTTAGAACTTTTGTTGAAGCTCTGTGATCGACACTGTACTCGTTTTTAGTTCTTGCGAATGCTGAACTTGTAGTCAAGTTGTTGAGTTTTGTTTTGTACTTATGCTTTGAGATGGAGTTTTATTCTTATTTAAGTTATAGAAAATTCTTGAACTTGTAATAGAGCAGTGGTGTTTTGTTGTGAGCTTGTATTTAGGACTTTGGGTTTTGTTATAGGATTTTATTTGAACTTCATGTTTTTCTGAGCTAGTATTAGAGCCTTATGAAGTCTTGAACTTTTGTTAAAGCTCGTGTTCAACACTGTACTGGTATTCCATTCATGTGTGTTTGAACTTGTGTTGGAATCAAAGTGTTTGATTCTCTACTTGTATTATGAGCTAGAGTTTTGTTAGTATTAAGGATTTGAAAATCTTTAATCTCATTTAAGGAATGTCTATTCAAAAGGGTCTTGAGAGATTTGTTTTTCTAGAAGTAGACCTGGTTATCTCTATTGAGATCTTCTTCTTATAATTTCTTTTTGGACCGATTATGGTACTTCTATCTTTTAGACTATATCGCCTTCTTTGAACTTGATGGGTCATGTGAATACAAAGTGTCTCCTATTCTTCTTTTCCCTGAGTGAACCCGTGTCCTATTGAAGGCTTGGCTGTATTTTTAAAAGAATTAAATGTCTGGACTTATATTTTGTTATGGGTATTGATGATTTATAGTTCGTTTGGAATAAGTCGTTAACAATTTTTAGAGACTTCTAGAAGTACAGTAGTTACTCTCCTTCTTGTTACTGATGTTGAACCAAATACTTCCCTATCATAAGATTTTAACTGGAACTCAAGAGGTTTGTGGTGATTTTGTTTCAGTCGAGTTAGAATTAAGTTTGGGACAACACTTTTCTTAAACGTATTATTTAGTTTTTTTTACTCTCTTATGATCTTTTATTTGATTCTTGGGTTTTAATAGAATGTTGAATCTAAAACCTAGTATACCGAGTGTTCTATGAAATGATACAGTATTATTGTTTAGAATTCTTCGTAATATTATTCTTATTTGGGGATTATAGAATACTTACTCTGTTGCATCAAGTTTCTGAAGCCTTGTAACAGGATGTTAGTCTTTTGTGTTCATGTGATGTATTGATCCTTGTGTATCTTTCACTGTTGTGGATTTCTATTCCTTTTTGGATTCATTGAACAAGTCTCTGGTTTTAAAAATAGAATTGAATATGTTCTCTTGGGGACAATATGCTATTAGGTAATGTACTGTGTACTTCATTCTGAGATTTGAATTTGAACTTGAGCTTGGTGAATGGAAATAGGAAACCAATTTGTAAGATTTGTAATGGAAAGTTTGTAGTGTGCATTCTTTGACTGTGTGTTCAGTTTTGTGTTCTCTTTTGGGAAATAGTTGAAGAATTTCTAAGTTTGAATTGGATAAGTGAATTCATTTAATAGTATAAATGAAATGAATTATGGATTGGGTCATTTCCTATTTGAGATCCTTTTTCTATTGATTGTATAAGTTCATTGATTGAGCTTCTCTTTAATTGATTCTCTTCTGAGATGGAAACTTCTTATGGATTGGTTAAGAGATTTATTTTGTTTGATTATGGCTTAGATTTGTGGAAAGTCTAGTTTCAGATCCTTGAATTATATCTCCTAACCAGAAGCAGTTAGTAATACTTTCAGTTAGAATGTTTTGATTTCTATTCTTCTTGGATGGATTCAGGATTCTTGTTTAGAGGTTGTCTCTTATTTATGGAATCCTTATATTGATATCCTTGAACTGAAGTAGTTAGATGAGTTCTAAACCTGTTTCTGTATTTCAGATGATGAAGTGTGTAAGGATTATTATGTATTGATTCTTCTTCTTTACTTAAGTTGTAGGATGAATCATCCTAATATGAGCTAGGCTAAAAGTAACTTCTTTTGCTGCTTAAAAAAGATAAATGTTTATTTCTATTCTTATGGAATTATGAAACAATTGGATGACAAGACTTGTTGACTATTTTAAAGTAATTGATAGGATCAATTAACCCATATCATATAAATTCAGGTGTTACAGGTTATATTATGCTCTTTTCTTAATAGAGAATTAAAAATCTTAAATTGTGCTTCTTTTCCAGATGTTATTACTTATGATTGTTTGTATGATAGATATATTAATTATTTCATTAAAGAAAATTTGTTTTAATGGAACAATTAGTTGAATGCACTTCACTTTAATGCTTAGTGCTTATCATACTCATTTTGTTGAACTGACCCATGCTAGCAACTTTTGTAGATGGACATCGTAAGTGATAAAAGAAGACAAAAACTTTTATGATGCATTGGTTTATATAATTCTAGATCTTATGTACAGAGTTTTGAATCATTCTTGAGATGTATTAGAATGGGAAAGGGTTGTTATTTTAAGATCTTAATTATGATTGACATGTAGAATGTTTGAAATGCATAAGTCTTGTAAAGGTATAGTTAAAATCATGATTGAAATGTTTTGTGTTGGAATCCAATTTTTTGTATGAAATATTTTGTACTTGTATGAAAAAAATAATAGTGGTATCTTGGTGGTATTCCTTATATCTATTTGTATACTATTGCCATTATTAGATAATGAGTTGGATTAAGTAGATAGTATAATCTCCCTTATTATAATGAACTTGTTAAATTGAAAAAGATGGCGTTCTCTAATTAGACAACTATAGTTTAAAAATGAAATATGCATGGGACATACAATTAAACTATATGAGTAATGAATGATAAAAAAAGGTTATGTTAAAACCTAACATTTAACCATGAGGAGGAAGAATCTTCCTCTTCTAAAGAATGAAAGATAAAAAGAATAGCAGTTATGATCTTTAATATTTATAACATCATTTATAAAGTAAACACTAGTTAAATCTAAGTGGATGACACACTTGATTTGGACAACTAGGTTGCATTAAGAATTAAACGTTTGATGTTTTTTGTCCTATTTTTGGGATAACTACTTGTTATGCCTTGTTAACGAATAATAAATGCAAACATGAATTAATGAAGTTCTCTATATCTAATCAGGCTAGTGTTGGATAAAGAACTTAAGGAATGTTGGAATTAGGGTTGGGCATGGTTGCTATAATCTGAATGTTAATCCAATATAATTATTATTAATGACCACTAAGGGGGTATGTATATCTTGATAAATCAATTGTAACAGATTTTGGCACACACCAACTACAGGACTATACCCTCAAAAAGTTATGGAACTTCTCGAGGATACAGTGTTGCAGTTGACATGTGGCAACACCCTTCCCTATTTATTCATCTAGATTTACACAGATCTAGACTTGAATTTAGTTTCTCTCTAGGTAAAGTTAGTATCATGTTTAGGATAGCTAGTAACTTCAAATGACTCAAGTTACCTCTACACATCCGATTGACTTAGGTTAACTGAGTATTCCCATATACCCTAAGTCATCGTGAGCATCTTCCTATAATAAATTATATTGCTAACCGGGGCTAGGGCCAAATCTTGGGCAAGTGGACTGACGGTAGTCAATAAAGACCATTCAATATAATGGAAGAGTGAGGTGAACGACGTATTCTGAAATAACGAGTATGCCTTCTAGGAATAGTAACATGAACATTTTGTTCAAAATCTTTGGCAGAAGTATCGCAAGCTTCTGGTTGCATTGTCCTTTATCACCTATTAAAGCAACGTGATGTCAAATGAATATTTGTAACAATTATTTAGATAGGTTCTTTAAACAGATCACTCAGTACCTTGAATAGGGTAGGAGAACCAAGTATATGTAGTATACATAAAGTATTCTATACTTTAAGTTAACATGAGAGATCATTGGTAACCGTGTCATGGAATGAGAGATCGGTAGTATACCGAGTCATTACACCTGCATATGGTTATCTGTTATGAGATTTATTGACATCGAATGTGTGTTCTAAATGATGTTTTATTTAGAATAGAGAACATTATGTTTAAAAAAAAATTCCTTTTTTCTAAGTCTTAAAATGGGAATGTTATATCTTTGGTATCAAAGCTGAAGGTTATAGCTCTTGGACCTATTGTGTCCATAATATGATGAAACTTAAATTTTCTTATTAACAGAAAATTGTTATAACAAGAGGAAATGTTGAAAATAATCCTTCAGCTGAGGAAGGAGCAGTAACTGCCTAAAAACTTGATGAGATCCTTACTGCCCTATTGCACACAAGATATATTTTGGCTGTACTTGAACAACAAGTAATGGGAAATGAGGAGGAAGAATATGTTGGTAACAATAATCAGCCACCTCCTGAGGACAACACCAATGTAGGTGTTGATAATAACAATATGAACATACTTGATCAGCGTGAGAACAAAAAGGCTAGGCTAGCAGTTGAACTCACTAATGATATAAAAAGGATAAGTCCACCCAAGTTTGATGGCACCATGTTAGGAGATGGGGCTGAGAATTGGCTCAACGAAATGGAGAACTAATTTGTAATAAGGAATTTCTCAGAAGAAACAAAGGTGATATGGGGAGCTTATCATCTTTCCCATGAGGCATCTTCATGGTGGGACAGCTGTAAGGTTGAGTTAAACATTGATGAAACTAATATCACATGGGATCAATTGAAAAGGTTACCTTAGGAAACGTTGGCTGCTGCAACTTTACTATGATCAGAAAATGACAGAATTCCAAAACTTAGCTCAAGGAAAGCTAACTGTAACTGAGTATTGGGAGAAGTTTACTAAACTCCTTAAGTATGTACCTCAGTACCAAACTGATGAAAAGTTCAGGTTATGGAAATTAATCATGGGATTGGATCCCATTATAAGAGGAGAGGTAGATGTTCACATCCCAACCATGATGGAAGGGGTTGTTGAAAAGGCCATAAGGTAGGAATAGAAATTGAAGGAAATTTATTCTCATAAGGAGGAACTAAGGAAGAAAATACCTAACTCCTCTTCATCATTTCTTACACCTAAGAAAGGACCATGGAAGAAATTTTGAATGAAAAGTAAGTTTTCATCTGAAACTAATAAGAAAGTGGCAACAAACAAGTTTGTTGGTAATGCACGGAACAAAATTATCAAGAACATTAATAACAGACAGAGGTCCTATGGAGGTCAGAACGATAACTCTAAGGATGGAAATAAACCTGAGCCTAGAAAGGGACCTATAGGAGGCTGTTATAATTGTGGAAAAGATCATTATGAAAATTAATTCCCTTTAAAAAAGGATGATCATAATCAACAGCACAAGATACATGCTGTAGTAGCTGACAAGTAGGCTAAGAAATAGGTCACGCCCATAGAGGTTCCCAGTAAGTTATTTGGTTTACCTATAACTATTATTTTTGACTCTAGAGCTACTAAATGTTTTATTTCTAGTAAATTAGCATCAAAACTAAAAAGAAAATCTAGAAACATGGATAAATCATGGACTATACAGTATGGAAACAATGTTGTTCATATAGTTAATATGTGTCTTTTTGGAGTAGTCCTTGATTTACCTAACTTTTCTACTGAAGTTGATCTTTATGTTACACCTTTAGAGTCTTATGATGCAATCATAGGTGTTAATTGGTTAGAAGAACATAAGGCTAAAGTGAACTGTTTTGAAAAACACATTAGTTGTTTAGATGACCTATAGAAAATAATAGAGATTCAAGGTGTGAAATGTGAGATTTCTATTAGAAAACTGTCAACTATGCAACATAAAAAGAACAAAAAAAAGGTTGTACCTTATATGCAGTAAAAATTATAGAAACAGCTAAAGAGAATAGTGATATCTTGGAATGATATCCACTCTTACGAGACTTTAGTGACATGTTTCTAGAAGAATTGCCAAGTCTTCCACCCAAAAGGGAGTTTGATTTCATAATTGAGATCAAGCCTGGAACTGATCCTATTTCTAAGGAACCATATCAAACGACCACTACAGAATTAGTGGAGCTTAAGGATCAGTTGCAAGACATTTTTTCTAAAGGTTTGATTAGGCCAAGTGTTTAACCTTGGGGAGCACTAGTAATTTTTTTGAAAAAGAAGGATGGAACACTTAGATTATGCAATGATTACAGAATGTTAAATAAAGAAATGATCAAGAATAGATACCCATTCCCTAGGATTGATGATATATTTGATCAGATGCGTGGAGCATCAATTTATTCTAAGATAGATCTTTGATCTGGATATCATCAATTGTGGATTAAGGATGAGGACATTCATAAAACAGCTTTCAGAACAAGGTATGGACATTATGCGTTCATGGTTTTACCTTTTGGATTAACAAATGCACCTGTAACATTTATGAATTTATTGAATAATATATTTTAAGAATACTTGGAAAAATTTGTGCTTGTATTCTTGGATGACATTCTCATACATTCTAAAAGTATTAAGGAACACCATGAGCATTTGAAGATAGTTTTGGAAATTTTGAGAAAGAGACGGTTATATGGTAAGCTATCTAAATGTTCTTTCTATGACACAGAAGTGCAATATTTGGGTCATGTAATAAGTAAGAATGAAATTGTTGTAGCTCCTTATAAAATTTTAGCTATAACTGAGTGGCCTGAACCAAAGAATGTACATGAAGTTAGAAGCCTCATGGGGCTTTTTGGTTACTATAGAAAATTTGTTATAGATTTTTCTAAGGTGGCTGCATCAATAAATTCTTTATAGAAGAAGGATAAGAAGTTTTTTTGGAGTCAGGAATGCAAAATTGCATTGATAACTTTGAAAGAATAGTTAACTTTAGCACCTATTCTAGCAGTACCAGATCCTAATGGAAACTTTATGGTAGTAACTGATGCATCAGGTGAAGGTCTAGGAGGTATTTTGTTACAAAATAATCATGTCATAGATTACAAACTTAGAAAAATAAAGTTACATGAGTTGAATTATGCTCCACAAGATTTAGAGCTTTCTGTCATTGTTCATGCACTACAAGTTTGGAGGAATTACCTGCTTGGTAAACCTTTTGAATTGAAAACTGATCATCTTGGGCTAAAGTATATTTTCAATCAGCCAAATCTAAATGCAAGGAAACGAACATGGTTAGAGTTTTTTTCTCAATATGATTTTGACATTAGTTATATCAAGGGTAATAAAAATAGAGTGGCTGATGCTCTAAGTCGTAGGAAGCACATTTCTACTCTTATAACATTGAGAACTCAATTTAAGGATGAAGTAAAAAGTGTTATCGAATCTGATTCTTACTTTCAACAAGTAAAGATAGCACTTGCTGCAAATCCAAATGATTTGAGGTATAAAGGTTTTGAATTTGATAATGAAGGAATCCTAATATTTGAAAATAGATTATAGATACCTTTGTTAAATGATTTAAGAAATAAATTGTTAGCAGAATATCACAATTCACCTTTTTTCTTGAAATCTTGGTATTACAAAGATGTTTGCTGATATTATATCGTAATATTTCTGGAAATGAATGAAAAAGGATGTTATTGATTTTGTGACACATTGTCTTGAATGTCAATGTGTTAAATCAAAACATATGCACCCAACCGGTTTATTGTATCCTCATAGCATACCGCAGTACAAGTGGTAAGTGATAAGCATGGAATTTGTACAAGGGTTTCCTATGTCAAGAAATAAACATGATGCTATTTTGGTAGTTGTTGATAAACTAACAAAGGTAGCACATATTATTTTTGGTAATCTGAAGGATGAGTCTCATGTATTGGCTAAAAGATTTGTACACAAATTTTTTAGATTGCATGGAGTACCTAAATTAATCATATCGAATAGAGATCCTAGAATGACGTCAAGGTTTTGGAAAATTCTTATTGCATCTCTAGGAACTAAGCTGAATTTCAGTTCTGCATATCATCTGGAAATGGATGGACAGAATAAAAGAGTTAATCAAGTCTTAGAGGATATGTTACAAATGTATTACATGGATTAAGAGTATAAGTGGGAAGAGTACCTTCCACTAGTTGAGATTGTATATAATAACACATATCATGCCTCTCTTAAGATGGCATCTTTTGAAGCATTATACAGAAGAAAATGTAGAACCCATGTTAGTTGGGACAACATTGAGGATATAGAGGTAATTGGACCTGAAATTCTTACTAAAATGAAATAGCAAGTTAAAATGATTTGTGAGTGCTTGAAAGAAGTAGCAAATAGGTAAAAGAGTTGCGTTGATTTAAAGTGGTTTGACAGGAAATTTGAACTTGGTGAGAAATTCATTCTTTTGGTAAAACCAAAAAAGAGCTCTATAAATTTTGACAAGGCTTCCAAATTATCACCTCGTTATGTGGGACCTTTTGAGATTGTTGAAGTAATCAACCCTGTAGCTTACCATTTAGCATTACCTCCAGCTTTGTCATGAATGCATGATGTTCTTCATATTTATTTGCTTAAGAAATATGTTTCAAATTTATCACATGTGTTACATTGGAATTACTTGTAGGTCTGAGACCCAAGAATAATCGTGGTTAAACCTATACAAGTACTGGAAACTCACTAGTTGCATTTAAGAAATCATGAGATAAGTCAATGTAAGGTCCATTGGGACCAATTTAATGAAGAAAGTACAACCTGGGAAAACCTGGAAGATATGAAAACTAATTTTCCATATTTATTTGATCAGACTTGACTATGATGACTGATAAACTTTTTTGATTTTATCTTTATTTGCCAATAATTTTGCCAATTTTGGGTAGATGGATATTTATTTTTTAATAAATAGTTATGTGAATGCTGATTTCTGGAACTTTAAATCCTGATATTGTTGCAAACACAGATTAGGAAAGTGAATAAATTGATTATCCTTAATGCAATGTTCAAATGAGATAATCATTGGGATGATGATTCTTTTTAGGAGGGAAGTATGTAACACCTTAGAAAAATTGTTATATTTCTCTTTGCATTACAAGAGTTGGCATGTGATTTTCTTGAATAAGGTGTGTTTCCTTTATTGTTGAAAATCATGCTTGTTATGGATAAATCATTTCCACTCTTGGATTCATTTGAATGAAATGTTATGGCTTGCAAGAATCCACTTTAAATTCTTATTGATAAGATTCAATCTAATTTTGTGAGTTGCAAACTTATCTCTTTTGACTGACTCATCTTTGGATCAATTTCAGTTATTTAATGGATGTTTTAAATCTTCTTAACAAAATGAATGGAAAAATTGACATTCAATAGTTTGAAAGGCATAGCGGACTAAAATTTTGTATTTTGCAAAGTTTATGGTCTTGTGTGAAAGTGCCTTCATTCGGTTGTATGTTTGTGCTTGGGTCTCTGGGATTGATCTCCATAGGACATTATTTGCGTAAACAAGATATAGTTTACTTAATACTAGGAATGGGATCAAAATCCTAAAAAGGACTATCCTAATGGTATCCTAAGCTAGGTAAGAACACCTACTTCCTAGTACATCTATTTAATTGGGTTATAATCTAACCTAAGCTTCTTATAATATTATGTTGGGGGGTGACCTAACCTAAGCTCTTGTGCTAAATGGATATGAGAAGGGGAAATTAATATAGTAATTCTTGGCTATGTTAACCTAATGCCTAATACTTTATGGAGGTGAATTTAATATAGCCTAAGGTGGAAAATACCTATGGAAATGTTTTAAGAACTAAGGTGATTGATGGTTAGACTAACCTCAGTTTTGGGGAGATCTAGCCTAAACTATTTGAAAGGGGCCTAATGTCGCATGTCACTATGATGATGGTTCCAATGGCTTTTATTTGATTTGATTGGATTTAAATGCTTTGAGGTACTGTCAGTTTGGTAAGGGCTAGTTAAATTTTAGTGGGGCTTACGTGGAGGCTTCGCTAAGTATGAAATTACATGTTGATTTGGAATTGGTACTTGCTAGTTTTGGGAGGTGGTGGCAAGGAGAGATAGGTTGGAGAATTAGGAGTTACGACATTAATGAATCTTTTTTTTTATGTGCAAATTGTATTTGAAACATGGGAGGCATATTTATGGGAGGTTGTTTAGTTTTGCATGCCTCACAAATTTTTCTCTGCATGGAGCTATCTGGTTCTTCAAACCATCAGTTCAACTTCTTCTTCTTCTTGGCTATTTTTGGTTTCTCTGGTCTATTTTCGATCAAGGGAATGTATAAGAGGCATTGGAAGAAAAATTATTTGGTTGTTGATCTATCATAGAGAAGAAAAAGGGTTGGAGGCTCAGCTAGAAGTCTCCTTCGAATTGACAGAGGCTTTATCAGGCATGATATGCTCTACCCATTAAGATTTATTGCTTTCTTCTAAATTATTCATTAAAAAAATTATGTTCTCATAAGATTTATACTTGCATGATTTTTCTGGTTAATTACTTACATGTTTTCACGAAATATTTGTTGTTTTTGGAATGTAAATCCATTGTTGGTAATGGTAGTTTTTGGGAAAAATTTTCTATGCTAGTTTAATGGTGATATTCATATGAACTTGTATTTGAGCCTAGTGTTGACTAAACTGGCATTTGTTACCTTATGTTTCGTTCTGAACTATTAATTGGAGCCTGTGTTTTGTAGAATTTGTAGTAGAGCTTATTGGTCATTCTGAACTGGCATTTTTTTCTTATATGATTATGAATCTCTATGGTAGTCTTATGTTTCGTTGAGCTTGTGTTCAAACCTTGTATTATTTTGAACTTTGTTGGAACTTTGTATTGTTCTGAACTATGTTGGAACTTTGTATTGTTCATAACTTTTGTTGAAGCTCTGTGATCGACACTATACTCATTTTAAGTTCTTGCAAATGTTGAACTTGTAGTTGAGTTGTTTTTTGTTCTGTACTTATGCTCTGAGCTGGGTGTTTTATTATTATTTAAGGAATTGAAAGGACTTTAACTTGTAATAGAGCATTGGTGTTTTGTTCTAAGCTTGTATTTAGGACTTTGGGTTTCATTATAGGCTTGTATTTTAACTTCGTGTTTTACTGAGCCAATATTAGAGCCTTATGAATTCCTAAATTTTTTTTGAAACTCGTGTTCGAAACTGTACTGGTATTCCTTTCATTTTTGCTTGAACTTGTGTTGCAATTGACGTGTTTGATTCTCTACTTGTATTTTGAGCTGGAGTTTTTTTGGTATTAAGGATTTGAAAAGATTCAATCTCATTTAAGGACTGTCTATTCAAAAGGGTCTTGAGAGATTTGTTTGTTTAGAAGTAGACCTGGTTATCTCTTTTGAGATATTCTTCTTGTATTTTCTTATTGGACCGATTGTGGTACTTCTATCTTTTAGAATATACTACCTTCTTTGAACTTGACGGGGTGTGTGAATACTAAGTGTATCCTATTCTTCTCTTCCTTGAGCGAACCCATGTCCTGTTGAAGGCTTGACTTTATTTTTAAAAGAATTAAATGACTGGACTTATATCTTATTATGGGTATTGATGATTTATAGTTCATTTGGATTAAGTTGTTAATATTTTTTAGAGACTTCTAGAAGTACAGTAGTTACTCTCCTTCTTGATATTGATGTTGAAACAAATACGTCCCTATCATAAGCTTTTAACTGGAACTCTAGAGGCTTGTGGTGATTATGTTTGAGTTGAGTTAGAAGTAAGTTTGGGACAACACTTATCTTAAATGTATTATTTAGTTTTCTTTACTCTATTATGATCTTTTATTTGATTCTTAGGTTTTAATAGAATGTTGAATCTAAAACCTAGTATACTAAGTGTTGTATGAAAGGATACAATATTACTATTGAGAATGCTTTGTAATATTATTCTTATTTGGGGATCACAAAATACTTACTCTGTTGCATCAAGTTGTTGAATCCTTGTAATAGGATGCCAGTCTTTTGTGTTCGTGGGATGTATTGATCCTTGTGTATCTTTCACTGTTGTGGATTTCTATTCGTTGTTGGATTCATTGAACAAGTCTCTGGTTTTAAAAATAGAATTGAATATGTTCTCTTAGGGATAGTATACTATTAGGGACTGTACTGTGTACTTCATTATGAGATTTGAATTTGAAATTGAGCTTGGTGAATGGAAATAGAAAACCAATTTGTAAGATTTGTAATGGAAAGTTTGTAGTGTGCATTCTTTGACTGTGTGTTCGGTTTTGTGTTCTCTTTTATGAACAAGTTAAAGAATTTTTAAGTTTGAATTGGATAAGTGAATTCATTTCATAGTATAAATGAAATGAATTATGGATTGGGTCATTTTATATTTGAGATCCTTTTTTTGTTGATTGTATAAGTTCATTGATTGAGCTTCTCTTTAATTGATTCTCTTCTGAGATGGAAAATTCTTGTGGATTGGTTAAGAGATTTATTTTGTTTGAGTATGGCTTAGATTTGTGGAGAGTCTAGTTTTAGATCCTTGAATTATATCTTCTAACAGGCAGAAGTTAGTGTTAGTGCAAAATCACAGCACCCCTGGATGTTGATCAAATTTATAGGTTGATTACTCTAGCATCTAGTGTGATTGCATAACATTGAATCCTTTCTCCAAGTGTGGGACTTGTAAAAATGAGAAAGGAATCTCTAGAGAAGGCTGGTTCCTATTCCTCTGTTCAAATGCACATGAAAAATGCAGAGGGTTACTCAAAACCTAATTTAATCTTACCAAGGAGATAAGGTAAGAAGATGCGTAAAAATAAACCTAATCGAACAAAGGTGATGCACCAAGGAATAAAGAATCTTCTGTTTTAGTCTTATGTTTAGTTGAGCATGTCAGTGAATCTTTGATGGTAAGTTCTAAGCACAGTATTGAAGCAAAATTTGCATTTTTTTACCAGGAGCTTTTACATGAACTTCAGAGTTTGTTCTAGACTGAGTGGACAGACTTGCATGTAGTTGCTCCAAATTTTGGTTGAATACACTACATATTGCCAACAGGCAGAGTCACATTATAGTTTCAATTGGGAGGCTTGCGAACTGTTGAAACTTTCCTGATTCAAGTTGTTGAAGTTTTTTTCTAAACAGGAATGTTCGACCTCTTTAGATGGAAGCCCCTCCTTATTCTATATTTAAGGAATTGAATGATGCCTGAACTCATATTAGAGCATTGGTGTTTTAGATATACCCCAGCTTGTACTTCTAGGGCTTTCATGTTAACTCGTCTCATTATGGCTAGTATTGGTGAACTTCTTGCTTATCTGACGGACAGTATTAGAAGAAACTTGTGAAGTCCTGAACTTTTGTATTGAAAGCTGGTCTATTCGAAACGTTACTATCGGTCTATTCCATTACTTTCCAGAGGTGTTTCTGAACTTGAGTCTGGAGTCGAAACTGGGTTTGAAAGCTATACTTGTATTTTGGAATCTCGTAGAGTATTATTCCAGCTGTTCCATGGATTTGAAACAGCTTGCAAATCCGATTTCTGGTTCAAAAGATATGATCTTCTTGAAGATTTAGGGCTTGAGATGGCCCATTACGTTTCAGTTTGAAGTTGATCTGGTAATCTCTTTTGAGCACTCTTCTTCTTGTATGACTTCGTGTCGATTGGACCGATTGGATGAGTACTTCTGTCTTTTAGACCGTACCACCTTTGAACTTGACAGGGCATGTGAATACGAAGTGTTGATCCTATTCTTCATACTATCCAGAGCAAACATGAGTCTCATATTCCCCCCGCTTGACCCGCCATTTTTAGAAGGATTAAATGACATGCATTGGTTTGTTGACAGGGGATGCGGGGAGAAGCTTTACCTTTTAGTTTTTTGGCCAAAACTTTTGCTAAATTTTCTAAGTCCTCCCTAAGCTCCACACTCCCTGCTCCATAGGACACGTGTCCTGTGTCTATTGGCTCGGGCCGACCCTTCAAACCTTTCCTTTTGAAATTTTTTGGCCAAAAACACTTAGCCAATTTCCATTGCACTTCCCCTTGTGACATGTGTCACGCTGCAATTCATTGTCGGCTCTCTCAGTCTTTCACATCCCTAGTGTACTTTTTGCCTAGATGTCCCAAATTGCTTGGGACAAATTTCTCCAAACCGCCTGATTCGAGCTTCCTTGTCCCTGTTTGAGGCGAAGACACGTGGTAAGATTCCATTGGCTCTTGACTCCTTCGGATTTTTGCGTCCCTCGTGTCCCTTTGGCCTGGACGTCCCAAACAAAAGTCCTTTGTTTCAGCCAAACCGGTCGGTTCACGTCCTCCATGTACTTTTTTCCCAACTGTCCCGGACTGCCTGGGACAAATTTCTCCGAACCGCCCGAAATGGACTGACTTGCGCCAAACTGGCCGATCCGCGTCCTTCGCGTACTGTTGTCCCGGATGTCCCAACTGTGCGAAACAAAGACTTAGGCATTTTTCTTCATTTTTTTGGCCGGTTCAGCTTTTCACGTCTCGTGCGTCCCACCGTCCCAATTGCTGTGCGGACTGCCTGGCGGCTTTTCGGCCGATTCGTGCCTCGACATCCCAACTGTCCCGCAGACCTAAGTTTGAAATAGAAATGAGCCAATTCATTTACATATTATAAATCGGCCCCAATGAATTATAGATGGTTCCTGTTGTCTAATTTGAGATCCTGGGGGGTGAATTTTGGATAACAGTTAGAAATACTTTCAGTTAGACTTTTTTTGTTTTCTATTCTTCTTTTGAGATGGATTCAGGATTCATTTTAGAGGAACATCTCTGGTATTTATGGAATGCTTATAAGGATATTCTTAACCTGAAGTATTTGTGTGAGTCCTAAACCCGTAATTGTCTATCTTTCAAATGATTGAAGCGTGTATGGGGAAATGGCATGTATTGATTGTTCTTCCTTGTTGATAGTGGAATGATGAAGTCATTCCTAATATTAGTTATGCCGTAATTAACTCCTTTTGCTACTCAGTAGAAGATAAATGTGTATTTTCTACTCTTATAGAACTATGAAACAATTAGATAACAAGACCTGTTGATTGTTTTAAAGTAATTAATAAGATCAATTTAATCTTATGATATAAATGCAGGTGTTGTAAGATTATATTATGCTCTTTTCTTAATAAGTGAATTCAAACTCTTTTAATTGTACTTCTTTTCCGTAGGTGTTATTACTTATGATTATATGTTTGATATATATAATTTGTTTCATTAAAGCATAGTTGTTTTAATGGAAAAATTAGTGGAATGCACTTCACTTTAATGCTTAGTGTTTATCATGCTTAGTTCATTGAACTGACCCATCCTAGCAATTTTTTGCAGATGGGACATTGTAAGTGATAAAATAAGGCAGGAACTTTCTATGATGTATTAGTTTATTTAATTTTGGATCTTATGTAAAGAGTTTCAAATCATTCTTGAGTTGTATTGGAAAAGAAAAGTGTTGTTATTTTAAGATCTTAATTATGATTTACATACAAAATGTCTGAATTGCATAGTCATGTAAATTTATATTTAAAATCATGAATTGAAAGGTCTTGTGTTGGAATACAAATTTGTGTATGTGAATACTTTTGTACTTGTATGATAAAACTAATAGTGATATATTTGCGGTATTCTTTATATATGTTTGTATACTATTGTTGTTATAAGATGATGAGTTGGATTAAGGAGATAGTATAATCTTCCTTATTATTAATGAACTTGTTAAATTGCAAAAAGATGTCATTCTCTATTTACATAAATATAGTTTAATAACTGAAATCTGCTTGGTACATACAATTAAACTATATAAGTAACGAATGATAAAAAAGGTTATGTTAAAACCTAACATATAACAATGAAAAGGAAGACTCTTCCTCTCTCATGGAATGAAAGGTAAAAGGAATAGTGGTTATGATCTGTTAATCTGTTATAACTTTGTTTAGTTAAGTAAACACTAGTTGAATTTAAGTGGATGAAACACTTGATTTGGATAGCTAGGTTGCATTAAGAATTAAACATGTCTAATGTTTGTTGTCCTATTTTTGGGATAACTGCTTGTTATGCCACATTAACTGAATAACAAATGTAAACATGAACTGATTGAAGTTCTAGATATCTAATGAAGTTAGTGTTGGATACATAGAACTTAAGGAATGTTGGAAATAGGGTTAGGCAGGGTTGCTCTAATTTGATTTTTTTTAAATTGAATCTTAATTATGATTATTGACCGCTAAGGGGGTATGTACATCTTGATGAATCAGTTCTAAAGGATTTTGGAACACACCAACTATAGGACTGTACCCTCAAGAATTCCATGGGACTTCCCAAGGATACATTGTTGTTGTTGACATGTGGCAACACCCTTCCATGTATTTGTTCAATCTATATCTACACACATCTAGACTTGGACTTAGTTTCTCTCTAGGTCTAGTTAGTAGCAGGTTTCAGGATATGTAGTAGCTTTCTATGGACTTAGGGTACCTCAGTGCATCATTCAGATGACTTAGGTCACCCGAGTACTCCCATATACCCTAAGTCATCATGAGTGTCTTCCTTTAACAAATTATGTTGCTAACCGGGGCTAGGGTCAAACCTTGGTCAAGTGGATTGATGGTAGTTAGTAAGGACCATTCTAGGTAACAGAAGAGTGAGGTGAAGGACATTATTCTTGAATGAAGAGTATGCCATCTAGGAATAGTAACATGAACAGTATGTTTGAAAATATTTTGCAAAATTGTATCACATGTTGTTGGTTATGTTGTCTTATGTCACCTAGTTTAAAGCAATGTGAAGTCAGATGAATATTGATAACAATATATTCAAATAGGTTCTTTAAATAGATCGCTCAGTACCTAGAATAGGGTAGGAGAACCAAGTATACGTAGTATACATAAAGTATTCTATACTTTAAGTAAACATGAGAGATCCCTTGGTAACCAAATCATGGAATGAGAGATTGGTAGTATACCGAGTCATTAAAGTTGCATATGGTTATCTATTATGAGATTGATTGGCATGGAATGTGTGTTCTAAATGATTTTTTATTTAGAACAGAGAACATTATGTTTCAAAAAAAAAATCCCTTGTTTCTAAGTCCTAAAATGGGAATGTTACAATTTCTGACGTGGTTGCGCATTGTATAATGCTTAAACAATTACACTAGTATCCTCTCAAAATGTCTTTTTATGACCTTGTCTAAACCTCTGAGTCTCATCTTCAGGCCCTCATTGAGGTTTTGTAATCTATTGAGGTTCTACCTAATGGCCCTAATTTTTCTGCATCCATTATCACTCCTCATTATGTGGCCTCTCTCACCACTTCACCCCCTTCCTCTGCTCCTGCTACCACTCATCAAGTAGCCGCTCTTAGTTTCACTTACAATGAGATTGTACCTCTACAACCATATGATCCTGACCCTAACCTATTTATTTCTGTCAACATTGATAATATATGTGCTTGATGTGTTATGATTGATGGTGATGCTAGTATTAACATCATTTCCTCCCATGTGTATAACCAAATGTGCACCCATACCAATTGCATGCATAATAACCCAATTATGCTGTGTTAATTTAACATTTCCATAACTTCCACCCTTGGCACCATCATTCTTCATATTTCATGTAGGCCCCCATGCCATTCATAAATTATTATGTCTTAGAGGGGTAATTCCAGTTCAACATGCTACTTGGCCGACCTTGGATTCGCGCCATGGATTATGTTCCTTCAACCTTACACCATTGTTTAAAATTCAAACATGAAGGGTACAATAATACCATTCCAGCCAACCCTTCACCATAAAAGATATGTAACATATTATATAGACCCAATGATGTCCTCATACCATTTAAGGAATCTACCACCGCTACCACTCTTCTTCAGCCACTGCCTCCTCCAACACTTATACCGGTACATCTTCCACAACTAACTCCTCTATTCTCACTGCTATCATAGCTTCTGTAGCTACACCATCAACCAACTCATCTACTTCTCAAACATTTAATGCTTCTTCTTCCCATTTATCTAGTGATTCATCTATTCCCACTACTCACATACCTATTACAGATCCCTGAGAAGGTGTTTTTCAATGCCTCACTCTAGGGGAGTACTGCCTTTATAACATTGACACATTCCTTACTAATCAAGATTATTGTAACCTTCACCAACATCCCCATTATGATGACCACATAGGCAAGGCTTTCCCCTATGGTCCTACCCACCTTCACACCAATTTAATGTATGGGGGACTTGATGCTTCTACCTACTCTCGTGAGCCACCTTCCCAAACTCAACCATCTTCCTTTGACCTTCAATCTCTCACCAACCGGCGCTTCGCCCACACATTCCTCCATCATTGTGCTTGGAATTTCTTTGGATTTTTTTCTATGAACAAGGTTTTCATACTATCATTTCTTGCGCCACTCCTAAGCATAAAGATAGTAGTGGTATTGGATTTTCTGAACCACCTTCTAGGAAGGCCCGAGTCAAACTCATTGAGGGAGACAAACATTCCCCACCACATTCACCTACAAATTCTATGGATCCAGAGTCCATTCCTCCTATCATTTTTTTCTCATTAACATTATTTCCCTTAGAGTTTTGAATTATTAGTGTGATGGCAAGGCTCCCTCTTCTCTTCCCTTCCTATGTCCTGACATGATCGATGACGATACACCTTCTATTAACATCGTTCAATGTTAGGAGGATGAGTCTATTCTCACCTACCTTAGTGCAAAATATTTTTATACTCATCAGTCATTACCTTCTGAGACGCAAACCATGTTGAATAAATTGATAATTGAAATCAATATTCACACTCAGAATGACCCGCACATTCTAAAAATAGGCCAATCTTTAGATGTTGCTGAACAAGAAGCTTTCACTTCTTTCCTCTAGGATCATAGAAATGATTTTTCTTGGTCCTAAGTTGATATGCCCGGTATTGACCCAAACAATATGGTCCACAATATTATAACCATTCGTGATGCCAAATCCATAAAAGAGAAGCTGTCAAAAATGCATCCTCACATTTCCCTTCTTTTCAAAGAAGAACTCCAATGCCTTCTTTCAGTTTCCTTCATCCTACCCATTGATTATCCCCAATGCATCTCTAACATCGTTCTTGTCACAAAATTGATAGGGGGATTCCACATTTTCATAGATTTCCATGACCTTAACTTAGCTTGCCCCAAAGATGACTTTCCTCTACCTAGTATTGACCAAATAGTTGATCTCACCGCCGGTCATGAGATGCTATCACTCATGGATGGTTTCTCGGGTTATTACCAAATATTACTCACCCCAGAAGATCAACACAAAACCACCTTCATCACTCCTTGGGGGACCTTCTGCTATTGTTTCATTCCCTTTGGCCTTAAAAAATGTCAGTGCTACATATCAACAGACTATGAATTATATTTTTCGTGACATCATTCATATCATATTAGAAGATTATGTTGATGATATTCTTTCCAAATCTAAATATCAGACTGAGCACCTTATTATCCTTAAAGTTTTCTTCGACTATGTCATCAAATAATACATTCACCTTCAACCTAAGAAGTGTGTCTTCATTTTTCACTCTGGAAAGATCCTTAGTTTTATCATTTCTTTGTGTGGCATTGAAGTTGATCCCACTAAAATCAAGGATATTCTTGAGATTCCTCCACCTACTAACCTTTGTCAACCTCGTAGTTTGCAAGGAAAGTTACAATCTATTCATCACTTTATTTCTCATCTTTCTGACCACTGCCATCCATTTCATCATCTTCTCAAAAAGGATGTCTTCTTCAAATTAGATTATGAATGCCAAAAATCCTTTGACACCTTAAAAAAATACCTCCTCTAACTACTTGTGCTCATTCCCCCTAAGGATGACCAACCATTTTACCTTTACATTTCTACTACTGATCGTTCCTTGGGTTCCATGTTTGCTCATTTTTATGAGCAACACAAGGAGAAAGTGTTTTATTATATAAATCATACACTTTTAAAATAAAAAAATAGATATCCTCATGCCAAAAAACTCTTCTTAGACTTAGTTTTTTTCACCACTAAACTTCACCATTACCTACTCAACCACAAAACCTTTTTAATCACCAATATTGAACCTTTACATTACATGTATGCTAATCACTACCAACATCAATGTGTTGTGCGTTGGCTCATGCTTCTTTTAGACCTAGATCTTGAATTCATCCATAAAAATCTGTTAAAGGACAAACCATTGCTTACTAACTTGTAAATGCACCTCTCTCCAGAAACCAATCTTCTAATTTTGATTTCCTTGATGAATCCATCACTACCATCTCCTTAGATGATACCATTTACCATATGACCTTATTCTTCGATGGTTCTAAATGTGAGTGTGGGGGTGGTACCAAAGTTATCCTCATTCCTCTTGGTTGTGAGCCTATGCCACTATCTTTCAAACTAGATTTTTATTGTACTAACAATATCGCCAAATGTGAAGCACTTGTGTTAGGTATTCAAATCACCATAGCCTTAGACGTTAAATAAATTAATATATTTAGTGACCCTCAATTGCTTGTGAACTAAGTTAATGGTATATACCAGTGTCATAATGAGATACTTCAAAAGTATAATCATCATGTTGACATGATTTTGACTACATTTGACCATTATGAACTCCAAACCACGTCAAGTTCCAGTAATAAATTTGTGGAAACCATGGCCTGTCTTACTTCTCAGATCCTTGCTTCACCCTCCGAGTAGAAAATCTTTGTCATAGTAAAAAGGTTGCAATCATGTTCTTATCTAATCTAAGATGTCAACCTTGTAGGAAACATTGAAACTAAACCACGTGACCTTTGGTATAAGAAGTTTGCTGACTTCATTTCCCTTTCAATTATTCCTCCAGATATTACTTGCAATGGAAAATTATCCTTTCATCAAAAGTGTCTCCCACTATGTCATCATGGGTGGTCTTCTCTATAAAAGTGGCTTTGATAGTATCCTCTTATGATGCCTTACAAGTTCTAAAATTCCATACACCATCAAGGAAGTTCATGATGAGATTTGTGGGGGTTACTTTAGTGGATTAGCCATTGCTAAGTGCATCCTTCACCTAGGCTATTACTGGCCAACCCTAAACCTTGATTTTTATGACTATGTCAAGCGTTGTGTGAAGTATCAGCAACATGTTAATCTTCATCACACCCCTAGTCATGCCTTAACAAATCAAGTGTCTACCTAGCTCCTCTCAACACTTAGTTACCTCCACCTCATCCTGGTATACTACCTTGTATTTTTCCTCCCTAACAAAGGAACAAATCACTCAGCTATGTCATTTTCTCAAAGTCAACAACAACAATTATTCTGTAAAATATGATAATTTAATATTTATAACCCTAACCTAACATGACCAATGCTAGTCATACCAAACCAACATTGGTTTCCTTATAACCAACATCGGTCATCTATTAGTACCATTTCCTCCATGTTTTTCCTATTTTGACCTAACCTCATTATCATTCAATAAAATTTGGCATTACCAACACTTCATAGACCTTACCCAAAAGCCTCAACTACCCATAAAATTCCTTAATTTCATTTAGGGATTTGCTATTTTACATATACCTTGGCCTTACCCATGCCATGACCTATTTACCTAGACCTGACCTACTTTTTGTGACCACTGAACTTGTGTACTCGTTATACCTTGTGATATTGATACCTATGTTGTTCTAGCCTAACAGAAATACCTTACCTATTTTTGTGCCATTTATCTTGACCAAACCCATGGTGTACTGGATCATACCTAAACATTTATGCACCTAACCTATATTGTGTTTCCATACCATATCATATACCATGGATATTTGAATCACTTCAACCTTGTTTGCATAAACCTATCGACCTTGGACGATATAGAGTTTGTAAGCTCTTCAACCTAGTATCGTGTTACAGTCTCTACATGTCCGTACATTTGATTACCATTACCCATTACCCAGTTTGACCCTAATTCATTACATATTACCTGATTTGACTATTACCCTTTACCCAAAGTACCCATACCCTTCCCTGCCTACCTTAACTTACACCAAATACACATTTATAAAACCACTCACTGACTTCGTATAACATCTCATCAGTTCCTGGTTTCAGGGGGATCACCTTCACTGACACTTGGGGAAACTCCACTCTCACCCATACATGGGGTACTCACTTCTTGTTTTTGTCAGCATCGCTTATCAATACAAGTTACGCGACAAAAAGGGGAAAAATGTAAACACCAAAATTAGGTCATACTACCCTTATAACCCCATTAATTAAATTAATCATACCTTACCTATTCATATCCCATAGTGCACATGATTAATTAAACTAATTACCTTAATTAATTTAATTAACATCCTCACTTGACCACCACACATGGCCAACTCAACAAGCCACCTCACTCCATGACCCACTCAAACCCCATTAATGACCTAAGACCAAGTCTAATCCTATCCTAACCAACTAGGACTTACTATAAACCTAGAATTAACCCTTATTAACAAACATAAAAGGAATCTTACTCATCCTTCCATGATCTCTCACTTGAGAATCAGACGAAGATTGAAGACCATGCCAAAAATAGCAACAATCAAACTATTTTTGGCCAACCTAGATATTCCCTCCTTAATCGACGTCAGTTAGATCTGAACCGGCATTGGTTACGTTAAATACATTTCTAAAAACTTTTGATAAGGTTGGTCATTCAATTCAAGATGTCATACAAATAGAGACTTAGAGTATAATTTCCTAAAGCACTTAAGTAAAGAAAAGCTCCCGGGAGCACTACCAACAACCACCAACATCCATCGGCTTCTTCACAATCATGGATTCACAAAGAGAAGCATGGAGGCTCAAACTACCATAGAACTTACATGATATCCCTTCTCTCCGTACTCTACCACCATTATTTTCATCACCTGCACTCTCTAGATCCATTCTTCAATAAGTACCTAACATCTCTTCAATTATCACTATTTTATTTCACGAAGATTATCATTCCTCTTAGTAATTTATTTTTTTGTACATCCATACACCTCCTTCCTCCCACCAACCTATCACCTTACCATATCTATCCCTTTCACCTATCTTCACCCTCTCCTAGTTATCCCTGAGTCACTACGGCCATTTTATAACCTCACCTCTACCATTTCCAGTCTCTGAGAAATCACAGAGAGCTTGGAAACTAGTTTATAAGATCCTTTCACTAACTGCCCCTACTAATGTCAGTTAGCCAACTGACATTAGTCATCTTTCCAAACTGGAATCAGTCACACAGTTGATGTCAGTTACTGTGTCTAGTAACATACCTAATACCAGCAAGCTCATACCCATTCCCTAATAGCCCATAATCACTCCTAATCTTTACCAAATCTTACCCAAAGCTTGTACCAAAATTGTAACCCAATACCAACCCATAACTTGACCAGTTTTGACCTCATTCACCTTTTATCTAACCTTTCTTATTTGTTTTGCATGAGATACCTAAATCATTTCAATTCCAATAAGATTATTATTTCATGTTTATTTTAGATAACATTGATATTGTTATATAAAAGTGGATTGACAACCTCTTCAGCAAGCATCATGCTTCTTGGATCTATCTTCTGCTAGGTAGTTCACTCATTTTTTTATTTAACTCTATCTTGTGGTATTGTTTTGCATTTTACAGGTAGTTCCTCCTAGCCATAAGGGATCTCTTAGAATAAACATTAAATCAGGAAATCAGAACATGAACACATCCTTCAACCAACACCACAAATAGATATTCCTCCTTGGCCTATCACCCTCTATCTAGTTCATTAATTTATCAAGAATTCAGTGAAATAATAGGTCACACAATACCTTTGGTCTTTCTCTCAATGGGGTTTGGATATTTTCAGAGAGATCAACCCTCATTCTTTCCAATGTCTTGAATGGATTATTACTAGTACCAAATATTACACTAAATGGGTGGAAGTTGTACCTCTTGTTTCTAGAAAAGATGAGAAAATATGTGAATTCATCAACCATCACATCATTTGTTGCTTTGGTGTTTCTTATCACCTCATCATTGATAACAAAAAACCATTCAAAAATGAAACCCTATAGAAACTCTGTGATGCCTTCGCCATTCAACTTAGTTTTTCTTCACCTTATTATCCTCATACAAATGGCCAAGCTGAATCAACTAAAAAATTATAAATAAAATTCTTATGAAAGTGGTTAACGATACTAGTAAGGATAGGCACAGGCACATTCCTTCCACCTTATGGGATTATCGCACTAGTATTCACACCTCAATTGCTGCCACACCTTTCTCTTTGGTATATGGTATAAAGGTTGTCTTACCTCTTGAAGTCTAAATTCCATCTCTTTATATCTCACTCAAAGATATGCTCAACAATTCTGATTTTTGCCAGGATCATTTGGCCCATCTTGATTTATTAGATGAATATCATCTAAATGATCTCGATCACCTCCAAATCTACAAAAATCTTATCAAATGTGCCTATGCTAAATGTGTTTAAGAATGAAAATTCTAGGTCAGTGACCTCATACTGAAGGAAAATAAACATGTTACAAAAGTAGAGAAAAGTAAATGGGAAAGTTCACTCCTAATTGGCTTGGACACTATATCGTTACTCATGCCTATGGATAAGGTGCTTATCATTTATCTTCACTTGAAGTTAAACCTGAACCTGAGCCCCTTGATGCCTTGCATCTTTGACTATTCTATTATTGAATCAAGTCATATATCACCCTTTTTAATTAAATGCTCATCCCTTGAGAAAAATTCACCTTCCACTTACTTATTTTAAGGATCGACGACTCAACAAGAATCAAGTGATTATCCGTCACCTTTCATCCTTATCTTTAATATGAGTACCACAGATCTACTCATGGCATGATTATCATGGATAATTTTTTTCCTTTTCAAGATGGACTCCCATGGTCATTCATCACTTAAAACCTCTCTTTCATATCTAACCCCTATGTGCTATGGTTTTGTCTTCATTAAAGAAACCTATGCTTCTCTATAGTCTTGTCCATGACCTAAAAGTCCAAAAAACAATTCAAAAGTAAGATACGGGATTTTCAAATGCAAACTCCTTGAGTCAAACTTCTAGTAAATAGATGAATCCCTCAAAAGGGAAATCTATCTTTCTATCTTGATGTTGTAAATAGACTTCTCCTTCGAAGGATAGCTATACAAAGTTATCCATATTGTACGTAGTCTATCCAAAAAGAATATTATTTATGTAAAAATAAAATAAAAATATTTTGAAACATCCCGCATCAATCAGCTTCAAAAAGACCTTAAGGATATATTCTATTCATCCCACATAGACTTCCTGCATTGATCAGTCTATAAAACAAAAAGATAAAGAAAAAGATACATTTTCATCATGGACTTTCCTGTTTTGGTCTTGGGTATCTTACAAAAGAGACATGATGTCTCACACCAAGGTTACGTTAAAAAAACCCATTTCACCTTATTGTATTTTCATTCTCATATTCCATCTACACTAGGGACGTGCTGCACATGTGACCTTCTTCACCCTTAGAACAGTCAATCATGCAATGCCTTTAGGGTCTTACGTTCATAGGCCAATCTTTGATATGATAGACTCATAATGGTTCTTACCACTTATGTGGATATTTATATGATATTACCATTCACCTCTTTTCTTACTTATTGATCCTCCTTCACAAGAATAGACCTTCAACATCTACATTCTGGGAATTCCTCTTCCATCAAAATCACCCACATCTAATCAACATAAACAACAATCATGCATATTCAACCTATCCTCAACCATGCATAAATGACCTAGACTCAATCATGCCTAAAACCTTCTGACCCATTCATCTCCCATATCATATTATTCCCTAGCTTATGGGAGAACTACATTGTCCTAAGTCCCCTTTTTTTTAGGGCTATGTAGGAAGCACTTGGAGGGCATGGGGACCTTGGATGTTAGCTCGGCCAATTTTACCCCTCAGCAATTTTTCCCCCTTTACATTCACATTCTACACAAGTTACTTTCCATTTTACACAAAAACTTGGAAATTAATTGATGTAGCCTAGAATCCACCACGAAATACCCAGGTGATGCTGACACATCACCCAGCCTAAGTTGAGCACTCACCCAAACTACACAAAGGTACCAGGCCCCTCCTTAGATTTGCTTTTGTAAGATGTTAGTGTGATAAAGATCCATAAATAGAATAAACATTCCACAAAGCATAAATAGATCTAGATATTAGAGAATCATGAATTAAATAATAAAAATGATAGGATTAACCATACAAGAACACGTTACAGTTATGTTTAACACCATTATCCAGCCAATACAATACCTTATATTAAATATAGTAAATACAGAAGCTTCATATAGTAAATAGTATCATAATTTTATTCGTGTATCATTTCTGATAGCATAACTCCACAATAGCTCATACACAGTGTCTTTTTCTAACTACACAGACTAATACATACTTATAGGGGTGGGTACTTTCCCTTCACCACTTACACACCTCCCAAAATAGGTCACATGTTGAAAATAGCCATACCTCTTTACAATAATATGCACACATGAAAGTGCGCTAATAATAGATCTCCTACATTTAACTAGCAGTAGTAATCCTATTATTATCCTAAAATCATGCATGGAACTTAGTAGACACTCATCCTCAAAATAGAATTTGTGTGTCATGAAATTCTCCATCCCATTGTGTGTTCTACACGTAATCTCCAAAAATAACCCGTAACCATGAAAAATGACTAAGTACCAAATCAGCTTGTCCTGGTGTGTGTTTCCTTTTCTATCCTTCTTTGCCTTCAAATGAGCCTTATTCCTACGCATGAATATTTCATGTGCCCTCTCCTTAGTCTAATACTTTGTTTGCTCAACATTACCCCACACTAAACTACATTTCTTCCTTAGTAATGGGGTTTCCTTCTGACGCTCCTAAACAATAAAGAATAAGAATGTAAAGAATGTAAAGAATTACTATGCAAAGAATGGACTTCTATTTTGTAACACCCTATGATTTAACTGGGAGGATCAACTATGGATATTATGTTTTAATCTCAACCTCCAATATTTTCTAGTCATTTAGCACATTTATCATTTTCTCTGGAACGTCTATGGCAATAGAATCCAACTCATCCTAGGTTTTCTCTACCTTTATATTCTATAGTACTAGGATAACATTGGCCATAATAGAAATCCTTCCCTCTAGAAGATCCATCTTTTGTGTTATGATCTTCCCAATATCATTCAGCCTCTCATTATGTGGTTTTGTGTTGCTATAAGGGCTTCACACTTTTTCTTTACTAATGTCAGTCTCTCTGCGTGCCCTAAATTCTCATCCTTCATTACCTTCATAACTTCATTATCTTTTATTATAGTCCTGATCCTGATCACTGCTTCTAGAGCTGCACATATGTTCAAATCTTGATCTGCTTTCTTCAACTCATCTTGTAAATTTTGAAGAAATGCCTTGTAAGATGAAATATTTCTAGCCACAAAATCCTTGGCTCTCTCTGCTTCTTGTTCAGGATCCTTTGACGTTGGCATTCAAACTGGTCCATCCTAAAGCACCAAATCAACTAGTGTGTGTATGTAATGCATAGCTAAAGGAAAATTTTCAAGTACCTTAGACTCTAGATGTGGCCTTGCTTTTAGGACATAGTCACCAATTTCTTCTTCCATGCTAATGAACATATCATTCTTTTTCTTCTCTAGATCCTTCTCTCCTTTTAGATGCACTATTTCTATAGTTTCTTCCTTATTATCTTCAAGTAGCGCTCTAATAGTGGTAGCCTTATCGATGTTCCTTCGTGCCACCTCTGTAGATACATTAACCAAGAAATTACTCACCTATTCATCATACATGAGAGTGGGCTTTATAGTCATGTTCCTACTCCAAGGTGCCTTCTTAACTCTTCTAGACACACAATACTCCTCCCATACATTAAAACTTGGGTCATCCATATGAGTCTGCATGGACTAGGATAGTTTTTTCCTTGTGCACATAGCTTTCATGCCTAGGTCCATCAACTCCCACCCATATAACTCCTTCAGGTCCATTGTGATTTGAAAATGGGTGTGAATGATTTTTATTGTGTCCTCAACATAGCCCATACTTAGCATAGTTTATTCTTCACTTGTTGTCCTTTTTCTCGGTCCCTTAGAAACCTAAGCGTAAAGTTTTGGAGTAGGCCCTTTAACGTACTGAGTAGTTTCATGTATGTTAGGCTTCTTATGCTCTAATTATTTTTCCTCCTTCACACCTTCCTCTTCATCCTTCATCTCCTCATCTCTGGGATCCTCCATATCTTCTGGATATATTGGGGTTCTAGGCATGCTCTTTATAGAATCCTTCGCCTCCTCATTCAGCTTTAACTTTCTCCTCTTCTTCTCAATTGCCTCTTTCTGGGGGATATTCATGGTGATCTTCTTACTGTCTATGAACTTCCCGCACCTTAGGTCTTTGTTCTTATGAATACGGTCTTAAAAAGGTGCTCTTCATGGACTAATTCCATGTCCAAGTCCTCATCTCCTTCCTATGCCTGTGGTGGAGTATCTGCGTGCTTTGTCTCTACTCTATCTATGGGCTACCTCTAACCTTTATGATCCAATCCACCATTATATTTGTGTTCTTATTCCTCCGCGTCTACCTCTATATTCATTACAGGATTCGGAGTTGGCACATTCTCCACTATATGTTTTCCCTTAGCCAACCTAGGGAGCGTGAACTCATTCTCCACATACTTTTTATTCTCTAGCTTAGGCTTAAGCTAAATTTATACGATCACAACTCTAATATCCCTAATAGCCAAGCTTATTGTCTTCATATTTATGATGTTTGAGATGAACCTCTCAATGTAGGTAGTCTAGCCTAGATACACATATGTATTCCTTAGGGTGTGGTAGTCATAGTCTACTTTGTCTGTGTTTAATTTTAGATGATGTGCATTAATAAATCAATGAACTGAGTGCTGGAAGTAACATGTTGTGAAGTCATTAGAAAGTTTTCACCATGGGCTCCGTGTCCCATCCCTCATAGAAAACTGCATGATGCATAAGTATTGGTACACCACGAACCACACTGGCTTGCCCACCACTGAAGGTAACTCCTTGGGGATGTGCTACTCTTCCTCAAATGTCATGCAAATTCAGTCATACCACATCTCTTCCTTCTACTTAGACAACCCACTCATTGATCCTTCAAATAATTAGTTTTCAAACCTTTCCGGGAGGGACTTCTGTTCCAAGGGGTACTCCCAGATCTTCTTCTTTGGCCCATCAGGCACTCCAATTTCTAAAAAAAACAAGAGAAAAGAGGATAACACCAAAAATTATCTTTTCTCCTATGTCCACTTCCTCAACAATGGTGTCTGCAATACAGTCTGCGAGGCTATATACTACCCCTTGAGACATTTTATTTGCAATGTTAAGCCACTTAGTTAGTAGATGTGTGGCTTCATGCACCATAGGAAACTTCTTCAGTTTATCAATTTCCATTCTATGCATACCCTTAGTATACCCAAACTCCTTTCTTATTTCTATGACCATTTCTTTATCAGTCAGATCAATAACAAGGTATAACCCTGTGCCCTTCAATCCTATTTGTATCAAAACCAAGGATGTTATGATCCTAATCCTTTCTCTAGAAAAATAAAAGAAGCCTTCATGGACTCAGCTCATTAACCATTCATATAAGGGATCATATTTTCAAAAATATGGGATCTCATACAACTGATAAACTCTTACCTGCTTCAATAATTTTTCCCTAGCTTCGACATACACTGGCATATCCTCCACTATGCGCTTATTGGTCTTCTTAATCAGAAATGCATCAAAATCTATCTTATTGTCAGAGGTACAATGGTTATAGTGACTTATCTTGCATCTACGAATGTGGGAATCCCACTCTTGTATGACTATTACTCCCTCTAGGTATTACATATCAAAAAAATACTCTCGGGGGCAATTTCAACTTCATCTTCTACCTTCTAATTTCCTTTCGTGCCTGCTGTAGGTGCTTTCTTTGGTTCCATCATAAAAATCCCACCTTTTATCTTCTATAATGAGAAAACTCAAAACCTAACTTGAATCTATGTGCCCTATCTTAAAACCATGTGCCCTAGCTCCTTCTCAATGCTTCCTCTTCACTCAAACCCTTCCCCAATAGGGATGCAAGCCTCTTCCATGTAATAGTCTTCTCTCCATGTCTGGTTTCACAACTCTCTGCACCTCAACATAATTCACTTGACTCGATCACACTTATCTCATTCAATTACTTATGATCCTAAAGGTAAAAATGAACCCACATCATGTACTTATATAGATTTTCTAAAAGTTAGTGCATTTATTTCTCCTTCACCTGCCAACAATCCTCTCATTAATTGACCATTTTCACAATATTTGTGTAGTACATCTTCACACCCTAGCTATAATCTTCTAGTGCACCTTCGTACTTTCTGGTTACATAATTCTCTTTAGCATGCTTCCATTCACTCAAGTACCTCACCACTGTGCCTTCCCCTAGTAGTCTCCATGGCTGTTGCTTACCTCACGCTATATTGTTCCCTCATTTATCTTCATCTATGGTCATATTATTAGAGAAATCTCCTTTCTAACCATTTTTTTCTCATGTATACTCAGTTGTGAGTAACCACCCTACACTAATGGTATGTGTAATCCTCTGTGCATAAAAATACTTTAATTGGTAATTAGCTTCCAACACGTAAATGTGTTTATTACAAAAAACACCAAACTAAATGGACAAAGCATAGAGACAAAGAAGGAAAAATAGAAATGAAATCATATTATAAATAGAAACACTTCCTTATTACAAACACCAAGAAGACTTATTTATAATAGGGCTTCAGCCTACTCCCATTTCAGTAACCAAGTAACTGTATTCCATCAAGGGTCTCTAACTGGAAATATTTTGTTTCAAGTATATGAGTAATAACATACAGTCCCAAAAAATGCACTTTAAGCTTGCCTGGATGGTGCAAAAACTTTAAGTCATAAAGAAGCACCATCTGTCCCATCTCAAGATTATTTTCCCTGATGTGCCTATCATGCCATGCCTTCTACCTAACCTTTTCCTACTTCTAACTCTAACGTGTTATGGAATGCCTCTCATCCAACTATATCAATTTATTAATTATTTTTTCCATGGCTTTCTCATCGGATAGACCTCCAGTGTGGAAATATGCAAAGAGGGTAACATGAATTCCATAGGAAGAAGTGCTTTTGTGCCAAACACCAACTGAAAGGGTGTGGCCTTGTTTAACCTCTTATATGTTGTTCTATATGCATAAAACACGATAGAAACTTTAGCATCCCTTTATTTCCTTCCAACATCACAAACAATTTTCAATGTCTGGATCGAAATCTTATTGAAGGCCTCAGTAGTCCCATTTTATTGAGGATAATAGGGTGTATTCTTATGGTGTGCAATCATAAATTCATCCAATATTATCCTGATTGTCTCATTCAAAAAAGGTATACCCCTATCACTTTTCAATCTTAACGAGCATCCATACCTTGTAAGAACATTTTCCCATAAGAACCTAGCTATTGTAGTTGCACAATCCTTGGTAGGTGTTGCTTCTTCCATCCTTGTAAGATAATTTGTGTAAGTGATGATGTAGCGTGATCCAGTTTTGTGCGTAGCTAGAAAAATAGGACCCACAAATTCTATAGCCCATTTCTCAAATGGCTCTGCACTAGGAATATGTATTAAGGAAATTTCATCTCTTTTCCTAGGTTTACCAACTCATTGGCAGTGATCACATGCCTTACAATATGATTTACAATCTTTTTAGAGGGTCTCCCACCATAATCCAGTGATTATAATCTTGCGTGTAGTGGTGTCACCTGCATAGTTCCCACCTATAATACCACCATGGGCCTCTTCCATGATATCTGTGTACTCATGCTCTAGTACACAATTGTGACATACTTCATCTCGACCTAAATTTTATAGGTCACCACTAATCAACATATATGGTGTCGCACAAATTACAAGTTGTTTCTTCTTTAAGGATTGCATTCTTTCTAATGCCATAATTATACATAAAAATATAGCAATATCCTCCAATTTTGAAGGCACGCGTTATAACCTATACAATTGTGCATCCAAAATTTTATCTTCAATTGTTTACGCATCCTCCCTTGACTAAATTATTGATAAATGATCTATGCCATAATTAATTTTACCTAGTTTTACCACAATTTTCAAATCAAATTCTTGGAACAAGAGAACCCATTTACATATGCGCCCCTATAAAATGGGCTTGTTTACTAAGTATTTCAATGCCATGTGATTGGTGTAAAATACAAATGGTGTTTCTAGTAGGTATTGTCTAAATTTATGCAGTGTATAGATCATTGACAAGATTTCACACTCAGTAGTTGTATAATTTTTCTCTATAGGAGTCAAATTTCTATTAGAAAAACAGATAGGGTGATCTATAATGTCTTCTCCAAGCTGATTTAAAACTGCACCAATGGCCATGCCAGAGGCATCCACATGTACATGAAAAGGTTGGTTCCATGAGGGAAAGTGTAAAATAGGCATTGTAGTAAGTCTCTCGTTCAATGTCTCAAATGTACGTTGTTGCAGTTCTCCCCAATACAATTTCCCTTTTCCCTTTAGTAACTCTTCCAAGGGTGTGGAAATATTATCATATCCTTTGATAAATTTCCTATAATATCCAGTATGACCCAAGAATCTGCACACCTCACTCTGATTAGTACACTCTTATAGGCCTACAATAACACCAACCTTAGTTGGATCCACTAAAAAACCTTCATTGTAGATAATGTGCCCTAACAGAGTGCCAAAAGGTGTAGTAAACACACACTTCTTGATGTTAAAATAGATGATTAACTATCTACATCTTTCAAACATTAATTGCAAGTTTTCATAATGATATTTAACATGTTCATACACTATCCAATCATCTAGGTAAACCAACAATAATTTATGAATAAAATCCTAGAATGCCCAAAAAAATATGTGCAAAAATACAATAAGTGCATTTTTCAAACCAAAGGGAATTACAGTATATGAAAATCTTCCCCATTCAGTGGTGAAATTTGTTTTTTCTTGATCCTCCTGTGCAATCCTGACCTGTTTATACCCAGAGAATCAATAAGTAAAAGAATAGATTTCACACCTTACAATGCCTTCTAATATCACCTCAGTGAAAGGTGTTGGAAAAGGATCAATAAAACATGCAATATTCAGTTCCCTGTAATCCACACAAATCCCAATCCATCCATCTCTCTTTATACTTAACTTTTACATGTAGGTTAGGGTTCATCCTATAGGGTATCTTCCTGACTAGGTGCACACCTTCCTTAAGCTTGATCTTCATATCTCCTAATGACTCGTGCACTCCTTTTAATTCATGGTATCCCCTAGGAAATAAGTCATGAAAATCACGGAGCAACTCAACTATCTTTGTCACTTCAAAATTAGACCAATAATCTCTAATGATTACCTCCTTGGGTTCAACATCTCTACCAATATTCACTTTCTTTATCTTCATAGGTTCATGATAGGCACATGCATTGTTATCCACACTGTCCAAAACCTTGGGTGTACCTGTTGAATGATCTATATCCAAGTCTTTTACTTCCTCATCATCCACCATGTAGACCATCTTTCCTTTTTCTTTCTATAAGAAAGTGCACTTACGTACCGTAACATCTATCTCTTCTTCTTCATCAAAGCACGCTCCTGAGTCATTCTCATCAAATAACTCCTGAATGAGTTCTTCTACTTTTGCACTGTCTCCTATAGTTAAGCACTCTATAACCCTTAATGCCTTTTCCATTGGAGGGTTAGTAGAGAAGTAGTCAAAATCCTGGACCATTCATGTAATCAAATCCTGTCGATTTCCAGTCTCTCTATGTAGCTCTGCATATACGTACCAAGAACGTGCAAAGCCTTATAAAGAATAAAGTTTGTGCACCCATAACGAAGGTGGTAAATCTTTGTACCCCTCTATCCAGAGCCTCTCACATTGCTAAATGTGGTGCTAAACAGGTTGATTACCATTATATGTGTATATTTGAGTAGGTGCATTTCTCCTAGAAAACCAAGTTGTTAGAGAAATCCTGACTTCATTCCATTCTACAAGATTATCCCTATGAACCACCCACTAGCTTGTTGTTTTCCCGCATAGGGTATATGATAGAATATTTATTCTTTCAAATTGTTATGTCCACTATTCCTCCATGGCATGTAAGAATACCATAGGGTTTCCTTCTCCAGTGTATTGAGGTACAGAGTTGTTACCTATCCTCCTAATGCAACAAGGTTTTATTTTCTATGTAAATGTATTCCTTACTTTGTGCCCCCATCTCATAAGTTTCATGATCCTAATTATCACAAGTAATACTGGTGGTATCAGTAATAGATTGTGTATCTGCCCACTAGAGGATTCCTTCCTTAGATTAATCGAGTACTTTTGGGTCTCGAATGGCACACACATAAATCCTATTCATATATTGTACACTCAAAGGATCAACACAGGGTGTAGATTTCCCATACGTTAAAGGGATATTAAATATTTCTTACTTGTTCTCAAAACTTATATATCCTTTATTGAACTCAAGATCAACATTATTTCTGTAACACCGAGGGTTCCCAAGTAGAGTTGGGAAACTGTCTACTTTTTTAAGTGCTAAAACCTCAAAATCCCCAGTGAACTTGGCCCCTTGTATAGTAATAGATGCATCTTTTACAACTCTGATAGGAGTGGCCTTAGTTTAATTAGACATAAATAATACATTAGAAGATGGCTATAATGGAGGTATCCCCATCTGTACCCATGCATCTAAAGTAAGCACATTTACCTCCATGCTTATGTCAATCAATATATTACTCAAGAGTCATCCATCCACAACAACATTCAGAGTGATCTCCTTGTTGCAATCTAAGCTATGAGGGGGAATATTTTCATGTGAGATATGACATTCATTCTCAATATTCACACGTGGAGTATTTCCTTTAGCCAACTCCCTAGTAATGGAATGATATTTTCTTGGCACATCATTTTGCATACCTCCTTCAAGTCATCAATATCTGACTGGACTATCTTTGCTACCTTCTTCTATTCCATCTTCTGTGATTTCTCCTTTAAACACTATATTTCCCCTTAAAGGTATCTAATTACCTCCATGGTCTCCTGATAAACCTCCTTCTGGTGTACAAGATCTGGATGCCTTGTATCTAACATTTCCTCCTTAGTGATGGTAGGATTCTACTGTATCACTTCTCTGGCATGTGCAACTTCAATGCATGTAGTAATCTTCACAGGTAATACCTCAGGTTCCAATTCCAACTTTGGCATCAAATGATTCTCCATAGTGCGTTGTATCCTAACCATCCCTACGCCTTTGTTCTCCTATTTATGCTTCTTACTAAGATGCTCATATAAGTTTGGGCATTCCTCATAGCTATGATTCTTACCATAGAAAAAACATGTAATATCCTGAGGACAATCGCGCCTATAGTGGTCAGGTGATCTGCATGTAAAGCATGTTCTGTGAGGGCATTTTCCTCATCCACAACCATAGCCTCAACCTCCAAATTCACCATGGTATCCTCGACCTTTACCACATCCTCCTTCATAGTTCCCCTTGTTTTGATCATAATGCACTTGATAGTGATCCCAATCTTGGTGCTCACCCTTACCCTTAGAGTTATCTGATGCTCCTATCTGTCACACACAAATATCTATAACATCATGGATATAACCAATAAACCTATAGTATTATGTATCATGAGTCTTGGATTGAATTTTTTTTACAATAATAGGATACATTCTTCCTTATCATGCATTGTAATAATGGGCAGTGGTTGACATCATGGTTCAAATGACATATCTCATAGTATAGCAATAATGAGTGCACTGACTTGCGGGGACATGTTGCTCAAAGAATACTTGTCAAAGATTGCACAAGGAGTCTACGTGGGATAGAAGGCCCAAAAATAAGGGCACAGAAGGATAGGAAGGACCCGTACATGGAAGGCAAGTTCATATTTCAGGACTTAACCAATTTTGATCATGAAGACCTATTTTTAGAATATGGCATGCTAAACACATCAACAATGTAGAGACATGTGCGCCATGAATTATCTATCTTTGGAGAAGTGGTTCAAATCATTTATGCATTGAGACAAGCTGATAATGGAATAGGCACTTCAGTTAACTACAAGAGGACTATAGATAGCACACTTGTATGTGTGGCTATGATTTTAAATGGTGTGTGGCTATTAATAGCATGCATCCTATTTCTTGAATAGATAAGTGGTGAAGGGTAAGTCCCCACCCTATATATATGATGTTAGGTACATAATAGATGTATGGAAGGAGATGTATGTATGTGTGTAATAGACAATATACACATATGATTGAACTACTGTATCAGTTCCATACGTGCATTGGTATAGATTGACAATACTGTAAGGAGCTTTTGTATTTATTAATAGATGGAAGATATTGTCTGAATCTAAGTGTCATTCTATGTGTAGTTGAGTAGTACATATTATTAATTCAATCATGATTATTGTTTAATATTGTTCTTTCATGGATCTGTAATGCCTGCTTCAACTACCACTTGAGACCAAGAAACAAACTAGGAAAATTATGGAATAAATTTTTTTGTAAGAAGGGTCTACAAACAAGTAGCAAGATACTAGTTTGAAACTAAATAGGTTATGGAATAGATTCTGATTAACCAAACACAAGATTTCCATCTTTATCTTATAACAATTTTACAAGGTTCCAATTTTGAGGTTACAAGTTTTACTAAGGTTCAGGGAGAAATTTATCGCCAGGCCTACTCTCTATCAAGCCCTGAAATTCAACTAGATTTTTCACATACTTAGATTTATCAAAACTTTCCTAAAATAGAATTATTGGATAGGAAATTTCCTCACCTTTCCAACCATATAAAGAAGTCCTCTTAACTCCTTGTAAAACTCAAGTTATGGCCGGGTGGAGTTTTAGGGGAAAATTTTCCCTTGGAGGTCGGCGGGGTTAGGGAGAAAATTGGGAAAATTTTCCCAAATGCCACGTGTCATCACATGATTGGTGCAGGCCAGTGGGTCGCGGAGAAAAATTTGAAACTTTTCCCAAAACCAAAGTCTCAATTTTCCAAAGAAAAATTTTCCTCCATGCCTCCGCACTTGCTCAAATGGCCACGTGGCACTTTGTGATTGGCCACGGGCCGGCAGAGAAAATTTGAATTTTTTTTGCCCATGGGTTAAAAGGTTAAAAGAATTGCATGGACCTGTGTACCCATGGGGACACATGTCAACATCCTATAGGCTGCGGGGATGCAGGTCGGTGGAGGAAAAAGTGAAATTTTTCCAAAAGGGAAAAAGGTTAAGTTTTCATTTCTAAATCCATGGGCTCTCCCTACCACGTGTCAACATGTGATTGGTTGGGCGCCGCGGGGTTGCGGGGAAATTTGGGAAAATTTTCCCAAGGAAAAATTTTCAAAAATTTAATTTTTTTATTAAGGGCCCACCCCTCCAAGGTGCCACATGGCAACTTCTGATAGGATGAGAGGTTAGCGGGGCCGCGGAAATTTTTAGGAAATTTTTCCAAAGTTGAAAATTTAAATTTTTCTAAGGTCGAATTATTTCATTTTTTGTTTGGGATGGCCATTTTGAAGTAAAAATTCAAATGGCCATAACTTTTGATAGGAAGCTCCATTTTAGGAAAAAAAAGGAATTTCCGGAAATCTCTCGGAGTCCTCTTTGCACAGAAATCGTCAATTTTAGAATTTGGTGAAGTTTCAAGGGTCAATTTTCAGAAATCGATCTGCAGGGATTATAATTTTATAACTGGAAATTTTTCCTACTTGGAAGATTTTTTCAATTTGATAAAATTTGAACTCTTATTCCACTCAACATGTCAAACAAACATGGAGGATCAACTTAGGGAAGAATTATAATATTTTTAAGTATGTCAATTTGATCAATTTATACAAGTTTTCAATTTTCCGACAGTTGACGGGAAAAATGACCATACAAGCTCCGAATTGAAATTCTTTGAGTTTTAGAGATTTATTCTTGACTATTTTAGTGAATTTGGATTCCTCAAGTCTTCCTAAGTGTAAATTTCAAGTTTTGTAATTTATTGTTGAGTATAAAGTCAAACTGCTCATTTAATCCAATGCACATTATCAGTTTTAACATTAAAACAATGAGTTTACTGGTATGGTGATTTGTCTTATGGGTGAGAATAATATTATGACTTAATACATATAATTGCTTCACAATTTCAAACATTCAACTCTAATTAAAATGAATCTCTGATTTTCAATTTTAACATGACAGTTTGTAAAGAAAATAACATTGAATTTCATTCTATACGCATCTTCTTTTACATTCCAAAACAGAGATTCTTATTCCTTTTCAACAGATCTTCATTCATTGACAAAAATACAAATTTAAAGGGATCAATGCTATCCTTGATTGATAATTCAAGTAAAATTTCAACTGAACTTCTTTCCTACTGATTTGGTTTTCACATTTCACATGCAAGGTATAGAAATTCATTCACCTTTTCTTTTCCAAATAAAACAGATAAGTATAATTCTTATTAACATTTCTCAAATTGATTTACAACTTCCAATTACAAGGTATGCATTTCACATCTCAATATCAATTACATTCATCCACTTGGAGTGGGAAGGATTCCATTTAAAATTACAAAAAGGGTGACTGTCAAACTATAAAACTCTCCAAACAGCAGCATGCTTGATTCATCTTCTTTCTTCTTTGGATCACAACAATGAAGGGGGAAAGGAAACTCTCTCCACCAAACCAAGACATCCAATGGGAAAAGAGAATCCATCTTTCCCCATTGGTCCCTGAGCCCCAACCATATTGAAATGGAGCATGATAATCCAATACATGGCAACAAGGCTTCTTTCACAACAAACCACGTTATTTTCACATTACAAAAACAACAATTAAAAGCAAAATTTAAAACAAGACAACAGTTCTCAACTGCTTTTGAATTTATTCAAACAACACATAGGCTTGAACAAGCAAGCCAAACAAGAGCAAGAACTATGGAGGTCTCCTTATACCTCCCAAGTTGAATTTTGGGCATCCACCAAGAGAAAACCACCAAGATCATAGAAATACCATAAACCTTATCCCTCCTCAACCCCTCCTTATCCCTCCTCCAAATTTATCCCTTATACCTCCCCCAAAGTAGGAAATGCAAGCAATTTCCTTTCCTAGGTGGATCCCAAACCAACATTCCCTCCCAAGAATAAATAAAAATGGCAAATCCCTTATCCATCCTATGATAACCTCATAGTCTTCTCTCCACACCATGCCCTAAGCATTCTACCCATCCCTCAAAATAAATTACACACACAATACATTCAAATTCATGATAAAAGAGGAAAATATAGTAGTTTTAAAAGAGTGGGAGCCTACCTCTCCATAATGGAGACTTGTTTCCAAAACAGAAGGCTCTTTGTTGCACAAAAACAAGTCCCAATCAGTAAGAGGAATGCATGCACAAGTAATTCCACTTCTTTCACCAAGCAAGCTCCAAAAATGCAAGAAAATTTGACCCAAGAGTGAAATCTCCAACTTTCAACAACCTCCAAATGAGAGGAAATTTTAATTTTTTAAAGGAGATGGATGGAGAGGATGATGCGGATTCCAAGTGGGATGCCACGTCATTGTTCCTCATCCAAAAATCATTCAACATCAAGGAAAAATAAATCATAATAAATGAAAATGACAAAATTACTTACATACACAATGTAGCTTATACCCCAAAAGGAATGCATTTAAAATTTGTAAGACAAGTGCAATCAAATCTCACACAAAATCATGTCAAAATGCAGTAAAATAAATTGATTTTGACTCCAAATTAATAAACATGGTTGGTGGAGGATTTTGAGAGGTGTGGGACAAGTTTAACTTGTCCCACAAGCCTCCAAATTTGTCCTCCAAGATCAAATTCGAATTTCAAGAGAGAGATGGAGTGTCTGACATTCCAAAATCTTCTTACAACCTCTTACAATTTCATACACCATCTATCACTTCACTTACACAACCCATACTTGGTAACTTACACACTCTTTTAAAATGCATTTATTTCTATGACATTTATTTATTACAAACTTTAGACACAACCATATATTTAATTACCATATGGTTATAAAATATATAAATAAATTTCAATTTCAACCAAGACAATAACATTTGATTTATCTTCCATATCCCAATTAATATAATTGAAATTTAACTACAAGACTCTCACATTATACTATCACATTAAAATAATTAAAATAAAGAGCACATTACAAATAAAATACATACAACAATAATTTTAAAAAGGGACACAGCAAATAAAGCACACAAATACCCCATGGTCACAATAATGGAAATCTTCCCCATGGGAAATCCTAACAAAACACAACATATTACTCAAACACAGTTGCCATGGTGACCTTTTTGATTTCACACTGAATTCCAATATGGTTAGTCTCCAGTCCCCCGACATTGTTGTGATTTTTAACCTGTAAAATGCAACATATCCCTTCGGCCTCATGGCCATATCAGAACATCGAAATGATATAAGCAACATAAAATTATTGAATCCAAATCACAACATTATCAAGAATTTAACATTTATGATTTAAATTCAACTGCAACCATATCATCATCCAATAGATCTCTATACTATAGCTATTCATAATATCAATGTCACATGTCTACAATCAAAAGCAATAACCTGTCCATGTCAAATAGTATGTCATCATCCACATAATAATATTGATGTCTTAATGATCATCAAGCAAAATATCTGAATCCAGATCAATATTAATCCAGGATCTAACATCTAACCATCATATTAATCAAAACATAATAATGTCCATAATAGTCCCTGATACATCATACTACATCAAAACATAATAATATCCAAAATGTGACCAATAGTGTCAGGATCAGTATCTGAATAGTGTCCAAGGAAAGTGGAAGGTCACACCAAGGATAGTTGCCCTCATAGATCTGTAATCTCAGTACTATTAGACTGTGAAATTTTTCATTTAAATCATGATGTTAGTCACAATCCTTTGTTACAGTGTGTGATAAGGAAGAATGTATCTTTCTTTTGCAAAAATTATAGGTCCATGACCCATGATACTAAGGATTGTTAGCTGATTGGTCAGATCCTGGATGATATAGACCTTAGGGTACAATAGACAAGTATAACATATAGTTCTAAGGGTAAGAATGAGCACCATGATTAGGATCATAATCAAATGTGCTATAACATGAATAAGGGGAATTTTGAGGGAGGTCGTGGAGGGGGATTTGGATATCATGGTGGATATGGAGAATGAGGCCATGGTGGAGGAAGAGGAGAGTTCCCTTATGGAACATGTTATATGTGTAGATCTCCTGACCACTATAGGTGTGAATATCCTTAGAATATTGCATGTTATTTTTGTGGAAAGAACCATAGATATGAAGAGTACACAGACTTATATGAGCATCTGAGTAAGAAGCATAAGAAAGAGAACAAAGGCACCAGGATGGTTAGAATCTAGCGTGTGGTAGAGGATTAATGGATGCCCTAGATAATAGAAAGACCTAAGGCATTGAAAGTGAAGATTAATACACACGCTGAAGCAACACACGCAAGAGAGGCATTGAACCAGAAGCCTATGATCACTAAGGAGGAGGTTTTACATGCGAGGTACCCAGATCCTACTCATCAAAAGGAATTTTACCAGGATACCATGGAAGTGCTAAGGAATATTGACAGTGAGATACAATACCTAAAGGAGCAAAAGAAAGCATCAGAGACAGTCCAAACTTATATTGATTATCTATGAGAGGTGTGCAAGATGTTGTGCTAGGAGAACATTATTCCACTATTAAGAAGTTATTTAAAAAGGAACACTCCACGTGTAGGTCTTGAGACTGGACGACAAATTCTACATGCAAATCTTCCCCCTGATAGCATTGACTATGAAAAATAAATTACTTTGAATGATATTGTGAATGGGTGGCTCTTGAGAAACATATTGATTGATACAGGTGTGGAAGTAAAAGTGCTTACATTAGTTGCATGGGTACAAATGGGGAGGCCTCCATTATAGCCATCATCTAATGTGTTGTTTGTGGAAAACCGGACTAAGGCCACTCCCATAGGAGTTTTGAAAGATGCAGCTATAACTATACAAGGGGCCAAGTTCACTGGGGATCTTGAGGTATTAGCACATGTGTAGTCATTTTTACCCTTAACAAAAAAGAAAGGAACCCCATGCGTTCCGATCTATCACCCAACGAAAGTTAGGTGCTCACCCGAGGGATGCACGGGTTTCGAGTCTCTCTTTTATGTGAGTTTAGTGGGAAACATCATCTATGATTTTTGTTTAAAATACTTTCAAATGGGTTTAGAAAATATAAGAACCATAGGTCTCAGAACAGCCTCTAGATCCTTGCAGTCATTTCAGATAGAGTACTTAATAGAATCTATAACGTGTATCATATAAATAAGAAGCATACAAGCATCCATACTTAACATAAAAGGAAAGGGAACTCATGAGAGAGAAGTATGCATCAGAATCATTGATATTCATGTATATATAATAGGTAACCTCATTACATCCATAGAGCCATTACAGAGTGTCACAGAGAAGCAGACCGCAGTTATGAATTGTAACTAGACTAAATGTAACTAAGCTACCAAAAAAGAAAATTACAATCCCCGTATGCAATACATCCTTTTTCGAATGCAATTATCCCTTAACAGAGTTCTTGTAGTATTTCTGTAGAGCTCTACCTATACCCTTCGTCTCCTTGTTTACTCTACAGGTGCTTATATTTATAGCTTTTCTGGACTGCCAACTCATCCTACAATGCCATCATATCTGATACCAAGTGTCTAAATGTGGTCCTCCATGCGAGCATGCTCCTCTAGGCCTAAGCTTCCCACTTTATCCCATGATGTGATTCTATAAGATTCTACCATAGGTATGCTCCTTCCTGGGCTAACCTGTTGCCAGGCTGGCACCTTATCCATGTGCAGTCAGGTCATGCTTTTCACGTGTTTTGACCTGAATGTCCAATTTGTGTAAGTCCTGAACCCTTGGTTATATCCATGCATGTTGTGCATGCCACAGGATTCCTTAAACCCTTTTCTAAAACCCTGCCTTGTGCACTTTTTCCTGCATGCCTTTCTTTAATTGGGACATTACGCGCCTACATACCTTTTGTACTTAGTCAATATTCTAGGGGACCAACAACTTACAAAATCATATAATTTTCTAGCCCTGCTTGGACGCCCTTGGTCTTATGTGGATAATGCTGACTTGAGATTCAATAAGGGGTATATTAGCTTTGAAAACAACAAGTAAAGGGTTGTGATACCTTTGATAGATTGAAATTCTACACCATATGTTAAACCTCTAAGTGAGGAGGATTTAAACAGAGTCTATGTACATGTTATTCAAGACCCATTGGTCAATGAGCCATCGAAAGAAGGCATCCTATAGTGGGAGGATTCTTATTCTATTAGTGATACTACGAGTATTGCTAGCAACAATTAGGCTCATGGTACATATGAATTAGTAGGATGCGAGGTGAAAAACATGGTTGCAAAAAAGAATGGACTTTGTTCAATTCAACGGATAGGTAACATAGTATCTTGGTATGGAGGGGAGAAAGATCTTCCTTTCTAAGGGCCATGGAAAGATAATGGACAAATAAAATTAAAAGGAGAGATATGTTAATATATACACTTTTTGGGACAACACCGCGCTGGTGGGTAGTCCACAGAGATAAACTTATAAATTGGGAAGAGATTGGAGTCACTTTGTCTACTAGATTTATAAGAAATAATGAACCTACACAAATCTACACTTATCATGGTGATCAACCTGTTCAACATCACATTCATCAGTGTGAGAGACTCTAGACAGAAGGACAGGAAGCATTACCACTTTCACTCTTGGTGTATATCTTGTATTCTACGTTGCAAGGATGCGCACACACTTGGTATGTATATATAGAACCAAATTAAGAAACTTGAAACTGGAAAGATTTGACTCCAGGCATGATCCAGACTTTCAAATACTTCTCGACTAAACCTCCTATGGAAGAGGCATTAAAACTTGTCAAGCGCTTAACTATGGGAGATAGTGTAAAATCTAAGGAGCATATACATGAATTATTTGGTGAGGTAGAGTTTAGAAAATGTTTTGAAAAGGAAGAAGAAATGGACTCCATGCTACTTGAACATGCTTTCCTTGAGAAAGAGAAACAAAATATGGTTTACATCGTGGATGATCAGGAAGTTGAGAACCTAGATATTGAACATTCACATAGGGTACGTGAGGTATTGGTCAGTGTAAAAAAGGATGCGTGCACCTAACATGAACCCATGAAGACAAAGAAGGTGAATATAGGTTTGGAGGTTGAGCTTAAGGAGTCTATAATTGTTGATTACTGGTCAGCCTCGAAGGTAGCAAAGATCATCGAGTTACTCAGGGATTATCAAGAGTTATTTCCTTAAGGATATCATGAACTTAAAGGCATGCATGAATCCCCTAGGGAAATGAAGATCAAAATTAAGGGTGGTGCATGGCCATTTACAAAGAGACCTGATAGAATGAATCCTAACTTGTGCAAAAAGTTAAAAGAATAAATTGATAAAATGTTGAAATCTGGAATTATCAAGCCCCTTGATGAGTCAAAATGGGTTAGCCCAATGGTGATTAGTATCAATAAGGATATATGGATTAAGATATGTGTGGACTACATGGAGCTGAATGCTACATGTGCCACAGATCCATTCCCTATGTCATTCACTAAGGAAATACTAGAAGGAGTTGCAGGGAGTGAAATATATTCCTTCACGGACAGATTTTCTGGGTATAATCAGGTTTATCTAGATGATTGGACAGTGTATGGCCTTGTGAAAGATCATTGTGAAAATTTATGCTTAATGTTTGAACAATGCAAACAATTGAGTATCTCTTTGAACATCAAGAAGTGCATATTTTCTACACCATTTGGAAAAAATTTAGGACATATAATCTGCAAGGAAGGTTTTCTATTTGATCTAGCCAAGGTTGCAGTCATTTTAAGCCTGGAAGTGCCTACCTGTCAAAGTGAGGTGCAGCGATTTTTAAGTCATATAGGGTAATATAGAAAATTCATAAAAGGGTATGCCAAAACTACTACACCCTTGGAAGAATTACTGAAGGGGAAAGGTACATTTTATTAGAGAGAACTGCAACAACACATGTTTGAGATATTAAAAGAGAGACTTACTATCGTGCCCATTCTGTGCTTTCCCTTATGGGATAAACCATTTCATGTGCATGTGGATGCTTCTGGTATGGCCATTGGCGATGTGTTAGCTCAACCTGGTGAAGGTATTATAGATCATCCAATATTTTTTTCTAGTAGGAAGTTGACTCATGCGGAATGGAATTATACAACTACAGAGTGAAGCTTTGTCAATGATCTATGCATTGTAAAAATTTTGACAGTACTTTTTAGCAACACCATTTGTGTTTTATACAGATCAAATGGCCTTGAATTACTTGGTAAACAAGCCCATCTTACAGGGGCACATATGTAGATAGGTGCTCCTATTTCAAGAATTTGACTTCACAATTGTGGTGAAGCCAGGGAAAAGTAATTCTGGACCAAATCATTTATCTAGAATTAATTCAGGAGAGGATGCACAAAAAATTGAAGAAACAATGTCAGATGCACAGTTATATAGGTTTCAAAGCACACCCATGGAATTAGAAGATATTGTTGTCTTTCTATGAATATGTATGGCACCAGAAGGAATTAAATAATTAGAAAAGAAGCAACTTGCTATATGCATGACACCATTTATGTTAATCAATGGTGACCTCTACAAGCTAGGAAGAGATGAAGTATCATGCCGTTGTGTATTAGAACATGAGCATTAGGATATCATGGAAGAAGCTCATAGTGGTATTACAGGAGGCCATTAGGTCATTTATCTTCCCTCTCTAGATGAGTGACCATTTCCTCTATAGACTCCAAGGTTGGCGGTTTTCTTTCCATGGTGAGAACTCTTGCTAAATCCTCTAGGCATCCCAAAGCAGATCCATACTTTTATACAGGTGATGCTAGGTCTAGATGATTTAATAGTATGGCCTCGTTTATGGATTCTACTTTCTTGTACACAATTCTCATCTTGTCCTTTTCATCCTTCAATCCCCACTGCCACTGGGTGCTGATTAACTTTTCCTATCTCAGCTCCTTCGTTAATGTAGCTAGCTCTTCCTCTTTCTTCTTCATTTCACATGAAGATTCTAGCTTCTATCTAAACAGATACTTTATTAAGTGCGTTTCTTAGTTGTTCATTTGAGAGCTACTGGGTATCCACCATTGGTTATCTTCTCCTAGTCCTGGAAATGTTACTATTTCCCCTTGGCTTACCTCAAACTCTGGTTCATCAAGGTGGGACTTAATTTCCCAAGAGATCATCTTCTTTGTCTATGGGTAGGTAACCTCCTTGTCGAAAGATGACATGTATACAAGCTCCTCTGTTGGAAGTGTACTTTGGAACCATGTGTGAAACATTTACTTGGGGTTATCAATATAACCCATCTCTAGCCTCCCGTCTCTGCATACCTTCCTCCCTTGCGCATACCCTTGGGTATACTTATAGTTAAAACCAAGCCTCTAGTGCTACCGTGTTCCTCTTCTGCACTCTCCTTTTCCTTGTTCAACACTGGCTCAGTGCTGTGCTCCACCTTTTCCTCCACCAGGTTCTCAATGTCCCTTATCTCCTCTTCTTCTACAACCTTGTCCATTTTCTCTTGTGCCGAGCTTGGACCTCTTATTTTTACGCGCTAGCCTCTTCATCTTTTCCCATTTCCTGGGTGCTTCCTTTTGCTTGGCTATCCTTTCACCACACAAAAAGGAACCCTTATTGCTCTTCTCCACCTTCCTCCTCTAAATCATGTATATTGAAAACAAGTGGCCCTTGATCTTTCTTGGGGTCCTCTTCCACACTTACTTCTTCCTCACTACCATCCTTATCTCCTATGTACTTTCCCATACTTCCAGCTTCTTCTGAGGTGGTCCCCTCTTCTACCCTCTACTTTTTCCTAACTGGATATTCCGGTGTAGGTGACTTTATTTCTTCTTTTGATGACTTCTTATCTGATGGTTCTTCTGGTTCTAGAGTATTTTCTTTTATTACAGTATTTTTCTTGTACGTGTACGTGCTGGTTCTGGCACTTATCCTCGGAGAACCTATTTCTTGTGTCTCCACCACACTTGATATTTTCTTTTCTTGTTATTTTTCCTCCCATTTGGGCATGAGTCATTTCCTCCCAGTTATATCTTGAGGTATAGATACCTCATTCTCTAGGTATGTTCCCTTCTTTGACTTGGGCCTTATGCAAATGTAAATGCATGCTGCGTATCCTCCTGTAATGGGCAGAGTCATGGGCCTTGTCATTTGCACTTCATGAGAAACATACCACTCTATGTATGCGTGCTTGCTAGGGTAGACCAACCCTTTGCATAATTCCCCGTGGTCTTTTTCCAAACTACCAAAGTCCAACTTAAACTTTTTGGACTCCTTGAATCTGTTTACTCCCATTTGGAATTACTGAGCTGTGAAGGAAAATGGGAGCTTGCACCATGGGCTCCATGAGTCATCTATTAACTTGAATCTTCCCAGGTAGTAATGTTGGTACACAAAAAAAATTTCCTCTCCCCTAGTGGCTGTTGGAAGTTGTTTAGGAATTCTCCATTCTACCCTGAATGCGTTTCTTAGGTGTATGTACCACTTCTCCAAGCATGCCTTGTGCAATGTTGTCATAGTGTCACAAGCGTACTTCTCAAATATTTTGGTGGGCAAGGGGTCTTCATCAAGGTACTCCCATACAAATTTATCTGATGTGCCCAGTTACCCAATCTCTGAAAAAATGATGGTCAGCAACACATTTCCAAAAAGGATCTTGTCACCTTCCTTTGTGCAGTTGATAATTTCATCCCCAAAAAATGTTGAAAAATTATAGATGGTGCCCTATAAAATCTTTCTACAAACATTTAACCATGGCTTACTGACATAATTCCATCTCTCCTGGCCATTTAGCTTTGACACCAGGTGCACGGCCATCTTCATTACTAGATCGTTGATGTCTGCGACATCATAGTACCTTGACCCCTTTTTACAAGCAAGAGTGGCGATAGTTTCCTTAATTGTTTCCTTGTCTATCAAGTCATCTTCCAACCCATCTCTTTCACAGATGAGGCATGTGAATTGTGAAATGAGCTAAGGATTTATGCGCATCTTGTGCCCTGTAAAGTGGAAATAGTCCTCATGTAAATGTGACATCAGCCACTGATACAGTCGCTCAAGTTTCCCGAAGTAGGGCAACTCAAAGAGTTGTAGTAACCCTACCTTCTCTAACTTGACCTTCACATCATCATTATATATCGGAAAACCTTCTGGTGTCCTCGAGTTTGTTGGGCACACTAACTCTAGTGCCAAATCCTTTTCAATTTTTCTTGTCCAATGATTATAATAATTTATAGACATATCTCTAAGATGGGACTCCCACTCCTTCCCCAACAACACTCCATCTGGGTACTACTTTCTGCATACCATTCTTCATTTTTGCTTGCTTCAATTTCTTGTTGTTTTCCCTTTCCATTTCCTTTTCCCTTCTTAGGTGTACTATTTGGTTTCTTGGGTACCATTTCCTAGGTCTTCTACCTACTTTAATCACTTTTGTGAATTCATTCTTCTGCTCTCTCCAACCCTAGATCTCGAACTTGTGAAGAAAATTACTTAAACCTGTGCCCTAGTTCTTCAAACCCTAATTGGGATACTCCCTTCACAAGATGATATCTTCTCACACTTTCTCCCATGCCCGTGAAATCCATTCCTCCTAGTTTGCAAATCCAAACTAGCTAACCACACCTCAATTTCTCCAAATTTTCCTCACACGGATCAGTTTTTTTTGGAATCCCTAGTTTGCAAAGGTGTAAAAAGTGCTTTGTTCTCTTATACACAAAGTGAAAAATGAAGTGTCCCAACCCCCTTATTTATAGGTTTTCCCATTTTGAGAATTAAGTACTCCTTCACCTACCACCATACTTTCTTCACTTAATGCAGATTTTTCAAACAAAGCCTGACTTAAGTGCTTTCCCTCACGCGCCCAACCTGTGTGAAAAAATCCTCTAACCTTCTAGCGTGCAATCAATCCAACCTAACAAGAGACTCTTACATGTGCAAACCCAACACCGAAGGCACTTCTTCTATCCTGATTTTTTCTCTCACCTACCTTGTGTTGCTTAATGCGGTTTCTCCTCCTTTGTATGTGGGATCTATAAGTAGATTTATCTTGGCACCAACCATCATTTTTCTATCTTTTCTCTCCATACACCTCTTTTAATTGGGCCATTCAACTAGGATTTTTAACAAAAAATTCCATATCACTTTAACCATGTGCTCCTTCACATTACTCCACCCCACACTTAAAATGATGCACAGTCCTCTGTGCACTCAAAAATTCTCAAAAAGTAGCAATAAGGTTACCGACACCCAAGGCACAAAACAAAACAACAATGTGAAAGGGAAACAAAAGAAAAGAAATGCATAAAGGAAATTTCTAAACTAACTGGAAAAGCTACCTTATTTACAAACACCAAGAAGACTTATTTATAGTAGGGCTTCAGCCTACTCCCATTGAAGTGTCTAGGCAACTTCGTCCCATCCAGCACTTGTAACTAGCACGTGCCCAAATCAAGGATGTATGAGATTGTGTAAGGACCCAACCAATGGAATTTCAACTTCCCAGGATGGCACAGAAACTTTTAATCATATAGTAAAACCATCTGCCCAACCTCAAACTTCTTATTTCTAATGTGGCAATCATGCCAAGCTTTCTACTTTCCTTTTTCTGTTGTTTGGCTCCACCTGGTGAGTAATCATCTTTCATCCAATTTTTTTAACTCCTCAATTATTTCTTCCAATGCTTGCTCATCGGCCAACCCTCCTACATACACTATTCACAGAGAAGGTAACATGAATTCAACTACCAGAATAACTTCTACACCAAACACCAACTGCAATGGTGTGGCTTTGTTCAGACCTTTTATATGTTGTCCTGTAAGCCCACAATACTGTTGATACTTTATCATTCCAATCTTGTCTTTTGACATCACAAATTTTGGTCAGGGTATGACTCAGTATTTTTTTGAATGCTTCCATGGTTCCATTTGCTTGTGGGTGATAGGGCATAGTCTTGTGATGAGCCACCATGAACTCTACTAATAGGATCCTCATGGTCTCATTCAAGAAATGTGTACCCCCTATCACTGGTCAAACTCAACATGGACATCCATACCTCATGATAATGTTCTCCCACAAGAACCTTGCCATTGTGGCTGTTGTGTAATCTTTAGTTGGGGTTGCCTCTGCCCACCTAGTCAAATAATCCATGCAAGTGATGACATAGCATGACCCAGTCCTATGCACTGCTGGTGCAATAGGGCCTACAAAGTCTATTTCCCACTTTTCAAAAGGCTCTGTGCTAGGGATAGTGCATAAAGGCATTTCATCTCTCCTTCCTATTTTTCCAATGCGCTGACAATGGTCACACGCTTTATAATAGTCTTTACAATCCTTGTACAGGGTTTCCCACCACAAACCTACCATTAATATCTTACACGTGGTGGCATCACCTACATAATTCCCACCTGCACTTCCTCTGTGTGCTTCCTCTATGATGGCCAGGCATTCATGTTCTAATATACACCTATGTAAAACTTCATCATGTCCTAACTTTTATAAGTATCCACTGATTAACATGTAGGGTGTGGTGCATATGCCAACTAATTTTTCTCTAACGTCTTCATTCCTTCTATCACCACACCTTCCTTTAAAAATACTACAATCTCTTCTAAATCTGAGGGCGTGCACCACAAACTAAATAGTTGTGTCTGGCATTGTCTCCTCAATACTCTGCATGTCCTCCCCTAAATCAATTCTTGACAGATGATCAAGTCCACAATTTCTTTTCCCAGGCTTCACTACAATGATGAATTCAAACTCTTGAAACAATAACACCCACCAACATATACGCCCTTGTAGAATAGGCTTGTTCACCAAATACTTTAATGTCATGTGGTTGGTGTAAAACAAAAAGGGTGTTTCCGGTAAATACTATCTAAACTTGAAAATCACATAGATCATTGAAAATGCCTCATGCTTAGTTTTGGTGTAGTTCTACTCTGCTGGTGTTAGCTTACTACTTGTAAAACATAGAGGATGATCAAAAATTCCTTCACCTGGTTGTGTAAGCATTTCTCTAATAGTGATCCCTGAGGCATCTACATGGACATGAAAGGGCTTTTCCTAAGAGGGAAAACATAATATAGGTGCAGTGACAAGCCTATCCTTTAATGTATCAAACGACCTCTACTACGCCTCTCCCCAATGGAAGGTGCTTTTATGTATTATCAGTTCCTCTAAAGGTGTGGCTATCTTGGCATACCCCTTGATGAATTTCCTGTAATAACCCATATGCCCAAGGAATTCAAGCACTACACTCTGGCTATTAGGCTCCCATAACCCCAAAATAATTACAACTTTAGCAGGATCTACTAACAAGCCCTCCTTACATATGATATGCCCTAGTAAAGTCCCAAAGGGTGTAGTAAACACACACTTCTTAATGTTGAGGGATATCCTCAACTACCTACACCTCTCAAACATTAACCTTAAATTGTCCCAATGGTCTATTACTAGACCATACACTATCCAATCATCCAAATAGACCTGAAAAAACTTATGGATGAAGTCTTGGAATTATTTCACCACTTTGTGTAAAAAGATAGCAGGTGCATTCTTCAACCCAAAGGGCATGACTATGTATGTAAAACTTCCCCACTCAGTGGTAAAATTTTTCTTCTCCTGGTCCTCCTTTATAATCCTGACTTGGTGGTACCCTAAAAATCCATCCGTAAAGGAATAGATTTCGTGCCTAGCGAATTCTTTGAAAATTTCTTCAGTGAAGGGGTTCAGAAAGGGATCAATGACACAAAATGTGTTCAGCTCCCTATAATCGATGTAGATCCTAATCTTCCCATCCTTCTTGATGCTGATTACCATTGAACTTATCCACTCTGATTCCTCCACTGCTTCAATGATCCCAGAAGCTATCATTTTTTCTATCTCCTCCTTAACCTTCATGTGCAGATTGGGATTCATTTGGTAGGTGCTCTTCTTGACTGGGCACACACCATCCTTTAGCTTTATCTTCATCTCCCCCAAGGAATGGTGAATGCCTTTCCGATCATGGTACCCACCTAGGAATAAATCCTCAAATTCACACAACAGATCAATGATCTTAGAAACTTCCTTCTCTGACTAGTAATCTCCAATAATAGCTTCCTTAGGTTCTTCTCCTGAACTGATGTTAACCTTCTTTGTCTTTAAGGGATCATGGTAGGTGTGTGTGTGAGTATCAACACTGTCCACTACCTCGTGCGTCTCTGCAGATTGGATAACATCAAATATTTCCGATTCCTCTCCATCAATCACATATACCAACTTTCCTTTCTCCTTTTCCAAACACATGCACTCAAGCTGTAACTCTTCTATTTCCTCTACTTCTTCTTCAAAGCGCACCTCTAATCCTGGTTCACCTAGTAATTCCAATAGCCTATCCTCTTCCATGGAACTATCCCCCATGCTAAGGCACTTGATACCCTACAATTCCTTATCAACTGATGGCTTCGTACTCTAATACTCAAAGTTTTGAATAAGGTTAGCTGTGAGCTCTTTCCAATTCCCTATCTAACGGCATGTCTCCAAATGAATGTACCATGCATGCGCACAACCCTATAGTGTAGAATATAACTTGTGCATCCAGAGGGATGGTGGAAAATCTTCTACACCTTCTCTCCAAACCTGTTCATACTCCTAGATATGGAAAGAGGTGGGCTCCTTCCCATGGTAGTCCTTGATGGTAGTGGGCACATAGCTCCTAGAGAATCTGATAGAGAGATAAATTATTTTCTCATGCCACTCTAAAAGGCTCTCCTGATGTGTAACCCACCACTATGCCACTGTGTTGAGAAAAACATAACTTAGCATCCCTCTCCATTCCTTCTCATCCTTCCACTAAGCTTCCACCTCTTACAGAAAGATCTTAGGGAAGGATCCTCCTAAATACTTGGGTAGCTCTTTTCCTCCCAGGCATTAGACTATGTGCGCATTTTTTACCTTGGTCACTAACCCTCTCAAATGTCATCCCATCAATTCATAAGTCCTCCACACCCAATTGTCACATGCTAGACTGGTGGTATCACTTACTAACTAAGCATCCTTAAACTGGATAACTCCGTTAGTAGGATGTATTATCTCTAGGTCCCCAATTGAGAACATGTATATCCTATCTAGAACTTCTTCCCCCAAAGGTTCAATATAGGGTGTCTACTTCCCATCAGCCAGGGGTATAATGACCCACTTCTCCTTGTTTTCAAATCTGATGTACCCTTTGTTGAATCAAAGGTCTGCATTGTTCTTGTAACACCATGGGTGCCTAAGTAGCACTGGGAAATTGTCTTCCTCAGTGAGCACCAAGACTTCAAATTCCCTAGTAAACTTAGCCCCCTAGATTGTAATAGTTGTAACCTTTAAGACGTCGTTAGGCATAGCCTTAGTCTTGTTTGTCATATACAACACATTCGAAGATGACTGTAACACAAGTCTTCCCATCTGATGCCATGCATCGAAAGTTAGAACATTAACCTTTGTGTCAGTGTCAATGAGGATATTACTAAGGATCCATCCATCTACAACTACATTCAACGTGATCTCCTTGTCATAGTCAAGGCTGTGAGGGGGAAGCATTTCATGTAATACCTATCTTTCACGCTATCCTCTGGTGCGTGGTACATTCTCTCTCAACCATGATCCTAGCAAGGGAATGATATTCTCTTGCCTTGGCATTTTACACACCTCCTTGACCTCATTTAGGTCATCCTTTGGTGCCTTGACTCTCCTTCCTTGTTCCTCCCTCCTGGATTAATCCTTTAGACACTGGATTTCCCCTTGTAAGCTATGAATGACATCCATAGTGTATTGATATACCTCCTTCTGATGCGTAGGGTCTGGATACTTTCCATGAACTACTTCCTCCCTTAAAACTAGGTTCTTTTGTCTTGGTATCTCTCTTGTGCATGCGGCTTCTACCCTTGTTGTTACCAAGATAGGCTCCAAACCTATATCCCGTGTTACCCTAGGAATCCATTGGGTGTCTACCTTTTTAATACTAATAATTGTAGTGCCCTTTTCTTTCCAGTGCTATTGATTCATGTGCTCAAACAATTCTGGGAACTCCTCATACTTATGCTTCTTTTTGCACCATGAGCACTGTAACAAGTCTGGGCATTCACGTTTGTAATGATCTATATATCCACAATTGAAATAGGTTCCATGTGGGAAATCAGTCCTTCCTCCTCTGCAGTTACCACGACCACGAAACCCTCCTTGAAAACCTCTTCCATGCGTGCCTCCATCTGCGCGCTCCTCATAACAGTGATCATGACCCTTGGAACTACTAACAATGTTGGTTTGGCATACCCTATGATTAATGGCCTCATGTATTTGATCAATGAGCCTATAATGCTTAGTATCATGGGTTGTAGAGGTGTAAATCTTGTAGTAACAAGATACATTCTTCTGGATTTCTCACTATAGCAAGGGGAACCTACTCGCATCATGGTCCCCATGATAAATTTCACAATCTACTACCATAGCATGTACTATCCTCTTAGGGAAATCATCCTTAACATGCCCCTCTACTTCACAATATATGCACCACAAACCACTGTGAGTCTCATGGGCTGAGTTCACAGACAAATTTTCTAACTACTTGGCCATAGTAGCAATCTAAGCCTCTAGGAATGGGCTAACACCATTATCAACACTACCAATAGCCTCGGCATGCAGAGTAACTTCCAATGTCTCACGTGAGTCTGTAAAAGTTTTATGAGATAAGGCCCTTCTAAAAGGAGTAATCAACCCTCCAACAAACCATTGAGCATGCTATGAAGGGTGAATATCATATGATAATTTAGACAAGAGATTTTTAAAGCACCCATCATACTACCACACACTCTCTACCATTCCTTATTGAATATCCTTCAAAGCACTGATGCTCTTCTGCTCAAACTCAGGAATGTGGAATTCTGCCAAGAATGCATTCTTTAAAGCAGTATAGTCCACTATTGTTTGATGAGGGTCATACTTCCTATACAAGCTATGTGCACGCCCTTGCAATGTGGTTACAAAATAACTAGCCTTCCGTTCTGGGGTTTTGATAACCTTTGCATGATATAGTATTTCACACTTCTGAACATGTTTCGCAGCATCCTTAATACCTCTATAATCAGGAAAATGTAGAGACATTTCAAAGATAACTTGTGGGGGTGGTTGGGGCCTGAATCCTCCTAAGCCAGAGTCTTGGTTTCTTCCTATGTTTCCTCTGTCACCTGATCCACTAGGTTCTAAACCACTAGATCCACCAGGCCCACCAGGTCCCAAACCACCAAAACCACCAACTCCTATTCCTCCTAAACCACCAGACCCACTAGGTCCACCAGGTCCTAAACCACTAGATCCACCAGACCCACCACATCCTAAAGTGGTCATGACAAAGGTCCCCACAGTTCCATTGAGCTACATGCATACGGTCTATAACAATGCCCCACTACCAATAGTATACCCCATGCCGCTCCTAGATGTGAGACCAAAAGTTTGTGCATCTATACCTTTCCCGAAAATTCCTAACACTGGGTTGGTGTTTGTAGCCATAGAAGGACCAAATGAGAAATTATACCTCCTGGGTGTAGACCAATCACTTCCAATGTAACCAACTAGACTGGAAATATTTTCCCCCCAATCTATAAAACAAAGTGCCAGGGTACGGTCACTGGGGGGCTTAGATGCATGCCAATGGTTCTTCTTTCTCCACATGACAAGCTCTCATCAGAAGCCAAAGGGGTCTCTCTTACATGCTTCCCAAGATGGGGTCGTATAGACTACTCAGGTTCCACATCCTCTGTGTGAACCTCAAATCCTTCCCACAACATCTTTCACCATAAATCCATCACACCTATAACCTCGCGTTGTCTAGCAATCTCTCTTTCCTACACTCCACCATACTTGAGTCGTCTTTCCTCCCTATCCTTCTCTGTCTCAATATTTTCCATTTTCCTCCATCCTAGCTTCCACACCTAGTGCTCAGAATGGTTTATCCAGCCATTGGGAATGCCCCTAAACTCATGGTAACCATCAAGATCTTCATATCTAGGGGGATAACATGTAGAAATGATCCTCTGGGATCTCATAGAAACTCAAACTTAGCAACCTCCGGACAAGAATATGTGGAAATGGTGTACTCAAGAGTGTAGCTAGCTAATACTCCCTTCCACCAATGATCCATAGCACAAGTCCATGTCAGATCTACATCCTACACCCTCTGGTATTCTTCTTGGGTCCACACATACGATCCATAATTCCAACTTGATCTAGATGCATAGGCTGTGAGCCATTCATATAGTTCCACTGGGAATAAGTAGAAGATATTCTCATACAGATCATGGTAGAGATTCTCTTCTACCCATCTACATGCATTAAAATCAGGTCTAGTACTAAATCTCTAAGATAATTCATCCTTTGTGCTCTTAAACCATGATTCAACACTTTCCAAAGTTAACTGCTTTGTCATTACTCACTACACAGATCATGATGCATGTTATTTCCCACTATAACTTTGAAAAGAGGTCCGAGAAATGGAACCAAGATGTAGTCATTTTTACCCTTAACACAAAAGAAAGGAACCGCATGTGTGCCGGCCTATCACCCAACAAAATTTGGGCACTCACCCGAGGCACGCGTGGGTGCCGAGTCTCTCTTTTATGTGAGTTTAGTGGGAAACATCATCTATGATTTTTTTTAAAAATAATTTCAACTAGGTTTAGGACATACAAGAACCAAAGGGTTCAGAACGGCCTCTAGATCCTTGCACTCATTTTAGATAGAGTAATTAACAGAATCTATAACATGTATCATATAAAAAAGAAGCATAAAAGTATTCGTACTTAGCATAAAAGGAAAGGGAACTCATGAGAGAGAATTATGCATTAGAATCATTAATATTTGTGTATATGTAACAGGTAACCTCATTACATCCAGGGAGCCATTACAGAGTGTCACAAAGAAGTAGACCTCAGTCATGCATTGCAACTGGACTAAATGTAACTAAGCTACCAAAAAATAAAAATATGATCCTCATGCCCAATACATCCTTTCCCGAATGCAATTATTCATTAACAAAGTTCTTATAGTATTTCTATAGAGATCCACCCATACCCTTTGTCACCTTGTTTACTCTACAGGCACTTGTATTTATAGCTAATCTGGACTACCAACTCATCCTCCAGTGACCTCAGATCTGATGCCAAGTGTTTGAATGTGGTCCTCCATACGAGCATGCTCCTCTAGGCCTACCCTTCCCACTTTATCCCATGATATGCTTCTAGAATATTCTACCGCAGGCATGCTCCTTCCTAGGCCAACCTGTTGTTGAGATGGCACCTTATCCACATGCAGTCAAGTCATGCTTTTCACATGTTCTACCTAGAACATCCAATTTTTCTAAGTTCCGAACCCTTGGTTCTTTCCATGAGTGTCACCCGTGTCATGGGCTTCCTTAAACCCTTTTCTAAAACCCTACCTTGCGTAATTTTTCCTGCGTGACTTTATTTAACTGGGACATTGCATGCCTACATGCCTTTTGTACTTAGTCAATATTCTAAGGGCCTAACAACTTGCAAAAGATGATAATATTCCAGCCCTGCTTAGATGCCCTTGGTGTTATATAAATAATGCTAACTTGAGATTCAATAAGGGGTATGTCATCTTTGAAAACAAGGAGGAAAGGGTTGTGATACCTTTGAAAGATGGAAATTCTACACCATATGTTAAACCTCTAATTGAGGAGGATTTAAACAGAGTCTATGTACACACTATTCAGAACCGAGAGGTCAATGAGCCATCAAAAGAAGGCATCCTATAGTGGGAGGAATATCATTCTATTAGTGATACTATGAGTATTGCTTGCGAAAATTGGGCTCATGGTACATATGAATCAGTAGGACGTGAGCTAAAAAGCATGGTTGCACATAAGAATGGACTTCATTCAATTTGATGGATAGTTAGCACAATATCTTGGTATACAGGGGTAAAAGATCTTACTGCCTTTCTGAGGGCCATGGAAACACAGTGGACAAATCAAGTTAAAAGGAGAGATATGTTAGTATATACACTACACAGGACAACAACACATTGGTGGGTAGTCCACAAGGATAAAATTATAATTTGGGAAGAGATTGGAGTCACTTTGTCTACTAGGTTTATAAGGAATAATGAACGTATGCAAATCTGCACTTATCATGGTGATCAACCTGTTCAGCATCACATTCAGTAGTGTGAGAGACTCTAGAAAAAAGGATAGGAAGCATTACCAGTTTCACTTTGGGTGCATATCTTGTATTCTACACTGCAAGGATACGCATGCGCTTGGTATGTATATGGAGAACTACATCGAGAAACTAGAAAATGGAAAGACTTGACTGTAAGAATGATCCATAATTTTGAAAAATTCTTAACTAAACCTCCTATGGAAGAGGCATTAAAACTTGTCAAGTGTTTAACTATGGTAGATAGTATAAAATCCGAGGATCATATACATGAATTATTCAGTGAGGAAGAGTTTAGATCATGTTTTGAAATGGAAGAAGAAATGGACTCCATGCTACTTGAACACGCTTTCCTTGAGAAAGAGAAAGGAAATATGGTTTACATCGTGGATGATGAGGAAGTTGAGAACCTAGATATTGAAAATTCACATGGGGTACGTGAGGTCTTGGACAATGCAGAAAAGTATGCACAAGCCTACCACGAACCCATGAAGACAAAGAAGGTGAATATAGGTTCAGAGGCTAAGCCTAGGGAGGCCATAATTAGAGATTATTGGTCAGACACAAAGGTAGCAAAGATCATCGAGTTACTCAAGGATTATCAGGAATTATTCCCTCGAGGATATCATGAACTTAAAGGTGTGCATGAATCACTTGGGGAAATGAAGATCAAACTTAAGGGCGGTGCATGGCTAGTTAGAAAGAGACATTATAGAATGAATCCTAATTTTTGTAAAAATGTAAAATAATAAATTGATAAAACGTTGAAATCTAGAACTATTAAGCCCCTTGATGAGTCGGAATAGGTTAGCCCAATGGTGATCAGTATCAAAAATAACAAATGGATTAGGATATGTGTGGACTATAGGGAGCTAAATGCTGAATGTGTCACAAATCCATTCCCTATGCCATTCACTAAGGAAATAATAGGAGTTTCAAGGTGTGAAATATATTCCTTCACGGATAGATTTTCCAGGTATCATCAATTTTATCTAGATGATTGAACAGTGTATGGGCTTGTGAAAGATCATTGTGACAATTTGTGCTTAATGTTTGAACAATGAAGAAAACTGAGTATCTCTTTGAACATAAATAAGTGTATATTTGTATGCCATTTGGGAAACTATTAGGACATATAATCTGTAAGGAAGGTTTGCTAGTTGATCTAGCCAAGGTTGCAAGCATTTTAGGCCTAGAAGTGCCTACCAGTAAGAGTGAGGTGCACATATTTTTAGATCATACAAGGTATTATAGAAAATTCATAAAAGGGTATGCCAAAACTTCTATAGCCTTGGAAGAGTTACAAAAGGTGAAAGGTACATTTTATTGGGGAGAACCCCAACAACACGTGTTTGCGATATTAAAAGAGAGACTTACTATTGTGCCCATTATGCGCTTTCCCTCATGGAATAAACCATTTCATGAGCTCAACTTGGCAGAGTTATTATAGATCATCCAATATTTTTTGCTAGTAGGAAGCTGACTCATGTGGAAAGGAATTATACAACTATAGAGTGCGAAGCTTTGTCGATGATCTATGCATTGTAATAAAATTTGACAGTACTTGTTTGTAACACCATTTGTGTTTTATACAGATCACATGGCCTTGAAGTACTTGGTAAACAATCTCATCTTACAGGGGAGCATATGCAGATAGGTGCTCCTATTTCAAGAGTTTGACTTCATAGTTGTGGTGAAGCCAGGGAAAATAAATTTTGGACCAGATCATTTATCTAGAATCAATTCAAGAGAGGTTACACAAAAAATTTAAGAAACAATTTCAGATGCACAGTTATATAGGTTACAAAGCACACCCATGGAATTGGAAGACATTGTTTTATTTCTATGAATAGGTATGGCACCAGAAGGAATGAAAGAATTATAAAATAAGTAGCTTACTATATGCCCGGCACCATTTATGTTAATCAATGGTGACCTCTACAAGCTAGGAAGAGATGAAGTATTACGTCGTTGTGTATTAGAACATGAGCATCAAGATATCAAGGAAGATGCTCATGGTGGTATTACAGGAGGCCATTATACAGGTGATGTGACTTCCCAGAAGAACTACTTGTTGGATTATGGTGGGAGACATTGTATAAGGACTATAAATAATATTGTAAGGCATGTCATCATTGTCAGTGCCTAGGAAAACCAGGGAAAAGAGATGAGGTGCCTTTGATATCGATCACTAGTTCCAAACCATTTGAGAATTGGGCCATTGATTTTTTAGGAGCTATTTTTCCAGCTGCACGCAGGACTGGATCATATTATATTATTACTTGCACAAACTATCTCACATGGTGGGAAAAATTAACACCTACCAAGGACTGTATGATGGCTACATTAGCTAGGTTCTTATGGGAGAGTGTTCCTACAAGATATGGATGTCCCTTAAGCTTGACAAGTGATTGAGGTACACACTTTTAAATGAGACAATAAGGATATTATTACATGAGTTTATGGTTGCACACCATAAAAATACACCTTATCATTCTCAGGAAAATGGAACTATTGAGGCCTTCAACAAGATTTTGAGCTAGACTTTGAAAAAAAATTGTGATGTTGGAAGAAAGGATTGGGATGATAAAGTATCATCTTTTCTTTGGGAATATAGAACAACTTACAAGAGATTAAACAAATCCACGCCATTTCAATTGGTGTTTGGCACAAAATTTGTTCTCCCTATATAATTTATGTTACCTTCTTTGCACATTGCATGTGCTGGAGGTCTAGCTGATGAATAGGCTTTAGAAGAGCGTATTGAAAACATGATTTGACTGCATGAGAGTTGAGCCATAGAAAGATGGAATCAGAAGTAGGAAAAGGCCAGGTAGAAGGCACGGCATGACAGGAAAATAAGGTATAAGAAATTTGAGATTGGAAAAATGTTACTTCTTTATGACTCAAAGTTTTTGTGCCATCTAGACAAGCTCAAGGTACATTGGCTGGGGTCTTATGTTATCACTTCTATACTTGAATCAAGTGCTTTCCAGTTCAAAGCACTTGATGGAACACGGCTACCTGGTTACTTTAACGGGAGTAGGCTAAAGCCCTACTATAAATAAGTCTTCTTGGTGTTTGTAATAAGGTAGTATTGCCATTTAGTTTAAGTTTTCAATTATGTATTTCCTTAATTTATTTCCTTCATTGTTGCTATGCTTTGTCAATTATGTTTTTTTTATTATGTAATAAGTGTGCTTGCACATATGAAGCAAATTACTATATGAATATTGTTTATGTGTAGAGGAATACACATAATTTTAGTGTAGGGTGGTTGTAAGTATCTAAGAAAAATACTGTGGGAATTGAAAGGTGAAAGGAATAAGCTGCTATGGGTGTACTTTAAGTCAAATGATGATTTCTTATCAAAAGTGACTAAGGATGGAGATGAATGAAAGAATAGTATAACACGAGGTAGGTACAGTGATGAGGTACTTGAGCGCAGGAGTGCACACTAAAGAGAAGTATGTGACCAGAGGGTAGGAAGGCACACTAGAAGGTTATAATTAGGTCCGAAGATGTACCGCATAGAACGAATGGATTTGGTCAATGAATGAGGGGATATTTGGTAGGTGAAGGAGAAATAAATGCCTAAAAATTTGAAAAATTATATAAGGATGGGATGTGGATTCATTTTTACCATTGCAACTAAGAATATTTGAAGAAAGAGTCAAGTGTGAAGAGCCGAGTGATCGAGTTAAGGTGCGAAGGGTGTGAAACCAAGTGTGACAGCTAGATCTTTGTGACAAGATGCTTTCATCCCTAGTGGTGAAGGGTTTGAGTAAAGAAGGGAGACAAAAAAGGGTTAGGTTATAAATTTTCCAACTAGGGCATGATTGAATCAAGCTCGGGTTTGATTCGCAAAGTTACAAAGTTAAAGAGGATACATTTGTAAGGTAAAAATGACACCAAAGAAGGAATCTGTAGCAGTAGCATAAGGAAAGAAGAAGGTGGTCATCAAGGACAAAGAGATGGCACCCGAAATCTATTTTTTAGAGATGCAATATCCAGAAGGAGTCATCATAGGGAAAGAATGGGATTCACTCTTTAGAAAGATCAAAGTGAGTGAATATAAACACAGGACTTTGGAGAACAAGAAGGAGCTAGATTCCTTGCTCAATGCTAGAACGAACAAGTGCATGGCAGAGGACATGCTAGTATATGATGATGTAGGTGAAAATATTTTGAAGAGAATTGGGGTCTACCAGTTGTATGAGCTTCCATATTTTGGGAAGTATGATCCCTTATATCAATGGCTCATGAGTAGGGTACGTGAAGACTTCTTCTACTTTGCATGATGTAGAGTTAGAATCTCATCTACACTTATCTCATTAGTTACAGGTCTGAAGGCCATAAGAGAATATATAAAAGGTGATCTTGTAGAGAAAGTTGTGATTGTAAAGACCAAACAGGAGCTGGGATACTTGAAGGGTCCACATAGAATGGACATAGATAATTAGAAGAATTGTCTAGTTATACAAGCTGTAACCCACCTTGTTACCAAGTTGAATGATCAAGATTGGTGGTCTCAGGTAAATAATATGTTGTTTCATGTGGCGCATAAGATGTTAGAAGGGAAAATATATAACATTGTAGGCTATATTATAGAGAAAATAGTCTAAGAAGCGTGCACAAGAGGGAATATCAGCTTTGGGCTTGTTCTACTATCACAAATATTTATGGAGAGCGGATAACCATATGGACTAAAGGAGAACATATGGGAATACCCCATAGAAAAACAAGTCCCCAGCTAAAATATTCAACAAGTACCTATGCAAGGAGGCCATGAAAAATGATGTAAAGAAAAGAGTTGAGAAGTGGTATGATAGGCTCTACGCAACATTTGGGGAAGAGTGGCACATCCCAAAGGACCTACCAGCATTGTTACGGAAATAAGTTTAGTTTGTTGTATATTATAATTTCTACATCACGCACTTCCCATTAAAAGATGGAGTCTGGATCCCTTGGTGTAAGTTTCCTTATGCATTCACTGCAAGGTATTTTCAAGCATATGTTCATATATTTACAGACATGTACCAACTAGTATTTAATGCAGATAAGGTAGATTGTGATTACCATTCCATGAGGAAGAAATATGTGTACCTTGGTATAAGTGCTTATACATAGAGGACCATTTAAGAAGTACTGAATATCAATCCAATAAGCCTGGTTGTAGCAGATGTGGGGGAAACATTGGTGTATCTCTAGTTGAAGCTGAAAATGGAGAGTAAAAAAATGTGAAATGTGAGTTTACACTTCTAGCAACACCAAAGGGAAAACATACAATGGAGAACATCCCAGCGCTTAAGCCCAAAAAGCTAGTTGAAGTGTAGGATGAGGAGGAGGAGCGCGAAGATAGTGGAGGTTTGGAGCATAGGGGTAGGAGATATCCTACAAGTAAGGGTGAAGTTGAGCACACCATTACACCACCTTAACCAAAAGAGGGGCATGATGAGGACATGACTGCATTCCAAGGGAAGCATAGGTTTAAAAGGATATTTAGGAGAACAAGGAACCAAGGTGTTACTCCAAGCACTGTGCATAAATCACCCATAATATCCCCACAAAAGGAGGCTACTACACAAATAAGGAGAAAACTAAAGTTGAATGAGGAGGCAGAAGAGTTAGAGGAAAGCATGCCTAATTATCCTACACTTCCAGATGACACAGAAGAATAAGGTGAGGCATCAAAGGAAAAATAAGAGGATGAGAAAATACTACAAGAGATGGCTGCAGAGGATGTTCAGGACATGGAGACATAAGTCCCAAATTTGGAGGCTAAATTTCCTAAGCAAAAAAGGTTTAGAAGAACAAGTCAAGAGCACATTCCACTAGCCATGGGGTATGCAGAGGATGTAGGAAAAATTGTCTATGTCCGCTTCTAAAGAATGATAGTGTAGAAGGATTTATTCAGCTGGGAGTTAATGGATGAAGATATGGCAATGGTGTACACTAGAAAGTAACTATCGTGCTCTATAAAATTCCCATTTTAATACTTTAGAAATAAGGGAATTTTTTTTTAACATAAGGTTCTTTGTTCTAAATAAAGAATTATTTAGAATACTCATTCCATGCCAATCAATCTCAAACAGATAACCATATGCAGTTGTAAATGACTCGGTGATCTACCAATCTATTCATTTCGTAACATGGTGATCTACTGATTTATTTATTTCATAATTCGGTGATGTACCGATCTGTTTATTTCATAACTCAGTGATCTACCGATCTATTTATTTCATAACTCGGTGATCTACCGATCTATTTATGTTAACTTTTAAGTATTGAATACTTATCATATACTTCATATACTTGGTTTTCCTACCCTAAACCGGGTACTAAGTGATCTCTTTAAAGAACATATCTGAATATTTGTTACCAATATTCATCTGATATCACATTGCTTTAAACTAGGTGACATAGGACATTGCAACCAGCAGCTTGCGATACTTTGGCCAAAGATTTTTAACACAATGTTTATATCACTATTCCTAGACAACTTACCCCTCATTTCAGAATACGTCCTTCACCTCAATCCTCTGTTATCAAGAATTTTCTTTACTAACTACCGTTAGTCCACTTGTCCAAGGTTTGATGCTAGCCTGGGTTAGAAACATAATTTATTATAGGAAGACGCTCACAATGTCTTAGGGTATATGGGCATACTCGATTGACCTAAGTAAACTAGATGTGCTAAGGTACCCTCAGCAATTAAAAGCTACCACCTATTCTAAACATGCCACTAACTTAACCTAGAGAGAAACTAAGTTCAAGTCCTTATTTGTGTCTAGATATAGATGATCAATGTAGAAGGGTGTTGCCACATGTCAACTGCATTGTTGTATTCTCGAGAAGACCCAAGTCTTCTTGAAAGTAAATCCCTATAGTTGGCATGTACCAACATCCTACAGAAATTGCCTCATCAAGATGTACATACCCCAAGGAGGTTATTAATACATTATTAATTTGGATTATTTCACAGATTAAAGCAACCCTGCTAAACCTTAATCCAACACTCCGTAAGATCTTTTCTAAATTTGATTCATTTAGTCATTAAAGAACTTCCTTAACTTATGATTGCTTTCTAGGTTCGTTTTACTTGGATTAACAAAAATTTAACCAAAACTGGACAGTAATACCTTAAGTTCCATTAAATATAACTTAATTATTCAAAGAAGGTGTAGTAACCAAATAGGTTCAGCTAGAGGTAGACTTTATAAGAAATGAAGTCTAACGATTAATGATCATATCACCATTCTTTGGGTTACATTTCTTTTAGCAAGGAAGAATCTTCCTCTCCATGATTAAGTGTTAGGGTTTGTCAAACCCTTCTTATCTTTCACAAACTCTTTAGTTTTACCACATATTCATTACACATTCCATTACTATGTTAGAATTGTTTAGATAAAAATCATTATCCTATGTAACTTAACAATTTGCATCTTATTAAGGGAAATTAAAATAATTCCCTTTATCTAACTTATCGAGTTTATCCAAATTAAGCATATAACAGATATGAAGAATATCATCAAGATAGGATTTCCATATTTTTCATAAACACAAGATAATTTACACAACCAATGCAAGTAAATCTTCGTAATTTTAATTCATTGTTATAAATTTATATATTTACATGACTATGCATTTCAGGCATATTGTATAATAAACAGCCTCCATTCCAAAAAGAATACAAATTTTATTTTTGAATACAACTCAAGAATGAATCGAAACTCTTTAGAGAAGATTTAGAATTAAAAAATCCAATACAACATGAAAGTTCTTGTCTTCTTTTATCACTTATGATGTCCATTTGGAAAATTTCTAGCACGGGTCAATTCAATGAACTAAGCATGATAAGCACTAAGCATTAATGTAAAGTGCATTCAACTAATTGTTTTATTAAACAACTCTTATTTAATGAAACAATTAATATAAATCATACAAATAATCATAAGTAATAACATATAGAAAGAATTACGTTTAAGAGAATATGAAATTCACTTTTTAATAAAAGGGCATAATATAATCTGCAACTTCATAATTATATCACAAGACTTAATTGATCCTATCAATTACTTTAAATAGTCAACAAGTCCTTTCATTCAATTATTTTATAAACCCATAAGAATAAAAATACACATATATCTTTACCAAGCAGTAAAAGAAGTTAGTTAAAGCATAGTTCCTATTTGTATGCTTCATCTTTCCATATAAACCAAAGAAGAGAATCAATACATACCTATTCCTCAGAAATAATTCATCTGAAGCAAAGAATTAGGTTTAGTACACACACAACACTGCCTCAGTCAAAGATATCAATATAAGGAGTCCACAAATAAAGAGGCAACATCCAACCAAGGACCCACATCCAACCAAGGACCCAATTCAATCCAAGCATATTTAAATAGTCTAACAGAAGGCCTTACTAATTTCTATCTATTGGTAGATATAATGCAAATATATGAAACTAGACTGCCCATGAATTCAAGATGTATATTAGCAACTAAATATCTTAACCAATCCATAAGAAATTTCCATCTCAAAAGAGAGTCAATTAAATAGAAGTTCAGTCTATGAACTTATATAGTTAACATAAAAAGGATCTGAAATAGGAAAGTACCCAATCCCTAATTCATTTCATTTATCCAATGAAATGAATTCCTCCATCTATTTCAAACTTATAAATTCATTAACTAGTTTCCCAAAAGAGAACACAAACTGAATGCACAGTCAAAGAATGCACACTTCAACTTTCTAATCAAAAATAACAAGCTAGTTTTCTATTTCTATTAACCAAGCCCAAGTACAAATTCAAATCTCAGAAAGAAATACATATTATAGTTCCTAAATGTATATTACCCCCATGCTTCATATTCATTTATCTTACTAAAATGCAGAGGTTCATTCTATGATCCCCTCAAGGAATAAGAGTCCAAAAATAGAGAAGATATACAAGTGCAGAAGGAATTGTGAAATCAAGAATTGAATTCTTATTACACGGATTTGACATCTCAATACAAGAAGTATGAATTTCATTTCCCAAACAAGAACATATATACAAAATTACCCGAACAGATATATTATACATGTATATACTTTAAACAAGATTCAGTATTCTAGTTTTAAATTCAAGTTCCAAAAAAACCCAATAAACCAATTAAGAAGGTACGAAGAGAGTAACACTACTTCCCGTAACATCAAACTTTATTTGACTATTATCAGGATCAAAGGACCAACCAGACCCATTACATGACATAATTCCCATCCCCTTATAATATTAAAAATAGTCAAGCTTTCTACATGACACGAGTTCACTCAGAATAGAGATGGATAGGTTAAACTTAAATTTATCTCTCCCTATCCAGTTTAAGAAGGTTATACAGTCCAAAGGAACATAAGCATAAAAACCAATCTCACTCAAGGAGCAACATGAACGATCTTACAAGGAGACTATCATATTGGCATCAAACCAAAACTAAACTCTCAAGCTCCTATCAAGTAGATAGTGTATAAAGAGAAAAAAAAAATCAACACCAAATACCAACCAAACCCAACTCACAATACAGGTAATCAATTAGATTCCAACATAAGTTCAAACTTTACAAGGCTCCTACACCATCTTAGACAAACACAAGATCAAATATGAGCCTAAGAAAAACATGAAGCCCTAAATACGAGCTCAAAACAAAATCACCAATGCTTCACTATGAGTCCTAGTGTTCTCAAATCCTTAAATGAGAATAAAAATTCCAATTTAGAATGCAATTACAGAACAAAACTCAACCACATGATAGTAAGTTTGGTATTCATAAGAACCACATACAAGTACAATTGTTGAATACAAAGATTAAACCAAAGGTTCAGAACTACACTTAGCTACAACACATTCCAAACCAAACACAAGGTCCCAATAAAAACTCATAACAAATCTTGAAGCTTCAATAAAAGCTTAGAACAACTACGGAGCTCTACTCCAAGCTCAATAACACAAGACTAAACAGAGATTCAAAACCAAACAAGCAACAATCTAGTTCATTCCACATTAGTATTGAATGCTAGTAACAAAGCTTTGAATACAAGCTATAGAGCTTCAAATGCAAATTTCAAAGCTTCAAGTACAAGTCACATAGTTTCAATACAAATTCACATGAAAACCTCTAACAACTAGTACAAAGAAAGTTCCCAAAAGCTACCATTAATAAAAAAGGATTCACATTCCAAAAGCCACATAGATTTCATGAATACATGTAATTAAATAACCAGATACATCATGTAAATATAAATTTCTAGTGAGCAAAATTGTTTAAATGAATTATTTAGAAGAAAATCAAGAAATCTTAAAGGGTAGAGCCTATCATGCCTAATAGTGCTTCTTCCGATTCAAAGAAGACTTGCAGCCGAGTTTCCAACACCCCTTCTTCTCTAAGCAAGATCAAACAACCATAATATTTTCCACAATGCCTCTTATACATTCCTTGAACTGAAAATAGATTAGAGAATTCAAAAATATCCACTAAGTGTAGATCAAACTGGTGGTTCGAAAAACCAGCTAGCTCCATGTAGAGTAAAAATTTTGAATCATGCAAAGCAAAACAACCCCCAAAAAATCCTCCAGCATTCCTTCCAAGACAACTTACTCACTAAAAATGAGGTGAATTAATGCCATTAATTTGCATATTCCCGCCTATCTCTCCTTGCCACCACCATCCAATGTTTGTGAGACTAAGTTTAACTTCCACTTGCATTTCCAAACTTAGTGATGCTTCCAAATAGGTACCCCCAAATTTCCATGTAATTACCAAGTCTGGCAGTACTCTACCTTTTTTTAAATACAAAAATCACATCTCATTAATAGCCTATGAACCACTGCTTATCTCCCACTTTCCAATGACCCATAGCTTCCCTTTCATATCCCATTAGTTTAGGATAGATAGAATCTGCTTAGGTTAGATCTTAGGTTAATTTAAAATATATAACCTTAGGATATAACCTTCAAACAATAGATTATCACCTCAGGTTAGGTCTTAGCTTAACCAAATAGAATAGGTTAGAAATAACTTAGAATCCCTTAGGTTATTTCCCTTCATGCTAACTTAGTATTACAACTTAGATTAAGTTGTCATCCCACGTAGATTGGCGTAGGAAGAGTTAGGAAGAATTTACCTGAGTCTCGAATCTATTAGGATAGACCTTATAGATATAGGACACATTAAAATCTCTCTTTCTTAAGAATCCTGCAGCAGGTTTCTTTTTCCCTTTAATGCCATTAAGCACCCTGCAAGGGTCAATCAAGAAGAGCCGAGCATAACACAAAATAGAATGCAAGCATGGTCTTTCAAGATAATAAAGAATTTGCAACAAACACAAGTTCAGTCTGTTAAGTCTCTTAATAAATGAATATCAGTTTCTCATTTAGTTTAGATAAGAAGATTTAAAACATACCTTGGATTAATGGAATTGATCCAAGGATGAGTCAATGCAAGAGATAAATTTGCAACTCTTAAAACTAGATTGTAGCTTACTCATAAAAAGTGAAAGAGATTATTGCAAGAAACATCATATCAACCGTACAATCAAGGTGTATAAATGTTTTATCCATGGCAAACATGATTTTTCAACAACCACAAAACAAACATTTGTCCTGAAAATCACATGTCGACGTTTGCAATGCAAAAGAGGAATATAACAGTTTGACAAGGTGTTATATACTTCCCTCCTAAAAAGAATCATCATCCCGATGATTATCTCAATTTAATCATTGCATTATGGGTAATCAACTTATTCACTTTCTTATCATATGTCCAAAACATATTAGAACTTTAAAGTTCTAGAAATCAGCATTCACGTAGTTGTTTATTCAAAAATAAATAGTTGTTTGTCCATAACTGGTAGAATTATTGTCATATAAAGATAAAATCACAATTTTTTTATTGGTCAAGAGAATCAATTCTATTCAAATAGATATGGAAAAGCAGTTTTAATATCCTCAAGGTTTTCCCAAGTTACACTTTCTTCATTAAATTGGTCCCACTGGACCTTACATTGACTTATCTCACGATTTCTCAAATGCAACTGGTGAGTTTCTAGTACTCATATGGGTTTAACCACGATTATTCCTTGGTCTTGGACCTGCAAGGAATTCCAATTTAACACATGTGATAAATCTGAAACATATTTCTTAAGCAAAGAAATATGGAAAACATCATGCATTCGTGATAAAGCAGGAGCTAATACTAAACGGTAAGCTACAGGGTTGATTACTTCAACTATCTCAAAAGGTCCCACATAATGAGGTGATAACTTGGTAGCCTTGCAAAATTTATAGAGCTCCTTTTTGGTTTGACCCGAAGAAAGACTTTCTCACCAAGTTCAAATTTCTTGTCTACTCACTTTAAATCAGCATAACTCTTTTGTCTATCTTCTGCTTCTTTCAAGCACTCATGAATCAATTTAACTTGTTGTTCCATTTTAGTAAGAATTTTAGGTTCAATTATCTCTTTATCCTCAATACTATCCCAACTAACAGGGGTTATACATTTTCTTCCATATAATGCTTCGAAAGATTCCATCTTAAGAGAGACATGATATGTATTATTATATGCAAACTCAACTAGTGGTAGGTAATCTTCCCATTTATACTGTTGATCCATACAATACATTCGTAACATATCCTCTAAAACTTGATTAACTCTTTCAGTCTGTCCATCCATTTTCAAATGATACGCAGAACTAAATTTCATCTTAGTTCCTAGAGCTACATTAAGCGTTTGCCAAAATCTTGACATCATTCTAGGATCTCTATCAGATATGATTAATTTAGGTACTTCATGTAATCTAAAAATTTCATGTACAAATATTTTAGCTAACACAGGAGAATCATCCTTCAGATTACCCGCAGTAAAATATGTCAACTTTGTTAGTTTATCCACAGCCAATAAAATAACATCATGTTTATTTCTTAACATAGGCAACACTTGTACAAAGTCCATGCTTATCACTTTCCACTTGTACTGCAGTATACTATGAGGATACAATAATCCAACTGGGTTCATATGTTCTAATTTAACACATTGACATTCAAGGAAATGTGTCACAAAGTCTAAAACATCATTTTTCATTCCTTCCAGAAATATTGTTTTTTTATATCAGCAAGCATCTTTGTAATACGAGGGTGTACAGAAAAAGGTGAATTGTGAAATTATGCTAACAATTTCTTTCTCAAATCATTTAGTGAAGGTACAAATACTTTGTTTTCAAATCGTAAGATTCCTTCATTATCAAAGTGAAAACCTTTATACCTTGGATCACTAGGATCTGCAGCAAGTGTTGTCTTTACTTGTTGAAAATAAGAATCAGATTCCATAACACTTTTTACTTCATCCTTAAATTGAGTTCTCAATGTTATAAGAGCAGAAATGTGCTTCCTACGACTTAGAGCATCAGCCACTCTATTTTCTTTACCCTTAATATAACTGATGTCAAAATCATATTGAGACAAAAACTCTAACCACCTTCGTTGTCTTGCATTAAGATTTGGTTGAGTGAAGATATAATTCAGCCCAAGATGATCAGTTTTCAATTCAAAAGGTTTACCAAGTAGGTAATGCCTCCAATTTTGCAGTGCATGAACAATGGCAGCAATCTCTAAATCATGTGGAGCATAATTCAACTCATGTAACTTTAGTTTTCTACTTTCGTAAGCTATGACATGATCATTTTGTAACAAAATACCTCCTAGACCTTCACCAGATGCATTAGTTACCACCATAAAATCTCCATTAGGATCTGGTACTTGCTAGAATAGGTGCTGAAGTTAATTGTTCCTTCAAGGTTTTGAATGCAATTTCACATTTCTCGTGATCCAAACAAATCTTTTTATCGTTCTTCTGTAAAGAATTTATTGGTGCAGCCACCTTAGAAAAATCTTTTACAAATTTTCTATAGTAGCCAGCAAGTCCCATGAAGCTTCTAACTTCATGTACATTCTTGGGTACAAGCCACTCAGTTATAGCTACAATTTTTGAAGGATCTACAGAAATTCCATCCTTACTTATTACATGTCCCAAATAGTGTACTTATGTGTCATAGAAAGAACATTTAGACAGCTTACCAAATAACCGTATCTTTCTTAATATTTCCAAAACTATCTTCAAATGCTCATGGTGTTCCTCAATACTTTTAGAATATATGAGAATGTTTTCCAAGAATACAAGCACAAATTCATCCAATTATTCTTGAAAGATATTATTCATTAAATTCATAAATGCATCCGGTGCATTTGTTAATCCAAAGGGTAAAACCGTGAACTCATAATGTCCATACCTTGTTCTAAAAGTTGTTTTATGAATATCCTCATCCTTAATCTGCAATTGATGATATCTAGATCGAAGATATATCTTAAAATATACTCGATGCTCCACGCATCTAATCAAATAAATTGTCAATCCTAGAGAGTGGGTATATATTCTTGATTGTTGCTTTGTTTAACATTCTATATTCAATGCACAATCTAAGTGTTCCATCCTTCTTTTTCACAAAAATTACAGGTGCACCCCAAGGTGAAACACTTGGTCTAATCAAACCTTTAGAAAAAATTTCTTGCAACTGAGCCTTAAGCTCTACTAATTCTATAGTAGTCATTTGATATGGTGCTTTAGAAATCAGTTTAGTTTTAGGCTTGATCTCATAGTGAAATCAAACTCCCTTTTGGGTGGAAGACCTCAATTCTTCTATGTCACTAAAGTCTCATAATAGCTGATATCATTCCATAACATCGCTTATTCTCTTTAGTTGCTTCAACAATTTTCACTGCATATAAGGTACAACCTTTATTTTTGGCCTTTTTAAGTTGTATAGCTAACAATTTTCTAGCTAGAAATATTACATTTCACACCTTGATTGTATGTTGTTTTCTGCAGGTCATCTAAACAACTAATGTGTTTTTCAAAACAATCCACTTTTGCCTTATGTTCTCCTAACCAATTAACACCTATGATTACATCATAAGACCCCAAAGGTGTAACATAAAGATAAACTTCAGTGGAAAATTTAGGTAAATCAAGGATTTCTCCAAAAAGACACATACTAACTATATGAACAACATTGTTTCCATACTGTATAGTCCATGTTTTATCCATGTTTCCAGATTTTATTTCTATTTTTCCATGTAAATTTACTAGAAATAAAACATTTAGTAGCTCCGGTATCAAAGAGAATAGTTATAGGTAAACTAAATAACTTACCCGGAACTTATTTAGGCATGGCCTGATTCTCATCCTACTTGTCAGCTACTGCAGCATGTATCTTGTGCTACTAATTATGATCATCCTTTTTCAAAGGGAATTGATTTGCATAATGATCTTTTCCATAGTTATAACAGCCTCCTACAGGTCCCTTCCTAGGCTCGAGTTTATTTCCATCCTTAGAGTTATCATTCTAACCCCCATAGGACTTCTATCCATTATTATTGTTCTTAGCAAAGTTGTTTCATGCATTACCAACAAACTTGTTTGTTGCTACTTTCTTATTAGTATCAGATGAAAACTTACTTTTCATTCCAAATTTCTTCCATGGTCCTTTCTTAGGTGCAAGAGATGATGAAGAGGAGTTAGGAACTTTCTTCCCTACTTCCTCCTTATGAGTAGAAATTTCCTTCAATTTATGTTTCATCCTTATGGATTTTTCAACAACCCCTTCTATTGTGGTTGGGCTGTGAACATCCACCTCTCCTCCTATAACAGGATTCAATCCCATCATGTATTTTCATATCCTAAACTTCTCATCAGTTTGGTACTGAGGTACACACTTAAGGATTTTGGTAAACTGTTCCCAGTACTCAGTTACAGTTAGCTTTCCTTGAGATAAGTTATGAAATTTAGTCATTTTCTGATCATAGTAAAGTTGTGGCAGCTAACATTGCCTAAAGTATCCTTTAAATTTCATCCCATGTGATGTTAGTTTCATCAATATTTAACTCATCCTTACGGTGAGATGTTCCACCATGAAGATGCTTCGTGAGAAAGTTGATATGCTCCCCATATTTTGCACCTTTGTTTCTTCTGAGAAATTCCCTATTCAAAGTATTTATCCATTTTTCTGAGCCATTTCTCATCCCATCTCCTAATTTGGTGCCATCAAACTTGGGTGGACTTATCCTTTTTATATCATTAGTGAGTTTAGCTGCTAACCTATCCTTTTTGTTCTCAGGCTGAACATGTATGTTTATATTATTATTATCAACACATACATTGGCATTGTCCCTAGGAGGTGGCTGATTGTTGTTATCATCATCATATTCCTCCTCATTGCCCATTACTTTCTATTCAAGTACAACCAAATAACCTCTTGTGTCCAACAAGGAAGCAAGGATCTCATCTAGTTTCTGGGAAGTTACTGCTCCTTTCTCAGGTGGAGGGTTATTTGTAACATTTCCTCTTGTTCTAATAATTTTCAGTTACAAGAAAATTTAAGTTTCATCAGATTATGGACATAATAGTTCCAAGAGCTGTAACCTTCAGCTCTGATACCAACATGTAACATTCCCATTTTAAGACTTTAGAAACAAGGGATTTTTTTTACATAATATTCTCTACTCTAAATAAAGCATTATTTAGAACACACATTCCATGCCAATCAATCTCAAACAGATAACCATATGCAGCTCTAAATGACTTGGTGATCCACTGATCTATTCATTTCATTAGTTGGTGATCTACCGATCTATTTATTTCATAAACTCGGTGATCTACCAATCTATTTATGTTAGCTTTAAGTATTGAATACTTATCGTATACTTTGTCATATACTTGGTTTTCCTACCTTAAACTGGGTACTAAGAGATCTATTTAAAGAACATATCTAAATATTTGTTACCAATATTCATTTGATATCACATTACTTTAAACTAGGTGACATAAGACAATGTAACTAGCAGCTTGTGATACTTTGGCCAAATATTTTCGAACATACTATTTATGTCACTATTCCTAGATGGCATACTATTCATTTTGGAATACATTCCTTCACCTCACTTCTATATTATATATAATGGTCTTTACTGACTACCGTCAGTCCACTTGTCCAAGGTTTGACCCTAGCCCTGGTTAGGAACATAATTTATTATAGGAAGAAGCTCACAATGACTTAGGATGTATGGGCATACTCAATTGACCTAAGTCAACCGGATGTGCCAAGGTACTCTAATCCATTGAAAGCTACTACCTATCCTAAACATGCCACTTACTTGACCTAGAGAGAAACTAAGTTCAAGTCCTTATATGTGTGTAGATCTAGATGATTAATGGAAAAGGGTGTTACCACATGTCAAATGCAACATTGTATCCTTGAGAAGACCCTTGTCTTCTCAAAGGTACAACCCTGTAGTTGGTGTGTGCCAACATCCTATAGAAACTACCTCATCACAATGTACATACCCCAATTCTTGGATGTTATTAATACATTTTTAATTTGGATTATTACACTGATTATAGACCAACCCTACTAAAACCTAATACAATACTCCATAAGTTCTTGTTCTATACTTTAATCAATTAAGCATTAAAGAATTTCCTTTAGCTCATGATTGTTTTTAATGTTCATTTACTTAGTTTAACAAGTAGTTCACCAAAACATGACAACAATATCATAAGTTCCATTAAATGTAACTTAATCATTCAAAGAAGGTGTAGCAACCAAATAGGTTCAACTAGAGGTAGAATTTATAAGAAATGAAGTCTAACAATTAATGATCATACACCATTCTTTGGGTTACATTTCTTTTAGTGAGGAAGAATCTTCCTCTCCATGATTAAGTGTTAGGTTTTTTCATACCCTTCTTATCTTTCACAATTTCCATAGTTTTACTGCATATTCTTTACACTTTCCATTACTATGTTAGAATTGTTTAGATAAGTATTGTGTATCTTATGCAACTTAACAAGCTGAATCTTAATAAGGAAATCCAATTATTTCCCTTTAACCAATTGGTTAAGTTTATCCAAATTAAGCATATAAGAGATATGAAAAATATCATCAAGATAGGTTTCTCATCCTCTTCATAAATACAAGATAATTTACACAGCGAATGCAAGTAAATCTCAACTTTCAATTCATCATTATAAAACTATACATTTACAATATTATACATATCAGGCATACTATACAACAAACAAACTCTAATCCAAAAATAATACAACTTTTCTTTTTCAATACAATTCAAAAATGAATCAAAACTCTTTATATAAGGTCCATAATTAAATAAGCCCAATACAACACGTAAGTTCTTGTCTTCTTTTGGATCACTTACGATGTCCATCAGATAAAATTTCTAGCATGGGTCAGTTCAATGAACTAAGCATGATAAGTGTTAAGATGGTCAATCATAGCACCCCTGAATGTCTACAGCTCAATGGGTTGAGACTCTCAGTGTGATTGCATAACGTGGAGCTTTTCCCAAGTGTGGAACCTTGCGATAATGGAAAAAGCTCTCCAGATGAAGGCTAGTTCCTATTCCTATGTTTAGATGCACACATTGAAGAATGCAAAGGGTTTAATCAAAAACCTAAATCTAACTTTCCAAGTAGAAAGGGTAAGAAGATGCATAAAAACAAACCTCAACTAACAAAGGTGATGCACCGAGGAATGAAGAACACCTGTCTTGCCAATAAACACAAACCATAAAAATGCAATGCATGTAGATCATTCCGCACAGATAACCATGCCGAAAATTTATAGTGAAAGATCAAGAGGATGCAAATGAACACTGAGAGGGTTGAGAATCAGTCCACAAACATACTATTACTTTCTCCAAATATTGATACAATACACTACAAAATGCCAATAGGAAAAATTGCTTTACAGCTTTGAGGAGGTTCTAATTCCACAAATTCACCTGCCAAAGAGAAGAAGGGAGGGGAAAAACAAAAATGTCCAACCTTTAGAAAGAAGCCCCTCCTTAAAATTTATAAGCAGAATGAGAGAGGGAAGAGAGAGGAAATCCAAATCTACCCCAACCACCTCTAGGTTGCATTTAATTCATCTCATTATGGCAGTAGGTGAGAACCCTAGCAAACCCAAAAAATGGTGAATTGTATTTATGCATTTTTGAATGGAAATTTTCCTCACCTGAATTACATATATCTAGTCACATTTAGATAGAGGACCTTGTAAGCTTTCGTTAAAAGTGCAACCTTGCGTCAATCCGAGCTACCTGTGAAAATTTATGGCCATTTGAATATTCCCCAAGTCATGGTCTGTTTCTAGTCGGGTTCAGGATTCTCCTTTGCATTTGCATCACGGTTTGGAGGATGCCTCAACATGTGTTCACCCCATGCTTTCCTGACTCCAAAACCTGATTTTCCTAGGTAGTGTTTGCGAGTTTTCAGAACTCCCAAGCATCGAGACATGCCTTGGCGATTTTCATGCTTCATGTCTCATGTTTCCCGAAACCCGTAAACCTAAATTCCTTGTGTCGGGTTTTTCAAATTCTCTGGCATATTTTCCTTGTGTCAGGTTTTTAAACTTCTCCGACATATTTTCCTTGTTTCGGGTTTTTTGAACTTCTCCGGCATATTTTCCTTGTGTCGGGTTTTTGAACTTCTCTGGCATATTTTCCTTGTGTCGGGTTTTTGAACTTCTCCGGCATATTTTCCTTGTGTCATTGTCCATATTTACCTGGGGGTAGATATATAAAAAAATAAGAACTAAGAATTAAAGTAAAGTGCATTCCACTAATTGTTTCATAAAACAACTCTTCTTTTATGAAACAATTAATAGGCATCATACAAATAATCATAAGTAATAACATCCAAAAAGAAGAACAATTAAGAAAATATGAATTTACTTTTAAGAAAAGAACATATTATAATCTGCAACATCAAAATTTTATCACAAGACTTAATTGATCTTATCAATCACTTTAAATAGTCAACAAGTCTTATCATTCAATTATTTCATAAACCCCTAGAAATAGAAATACACTTTTATCTTTTCCAAGCAACAAAGAGGTTAGTTACAACATAACTCATATTATTATGTTTCATGTTTCCATATAATCAAAGAAGAGAATCAATACATATATAATTCTCACACACAATTCCTCTGAAGGAAAGAATCAGGTTTAGAACACACATCACTACCTCAGTCCAAAGATGAAAAAATAAGGAGTCCTTAAATAAAGAGGAAACAACCAAACAAGAATCCCAATTCAATCCAAGCAGATTAAAACAGTCTAACTAAAAGTTTTTACTAACTTTAGTATATGTTAGAAGATATAATGCAAGGATCTGAAACCAGATTGCCCACAATCCAAGTCATACATTAGTAACTAAATCTCTTAACCAATCCACAAGAAATTTCCATCTCAGAAGAGAATCAATAAAAGAAAAGTTCGGTCACTGAACTCATACAATAATATATAAAGGATCTCAAACCACAAAGGACCCAATCCATATTTAATTTCATTTTTCTATGAAATAAAATCCATTATCTAATACAAACTTAGAAATTCTCTAGTTATTTCCCTAAAGAGAACATAAAACCGATTGCTCAGTTAAAGATATGCACACTACATCTTTCGAATCAAAACTAGCAATCTAGTTATCCTATGTCCATTCACAAAGCACAAGTACAAATTCAAATATGAGAAAGAAATACACAGTACAGTCCCTAACTTTATACTATCCCCATGGTTCATATTCATTTCTCTTCCTAACACCCGAAGGTTCGTTCTATGATCCCCTCAACGAATAAGAGTCCATAAATGGAGAAGATATACAAGTGTAGAAGGAATTTTGAACTCAAGAATTGAATTCTTATTACATGGCTTTAATAGCTCGATACAAGAAGTATGAAGTTCATGTCGCAAACAAGAACAAATATAAAAAAATTATCCGAATAGATATATTATACATATATATACTTTAAATAAGATTAAGTGTTCTAGTTTTAAATTTAACTTCAAACAAAACCCAATAAACCAATTAATAAGTTCCAAAGAGAGTAATACTACTTCCTATAACATCAAACTTTATTCGATTGTTACCATGATCAAAGGACCAACCAAACCCATTACAGGACATAATTCCCGTCCTCTTATAATATTAAAAATAGTCTAGCTTTCCACACGAAACAGGTTTGCTCATAATAGAGAAGGATAGTTTAAAATTCAATTTCTCTCTCCCTGTCCAGTTCAAGAAGGTTATACCGTCCAAATGGACAGAAGCATAAAACCAATCAAACTCAAGGAGTGGCATGAAGGAGATTACAAGGAGATTACCAGATCAACATCTAACTGAAACTAAACTCTCAAGCTCCTATCGAGCAGATAGTCTATAAAGAGAATAAAGATTTTCAAAACCAAATACCAACCAACTCAACTTCCAACATAAATCTAGAACATGCAATGATGGAATACCTTTACAGTGTTGATTATGAGCTTCAAACATAAGTTTAGACTTTACAAGGCTCTTACATCGGATCAGATAAATACAAGATCAAATATGAGCCTAAGAGAAACACGAAGCCCTAAATACGAGCTCAAAACCAAATCACCAATGATCCAATATCATTCCTAGTGTTCTCAAATCCTTAAATGAGAATAAAATTCCAGTTCAGAATGCAATTATAGAACAAAACTCAAGCACACAATAGTAAGTTCGGTATTCGTAAGAACTGTGTATGAGTACAGTTGTCAAATATGAAGATTCAACCAAAGGTTCAGAAATACACTTAGCTCCAACATAATCCAAAACAAACACAAGGTCCCAATAAAAAATCATAACAAATCTTAAAGCTTCAATATAAGCTTAGAACAACTACAGAGCTCTACTTCAAGCTCAAAAAACACAAGACTAAATAGAGATTCAGAACCAAACAAGCAATAAGAAAGTTCACTCAACATTAGTCTAAAATGCCATAAACAAATCTTTTAATACAAGCAACAAAGCTTCAAATGTAAATTTCAAAGCTTCAAGTACAAGTCACAGAGTTTCAATACAAATTCTCATGAAAACATCTAGCCATCAGTATAGAGAAAGTTCCCAAAAACTACCATTAATAGTAAAGGATTCAGATTCCAAAACCCACATAGATTTCATTAATACATGCAAGTAAATAACCAAACACATCATGCAAAAATACATTTCCAGTGAGTAGAATTGTTTTAATGAGTCATTTAGAAGAAAGCAAGAAATCTTAATGGGTAGATCCTATCATGCCTGATAGTGCCTCTACCGATTTGAAGAAGACTTCCAGTTGAGTTTCCAATACCCCTTATTCTCCAAGAAAGATAAAACAACAATAATATTTTTCCACAATGCCTCTTATACATTCCTCGAACTGAAAATAGGTCAGAGAATTCAAAAAATAGCCACAAAGTGTAGATCAAACTATTGGTTTAAAAAACCAGATAGCTCCATGCAAATAAAAAATTGTGAAGCATGAAAAGAAAAACAAACCCCAACAAATCTAGCAACATGCCTTCCAAGACAACTTTCTCACAAAAACCAAGGTTAATTAGTGCAATTAATTTGCATATTCCCGCCTATCTCTCCTTGCCACCACCATCCAAAGTTGGTGAGACTAAGTTTAACTTCCAATTGCATTTCCAAACTTAGTGATGCTTCCACGTAGGTTCCCCCAAATTTCCATGTAATTACCAAGTCTGGCAGTACTCTACCTTTTTTTAAATACAAAAATCACATCTCATTAATAGCCTAAGAACTGTTTCTTAGCTCCCACTTGCCAATGACCCATAGGTTCCATTTCATATCCCATTTGTTTAGGATAGATAGAATTTTCTTAGGTTAGATCTTAGGTTAATTTACAATATATAGCCTTAGGATATAACCTTCAAACAATAGATTGTCACCTTAGCTTAGCTCTTAGTTTAACCAAATACACTAGGTTAGAAATAACTTAGAATCCCTTAGGTTATTTCCCCTCATGCAAACTTTGTATTACAACTTATATTAGGTTATCATCCCACATAGAGTGGTGTAGGAAGAGTTAGGCAGAATTCACCTGAGTCTCGAATCTATTCAAATGGACCTTATAAATATATGACACATTAAAATATCTCTTTCTCAAGAATCCTGAAGCATGTTTCTTTTTCCCTTTAACACCATTAATCGCCCTACAAGGGTCAATCAAGAAGATCCAAGCACAACACAGAACAGAATGTAGGCATGGTCTTTCAAGATAATAAATAATTTGCAACAAACACAAGTTCAGTCTGTTAAGTCTCTTAATCAATGAATGTGAGTTTCTCATTCAATTTAGATAAGAAGATTTAAAACATACCTTGGATCAATGGAATTTATCCAAGGATGAGTCAATGCGAGAGATAAATTTTTAACTCTTAAAACCAGATTACAACTTACTCATAAGAAGTGAAATATATTATTGCAAGCAATAACATATCAAACCTGTAATCAAGGAGAAGAAATTTTTTATCCATGGCAAGCATAATTTTTCAACATCCGAGAAACATACATTTTTTCTAAAAATCACATGTCAACACTTCCAATGTAAAAGAGGAATTTAACAGTTTGATAAGGTGTTACATGGTCAATGCACACCCACATGGATGAGCCTAAATTTGATGTGTGTGGAGTCATGAATTTTGACTGATAGAAGAAGGAACCTCAAGCTAGACACATGACAGTAAAACCTACTGTCATGTCAGATGAGCAAGTCAGCAATGCATTGGTGAAAGTTTCTGCTAAGGTGGCTAGAAGAAACATGGACAAAGCTTCCAAAATTAGAGCGTTGTATGAGGAGTTGAAGACAAAGGATGTAAAGATATCACACACAAAACAGGAGAGGGAATTTGTGTAGAAGAAGAATGAGGTATTTATAAGCATTGTAGAGGAGATTAGGGATAATGTCATCAAAGTAGGGCCACGCTTGGAGGCCAAGGTACCACAGACATTTCCTTTAGTGATATACTATGTGGGAAAGTTGGTGTACTTGGTACTTGAAGATGAAAATCTATGTATGAAACCACCAAAATCTCTGAACAAGATGTCGATCAAGAGAAAGCATCTATGATGAGAGAAAATGAATCTTATGAAGGGATGTTGTAAGAATTATAGAAAGTATTGAAGAAAATAGACCGAGCTTTAAATATATGTACACCTCCAGAAAGTGATGAAATATAAGACATTGGGCCCCGCCAAAATATTTTCAATGGTTAAATAGAAGTGCAAGGACCTTGCAGTAGCACAAGTTCCGCACAAGACTCGGTTGGAAGAGATTGAAAAGCTGATTGCATAGAAGATGGAAATTTTAGAAGGAAGAATGACATCAATGTCTAGTGTTGTGTTGGTTCTACAAAATGAGAAGGGAGAGATTGCAAAGGATTAGTTGGAATCCATTACTGTGGACATCCAAAAAAAAGTAGAGCAAGCACTCACTGACTGGAAGGTATTACAGGCTGGAATAAAGGAAGAGTATCCAGAGTTGATACTGCAAACTGGTACAGAGGAGGTTTCCTAATAACCTCATCAAAATTATTTATTTTATCTACATTATTTTATTCTTATTTTTTCCATTCTTCTATTATTTCAATTAATTATTGGAGATACCCATTATCCGGATGAAAATGAGATTAGTGTGGGGTAATGTTGATCAAAGAATACTTATCAAATATCACACAAGGAGTCCGCGTGGGATAGAAGGACTAGAACCAAGGGCGTGGAAGGACAGGAAGGACCCACGCATGGAAGGTAAGTTCAGATTTCAGGACTTAGCTAATTTTGAGCATGAAGACCTATTTTTAGAAGATGGCATGTAGAACACATCAACGATGCAGATACATACACACCATGCATTGTCTATCTTTATAGAAGTGGTTCTAAGAGTTTATGCATGGAGAAAAGCTGAGAATAGAATTTTCACTTTAGTTAACTGTAAGAGGACTATAGATAGCAAAATTGCATGTGTGGCTATAATTGTAAACAATTTGTGGCTATTAATAGCAGAAAACCTATTTATGGAATAGATAAGTGGTGAATGGAAAGTCCCCACCCTATATATATGATGTTACGTAAATAATAGATGTATGGAAGGAGATGTATATATATGTGTAACAGAGAATATATGCATATGATTGAACTACTATATCAGTTCCATAAGCACATTGGTATAGATTGATAATATTGTAAGGAGCTTCTTTATTTATTAGTAGATAGAATATATTGGCTGAATCTAAGTGTCATTATGTGTTTAGTTGAGTAGTGCATGTTATTAATTTAACCATGATTATTGTTTAAGCTTGTTCTTTCATGGATCTGAGTGTAGCATGTATTGTGGAATGATGGATTAGTTATGAATATATATGTTACTTCCTTCATAATGTTAACATCTTGTTACAACAACCCTAAAGAGGGACTTGGTACCTTTTTACTCTTCAGGTGAGCACTCAATCTAGGCTGAGTGTTGTGTCAATGTGACTAGGGTGTTATCTGGTAAATTATAAGCTGCATCAGGACAACTATCCTTGGTGTGCCCTTCCACTTCACATTCTGTACACCAAATCCAATTGTGTGTATCATGTGTTGATTCATCGATAGCTTCTCCAACATTTTTTCCATAGATACACTTTTTTCTTCCAAGAATGGGCTGACCCCAGTGTCTATACTTCTAACTACCTCAGCACACAAAGATGCTTCAACTACTTCACATAGATTAGTGGATGTATTATGTGACATCACCCTTATAAAAGGTGTGATCAGTCCTCCAAAAAACCATTGTGAATGTTGACTTACATGAATATCATAAGAAATCTTAGATAAAATTTTTTTGAAATGGGCATCATACTCCCTAACACTCTCAGTAGTTCCTTGCTTAATATCCTTGAGCATGCTTATACTCTCATCATACTCCCTAACACTCTCAGTAGTTCCTTGCTTAATATCCTTGAGCATGCTTATACTCTTCTACTCAAATTCAAGGATATAGAACTCTTTAAGGAAAACATCTTTTAATGCTACATAATCTACATAAGTTTTATCGGGGTCAAAATTCCTCTACCAACTGTGTGTGTGTCCCTATAATGTAGTTACAAATTGACTTTTCTTGCACTTAGAATTTGTGATCCCTTTTGCGCACCACAGTATCATGTTCACGTGTTCAATAGCATTTTCTATGCCCCTATACTCTGGAAGGTGGAGAGAAATCTCCATGTAAATATTTTGGGGTTGGTGTGGACCCTGCCCACTTGATCTAGAACCTCCTATGTTACCTCTACCTCTAGAACCACTAGATCCATAAGAACTAGAGCCACCTATACCCCCTGATCCTCCACCTATAGATGGAAGCATAATAGAAGATGTACTTCCTTGTTTCCCAATATTAGTACTGAACTAAACTTCTATAGTCTGTGTGGTGGTACCACTCTTAGAAGTTATTCCAAAATTCTACATGCTTGAATTATGTGTTAATGATGCTATTGAAAAGTTACCTCCAAACAACAATGAATACATCTGCCCTGCCATAGATGTACTTAATATGTGACTTACTCTTACTTCTCTACTACCCAAATTAGCTTGTTAACTATTGTATGTACTAAATACTAGAAAACCAAATGTAGGGGCTAGGTTTCAAGGTAGATTCCAGTGCACGCCCATGGCCTAGGTCGTTTATGTTGGTGCACTCTTGTGTGAGGCTGAGGAGGGTTCCTTTTCATGATTTCCCAAATGGGGGAGTTCCAGATGCTCTGGCTCCACCCCTTCTACGTGAGCTTCAAATCCTTCATGAGCCATTTCTCTCCTCAACGCCATTTTTTCTACAATATCCCATTATTTTTCTATCTCCCTTTTGCGTGTATCATTGTACTTAAATGGCCTTTCTTCTCTCTACCTTTCTGTCACTAGGTCCACCATCTTTCACCAAACCTACTCTTGCCCCCACATGTGGTGGGGCTTAGCTAAACATTAGTTTTTCTTCCAAGTTCAAGGTCACCATCAAGATCTTGATTGTGAGTGGAATTACTTACAAGTAAGTTCCCCTGCGATACCATAAAAATTTGAACTCATCTACCTCTCAGCCAGAATAAGTTGAAATTGAGTACACCAGAATATAGTTGTTCAAAACACCATGGAACAAAGTATCAACAGCGTGGGTCCAAATCAAATCAGCATCATACAGGTTTTGAAATTCTTCCTACGTCCAAAAAAGTGTGCGATAGCCCCAATTCTGTTTAGATGCATAAGCAACCAGCCACTCGTACAGTTCTATTGGGAAAATAGGAAAGAATCTCTCATACAAATAGTCATATAGATTCTTTTTCACCCACACGCATGCGTCAAACTCACATACAATGATGAAGCTCTATGTGTACTCTTCTTCAAGATATTTTATCCACTCCTCAACACTTACTAGGGTCAACTAGTACACCTTCATCATGAACCATGCTAAAAACAACTGAAAAAGAGGTCCCAAAAATGGAACCAATGATGCAGCCTAGAATCCACCAGAACTACCCAGGCATGTTAACACATCACCCAGCCTAAGCTAAGTGCTCACCATAAGCATGCAAAGGTACCAGGACCCTCCTTATATTTTATTGTGTAGGATGTTAACGTGATGAAGATATAATGTATTCATATCCATAAATAGCATAAGCATTCCAAAAAGCATAAATAGATCTAGATCTTAAAGAATCATGAATTAAATAATAGAAATGATAGGATTAACCATATAATAACCAATTACAGTTATGTTTAACACCATTTTCCAAACAATACACTCCAATATATTAAACACAGTAAGTACATAATCTTCTTACAATAAATAGTATCATAAGTTTTTGCGCGTATTAGTTCTGGCAGCTAACTCCACAATATCTCATACATAGTGTCTCTCTCTAATTACACAGACTAATACATACTTATAGGGGTGGGGAATCTCCCTTCACCACTTACGAAACTCCTAAAAAAGGTCACATGCTGAAAATAGCCATGCACCTTTATAATAATATGCACACATGTAAGTGCACTAATAATAGATCTCCTATAGTTAACTGGCAATAGTAATCCTATTATTATCCCAAACTCATGCATGGTGCTTAATATATTCTCATCCTCAAAATAGCATTTTTGTGTCATGCAAGTCTCCATATCATTGTGTACTCTGCATGTTATCTCCAAAAATATCCCGTAACCATGAAAAATGGCTAAGTCCCAAATTAGCTTGTCCTGGCGCACATTTCATTTTCTATCCTTTTGTGCATTCAAATGTTCTTTATTCCTACGCGTAAATCTTCAATGTGCCCTCGCCTTAGTGTCATAATCTATCCTCTCAACATTAATATATCATAAAAACATACATACCTACCATTTTATAACATCAACCATAGAATACATCCATCATTTAGCCTTTCCATGATATCAATTACTTAGAAATTTAACCACAACATACATACAATACATTATTTCCATAAGATCAATAACTTGGAAATCACATGAGCTCAACCATGCCTATGCCTGACTCAACCATGCCATTTGGACTTGATTTCTAGTCATTCCTATACCTAACTCGATCATGCCTACATGAGTTCACATTAAGTAATGCCTGACACAACTAGTTTCCATAACACACATTTGCATTGAAAACTTAAAACAAGTACATCATCCATCCAAGAAACGTCATGGTGTATATAATGGGAGTAGTATGTGTATCAGGGTTGCAAAAATATATAGACATATATGACATAAATATGAGTATCTCAGAAATATCATGTAGTAATCTAACATCTGGGTGCACACATAGCTGGTATATATAACAAAACTTAATTAATAATGATGGTACAGTTAATCCACTCTGGGATATTAATCACCCCCACCTGATGCCCTCCTCTCCATTCTCACCCAAACTCCCTCCTCCTCCCTACATTCGTATAATGCCATGCCATCATATTGCCACCATTTAAACGTTACCTAACTGGCCATAACCATTTCCTAGAGTCCTTGACCTTGCTTATGGAATAGGACATCGAGACTTATTAATTAACTACTAATATCATACTGAGTAAATGTCTTTGAGGAAAAATTTCACCCTAGTTGCTGAGTTGAGTTATGAGTGTTGAGTTGAATGTTAGTAAATACTGTATTGGAAACAACGTGAAAAATTGGGCTCTTTGACTCAGCATAGTAGAGCATGTCAATATTTGCAGTTGCTAGCTGGTCCCTGATAACATCGGAATGCCTTGTTCAGGGAATCCCTTAAACCAGATCACTGATGAAAACGGTCTCATTTAAAAAAATTTGTTTATGAGCCTAACTTCCAGGTTGAGAACTCTGTAGTTGCCAAAAGTTAGAAAAAAATTGTCCTGGTTTCAACCCATGGTTTAGGGATATGTGTTTTGAAATGGTAACCTACCACCAGCATACCTCTAGATTGTCACAATGATAATTTCTATCAACCTGTGCCTGTGGTGTGAGAAAATTGGACGTATAATCCACCCACTAGTGCAAGTAAGGTGGCTTTCTTCCCTCTATCTTGATGTCCACTCTGTGCGTAAGACCAAAAAATGCACAATGTATGACCTGGGCATCTGTAGGGTTTTCACCCTGAGCCTACAAGATTGGTCAGCCTGTGTTTGTATAAATGATCAGTTGTCAATTTTATGGTAAATTTATATATAAGGGAGTACCTGTAGGATATCTACCTACCCCTGTTTTTGCAGTCTCGTTTAATTATTTTTAAACCGTCGCTTAATCAGGCTGCCCTAGATATATCTGTTGAAGGTGTCGCAACAAAATTCTAATTGTCACTAGAGATATGATTTCCACAACTGAGATCCATTTAGCCATCAGTTGGGTACTTGCATCGTCAGTCCTCTTATCTGCTACCCTATCCTCCTATCCTGGCCAGATAATAGGTTGGTTGTGTTGGAGACATTGGTCTATTTAGGATCATCTTTACTGTGATCTCTGGAAAAGGTGGAGGGACATCCTGTTGTAGCCTGAATTTAGGCTCAGACTTGTATCCATAGGGATCATTTGGTGCATCACCAACTTGTCTGACCTTGTATCGAGACACCATTGGTGTGTGTAAACTATTTTAGTGATCCATCCAACATGAGTGTGCCATGTGTGTTGTAAGATTGTTAACCCTTTGTAAGGTGTCCACAAGGGTATAGTGTAGGGACAGTATTTTTGGTGCCTAACTAAACATTTTTCTGTTTTAGGACACATCCCTAAGATAGCCTTTGCAACCTTAGGATGGGATCCCACCAGTACCCACCACCGGTAACCAACTCGGAATAGAGTCCTCTGAACCAATTATATCCCTGGATAATTTCCGTGTTGTGTTCATTATGTTCAAACTATTTTGGTAATTATTCTCAAAATTGGATATTTATCTCATTGACATGACACATGCAATTGTTACAACACACCTTCTTTAAACCTACATAAAACCCATTTGGAATGTCCATGAAATAAATTGTGTGTAGTTTTCTTTTAGAAATGCAGGCACCCAAAGCGAACCTTGATTCGTTGCTATACACATGGATCCTCCAAATTTTTAGACCCATGAGCGCCAGAGGATAATTTTACCATCCTCTAAGATATGGGAGGGACTATTCAAGTCTGATTTCATAACCCACTCATTAATAATCTTTGGAAAACGGTGACCTTTAAATCTTAAGAATATTCTGCGTAGAATAGTATGGCCAAACCTAAGTACTTGAACTGTAGTGATTTTTTTTCTATCACAACATCACCAGACACTAATACCAATGGAAATCCAATGCCTTATTAGTAATCGACTCTGACCTAGTACCTTTGGCCTTATTTAGGGGCTATTCTCAAGACCCACTTTATATGTCTTAGAACTGAGATAGTCCTTTGTACAATTGGAAAATGGAAGGTATTGGTCTTTATAACTTAGAAATTTGTTGATGACCATCATTGTGAAACCATCATGAGGATTATTTTGGGTATGTCAATAAGGCTTGTATCCGTTTTTAACCCTTCTTGATGGAACTGACATGTTCGACATCTTGTATAGTGGTCCCACTCATCCTTAATCATCAGTCGCTTAGGATATGGTCTCTACCAATAGTGGTTAGATATGTGTATCATGCATCGTGAAGTTACTGTTGTGCCTACATGTTATACAACTCAACATATGTCAAATAAACTATTTAGTAATCATGATTTTTCCCAATTTCTTCTTGAACTAATGAATGTTATGGGTACCTATTTACCACATACTCCACACTTCTTTTACCTGGCAATCAAATGCCTATACTACCAATCGCTCACATGGTATGGAAAAATTATATTCCAATCCAACCTGGTATGTTGGTCCACGATGTCACAAATTTCATCACCTGATAACCTGCCTGACGTTTACCTAAATGTAATAATTCAAACCCACCTAAAAATATACCTTATCCATCTATGTATCCTGTAACTTGTGTCATTTTCTTATGAATATAATACGCTTTGATTATTACCCCATTTTTTCCCTTTTAAACATGAATAATCCACTTGGACCCAGAAATTTTTCTGTATGACCGACATCGGTCATCTTGACCGAATACTATGTGAATTTAGAAACTGACATTGGTCGACCTATTTTTGCTAAAAAAATGTCAGCATGTGGAACTCGACATTATTCTCTGGTTACATTAGACACTCCCAAGTTTATGTTTTAAACTAAGTTATGGTCGTGTGAATTTGGTTAATGCAATTTCTCATATATTGTGTTAACATAACAAGTAAAAATAGCCTATATAACTACCCTATAGATGTATCTAAATGCCACTTGGGATTTCCATTGGTTACTCTTCTCTTTGGAGACTATTTTTCCCCCACCCTAAGGTTTTTCCATTTTTACCTACAATTCCATTAAAAACCCCTACATAAAGGATTGAATCCTACCTGAACACACTACCACCATCGTGCTTAATAATATTCTGGGATTTTGTATCAATATTCCCACCTACCTTGGATGCATGGAATCCTTCCTATCGGTGTTGGAATAGCCAGAATCAATACCTCTCGCTTGGATTTACCAATGTGAATCACTATGTTTCAATTTCGTGGGGTCCTCTTAACAAAACATAGCCCAATTATTTTTACATATTCATGACCAATTGTAAACTTGAATTCCATATTAGAAAGTTGCACTATATTATGTCTAGTCTCTTTCTCCACGGAATTACCCTCCCTTTGGAACTTACTTGTGTAACTGATGAACTAGGTTTTAGAAAGGTCTCTAAGAAACACATGGTGAAAATGACATCTGTATTATATGATATTTTGGCTTATTCCCTTTCCACATTGAAGCGAAATTTTGACCAACACCATGGTCCTCCTGACCTCTTTGACCCGAAAGTCAGTTAGGTGCCCTAGTTTACTGCGATTAGTTACCTTCAGTCGACTTAAATGTTTGGTACATTTCACCGATATCGGTTATCCTCTGACCCCAGTTTGCCCACCCCTTTGATTCAATATGCTTTCCCACCTAGCTCATTCAATTTTCCACCTACCCCATACTGTTATAGTAGAGTTAGAGATCACATTAATGGCTTCTTAGTAACCTCCCATGTCAAGATCAACCATATAAATGTGTTTGGTAAATAAACTGTCCTTCGCCCCTTATAGTGGCCTGTAGTTTTGGACTAACATTGTTAAACTTAGCTAAATTTTAAACTTTCGTCAATTCAAAAAATAATAAATAGGTTTGTCTTTGGTTTCTGGCTAAAACTTGCGATGGGTGCTGACTTATGTTGATATATGAGAAACAAATAAAGATCTAGAACCTATAGGAAAATCCATTAATAATTTTAATTATGTGGTTATCCTGGAACCATACATATTGTATATTTTAGACTTCACAATGCTGTTACTATGTTCCTACACTTGGCTTAGTTGAAAAATCTGGTTAGGATCCCTTATTCATTATGGTTTGTGTTGTGTGATCCACTTCATAGTTTCCTCATTTGGGGAAAGTGAAAATTCAAGTCGCAACTTTAATGTTCATGGTGAGTAGTTTACAAGCTTTTCACCTTGATACCTTATGGATGAGTACTATACTTGTGACTGTGCATTAGAATTTACCACTACCTATTACCCGACTAAAAAAAACCTGTATATGTGATACCACATAAGTGGACCCCTCATTTAGATGAAGTGTACCCAATAACTTGTAAACCTACTCAAAAATTTAATTTAGTGCCCCTCATTAGGTTGCCCCTTACCAGTTTCCTTAGAGGTCTCACCTCCACCTATACTTGTTGGGCATCAAAATTTTGTTGAACTTCGTGGAGATGTTGAGCCCGATGATGTTCCTAGAATTTTTGGTAGTTATAGTTTTGCTTGATTAATATTCTCAAATTTAGAGATGATACTTAGTGTTGAATCAAGGGTGTAGAAATGTAGGCACCAAATCTGGGTTACACTCCCCTTTAGTCCCCTTCAATTAATTAGCATAAAACATTTAAATAATTGATAACCTATTTATCCCATATTAATATAAATCCTCACATTATTAATTAAATTAATTATTTTAATTAAATTTATTTCATCCTCACACCTCCACCGTCATAAAGACACCTCATCTTGGAACCATTACAGGGGCATTTAAATCAGAGTGACAAACTTCATTACTCGCAGCAACTGAGTCATTACTCCAAGTGCTGACTCACTACTTGACCTAACTAACTAAGAATTCTTCTCAAACCTAACTAGACTTCTTCTAAGATCTTACTACTTTCTCTCAACAACAACTCTACTTCCCTAATTGGACCCAAAAAGGAAAAACATGCCAAATTTGGAAAGATCTTCCTAATTTTGGTAAATAAGGACTATTTCACTCCTAACCAACGCCAGTTTATCCTCGGCTGAACGTCTAATCACCTAAAACGCCATCAGTTACTTTATATAGAATTTTACAACCCTTTACACTAGAGTTGTTCATTCAGTTAGTGGAGCCTTGATTACATTCAAGCACAGAATATTCAAGCCATCATGCATCTAGATGATGGAACACACACAACCAAAATGCAAGAAAAAACAAACTAGTTCCCCTTCTAGAGTGTGGGAATACTCACAGGAGTACACAGGTTATAATGCCATGCGACATTGGACCTGAGGCATATCTTCTTTGATCAACCATCAACCACCTCCGCTCATAAGAACTAAAACATACCCAATAAGTATTGTGATTTTAGCATTTGTGCTTATTTAAGTATAGATATTTCGTTTCTTCTTGTATTTAAATTATTTCCATTACCCGTATATCACCTTCTTCTCAGAACAAGCCACTATTTAACCATCCCAAGCCTTTACACCCTTTCCAACCTAATTTTCAACATACCTGAGTCTTCTTAACAATATCATGACCTTATCAACACTACCTTCACTCTCTGTGCAATCACAGAGAGGTCCAAACTCTTGTTTTTAACATATGAACTGAATATTCCCTACCAACACCAATTAGCCAACCGGCATTGGTCTATATTCCTATAGGACCATTGGTCGACCAACCGATACTTTTCTTTGAGACTAATATTTTCCTATAACGAGTTAACAACTTCCCCACGAACATATCAAAACCTTGCCTAGTTTCACCCAGACCTCTACCTATAGCGTTTAGTACACCTACAGACCCACACTCAACCCATTAATCATCTGGAATAATTGTTATATGTTGTTTTATATAACAACCATATAACATAATATACTAACAATACTATTTCACTCACACACTATATGTATATTATTATTATTGAGTTATTAACTCATGTAACCCACACATAACAATAATAATATATTGTTGAAACAATATATTATAACATCTCTAACAATAATCTCTCAACAATAATAATTACACACGTAATTATTATTCACACACATAAATATGTGAAGCACTATATAAATATTTCCTAAAATTCCCCCCCTTAGTGCGAACATGGGAAAAACCTACCTTTGTACTTGCACCTACTCATGATCTGGTGATTTTCACAGGATGATCACAAACCTCATGGATGGTTTTACAAATGGTTGACCAAAAAACAAGAATGGTGGTTTTACAATTGGTTTACCACAAACCACAAAGTGATGGTTTTGCAAATGGATTACCAACAACCAAGAATGGTGGTTTTGCTATTGGTTTACCAAAAACCACAAATGAAGGTTTTCAAGTGGTTTACCTACAACCACATCATGATGTGCCAAGTACTATTATCAGCCCTCATCACATCTCACTGTAGGGAATAACATAGGAAATTCTATTAAAATCTGTTGCTTATACATACATATAAAAAGCTGACATACAGGAAATGGAACATTGGATCATGTTCCCCCCTCAATGTGAAATTTCCACTTATTCAATCACGAACACTGCAAACAGGAACACTGATACTGGAACTATGAAAAGAAGCACACGACACAAGCTGAAAGCAAATACACCATAAAAATGTCACCAAACCATCTGTGCAGCCCCGTCATTGGCAACTAACAAGAGGTTGCTGAATGACCTCCAACCTCTGATGCCTCCTGCCTCCGGTTTCATGCTCAAAACAAGAAGTCTTCAGAACCACTGTCTTCATTTACTTGTTCTTCCTCATTCTCTGATCTTTCTTCAGTAATAAAGTTGGCCTCAATTCCTTTGAGTTTTCCACTAAGTATATATTGAGCTCGAGCTCTACAAAATGAAGTTGTATGCCCCTTTTTCTTACAGTAGAAACATTCTCTTTCCACTTTATATTTAGAAAAAAAATTGTACTTCCTTTTTACATACATTGTTGTTTCTTCTTCTACATCTTCTTTGGTCCGTTTTTCCTTAGCTAGGAGAGCTGATATCATATCTTCCAATGAGTTAGAAGGTATCTGACCAAGAGTGAAAACAACATTACTATATTTGGGTGGTAAACTATTCAGCAGAATAGCTTTTGCATCCTCGTCATCTACTGGAGCTTTTACTTCTGCAAGTTGTCTCAGAAGAGATTGTAAATTGTTGATGTGACTAGACATTGTATCTCCATCACTCATTTTGAGCTTGAACAACTAAAGTTTTAGAGAAAACTTTGCATTGACTGCTTTTAAACCAAATAATTTTCTCAAATTATCCCAGATGTCCTTCGAGTTTTTATCTAGATCAACATAATGTAATTCAGAGTCTGAAAGGGCAAGGCCAATAATGACTTTGGCTTTATCATCCCGTGTTTCCCATTCTGCCAATCTGGTCAGATCTGAAGGTGCTGGTTCTTTTCCATCTACTATTCTCCAAAGATTTTTGTTCATCAACTGCATTTGGATCTTGAATTTCCATGTGTGAAAATTGAGACCATTGAATTTTTCTAGTGTAATGTCCATTATATCGTAGAGTGTCGGTTTCAACCGAAAATTCACTCTTAGGGGAGTTGGCTTTAACTGATATTGCTCCCAATTTACACTATATTTAAAAAGTAATAAAAACAAATTACTTTTTAAATTCTACATGGATATTTACTAAAGACTTAAACTCAGAAAGTAATATTTAATTACTTTCTATATTTAAATAGTTTGATACACAAATTAAACTAAAAGACACATGATTACAAATTATAGACCACCCCCTACTACTGACACACTACGAGATTTAATCCCTTGACTAATAAATTACAAATAATCTTATTCTAAGATCCGTGGCTTTTGTAATTCAAAAGAAACCACACCTTTTTATTAGAATCCCATGCATATTGGAAGGGTTGAACGACATATCTCAGAAGGATGTCCGACCAAAACTCCTTTTTAATATTTGGCCACAAGCTTATGTTGAGGGAATCAACATCTTTTTATCATCAATGAGCACTGACATTCAAAGGTCGATGTATAATGTTGTGTTCAATACATGCTCTGGTTGGCCGTGATGCAAGGTTTGAAGCCATAACCGTACTCACATCAAATGCATTCGCCAATCATAACTTTATACCCACCACTACAAATCATACTAGCAAACCACGATACTCAATGAAGTCGAGGACATGCAAGAATCAGGCTCAGAGGTTTCCAAGGCAAAATATGTACATAATTGACCATGTTTAGGGCAGTCGACACAATGCACAAAGATGACCGGATGAGATCCAATTAGGTAGCGATACTTCACAAGATTTGATTTGCAGAAGACGTATATCCACCGATGTTGGAACACATATATATTTAAATCATTTACCTCAATAATTCATATCCAAACCCGATACAAATGTGAGTGAAATGCGTCCAACTATCAAGAAATTGTTCCCTTATTTATAGTGACACATCCTTAACTACTTCTCCCACGAATATCTCCCCACACTCTATATACGTGAGTGGTTAAAACTCACCAACAAATAATTGTTATATGTTGTTTTATATAACAACCATATAACATAATATACTAACAATACTATTTCACTCACACACTATATGTATATTATTATTATTGAGTTATAAACTCATATAATAATAATATGATTACAAGATAGGCTTATTCAATCCATACAAATGGGAGCACTAACAAAGTATATTTCCCATTCACATATATCACCTTCTTCCTGCCAACCCACTATTCAACTTTATCCCAAGCCTAATACACCATTTCAACCTCCTAGTTTCACGATACCTTCAAGTCTTATTAAAGAGAATATTACAACCTTATCAACACCCCCATATCAACTAATCACGCTGTAATAAAAAAGATGTTTAGAGAACAAGTAGATTTTACACATTAAAATGAACCAATATATTCCCTCTGTATTTCAAACAATACAATAGCCAACAGAGATCAGTCTGGAGTCTCCTATACTGACATCTAGTGAACCTAACTCGACTACTGGTATCTGAGACCAAGCCTAATTTTGTGGGGTGATAAATACTCGATGTTAACAACTTCCCACATAACAACAACTCAATATACCTTGCCTGAATTTCACCCATACCTCACCTACAACCTCTGCTACACCTACATAATGCAAACTAACCCATGTAATCATCCGGATTTAATTCTACACACATAAATGCATGTGGAGCATTAAATTAATTTGTTCCTATGTTAATAGGAGATACCTAAATCTTATCAACTACAATAAGTAATTATTATTTCTTACATTAAATTGTATTAAATTAAAGGATTGACAGACCATTCAAGGAAGCATCACGCTTCTCGGATCTAGCCTTGCTAGGCAATCCTCTGACTCTTGCTATTTAATACTATTTGGTGGTATTGTTGTGTTTCTTATATAGGTCGTTCCTCCTAGCCAAAGGGAAGCTCACACAATCATCTTGGATCAAAAGTCTACAATGCGTGCATTCTACCTTCCACCTTCACCTCATAGGTATTCCTCCTTAACCAATTTACCTTCTATCTGTTTCAACATATAAAGTGTAAAACTTCTTGGTGAAATAGGGAGGACTGTATTGATGATTATGAATTCAGGAAATGAGAATTTGGTAGGCTATAATTGTAGAAAATCAAATACTTCAAATTGTATATAGTTCCTAAAGGAATGGTCAATGATGGTTCTGATACTTTCACTGTAGAATATATAAAATCCACTTAGTACACCCCCTACCAACCATTGATTGGTCACAAAAGGAGAAAGATAATCCTGATGATCTAAATACTCCTATGCTTGTGAAGTCAAGGCATTGGTTGAACAGAAAGATTAAAAAATTCAATGAGTCTCAGAAAAAAAGATTTTTCTCAAGAATCTTCTCCTTCACAAAAGGATGCCCCGACTCAACAAGATCCTTCCTCATCCCTTGGAATCTAGAACTAAATTCTTCACCAATAAATACAAGGCCAAGGAGGTTAAAAAGAAAATAGAAACATCTAGGAAATGAGCTGAGTAGGAGAAAACATAAGAATTGGTAAGTGGGTCACCTTATAAGTAAGCACCACATCATGTTTAAGAAGAGGTAGCTGAGAAGAAACAGGATGAATAAGAAGAAGAAGAGGAAACCAAAGAAAATGATGAGGAAGATTATTTACTTTAAATAGTTACATTTGATTCAAGGAAGACTATTGTTTCAATTCCAAATTTGGAGGTTACTATGCCTTTCTCCTCTTCCATTATAGCTTCCACTATTGAGGTTTCTTCCTCTCAAACTCCAATATCTTAAATTTCTCTTGCATTACCTCCTTTGACAACATCTTTAGGATATAATTTCATTTATGTTCAACCCATAGTTCATAGTAGAAAGAGAAAATCTCAATCTCAGATTGAAGTTCCATAATTTGATGTAGTAGCTTCCCTCCTTGGTACTCATCCTCCTCCAAAAAAATCAAATACTATTACACGTCTTATTTTAGACTCTACAGGGTAGTAATTATTAGAAATTACTAAACCAAAGGAGGAAAATATTGAAAAATATGTATAAATTCCAGATCTTGAGTTGACAATAATTTCATTAGGTGAATCAACTCCGAAGGGCGAAGTGCATAACATTAGAGAAAATTGTTTCAAAGGTCATTGAGAGATTTGAAAAAGGTAGAGAAACTCAGGAACAAAAAAAGGAGAAGGTACAGATTCTTGCTAGTGTCATCAAGTATTTATTCTCATTAGATAAGACTCCTATTGATCCAACTCCTCTATCTACTCTTCCACCCATTGTTTCCATTTCTAGAATTGATTTGAAAGAAATCAAAAAGATTCAAAAGAATGTCAATTTTTGAAAGGCTGCAAAAGCTTGGGTTGAATTTATTCTTGTTTTATGATTGTAATTTATTGATGAGGCATGTAAAATATATGATGACATAATCTCAGCCTAAAAGAAAATCAATTTAGAGATTAACGGTATTAATAAACAGTGTAAAATTTGGGTAGACGTTATCCAAGACCTCCAGATTATGGTTCTCATGGATGAGAAAATATTTCTTTCTGAGAATATTTTTGATGATTCTACGAGTAATATTTCATCATGGAATGAAGTATTGGATTTCTTCAAGAGGATTCCACATAATTAAATAATGTATTTAAGAAAATAGAATCATTAAAATTTGAGATATTTGTAGACTTGCAAGCCCTTCACTGTCAACTAGTCAAGCATAACTCATCAGATAGAAATTCAGTTGATCAAATTAAGGTGAATTTCAATGCACTCATCATAGAGAATTTGTTCAAGTAATAATTGGTCAATTAGGAGATGATGGTAGAGTTTTCAAAACTCAAAAATGTTATCATTAAAGCAACTAAAAAGAACAATCGGAAGATTGTTCCAAGCCGTGATCTCAGATGATAATATCACACCACATTAAATATGTAAAAACAGAAGAGCTAAAATACCATATATGGAAATCCATCATAATCCATAATGCTCAATACATTACAATATAATGAATTGAATTATTCAATAAGAAATATGTACATATAGGAGGAAGGAAGTGCAGCTACTACCTAAATCAATGGTGCAGAAATCCCACTAACTGATACTAGTAGTTAAGTTAACTCCAAAAGACTAGTAAGCTAACTCCACATAACTGAGAAGCTAACTCGACACACTAGTAAGCTAACTCCACAAAACTATTACACCTAAGCAAGCTAACCCAACAAAGTCAGAATTACCCTAATGAATAAATAAAAGGATAAATAATAACCTACACTAACAACAACTAAGGGATTTTCACAATACAGTGGGATAGCAAAATAAATGGAGTTTACCCTAGGAAGTTGGTTGAAAAATATTTCAAACACCATCATCCCCATGGATATAGAGATTTCCACTATAATCACCAAATTTTAGATGCATGTTCTAAAACTCAAAGTTATTGCATCAATTGTTCCTTCTATTCCTTCTTCCTTCAGTTCCTAGTCTCACTAATTATTCTATTTTGTAATTGACTTTATTGAATTAAAAAAGCAAAATTGTAGTATAAATTCATGTTATGTAAAACAATTAATTAAGTGTTTTAACACTTAATTAAGAACAATTAGTTAGTTGAGGTATTCATTCCCTCCCCTTAGCCTATATAAGGCTTCACTTTATTTATACAAGGGGTTGGATATTGGTTTAATTTGAATGTAAGGATATAATTTTTGGAAATACATAAGAAGAACCCTACTTCTCTCTTTTCTTGTCCTTCCAATCTTCTCTTCTTGATTCAGTTGATACATTGTTTTATTTATTTGGGATTTGAAGCTTTGTATTATTTTTCATGGAATAATATCTTATGAAATTGATTCAATTTACATATTATGTCCTTTGGAATTTCCATTTAAGTAAGCATGTGTGTTCTTTAATTTTATTGACATGTAGGAGTATGATAAGATCTATAGTCTTTGTATCTGAAAGTGTTTTTTTAATTTCCTTCATCTATACAGTCAGGTGGTAATCTTGTAAAATCAAGGAGGGTCTACATATCCTTAATTGATTAGTTAGTTGTAACTATGTTTCTCTAATTAATTTTTCTTTTCATAATCATTTTGTTATAGTTCTTATATTCCTAGTTCTTTATCTATCTTATGTATTTAGAATCATGGGGTCATTCATGTTCACCAATATCCTCATTTCAAATTAATTCATCTATATATTTGTAAATAACTAATAGAATCAAGTTTTTGGCTCAATAAGGGAGCCTCCCCATTAAACATGAGGCACTGTCATCCCCTAAATTATTGATTATTTATACAACAAAAAAAATTCCAACCAACAACCTGCATGGTCTTATTTGGATTTGAATTCATACATAGAGGATTTATTTTAGCATGAAATACCCTTAGAGCCTCATACTAAGCCCTTCAGGGATATGTAAAGACCTATTAACCCCATCCTTGTATCCAAGATGCATGAAGAGGTGAAGAAGCTAAAGTATGGTTGTATCATACAACCTACCCAGTATTCCTCATGGGTTACCAATCTTATGACATTTAGAAATAAAACTGGGGATAATATTCTTTGTGTAGAATTATAAAACCTAAATAAAGCTTCACTTTAAATACAACTACACCTTTCTTGATATGGATAATCTTCTACAAAAAGTAACAGGGTCAAAGATGCTATCTACTTTGGATGGTTTTTCTGGATATAATCAAGTTATCGTTAAACATTAAGAGTTGTATAAAACTAAATTCACAACTCCATGTGGAACCTATGTTTATGTTAGGATGTCATTTTGATTAATGAATGCAGTATATACTTTTCATAGAGCCATGAATGTGGCATTTTTTGTGTTCATATATTGTTTAATTGTTATCTATCAGGATTATTTCATTGTTGTCTATCAAGAAGACATAACTATCTTCTTTAAGAAAAGGGGTAGCCACTTAGAGCACCTGGAGAAGGTTCTCATCATATGTAGGTATAGTGGGATTTCGTTAAGCCTAAGAAAGTGTCACTTTTTTGTGCAAGAGGAAAAATGTTTCAAACATGTTATGTCTCATTAAGGAGTCACGATAGACTTGAAGAGAGTTGAAGCAATTTCCAAGGTGCATATCCCCCTATCTAAAAAATGTATTCAATATTTCTTTGGTTAGATCAATTTTGTAAGAAGATTCATCTGCAATTTTATAGAGATTAGGTTACCTATATCAAACATATTAAAGAAGGATTAGATTATTAAATAGGGTGACATGTTTTCAAAGGAATAAAAGAGGAACTCAAGAATGCCCATGTATTTGCTATTCCTTACTATAGGAAGGAATTTCAAGTGTTTTCTTTTGGTTAAAAAAAATAAAATTGATTTTATCCTATTACAAAAATATGATGAAGGGCACAAAAATACTATTTCCTTTTTTGGTAAGGCTTTGCAAAGTTCTGAGTTTAAATACTCTATCATGGATGCTTTGGAAAAATCTACTAAGATGTTCAGAACCTACATTTTAACTTCTAGGATCATATCCTATATACCTCATACCATGGTAAAATACATTGTATCTCAAATGTAAATGCCAAGTAAAAGGTTTGGATGGGTAAAAAAAACACCAAGAATATGATATAGACATCTAGACTAGAAATCTAGTAAGAGTTTTGGGTCTTGCAAGACTAATGACCAAGACCAATTTACAAACTGTTGAAGTACATAATGTTGATAGTGAAAGGTAACATCCTCTTTATAAAATAAATGCTTCTTTCTGATACAATAATATTGTGTATTACTTGAATAATTTGATTTATCTTAAAGGCTTAGAAAAAGTTAGAGAGGAACACTCAATTTGGGGACCCAAAGGTATGTTTTTGTAGATTATGGTTTGGCCTGGAAAAGCCTTAAAGGATTGTTGCTAAGGTGTGTAATAGATTTTGAGGTCCCTAATATAATCTCTGAGTTCCATGGGGGAATATATGGAGGAAAAATTGTTGGGAAAGTAACTGCTCATAAAATTCTAAGAGCAAACTATCAGTGGCTAACCCTCTTCAAGGATGTTGTACAATTTGTAAGAAAATTTGAAAGTCGATAACACTTTTCTGGTAGGATGAAAGCTTCAGGTTATCTCCACTTACAAGCAGTTTTAATATATGATCATTTCAAGTAGTGGGGATTGGATTTCATTGGTGAAATTTCAGATCCCTCAAGTGTAGCCCATAAATGAATATTGGTGGCCATAAATTATTTCACCAAGTGGGTTGAGGTAGTCCCCATAAAGAAGGCCACACATCAAGTAGTCATGGATTTCCTCTTAAACAACATTATCTACATATTTGGTGTTCCCATTAAGCTAGTTATTGATAATGCTACGATCTTAAAAGATAAACCTTTGAGAAAGATGTGCCAAGAGTATGGTATTTCCCTTACGTATGCCTCTAATTATAATGCAAAAGGAAATGGTCAAGCAGAATCAAGTAATTAAAACCCCCTTGAGATCCTTAGGAGAACATTAGAGGTAAATAAGAGAAAATGGGGTAAGAAACTCAAGTATGCATTATGGGTTGATAGAGTTACAACTAGAAGAGCTGCTGAAAAGAGCCCATTTGAATTGGTCTATAGAGTTCAAGCTCTTTTTCCCCTTCATTTACAACTATCTACCTATCATTTTATTCAGAAATTAGGGGAAGATCATGAAGTTGATCCTTATTTTACAAGGATCAATCATATTATCGAGTTGGATGAACTAAGAAGGGAATTATATCAAAGGCATAACAAATTCAAATAGAATGTTAAAAATATATTTGATAAAAAGGTTATTCCAAGAACCTTCCATTTCATCTATTTATTTCTACTGTGGGACAACATGCGTGAAGACATAGGGTAGCATGGAAATTTTTATGAACTATGGATGGGTCCTTATTCCATACACCTTAGGATTGGAAAATTTCTTGACTAACCTGTCAATGGTAAGCATCTCAATAATTTCCGAGAATGAATTAGGTTTTCTTGTAAATTTATTGTATAGTGTATAATGTTGTTGTCTATGTTTTTGTTGTTTCTTTCATTTCTCTAGTCTAAAGAAATTAGGTTTTGTCCATTGTTTTTTATTCACAACATCACTCATATTTTCTTAGAGTGAAATTATTTTTTTTCTATTTACTCTTTTCCCAATTAATTAGGAACATAGTCTTCTTATCCCATTAGCTTGTGTTGGGATCCTTGCATACCCACTAGAGGTACCCATACCCAAGTTGGAGCAAGTGTTGGTTCTCATTTTGATCTTCTATCTAAAATATAATTAGCCCTCCCAAGTTTTTCCATTACTCTTAATTATGCCAAGTGTGCTACCTTATATGGATTCACAGACCCTCAATATCTTTTCCTTTGTCCCTGGTCTTGGAGTGAAATAAAAATTTACATCGAGTGTAGCTTTATTATATTTTTAAAATGTTAACACTTTAATGAGTTTGCATTATTTGTGGTATGATAATGGTCTATAGGTTTGTAAGTATGTGGCCAAATTCAATGTGGTTTCTTTAAAATGCTCAAAACCATCGAGTTGAGGCCTTTCACTTTTTCATATTTGCAATTGATGTGTATGTGTAAGAGGAAAATCAATTTATGCCACCTAAAAAAGTGGCATATTCAAATAACCTTCTCCCTTGTGGGACCATTGAGAAAATTTTCAATTTATGCAGGGATGTAACATGAAAAATATTCCTCAGTTCCAATAGAGGGAATATTCTAGAGATTCTTCTAACAAATGGGTGGGTGTGCCTTGCAGTATTACACTTTGCAAATTCACATCTCATATGTAAAAGTGTAAAATGCACCCCATGCTCTGAAGTCTGAACAATACATGCGTCAACTCACTATCACATTATGGAAAGTGGGTATTTTTGTATATATTTACCCCCCAGGTAAATATAGATCGACATCAAAGAAGCATGTCGGAGGGGTTAGAAAACCCGACATCAAAAGAGATATGTCGGAGGGGTTCCAAAACCCGACACAAAAGAGATTCGGGTTTCTGGTTTTGGGAAACATGAAATATAAGACATGCAGATCGCAAGGGATGTCCCGATGCTTGAGAGTTACGCAAACCCGAAACACTTCCTAGGCGAATTGAGTCTTGGAGTCAGAGAAACATGTCGAGAAAGCATAGGGTGGAAACATGTCGAGCCATCCTCCAAATCTGATGCACATGCAGGTCCATTTTCCGACCCTGAAACAAAGGAAATTTTGGAAATACTGGCAGAAGCGGGTTTCAGGAAAACACAAGCATCAAACACATGTTGAGGCATCTTCCAAACCTGATGCAAATGCAGAGGAGAACCCCGAACTCGACAGGCAGAAGACCCTGACGTGGTAAATATTCAGATCGCCATAACTTTTTATAGGGAGCTCAAATTCATGCAAGGTTGGACTTTTCAGAAAGCTCTCGGCATCCTCTACCCAACTACGAATGGATATATTTAATTAGGTGGGAACAAGTTCTTAAAAATTCAAAAATATAGTTCGCCATATTTTTAGTTTGTTGGGGATCTCACCTACCGCCATAATGAAATGAGTTAGGTGCAGTCTTGGAGGTGGTTGGGGCAGAATTCAAATCATTCTCTTCTCCCTCATTTTTCCTTATATAAATGGTAAGGAGAGGCTCTTTAAAAAGGGTTGGACAATTTTGTTTTGCATCCTCCCTTCTTCCCTACTTGCAAGAGAATTTGTGGAGCTTTCAAACCTCCCATATGGGTTGTAATGCCAGTTTTCTACCTCTTGGTCACTGCAATGTACTGTATCGACTCTTGAGCAATAATATATATGTTTGTGATTGATTCTCAACCCTCTCATGTATTCATTGCTGTAATTTCGATCTCTTATTGTAGTTTGGTTACCTGTGCATGGTGTTTGTATTGCATCTATGTGGTCTGTGTTAAATTTGCAAAATCAGTGTCTAACATTCCTCGATGCATCACCTTTGTAGTTTAGGTTTTATTCTATGAATTTTCTTACCCTGTCTCCTTGGAAAGTTAGATTAGGTTTTAGTAAACCCTCTGCATTTTATTTTTGCATCTGAATAGAGGAATAGGAACCGGCCTTCATCCGGAGAGCTTTTCTGATTTCGCAAGGTCCTACACTTGGGAAAAGCTCCGTGTTATGCAATCGCACTGAGAGTCTCAACCCATCATGTTGCAGACATTCATGGGTGCTGTGATTCAACACCAACAGTTTTGGCACGCCCAGTGGGACCAAGAGGTCATTTCACAAGATTTGAAGGAGTTTTCATTAAATTCAGACTAAGAAATTGCAAGTTTTAAAATTTCAGACTTTTGCACCTTCCAAGCTGAACTCCGAAATCAATTTTCAAGGGCTTAAATTACTCAAAACAAGTCAAAATTTCACCAATTGGTAGATCTGAGGGTAATCTTCAAAAGGGTATCCTTAGTTTTTTGAGATTTTGATTTTCAAAATTTCATGCTTTTTAGTGTTTCAGGTTTTCGAGGTTCGAGAACATCAAAGCAGACCCAACAGTCATTTGGGGTTTTAGGGGATGCATTGCATGGTCCTATTCCTGACAACAGTAATTTCAGGTTTTCCAGGGTGTTGGACATGTCTCAAGTTTCGACACATGGAAATTCAGGTTTTGTGAGTTGTATTACATGACCTGAGTTCCGCCTGTACTTTTCGGGGATCCACAGCTACATGAAAAGGTCTGAATTCTGAATTGAAGATTGTCTCCTCTGGGTCCTTCAATTTTTAAATTATATTTTCAATATTGTCAAGTTTGGTGTGTAACTTGGCAAAATCCAGTCTTTTAGAGGCTTGTTATCTAACACATCTGGAGACTCCGAAGGGATAGAATTCAGCGGTGTAGCAGCACAAGTTGCCCAGGAACATGAGAAGAATTCTAACCAAGTCTAATACTCGAGAAGAGGGGATATTTTTCCACTTGCAACTTTCACCAGGAAGAGGAAGGAGAGGAAGAAGACCACAAAGATCACCATCTCCACCTAACAGGACTTTGTCTACACCTCCACCTGGTAGACCTTTTCTCGCATCAACCAGGGTTCTCAGGCCAATCATAATGGTGCATCTGCCATCGAATCCCTTTGTCAATTTCACGGGCAGTAGTCCACTTGCCCTAAATGCTCAGAATCAAATTCCAGTTGCAGCACTAAAGAATATACCCTATTTCACAGGAGAAAATCATACTACTCCTATTGATCACATCTAGGATATTGCTAATGCATGTGTAATCCACGAAATAAATGAAATGGATGTTGCAGTTAAGTTGTTGGCTTCATCCTTCAAAGGTAAGGCCTTACAATGGTTTAGGAGCCTAGCAGCAGGGTCTATTACAAATTGGAACCAACTTTGTTCAGCTCTTTACAACCAATTTGGGGAGAGGGCAGACAATTTATCTTTATTGGAACAGCTGACAACAATCAAAAGGGATCCTAATGAACAAATGACAGATTTCAACTTCAGATTCCAACGAACATGGGACAAGATTCCAATAGCTGTTAGACCAACCGCCGAAGGTACATTCCTTTATTTCTTAAAGGCTATAAATTCAAACATAGCCATGATGATCCAATCAATGGGAGGGACGACGCTGCCAGGGGCCTATGACATAGCTATCAGAGCAGAGAACTGTTTGATCCAAGCTGGAAAGCTTGCACCAAGGCCACCAATGCCTCTCTATCCGGATATGGGAAATCCTGCAACCAGTCAAGCACCAGATTTGAATCCCATTCCAACTCCTAGAAATCAAAGCAGTATTGAGGCGTCAACTTCTTCAAATACTTCAAATGAATTGTAGGAGGTTATGAAACAACTACAGAACCTTGGAAATGAGCTAGTGACTATCAAAAGACATCAAGCTCAAAGTGCTAGACCGTATCAGCCTCAAGCGCAGTACCAAGCTAGGCCCTCATACCAAGAGAATAGACCAACACCTCAGGCTGCAAATCAAAACCAAAACCAAGGACAACCTCAAGCTACCAGGCCATTTCGACCATATGATCCAAATGCAATGACATCCTCAAGAGCCTTGGTTCCAATACAAAATAACATGGCATATGAGTACGACTGGTGTTACCCTTGCAATCTACCTCACAATGAGTCAACATGTTTCAATGGTGCAAACCATTAGTGTTCCTCAAGAACCAAGCCAGGAAGAGAATCAACAGCAAGAAATGCAACAAGAAGGACCTCCTGCAGAAACCACATTGGCCAATTGGCAAACGGAAGACTTCTGTGGAGTTAACCAACAGCCTTTTCAAGGCGTGGCTGCCAACACACAGTCAAAGAAGAGAAGCATAGAAGAGGGAAAACCATCTAATCCAGTTGTTTCTCAGCCCACTCCTACACAACAAGGGGTCAGTAGACCAAACACAACCCAAAATGTGCAAAATCAGCCTAAGGTACCTGTTGTAGCAAAACATGCACCTGTTCAAGCTCCAGAAAAGTTTGTACCAAGTAAGGGACAGCAAAAGGACAATTCATTCCCCTTCAACATTATTGATCAAATGAAGAAGACACATGTGAACATTTCCATGTTGGAATCACTGGCGATCCCAGGGCAACGAGATTTATTGCAAGCTACAATGGCTAATTGGTCTGCCACAAATGTATCAAACTAGGGACATGAGAAAGTTCTCACTAATGTAGTGCAACATGATGGGGGCCAGACAAGAAAAAATTTGAAGCCTCCACCATTCTATGTTTCGTTTATTGTTGGAAACCACTTGGTACACAACTGCATGATAGATTCAGGAGCAAGTAGTTGAGTGATGTTGAAGAAAATAGCGGATCAACTGGGTTTGAAGTATGAGCCAGTGCTAAAAGGAGTAGTATAGCTAGATGGAACGGCAGTAGGAATAGTTGGGATCATCAAGGGGTTAAGCCTAACACTACACTCATGTCCTAATGTTACAGTTCTGCAAGATGTGTCTGTGATTGACCTTCCACCACTCTTTGCGTTATATCTGTCAAGGGACTTCACTGCAAAAATCGGTGGATATTTATCTGCAGATTGGTCACACATGATTTTTAGGACAAGGTATGGGGCCAAAGCAACAATCAGGTCAGAACCAATTGCCAATTTCCATATTGAGCCTCATGTACCAAGTCCTATTAATGCAAATTGCTTAGCTTTTGATCAGGAGGAGTGTTCAAGTGATCTAGAAGCAGGTACTAAGGTCAAGGGAATTCCTGATTTAACTTTGGATGAATGGGCAAACAAGAGTCATGAATTTGACCCATAAAAGGAAATTGAAGAATCTGAATTAGGCATGTATTGTGTACATGGAAAAAATTCACCCATTCCCGACATCATTCAGCTTGAACAAAAGGATGAAAACAAAGTTTGGAAATTATTCTTCGATGGTTCGGGAAGTAAACATGGTGCTGGAGGTGGTGCATTGTTGATTTCACTACAAGACATCAAATATTATTCAGCTTTTCATTTCCAGTTTTCTTGTTCAAACAACACAGCTAAATATGAGGCCTTGATTCATGGACTTCATTGGGCTAGGAAAAAGGGCATAAAGAACTTACAGGTGTTTGGAGATAGCGAGCTAATCGTCAACCAAGTTAGGGGACAACATGCTACAAAGAACGACTTGCTGAAGAGCTACAAGAATAGGGTATGGGACCTTATTGAGGATTTCGAAGCTTTCAACATTGTGTCCATACCCAGGAAGAAAAATGAAGTCGCAGATAGGCTCACAGCAGTTGGGGCAACATTTGATGTGGTTGACAACATCAAAATGGAAAAAACATAGCCACATATCCACATGATTGTGAGGCCAGTAGTTCCAGATAATAACACAAGCTGGCAGGTGTTTGAGAACGATCAACAGATCGTCAATTTCTTACAAGAAGAAGCTAAATTCTCAGCTAGAAATCAGGACAGACTAGAGCAACAGTATGGGGATCAAGTAGTGCAGCTGCGGAAAAACAAGCTTCCTAAGGGTTTAGTAACGTTGGAGTCTATCTTCAACCCTAACGACCAGTTTTGTAAGGAAAAGGCTAATATACAGGTCAAGAGAGAAGATTCAGAGCCAATTCTAGTTGGGGAAGGAAAAACACTTCAAATTGGTAAAGTGGCCACTGAGCAGGAGAAATCAGATTTCACACAGCTTTGCCAAGAATTTCCAGATGTCTTCGCTTGGAGCTATGAAGACTTGAGAGGACTCAATCCAAAGTTGGCACAACATACCATAGAATTGGATCCAGATGCTAAACCCATCAGACAGAAGCAGAGACCAATCAACCCTCACATTGAGCCTCTAATGAAGAAAGAGCTAAACAAGCTAATAGAGGCAAGCATTATATTTCCAATTAAGCACTCAAGCTGGGTTGCAAACTTAGTTCCGGTCAGAAAGAAGAGCGGAGAAATCAGGTTGTGTGTATATTTCCGAGACCTCAACAAGGCATCTCTCAAAGACCATTACCCGCTCCCCTCAATGGAACAAATATTGCAAGTAGTATCCGGTTCATAGAGATTCTCTCTTCTAGATGGCTACTCAGGGTATAATCAGGTGATGGTGAAAGAAGATGACCAGTTCATGACGGATTTCACCACCAAATGGGGGACCTATGCCTACAAGAAGATACCATTTGGGCTATCAAATCCTAGGGCCACTTTCCAAATGGCAATGGATATGGCATTTAAGGGGTTGATCAATAAAATAGTTATGATATATCTTGACGACATCACTGTATTCTCAAAAAATGCAGCGGATCACCTCTGTCATTTGAGGTAAGTATTTCAGAGATGTAGAAGATTTGGGGTATCATTGAATCCCAAAAAATGCATATTCCTGGCTCACAAAGGAAAACTTCTAGGCCATATTGTTTCAAAGGAAGGGTTGACGATTGACCCATAAAGAGTTGAAGCAATTCAAACATTGCCATTGCCAAGTCACAAGAAGGCTCTTCAAAGCTTCTTAGGAAGGATCAATTTCGTGTGCAGATTTGTTCCAAACTTTGCAACTCTCATAAAGCCAATAACGTTGATGTTAAAGAAGAGCATGGCATTTAGGTGGACATCTAAAGGCAAGGAAAGTTTTGAGGTAATAAAAGAGGCTATATCTCAAGCCCCAACTCTCTTCAATCCAGACTTCTCCAAGGACTTGGTGCTATATGCCTTCGGAGGTGGAGACACAATTTCTGCAATCCTGGTACAACAAAACAAAGGAGGATTAGAACAACCAGTTGCTTTCTTCAGTCAAGGCTTGGAGGAATACGAAGCAAGGTACTCTTTCATTGAAAAACATGTCCTTGCAGTAATCAAGAGCTTAAAGAAATTCAAGCACCTAGTCTCAAACAACAAGATCCAATTATCGGTCTCTCATGCGGGAGTTAAGGACTTCCTTCTAAACAAGGATCTGAATGAGAAACGTACAGGATGGATCACTCGTGTCATGGAATATGACATTGAGATCAAGGTCACTAAACTAGTACGTGGAAAGGGACTATGTGAACAGCTAGCCTTGAGTCAACAGGTTGAAGCATGTGATGAAAAAGAGACTACCTTGGTACTACAGGATAGTCAAGAACATGAAAATGATGATGTGCCTACTCCTTGTTGGACTCAGAATATGATACACTTCCTACAGACAGGACTATGCCCTCCAGAAATGAGCAAAGCAAAGAGGATATATTTTAGATTAAAAGCTATTCCATATGTGCTTGTTGATGGTGTTTTGTTCAAGAAAGACATCAATAGAGTTCTATTGAGGTGCATTGGGATAGGTCAAATTGAGAGAGTGTTACGAGATTTTCACAATGGAGATTCTGGCAGACATTTTTCCCCACGAGTAACATATCTCAAGATAATGAAGGTAGGGTATTATTGGCCCACAGTGTTCAGTGACTGTTACACATGGATAAGAAAGTGCAAGAAATGTGCACTCTTCACAGGCAAAGAAAGACTAGCAGCACTTCCATTGTACCCAATTTTGGTTGACCAACCATTTATGCAATGGGGATTGGACTTCGTTGGGGTCATCAATCCAAACTCAAGCCAAGGCCACAAGTGGATTCTCATGGCAACAGATTATTTCACCAAGTGGACTAAAGCAGTAGCGCTCAAAGAGGCAAACGAGTCTAATATACTAGAATTTTATGAAGGAATAGAGACCAGGTTCGGTGTGCCAGCCACTATCATATCATATAATGCATTGGCATTTGTAGGTTCCAAGATTACAGAATGGGTTGTCAAGAATGAAATCTACTTGAGTACCTCTTCCAATTATTACCCACAGGATAATGGACAGGCAGAGTCCACGAACAAAAATTTTCTAAGAATCATCAGGAGGACTCTGGATGAAAATCAATTAACATGGCATACCAAGCTAAAATCAGCATTATGGGCTGACAGAATAACACCAAAGAGGTCTACAAGTAATTCCCCTTACAAGTTAGTCTATGGAAAAGAGGTAGTATTGCCTATATCATTAGAACTACCTGCATTGGAGTTCATGAAGCAGTTGGAGTTGGCTGAGTTCGAACCAATGGAGGACAGGTATGTAGAGTTGATGGAATTGGTAGAAATTAGAGAACATGTAGTTCAAACAATTGAGAAAGATTAGGCCTTAGTGAAAAGATGGTTTGATAAGAAAGCAAGAGCAAGGACCTTCCAGGAAGGGGACCTAGTTCTGAAATGGGATGCAGATCGAGAAAAACTGGGAAGGCATTCCAAGTTTGATGCCATTTGGAGTGGCCCCTACATGGTCATGGAATGTAAGAATAGAAATTCCTTCCAATTTTCTACATTGGACGGAGAAGAACTCCCGATTCCAGTCAACAGAATCTATCTTAAACATTGCTACTGAAAAGAGAAAAAGATTTACCCTTGTAAATATTAGCCTAGATTTCAATTCCTCTAAGTGCGTATGCACATTGTCTTGCTTTAGTTAGGTTTCAGTTTCCCTAAGTGCTTTGGCACAGTTTTTGTTGCTCCTTCGTTGGATTTCTACAGTTCAGTGCACTCTCGGAGAAGGAGTTGCGGTATCAGGCTCGGGATCAGATATCAGGTTGGTTTGAGGTTATTGCTGATGACTCCATGCCCAATGGATCACTAAAAGGCCACTGATCTTCTACCTAGTAGGCAGGTAATCCCGTTGAGTCACCAAATTGTTGTATATATTTACCCCCCGGGTAAATATAGATCGACATCAAAGAAGCATGTCAGAGGGGTTAGAAAACCTGACATCAAAAGAGATATGTCAGAGGGGTTCCAAAACCCGACAAAAAAGAGATTCGGGTTTCAGGTTTCGGGAAACATGAATCATAAGACATGTAGATCATAAGGGATGTCCCGATGCTTGAGAGTTCCACAAACCCGAAACACTTCCTAGGTGAATCAGGTCTTGGAGTCAGAGAAACATGTCAGGAAAGCATAGGGCAGAAACATGTCGAGCTATCCTCCAAATCCGATGCACATGCAGGTCCATTTTCTGACCCCGAAACAAAGGAAAGTTTGGAAATACTGGTAGAAGTGGGTTTTGGGAAAACACAAGCATCAAACACATGTGGAGGTATATTCCAAACCTGATGCAAATGCAGAGGAGAACCCTGAACCCGACAGGTAGAAGACCTTGACGCGGGAAATATTCAGATCGCCATAACTTTTTACAGGGAGCTCGGATTCACGCAAGGTTTGACTTTTCAGAAAGCTCTCGGTGTCCTCTACCCAACTAGGACTAGATATATTTAATTGGGTGGGAAAAAGTTCTTAAAAATTAAAAAATACAGTTCGCCATATTTTGAGTTTGTTGGGGATCTCACCTACCGCCATAATGAAATGAGTTAGGTGCTGTCTTGGAGGTGGTTGGGGCAGAATTCAAATCATTCTCTTCTCCCTCATTTTTCCTCATATAAATGGTAAGGAGAGGCTCTTTAAAAAGGTTTGGACAATTTTGTTTTGCATCCTCCCTTCTTCCCTGCTTGCAAGAGAATTTGTGGAGCTTTCAAACCTGCCATATGGGTTGTAATGCCATTTTTCTACCTCTTGGCCAATGTAATGTACTGTATCGACTCTTGAGCAATAATATATATGTTTGTGATTGATTCTCAACCCTCTCATGTATTCATTGCTGTCATTTTGATCTCTTATTGTAGTTTGGTTACCTGTGCATGGTGTTTGTATTGCATCTGTGGTCTGTGTTAAACTTGTAAAACGAGTGTCTAACATTCCTCGGTGCATCACCTTTGTAGTTTAGGTTTTATTCTATGCATTTTCTTACCCTTTCTCCTTGGAAAGTTAGATTAGGTTTTAGTAAACCCTCTACATTTTATTTGTGATATCTGAATAGAGGAATAGGAACCATCCTTCATTCAGAGAGCTTTTCCGATTTCAGAAGGTCCCACACTTGGGAAAAGCTCCATGTTATGCAATCGCATTGAGAGTCTCAACCCATCATTTTGCAGACACTCAGGGGTGCTGTGATTTGACACCAACAGGTATCTCATGAATGCTCACTTTCACAATTCATGTGTGATTGCAAATCACACCCAAATTTCTGAAAACCAAAAGTGTGCACATGGCATCTTATCAACGCCATTCAATATCAGGCATCTCATTGCACTTCATATTTGTACATCCTTTCAATTAATTTGCAAATGAAAAATGTTCCTTGATCTCTGCTCCCTACTATTGAAGGACACATGGATGACTCATATTCAAATAATAAATAAAAATATCAATGATCGATATTTAATGAATGTAATTAAGGATTTTGCAATTAATGTCTTTCATGTGAAAGACTATATGTTCAAAATTTTGTTAAGTATTTCACATTGCTACCCAATTTTAATGAAACTAAGTTTTTTAGAGCCATTAAGAGCAAATTTTGGTTGCAAGATTTAAGTGGTGAACTGTAGAAAGTGATGTTGTGGGAAAATTGATGTATTTTATGCATGTGTATGGTCTGAAATTTACATATCAAGATACGCAAGCACGTGTAAGTTTTTAAAGCTTAATACTCGTAGGTTTTCATTTTCTCACAAGGTATTTAAGAAAGCTTGAGCCCTAATTTTACATTCTTGTACATGGTCTCTTCCTTACTCTCTATATACCTAGGGTAATTTCTTTCTCTATTTCTCAAAAAATGAAGATCAAACTAGCCATTACTCTAGTTAATTCCCATATCATGAGTAACATAGATGAGGTAACAAATATGAATCTAGGAAATGTTGACCTGGAATATTTCCTACAAAGGCTTCATGCCCCCAGTAAGAGTGGTTTCATGATAGTAATTGAAGCTAATATCATTTCTCTAGCCTCCACCTTCCCTCCTTATATTCAATGCCCAGAATTGATATGGGCATGTGTAGAAAATTACAACCCATAGACTATGGAGGTTTTGGATGGGATTAGTGTGAGGTATGTCTCATTGTCACCAGATTCCCAGAAAAATTCAAGGAACTATTAGGATCACCCAAGATTAATAATTTGGTTAGCATTACTCTTGAGTCAACGTAAAATTCATAAAATGTTGGTCATCTTAACTTATCCAAAATCATGAACAATCATTTGTTATTAAAACCCAGGAGCTGTCATACTAGAGTCCCTAAGAAGTTAACCACATCATATTTTGTTGAGGAGGTTCAGGACCTCATTACTATACTAACTAGAATAGCAGGTTAAAAATTTGTTTATAGTTTTCAGGAATGGATGTTCACTTACATCTCAATTATCTTATTCAGCAAAGAAAGGATTTGTTGGGTTGACCTTATAAGTAAGTTCATTTGTGACCATCTTATACAAATGGTTGTGTAAATTCGAGAGGGGTATACTCTAAGGTGTGAAATTTACATGACCTCTTACCTCATTTACAACATTTCATGCCACAAATCCCTTCCAGGAATTCCTAGAATGTGGAAATTCTTAGACTCTAATGTAAATGATTTTTATCCCCAATTAAACTTGGAGAATCAAAAATTTAATTTAAAAAGGGTACATGATTTCATATTTGGACCAATCATTTGTCTTGTTATACCAGAGTGGGATCAGTTTAGGATATTGCTACAAGAGAGGTGATTAATGAATATGGTTGTTATTTTATACAATTTAGATTTTTCACCTACATAATGCTAAGTGGATTTCAAGGTAACCCCTATATGTTTCTCAAATATTTGGATGAAAAATGGGAATTTTTTGAGCTTTCTAGGTAGCTGGAAGAGGTACACAGATTGATTGTAGGAAAACATAAAACCAACATCACATTCCCATTTTTTATTAGGAGATATACATGTTCCACAGTTATTAAAGCCGTATTCCTAGATGAAGATGTGAATAGATTAGAAATGAATAATTTTTAATCAATACCCAACTATGACATCAGATGGGTAATCATCATAGTCCTAGGAGGCTAATATGAGCATGAACCATGCTATTAAGACTTCTGTATGGATTGTAAGGATGAGGAGGAAGTTGGAATAAGGGACTTCTCAAGAATGACCTTACAAAAAGTAATTGATTTCAAGGTGGAAATTGTCCCTTAAGGTCTTCTAGATGATAATCAAGTGGTGGGCCAATACTATATTGACATGATTTTAGTGGGGAAGCATATGGAACCATTAGATAGGAACAAATCAGAGCCACCACAACTACATATCAAAATTACAAATATAATCAGCTACATATCAAAATTGTAGATGTAATGAGGAGAACCTTGACATGGCTAATACAGAGAGGGATGGACTTTTATTAAAAAAAAATTGTGGTAATAAAGGAATTTAGGGATTCATTAATTCTTAGTGATGATCTCCCTCCTTTAAGGAAATTGGAAAGTACAATGAACCCTTTGAAGGGAAAGGCACCTTAGTTCCCTTCCAAAAAAAAAAAATTCAAGAATGATATAAGAAAAGACTTTTGCTACAAGTAAAACATGTACTTTTGTGTCCCTTTTGACTCAAAGAGATGAAGAAATGTTAATAAAAACTATGAAGAATACACCAATAAACCAAGAATTCCCATTGCAAGCAAGGATCAAACTTGCCTCAAAACGTATGAAATATGCAGTAACTCTTCAAGGACCCTCCAACAAAGGAAAATGAATGAGAGGATCCCTACTCAATATAGATACAATGCTTGAGTCACCAATGAAATCAGTGCAAGGTGAAGGTGAATAGGGTCGACATAGTCTTAAGTATTTTGAAATATCCAAAGTTATAAATCCTTTGGTAAGGCAAACTATAGGTACACCTGTTATTAGAATTTTTACAACTGTAAGGACACGTGAGAGAGAGAGATGGAAATGCCCAGAGTCATAGGCATATTTCTATCCATGGAAGAATGTAATACCCTTGTTATTATATTATTTGTACTTTGATTTCTGTGATGGTTGGTATATAATTACAAAGAAACTTCATTCTACTTGATGATCTTGTTAGGATTATATTTGAATTCCTTACCAAGATAGTATTATGATTATCCAATGAACTAGTATACTTGCATATCTTGACTATTAAAATGTACACTTTATGATGTTATGGTTTGGTATGCTTATTGTACTATGATCATATTGGTAGAATTACTTACCTTTTATTGTTGATCATCTTGATAAACAAGGTAACTCTAGCACTTGGATAATGTGATCAAGAGATAAGAGCTAAGAAGTGTAAAATTTAATAAGGTAAGTTTTACTGTTATTACTATTTTACTAATTCTATTAGTGTGTCCTTAATCAAATAAGAGTCTGGTCTAATATGTTGTTAGATATATTAAATTGTTATACCGATATGATGCTTCAAAATAATACCCTGGATCAATTTTAGTGATCCCGACTATTATCTTGAATCGTCATAATATTATGAATTGTTATGTTATGGTGTTACGTAATGATGTTAAATCCCTAAGGTCAATACGTTGACAGGCCTAAGTTAATAATAAATCTAACCTAGATCTAAGCTAAGGTTTTAATATTTATTGATGAATACCTTAAATCTAAAACTTATTACATATTTATAAACATGGGGACCTATTAGAGGATGCCTATATTCTTTTGATTAATGAAATCCTAACTAAGGTGTATATGTTAAATTTGATACTAACCTATGTTGGGAGAGGGACTCCTATGTGAATGGTTCCGATTCCCTAAATCTAACATAAGGGATTCTATGGTTGGTGGAATAAATTGGATTGATTAATGCATTGGATTCAAGTTGGTATTCTAACCAACTCGTACTTGGAATATTAAAAATATTATATTAAATTATCATTTCATATATTAATGGATAACCCAATTAAATTTGGTGGTCTCGGCCATGCTCCTAGCTAAATAAGATAGTAAGTGGTTAGCTAACTATTTGATCTCATCTAAATTTTAAAAGGAAAATAAAGGGGGAGGCAGGAATTTAGGAAGGACTGGTAGTCCTCTCTTGCATTGAGTGGTCTTGAACCACCCATTACCACCTTGGAGAATGTGATGGTGGTTTTTAGGGAAAAAGGAAAAGGGTTTGGTTCATTCTTGTTATTTTTCTCATGGAGCTTTGTATGTTTGATTATCCTATTTTTTATTGTTTAACCTATTTTTGAACCCTTGCATTTATTTTCTATTAATGTGAGGAGAAATTGGAGGAATCTATTATTAGCTTTTTTCAATAAATAGAGAAAATGGAAGTTGGAGGAGCCTGGGGTTTCGATTATGGAATTTTTTTTGGATTCTCTATGAAGTCACTTTTTGTTCGAGCTTGCAGAAAAGAAAGAAAAGAAGAAGGGAGATCTACCATGAATGATATGATTTATCCCTTCTCTGATAGCTTACTCTTGTTAATATTTCCATGAATAATTTATTTTTTAAGTTTTATTATTCATTAGGGACCTAGTTTTACGTAGAATAGCTGAAAAACTATGGTATTTTGTGTGCTCAACAAATCTAGGGATTTGGGTATTAACGATATACCAAGTTAGTAAAAATTTAAGTGATATTTGATTCCCTTTATGGTTAATTAGTTGGTGGGCATGAAGATATACTCAGCTGGTTTGAGTATGTTGTTGGTGTAAATACTAATAAAGGAGTCAAAATATTTAAGATTTGAAATCTACCTAGGTCTTTGGTCTGGGTAGTTTCGTAACATGAGTGATTTAATCATTTACATATCATTGTAAAGTTTGGTCTTAATAAAATAGAACCATATTGTTTTTGAGTTAGTTTACTCCTATTTGTTTGACTGAAATCTTATCGATTTTGGGGATAGATTATGCTTGTAAATTCAACTGAAATCATATCGATTTTTGAAGTTAATATGCTCTTGGTTGTTTGACTGAAATCATATCAATTTCTAATTTGTTTTGTTTTTCTTGAGAAAAATTAAACTCTCCTTGTCAATGTTGCATGGGTTTTACTTGGTCTATACATTTTTGTTGATCTAGGTAGATGATGTTAGTCCTATGACCAAGCCTCAATGGTCATTCATTGATCATATATCAGTTTATTATAGTAGTAAATTGGTCACATCGACCATTTTGGAGATATTAAGGAAATATTCTATCCCTGAGTTCTAATTTACAGGGAACCTCTAGTTGATACAAACCACGAGTTTCTATTTCTCAATCATCATATATGAAGGGTTTTCACATAATTTGACCGTGTTGATAAAGTTCTTGATTGAATAATGGGTAGAAGTTTGTTTGGTCGGAATGAGAAGTATTGTTTTGGGAAACTTGAATAACTTATAAACCCCCCAAGAACAAGTGTTATCCTGAGAATGAAGAGCACATTTTATCTAATTTGCACATTGGAAATTGGAGCAACCCTGGGAATAGTGTGGATAGATATTTGATTAAATGGCATCCTCCTGACTCTAATTGGTACAAGCTGAACTTTGATGGCACCTCTAAGGGAAACCCTGGGACAACAGCTGGAGGAGGAGCAATACGAGACCACAAAGGTAATTTGATTGCTGCTTATGCTGGAAAAATGGGAATTCAAACCAATCATTTTGCCAAAGCATTATCTGCTCTCTGGGGCTTGAGAGTTGCACGGGCTCAAAATATTCAAAACCTTATTGTTGAAGGGGACTCCCTTAATATCATTAAGCTTCTTAATCAGTCCTCATCTCCCAGTTGGAGTATTAAAGACTTTATCTCTGAATCCATAAGCATTTGCCACACCTTCAATAGTATCAGAATCATACATACTTACAGGGAAGGCAACAATCTGGCAGATGCACTGGCCAATTATGGCATTAATATAAATTTTACTGTCTAGGATAATGATAGTATCCCTAATCAGCTTCACAACAGCATCCATGCGGATCTTCACAAGCAAGCAATCTCTAGAGATAAGCCTTAATCTTTGGAGGAAAATCAAAATCATCAATTCTTTCACACGTGCTGCTTTATTCTATATGGCGAGGCAAATAATATCTTTTTCAAATAATAGCAAGATCTATTTAAGAAACTTCAAGTGGAGTCATCCAGATTTGAAAATCACGCATGTGGGAGGTACAACGGCTGTTGATATCCAGATGCCAAACTCCACGAAAACCGATGATAATTACAAAGTGATTGTTGACAGGGAAAGGGTTTTCACACGCGACTTCCTGCAGGCTCAGTTCAGCAATTATGCAGTTGTTCGTGAGAAGACCAACGGCTACAGTTCCCAGTCTTATGCGATCTTCAACAGTAAGAAACGAACTGTTCTTCACGCTCAGCGGCATTCTGGAATTTTTTGTAACCTACACACCACAGAGAAGATGGGAGGACCTCCCTGTCAAATTGAGCCGTGCGCGGACCCTGATTGGAAGGAAAACACCGAGCTTTGGAACATTCTCAGCATAGGCGGCTTCACCAGCTTTGTTGAAAGGGTGCAAGGACATGATCAAAGTATTTCAGTATGCTTTGCTAAGGAGTGGAAAGAGAGGACTTTCGACTATGGGGGATAGAAAATTCTTGTCAATGAAGAGCTCATTGCTGAAGCGACCGGTCTCAACCTGGATGGGTACCGCTTCTTCAACAAAAGGGTTATCAAAGAAACTGAAGAAAGAAGATTTGTGGAGGAAGATGAGAAGCTTATTTTTAGCACAGCGGGTCTACTTGTAAGCTCAATTCCATCACCATTTGATGAATTCACTCACATGACGATTCGTTTCATCTCCTTGGAAGGTAGGTTTGTTACTGTCCCTGTTAAGCATCTCATCTTTTTAAACCACTTCTGTAGGAATAGATTGGTTTACTTCCCTCATTATCTTTTAAACTCTCTTGAGCGCTCCATTTCGGAGTTCCAGAAGCATACCTGGGTGGTTCCCTTGCATCAAGGGCTTATTTTGCTAATTCACAAATACTGCCTTCTCAAGTACCCCGGTCTTCCTTCCTCTCCTAGCCCAGCTCCGATGGGCTCCATTGCTGCCAGTCCTGCTTCTCCTGCTGCCCTTGCTGCTGCCCCTACCACCGGTGCTACTACCCCCATGCCGGCTGCACATGTTTCTCCTTCTATTCCTCCTACTGCTCCTCCTGCCACCCACCTCGCCTCTACCTCTAAACGTCCACTCACCAGGGCTTCTAGGAGACTCAACCTTGAAACTCTTACAGCAGGGAAAGAGCCTCTTGATCTTGACATTGCATGTGACCTGCTAAACATAAGTAGTGCCAGTCCCCGGGAAGCACAGATGGACAACCCTTCCAAGAGACTGGAAGCCTTAGAGGCTGAGTTAAAAATGCTGAAGGATGAGGTCAAAAACCTAGCTAAGCAAAAAGGTAAGAAAAGCATGGAGGGGGAAGGGAGCATTGACAATAGTCAGATTGACGACATATACAAAAATCTGACCTCCTTGGACTCCCGCCTTGGGAAGGCTAAGACTAGGCATGATTACAACATTGCCGCCTTTAGGGCCATTGAGGAATTCATTGTGGGGCATGCCAAAAGTGTTTCCAACCTCAGTGGTGTCCCGGCTGCACTTTGGGGCAATGAAAAAGAGAGCAAAAGAACCATCGAGGAGCTCGATAAGATGGATGCTGCCCACATGACCGCTTTGGGTATGTTTCATGCTTGGAAAAAAGTCAAGATCAGTGTTGATCAAACAGCCAAGAAGTAGTCCTGCATGCTTCTACTGCTCTCTTTTGTTATTCTTACTGTTTCTTGACTGTCGGGTTACTGTTTTTTTGCTGTTGTTTTGCTGTTAAGTCTCGCTTGTGTAGCTATTTCTAGGCTACGTGGAATTTCATTGTATTACCTGGACTTGGTTAGTCCTGCTATGTTTCTCACTCTTATTCCAGCTTAAATGCCTTATTTTGTATTCAAGGGTATAGTCCCTTTCAAAAAACTATTTGCCATTATTAAAAAAAACTTATAAATACCAAAATAAAAAATATATTTTATTAGATATCTATTTGATCAAGAACTGTTGACCCGTAGTGTTTGATAATTAATGAATAGTTGTGGTATGGTGCTAATACTATGTGTGTGTGTGTGTGTGTGTGTGTGTGTGTGTGTGTGTGTGTGTGTGTATTACATAGATGTAAAATGATTGATTGGGCCCTAAGAAATAATAGTATCCAATCAAATGAATAGTGACTATTGACTTTTGGTATACAAGAGAACTTGATATAATAGTAACCTATTAATATTAAGTATTAAAACATGTAAATCTCTATTATACTCAATTGATTAATCCTATCTATTAAATTAATTGACTGAATTATTAGGTATGTTATTATATAGTGTAGCAATTCCTTCAGTTATAATATTATAGAATAATAATATTAAAAATATGTTATACACAATAGCATAAATGAATTGGTTTTCTGTAATGATCCAGAAGGATATACTCGAGTGTTCTCTTTTAATATTTCATCTAATGAAGTATTTCGAATGAGTGTTCTAGTACTTTCAGGAAATGATTTTAACTTGATGCAGCATTTTCTTTATGAAAATACTAGTTGACGTAAGTGGTTAAAGGAGGTATAGATCTTATCATGCTAGTTCATATGAACTAAAATTTGCTAACAATTTTGCAGATGGAATTCAAGAAAGGTGAAAGAAGGATGAAGTTTAAAATTTTACATTTGTTCTACTGAATAAATATGTTGAGTTAATTCACTTGATTGTGTTTATGATGAAAATGAAATATTTTTGTAATGTTGAATATGAAAGGACAAGTTAACATAAGTATTGTATTAATTCCAAAAAGGGAAAATTGTAAGGTTTATCTTTGTCTTTTAGCAATTCAATGAACTTGATTTCAAGGAAATGAATAAGAATTTTGTTTTATTTTCATTATGGAACAAACTGTTTGGTTGTGAAAAGGAAATTTATCAGACCTTGTTCATATTTGTGTTGAATTGAAGATGCAAGACTTTAGTAAATTAATACAATCATTATGTCGTTATAGGCTTAGCATAATATGGATTCATCATAATAATATGAACTATGGTGATAAGTATGATTGTTCTACAAACAAATAATTCATATCTATAGTCAATTAAATGATTCATATGATTGTAATAAATATTGATACATATGCATAGAGATACTTGCAATTATATTGAATGACCAAAAGTGGATAGTTATTTGTATGAAGGGTTTCTTACTTGTATAATATAAGGTTGTTATATTAATGTTAAATTTAAGAGATATGAATGATTTTTTATTTAATAAAACTACAATTTATCAAGGAACTTCATGCAAATATATGTATAAGAATGAAATTTACATATATAAATATATTGGCTATTGTATGGGAATTATTTGACATTTGAATATTGATTGTTTCCTTAACTTGGGACTTTAGCTAGAATGAATAATTCCTTAGTTACATGTACTTACTTAACTAATGATTAGAGTAAAAATAAGAGATTAATACATCATGTATATTTAAAGTTGTATCTACAATTATTTAGGTCTGGATGTACTTCTCTAATTAAGTAAATGAAAATTTTAAACTCTCATTAGATCCTTAGGTACAACACCTATCATCGAGAGTAACATGGGTTATTAAGGATTAACAAGTCGCGAATTAATTAAACTTGTTAAGATAAGATGTTTCATTTATCAGAACATGATGAACTATCTCACCATAGTCGTTGTTGTATAGTACCTAGTTAATGATGTGTGTCAATAATTACCTACTATAGAGAAGATACTATTATGTGATATTTTTTCTAGCTCCTCTAATCGTAACCATCGTAAAACCTTGGATTCAAGTAAGTGTTAGATTCCAATTCAAAACAGTAGTATGGTTAAGTATCAATGTCATCTTTTGATGATTGTGGGAAAGGAATTAGGCCTGTAAATGACATAAGTCATTTTGGAGATGCTTACTTCCCCTTGGTCATCCTAAGCCGACTATCGAAACTTGCCCATACATGTTGCTTTGAATTATTACCTAGTATATAAATTTAAAGTGATTAATGTAAATAAATTTAGTCCTAATCTAGATAACATTTTTTGAGTGTATGGTGAAAGACATATTCCAAATGATGATTATGTCATCTTGGAATTGAGCATGGCATACATGACTCAAAACTTTGGCCAAAGTAACACAATTTTTTGATTATGTTATCATGATTTCACCTGGATTTAAAGATATAGGATATCATATGGGTAATTAGTAACAAATTCCTAGATATACTTTTTAAAGAATAAAACTTGAATGCCCTTGAATAGATAATAGAACCATAAGTATACTTAGTATGCATTTTTAAATAATTTAGATATGAGGGATCGGTTTTAATCTGACTCATACATCTACATAAGGTTTATTGTTATAGGATGGATTGACTAAGATAATTTTGGTTATAAATTATGTGAATTTAGAACAGTGAAACATTATGAAAAAAATCCCTTGTATTGAATTTTTAAAATGAGGATGTTACAAAGAAAAATGAATTTATGTTGTAATAGTGACTGAGGAAAAGACAGATCCACATGTTGAGTTAATGGATATTAAAGAGGAGGAAGCAATGAAAACACAAGATTTTTCCTATTTATTGTAGGTCCTCACAAGAGAGGAAGGAGGTGACATCCCCTATTAGAAAACCAACCATTGAAAACTCCAGAGGTACACATTGATGAGTTAGGTACACATACCAAAGATAATTAACATTATGATGTTAAAGTGGCTATGATTGAAGTATTACCAGTTAAAGTGAGTACCACATACGAACATCCAAAAGAGGTAGTCATATTTGAAGGGGGGAAACCTCAAATTGAAACAGGTATCACTAACCAAAAGGGTCAAGATGTTTCAAGTGATCATATGGATAAAGAACTAAAAATGGTTAATAAGTCACTAACAAATTATGAAATAGCCAAAGTCCAGGAAAATGACCAAGACCAAGAGAAAATTCAAGATCCATCCCATACAATTGTGTCACCTATAAAACATTAAAATGATAAGCAACAAGGGAGGGTAGGGGAAAGAGCTTCACAAACCGAGCCGAAAAAGGTAGTAATAGAGGCTAAAGTTCCTCAAATTCAGTTTCCTATTTCAGAAATTTCTCCTACTACCTTGAAGGATATTGTAGCCATCCCTAGTCCATATCAACAAGTTCCCTAAGCTTGGAAACAGGAGAATACCCTTATGGCATGATGGTTGGGATTTTTACTCCTAAAGGAAGAAAAGGTGAAGATTCAATTAGAGTGTGTCAATATAGAGAATTTTTTATTATCTAGGTAGCCTAGGGCCCCAAAGAAAGCAAGGGTGTTGTAAAAAACCCTTATGTATCCCCAAGGGCATAGAACATTAGAAATTGTAACTCCTAAAAGGTATATATTAAGTGAAGCTACACCTTGTGATTACCATATCACTCACATCCCTTTGGGAAAACCCACCACAGAGATTCTGAATTATGAAGCTTCAGTGTCTATAAGAGGTCTTATCCAAAATATTTACAAGGATAAGGAGACCAAAAATCAACTAAAATAAAAGGTTGATATTTTTTCAACCTATGTACAAAAATGACTGCAACCCCCTTCTAAGGATCAAGAGATTTACATTTTCATAACTCTATAAGCATTAACAGCAAATGATGATTCAAATGACAAGACTAATGCTACTAAAAAATGGGAAGAATTGATCAAAAAGGTCACTAAGTCCATAAGAAGCATTGTGGAGTGTTACAAACAGGTCTCTAAGCAATTAGAGGTAGCTAATGAGTAAATGTAAAAGTTTCGAGATGAAATTAATTATTAGGAAGGATTTTTTCTAAAACTTGAGGAAATAACCCAAATGGATGACAAATTAGTAGAATATGAGGGTATTCTGCCCCCTTATCATAAAGGACAACATATGTATGAAGGAACCATCATGTTTGGAACAAAAAAATTGAGGGGATGCATTGACACACTTACTACAGTAATAAATAAGACCGGGTAATGTATTGATGATATGGATTTTAGACTTAGAACAATAACACCCATCCCAAACAAGATCACATTCGGAGATACTATTGTAGACAATATGATATAAATTCTTCAACAAAAAATCAAGGGAGGGCCAAAATTTTATTCTTCAAAGTTTTAATTATGCTTCCATTTAAATACTCATTCACTTGGAAGGAATGGTGAACAAATTAACAAAAAATGTAAATAAAAATAAAAGTGTTATAAATGAATTTGAAAAGGTTTTGAGAGAGCAAGGACTTGTGTTTGTTTTCCACACTGGTCTAGATGAGGAATTTCTTATTGATATTTTTAAAAGGTTTGACATCTACATAGAAAAATTGAAAAATCAAGATGAAGGTGAACCAATTGAGATAAATTCTACATAAAATATTTACAAAACATGTAACATTTGTATATACAAAAATTAGAATGGGGATTATATTAGGGACCCTATCCTTGGAATTTATAAAACTATTTTTGATATATACATACAATATATTTTTGTGGCTAGTATATTATCAGTTGATTTCTAAAAACTTCTGTACAAAATAGGGAGAAAAGACAAAAAAAATGCTTCCTATATTCAAATTCTTTGTATTCTAGAGAACCATAGACGTATTACACATCTCCTGCCAGTCCTCGGGACATCCCCTCGGCCATGAGATCTTTAATTATTTCCTTTAGGCCCTCCAAATATCCATTAAACTCTATATTATTTTCAAAATAACTCTCACACTCCACAAGGTTGGCCCCTCTAGTAACGTATGAATTAATCCCACTTCCTGTAATAACCTTGGATGTTTGGGTTAGCTTGGGAGCATTGATTGGATTAATCAGATATTTTTGGAAATTCTTTAGAGGAGGTTAAGGTATCACATGAGTTTATTTGAAATGATACTCTGACATGGCATTTTTAAGCACAATTAATATTTTTCCACTTTAGACATCTACAGGAGATTGAGGTTGCATCCTCCAAGGGCTCATATAAGAACACTATAGGCACATCTACTAGAATTTTTTTCTCTATAATCTTCAGAGTGAATAATGTATGTGATAAAAATATGGACTTATCATTGATAGCTGGTCAATAGTGAAGCTAGAAATTTTTCAATTTATCTGGTTGAACATGGTATTTTGGGTGGAAGAGATGATGAAATAAGATTTAAAAGACAAAAAATAAATGGATCATCTTGATAATATTTTACATCAAATCTAGGGACACTATGTTGGGATACAGGGGTCCAACAGGATTGTCATGGTCTTGAATTTTGAACAAAATCTTGATGAAAGCCTCATTTGGTCCTAAAAATATTAAAAATCACTTTTAGATCTTCATAGGAGATCTCAAATAATTTGTTTCCTAACTATAATTTCACCATTTCTCAAAGGAAATTTGTTACTAATTATTTCAAGAAAGCTTTACCTACAACATCAAGAGAAACTTATGAATTCATAAGGAAAAGATGATATTTTATAGTATTTTGATCACTGGAAGATTCTATGCACAACATCCTATCAAAAATAATTGCAAAATCAATCCAAATTCCTGGTAAAAACTAAGAAAAAGGAGGTGGAATCATTCCTACTAAAAGTTGCATCCCTTAGCTTGATTGAAAAATTTCATGAGGGAGACATTGTATCTAAAGAGAGTTATCATGGTTTTCCATTTCCCAAGGCATGTCTTTAAAAAGATAAGGATCAAATCAGTTGGAGTTGCTATGACAAAGGAAAAACCATTTTCTATGACTAAGTTTTGGAAACAAAAGCACTAAGGGGGTAGGGGTGAATCAGTGCTTCTTCAAATTTTGAAACCGATTTCAAATCTCAATAATTCATTCAACTTAATAAACCTTAACCATGAGGAAATAACAAAATTCAACCATGATGAAATAACATGAAGACCATGTTTAATGAGGGAAACCCTTAAAGGAGAAAAACCCACTAAAATAAATGCACTAATGTGGAAAATTTTCCTACGAAGATTACAAGGATTTCAATTTGTTGAGCACCCACACCAACAATTTAGTCAAGCACCTACTTGACATTAAAGCACCAAATCCCTAATTTTTCAAGTTATAACTTACATGGAAGAACCAACTCCCTCAATTTATACAAGCACCTAATATACCTTTTACAATCTCCTGCTTTCATGAAAGCACCAACTCCCAAGTTTCCTAAGCACCCACTTAGACTTTACAAAATTTTGATCACCTTCATCTATTTACTTGAATAAACAAATTATGACCTCTTATTCATCTCCTTTATCTTCATCCTCTTCACTCTCACACCTTAATTCACCTATATTCTCTTCACATCATACTTTTGCAAGTACAATCTTCAAAATCTCTTTCATATGCTTACATATTTAACCCACACATGCTTGGATGAACCTCTCATTTCAGCTCTTCAAGACTCCATCTCCTCATCAACTCATTCTCTTTCAATATATTCATCAAGTACTATTTTCATGTACACTTAAGCATAAAATGCATGAGGATGACACCTCTTACACTTCAATTACTAACCACTTCACCTTCTCACTTCCTCAACTCGTTCAAGATATCTGAAATGGCATCACTTAAACTGCCAAAATGTAATCATTGCATTTGAAACATGTCAGTTATAATTTCTAATTATTCTTGAGCTTTTCAAGACACCTCTAACACTTATGAAGACCTATATAAAATCCTTGAACTCATTGCACATCTGAAGAAACTGAAAATATTCCATTTTTAGTCTTACATTTGCATTTGTAACTATCATATTCCATTTTGTCATCTTCCCAACATAGGAACCCTTTGTCTTCTTGCTAACATAACTCATGCCAATTGTTATGATGAATTGTTCACATTAAAAATGACTTCTCATTTCTCTCTAAATCCTTGATGACCTCTTCAACTCACCATTTTATCATAAATTATTCATTAGATCTCATATGCACAAGTAGGTCGATGTAATTCAAAAACTAGTCTATATTTTGTGTGTAAGAATCACACTTTTATCTCATACCATGCAATGTAATATGGATGGAACACTCTTCAGAATATCTATTGATTACTACATTCTTGGAGGAAAGTAGGTCATGACATAAGGCTTTAATTATACTCTTCTTATCACCTGGATTCTCATAGTCATGGTTACTTCAAAAACACAATCACAAGCTTGCTTCATCAACACAAATGTATGAACATTAAAAATATTCTGATGCTTGGATAAATTCATGTGTGATCACTAGATCACTTTCAAGTACATGGAGAATCACCACTAGCTCCATTCACACCATGATGCACTTATTAGAGAAAGGTCTTAATGGCTTTGTATCCATTCAAAAACTAGTCTTCACATAATGAGCAAGATATTAATGCAAACACCTATTCATGGCTCCTATTCCACTTTTCTAGAAAGCACACATCCTTAGGCATATCTTAAGGTCCATAGTATTCATTATTTCAAAGTATATAACATATATAATACATCTCTGGGACTATTTATATAGGGTTTCAGGTCTTATAAAACTAGTCTTGTCTTACTTAGCTATTATAAATTCAAACATCACTTTCATGACAAACCAGGGTCATCTACTTCAACTTCAAGAACTCACTATCATGATTTTTGTGGAAAAATTCACAATTGTGTTGTGGTTCTTTAGACCTACTTGATAGGCTTAAAAGGGGCAGTTTAGGCCATTTGAACTTAGACACCAAAACACTTCACCTGATCAATTCAAGAGCTTCAACATGTCATATTGGAACTATATCAACTGTCCATGTTCATATTTCACCTCCTTAGCATACATTGACATCAAGGTCCTCTCAATCAAACTTGACTAGTTTTGCATCTTTAGTCCTTAAGTAGTAGGTCATCTTAGTTGACCTATTTTACTAAATTTATGTAATAAACCAACTTAAATATTCTCATGAGCACTTAGGGAACATTCCAAGATTGGTCCTATACTAGGATTTTCATCATGAACTCTTCTATACATGACTATATCATCAAATTTCTTCAAAACAAGCATATTTTTGTACCTAGCTGACCTGGAGAATGAGACTACCACCACAATGAAGTAGGAAGAGTCCTCTATAAGCCCAAGTCATCAACTTAGCTCACCTAAGTCATTTCAAGAAAAAAATATTTATTTATTATCCATCTCTTTCAAAGGAGGGTTTAGGAGGGTTTGGAACCTACTTGGCTTCTTACAATTTTTTCATAAAGCATAGGAAATTATTATTATTCATTCCAATTGTAAATTTCTCTTGAATACATGCCTCAAAAATGATGAAAATCTTATATTACCATGAAAAATTTCAATATACCAACTATTACATATCGCAAGCACTGAGAGAGGGGGGATCAATGCAGATTAAAACTTTTATACTCTTGATTAAATTTTATATTCTTTACCAATCTATATGTATGAGTAGCATACAATCAATCAAGTACTATTCATACACATAAACACTGGACACATAAATTTACCATGAGAAACCCTTTCGGGAGAAAAACCCACCAAAATCGTTGCTTATATTACACAAAGCAAGGACTCATAAGAATATAACACATCTTATAAGATCTTTTTAGCAAGACACTAATCCTACAAGGACAACCAACCCCTACACCTATGTCGATATTACACAAAGTAAAGGACTCAAGTGAATATTATGTATCACAAGAGATTTCTTTCTGCAGGAACCCACCTACAATGAAGCTAAAACTCCCTTAAAGTGCTAAGATACAAGTTATACTTCTTTACATATACATTTTGACCATGTAGTTACAACAATTACTAATAAAATGAATTATGATCACTTTCCTAGCTTGATCTGTGTTCTTTCTTTGTCACACTCTTATGCTCATTCATTTTGCTCTCCTTTTCTCATTCAAACTGCCACTGTTATGCTCTACTTATTCGATCATGCTCTTTATTATTTTCTTGATCTTACCCTTCTCCCTTCTTCGCCAGTATATCTCTTCTCAACTTGATTTCATCATATTTTCTTCTCTCTACCTCAATCACTCTTTTAGATCTAATTCATTAGTTATTTTTCATTGGTAAATGTAAATTGAGCAACAGGGGTGGAAGCCTGAATATCTTTATTAAAATCAATCAACTAGGTTACAATAGATGGACTGCAATACTTATAGGTATTGTACAGTCATGTGCAGATGAAAGAGAGGTTGCACAGGGACAACCAAAAAATACAACAGCTTCCATAATATATCTGGGAAGCACAAATTAAACTAATGGCCTTACAGAGCTCGGATTTGCACGTTCTTTATATCAATGGAAAGCTTATGAAATTATCTACATGATTCTGGAATCAATCTCAAATTTTGGTGTAGTCTAGAGAGAGAAAATTGAGAAATGGCTCTGACACGTGGTAATGGCCAGAAGCGACGTTTCAACAACTAGTTTTAATGCACATGGGTCGCATTCTTCTTCAGCATGGCCAGAAGTGATGTCTCAACCACCGATTGTAATGAAGAGTGTGTTTTGGTCAATGGTTGGGCTACTTACATGTTTTCCTATGTTTTCGGTCTCTTGGGCTCAACCCATGCATTGTATAAAGCTAGATTTGGCTCATTTAAAAAAAAAAAAAGATGACGAGTTGTTCATCTTTTCTACTCTGCCCTCCCTTCTTTTCTTCTCTAGGGTTGAAAATGGAGCTCGAACCTCCTCCCTGCTCTGTAATGGCGTTTTTGCCTTTTACTAATGAAATGATGTTCTGTGCAAACTTCTGGAGCAACACAAAACGTATTTTTTGATGCATCTGTCCATCCTTGCTTGTTTTTGCTTGTTCTCTTCTTGCCTCTCTTCATTGCAAGTATTTGTGCATGTTTGAATGTTCATTGCAGGTTTGGAGCTGTGTTCATGGAGTTTTGGGACATTTTCTATGTGAAATCTATCCTTGGGCCTGTGATGCATCTGTCCATCCTTCCCATTGCTCACCTCTCTTTGTCCCATGGCAGTTTTGATAGATGTCCAACATTCTCCTTCTCTGGTGTATCACCGTTTTAGTGTAGGCTTTTGTTCTTTTCCTTTCTCTCTCTCTCTCTCTCTCTCTCTCTCTCTCTCTCTCTCTCTCTCTCTCTCTCTGTCTCCTTGGCATTGTTATATTAGGATTAGATTAGCTTTCCTGCACTGGAATAGCTTGTGGCAGGTAGTTTAGGAGCAGGAACCAGCCTTCTCTGGAGATTCCTCTCTCAGTTTCACAAGTCCCACGCTTGGAGAGAGGTTTCCATGTTGTGCAATCACACTGGATGCCTGAGTGATCAACCTAGAAGCCTGATCTACATCCAGGGGTGCTGTGATTTTGCACTAACAGTTTTGGCATGCCCGGTGGGACCTTAGAGGTCTTCCACTTCATCTTTTGCAGGTTGATGTGTTCTTGTGAAGATTTCAGCCTTTGGAGGCACTTGCAAACACATCTGGCGACTCCATCTGGTCAACAACCCATCTATGAAGTTGCAAACCTTCCTTTCCATTCATTTTCATTCTTTTTCTATCCATTCTTCCATATTTCTTTCCATCTCTTTCATTATTTTCCATTCCATGAGGTTGTGCAATCATGACTTCATTTCCATCATGGAATTCACATCAACAACAGCAGTATATTCCACCTCCAACATGTTTTACAAATCCTCCAAAACATCCTTTTGAGCAGATTCAAGATCAGTATGCATACCCATATGAGCGGCAATGCCAAAGTCAGTTTGGCTGTGGAGCTTTCCAAGAGAAAAAGTATGCATATAATAAAGACCATCAGATCCAAGACGCTGGTTTGTTGGAGAAAATCCAAAAGATGGAGGTAGAGATGGTGCAGTCCAGAGCAACAGCTCAAATGAGAGCTTTCAGAATTGGTTGCAGGACTCCTTGTCCATGGGGAGGCCCTTTTCCAAGACACTTAAGCCCTCAAGAGAAGCTAGACTTCATGATAAAGATGCTGCCCCAACTTACACAATGGACAGCATAAATAGAGGCCTATACATTCGGTGTTGAACAACCTTGTCAATGGGTAAGTTCTACACCATCATCTGGTTTTTCTCTTCCCATTACTCAAGCAGCATCATCTCATTTGGACTTGCAAATTTTAAACTCTCCATCTGCTATCCCAAATGTTGATCCCATGTCTCCACCTCTCAGTCTTCCACCACTCCTCAATTCTTCTTTCCTTTTTCCTTCCAAACAGTCATCCTCTCCACAAGAGCTAAAAGAAATACCCCCTCCTCCAAAGAAACAAGAGGTTTCACCGCCTCCACCACCACACAAAATTGTAAAATCAGTTGAGTTACAACCCATCCCTCCTCTTGCATTCCCAAATCCATGTTGGGAGGATGAAAATCAGAATGTCAGTTAAGGAAATCAACAGCAAAAAGAGAAGCCAAACAAAGATGAAGAAATTCAAAGTCTGAAGAGTTGGGCTCTTATATTTGGGATGAAAAAGATCCCCTTGATGGTTAAACCTACAGAAGAGGCTAAGGTTGAACAAATGGTGGCCAGGGCTGATTTTGTTGCAGCAGAAGAAGAAGATCTTGCAGTCCCAACTTGTCCTCTAGTGCAGCAGATTGAAGAGTTTGACTTGACAAACTTCATGCTGGAGGAAGAGTTCAATCAAGAGCAAGATTTTCTTCAAACATTGGAGGAAGGAGAAGCTGCTCCAAATCCAAAAGAAGAGGAGCACATTCCAGCTGTGGGGGAGAAAATTGTAGATCCAAGAGCTCTGAGCACAAAGCAGGCTACAGGAGAACCTTCAGTTCTTTTTTCTACTTCACCTCTCTCAAATTCTAGTACTGAAGAGGAGTTTGACCTCTCAAACTCAATGTTGAAGGGAGAAAGAAACCATGGTGGTCAAGTTACATATCAAGAAGACACCATGGAGGAAGTTGAATATTTGTAGCAGGACAGCCATGAGGTAGTTTATCTGTCATATTTGGAGGACTGTTTTGATGGAGAAGAGCCGGTTGAGTTTCCACCATTCTCTCTTTCATCATCCACATTCCAAACACAAGAGTCTGTTGTCATGAAGGAGAACATTCATTTGCAGCATCCTGCATCTTATAACAGCTCTTCAGAATCAAGATTGGAAGATTTTAATCTTTCATGTTCTTCATTGGAGGAAGAGAAAGGACAGAGGAATTTCACCATTTCTTTCACACCATCCATTCAAGAAGGTCTACAAGAAGACTCCATTCTTGGGGTTGAAAATCACAGCAATGGGCATACTCAAAGGACCATACCTTGCCCAATCAGGTATTTGGCTTCATTGGAGCCAAAGGAGAAGTCACAACCAGTCATGCTCGCTTCTGAGCATGAGGGTGAGCTACAAAGTACCAAGGATCAGCTGCCATACCTCTTCAATCCAAATGCAGAGCAACTAAAATAGGTATTGGATTTGTTTTCAGCTGATACTTTGATGATTTGGATAGAAGACCAGCTTCTTGTTGATTTTCCATCCATCCAAATAGCCATGATCAGTGCCAAATCAATTACATGGCTGCCACTTTTGAGAAAGGGAAGCTATTTCTCACAACCAATTGCAGGGTTTATTTAGCTTGCTTTTGCTTCTAGTTAGAGTAGAGTAGGTAGGTTTTCTTTCAGTAGAAGAAGTGCTTGTGCACACTCTGCATGTTCCATTTGGGACATGTATGATTTTCAGTTTTGTACATAGTTTTGGTGTTGTTGGTTCTGCTCTTGCACAGTTCGTTTCAGTGGCATCTTGGTGAGAACACTCCAGGTTCAATGGGTTTCAAGTGGCTTAGAGGGAAGTTTTCAAAGTTCAGATCAGTTGCAAGTTACAACTTAGGACTCCATGCCCAATGGATGCTTCAAGAAACTGGTAACTTCATCTAGCAGGCAGATGACCCCGCTGAGTCGCCAAATTGTTATCCAAAATTCACCCCCCAGGGTTAATTTGATAACATGCATTAGAATTCTCAAGTCCCAGGAAGATAATTGATTCAGAGCAAACATCATGTTTCTGGGGTTCCCTCAAATTTTTTCTAACTCCCCTGACCAAAGAAGGAAAGAGCAAGCTCTGAGAAAATGTGAAAAAAGTTGCAGAAGACAGGCTCAGGCTAGAAAAAATCACGAAAAATGGCTAAGTCCTTGTCCTAGGACAATGTGGGACAAGTGGGACAAAAAGACGCGAATCGGATGGATCGTGCGAATTGGAAGAATTTGTCCCACGAAGCACTGGGACATTTGGGACAAATGGACGTGAACCGGCCGGTTCGGCTGAAACAGAGAAGGTTCATACTGGGACATCCGGGACGAAGGGACGCGGATCGCCGAAGGAGCCAAAGGCCAATCAAACAATGCCACGTGTCATCAACCAAATGAGGGATGAGGAAGCCCATTTCGGGCAGATCGAAAGTTTTTGGCCCAAGCAGTTTGGGACATCTGGGACATAAAGACGCGAAGGGCGCGAAGGAGCCGAAAGGGCTGAGAACCAACCAGATCACGACACATGTCGCAGGGGAAAGAGTCCAAAGGTCAAAGGGTGAATTTTGAGGGGTCAGCTTGAGCCAATCAAAAGAGGACACGTGTCCTATAGAACAGGGAATGCGGAGCTTGGGAAGGAGTTAGAGAATTTGGCATGAGTTTTGGCTGAAAAGCTAAAAGCCAAGGTCTGCCCCGCGCCCCTGTCGGCCAATCAATGCATGCCACATGTCCAAGTTTAAGGGTCCCACAAGGAAATTTCAAAATAAATCTCACCGAAAGGTAGAGGAGAGAGAATCACGCGACCAATCAATGCGTGCCACGTGTCATCTAGGTGGCAGAGCGCGGGAAAGATTTCAAAACATGTTTTCGCCTATTTTGTGCCCTAAATCTTCAGACCTCCATAAATTTCGATCCAGAGCTCGGATTTGCACGTTTTTTATATCAACGGAAAGCTTATGAAATTCTCTGCATGATTCTAGAATCAATCTCAAATTTTGGTGTAGTCTAGAGAGATAAAATTGAGAAACAGCTCTGACGCGTGGTAATGGCCAGAAGCGACGTTTCAACAACTAGTTTTAATGCACATGGGTTGCATTCTTCTTCAGCATGGCCAGAAGTGATGTCTCAACCACCAATTGTAATGAAGAGTGTGTTTTAGTCAATGGTTGGGATTCTTACATGTTTTCCTATGTTTTCTGTCTCCTGGGCTCGACCCATGCATTGTATAAAGCTAGATTTGGCTCATTTTAAAAAAAAAAGATGACGAGTTGTTCATCTTTTCTGCTCTGCCCTCCCTTATTTTCTTCTCTAGGGTTGAAAATGGAGCTCAAACCTCCTCCCTACTCTGTAATGGCATTTTTTCCTATTACTAATGAAATGATGTTCTGTGTAAACTTCTGGAGCAACACAAAATGTGTTTTGTGATGCATCTATCCATCCTTGCTCGTTTTTGCTCGTTCTCTTCTTACCTCTCTTCATTGCAGGTATTTGTGCATGTTTGAATGTTCATTACAGGTTTGGAGCTGTGTTCATGGAGTTTTGGGACATTTTCTGGGTGAAATCTATCCTTGGGCCTGTGATGCATCTATCCATCCTTCCCATTGCTCACCTCTCTTTGTCCCATGGCAGTTTTGATAGATGTCCAACATTCTCCTTCTCTGGTGTATCACCGTTTTAGTGTAGGATTTTGTTCTTTTCCTTTCTCTCTCTCTCTATCTCCTTGGCATTGTTAGATTAGGATTAGATTAGCTTGCCTGCACTGGAATAGCTTGTGGCAGGTAGTTTAGGAGCAGGAACTAGCCTTCTCTGGAGATTCCTCTCTCAGTTTCATAGGTCCCATGCTTGGAGAGAGGTTTCCATGTTGTGCAATCACACTGGATGCCTGAGTGATCAACCTAGAAGCCTGATCTGCATCCAGGGGTGCTGTGATTTTGCACTAACAAGACCTTCTCTCCCAGTTTATAATTCCTATCAACCCACTTTAAGTCTGCATAACTCTTTCGCCTATTGGTACCCTCCTTTAGATGTTCCCAAATCATTTTGATTTGTTGTTCCATTTCCGTAAGGATTTCTGGCCCAATTACCTCTCTGTCCTCAATGTTTTCCTAGCTGACAGGGGTTCTGCATTTTCTTCCATACAATGCTTCAAAGGGCGCCATTTTTAAAGAGGCATGGTATGTATTATTGTAAGAAAATTCTACCAGCGGAAGGTATTCCTCCCATTTATACTACTAGTCCATGCAATACATCCTTAACACGTCCTCTAAAACCTGATTGACTCTCTCAGTCTGTCCATCCATCTCCGGATGATATGCAGAACTGAAGTTTAATTTAGTTCCCAAGGCCGCATTAAGCATTTTCCAAAACCTTGATGTCATCCTCGGATCTCTGTCTGATATGATTAATTCCGGTATTCCATGCAATCTGAAGATTTCATGTACAAATCTCCTTGCTAACACTGGTGCATCATCTTTCAAATTACTAGCAATGAAGTGTGTCACTTTGGTTAATTTGTCGACTACAACGAGGATAATGTCATGCTTATTTCTTGACATAGGCAATCCTTGAACGAAATCCATCGTTATCACTTGCCATTTATACTGCGGAATACTGTGGGGATACAATAATCCAGCGGGATGCATATGTTCCACCTTAACACGCTGACATTCAAAGCAGTGTGTTACAAATTCCACCACATCCTTTTTCATTCCCTTCCAAAAGTATTGCTACTTAAGATCAGCAAGCATTTTTGTAATGCCAGGGTGTCCAGAAAAAGGTGAATTATGAAATTCAGTTAACAATTTCGTTCTTAAGTCATTCGCCAAAGGTATATATACCCTATTTTGAACCTCAGAATTCCTTCATTATCAAAATGGAATCCTTTATACCTGACATCCTTTGGGTCTGCAGCAAGTGCTATTTTGACTTGCTAGAAATAAGGATCTGATTCCAAGGCATCTTTCACCTCATCTTTAAACTGAGTTCTTAACGTTATAAGAGCAGAGATATGCTTCCTTTGACTCAGAGCATCTACTACTCTATTTTCCTTGCCCTTGATGTAGCTTATATCAAAATCATACTGAGACAGAAATTCTAACCATCTTCGCTGCCTTGCATTTAGATTTGGCTGAGTGAAAATGTACTTCAGCCCCAGATGATCTGTTTTTAACTCAAAAGGCTTGCCTAAAAGGTAATGCCTCCACATTTGAAGTGCATGAACAATGGTAGCAAGCTCTAGGTCGTGTGGAGCATAATTTTGTTCATGTAACTTAAGCTTTCTTCTTTCATAAGCTATGACATGGTTATTTTGTATTAGAATACCTCCAAGGCCTTCTCCTGAGGCATCCGTTATAACCATAAAATTTCCATTTGGATCAGGTACAGTCAAAATAGGTACTTTAGTTAACTGTTCCTTTAAATTTTTAAAGGCAGATTCACATTTGTCTGTCCAAACAAATTTCTTATCGTTCTTTTACAGCGAAGTGATTGGGGCAGCAATTTTTGAAAAGTCCTTAACGAACTTTCGATAATATCCAGCCAAGCCCATGAAACTCCTCACTTTGTGCACGTTCTTAAGCGCAGGTCACTCAGTTATAGCTGTGATCTTTGAAGGGTCAACAGCTATTCCATTCTTACTTATAATGTGTCCCAAATAATGCACCTCTGAATCATAAAAGGAACATTTAGACAGTTTACCATACAACTTCCTCTTTCTTATAATTTCCAGCACTATCCTTAGATGTTCTTGGTGCTCTTCAACATTTTTAGAGTATATAAGAATGTCGTCTAAGAATACAAGCACAAACTTGTCTAAGTATTCTTGAAAAATATTGTTCATCAGATTCATGAAGGCGGCAGGTGTATTAGTCAACCCAAAAGGTAACACCATGAACTCATAATGCCCGTACCTTGTTCTAAAAGTTGTTTTATGAATATCTTCTTCCTTTATTCTCAGTTGATGATACCTAGATCGAAGATCTATTTTTGAATAGATTGATGTTCCTCACATCTGATCGAACAGATCATTAATCCTAGGGAGTGGGTATCAATTTTTAATAGTTTTTTTGTTCAGCATTCAGTAATCAATGCACAGACTCAAAGTGCCATCCTTTTTCTTTACAAAAATTACCGGTGCTCCCCAAGGTGAGACGCTCAGTCTTATCAGCCCCTTAGTCAAAAGTTCTTGTAACTGAGCCTTTAGCTCTACCAACTCGATGGTGGTCATCCTATAAGGTGCCTTAGATATGGGTTCAGTTCCCAATTTGATTTCTATTGCAAAGTCAAACTCATGTTTAGGTAGAAGACCTGGCAATTCCTCCGGAAACACATCATGGAAACCCCTTAACGATGGATATCTTTCCATGAAATCATTATCTTCCTCAGCATTTTCTATCATTTTTACTGCATACAAGGTGCAACCTCTGTTTTTAGCCCTTTTTACTTGCATAGCTATCAGTTTCCTAATTGCAACTTCACGTTTTACACCTTGAATGACTTCTACTTTCTACAGGTCATCAAAACAACAAAAAAAAATTTCATAACAGTCAACCTTTGCCTTATGTTCAGCCAACCAGTTAACTCCAATAATGATATCATATGATCCTAGAGGAGTGACATACAAGTCAACTTCGGTGGAGAAACTAGGCAAGTCAAGAATTGCCCCAAAAAGGCACATTTTGACTGTATGGACAGCATTATTCCCATAATGGATTGTCCATGTTTTATCCATTCGTTCAACCTTTTTTTTTAATTTCATTGCAAGTTTAGCAGAAATAAAGCATTCAGTAGCTCCAGTATTAAAAAGTATGACTACAGGTGTACCGAATAACTTACCCAAAACTTCTATAGGCGTAACCTACTTTTCAGCTTGTCTATTAGCCACTGTAGTGTGTATCCTATGCTGCTGACCATGATCATCCTTCTTCAGAGGACAGTGATTCACATAGTGGTCCTTTCCACAGTTGAAGCATCCTCCAACTGGCCCTTTTCTAGGCTCAAATTTGTTACCAGCTTTGAAGTTATCATTCTGGCTTCCATAGGACTTCTGTCCAATGCCATTAACTTTTGTGAAGTTGTTTCGCATGCTATTTATAGGTCTGTTCATCACATATTTCTTGTTGTTATCCACAACAACAAAAAATTTCACACCAAACCTTTTCCAAGGTCCCCTTTTTGGTGCAAGAGATGAAGAAGAATTGGGAATCTTCTTCCTTATCTCTTCCCTGTGAGTAGATATTGCTCTCAATTTCAGTTCCTGTCTGATTACCTTTTCAACAACTCCATCCATGGTGGTTGGGCCATGGACATCCACTTCGCCACCAATGATGGGATTCAGTCCCATTATGAATTTCCGTATTCTGAACTTCTCGTCAGCTTGGTACTGTGGCACATACTTAAGGAGCTTAGTAAACCCTTCCCATTATTCCATCACCGACAGCCTTCCTTGTGACCAGTTCTAAAATTCAGTCATTTTCCTATCAAAATAGAGTTGAGGCAGCCATTGTTGCCTAAAATAACCCTAAATTGATCCCAATTTATGTCTGATTCGACAATATTCAACTCAACCTTACGGTTGTCCCACCATGATGATGCTTCATGAGAAAGCTGATATGCTCCCCATATCGCTTTGGTCTCTTTAGAGAAGTTTCTTATTGCAAAGTATTTCTCCATTTCACTGAGCCAATTCTTAGCTCCGTCCCCAAGGGTTGTTCCATCAAACTTTGGAGGACTTATTCTCTTTATATCATTTGTAAGTTCACCTGCTAATCTTGTCCTTTTATTTTCAAGGGGATTAGGAGCAATTACATTATTATTATCAACACCTGGATTCCCTCCATTGATGTTGTCCACAGGAGGCGGCTGATCATTTATTTTCACTTCATCTTCCTCCTCTTCATTTCCCATTGACTGATGTTCCAGAACATTCAAATGATCCCTCGTATCAAGTAGGGCAGCAAGGATTTCATCCAGCTTTTGAGCAGTAACTGCTTCTCCACCCTGTAATGGGTTAATTGCAGCATTCCCTCTTGTTCTGACCATTTTCTGTTCAATAAGAAAATGTAAACCTTATTAATATTGTGGACTCATTAGGTCCAAGAGCTGTAACCTTTGGCTCTGATACCAAGATGTAGCATCCCCATTTTAAGATACTAGAACAAGGGGAATTGTTTTTTATATATAACATTCTCTGTTATGAATTATATAATTCAAACACACGTTCAAGTTTTAATAATTGTTCTCTGCCCAAACAATACAATTTGGAACACACAATTTCCTTTTAAAACTAATGTTCTCTATTCACATATTTGCAATATGGAACACACATTCAGTGCCATTCAATCTTATAACAGATTCTATATGCTGCTGTAAATGACTCGAAGAACTGCCGATCTCCCATTTTCATGGCTCAGAGTTTCAACGATCTCTCATTTCATGACTCGACAACTACCGATCCTTCATGTTCATTCATGCATAGTATATTATATATACAAGTTTTCTTAACCATTTCCAGTTATCGAAGTGATCCATTTAAGAAGCCTATCTAAATATCTATTATTGATATTCATCTGACATCCTACATCTTAAATTAAGTGATTAGGACAATGCAACCAGCACTTGCGATACTTTGGCCAAAGATTTTCACATGCTTTGCATGATCATATTCCTGGATGTGATACACACCAATGGAATACGTCCTTCACCTCACTTCACCTATTATCTAGAATGGTCTTTCCTAGTTCCTACCAGTCCTTTCAATTTAAGTTCAGATTCAAACTTCTAATTTCCACTAGCAATATGAACAAATATAGGAAGGCACTCATGGTGACTAAAGATACGCAGACATACGGTGTCGTTCCCCATGACTCCGTGTGTCTAGTTATCTTTAGTCCTTCAGAGTCACTCCGTATATGTGATCTTACTCCTATCCCCAATTAAGAACTTAACATTCAGCCTATGTATTCTTGATGATTTAATTCGGAAGGGCATTGTAATATGTCAGCTATAACATTGTGTCGTCATGAAGACCCCATCTTCATGAAGACACCGTGTTATAGCTGGCGTATGTCAATGTCCTACTGAATCCTCCCATTGAGAGTACACATCCTGATCAAGTGATTTGGATATGATCTTAATATTTAAGATCAACTTTCAGCAACCATGCTGATCCTTTATCCTCGTTCCCATTACAGTTGTATATAGCTAAGAGAGACTAAATCCGTCTTCTAGCTTTCTATGCATCTTCTCCTTCGTACCGAAGGGTTGCATTTTCTCTACTTGGTTCTCTTCTTAATCATTGGACTAAGAAGCCCGTTACCGACGGACGTGATAAGTTTAACCTATTAAACTTAACCAAGTTTTTCCAACTGTAACTAAATTCAGAATTCTAGCTTATTAGACGTCATTTAAATGAGGTCTAATTCCCAATAAATGTATTCATTTATTCTCCTTAACCTTACATAGTTAAGGTCCATTAGCCTTGGATATATTTATCCCATACCCTTTCTTTCTTAATTTAACATATGAGGCTATTAATGGAGTTCGAAAACGAAGTTCGGCTACTCCTAAATTAATTGATATTCCTTAGCTTCCAAGCTAATCCTGAATACCTATCAGTTGTGGAATCATATTCTTCCTAATCCCTTTAATGTCAATTAAAAATTCATCTTAACCCAAAGTATGAACTAATTGCACATTTCAACTTGAAAGTTGCATTTAGGTAAGAATAGATATCAGTTCCTTTTAAATCCATCCAAGGACAATTAAATAATTCCCAATCAAGAAATAACATTATATTTCCAATTTAATCAACAATATCAAACTGATATAGTTATTAAAATATCACACTTGTATTTGTATTCATCAATCCATTTCATAATCCATACATCTGCCAATCCAACTGACTGGACTTTTTTTATATAAAACATCATTACAACTCATAGATAGAAGAATGTACTTTCTTCTTTTCACAAGTCCTCGTAGAGGAATAATAACTAACAAATACAATTCATCTTCAGACAATCAAAAGAAGCATCAGAAAACAACCATGTCTTCATTTTAATCAAGTTCCATCTACAAAATTACTTGCACGGGTCAGTTCATTGAACTGAGCATATTAAGCACTTGTCATTAAAATGAGGTGCTTCTAATTAACTGTCTTAATAAAAGAACCCTTCTTTTACGAAATGACAGTATGAACATCAATCAAGAATTAAGCATCAAAAGAATGGACAGCATAACAACTGAACCATCTAAATACCATCCCAATCAGCTAAAGAATTGTTGTCCTATTTCCCACATAACCATACAAGAAGCAATTCCCTTAAAAGTTCCAGATTACAACATTTGTAAAGTTTAGGAATACAAGTAGCATACTGTTGTTATAACATAACTGTTATCCTTTCCATTCCTTTCATTAATAATAAATGCAAAGGGTAAAACTAACTGAAATGTAAACCAATTACTTTCCTTTCAGTTCATGCATCTCATTTGATTCCAAGCAATCAAGTACAGATGAGAAAGCAAACAACAATAAATATAGTTGCTCATACCCAAGCAATACAAAATTCGTTCCTAAACGATTACATATTTCCAACTATATGAGAGAAGAAAAGATCATTTTTCCAAGTTTTCCATTCACATTCCTATTTATTTCCTCATGACTGTCCTAAAAATTGAATCCAAACGAGACACAAATCAAGATAATAGTTCAGAGTGAAACTTACAAAATCCATTCGGAATTCACTTTCCAACAGCAAGAATAATTTCATTCATAATCAGCTTTAAATGAAAACAAGGAAGAACTTATCGTCCTTATCAATACTTCATTTAATTCAAGCTCATATGAATGCCATAAACAGGTTAGTAAAACATCGTATTATCATAGAACAAGCAGTATAAAGATGCATACTATGTACTTGTTGTACTAGAATATTCCATACTTCTTTCACTATATTTTTAACCAAATAAACAGTTACATGATCACGTAATCAATTATTTACATGACCTTCTATATCCATGAACGCATACAGTTCATAAATATCCATTTGCACCTTGTTGTTACCTACAGCAAGACCAATTCATAATGCACAGTAAAGCTCTAATGCTATTTCCAAAATTCAAACAGCAAGAAGAGAAGAATTCATTCCTTTAACTATTTCAATAAGAAAACAACCATTTTCTTGAAACTCAACAAGAATTATTCAAGTCGATTTCATTTCTTGTCAAATGACTGTGTAAAATCAGAATCATATGAAACATTTCAATATTTTGTTCGTACAGAAAAACACAACACTCAGGAAACCATCTAAATGCCACTGTCATCTCTATCAAGCTGAACTTATAAAGTTCATTAAACCCAATTACTGTTTCTATCAAATCGAAAATAGCAGAAAGAATAAGAATTCATTTCCCTATAATTTCAGTAAGAAACAATCATTTTCTTCAAAATGTGATAAAAACACCCAAATCGTGTTTATCTTAGCATGACAGCTCAACTCATAATGACAACTGAATAATCGTTCAACAATGAATAGAAAACTCACATAGCCTGAACTGTTTCAATTCAATATACCATAAGTAATGAATACCCAATTTGGATTCCTTGCCATCAAATGTTTCTACCCGAATCCATTTTTCTATTCACAATGATGTACAGAACCCAAAATGCAATTTTCATACAACAATACCCTTATTAATGAAAACCCACATAGGATATCAAATGCACAACAAGGTACAGTCAAGACAGACCCAATCAGCCAGCTTATTTCCATAATTTTCCATTCATTGTACAGAAATAAAAAGCTAAGTTCTTATTCACAACTACAATCCAAACTGGAGATCAAACCGCATCAAATAAGACACAACAAAATCAACCTTCCACCTAGGCAAGATAAAATACAGTTCATTTATAAGTTCAGAAGGAAAAATAGTTACTTTCCTTAACTTTCACGAATACCCACTACATATTCATTCATTTCTTATACAAGAAGAAGGCATAGCCATAAAATATTATTATTACTTCCTTCAAATCGAGTTCATAAGCTCAAATAAAACTCAAATGCCAGTTCCTTTAAAATCCAAAAATGCTATTACCTTCTAAACCCAAAACAGCAGAAGGAAAAAGGGTCTTATTTCTTTTTTTTAAAGATTTCAGTAAAGAAACAACTTCAACAACTCGCACAGCTAATACTTTCCATCATTCCAGATCGTATTAGCAAAAGAACGATTGTTTCAATAATGAAAACAAACTCATACAACATGTACAGTTTCATAACACACATGACGAATTTCCCCATTACTGTCAAACAAACCAACACATCATGGAGGTGTTTCCACTCAATTAAAAATGCAAGGATAATTCGAATCACAATAACAAGAAAACGATTTTACCCATATCATTTCAAACAATGACAGAAAAATCAAATAAACCCAAAACCCAAGAGTAGGGTTGTTTTAATGAGACGCTTAAGTAAAGCAAGTGTTTTAAAGAGAAGGGCTTAACATGCCTACAAATTCTTCCTAGAAACTCGAAGAAAACCGTGTTTAAAGAAGGTGTTTCCTTCCACGGTGATAGCAACGACCTTCCAAACAATCCCTTCCTCTTTAGACTCAGAAAACGGCCTTCAATTTCCAAAGAACAGAGACAGAAACCAAACACAACTGGTTCGACTGAACCAATCAAAAACCAAATGCAGAGCAACTTCTCAAAAACCCTAAGCAAACACAAATGGACCAACAAAAATTCCTCCAAACTCTTTCCAAGGTGGACTGGTCACGAAGACCAAAAAGAATTAAATGCATTAAAGTCTCTGCCTTTTTCTATTTCCTCACGCCACCGCCGACTTGGTTTAGCGAACCACCAAATTCAAATTTTGCATGCAAACCAAGTTTAGTTCCATGACCAACTAGATACCTCCACCTTTTTTCTTGTTCCCCGCCAAAACTTGGCGCTGTCCACGCAAGGACCTCACATTAATTGCCATTTAATTCCCCTTCATCCTTTATCCTTTCCCATGGGTTCTGTGTGTCCCCTTCTAGGTTAGGATTAGTTTAGGACTTACATAATAGTGTTTGAACCTAGGTCATAGCCTAGTCTTTAGGTTAATAGAACTTAGGTCTATGTTTTAACCTTTTATACAATTTAATAAATCCACTTAGGATAGTAGTTTAGGATGTAAGGTAGAACCTTAGGATTAGATTAGGATCTAATTCCCTCTAACACCTAACACTAATTAATTGACTCCCAAACAAGTCTTTTCAACTGACATTCAAGTCTCAACACTGTGCATGACGTTTCGTCCTTCGTTAAACATACCTGAGCCACCCGTATCCAGGGCATTTCCCACCTTACGAGGATCTCATATTACGACAGTGTATGGTTCGTGAATCGAACCTTTGTCATTGGGCATCTACGTGCCAGCTGTTTATACCTGAAATCAGGTGCTGCGCATTTATATCAACCTTCAGTTCAGTTCAAGAGTAAAATCATCAAAGCGATCACAAGAAGGCCACAACATACTTTGGATCAATGGAATTGATTCAAGGTGTGCTGTCCAATCAGCGAATAGAGTTCAACAAGCATATGAAAATTTGTCGTCACATCAGCAAACATACAAGCAAGAATAACTGTTGTCCCATGTAAACAAATTACAGCATGCAAGAATCTAGATTAGCAACACATTCCCTTAAGATCAAAATATATATGTTAACATGTTTGCCTTCATTTCAGTAGTTACAACATCAAGAAAGTAATTACCATGATAACTTACAAAAATCAGGGTGTTACATATTGGACATACAATTAAACTATATGAGTGGTGAATGACAAAAATCTTATGTTAATCCTAACATTTAATCATGTAGAGTAAGACTCTTCCTCTCTCAAAAGAATGAAAAATAAAAGGAATGTTGGTTATGATCATTAATCTTTGTACTTCATTTTATATGAATTAAACTCTAGCTGAACCTAGATGGATGATACAACTTCTTTGGCTAGCTAAGTTGCATTAAAATTAACCATTTGATGTTTTCTGCTCTATTTTTGGATAACTGCTTGTTAAGTCAAGTTAATGAACATATAATCAATCACAAGGTTAATGAATTTCTTAATATTAAATCAGATTAATTATGGATAAATAACTTAATGAATGTTGGAATTAGGGTTAAGCATGGTTTCTACAATATAAATCTTAATCCAAATTTAATTATGAATTAATGACCACCAAGAGGTATGTATATCACGATGAAACAGTGCTAACGAATGTTGGCACATGCCAACTGCAGGACTATACCTTCGAGAAGACTAAGGGCTTCTTGAGGAGACAGTGTTACAGTTGACATGTGGTAACACCCTTTCATATTTGTTCATCTAGATTTACACACATTTGGACTTGAACTTAGTTTCTCTCTAGGTCAAGTTAGTAGCATGTTTAGAATAGGAAGTAGCTTTATATGACTAAGGGTACCTAGGCACATTTGGTCGACTTAGGTCGGTCGAGTATGCCCATATACCCTAAGTCATCATGAGCATCTCCCTATATCAAATTATGTCGCTAACCTAGGTTAGGGTCAAACATTGGGAAAGTGGACCGACAGAAGTCAGTAAAGACCAATCTAGATAATAGTAAAGTGAGGTGAAGGATGTATTTTGAATTGACAAGTATGTCATCTAGGAATAGTAACATGAATAGTATGTTGAAAATATTTGGCCAAAGTATCACAAGCTACTGGTTGTGTTGTCCTATGTAACCTAGTTTAAAGAAACATGATGTCAGATGAATATTGATAACAAATATTTAGATAGGTTATTTAAACAGATCACTCAGTACTCGGAATAGGGTAGGAAAACCAAGTATATGTAGTATACACAAAGTATTCTATACTTTAAGAAAAACATGAGAGATCAGTTATTAACCGAGTCATGAAATCTGCATATGGTTATCTATTATGAGATTGATTGGCATGGAATGTGTTTTCTAAATGATTTTTTATTCAGAATATAGAACATTGTGTAAAAAAAAAAATTCCTTGTTTCTAAAGTCGTGTGATTACTATCTTTAAATGTGAAAGTCTGAATAAAATCTTCTTGCACATGTCTTAAATCTTGTGTTTCTCTTATCCTTTCCTTGTGGAAGTACCATGATTTAGTTAATGGAGTGAATGTCTATGAAAAAATATGGACCCACTATTTTGGATCAATTTATTTTATCTTTCATACATCAATACATTCTGAGATGTGAATCTCTAGGCATTGATTTACACACTATCTCGGAAAAGTTTTAGCTAATTGGGATGGTAATGTAAATCTTGCACATAACATACCTATTTCTTTAGTCCATATGAGACATCTCCTTCTCTGTACAATCCACCATGTCAGTTTTATTCCCTTCATTAAATAATCTAGTGTGCTCACTCTCATATATTATTATGGAACATGTTCTTAAAATTTAACCAAGAATGTATCCAAATTAGAAATACTAAAATATTGCAGATTTTTTTTCTCCACATTGTTGACCATTCTCATGGGAGTAATCACATGTTCTCTTCACATATAGTAGTTCAAATATACATTTGAATCCCCCCTAATTGACGAGGTTTCTTCCCATTGAATATGAATCTCTCCATTAGTCTTTGTATAATCCTACTCACTATGTGCAAGTGCATATAGCTTCCCTATCTCAGACTTAGTGGGAGATCTAATTATATATTATATTCCTCTTCTAAAACTTGATTCTTTAAGTTCACATTAATGAGAATCTCCCAATTAATATAATATTTTGTGGAATTTTCCTCTCTTGATTGTGGATCTTCCGCTCTTTCTTGGTGTTTTACCTTGAACCAACTCTCAGTATCCTTCACAAATGGAGATATTGGTTTTTTAGGGATGGTATAAGGATTTTTCTCGATCTTATTGATGGGTATGAAAATGTTAGATTCATATGTTGACAAGGTTATTTATCAAATTTTAGATAAGTTGCGGACATAGAGAAGAAGTTGTGAATGATTAGAGTAAGTCATGCATAAAAGGAAGAAGTCGCGCATAAAAGGATGAAACCACGCATAAAATGACAAAGTCACGGTATATTGGAAAATCCACCGAAGACTAAGGAAAGTCACGATAGACTACAAGAAGATGACATAAATCCATGGAATAAAGATAGAATAGAATAGAATTCGACAAAGGCATGATCAAAAGGAAGTGAATTTTTGAATATTTTTTATGAAAGGTATTTATTATAATTAATCTATTGTATATAAGTGTGTGCCAAGAGCAATTGCAATGTTTAAGAATCACCATAATTATATGAGAAGAGAAGAAAGGATTTGTGTGATGACTGAGACTAATGTAATGAATATTAAAATATGAATGATAATTGATGTTTTGGAGCAAGCGTTTGTTATACACTATTTGCATTCTCTTCTGTTCACAAGTTAGAGTAATTATGATTTTCCCACGTACATCACTAACAATAGGTAAAACTTCCTAAATTATCAAACTATTGTTGTCGAATTTTAATGTTCAAAATATGGTGTCTGATCCCAAATTCCTATTGTTAGTCATATGTTAGGAAAAATATCACAACCAAGATATTGGAAACCTAGATTGACAGAAATTGTGGATTGGTTGGAAATTCAAATTCAGAATTTTGTCTAAAGGAGAAGCCAAAATAATGAAAGCCTTGTATAAAGTAGACATAAGCAGAAGTAATTAGGGGAATTCAAGGACAATAATTTTGGTCCCAATTTCCACATTTGTTATGGCCTCTGCATACTAGCACATGGCCAAGAGAATAGATTGATCACTGATTACATTTAAGAGAACCTTTTGAGTGGACTGCAACAAAATCTAACTATACTTAATCATATTGACAAACGTTGGACTAGAGAAATTGACTATTGGTACAAGACTACCCTATATTCATACATAATTACTTGGGCCATACAGGGCTGGACCAGTTTTAAATATAATAAAGGTGAAGTTTTAAGTGGAGCAAGAGGTTGTTTTCTCAAATTAGTTACATTTATTAATTAAGGTTTTGATGGTATATAAGGGTTTAATCAGAAGTGCGTGCAAAATTTACTTTATGGGAGAGGAATTCATCATGAGATGATGTACAAGAAAGGGGTGAAATCCAAGAATACACGACTTAGTCAAAATTAATGGGGGTGCTAGTTGGGGGTAGTGAGAAATATGACAACATGAGGAAAATAAAAGATCAGAAAAAGTTAGATAGTTGGACAAAGAGAGGATTGAAAAAAATTAAAGAGAAAGTTAGTATCTTAAAAAATTGTAACACATAAAAATGGGGAGGATAGAAGAGAGAGCATATAATAGCCATTAATAAATGAGGACTTAGAGAAGAAGATAGTGAAATAAAGACTAGAAAGAGAGGGAAGAGAAAAGGAAATTGAATGAGAGAAAAGAAAAGACAAATAAAGTTAAGAAAGTAGAGAAGAAAGAAAACACCCACATCGAGTGGAGAGTCCCAGCAAGTGGCTAACCTAAAAAAGGAGGAAGTATATACAGAGTCTTGTATTATAATACCCAGCAGTAAGTGGAGACCAACTTATTTTGGTTACCCCTACAGAAACCTCGTGGGTCAATATTCCATACAGATAATCCAGTTTCAATAATCGATAATCAATGAAAAGTCCATTCTAATGAGATATTTACAACAATTAGTAGGGGGTTTAGAGCCAGCTTTTAAAAAAGTACTAGAAGTAGACTATTAGTAAGAAGAGGAAATAAAAAAAACCATTAATGATTAAAAGAAAAGGGTGAAGAGGAAGTAGAAGTTACTGGCATGAAAAAATTGATTGAATAATTTGGAGAGAAAATAAAAAATAGTAGATGAGGAAAAGGAAGAATAGGATATTGTTGAGAAATAAGGAGAAAAATAAAAAACAAAATAAGAAGAGCAGAATGTGATGAAGGAATAGAGGATACTTTTAGATTAAGGAGTAGTAAAGGAAGAAATTTATTTGTAGAAGAGGAGAATAATGAAAAGTTTCCAACTAAGGATGTGTCCCCCAACCACCACACTAGCCCAAATGATATGACCCCCCAGATCGGTCGCCATTCTAAGAGTCACTCAAAAATCCAATTTGAAAGATAGAAAAAGGATAAAGCTTAGAAGTAAAGATATCATAAATTGTAAGAAGAAAGTCAAGAAGAGATGATGAAATTGTAAGAGAATTTAGATAAATTATTAGGAGAATTATATTTTGATATCGAAGCTATCTAAGAGATAGAGGAAGGAAGAATAACTTGAAAAAGGTTCCAGAATCAGTCAAATGAAGGTGATACAAGTAAAAGAAACAAGACAGTTAGTCAAACTCAAATACATCCTATCAACCAGTTAGAAACATGGCACAAAAGATTCAAGTTACCAATATTTTACTTACCGACACAAGTGATATTATGGAACATATATTTGTATTAGTAATCTCAATGGAAGACCGGAAAAACATCACAGACAATAATGCAATAATAATTATGTGAATTCATCAGGCATTCTGAGGGACGATGCATTACGATGGTATCATGAAAAACCAATGCGCAAGGAACTAAGGATTGGGATACCATTGAAAAATAATTCAGGAAAATTTTCTATTTTCCTGAAGCACCATTAGAAGGGGTGAGTAAGAAGAGAGAATTGGTTCGAAGATAAAATGAGATAGTCAAAGAGTTTAGCTATAGGTTCAAAACCATGAAAAATAAATTATAAGAGCCCCTTACATATAAAAAAACAGATCGAATGGTTCATTTTAGGACTCTTCCCTTACATCAGAGGAACGTTGGATGGATAACCTTTCAATATGTTGGTGCCCATTTTAATCCTCTGCCATTTTTCCATGTTTCCCCTTTTCTCTTTGTGCTCTGAAATGTTTTTCCTCATGAAATCGATGATGTGAATTTATAGCGCCATTCTTGTGCATTGGATTGTTTGCAAACTCATTACCTTTCCCTAATTTGCTAAGGAGAAATGTGTTTTTCCCTAATTTTTCCCGTTCGAACACCTCTTCCATTTTTCCCATGTTTTCCTAGCCTCTAGAGCTCAAAATTGTTTGTTTTATGCATATTTACCATCAGATACCCCTTGCCATGGTCGTAAATTACCTAAAAACACTTTCCATTTGTATTTTGATCAAAAAATTCTTCACCCATGAAGAAAAAATTGATTTTGGGAATCCCTGGCATTTTCTGTGTTTTTTTACGATTAGACGGCCATCATTTTCCCATCAAATTCATCTTCAACATTCTAGGGCATCATTGGCAAATTTTGCATCTTTTGACAGTCATACGGGCATCCTTTTCCCGTGAAATTTTAGCTCACAAATATTCTCCTACATGTCTTGTTCTAATTGGACAAGGATTGGCAGGTCATTTATAAAGACTTAACATTTTGTGTTTTTGGAAAAAGGTGCAAATTTCACCCGCAACTCTGTAGGTCCTAGAGGAGGTACACGTGTCACAAGCAGAGTGAAGGTGGACGGGAGGGTCTTTGTGTGCCTTAAGGAATTTTGGAAAAAAGAGTTAAAGTACAAAGATAATTCCTAGGGCCCACAACGAATCAGAATGGAACACATGGTGGCTTCAGAGTGCAAGCCCATAATGAATCAAAGGAGAACACATGTCATGTTTTCATCAAAAGTGGGATGGAAGGTCAGAGGAGGAAACATGTCATTTTTTCATCAAAAGTGGGATGGAAGGCTGGTGGAGGACTTAGAAAAATTTTACCTTTTGGCGAAAGGGAGCAAAAGTTGTGAAAAATGTTGCGGGTCTGCTAGGCTAATTAGGAGTGGACACATGGAAGGATCAAGGGTAGAGGGGAGTGTGGGCCACCGGAGGAAAAAGGGAAATATTACCTTCTTGGCAAAATGAGTTAGAGTGATAATGTGAAACATGGCTCCGCAATGAATCAGAGGGAGACACGTGTCAAAAGAAAATGCAAGAGGGGAGTGCAGGCCATAGATGAGTTTTGAAAAACTTTGAAATTTTGTGAAGGAAGTACGAAGTAAAGAAGGGAGTTATGGCCCCGCAGTGAAGCAATGATAGCCACGTGTCAAGGATAGAAGTGGAGGTGTGGGTCCATGAGGAAAATTGTGAAAATTTTCCTTTTTTCCAAAAAGGTGAAAATGTGTAAAATTGAGCGGTGACCCCGGATCTAATCATATTGTGCCACATGTCAATGCCAAATCTCAAGGGTGGAGGGATGGAGAAAAATATCAAATTTTTACATTTTTTCAAAAAGTGTTAAAAAGTCAAAAATTTATCCCAAACCTATTTTCCAATTGCATTATGACACTTGGAGGGCTCAGATTGAAGGGAGAAAGGCAAATCAATGGTAACTATGCATTTTTTAGTTTGGCCACTATTTTTTCTCCAGGAAGTGTGGAAATGTGTTTTTGCTCATTTTTTATCAAGTTTTTTGTGGATTCATGTCGTTTTAGCCTACATGATTCAAATTGATCATCTTGGATGGTCAATTTATAGATCCAAGGCACATTTCAAAATGAGCTTTTGCTCTAGTTCGTGCAAAACGTGAAATACCAGATCTAAAAGTTGCATAGGAAAATTTGGAAAGTATAAAGGTGAAATGATGGAAGAGGAAGATGTTGTGGGTGCCAAAAGGAAGAATACATGATCCCATGATAAGTAATGATAAAGATTTATAATAATTGTATTTTTTGCATGCCTGGCATCTCCTCCTCACAAAATTTGCTAAGTGTCACTTTAAAAAAGTCATGAGTGAATTTATAACAAACTAAGTTGCCATAATATATTATTTTGTTGGGAAAGAAGGATCAAATGTAATACAGAGATATATAATGCATTTTTTGAGACATGCAAAGGGTCGGGAAATTGAAAATCACGAGAAAATTTTGAGAGAAGCTCATCTTCTGAGAAACCCTCCAAAAAACATGGTTAATGTATTATGTGTTAGATCTTCATTCATGTTGAGTTGGTTACAAGTGTATAGCCATCACACATCTTTGAGATTATTCTTGAAATTCTCCCTTGTTGATGAATTTAATAAGCTTTTGAATTAATCTATGTTTTTTTTGGCAATATGATGTTTGTTATCATATTTAAATGTCTGCAAACAGTTTTCCTTGTTCTTGTTGCAATATTGTATTGAAATCTTTAGGAATCACACATATCTCATCCTTATTGATAGTTTAGTGGCATTTGCAATTTCATTTATCAAAAGAGCTCTCATCTGACATTGAAAATAAGTAGTTTAAAATCACTTCACCTTCATTTTTTGACAGATATTGCTTGTAAGCCTTTGGGGATACCTTAGGCGTGATTTGATTAGAGATTTTGATGTTTAATTGAGTCCTTTAACTCAATCTTTTGTGTTGAGGTCTCAAAAATTGTGTAAAGAGTGCAAACCTGGGCCTCCATTTGTGTATCTCTTTTGGTTGAAAGAACATTCTAACTATTTTGAAGCATTTTATTTGATATTTGTTCAAATTTTGTAGAGGTTGTCAAAGATCTGGCATATTCAAGTTTTTCTTTTCAATATCCCACCAAAAATCATTCTAAACAACTAATCCTACCTTAACTACCCTTGTTTTGACCTGTATACCCACAAGAAGATCAAAATCCAGCTACTAAAGTATACAGAACAAATTAGGATTTCAAAATGTCTTTATCAACCCTTGCCTTGCATTGAAAGTATCTCCATAATCTAGAAGTCACAACTTGTGAAAGTTATATTTGGAGTGTTGATCATATTTTCCCAAGACCCTTTTCATACTATTTACACAAATTGAGGGATATCTTCATCTCCTTCACCATTTGAGGGTTACAAAATAGGTTCTCTTACCTTGGTTAAAAGGCACAACCTAAAACAGTTTGGACAAGATCAAGTCCTATTTGATTGCTTTCCATCTCTCCACAAATCTGAGTGCCAGTTAGATCACATCCCCAGCTACAAAATGATATACATCATGAACTATCTACCTTCAAGCTTCATGCCATATCTTTGATGCTGCTCAGACTAAAAAGGAGAAAATTTTTGGGTACCAACGTAATACACTCTCGAATACAATAGAGATGGTTATTTTACTAGAGGCCCAACCATGGAGTAGAGAAGGAGAAACCTCATTAAAAATAGAATTGGAGAGAGGAAAATTGGAGCTAGCAAAGTTGAAACTCCAATAATAAATTCAGAGGAATAAAGACCTTGAGAACATTTCACCTCTAAGAAATAGTGTAAGGACTAAGATTTTGTGTGTAGTGTGTTGTGCAAAAGGTCACAGTAAGTATATTTGTCCTTAATTGGAAAAAACAAAGAGAGTTGCAGTTTTTAGATAGCATTCATCACAAAAAGCCTCTTCTAGCAACTCAGGAGAAAGAACATGGTGCGACATTCGTAGATTATGGGACCAACATACTCAGGATGTTTTTCCTTTATTATAGATAGCTCCACCCACTAACTAGTTAATGTATTTCACATCTTGTGGTTCTTACAACCATTATCACCACACATTCCCTTTTATAGAGGCACTAAAAGACTTAAAGTAATATAATACTTGTAGGGCCATGACAGAAAGACAAAATACAACACCTACACCTCCCCCTCCCTCATAATCAACACATACATTGACTCTACCATGTTCCCAACCAGAAATTACTTCCCCTCGATATCCAAATCAGTAAGGTGGAAAACCTCACTTTGAAGGCAGCTATCAGGGGAATAACTACAATCATAATTAGTAAGGATACAATGATGGAGGATACCATGGAGGTTGAAGAGGAGGTTATAGAGGGGATTACAGATGATGATATTGGGGATGATATGACAATTATTAAGGAGGAAGAGGATACCAAGTATATAGTGGATATAAAGGAAGATACAACCAAGGAGGTGGATATTAAGATAAAATACCGATGAATTGTTATAACTGTGGACAAGATGGGCACCTAGATATAAATTGCATAGAGCCTAACCCTTTCAATTTCTATCATGAAAAAGGTCATGATTATTTCACTTTTTCAAATAATATCAATTCTATAGGAATGGAAGCAAAAAAATCAAGGTAGTTGGAAGAGATACACAAAATAGTTTCCAGCACATTACAAAGATACCATGGGATGATGAGGAAATAGAAAAAGACAATGAGAGAGCATCTAGCTCAAGGATTAGACCAAAAAATGAGGATAAGGAGGAAACAAAAGAAAACTATTTGAGAAGGAAAGGATCCAAATCAAGAAAAAGTTTTGAAGAACCAAGATATAGGGTCACGATTACTAATAGAAGTGTCACAAGGAAGGAATTTACAGTTGGAAAGAATAAAATAATCAGACTACCCTAGGAAGAAATTTCATCTAGTGGAGAAGAATGGGATTTTAAAGAAATCAGGTAGGAATTTCATAAGAAAGAGGTAGAAAAAAGTAGAGAGGTAATAAAGAAAGCACAAACCCAAGAGTAAATAGAAAAGAATTTTTTTAATGAAGAAGATATCACTTATCTAAAGGAAATAACTAGAATAACAATCAAACAGGGGATTACAGATAAATTAAAATAATTCATTAAATATTGGAATAAGGAGAACAAAAAATTTAATGTTCAAAGGATTGAAGTAAAACCTCATTAGAAGAAAAGAAATATACTCCGCACTTAATGAACATGGCAGAAATCCGCCATCTATTTGGATGTAGACATATTTAAACGCCACTATTACCAAATTTTACTTGATCATGGCACAGATGTCGACATGATGTCAAAATTTATGTGGGAGAGACTAGATAGACCTCCCTTGGAACCCACCAAATACTTCATAGGATTAGCAGATGGATCATCAAGACAACCATTAGGAGCATTAAATATTGCTAAAGTAAACTTTATGCGAATCAATAAAAAAGTAACTTTAAAGTTGTTGAGAATGTGGCTTTAAATCCATCTACAATGTCATTATAGATTAGAATGGTTTTGAATTATAAAGGAGCTAAAATTCATAAGAAGAGGAAAGTAACAGTGACAGGAAGATGGAATTTGTGTACATGTTCCATTGAATGTAAGGATGAGTGTTGCATGGGTCTGAAGAACGTGTGGTATGTACAGAAGGAGAACATTTTTGGGTACCAACGTAATACCTCTCGAATAAAATAGAAGATGGTTATTTACTAGAGCCCAACCATGGAGTAGAGAGAGAAGGAGAACCCTCATAAAAATAGAATTGGAGAGAGGGAAAATTGGCGTAGCAAAGTTGAAACTCCAATTAAATAAATTCAAGAGGAATAAAGACCTTGAGAACATTTCACATCTAAGAAAGAAATAGTTTGTAAGGGACTAAGATTTGGGTTGTAGTCGTGTGTTGTGCCAAAAGGTCACAGTAAGTATATTTGTCCTTAATTGGAAAAACAAACCAAAGAGGAGTTGCAGTTTTTAGATAGCATTCATCACAAAAAGCCTCTTCTAGCAAAACTCAGGAGAAAGAACATGGTGCGACATTCGTAGATTATGGACCAAAATCTCGGAGGTTTTTCCTTTATAAGATAGTCCACCCACTAACTAGTTAATGTATTCACACTGTGGTTTACAACCATTATCACCACACATTCCCTTGATAGAGGCCACTAAAAAGACCTGTAAAGTAAATAATACTGTAGGGCCATGACACGAAGACAAAATACAACACCTACACCTCCCCCCCCTCATATCAACCATACATGACTCTACAATGTTCCCAAACAGAAATTTACGCCCTCGATATCCAAATGTATTTTTATGTAAGGTGGAAAACCTCACTGAAGGCAGCTAGCAGGGGAATACTACATCTAAGTAGTAAGGATACAATGATGGAGGATACCATGGAGGTGAAGAGGAGGTTATAGAGGGGAGTCAGATGATGATTATTGGGGATGAATATGACACTTATTAAGGAGGAAGAGGATACACGTATATAATGGATATAAAGGAAGATCAACAAAGGAGGGTGGATATTAAGATTAAAAATAACGATGAATTGTTATAACTGTGGACAAGATGGGCACTAGATATAAATTGCTAGAGCTAACCCTTGCAATTTCTATCATGAAAAATGTCATGAGTAATCACTTTTGCAAATAATATCAATTCTATAGGAAATGGAAGCAAAAAATCAGTAGTTGGAAGAAGATACACAAAATAGTTTCCAGCAACATTAAAAGAACCATGGATAATGAGGAAATAGAAAAAGACAAGAGAGAGCATCTAGTCCAGGGATTAGACCAACAAATGAGGATAAGGAGGGGAGGATAAGGAGGAAACAAAAGAAACTATTTGAGAAGGAAAGGATCCAAATCAAGAAAAGTTTTGAAGAACCAAGATATAGGGTCACGATTACTAATAGAAGTGTCACAGGAAGGAATTACAGTTGGAAAGAATAAAATAATCAGACTACCCTAGGAAGAAATTTCATTAGTGAGAAGAATGGGATTTTAAAGAAATCAGGTAGGAATTTCATAAGAAAGAGGTAGAAAAAAGTAGAGAGGTAATAAAGAAAGCACAACCCAAGAGTAAATAGAAAAGAATTTTTTAATGAAGAAGATATCACTTATCTAAAGGAAATAACTAGAATAAACAATCAAACAGGGGATTACAGATAAATTGAAATAATTCATTAAATATTGGAATAAGGAGAACAAAAAATTTAATGTTCAAAGGATTGAAGTAAAACCTCATTAGAAGAAAAGAAATATACTCCGCACTTAATGAACATGGCAGAAATCCGCCATCTATTTGGATGTAGACATATTTAACGCCACTATTACCAAATTTTTACTTGATCATGGCACAGATGTCGACATGATGTCAAAATTTATGTGGGAGAGACTAGATAGACCTCCCTTGGAACCCACCAAATACTTCATAGGATTAGCAGATGGATCATCAAGACAACCATTAGGAGCATTAAATATTGCTAAAGTAAACTTTATGCGAATCAATAAATTAGTAAACTTTAAAGTTGTTGAGAATGTGGCTTTAAATCCATCTTACAATGTCATTATAGCTTTAGAATGGTTTTTGAATTATAAAGGAGCTTAAAATTCATAAGAAGAGGAAGTAACAGTACAGGAAGATGGAATTTGTGTACATGTTCCATTGCATGTAAGGATGAGTGTTGCATGGGCTGAAGAAGTGTGGTATGATACAGAAGGAGAATATTTTGATGACATCCAAGGATTATATGCCCTGAATAAAATTTCTAACATTGAGAAGGCTTTTGAACCAAATTCAGAGGGTGAAATATTAGTTAAAACTGATTCTACAACTGAAATTTCAGACAGTGTTACAAAAGTATGGATACATGGATTACCAGAATCTAGAACAAGAAAATTACACTATGCAAGAAGAGTACCAATGTGGGTGATTACATTAGATGTTGATGATTCCACAAATGATATTTTTCGGATGAAAAAAGACAAATTTGAGGAAGAATATAGATACTATTCTGCCAAAGAAGAAATCAAAGAAATGCCCATAAAAAGGGTATATAGATTAAGCCATAGAGTTTCCCACCAAAATTTTCCTAATTACTCAGGGTTTAGAGACTTAGAGGATATTTTAGAAAAAATAGAATGAATATTCCCGAATGAAAAAAAATAATGGAAGCTTAGGATGACACCCTGATAATTAATGTTTCAGGATGGTGGGCAACTCACAAACCTAACATATCTCATTGGAATTTGTTAACCAAATTGCTCAAAACAATATTTATTGAGACTGAAGGCTATTATGCAGAAATACCTAAATATATTGGTGAAATGTATCCTCAAAAACACATACAAATTTGTGAAATAATTGGAAAATATACAGATAACATTCTCCCTTTCTATGGACATAACTATTCATATGGACACTAAGACCCATACCATGGTCATGGTACATGCATCAGGAACTCCGATGTGAGACAATAAATTTAGACCAAATCGTAAAAGAATTTTGTCATACATTTAACTTCTGGGATGCATATCTTAACATCTTATGGGAACTATTGAATATTAGGAAATTTCTATTCCTAACCTTGGAAGAGACCACAAAACAATGCTCACAGAAAGCACAAGAAAATAAATAACCACTAAGGAAAGAAAATTTTAACAAAAATCTAGAAATGGTGTATTGTTGTGCAGTAGAAAAGTAGGAGAGAGATGAAAGTATTGAAAATATAATATATAAAACAATTGAAGGAGAAAGGGAAGTAGTGGAGACCAAGACAAAATAAGACAAGTATTATTACCAGTATTTAAAAATATGAATTGAAAATATTGGCACTAATGGAGATAAAAAACTTGTCAAGATAGGAGACTACTGGTCAGAAGAAGAAGTGGCCAAGGTAACAGAACTTCTTCAAGAATTCCAAGACATATTTCCCAAGGATTTTAAGGTGATAAGTGGTATAAACTAAGAATTGGGAACCATGAAGATACAAATCAAGGAAGGATTCAAACCCTTGAAAAAGAGGCCATATAGGTAAAATCCTAACCTAAAAGTGAAAGTGAAGACTGAAATAGATAAAATGTTAAATGTTGGAATTATAAAACTTGTTGAAGACTCAGACTTGATAAGTCCAATGGTGATTCAAAACAAGAATACTAGAGAGGTTAATAAATCATGTGTACATGACCCATTCCTGACATCGTTTATAGAAGAAGTGTTGGAAAATATTGCAGATAGAGAAGTATATTCTTTCACTGATGGTTTCATTAGTTACCATCAGGTTCAAATTACCCTAGAAGACCAACCAAATACTACTTTTTCTATGGAATCGGGTTCATTCATGTATATTGTTATGTCATTTAGACTTAAGAATGCACCAACATTTTTTAGTAGAATTATGATTAATGCATTCAAATAATTCATCTATGACTTATTGGAGATATACCTTGATAATTGGACAGTCTATGAAATGCTAAAAAATCATATTCAGGTATTGAGATTAATGTTTCAGAGATGTAGAGCATTGCAGATATCTCTTAATTTGAAGAAATGTATATTTTTAACCCATTTTGGAACATTGTTGGGGCATATGATTTATAAAGAAGGATTATTAATCAATCTAGTAAAGACTTCAGCGATTATCAATTTATCTCTCCCTAAAACACAAAAAATATGTTTGAAAAATTCTTGGATATATTGGACATCATATTAAATTCATAAGAAATTATGTAGAGATAAGTTCACCTCTGGAGGAGCTACTAAAGAAAAGAACAAAAAAAATATAATAGACTATACAATGCGCGAATGCCTTTGAAGTGTTAAAAGATAAGATATTGCATGCACCGATCCTAATATTTCTAGACTGAAAAATTCTATTCCATGTCCACGTAGATGCATCCAAAATTGCCATTAGATCAGTCTTGACACAACCCAGAGAGAAAATGGATCATCCAATGGCATTTGCAGACAGAAAGTTAGCCAAAGCTAAAAGTAACTACTCAACTATAGAAAGAGAAGCATTTAGTATAGTCTATACATTGCAAAAATATAAATAATATTTATTGGCTAATTTATTTGTTTTCTATATAGATCATGATCCATTAAAATATCTATTAAATAAGTCAGTTCTGCAAGGAAGGATATATTGATGGCTGATGCTTTTTCAAAATTTTGACTTTACCATTGTGGAAAAAATAGGAAGATTAAATAATGGACCAGACTTCTTGTCAAGGATAGAAATGGGATAATATGAGGTACCAATAGATGATGATTTCCCTAGTATGCACCTATTTAGAGTAGAAGTAATTCCTAAAGAATTCGATGAGATAGCACAATTATTGTCCACGAGAGAATTCCCTGGTGAGTATAACAAACAACAAAAGAAGATTATAATTGGTTTGGAATTTCCCTTTACATTGATTTAGGGACATTTATATAAGAAATGACAAGATGATATCCTAAGAAGGGTGGCTCTTGAACATGAATGCAAAAAAATATTAGCAAAAGCACATGAAGGTGTAGCTTGAGGACATAGTGAAGGAGATCAAACAACTAGGCAAGTGATGATGGCTAGGTTTTAGTGGCATACGATTTTTAAATATGCACACAAATAAGTGAGGGATCTTGATATTTTACAATGGGTGGGAAAACCTAATTCCTGAGATGATATTCCATTAAAACCAGTTTTAGCATTGACACCATTTGAAAACTGGTATATCAACTTCATTGGAAAAATTAAACCGGCCACAAGACATCCTTAGGAAAGGTTCATAATAATTGGGACATAATATTTAACAAGATGGGTGGAAGTTATCCCAACTAATTATTATAATGCTAAGAGTTCTACTAGATTCATCTATGAAAATATTTTTACGTGGTTTGGATGTCCTTTGAGTATTACAACTGATCAAGGAAAACATTTTGTAAATGATACTATAAAATAATTATTAAGAAGCTTCATGATCAACCATAATGAAGTACACCTTACCATCCATAAGAAAATGGGATATTCAAAGCATTCAAAAAGTTATAGGAGAAGGTGCTTATGAAGCTATGTTCATTACAAAAGTGGATTGGGATTTGAAGATACTTGCAGCCTTATGGGCTTACCCTACCATATACAAAAGGTTAACAAAATACTCTCCTTTCATATTGGTCTATAGACTTGAATTTTTGGACCCCCTATATTTTTTACTCCAAATTTTAAGGGCGGCATTAACATTTAGAATGAATGAAGATGTTTCACTTCATGAAATATTGGTTGAACTAGAAAAATTGTATGAGAAGAGGTTTCTAGAAGCATACAACCAAACCCAAGAAAAGAGAAGATAGAAATCTTGGAATGAATGCCACATCAAAAGAAAAGAGTTTGGCATTGGGGATGAGGTTTTTCTCTATGAAATAAAATGGAAACATCAAGGAAAACTAAAGGTGAGATGGTAAGTACCTTATATTATTAAATACATATTATACTCATGAGAAAAAAATATTCAAACACTACAATTGAAATAACTATCAGGCTATATGAATGGTGCAAGACTAAAAAGATATAATACTTACAACTTTTTTTTAAAAAGCAAAAGAGAAAGGAAAAAGAGAAAAATAAAATAAAAATAGAAGTAAAAATCTAGCCTATCTGAAAACTGGTAATTCGGTGGATAGGAAAAGGGGTAGGATGAAAACCTGCAAGGGCATCCTTACTCTAATAAATATAAGAAAGAAGGAAGAACCACAGAGGGATCACACCCGTGCAATAAAGAAAAACAAAAAAAAAGAAGAACTATAGAGGAAGGAGACTCGCATAATAATGTAAACAAAAAGATGCGGTATAAGGAAATTTGAAAAGAAAAGGAATGAAGAAATTCCATGGAATGAATGAATGAGAGGTTAGATAACCATGAGATGAAGAAAACCACAACATAAGAAAAAACCACCGAATGAAGGAAAATACGCTGAACACGAAAAATACACAGAATGGAAGAAAATAAGCATAACATGGAAAATATGTGAAATAAAGAACAAAATTCGTGGAAAAAAGAAAAATTTATCATGCTAAAAATGTAATAAATACAGTACGTACAAGGAGGAAGGATATAAAAGGCATCGACTTACAACAAACTAATACACAAAAATCTAAAGCAAAGAAAAAAAATATTCACAAGTGAAGTGTAAATAAGAGAGCTAGGGAAAACTAGGGAAAATTGAGAAGAAACCATAGATACTCCAATTGAGGTTACACAAGACAAGCTCCCATAACCTTTTTTTCACAAGCGGTCACTCAAATCAAACAAGGATGATCCTGAGGGAGCTTTCTTGCATATCCCTTTCAAATTTTCCCATACATGAAATTTACAAAAATACATTCACTCTCAGATAGTCGAATATGACCATATACGACTATAAGTAGATAGAGAATTACTCTTAGAAGAAAACCTAATACAAATGAACTAGTGTCTAATAAGACTACTAAAGTGATCAATGAATTGAAGATTGATGTATGGTGTAGAATTCCCTATTTTACTAGGGCTAGCCACATAATTTGAATTCTTGTGAGCCGGCTATATAACCAGATTTTTTATTGGCATCAACTGTACCCTATTAACACATAGATCATGGCTAGGGTTACAGGATTATGGGCATAAGGATGATCAGTGATTAGAAAGAGGAATATATCAATGAAAGACATGACGTAGGTGATGGGAGTGACAAAGACAAAGCACAAGGTACACATAGAGGATATAAAAAATCATGCATTAAGGTATGTCGTTAAAGCTATATGCTTAAAATTTTATCATACTAATCGAGAAGATGGCGACCACAGGATTAGTGCACAAATAGCCTTAGATATGGTAAATTCCCATTCATAGCATAACCTAGCTGAATTTCACACCTCATAATTTCATGAAATGTTAGGAAAATAAAATAAGGAAAACATAACTTTTGTTATGGGTTCATATTGATATACCTAGTTATGTACTTTACAAAAACCCTTCCCCATGAATCAGAATTGGTGGAATGGAAGTTAGATGCAACAGTGGCTGAGAAAATTTGGGTTCATTTGAATATTTTAGATGCAATCACCCAAATTACTTATTTATTAGGATGGGTAAAGAGAATAAGGTAGATAATTGGAAAAAGGTCTCGTATTTCAAAACAAATTGGGGAAAAATATGATCAGGAGGTAATTTTTATCACAGAAATTGATTATACCTTCCTAAGGAATATAATTCCACGTACATCCCACATACCCCCACTGCCATATGAAGCTTTTGATGACTTAGTAACTACCTCAATGGAAGAAATCAGAAATTACCCTATGGACCCTAGGAAACCAAAACATCTAAATTTTGATCAAGTCATTGAAGAAACATTTGAAGAGTATAGGAAAATGTACCTAGACCAATATGGAAAAATAGAATCAAGAAAAGGATTTCATAAAACATACAAAATCAAAAAATTCCCTAATAATTTAGCACCTACCACCAAACACCAAAAAACATTAGCAGCCAAAGCAAAACTAAAAGAAGATCAAGTCAGTGAAAAAGAAGAAGATGCGGAAGATTATGAGAGATAGAAGAGATTTCTGAGTCAAAAGAGGAGAAAACTCCATCTCCCCCACCATCATAAGAACATATACGGCCCCAATTTTTAGAAGAGGCATAACCATGGATAGAAACAAATTTGATGAAGATGGCCCATGGGTATTATAAGAAATGTTTATCTCTTGGCGTTATATCATAAGTAGCTCAAGAATATGAAGCTAATACAACAAGGGAAAAATGGATATAGCATAAGCCATAAACTACTACTTGGAAAAAATTGGTTTGGAAATAAAATATATCATTCACTTACTTCTACTGGAATTGGTCAAGGAAATCCAAGAACAAGTAGAAGTTGAAGAAACAAGCCACCTGTAATCTCTTCAACAAGAACACACAGAGCTTAAACACAAGAAGAAAAATACTACTGCAAATCAAAACTAAATTAAATAAGTGGAGGAACTAATTGGATTACTCATTAAAGCAAGGAAATAAATATAATAATAAGCCACAAAGTTCACAACTCAAAAATTATAAGTCAGAAAGGTAGATATTGAGGAAGAGATAAGGAAATGCCTATTAGTAGAACAACAGAAATCCGTAGAAGTGGGTAGTCAAAAGAAAATAAAATTAGAAAAATAGAGAGAACAAGAATAAAAATAGAAGGAAATTGAGGAAGCTAAAAATATATTTGATGAAGCACAAAAGGATTTGGATGATATAGAAAGGAATCAGAATGAAGAAGTAGAGAATAAAAATAAAGAACAAGAGGAACAGGAAAGACATTAGAAGAAAGAAGAGGAGAAAAAGGAGAAAGAAAAGGAAGAGAGAAAAAAATAAAATAAAGGGAAAGAAGAGAAAACCAATGAGGAGAAAAAAATGAGAAATAATAGAAAGAAAAGAAGGAAAAGGAGAAGAAAGCCAAGGAGGAGAAAGAAGAGGAAGAACAAAATTTGAAGGTGGAATAAGAAAATAAGGAGAAAGATGTAAATGAAAGAGGGTGAAAGAAGACAGAAAAGAGGGAAAAAGAAGAAAAAGAAAAGAAAAAACAACAAGAAGAAAATAAATAAAAATAAGAAAAAGAAAATAAGAAACATGAAAATATAGAACAAGAAAAGAGGGCACAAGAACAAAAGGAGAAACAAGAACATGCAGAACTCAAGAAGGCACAAGAATAGAAAATGGTACCATCAACACCATCCACAAGTATGCAACCAACACAAGCACAAGCACCTAGAGACTCTCTGGAAAAAATCAAACAAGCACTGCAACAAAGGAAAAAGGAGAAATAAATACAGTTGTAGTAAGTGGTAATGTTAAAAACCACAAAGGGATATAAGGTACATTTGGATAAAAAAATCCCCCTTAAAAAAAACAACTTGTAGCCAAGTGCTAGAACAAAGTTCCAAACAAGGTTGGATACATCGTTGTGTTGAGATACATGAGGCAATGAAAATTATATTATCATCTATTCAAATAGCAAAGCCACGTATCATTACCAAATCCAATATATAAATAGAGGTGAAAATAGAAAAAGTAGTAGAAGAGATATTGAAAGAAGATACAATTAATTTGGAGGCGAAGAAGAATAAAGTCCATGAGAATGTCAGCTATATGCAAGTTGTAATAATTAAATTGGAAACAAAATGGAATAATGTCACAACATACTATACTTACACTATAGGATGGCCTAGTGAGACATAGAAGGAAAACCCTAAGCTTGAAAAATTAGAGAAACAGTTTCATGAAGCCTTAACAAAATATGACATCGGTCAAGACAAGGATGGAGCTCAAAGATAGCAGCTTGTTGAGCTAATAGAGCAATACTAGAATAAGAAAAGAATGTAGACAAAAAATAATAATTTATGTAGGAATGTAGCTACACATTATACAGAGCTCTAATTAGAATGCAACAAGAGCTTACAATTTCTCAGAAAAAAATGGAATCAAGTGCAAGAAAATTCAACACCATTTGACATTATTCAATTGATCCAAGAGAACTCACAACTATAAGAGTGGTTAAAGCAAATAGATGCACATATAGAGTTGTGCTAAATTTTTGAGAAGAACAATATGCCAAAAATCACTAAGTATGTCACCAAGCTCCACCATGAAGAAGAGTAAGATGTGGGGTGTCCCAAAAACCCAGTCGGGCAAGTCGAGTGAAGGAACTTTTCTTTATGCCAAATTCTTAAGTTATTGGGGGTTGATGCATTTACCCTCCACATTTTTCGTCCCATAATTCCAGTCAGGAAAGTCAAGTGAGGTAACCTTTAATTAATTCAGACGTCTAAGTTCCAGGGATTGATGCCTAGACAGTAATTTTTGGAGAAAAAATTATAGAAAAGGATAGGTTTCTCCATCATTTTTTGTCTCAACAAAGAGACAATGTTTAAGTTAGGGGATGATGTTGATAGGGTTCTTCATAAAATTTTGAATAATCCATGGACATCAAGAAGAAGTTTTCAAAGCCTAGAAGAAGTCACGGAGGATTAGAGAAAGTCACAAATAAAAGGAAGAAGCTACGAATAAAAGGATGAAACTGTGTATAAAAGGAAAAAGCCATGGTATACTAGAAAATCTACTGGAGACTAATGAAAGTCTTGATAGACCGTAGGAAGCTAACACAAAACCACACAACAAAGCTGAAATAGAATAGAAGTCGATAGAGGTGTGATCAAAAGGAAGTTGTAGTCACAAAATAACACACTTACTACTACATTTATACTGCCAAATATGTTATTTTATTTATGGATATCATGTAATAAAAGTATTCACTAATGACATATCCCCTTTTCTTGTCATCAATTAGTCGGTCATCATCATCATTTGTCTTTCACAATCATCAATTTTTTACATAATTCTAGTCATCTCTCAGGGAGTATCAAATTTTTTTATTTAGTCATTTGTCATCTCTATTCCTTGCCTAGGGAAATTAAGGCAGTAATATGGCACCCATGGGTTCCTCGGTCCTTAACTTTAGGTGCCCTAGTCCCCATAAAACTTGGGTCTAATTTACTTATTCAAGGTCAGTCTTTATCATTCTCCCTCTCATTCACCTAGGTACTAGTCAGCATTTGAGGTCATTAGTGTCAAAATTTTAAAAAGAGATCCCTATATAAACATAGCATACTCACTATCTTAGGGGATGATTATCTATTATCAAGAGCTAGCTATCTACTAAGGCAAAGGAATACATTTGGGCATCATTTACATTTGTATCACACAAGCATAGGGGAAAAGAGTTGTATTCATTCTATTTCATCCACCATTTACATTTTTACATCTAGTTATTTCCCCCTACTTATGCATCATTGATGATAGGGAACCCTACGCACAATTGCACACATAAGCACACAGAACTAAATTGGGTCTAGAATTTAGTTCAGTACTTAGTTATAATTCCACCATTGTTGTAGCTAAGGTTATTCTGACCCCTTCATTTTCATCTTTAATTTTTTGGGGATTTTATGCTTTGTATGGGATTTTACTAGTAGATCTTTATCACTAACTTACAGGGACATAAGAAAATCCATCGTGACATCTACATGACAAAGACTAAGATATTGTAAATATCTAGTGACACTGTCAGAGCTAGACCATGAGAATATTTGTAGTTCAGAGTGCCTAGACTATAGACTAGGGTTCCCATAGGTGTCCCAGTCCTCTCCTAGGTTCCCTTGTCCAGTCGGATCTCCAGTTTCTGTAATTTCTTGGGTAGCACCTTCACATCCTACCCTGTCCGCACATCATCCTGTTCAAGTCCAACACACAAAAAGGTAATTTATTTTTAGGTTAGTACCCTATCACTCCTATTTACATTATTTCAATTCATTTAAATATCAATTGAGATTATTTAGCATTTATATTTTAGTTTCTACCATTTATTCCATTTTTATTACTATTTTAGATTAACTATAGAATAACATTAATATTCCACATTTTAGTTAATCATTTTTGGTGAATCCGTACTTTCAAATATACTTCCCTAGGATCCAATCAAATCCCAATGGCTAAGGTTGGTTCATATTCTTCGCCCATCATGTCTCACTTTAGTGTTAACCCTATCTATGATGAGGATACCATCATTGAGCTTAAGGCTCTATATAGTACTCTTGTTACCACACCGGATCATATCAAATAACAACTTCTAGATGGCCAACCATATGTGCCTACTCATTTTGAAGATTATCTTAAAGGCATTAGCATTATTGAGGATTCCATAGCCTTCACTCATTGTACACCATGTTATACGGCTTCTTGTGATCCTCCTTTCGATCTTTCACAAGAAAATTTAGTTGATTCTCTTATTGATTACTTTCTTGGTATTGATAGTCACTCACATGTGCATACTGATTCCCCTTCTACTCCGGCCATTTATATAGGTCCATCTCATGATTCTACCCCTTTCAAAATTTCTTCTCATGATATATCTCATACTAGTTTCCATGCTCCTTCACATTATGTTGATGATCCTATTTATAGAATTCTTAGAAAAATTCTTATATCTGAGTCTCTATATGATGAAGATAAGGCGGTTAACATTCATGGTTCCCCTTATTTCCATACTGTTGACTATGACTCACCTACTCCATTGTTTTCTTCTCCTGAGATTGCATCTAGCACTATCCATGAGTCACCAAAATCTATCACTTCTTCTTCTCATATTATTTCATCTCCTCTTGTTACATCACCTACGTCTCGTACTCCATATTCCCCTATAGATGTGTCTCCATTGGTTTTTTCATCTACTCAGGATGTTTTTGATGTTATTCCTACCATAGCTATGGATATTCCATCTATATCTCCTACTATATCTTCCTCGGTGCCTACTAATAACATGCCCTTAGCATCAAAATCTCCTTCATCACCTTTGGATATTCCTATGACTAATCAAAATGATAAATTATAACCACTTAATACACTATTTTCATCTCCCACTATTCATTTACAAGATATCATCTCTCTCATGCATGTCATAGGTCAGTTACAATCTCAGGTACAATCAATCACTTTAGAAACTAGGGCTTATTACGCTTCCATTGATAATAATTCATTACATTGTAACCCTATCCCTAAGAATATTCATAATTCTGCATTCCCTCATAGCTTTATCATGCCTATTTTCCCATATTTTGATGGTACTAGTGACCCTCATGCTCATCTTATACATTATCATATGGCTATGGCCTCTCATTCTAATGATCACTTATTACTTAAGGACTTTAACTACAATCTTATTGATGAAGTGTTAAAATGGTACACTCATCTCCCCTTTAGGTCTATAGTACTTTCTATGACATGGAGGATGCTTTACTCCATCATTTTATAATCAAAAACGACCCTAAGGTTACTTATGACCACTTACCTACTCTACATCAGGGCTCCTATAAACCTACTAAGGAATATATTTTATGATTCAATACTTGTATGCATCAGTTAGTATTCCAACCTAAAGATCTTGAGAATCAATTCATCTTCGATCGTGATCTAATTCCTCCACTCGAGAAAAGATTACAATATAATACATGTGAGTCTTTCATTCTTCTATGTTAAAAATTTATCAACCTAGAACAAGATATTCTCTCAACACACATCATAGATCCTTCACACACCTCTCTAGCTATTGCCTTGTCTAGTTCTCTATCGTTACCCTTGGTTGATCATCCTACACAATCTCCACCTTTTCCTCATAAGAAAATAAAAATAGCTCAATCCACTCAACCACAAAGCATACTCCTCCATCTCTGCGTCAGGCTACTACTCCTACCACTCCAACTAGGTTGCGGGATCCTTTACATTTCTCTCATCACACTCAACCAGATGATGTGATGTTTGTTTTACTTACTGAGTGATTAATTCATCTACCATCCATCCAACATCATCGGAAACACCAATTACAACAACAACATGACCAACCTTGTTATAACTATCATTGCATAAATGGCCATAGGGATAGTGATTGTCTTTCCCTTCATGATCAATTGCAACAACTAAAGGATAAGGGCATCATCTCCTTTGGCTCTCACTCACATGAGTGATCCATCTCTCCTCTACCCTGTCATAGGATTTCTACTACAGTTTTTTTATCTCCTACATCTGGTGCTTAGGCCATGGTAAGTTCACCATAGTTTGTTACTCATGTGCACTCTCCACCACATACATATATAGTTGCATCATTAGATCCACTTCATACATCTCATTCATCATATTCATTCCACCCATCACATCACGCTTCTCCTCTACATTGGTTTTCACAACACTCTATTCTTGCACATCCCACTGCAACTCCATATGACATTCGGTTTGGTTCATACACTCATGTTTCCATCCCACATGCTTCCACCACTTCGTGTTTTATTCATCTTTAGTAGGTGATTACTATCACCTTAAACCTAATGACTATTGAGATTTTTTCTTTAATAACCTTTTATCACATGCTTTTTCATTCATCTAGTACACTAAATAATTTTCTGTTGGTGAACTCTTGCTTTCCATAGTTCATCCTTGACTATTGAGGGATTATAACTAAATGAACCTAATCATCCATACACTGGGGGGAATTGTTACTTTTCCCCCCATATTCATCCCACTAACATATTATAATTACATTACATTATTATGACACATATTCATCACAACACCTTAGTTCGATAATCATACATCATCACTTTTTACATTCACATTCCTATCATCGTCATGATAACTACATGTTACAAATTCCATTTAATAAAAATTTCATCACCAACCATGCATGTTCTTGTCATCATTAGATAAATATTACATCGATCAACATTAATAACAAAAACATCACATAAATACCAATAATAATTACAACATCAATACAAGACAAAATTAGATCATAGCATGTAAATCACACATGTCCATACATGTGTAGAAAATACAACCATCATTAGGGGGAAACTACCCTACATCATATAAAATAATGATAATCAAACCTCATTATCACTATTGCTCTTAGGTACTACGAGAGCCCTAGAACTAGATGCCTCACCACTCACTCTATGTTGTTGTTCATGGCCCCGATATCTCTTCACTTTCCTACATAATAAGGTGTTATATGTAGCGTTCTCTGTAAACTACCACTACAAATCCATAAATCACACAAACAAATTTGGTGCTAAAGAACCACCACCCAATGCCTCATGGGCTCATCGAGTCTCCTCTCACACCTCATCCCTCGCTGATAGCAATATAGTACATGTGGTTGTTGTTATAGCCACTGGCTCAAAAAAATGGGTATGCTCAGCCACGATCTCATCTACTCACTCAAGTATGCATCCACTAATAAGATCAATCAGCACATTCCACGTGAAGGTTTAGATGGATGTGTCAACTATCAGGGACCAATACGCATCACCTAAGAAATAAATAACACAACACATTAGATAACCATTACTAAATCATAAACCGATAACAAAACACACAAAATGTACATATAGAGATACTTACGCTCTGCTATAGCTACTTTCACATCATCAAGGGCATGTGCTTCCCCCTTTCCTCCTCCTCCTACATGTGTTAACCTCGTAGGACCTGTAAATTTTGGGAACAATAATACCCATCATTGTGCCACCAACCATGTGTGGTACTCCTCTGTGTAACCCACATCATTTATATCTACCAACTCTATTGTCTCATCTACCTCGTCTAGACCCCGGGGGTGATAGATAGTATTTTGTGGGCCTTTGTCTAGCTACGGCCATCCTTGGTACCCTAATATCTCTCAACCATATATATGGCTCTAGGGGCACATCCTGATCCATACCAAACTGATGTGATACCCTCTCCACCTAGAACTTATCTGCCACACCTAGGAATCTATCATCTAACCACATAGTTCTATAAATACACCACAACTCTACATCATCCTAGGACCATCCTTCATAATCATGGTATGGCCTCCATTTATCTACCTTGGGCCCCATCCATTTTATTAGTTCCCTGTAGGTATCAGTATCCATCCTACGCCCATGAATATTGACCTACCTCCTCACATATATCTTGGGTCTAGCCCACTCTTCTCGTGGACCCCCAAATATCCTCAACACTACTACGTGTTCATATTCCCACATGTGTAACAATGTAGTATCTCCTACCCCCCCTCCATGTTCATCATGAGTAAATTGGTAGAGATATTTTTATAGGTGGGCCAACACACATATGTCCCATGTGTATCTAGTACTCTCCGCCTCTATACAATGGCATATATTATGCATCTTATACAAGATGCCTACACTACCTCCCTCCACCACTATAGATGAATCAATAAAAAACACTATTAACTTTCGCAAGCATGGAACACTAGACCTTTGGATAACATCTAGATTGATATGGGCCTCGGCAGGTACTCGAGTCCCCATAAAATATCATCGAGTGTCCCGTATCTTCCTCTGCATATTATCCACTAGCATCACATGTACCCTCTCACCAATAACAAGCAACTAAAATTTATGATACACATCCTCCAGCATAACAGTCATCTCCCCTGTAGGAAACCAAAATGTAAGTGTATTTGCATACCATCTACTACATAGTGTAGTCAACATAGAAATATTATGGGGAACATCCCCCATCTATGCTATATGTTGTAGGTTGACACATTCCATAACATCCCAATCATCATATAAATTGCCCAATATAAGTAACATACTCAAATGACTCCCACCACAAAACTCCCTTGAGTGAATATCTCTCTACACGACACAAAATGATAACAAGTGTTACGTTAGAAAACATTCTAAGTACACATACACTTTTTAATGACATTCATCTACATTACAAATCTCATTTTTCATCATTCTAGACCAAATGCACACATTATGGACTAGGGCACCCAGATGCAGGACTGGGGCACCTAGGAGTAGGAAACTATGGTCTAGACCTGGGGGCTCCTATCCTAAGGGTCACTAGCACCCTCACCGCTATTGTCTAGGTCTAAAACATTGAGAAAATTCAAATTTTCAAATTTACAAAAATTCATTGAAAATGAATATTACACCATACATTTTGTGAAAAACAATGCACTTACCAACTCTGCAGTTGTGCATGACATTATGGCAGAGCCACCCTCTCAAACTAGTCAGGATGTGTTGCTCTCACTTGCGGCATCTTTTGTAACATTCCCATTTTAAGACTTTAGAAAGAAGGGGATTTTTTTTTAAATTAATGTTCTATGTTCTAAATAATCATAATTTATAGCACACATCCTATGCCAATCGATCTCATAACAGAGAACCATACGCAACTGTAATGACTTAGTGAAACACCAATCTCTCATTTCATGACTCGGTATAATACCGATCTCTCATGTTAACTCAATGAATTATATACTAGGTATACTTGGTTCTCATACCCTTTTGGGGCATTAAGTGTTCTTTTTAAGAGGCCTATCTGAATATTTATTACCAATATTCATCTGAAATATTGCTTCTTAAAACTAGGTGACATAGAACAACACAACCAGTAGCTTGCTATACTTTGGCCAAATATTTACAACATATTGTTCATGTTAATATTCCTAGATGGCATACTCGTCAAATGGAATACTTCGTTCACCCCACTTCATTTGATATCTAGAATGGTTTTCACTAACTCCTATTAGTCCACTTGTTCAAGTTTTAACCCTAACCAAGGTTAACAACATAGTCTAGTGTAGAAAGCTACTCGCGGTGACTAAGGGTCATAGACATACTCAATCGACCTAAGGCGATTGTGTGTGTCTAGTTATCCTAAGTCTTCGTGAGTTTCCCCTGACACTAGATCATACTTCCAACCTAACCTAGGGTATAAATAAGATCAAGTCAAATTTTATGTATATCTAAATGATTCAAATCTGAAGGGTTTTGCAACATAGTAACCTCATGAAGAACCAAGTCTTTATGGAGGTACAATGTTGTAGTTGGCATGTGCCAAAATCTGACAGAGTCATCCCATCTGGATGTATAGACCTAAGAAAGAAGTTAATTACTTAATTATTTTCCTTAATTAAAGTCTAATTATAACAACCATGTTACATCCCTAGTTTCATTAACCATTAGGGTTGCAAGTAGTAAAGGAATTGTAATTTATATGTAGATACATTGAATATTTTCTTTTCATTCATTAACTTCCTAATTTAAGATTATCTTTTACTCGAATAGAATCAACATACTAAAAATGTAGTTCACTTATTAACTTAACCATGAATTAGCTTGTTTCAGTTATGAATCATATTCTTTTATAATAGAATTCATTAAAATGAAGTCTACTATAGTATATTTATATATTCCTTTCATTTGTTTAATTCAGATTAAGGTATTAATCAAGAGGAAGTACATATTCCTCTTTTCAAAATGACATTAGGTTTAATTCCAAAGGATTCTAAAACAAATTGATTATCATTGCAGAATAGTTGTCTTCTTTTTTCTTATTAAGAATTAGGGTTCATTTATAACCCCTTAACATTATACAAGTTATCATAATGGATTCGTTTATCCATTAGCATCATTTTAATAAACCATAGTGATTTAATTAAATGATCAACCATGAATGCCAACTTGATAAGTTGAATTAAATAAAATCGGTAGTTTATCTAGTACCATTACCACGTAGTTCATTTTATTTTAACCTGAAAGGGTTCATTTCAGATATATATGTAAGAGAATAGAGATAAGCTTATCATGTAAAATTCCCATTTTAAGACTTTATAAATAAGGGAAAAACAAAATTGTACAATGTTCTCTATTCTAAATAATCATAATCTAGAACACACATTTCATGCCAATCAATCTTATAACAGATAACCATAGACAACTGTAATGACTCAGTGAAACATCAATCTCTCATCTCATGACTCAGTTTCATACTAATCTCTCATGTTAACTCGATGTATTGTATACTAAGTATACTTGGTTCTCTTAGCCTTATTCAGGTATTGAAGTGTTTAGTTTAAGAGACCTATCTGAATATTTTTTACCAATATTCATCTGAAATCACATTTCTTAAACTAGGTGACATAGGACAAAGCAACTAGAAGCTTGCGATAATTTGGCCAAATATTATAACATATTGTTCATTTTTATATTCTTAGACGGCATAATCATCTAATGGAATACATCCTTCACCCCACTTCATCTATTATCTAGAAAGGTCTTCACTGACTCATGTCATTCTACTTGTTAAAGGTTTAACCCTAATCCAGGTTAGCAACATAGTTTGGTATTGAGAACCACTTGCAGTGACTAAGGGTACATAGACATAATCAATTGACCTAAGTTGATTGCATGTGTCCATTTATCCTAAGTTGTCATGAGTTACCCCTATACTAAATCATACTTATAACCTGACCTACAGTTTAACTAAGATCAAGTAAGAGTTTATGTAGATCTAGATGATCCAATTCTGAAGGGTGTTACAACATCTCAACTACAACATTGTATCCTCATGAAGATCCAAGTCTTCATGAAGGTACAGTACTGTAATTGGCATGTGCCAACATCAAACTGAATCACCCCATCTGGATGTACACACCCAAACAAGAGTTAATTACTTAATTATTTTTCCATAATTAAGGTCTAATTACAACATCCCTACTGAATCCCTAGTTTTTTTAATCATTAAAGTTGTTAGCCATAAATGAGCTGTTAATGTTTTACAGAAACATCAAGATTGCCTTTTTATTCATTAACTTCTTACTTTAGGGTTCAATTGATTAAAAAAAAAATAACAAATAGACAATAAGGTTTACTCATTTTACTCAGCCATTCCTAGTTTGATTAAGTTCCAAATCAGATTCCTTTATGTTAGACTTCATTGAGATGAAGTCTACTTATTAAATGTTCATTTTTACCTTTCACTCATCTTATATCAATGAAGGTATTGATCAAGAGGTACTTCATTATCCTCTTTCTTGTTAAGAATTAGGGTTCATTATAACCTTTTATATTATACAAGACATCATAAGTAATTTGTACTTCCATTAACACCATTCAATAAACCATAGTGACCTAGTTAATTGATCATCTAAGCATGCCAAGTTGATAATTTGCATTTTAATAAAGGGATAGTAAATCTAATTCCCTTACCACCTAACTCGTTTAAGTCAAATTGAAAAGGTTTCCATATGAAAATGATTATTAGAAAATAATGATAAGGTTAAAAATCCCTTCACAAAATTACAAATAGAATGACACATCAACTACAAGTAAACTCTCAATCCATTTCATTCATCAATGTGGAATTACACACTTTACAATCCAATCAGTTCAAATATCTTACATGTCAAACAACATCAATAAGCTCAAGTAATAAATACAACTTTTACTCTTACAAATACATTTCAATAATGCATCATATTTCCTCATAAAATATCATGTCTTTAGGTAATCATAAAATAACTTGTCTTCTTTTATCACTTACGAAGTCCATCAACAAAAATTACTAGCACGGGTCAGTTCATTGAACTAAGCATGATAAGCACTAAGCATTAAAATGATGTTCTTTCAACTAACTTTTTCATAAAAAGAACTCTTCTTTTATGAAATAGTAAAGCACTACAGATAGATACATCATAAAGGAATAAAAATCATACAATGAAGAACAAGGTGATCAACCACATTAACTTAAGTAAAGATCATGATATAATCAACACTATTTAACCAATTATTTCATAAGAAATTATGTTAGACAAGTAATATTCCATCCTAATTACTTATAAAATCCCTACCATAGATATTTATAAATAATTTCTTGAATTCCTTCTATCTAAATCAAGAAAGGTACCAATTCTTAACACTTCATGAAAAATAGAATTATTTTATAGAAGTAATGATCCACATTCCATCCTAATTTATATAAAGCCATACTCTTTCAATTTCTATGATAACATTGTTGTTGCAGACTCACAGCACCCCTTGATGCAGATTAGGCTTCTAGGTTGATGTTCAGGCATCTAGTGTGATTGCACAACATGGAATCCTCTCTCCAAGTGTGGGACTTGTAAAGATGAGAAAGGATTCTCCAGAGAAGGCTGGTTCCTATTCCTCTGTTCAGATGCACACAAAAAATGTAGAGGGTTTGTTAAAACCTAATCTAACTTATCAAGGAGACAGGGTAAGAAAATGCATAGAATAAAACCTAAACTACAAAGGTGATGCACCGAGGAATGTTAGACATTCGTTTTGCAAATTTAACACAGACCACATAGATGTAATACAAACACCATGCACAGGTAACCAAACTGCAATAAGAGATCAAAATGACACCAATGAGTACACGAGAGGGTTGAGAGTCAATCACAACACATATATTATTGCTCAAGAGTCGATATAGTACATTGCAGTGGCCAAGAGGCAAAAATACTGGCATTACAACCCATATGGGAGGTTTGAAAGCTCCACAAATTCTCTGGAAAGCGAGGGAATAAGGGAGGATGCAAAACAAAAAATTTCCGACCCCTTCAAGGAGCTCTTCTTTACCATTTATATCAAGAAATGAGAGAGGGAAAAGAGAGGAAATCCAGAATTTGCCCCAACCACTTCTTGGTAGCATTTAAAATCATCTCATTATGACAGAAGCGGCGGATCCTAGCAAAACGGTGGGCTGTCTAACACGAGCGGTGAGTTGTCTGCTACATTAAAGTTGGTTGTTAAAGCATTACTTTTGTCTATCACCACGCGTCAGAGACATTTTCTTAATTTTCTCCCTCTAAACTGCACAAAAATGTGAGATTGATCCCGGAATCATGTAGAGAATTTCAACAGCTTTCTGTTGATATAAAGAACATGCAAATCCGAGCTCTGGATCGAAAGATACGAAGGTCTAAAGATTTAGGGCACAAAACAAGCAAGAATAGGTTTTAAAATCTTTTCCCGCACTCTGCCATCTGGACGACATGTGGCAGGCTCTAGTTCGCTAAGCAATTTTCTCTCTCCACCTTTTTGTGGGCTTTTCTTGTGGGCCCTTTAAACTTGGACACGTGGCACTATTTCATTGGTTCGGATCAGTGCTCGAAAACTCACCCCTTTAACTTTTTAAACCTTTTTCCTTGGCGACACGTGTCATGTTGTGATTTGTCCACGGGCCTGCCAAATTTTCAGGTCCACCGCGTCTTTTTGTCCTGGATGTCCCAGTGCTTCACAGGACAGAATCCTCCGATCCGCCCGAAATGGGCTTCCTCGTCCCTTTTCTGCCTGTGACACGTGGCATGATCTGATTGGCTTTTGGCTCCTTTGGCTATCCGCATCCCGCGCGTCCCTTTGTCCCCCTTGTCCTTGTGCTGAAGTTTCCTGTTTCGGCCGAACTGGCTGGTTCGTATCGTTTGCGCACCCTTGTCCCTCTTGCTCCCGGTAAAGGACTTGGACAAATTTTCTTTCTTTCGGCTGATTCGGGCATTTCACATCCATTTGTCCCAGATGTCCCTTTTCTATTTGGGCCGCCTGGAGGCTTTTCAGCCGATCCATGCCTTCCGCGTATAATTGTTCCAACTGTCCCAAAGGCGGCCTTGAGCAGGACTTAGCCAATTTTACGATTTTCTCCTGAATCAATCTACTTGCTTGGAACTAAAAACTTTGATGCATGTTATCAAATTAACTCTGGGGGGTGAAATTTGGATAAAAAACATTTGGGATGAACCATCAACGTCCTCAAATAAGGGGTTTACCATTTAAGATATAACATCCAAATTCAAGCCAACTCTAGCCTAAGTTTTATGTTTGTCATCAACAGGTTTTGTAAAGTATAAATTCCATTTACATACACCTGAAAGGAGTCACATATCAAATTCATTACATCATTTCCAAGGCATTTGTGAAGAAGAAGAAAATAAAAGGATATATCCTCCAACTATCCACTCTATCATTTCCTTTAGCTAATACAACTGAACAGGTCAACTTCTTACATAGGAGTAATATTAATGAGAGAATGAAAAAATAGAGAGATAACAACTACAACTTCCTTTAGAGTTTGAAGATAATAATATTGCATTCCACAACTCATAGAAGAGAGAGAAAGGATTCAACCACAAAGATGAGAGAATATATCATTACCCTTTCCTAAGAAAAGAATTACATATCAGAATAAAAAAATTGATATAGATCTGATCAAGAGATCTTTTAACTCTTATCAAACATTGAGAACATAGAACTAATCAGTACTGGATTGAATATACTACTACAACATGCAAGTCAGATACTGAAGATGGATTTTTCTCAATGTATAAATAATAACAGCTACAATAGTGCACTGGCTATGACTAAAAGGAGATATTCAAATGAATTCAATTGGAAACACCATATGAAGTATCAAAAAATAATTGAACATTCCAATTCATCCAAAGTTATTAACTCTAGTCAATACATTCTTCTATTATTTCCATTCGAGATATAGAGACCTATAATTTATTCTTATGCATCCAAGAAAATGAATACAAGATTATAACCAAGCCAACCCATATTCCGAACTTCACAAGAATCAAAGGAAAAATCTTCAGGTAAAAAAGGGAAGGAACCTAACCCAGACTCAAACACAATGAAGAAAAGAAAAAGAGACATAACCCCAAGACATGTGCTCAAAATTGAGATCCAAAGGAGAAGAGTAAAACCAAAAGCATTCCAACTCATTTCCTTAAGATAATCAAAACTCAACTATTTCATAGTTCAACTTAGATATCCCATCTCTACAGTGTCATAAAAACATCAAACTAGAATGAAACAAACTAGTAAATCCAACCATATGAATTGATAAGGGTAACTCTTGAAGCACAAAACCTCATCCTAAAAAAGGATTTAGAGAACAATCGATAATTCTTTTCTCAACATGACAGTAGGAATTTATTAACCTTAGTTTCAAGAAGATTTTATCAAGGAAATTTGTTCAGACCCTAACACTAGTTTGGTCATTAACAAATATTTTCAAACATATGGTGAGAGAAACAAAAATGGTGCTATATAAGTGCAAGCATGACCTAAACATGTCTGATCAAAATATCACGTAGAGGAGAACAATTCTAAAACTTAATCCTTCTCAGCAGTGACTTCCATTAACTACTTTAGAATAGCCCAATAGGGGTTCTCATAAGTAAAGCATATCAGCTAAGTAGAAGTAACACATGAATATTATTATTTCCAAACAAGAAGGAAGCCCAAAATCATTGAGTCAGACTATATATTTTATTACAACTCAAATAGGAGCAACAAGATCTGAAAAAAACTCAAGATTCAACAGGAGATACATTTTTAATACCTTCTCCCAATAAAGGATAAACAAACCCAGATCAATCTTTTATCAAACAGTGTATTCCCTTAATCTGTTTTTCATAGACAACAAAGTTCACACAAATATTACAACATTCCAGTTCCAACAAGGTTAAAGGATGATCCACTCATATATTCAACAAGAAACAAACCCACATTTTTTTTATCAAACAGTGAATCTCGTTAGAATAATACTGTGAACAATTCAAGCATGAATGCAAAATAAAAATCACAAATAAAAACCCATTTGTTTCCAAGAGCAAATTTTTTTTATGAAGACATTTAGAAAAAGTTAGAACAACTTAATGGATAGAGTCTATCATGCCAGATAGAACTTATTATCAATTTACAGAAGATTTCCAGCTGAGTTCCCACAATACTTTATTTTTCCAAGTGACGTCCCCAACTCCAATATTCCTACTTCCTCTTATACTTCCACTGGATCAAAAATAGCTCAAGAATGCCAAGAATATCGAAGGGTTGAAAATATAAATTCATGTTTAAATAACTAAAACCTCCATGCAGATAAATAATTGTAAAGAACAAATGACCAAACAACCTCTCCAAAATCCACTTGCATCTCTTCCTAGGTAGTTTCTTTTCCATGACCAAGATCATTAAATTCAAGGACTGCCAACTTTCCCTCCTCTTTCTCTACACCACCGCCATCAAAACTTGGTGAAATCAAATTCAACTTTGCATGCATTTTAAATTTAGTTATGATGCCAACTAGACATCCCACTAACTCCCCATACCTCTTCCAAAACTGACAGCTCATAGTTTATTAAATTCAAAATCAAATCTCATTAATGCCTTAGAAACCGACGTCACCTCCCTTTTCACTTGCCAAGTAGTTCATAGGTAGCACCCTTAGCTTAGTATTATATTATGTTAGATTACATTAGGTTAGAAATCAACCTTAGTCTTTAGGTAATTAGTATTTACTTTAGGTTAGTTCAAAAATCCACAACTATAAAGCATACCAACTTAGGTTAGGGTGTCACCTTAGAAGTTTAGTAATAGGTCCTAGTTAGGTCTTAGCTACCTTAGGTTAAAATCCAAATAGGATAGGACTGTACAACTTAGGTTAAGGTATTTACCTTAATAGTCTCGTAATAGGTCCTTAATCCTCTTATGCTATTCAACGTCTTAAAAATATTTATCAAGAATGTCCAAGCTCACCATTTAACTCATGATACAAAGAAAGGACACCAAAATAAGGGTTCTCATCATTATAACCAAAACAAGACTCAGTCCCACATTACCTTCTATTTTAAAATGCTAGGTTATCAAGATGATCAGATAAGAAGAACTAAAGCATACCTTGGATAAATGGAATTGATCCAAGGTTTGGTTGTTTACATATGCTAAGTATGAAAACAACAATACAAGTTCACAAGCTTTTAGTACACAGAGAAGAATGTCTTCATTTTCAAGTAAACAGAATCAGAGAAAAATGAATCTCTATACATTAGTAATTTATTCATTGCGAACATGATTTCCAACAGTCAAAAGAATACACCTTCCTAAGACAAATCACATGTCAACATTTGCAATGTCAAGAGAGAAAATAATCAAAGTAATATTTTTGTCAAAGATGTTACATATCACTACTATTCACATGATATGCAAAAATATGACACATCAAGTATATATAAACCCACAAAAATTTCCATTTATCAAGGCAGAATTCATACATTGCAAGTACAAATACTCCAGACATCTTTAGTGTCAAACAACATCAATAAGCTCCATTAGAATTATAAATTTCCTTTCCAACAATAAATTTTAATAATGAATCATATTTCCTCATAAAATATCCATTCTTTTGGTAAACAAAAGTAACATCATAAAAGGTCTTGTCTCCCTTTTACCACTTACGAAGTCCATCTACAAAAATTGCTAGTGTAGGTCAATTCAGTGAACTGAGCATGATAAGAACTAAGCATTAAAATGATGTTCTTTTAACTAACTGTTTCATAAAAATAACCCCACTTTTATGAAATAGTTAAAGCATTATAGAAAGACACATCATAAAGAAATAGAAGTCATAAGAGGGATAAACAAAGTGATAATCTGTACTCTAATTAAGAAAAGGCTAATATATAATCAATTTCAACTTCCAACTAATCATTTCATAGAAGATTTAAATCATTATTTCAGATAAATAATATTTCACCAAAATCACAATCTTCTTTTCATTTATAGATATTTATGATTTACTTCAAAATTAATTCCATCTAACCTAAGAAGATGCTAACTCTCATATCTCATAGGAATAGGACTACTTTAGATGGAATAATAATTCATATAACTCAAAATTAACTTACTTCATCCTAAAATATTAAATGCCAAGCTCAATTAAACTTTATGATAAAATTTAGGATGAACAAATAACACCTTAAAGTAAGATTTTCTTATTTAAGAAACTATATCCTAGTTTAAATTCAGGCTCTATCCTAAGTTTTAGGATCAGCCTCAATAGATTTGACAAGGATGAATTTAAATTAATATGCACATAGAACTATTAGCACATACCAACAGTTACCTCATTACCAAATTAATAGTCAAGGAGAAGAAAGAAGAGATTTATCAATCAACTACCCACCTTGCAACCCTTCAATGTAATACAAACCTAAACAAGTTTGCTCCCTCCACTGGAGTGATACAAGTGAGAGTTGAATGAAAAGAGAGAAAGAGAACAACCTTCATCTACCTTCAGAGTTAGAAGAGGGTAGTATTGTAAATACCTTAACTCCGAATAGAAGGAAAGGATAACAATGAATAAAGATAAGATAAGATTTCATTATTCCTTCCTTAAAAGAGGTACACTTACCGAGATATAAAAAAATCGAGACATATTTGATTTTCCAAAGCCAAGAAGACATTTAACTCCAATAACCAATGAAACACAATGAATTATTCAATATTAAAATTGATAACAATAATTGTAACATGAAATTCATAAACCAAAATTTATGTTTTCCCAACTTACAAATGATAACAGTAACTATAGCGCAAAAGCTACAAACTGAAAATGGTTTTTCCGAAGCTTAAAATAAATAACAGTATCCATAGTAAAAACAAAACCAACAACTGAAGATTATATTCTTTCCAAACATTAATAGCATCAGTTCTAGAAGTAACTCTAATTTCTCAAACAAAGAAGAGACAGAGAAACGTTTAATTAAATTACCCTTTTGTAGCCACGATTTTATTTTCAAAGAGACAACACACAAATCTTACCCATCCTTTGATGGCAAAACAAACAAGGAGAGAGCAAGACTTAATAGTCGAAGCTTTTATTCAAGACAACTCAGAACCACATACATCACAAGAATCAATTGAACATACTACTTGATCAGGAAGAATGAATCCAACCCAGATTCAACCACAAGGAGAAACAATGAAACAACAACACGACCACAGGTCTAGTGCTCAAATTTGAGCTCAAAATTAGTGATACACCAAAAAATGCTACAGTATATTTCCTTTAAGTGTTCATTCATTTAGTCAGAATCAAGTTACTCTACAGTTCAACCATAATTACCATGAGTTCCTATTAAAAAATTTGTTCTTATGATTTAAATAAAAAGAACCAGTCATACAAGGCAAGTTGATCCAAGAAAATAAACCTTGACCTTTCTTTTCCTTATACCAGAAAATATGTAATCGAATTCAATAAATCATTCAACAAATCACACAAGCAAGATTAACTATCATCCATGCTAAACATATAGATTGCATTTGAGGAGATTCATTCAACCCATTATTAGATAAGTTGCTATCAGTTCTAGCACATTTTAGCAGATGTACAAAATATTCAACATGATCTCAAGTTCAACAAAAGTTAAACATGTTTCCTACCTTTTTCCAACAAATAAAAAAATCCAAAACATATTTCCAACATAGTCATGAATCATACTATCCATTTTCAGTACAATCCAACAGGAGTTCTCAAGATTCAACAACATCTCCAGTCTAAACAGAGGTTTAAGCATGATTTGTTCATTTTTCCAACAAAGGAAAAAACCCAGAATTTATTTCTATCATATCAATGAATCCATATAGACAAAATTTAGAGAAAATAATTTTCAAAAGAAAGATAAAAAAACATAAAAACTCATTTGTTTCCCCAAGAACAGAGTTCCTTTAATGAAGACATTTATGAAAAAGTAGAACAACTTAATGGTTAGAGCCTATCATGCCTGATAGATATTCTTCTTGATTTGTAGATGATTCCCATCTAAGCCTTGATAGTCTCTTCTTTTCCAAGCAATTTCGACTACCCAAATATTTCCACTTCTTCTTATACTTCCACAAAGTCCAAAAATAGTTCAAGAATGCTAAAAATACAAATAAATAAAAAATAGAACTGTTGGTTCGAAGAACTAAAAACCCCATGCATGGAAAAAATGGAAATGAACTAAAGATCAAAAAACCTTTCAAAAATTTGCCATGAATTTTTCATAGGAGGTTTCTTAACCATAAACGAGATCAATTAATGTGAAGGACAATAAATTTCCCTCCTATTTATCCATGCCACCTCCATCCAAATTTGGTGAGAATTTAATTCAAAATTTGCATTAAATTTCTAATTAGTGATGATTCCAACTAGGCATCTACTAAACTCCCAATTCCTCTGCCAAAATTAGGAGTCTATCGCATTTAAACCAAAATAAATTCCAATTAATTCCTTGAAAATTGATGCCACCGACCTTACCATTTACCAAGTAGTCCATAGGTACCTCCTTAGGTTAGCAATAGTTTAGGTTATATTTTTATTAGGTTAGAAATCAACCTTATTTCCTATGTAGGTATTATTTACATTAGGTTATTATCCAAACTTAGTGTAGAACCTTAGTAATTTACTATTAGGTCTATGATTCTTATATGCTATATAGTATTTAAATAATTAACAAGAAGGCCCATGCCTATTACCCTAAATCCTATTTCCAGTCAAGGATCCCTAAGAAGAATTATTCATCATTGTAAACAAAACAAGTCATAGTCAAGCTTCACCTTCCATTTATGAATGTCAAGACAACAAGGTGAGCAAGTGAGAAGAACTAAGGCATACCTTGGATCAATGGAATTGATCCAAGTTTTTTTTGTTTTCACAAGATAAATTAAGTCTACCCAATACAAGTTCATCACCTTTTTAAAAGTGAATTTAAGTTGTTAAAAGAGATGAATGGCCTTATTTTCAAGTAAGCTAAAATCACAACCAAAATTATTCTTTTCACAAATAAATAATTATCCAGTGCAAACATGATTTCCAAAAATCATAAGAGTACTCCTTCCTAAGACAAATCACTTGTCAACATTTGCAATGTCCAGAGTGGAAGTCATCACAATAACAGCCATGTCAAAGATGTTACATCTTTACTTATTCAAATCTCAATCACAATCACATGAAAAACATATGAGGTGACTAAACACTTTTTCACCTTACTATTTATAGTTACTTTTTCATCACCCACTTTACTATAATCATTAATTCGTGTTTATTACCACTACTAATACACATTACATGATTTTTGTCATATCTTGAGCATTTCTACTCTGATTTACACCCTGTTTGTGGATTTATTTTTTGAATTCCACTTACCACAATAATGAACACATTATGTGAGCATTATCTCTCTTTGAATTTTTCCTCCAACCAATTCATACACATATTTGTGATTTCTATCACTTTTCTATCTTTTATGCGTATACTTTTATCTTAGTGTTTGTTCTTCTCATCACTTCCCCTTTGTTGAAAGGAGGGGCATATCATTGGGGTCATCCTATAATTCACCTTATATCATCATGCATTTACAACCCTACTGATACAAAAATTCCAAAACAGTTACTAACACATTATGTGAAATTTCACCATCGATTCCCCCTAATGACCTAATTTGGGGGCAAAAAAAAACAATCTATAAAACATTACATCATGTACCATTCCCATTTTAATACTTTAGAAACAAGGGAATTTTTTTTTAGAAATGTTCTCTGTTCTAAATACATAATTTAGAACACACATTCCATAACATCCATTCTTATAACAGATAACCATATGCAACTGTAATGACTTGGTAAGCTACCAATCTATTCATTTCATGACTCGGTGAACTACCGATCTATTCATGTTCAACACTAAGTATTGAATAATTTTCTGTATACTACGTATATTTAGTTTTCTTACCCTATTCTAGATATTGAGTGATCTATTTAAGGAACCTAACTGAATAGTTTTTACTAATATTCATCTGCATCACGATCCTTAGACTAGGTGACATAGGACAACGCAACCAGCAGCTTGCGATACTTTGGCCAAAGATTTCTAACATACTATTCGTATTAGTTATTCCTTGATGGCATACTCATAAATCCATAATACATCCTTCACCTCCACTCTATTGTTATCTAGAATGTTTTTTATTGACTTCCGTCAGTCTTCTTGCCTAAGGTTTAACCCTAGTTCTGTTTAACAACATAGGTTATGATAGGAAGGAGCTCACAAAGACTTAGGATAATTTGGCATACTGGGTCAACCTAAGTCAACCCCATGTGCCAAGGTACCCTGAGTCCTAGAGGGATACTTCGTATCATAACTATGCTACTACCCAGTCTTGGAGAGAAACTAAGTTCAAGTCCAAAAGTGTGTAGATCTAGATTATCAATGCAGAAGGGTGTTACCACATGTCAACTACATTATTTTATCCTCGAGAAGATCCTAATCTTCTCGAAGGTACAGTACTATAGCTGGCATGTGCCAGCATCCTACAGAATAACCTCATCAATATATACATACTCCTAGGAGATTATTAATGTTAAATTAATTTGGATACTTAAAGGTAGATCCCAGCAATCCTGTGCAACCCAAATCCAACTCTCCCTATGTTTTTTTTCCAAATCGGGTTCCATTAACCCCTGAAGAACTTCCTTACTTAATATGGCTTTCGATGTTCATTAATTTTGGCTCAACAACAACTATCAAGAAGAAATGACAGCAACCCCTTAAGTTCCATTTAATGTGGCTTAACCATTCAGGGAAGTGTAACCACCACCTAGGTTGCATTTTATTAGACTTATTAAAATAAGCCTAATGATTATAAATCATATCTTCCTTTTTGTTTAATTTTTCCTAAGAGAGGAAGAGTCTTCCTCTTCATGGTTAAGTTCTAGGGTTTACCTCACCCTTTATGTCCTTTACAAATTTCATAGTTTTCATTGTAAGTTCATTATACGTTACTTTAATAGTATGAGTTGTTTATATAAGAACATTGAAATTCTGCAACTTATTTAGTTGCATCACATTTAGGGAAATTACTCCAATTCCCCTTTTCCTACTTATCCAAAAACACTCATTAAAACATATAAATAACATGAAGAATATCAACAAGATGGGATCACATTCCGTTTACAAAGGTACAAAATAATTTACATAACCTATACAAGTAATTTCTCATCCTTCAATTCATTTTCAAAACTTATATAATTACAAACTTATGAATTTTAGGCATACTACATGACAACAGCCTTCATTCAAAAAAGAATAACTTTTATTTTCCAATACAACTTAAGAACAATTCAAAATTATTCACAAGAATCAAACTTAGATCAGCCAATGCATCATATAAGTTTTTATCTTTCGTTATCACTTACGAAGTCCATCTGCAAAAATTGATAGCATGGGTCAGTTCAATGAACTGAGCATGATAAGCACTAAGCCTTAAAATAAAGTGCATTCCACTAATTGTTCCAATAAAAACAACCCTGCTTTAATGAACAATTAGTATTTCATACTCCCTATGCATAAGCAATATCAATAAAAAGAAGAGCAATAATAACCCAAGATTAACAAAAGAAGAACATAATATAATCTATAAAATTTGTCCTATAAATTAAGGTATAATTGATCCTATCAATTATCTTTACCAAACAACAAATCATAACATATCATTGTTTCGAATCCTACCAAAATATAATACAACACTTATCTTTACTATAAGATACCGGAAGTGTTTACAACATATTCTCTCTTGGATGTTTCATCTAACTTTCAAGTAAAAGAAGAAGAAAAAACCATTCCCATTATGCCAAAGTACATAACATCCACAAAGCAGAAACATGTGCAAATCAAGACTTAAACCATTTCCTTTAAAGGTCATCTACTTTAAAATTCAACATTTTAAGGTATTCATCAAAATAGATCCGTATAAAAGAAATCCAAGAAGGAATGATGGATTAACAGTCAACAACAATATTGTAATTTCTTTCTACTTCATTTTAGTCAAATGACAAACATAAAAGACTAATTAAGTATTGATTCTCTTTTCCAATAAGAATAAAAACCAGAAGGTTCCAACCAATGAAATTAACCCAGATGCATTAGAAAAGGAGTCCTAACAGAATATGATCCCCATCTATAATCATTTATTACAACTTAATTTAACAGTTTTACCTCCTCTTATACATACAGTTTAAGTTCATTCAAGATTTCCAAGGAAAGAGAGCAAGGACCACTTCAAGGAAAGATAATACTAAATGTTATCTTCCTTTCTAAACCTTCCCATTATAATGCATGAATTCTACTTTTCATTAGGAACATTGTAGCAATGAATCTCATACATAGTCCATGGCCAATAAAGATTCATAGTGTATCTTTTAAAGACCTAAGATTCTTTCATTAGACCAGAATAACCTCAAGATAAGAAGAAAAAATGTTAACATTTCTCTTTCTTAGAACTCTTTACTATCAAACAGTGAAGTTCCATCAATCCTTACCATTAATTTTCCATTTTAAAACTCCATGAGAAAATAGTTAAGTTCAAAACACATCCCGTAGTCAAGTTTGAACTGCAATTAATCTTCCAAACTTAACATTCATTTATTGGACCCATCAAGAGACAAGAAATCTGAGTAGATGCTACAATCAAAATTTTCCAATAGTTAAGGCAGAATTATCTCGACAGTATTCCAATACATCACTACAAGAACTACAGATTGGGTTTCCAATAAATGACAAGATCAAAACAACATAGATAAAATACGTACTACCAAGGCTCGAATTAAAAATCTGAACACAATGTAAAGCATAAGCTCACTCAAAGGATCAAGATCATTCAAATTCTTATAACCAAGTTTGGGTAATAACATGTTCCCTCTTTAGTTTATAAAATAATCAAAAGACTATAATATCTGAACCAACACATCATTCAGGTTACCATTCCAATTAAAAACACCAAGTAACCAATTGATTATACAGTGTTGCATCATAATATCACAATCATGAACTCATAAATACACCAGTACCATAATGCTAGACTGAGTACAATGAAATTAATTATATACAGTTCAGAATAAGAAAAGAGCTTCCCTTCCCATTTATCATCCTATCAAACCCTGTTTCATATGGAATGTAAGATTCTTAACAGAGCTCAGACCCGACGACAACAAAACATGAAATCTGGGTTCATAATAAACTGACAATAACAGTTAAGTAATCATAAGGAAATAGTTCACAAGCACCATGCCTTAAACAGCTTCGAACAACAGTATAATTTATCCAAGATAAAAAACACAAGTTCTATGTTCGATACGGGTTCAACAACAGTCACAGTTTTCATAAGAAGAAATACAAAAAGCAAGCCATATATAGTTTTCCAATGCATGCGAGCTTTAACAATAGAAAGCTTGAACTTACTTACTAGTATTCATAAGTACTGGAGTTCTATACCTGCTATAGGTCACAAAACACAACAAGTTCACAACAATAATCTCAACAACATAGGTAGAACTCAGAGTTCCTTAAAAAAATCAACAAACAATTTATCATCAACAAAGGTGTTCAAAACCAAACAACCATTTCCAACAACCAAAAAAATTAATAGAGTTCCAACTTTATTCTTTCATGCATAGATCTTTTGTGCAACATAAGTTTTCAACATAACCACTTATATCACAGATTCGAAACCCAAAATGCAAGTTTTACTAAACCCATCAATCAATTAACCAGATAAATCATGAAATGAAAAAAAATCATTAGAGAAAAGCTATTTTAATAAAAAAACTTAGAGGAAAGCAAGATATTTTAATAGTTAGAGCCTATCATGCCTGATAGTGTCTTTGTTAAGTTGAAGAAGACCTCTAGCCGAGATCACTTCTTCACCTCTTCTCCATGAAAGATCAAACAACCAGATACTTCTTCCATAATGCCTCTTATATATTCCACAAAACAAAAATAGATTCAAAACCTCACAAATAGCCATGAAGTGTAGTTTACTTTGCTAGTTTGAAAAACTAGAGTGCATGTAGAAAGAAAATCGGAGAACATGCAAAATGAAACAACCCAACAAAAATCCGTTGAAATGCCTACCAAGAAGGTTTGGGCTTGTGAACCAAAAAAAATTAATCTCATTAATTCCAAATTTTCGGCTCAATCCTCCTTGCCACTGCTTACCAATTTTGGCGAGTGCCAAGTCCAAATTAACACGAGTTTCCATTTTTAGTGATACTAGCACCTAAGCCTCCGCCAAGCCAACTAACCCCTGCCAAAGTTGGCAGTCCATATGCATTCACCATCCTTATCTAAATCATAAATGCCTTAGGAACCATCTCTAATATGCATGCAACCACTTAAGTCCCAATTCATATCCATTAGTTTAGGATAGATTAGATTGCTTAAGTTAGATATTAGGTAAAATTAAAATTTATACCTTAGGATATAACGCTAACAACTAACCCCACCTTAGGCCTTAGTAATTAGGTTTAGATAAACCCTCATAGGTAAATAATTCAAAGTTCCATAGTTTAAAACACTAGGTTAAGTTAAAATAATACCTTGTAGTATTAAAATTTAGGTTAATTTAATACCTAGTACCCTTTCTAATTCCATTCACACCGAGCTTAGGTTAGAATCATAATTCTATCAAGAGACATAGCTTAGGTAGAAATATATTTTTTTTACCTAGATTAGGATCCTATAGGTTAGTCTTCTATAAGATCCTATATCTCCCTTATGTTGTGAATAGGCTGCATTCCCATTTTCGTCAGATATTACCTGTTGTGGTTGATCTTCAAAGACCCAAGCTAAACAACCTACTGAATGGAAGTACATTCAGACAAAAATTAAAGAACTTGCAACAACAAAGTTTAGTCCAATGTGTATCTTAACTCACGGAATGTAAATTTTACCATTCATTCAACAGAGAAAATTTTAAAAATTCCTTGGATCACTGAAATTGATCCAAGGATGAGTCAAATAAATTGATAAGTTTACAACTCTTAAAATAGATTGCAAATCACCTACCAGAAGTGGAAAATGGATTCATAGAAGTCATTCCAGTTCAGTCAAAGGATCTTAAGAGAGGAAAAGACTTATCCAGATCAAGCATGATTTCCAATAATCAGAAGAACATACCCTTATAAGGAAAATCACATATCAACACTTGAATGCAATGGAGGAAAATAACAACAGTTAAGGGTGTTACACATCACTTCCTCCCCCTAATAAACTTATTTGGAGGCAACAAGTTATTAAAAATATTTCTATGTGATCATTCACCAGTTTCTATCGATCTCCCCTAATGACCTAACCTGGGGGCATCTAACGTAAACTATCTCCATAAGTAACCAATCAAAATAATCAATCAATGCATTCACATTTCTAACAATCAAAATCACATCATCTCTACAAGTTTAACACAATTGGCCTCCCAAACGACCTAACTTGGGAGTTACATGTGTCCTCCTAGATGACCTAACTTAGGATATTACAATCATTTCTTTATCAGATGACCTTACTGTTAGTGCAAAATCATAGCACCCCCAAATGAGTTATGGATCTACTTTTCTAAGGAAAATTAATTTCGTGTGATTGCATAACATTGAGCTTTCCCAAAGTGTGGGACCTTTGCAAATGGGGAAATCTCTCTAGAGAAGGTTGGTTCCTCTTCCTAAATTATATACCACTAGCTATTCCATTGTAGGTAAACTAATCTAACCTAATCTAAATTCCAAGGAGACAAGGAGAGGAAGAAAACAAGGAAAAATGGAGACTACATTAAAACGGTGATACACCAAAGAAGGAAAGTGTTGATTATATATCAAAACTTCCATGGAACAAGAAGAGGTGAGTAATGGAAAGGATGGAAAAGTGCATCACAGACTAAAGATGGATTTCATACAGAAAATGTTCCAAAACTCCATGAACATAGCTCCAAAACCTATAATGAACATTCAAACACGCACAAATACCCTGTAGTGAAGAGAGGTAAGGAAAACAACAAATTAACCAATCCAAGGATGGACAAATGCATCACAAAACCATGTTTTTTATTGCTCAAAATTTACATAGTGCGTCATTTCATGGGTAAGAGGAAAAAATGCCATCACAGGGTAGGGGAGGAGGTTAAAAATCCATTTTCAACCCTGGGGAAGAAAATTTGGGAGAGGCAGAGAAGAAGGATGAATAACCTTCTATAAAATGAGCCAAAACTGGCATTTATCGCTCAAATAGAATGAAGGAAATGAGAGAATGTGGGAAAATTGATTTACCATCTCCAACCACTAACAAGATTCATTAAAACAACAAGGGAACCCTCAAAAATCCATTTTTCGATGCATTCGGCCATGTTGGAGAAGAAACAGATGCCATACTTCATCACTTTTGGTGGTTGGGGGTCGGTTCTACATTTTTTCCCATGTCAGAGACATTTTCCCATTTTTATCCCACAAAAATCCGTCAAAATTTAAAATTAAAGGTCCGTCATGTGGATAATTTCAACAATTTTACATTGATACCAAAATCATTAAAATCTGAGCTATAGATAGAAAGATATGGCCCTCTGAAGATTTAGGGCAAAACAGGGCAAAATTAGGGCAAAAATTGGGTCTGCGGGCCAAAATTTGACCTTTTTCCCCTTTCACAAAATTGGAAAATTTTCCAAAAATCCTTCATGGCCGTGCCACTCCAAGCCACATGGCACCTTCTGGTTGCTTGTGGGCCTCAAAGTCACATTCTACCCATTTTTCCCACAAGGGAAAATTTTTCCAAGGTCTTTTGTCAGTGAATTCCCCACCACTGATGTGGACACGTGGCACCCTATGATTGGCCACAGGGATGTGGTTCTATTTTTTCCTTTAATTTTTTACACCAAAAATCCTAAATCTTCAACTTTCCTCCAACCCCCTCCTTGGCGCTGCCGACGTATACTTGACACATGGCACTCTTCGATTGGTGCGGGGCCTTGACCATTTTTTTCTTCATTCGCCTTTGCAGGATTTCAGGGCAAAATTTTCCTTTGATTTTTTTTCCCAAAAGGGCTAAGTGCCAAAAAATTTCCCATGGGTCTACCTTAGCAAATTTCCCCTCCAAACCCCACCGAGCCATAACATGCAAACTACAAGGAGTTAGGAGGACTTATTTACCTTTCTGGAAAGGGGAAGAAAAATCCTATCTGATGAAGCCATTTCCATAATCTTTTGAGTGATTGTAATGTGTGAAAATTGAAGTTAAAGCAAAAGGAAGTTAATAATGAAGGAAAGTTAGCCAAAATAAACAAGGGTTCATTTTGGATAACAGTTTTGGCGACTCAAAGGGGTCATCTACCTACTAGATGAATGATCATTGGCCTTTGTTACATCCATTAGTCATGGAGTCAAGCCTGATAACCAAATCTGATCTGAACTATGAAAATATGACCTCTAAGCCACTTGGAAACCCACTGAAACTTGGAGTTGATCTTCACCAAAAGCCACTGAATGCACTATGTAAGAGAAACCAAAACAACACCAAACAACTATGTACAAAATTGGAAATCTTACATATCCCAAGTGGGATATGCAGAGTGTGAAAAAGAACTTCTTCTGTTGAAAAAAAACCTACCTACACTACTCTAATTAGAAGTAAAGGTGGGCTAAACAAACCCTGCAATTGGTTGTGTAAAATAGCTTCCTTTCTTCAAAATGGGCAGCCATGCAAATGATTTGGAGTTGATCATGGTTGGTTGAATGAGTGGAAAATAAACAAGAAGTTGTTCTTCTACCCAAATTAGTAAGGTGTCAACTAAAAAAAAATCAAATACCTCTTTTAGTTTCTCTACATTTGGATTATAGAGGTATTACAGTTGATCCTTAGTACGTTGAAGCTCATACTCATGCTCATAAGTAAGCATGACTATTGGAAAATCCTCCTTTGGCTCCAATGAAGCCAAATACCTAATTGGGAAAGGTATGGTCCTTTGAATGTGCCCATTGCTTTGAATTTTAACTTCAAAAATGGAGTCTTCTTACAAACCTTCTGAGGTTAATGGTGTGGAAGAAATGATGTTCTCCTGCTCTTTCTCTTCTTCCTCCAATGAAGAACATGGAAGATTTAAATCTCCCAATATTTGTTCCAAAGAGCTGCTATAAGATGCACGCTATTGTAATTGAAATTTCTCCTCCATGACAATAGGCTCATGTGCTTGGAAGGTGGATGATGACGGATGAAACAATGTGATTTAAACTGGTTCCTCTCCATCAAAATAGTCCTCCAAATATGACAGATACATTGCCTCATTGCTGTCCTACTGCAAATGTTCAACTTCCTCCATGGTGTTTTCTTGATCTACAACTTTATCACAATGGTTATCTTCATTCTTAAAGATGAAGTTTGAAATATCAAACTCTTCTTCAATGTTGGAGCTTGAAGAGAATGAAGTGAGAGGAAGAACTGAAGGTTCTTCTATAGCCTATTTTGAGTTCGAAGCACTTGGACCTGTATTTTTCTCCTCCATAGCTAGAATTTGCTCCTCTTCTTTTGGATTTGGAGCAGCTTCTCCTTCCTCTATTTCTTGAAGACCTTCTTTCTCTTAAATGACCTCTTTCTCTATCATGAGTTTTTCCAAATCAAACTCTTCAATCTTCTACTCTAGGGGACAAGTTGGGACTGCAAGATCTTCTTCAAAGCTTCTTTCCATGGTGGATTCATCAACCAAAATAGGCCCTTCGAATGAAAGTAAGAAAATACCAATAATGTCTTCTTCTTCTACTGCTAAAAACTCTTATTTGGTTTCATCCACTTGCTCCTTTCCAATGGGACTTTGAGCTGATTTTCCTTCTTCTTCGATGGCTGATTGTGCAATTTCTATTGGATCAACATATTCTTCTAGCAGAGTGCCAACATCGACACTACACTCTAAGTAACTTGATGACTGATCTTCTTACTTCTCTGCTACTATAAAATCAGCCTTGGCCACCACTTGTTCTTCAACCTTTACCTCCTCTGGAGGCTTAACCAGTAAGGGGATCTTTGTAAACCCAAATTTCGAAGCCCAACTCTTCATATTTTCTATCATTTATTTTATGTTGGGTTCCTCTTCTTGTTTTTCTCCTTGACTGGATTCTTGAGTCTCTTCCCAACATGGGCTTGGGAAATCAAGAGGAGAAATAGGTCGGAGTTCAACCAATTTTTCATTTTTTTGTGGTGGCGGAGGAGGTGAAACTTCTTGTTTCTTTGGAGGGGATGGTTGTTTGGAAGGGAAAGGGGAAGAGGAACTGAAATGGGGTGGAAGACTAGGGAATGGAGAAATGGAATCAACACTTGGGGCAGAAAATGGAAAGCTTGGAAAGTGGAGCTTTGGTTGAGATGGTGCTGCTTGAGAAAGAGAAAAAGAAAAGATATAAGATGGTAGACTTACCCATTGACAAGGTTGTCTTGACTCGAACTCATAAGCCTCGATCTCCTCAATCCATTGTGTAAGTTGCAGCAACATCTCCACCATGAAGTCCAGCTTCTCTTGAGGGCTATAATGTCTTGAAAAAGGGCCTTCCCATGGATAGGGTGTTTTGAAACCAATCTAAAATGCCTTAATTTGTGTTATGCCCCTTAACTGAACCATGCCAACCTCCTTTTTATGATCTTCTCTAGCAGATCTGTATTTTCTTCTTGACTGCCCTCACAATCTGCACACCCTTGTGCTTGACATGCTTCATAGCCAAAATAACTTTGGCATTGCTTAGATGGGTATGCATATTGGTTTTGAATTTGATCAAAATGCTGATGTGGAGGATTTGAAAAAAGAAATGGAGGTGGGAAACATTGTTGCTACTGTACATGAAAATTCCATGAGGGAAATGAAGTCATGATTGCACAACTTCATGGAATGAAAGAGGAATGAAAATATGGAAGGAAAAATGAAATGGAAAATGAATGAAAAAAAATGGAAATAAGGTCTGCAACTTCAGAGATGGGTTGTTGATCATATGGAGTTGCTAGATGTGTTTGCAAGTGCCTCCACAGGCTAAAATTTTCAAAGGAACACACCAACTTGAAAAAATGAAATGGGAGACCTCTTGGGTCCCACCGGGCATGCCAAAATTATTAGTGCATAATCATATCACCCCCAAATGAATTATGGATCTGATTTTCTAAGGAAAATTCATTTGGTGTGATTACACAACATTGAGCTTTCCCAAAGTTTGGGACCTTTGCAAATGGGGAAAGCTCTCCAGAGAAGGTTGGTTCCTCTTCCTAAACTACCTGCCACAAGCTATTCCAGTGCATGCAAGCTAATCTAACCTAATATAACTTCCAAGGAGACAAGGAGAGGAAAAAAACAAGGAAAAATAGAGCCTACACTAAAATGGTGATACACCAGAGAAGGAAAGTGTTGATTATCTATCAAAAATGCTATAGAACAAGAAGAGGTGAGCAATGGAAAGGATAAACAAGTGCATCACAGACAAAAGATGTATTTCACACAAAAAATGTTCCAAAACTCCATGAACACAGATCCAAAACCTACAATGAACATCCAAACTTACACAAATACCCTGTAGTGAAGAGAGGTAAGGAAAACAACAAAGATCTCGAGCCAAGGATGGACAAATGCATCACAAAAACATGTTTTTTATTGCTCAAAATTTACACAGTGCATCATTTCATGGGTAAGATGCAAAAATTCCATTATATATTAGAGGAGGAGGTTCAAACTCCATTTTTTGACCTTGGGGAAGAAAAGAAGGGAGAGGCAGAGAAGAAGGATGAAAAACCTTTTACAAAATGAGCCAAAACTGGTTTTTATCACTCAAACAGAATTAAGGAAATGAGAAAACATGGGAAAATCAATTTGACATCTCCAACCACTAAAAATATTCATTAAAACAACAAGGGCACCCTCACAAATCTATTTTTTGATGCATTCGGCCATGTTGGAGAAGAAATGGATGCCATACTTCATCAATTTTGGTGGTTGGGGGTCGGTTCCTCGTGCCAAAGACATTTTCCCATTTTTATCCCATAAAACTCCATGAAAATTTAAAATTTAAGTGTCCATCATGTGGATAATTTCAACAACTTTCCATTGATACCAAAATCATTAAAATCTGAGCTCTAGATCGAAAGATATGGCCTATGAAGATTTAGGGCAAAATAGGGCAAAATTAGGGCAAAAATCAAGTCTGCAGGCCAAAATTTGACCTTTTTCCCCTTTTCAAAAAATTGGAAAATTTTCCAAAAATCCTTCACGGCCCCGCCACTCCGAGCCATGTGGCACCTTTTGGTAACTTGTGGGCCTCAAAATCACATTCTACCCATTTTTCCCGTAATGGAAAATTTTTCCAAGGTCTTCCACCAATGAATTCCCCACCACTGATGTGGACACATGGCACCCTATGATTGGCCATGGGAATGTGGTTCTATTTTTTCCTTTAATTTTTTGTGCCAAAAATTCAAAATCTTCAACTTTCCTCTGACCCCCACCTTGGCGTTGTTGACGTAGATTTGACATGTGGCACTCTCCGATTGGTGCGCGGCCTTGACCATTTTTTTTTCATTCTCCTTTATGGACTTTTGGGCTGAAATTTTCCTTTTATTTTTTCACCCAAAAGGGCTAAGTGCCAAAAAAAATCCCATGGGTCTGCCTTGGCAAATTTTTCCTCCAAACCCCGTCGAGCCATAACTTGCAAAATACAAGGAGTTAGGAGGACTTATTTACCTTTCTAGAAAGGGGAAGAAAAATCCTATCTAATGAAGCCATTTCTAGAATTTTTTGAGTGCTTTCAATGTGTGAAAATTTAATTTAAAGCACAAGGAAGGAAAGAATGAAGGCAAGTTAGCCAAAATAAGAAGGGGTTCATTTTGGATAACACTTACTTAGGAAGATATTCATACATTTTGTGTTTTCTTCAAGATGATCTAACTTAGAAGTCATCTCACATTGTGTGTTTGCTTCCAAATGACCTAAATTAGAAGCCATCACATTGCAAAAAAAACCTGTGGAGTGGGGGAAAGAGTTCCTTTCCTATACCACTCCTATATGGGTTAATTGTTTCATCGAAATTATCTAGATCTAGAAACCAAAAATCATTGATCTGAATTCATCTACAGCGGCTAGATCTTGAGGATGTAGTTAGAGATTGAAGAATAACACACTTTTCTCCATATACTCTTCCTTTAGTGGCAGGATGACCAAATCCTCTGGTTGATTATTCGTATACATGTGTTTGGGTCTAGAACTGATCACTCCCTACCCCATCTCATTGTCATCATACAACATTCAAAATCATCTAACATTGCAATTATCATTCTCATTTAGTGCACTTCTTCACAACATTATAGTTTTCACTACGTTTCATGGATAACTCATTGATCCATGGTTTAACACACTTTATGTTTCTTTCAGCACACTTCTACTACACATTTGTGCATTCTACTATAGCAGGGGCTTCTCCAAATTTCTCTCAAGTACGCATCTCTATCTAATTTATGTTACCAAGCTTTCTCTTACCAATATAAAATGGGGGAAAATGTAGTCACAAAATCACATAATTATCTACTACATTTATACTGCTAAGTATGTTATTTTATATATGGATCTTGAGTAAGAAAAGTATTCACTAATGACCTATCCACTAGTCCTATCATCAATAAGTCAGTCGTCATCATAATTTTTATTGCATAGTCATCAGTTTTTTACACAGTTCTGGTCATCTCTCAGGGAGTATCAGATGTCATTATTTAGTCATTTTTCATCTCTATTCCTTGACTGGGGCACCTATGGTAGTATTGAGGCACCCATGGATGCATTGGTCCTTAATTTTAGGCACCTTGTTCCCCCTAACACTTGGGTTTAATTTACATATTCGAGGTCAGTATTTATCATTTTCCCTCTCATTCCCCTAAATACTAGTCAGCATGTTGGGTCATTAGTGTCAAAATTTAAAGAAGAGATCCCTATATAAACATAGCATACGCATTATCCTAGGGGCATACTATCTACTATCAAGAGTTACCTATCTAATAAGGAAAAGGAGTACATTTGGGCATAATTTACATCTATGTCACAAAAGCATAGGGGAAAAGGGTTGTATTCATTCTATTCCATCAACTATTTATATTTTTACATCTAGTTATTTTCCCCTACTTCTTCGTCATTGACGTTAGGAAACCCTAGGCACACAATTGGACACACAAGCACATAAAAGTACATTGGGTCTAGAATTTAGTGCAGTGCTTAGTCTTAAGTCCACCATTGTGGCAGCTAAGGTCATTGTGACCCTTTCATTTACATCTTTCTTTTTTTAGGGATTTGATGCTTTGTATGGGGTTTCGCGGGTAGATCTTTAACACTAACTTACAACGACATATGCAAAAACACCACGAAAACTATGTGACAAAGGCTAAGATATTGCAAATATCTAGTGACATTGTCTAATTCAGACCCTAATATTTTGTGCAGACCAGAGTGCCTAGACTACAGACCATGGCCCTCATAGGTGCCCCATTCCAATCGGATTTCCAATTTCTGCGATTTCCTGGGTAGCACCTTCACATCCTACCTTGTCCGCACATCAGCCTATTCAAGTCTAGTACATGGTGAGGTAAGTTATTTTTAGGTTAGTACCCTATCACTCCTATTTACATTATTTCATTTCATTTAAATATCAATTGATATTATTTAGCATTTATATTTTATTTTATACCATTTATTCCATCTATATTACTAGTTTAGATTAACTATATAATAACATTAATATTCCACATTTTATTATAATTAATTTATTGTATATAAGTGTGTGCCGAGAGAATTGTATGTGAGCATCACCAAATATATATGAGATAGTAGAAAGGATTTGTATGAGAATGAGACTAATGTAATGAATATTGAAATATGAATGGGAATTTATGTTTGGAGAAAAGTGTGTTATGCACTTTTTACATTCTCTCTGTTCACAAGTTAGAGTAATTTACTTTTCCCATGTACATCACTAGTAATAGGTCAAACTTCCTCAATCTCACATTGTTATCAAGGCTTAGGGTCAACATCGTCCAAGGGAACCTCCATTTGATTTGTATTTGTATTGATTTTTTTATTAGAGGTTAAAAAGGGTTGAGGGGACCCTACCCCATACATCAAAAACTCTCCATGAGAGTATAAAAACATTACAATAATATCAAAAAACCATAATATAACTGTTCATAGTAATAAGATCTCTCTGGAGCCGATAAAGTGAAACTAACAGCAACAAAAAAACACAGATAAACTAACAACATTGATGAAAGTAACAACCAATAAAAGAGATAGTGAAAAACAAAACAACCCATCCCAGGTCATTTGTATACTTTTTCAAGCCCCTCTAGCACCTTAGCCCATTATTTTGCCAAAGCTTCAATATTAACTACCAAGGATCCCAATTCGAAACCATTCGGAGTATCCTTTCTCTTCCTGCCCTGACTATCCATGACATAATAGGTATTGGTGAGCTTCCCCAGACTCTAAAGGTGTTACAAGGTTGATTTTACCATCACAATGATCCATTCCATATAGCTATGGATAATTTCCTTAACATGATCCATCTCTTTGATTATGGCACCAAATTTGGCCTTTAAAACCTCAATCTCTCTACCCTGCCCAATGCTGACCCCTTCCTCCACCTTCTCTTTTATCTTATGTCAGTCATTGAATAAAAAATTGGACATGAGCTCTTAGTGAGCCACATATCACTCTTGAGTTCCTCTATATCCACCACCATTCTTTCCAAGTGGTTGTCTCATTTGATCATACCAACGTGACCGATTACCTTAAATTTTTGTTCCAATTAAGTGTTAATAGGGGTCGAGACATTTTGTTTGCTGGAATCACCCTTGGTTTTTGACGGGGAGCAAGGGATCTACTTTGATTTTAGGTCCTTAAGATTCTAGGTTGCAACTACCTCCACCTCATCCTAGTCATCGTCTAAGTCCCCATCCTGAGATTAAGAATTATTGCTCGATTCATCCTCCTCTCTAAACCATTGCCATCTGCATAAGCTTCTAGAGCCAACTTAAGGGATCCAGTTTTATCAATGTCTAGTGCCACCCTTTTGACCAAGGAAAGGATAAAGTCTTGATAGAGAGGTACAAAAATTCTTCTCATTTTGAACTACGAAATAGAGGCACACAAGGAATGATATATGAAGTAGGGGAAACTAAAATCCCAACCACGCCTAAAATGATTTAGCATAGGGAGGTGGTAGGCATAAATACATTTATGGTAACCCTTGAGGGTTAAAATTTAAATGAGAGAGAGAGCCAGCTCATCACACGAATTAGGTAAAGATAATCTAAGGTAACCAACAAAATGGAAGGTGAGATTCTCATTACCTTTGAGAAAAAGATTCAATTATTTAGATGCTTACTTATTTGGTTTATAGACCTCCCTCCCCATCGCTATAATTCCCATAAGTTTTGCCACTGAATCCATAGTAATCTCTATCCTGATCCCCTTCATTTCAACCACAACTCATTTTCTGGTCACTTTCCAGGTGCTGGAAAAATCCTTGCTAATATTTTCATAATGCCCTTTGAATATTTTCAGAAAGGGGGTAAATCCCTAGCTATCAAATAGAGCCATAGCTTCAAGCATGAGCCCTTCGAGATTAGCAAGTTCAGTCCTAACAAGATCACCCCCCATTTTCTTGAGACACAAAAACCTCTTCACGAACAAACCCAAAGACCAGAATGCCAAAAGATTACTCACATGCCAAGAACTAAAGTTTCTACAGACACGAGAGACAATGAGAGCTCTCCAAGAATACATGTGAATCTCATTCCCAATCTTCTCATTATTGAGAGATAAATTCAAAATCATCATACAGTCAGTGAGCTTGATGAGATGGACACCCCATGAAAGGACCTTATACATGTGCATTGGTTTCTTTTAATAAGTGTGCCTGCACCTTGGGATCGATAATTTCCACATCCTTCAAAAGTGTCAAATCAAGCCTATTAACCCCCATATTAGCAAATAATTCTGCCACAACATTAGCCTCCCTATACACATGTTTGAAGGTGATAAAATTAAAAGATAGATCCATTTTCTTAATACTCTTAATAGAGTTATGGTTGGAGATAGAGATGGAGCCTTTCCCGTTTATGTTGTTAATTATGTTCAAGGAGTCCCCTTCCACTTACAGATTGGAAAATTTTTGTTTTAAAGCTATAGATAGACCCCAAAAGACCCTAGCATCTTCATCGACATTATTAGTTTGAGTTCCCAAATTTTTATAGAACCCAAGGATAAATCTACCTTCAAAATCTTGAAAAACCCCCCACAGCCTGCATGACCAGGGTTTCCCTTGGAAGCCCCATCAAAGTTTAATTTTAAACAGTCCTTGCTAGGTTTCACCCAACCTTTGAGTCGAGGGTTAAGACTAGGGGGCTAATGGTAGTGATTCCGAGACCCCACTTCAAAGAAACCCTGGATTCATTCTGAAAGAAGGACTTTTTTGGAAGTTCATATTAGAGAAGTTAGCTAGGAAAGAATTCACACAGCGGGCTCAAATTTTGGTGGGGGGTTCCTTTTTTCCTTTATTGATTCTTCTATTTATTTCCTTCCATATCTCCTAAGCCAAATGCATAATAGAGAAGGTCCATAAAAAATTTAACCCTTGGCTCTTAAAAGGACTTGACCATTGGATCGACATCAGTTTTATGGAATCCGAAAAAACCCAATTAACTTCAAAAAGATTGAGGATGGTTTTCCTAACAGAGAAAAGAAAGGGGAAATTGGGGAACATGTGTGAGGCATCTTCACAATCAGATTCACACAAAACACATCTAATAATCATGTGGAAATTTCTCTTGTTCAGGTTGTCAACCATAAGAATCTTGTCATGGATAACCAACCACCAAAACATATTAATCTTGGGTATTAATTATTTGACCCAAACACTTCCCCAGTTAAAATTATCATCTTTCCCCCCCCCCTCTTGAAAGAAAGAGTAGTAGGAACTTTTGACTGAGAAAAAACCATTATCTTCCTTAGTCCATAATATATAATCCTCTTCAAGATTCTCTTTGTTAATAATAACTCCTCTTAATATGTTGTTAATAGAAGAGATCTCAATGCTGTTAGAATGATCCAGAGATATGGTTTTCCATTGTCCCAAAGGGTCATCCAAATTGAAGAAGTCTCTAACCTTTGTCCCATATTTTTTCATAGAATCTCTATAGACTGTTGGGTAAATAATTTTGAAAGGACGGTCCTCCAGCCATTTTTCCTCCCATAAGTTGATGGTTCACCCATTTCCAACAAGCCATTTGCAGCCCTTAGAGACCACATGTTTATCCTAGTTTAAATATTTCTAGAAATAGGAAGAAGCATTAGAGTCTTGGATACAGAAGCACCATTTGTTAGTAGAGAGATTAGGCTAGTTTTTCCTTCTTATAATACTAGTCCAAATACTCTCTTCCTTTAATAGTCTCCAACTCATTTTTTCTAGCATAGCTTTATTCATTTTGGTCCAATATTTGATACCAAGGACACCAAGTTTTTTGGGGATACAGACCTTATCCCAAGTGATTAGAGTAATTTTTTCTTTTAATTCAATTCTACTCCATAGAAATATTTTTTGTATGCTCTCCAGCTTGCAGGAAACTTTGGATGGTAATCTATAGATAGACATCATGTAAACCGGTAAATTCTAAATAGAGATTTTAAGAACAACTTTTCCATCTTGAGATAGCATTAACCCTTTCCACCCTTTCAGTTTCTTTAGAAATATATCAATTAGAAAATTCCAATCAACATTCTTTGGTTTTTCCACCCCAATAAGCATACCAAGATACCAATTTGGGAGATTTTTAGAAGCATAACCAAGAATACCAGTAATTTTGATGCTTCTTCTTTCATGGGTATTGATCAAGAAGACAAAACTTTTCCCATAGTTGATCAATTGATTCGATGCCTCCTCATAATCCTTCATTAACTATTTGAATTCTCTAGCTTTTGGGATAGATGCCACACCAATCAGCATAGTGTCATCAAAAAACTGGTGATGAGAAAATCTTATAATTGACATCCAGAGAAATACCACTGTATCTACCCTCCATGGTAACCTTATTAAGAGATCTACTAAGGGTATCAGCCATAATAATGAAAATAAAAGGTGAGATAGGATCGCCTTGTCTTAAACCACACGTGCTGTTAAAAAAACCACAAGCGGTCCCATTAACCAGGACTGAGAACTTGGCTATGGAAATACATGAGAGAATCAACTCCTTAAATTCCTCTCCAAATACGAACCTTGAAAGAATCTTTAGAAGGATATACCAAGAGACTTTATCATAGGATTTTTCCATTTCAAGCTTAATAAACATGGCTTCCTTCTTATTCTGTTTCACCAAATGGAGGGTCTCTTAGATGGTGACAATGCCATCTTGGATCTGTCTTCCCATAACAAAGCCTCCCTGCTAATTAGATATAATCGTAGGTAACACAAGCTGAATTCTTAGAGCCAAAATTTTTTAGCACATTTTGTAAACACAGTTGCAAAGACTTACGGTTCTAAATTTTTTTAACTCTATAGGGTCATGATTCATAGGGACAAAATTTAGAAAGGTGCTATTTAACTCCTGAAGCATCCTTTTATTCTTAAAAAATTCCTGAATAGCACTATATATATCATCTCTCACAATCTCCCAGAAATTTTGGAAGAAGAAAGTAGGGAAATCATCAGGTCCCAAGGCTTTATCAGGGTTTAAGGATTTTATCATGAATTCAATTTCTTCCATAGAAGGGATTTCATTGAGCATGAAGTTGTCTTCATCATTAATCATACAGGGGATAACATTTAGAAACTGCTCTTCCTTAGTGTTGCTAGAATCTCTAGAGGATTTCAAAAGCCTCCTGAAGAAAGAACATGCCTCTTGTTGAATTTCCTTAGAGTCATTAAGCATAACTCCCTCTTAATTTTTTATGCGTATAATTCTATTTGAGCTCCTCCTATTGAGAGTGGAGATATGAAATAACTTCATGTTCTTGTCACCATCTTTGAGCCATAAACCATAGATTTTTGTTTCCAAAAAATTTCCTCCTTCCGAAGGATGTTATGATACTAAGAAAGTAAATATTTCTCATTATTTTGGATGAGAATAGTATTTCCCTCCCCATGAGATTCCATATATCCCTAGAGGAGTGAAATATCATTATCTAGAGACTATTTTTTTTTTCAAAAATGTTACCAAAACTTCTTTTATTCCATTCTTTCATATTTTTTTAACATGAGCAAGCTTTTTAACAATTACAAACAAAGTCATACCTTTGATTTTCACATTCCACCATCCCTTAACTAAATTACTAATATCCTCATCTTGTAGCCACATCTTTTCAAATTTGAAATGGATTCTCCTCTTATCCTTAGCCTTGATCTAGAAGAGGATAGGATTGTGATCAAATCCTATGCGTGGAAGGGAAAACAACCTAGCTTCTTTGTTCAACCATCCCCAAGAGATTAGAGCTCTATTTAGTTTTACCTGAATCAGCTGGTAACCCTTTCTTATGTTAGACCAAGTAAATCTACTTCCTCTAAGCTTAGCATCCATAAGATTATTGAGGGAAATAAAATCTTGAAGGTCTTCCATGCTTTCAATGAGATCAATATTTCCCCCCTTATTTTCTCCTGGATGCAAAGGGGTGTTAAAATCCTCAAAAATCACCCATTCTGTCCCTTTGATCACGTTCTAAAATTTGAGAGATCAGACCAAAGTTTTTTAATTTCACTTTTACTATTCAGGGCATAAATATTTGATAAGATCTAGAACTCCTTGGATTTCTTATCCTAAAAAAGCAAATCCATATGGTTATTTCTATTAAGAAGCTTCGTACCTTTGAGTTTTTCTTCATTCCAAATAACTACCATACCCCTAGCGGTGCCTATCGAACTAACAACAAAACCCCAAAATTTATTGCAATACCTTCCACAAGTCTCTAAAAAAGGGCCCTCCACCATCTTAGTTTCTTGCAGAGCCAGAATGTCAAAATTGTGAGTCATCTCCAAATATTTTATCAATCTCCACTTGACAAGGTTGTTCAACCCCCTAATATTCCAAGATATTATATTAATTTAGTTACTTGGTTCTTTAATCTTCAAAAGCTTCTTAGATCTAGTTTCGATTGGGTTCCATCATCTATTTCCTTTTGACTCTGTTTCTTCCTCACCACCTGTTTGGAAGGTCTCCTAGATCTAACATTTTTTTGGGTCCCTTCGGAATTTTTCCCTTTGAGAGGAGTATATAAAGAAGTATCAATTACTGCTTGGTTAAATTCCCCCTTACCAAACTTTATCAACTCATAGGCCTCTACAGTTTGAGTATAAACCACTTCATTAATAATGTCATGGATGTTGTTAAAAACCAGCTGATTTTCATTTCCAAGGGTTGTAACATCCTTTTTGTTGGGCCCCTAAAATATTGGCTAAGTACACAAAGGCACATGGGTGCACAAGGCCTAGGCTAAAGATGTGCGCACAAGGAGAAGGCATGCAAGGAAAGGTTCTATGAGGGTTTTAAAAAGGCCATATTGCACGTTGAAAGATAAGGTCTTAGGACTTAACCACATTTGGCGTATCGGGTAGGACATGAGAAAAGTGTGACCCAATAGTGAATGATGAGTAGATAAGGTGTCATCCTGGCAACATGATGCCCATGAAAGGAATATGCTTAGTGATAGAGGATTTTAGAAGACCATCATTACAAGGAGTGGAGAGCTTGGATCTGAAGGAGAATGCTCCCATGGAGGACCACATCTAGACACTTGGTGGTGGATCTGAGGCCATAGAAGGATGAGTTGGCACTCTGCGATGCCTATAAATACAAGTTCCCACAAAAGAAAAGGGGGGAAGATCAGATATATGTAGAGGATAATATAGAGATCAGATATCTTCAGAAATACTGAGAGAACTACATGGGATTGGGTAGAGGCTATATAAGAGAGTAATGTATTAAGGGGCTGGGATATAAATTTTTCTTTGTATGGATGAAGGACATGATCCCTGTTGTGATGTATGACTTTGTTCTGATCAAGATGTGGTAGTCTAATGGATCCATTGAATGTAATGAGGTTACAAACATGAATGAGTATGAATGTAATTGATTTGGTTCATATCTATATCTTTTCATTTTTGTTCATGGATGTTATGGAATATATATAAATCCTTATGTATTTTCCTTTCTGTTATAGTTTTATCTATTATCTATAAATACCCTCTATTTGAAATGAGTACATTTGTTTAGAGGCCATTCTAAGCCCTATGATGATTGTATGTCTCATTTCCACCTTTATTCATTAGTTCCTGACAGAGATGATGGTTTCCAACTTAACTCACATAAAAGAGAGACTCGGAACCCACGTATGCCTTGGGTGAGTGCCCAACATCCACTGGGTGAAATTTTGGCATGCATGGGATTCCCTTGTCCTTTGGTGGGTGTAAAAAATTACAACATCTTGGTTCTGTTTCCGGGAGCTATTTTCAAAGTTGTAGTGTGAAATGGCATGCATCATGGTCTGGATAATGAGTAATGAAAAAATGTCTAACTTTGGAGAGTTTTTAATCTTGGTTTAGGAGCACAGAGGATGATTTTTCTCATAGATTCAATACTAGGCCCGTGTTTGATGCACGGAGGTGGGTGGAAGAGAATCTCTACCATGAACTATATGAAACTTTTTTCTGTTGTTTCCTGGTAGAGTTGTATGAATGGCTCTTAGTATATGCATCCAGAGCAAGTTGGTTCTATAGATTTTGCATGTGGACATAGGAGGACTATCAGAAGCTACAGGATGTAGATCTGAAGTGGACTTGTGCTATGGATCATTGGTGGAAGGGTGTATTGGCTAGCTACACTCTGGAGTACGCTATTTCCACATATTCTTGTCTAAAATTTACTGAGTTTGAGTTTCGGTGGGAGCCCAGAGGATCATTTCTACATGTTATTCCTATGGAAATGAATATCTCTATTGTTACCTTGGGCTTAGATGCATTTCTGATGGCCAACTAAACCGTTTTGAGCATTGGGTGAGGAAGCTAGGGTGGAGGAAGATGGAAAATATTACAATGGAGAAAGAAAGGGAGGAGAGATTACTCAAGTATAGTCAAGCACGTGAAATGGAGATTGCTAGACAATGTGAGGTTGCATGTGTGATGGATCTATAGAGGTAGACATTACAGGAAGGAGTTGAGGTTCACACGGAGGACGTGGAACATGAGTAGTCTATGCTACCCCATTTTGGCAAGCACGTAAGAGAGACCCCTTCGGCTTCTGATGAGAGTTCCTCATGTGGATAAAGAATATTTTTTGGCATGCATCTGAACCCACCTAGTGACCAAACCCTGGCACTTGGTTTTCCAGATCAAGGAAGGAGTATCACTTACCCAGTTGGTATCAATAGAAGTGACAGATCTGTGCCTAAGAGATATAATTTCTCATTTCCCACTTCTATGGCTACGCATACTATTCTAGTATTTAGAGGAATTTTTGGATACATAGAAAGTACACAATCCTTTGGTCTCACGTCTAGGAGTGGCATAGGGTACACTAGTGGTAATGGGGAATTATCATAGACCATTAGTGCACATGTTGGTGGAACTTTGGGGACCCTTGGCATGACCACTAGAGGATCTAGTGGACCTGGTGGATTTGGTGGATCTCATGGGTCAGGAGGAATAGGAATTGGTGGATCTGGTGGATTTGGTGTCTCAGGAGGCACTGGACCTGGTAGATCTGGTGGATCGGGCAGCGAGGGAAACATTAGAGGACACCAAGGCTCTAGCTTAGGAGGAAAAGGGCCCCAACCACCTCCTCATGTATTCTTTGAAATGTCTTTACATTTTCCAAATTACATAGGTATTGAAGATGTTGCAAAACATGCTCACAAGTTTGAGCTACTATGGTGTGCAAAGGGGATCACAACCCCAGAGCGGAAGGCCAGTTAGTTTGTAGTTAAATTACAAGGGCGTGGGCATAGCTAGTATAGGAAATATGACTCGAATCAAATGGTGGTGGATTATACTACTTTAAAGAATGCCTTGTTGGCAGAATTCCACATCCTTGAGTTTGAACATAAGAGCATCAACACCCTGAAGGAGATTCAATAAGAAATGACAAAGAGTGTGTGGGAGTATGACGTGTGGTTTAAGACTCTCCTGTCAAAATTTTCATATGACATTCACCCTTCATAGCATGCCCAATGGGTTTTTGGGGGTTGATAACTCCATTTAGAAGAGTTGTATCTCATAAAACTTTCACAAACCCGCACGAGGCGTTAGAAGCTACTTTGCATGCCGAAGCTATTCAAAGTGTTTATATTGGTGTTAGCCTATTTCTGGAGGCTCAAATTACTGGTATGGCTAAGCAGATGGAGAAGTTGTCTGCAAACTCAGCCCATGAGAATCGTAGTGGTATATGGTGTATAGATTGTGAAATAGAGGGGCATGTCATAGATGGTTTCCCTCGGAGGACAATATGCACCGTAACATTAGACTGTGAAATTTGTCATGGGGATCATGTTGCAAGTAGATTTCCCTTGTTACAACACTCAATTTAGAAGAATTCTTCTTATTACTGTAAGATCTGCACCTCTACAACCCATAATTCTAAGGACTACAAACTAATTGACCAAATCCATGAGGCCATTGATCATGGTTTGCACCAGACTAGCATTTCTAGTAGCTCTAAGGAGGATGACCACCATTATGAAGGACGTGTAAATGGAGGTACATGCAGAGGGGGATTTTGCGAAGGATTCCATGGTCACAGTAACTATGGAGGAGGAATAAGTGAGTTCCCACATGGAACCTGTTTTAATTGTGGGTCTACAGACCACTACAAGTGTGAGTTCCCAAATTTATTGCAGTGTTCATGGTGTGGGAAGAAACATAAGTATGAGGAGTTCCCTAAGTTGTTTGAGCACATGAATCAGTAGAACTGAAAAGACAAGTGTGTTTTAATAGTAAGCATTAAGAATATGGACACATAATGGATGCCACGAGTGACACATGATGTAAGATTGGAACCTGTTATGGTAACAACAAGAGATGAGGCCACACGTGCAAAGGAAATACCATGGAAGAAGAACCTAGTTTCAAGAGAGAAAGTTGTGCATTGGAAGTACCCAGACCCTTCCCATCAGAAGGATATATACCAAGAAACTATGGACATTATAAGGAGCTTGCAGGGAGAAATCCATTGTCTTAAGGAGTAGTCTAGATAGAAGGATCATAGGAGAAGTGCTGAGGCTCAACAGAAGGACATGGATGAGGTCAAGGAAGTGTACAAGATGCTAAAGTAGGAGAATATTATTCCCATACTAGGAGCATGGTTGAGAGAGAAGGTACCACACACCAGAGAAGACTGCGAAAGGCAGTTATTGCATGCAAACATCCCCCCTCATAGCCTTGATTATGATAGCTATATCACATTAAATGTGGTCATAGATGGATGGCTCCTTAGTAATATCCTCATTGACATAGGTGTGAAGGTCAATATTCTCACCTTGGATGTATGGCATTAGATGGGAAGACCTGCATTACGGTCATCTTTGAATGTGCTCTGCATGGAAAACAAAATGAAGGCAATTCCCATCAGTGTCTTAAAGGATGCAGCTATCACCATTTAGGGGGATAAGTTTACTAGGGACTTCAAAGTCTTGGAGCTTGCCAAGGAAGATAATTTCCTTGCACTACTTGGGTGCCCATGGTGTTATAAAAATAATGCATATCTTCGGTTCAATAATGGGTACATCATCTTTAAGAACGAGGAAGAAATGTTTATCATTCCCCTTACAAATGGGAAGTCAGCGTCATACACAGAGCCCTTAGGAGAAGAGGTCCTTGATTAGATTTATGTGCATTTTATTCGATACCCAGAGATAATCCATCATATTGATGGAGTTATCCAGTTTGAGGATGCTTGGGTAGTGACTGACACCACTAGTCTAGCATGTGACAATTAGGTGCATGAAAATTATGAGTTGCTTGGGTGACAACTAAAGGGGTTTATAACCAGAGCACCTAAGGCACACTCACTTAGGTTCCTAGGAGGAAGTAAGTTACCTAATTATTCTGGAGGGGCTTACACTGAGACCTTCTTGTAGGAAATGGAGGCCCAGTAGAGGTATGAGAATGAGAGAAGAGAGATGCTAAGTTATGTCTTTCTCAACACTGTAGCATGATGGTGGGTGACACACCACGAGAGCTTATCAGAATAGTGCAAAGTGATAATTTCCTTCTCTGTTTGCTTCTCTAGAAGCAATGCGCCCACAACCATCAAAGACTACCATGGTAAGGAGCCCACCTCTTTCCACATCTAAGCTTGTGAGAGAGATTGGAGGGAAGGCACGGAAGCTTTGACACCATCCCTCTGGGTACAAAAAATGTATTCTACATTGTATGGTTCCACGTGCACATGGTACATCCACTCTGAGGCATGCCGCCAAATAGGGAATTTGCAAGAACTAGTGAGTGATCGCATCTAAGCATTTGAGTATTGAAGCACCAAACCATTATTGGATAAGGAATTACATGAGGTCAATCACCTTATGATGGGGGATAGTGTAAAGGCAAAGGATAAGCTTGTAGAATTTATAGGAGAGCCATGCTTGGAGGGACAATTTAGTGAAGATGAGTCTGATGAGGTGAATTTTGAGTGCGTATGTGTAGAGAAAGAAAAAGGCAATAGGTTCTATGTCATAGATGGTGAAGAGATGGAAAATTTAGAGGTTAACCCTTCTCTAGGATCGTGTGAAGTGATGGATAATGCTGATGAAAGAACACACTCCTACCACGAGCCCATGAAGACTAACAAGGTTAATATTGGGTCAGAGGTAGAACCCAAGGAAGCTATCATTAGAGATTACTGGTCGGAGAAGGAAGTCTCTAATATCATTGATCTTTTACATGATTTTGATGATTTATTCCCACGTGGGTACCATGAGATCAAGGGCATTCACTATTCCTTAGGGGAGATGAGGATAAAGCTGAAGGAAGGTATGCACCAAGTTAGGAAGATACCATACCAGATGAACCCCAATCTGTGCATGAAGGTCAAGGAGGAAATAGACAAGATGATAGCATCAGGAATCATAAAGGTTATGGAGGAGTGAGAGTGGATAAGTCCAATGGTGATTAGTATAAAAAAGGATGGAAGGATAAGGATATGTTTTGATTATAGGGATATTAATGTAGTGTGTGTCATTTATCCCTTCCCAACCCCATTCACTGAAGAAATATTGAAAGGAGTGGCATGGTGTGAAGTCTTTCACAGATGGGTTCTTAGGCTATCATTAGGTGAGGATTGTAAAGGAATACCAGAGAAAGAAAACCTTCGCCACTGAGTGGGGAATTTTTTCCTATACAGTCATGCCTTTTAGGTTGAATAACGTGCCTGCTATGTTCTCACGCATTGTAGTGCAGGCCTTCCAAGATTTCATCCAAAAGTTTCTCCAGGTGTACCTTGATGATTATACCATATATGGACTAGTCAAGGACCATTGTGACAATCTAAGATTTATGTTTGAAAGGTGTTAGAAGTTGAGGATATCCCTCAACATCAAGAAGTGTGTATTTGGTACCCCGTTCGGGACACTATTGGGACACATCATATGCAAAGAAGGCTTACTGGTGGATTCTGCCAAAATTGCAGTGATTGTGGGGTTAGGGGTTCTAACTAATCAAAGTGCAGTGTGTGGATTTCTTGGACACATGTGCTACTATTGGAAGTTCATCAAGGGGTATGCCAAGATAACCACACCTTTAGAAGATTTTCTTAGACATTAAAGTGCCTTCATTGGGGAGAGTCACAACAAAAGGCATTCGACACTTTGAAGGATAGGCTTATCACTGTACCCATCCTATGTTTCCCTTCTTGGGATAATCCTTTCCATGTTCATGTGGATGCCTCTGAAATAGCCATTGGGGTAGTGCTTGCATAACCTGGTGAGGGAATTGTTGATCACTTCTATTCTTTGCGAGTAGGAAGTTGACACCAGTAGAGTAGAATTACACTACGACTGAGCGCGAGGCATTTTCAATGATCTATGCACTTCATAAATTCAGAAAGTATCTACTAGCAGCTCCCTTTATCTTCTACACTAACCATATGGCATTAAAATATTTGGTGAACAATCCCATTCTATAAGGTTGCATATGTCATTGGGTACTATTGTTCCAAGAATTCAATTTTACAGTGGTTTTCAAACAAGGCAAGAGTAATTCTGGACCTGACCATTTGTCTAGGATTGATTCAGGGGAGGACACATAAAGCATTGAAGATACCATGCAGATGTAAAGTTGTTTAGGTTACAGCACATGCCCTCATACTATGAGTATATTGTTGTGTTCCTTAAAATGGGTATGGATCTGGAAGGGATGAAGACATTAGAGAAAAACAAACTATCCATACATGCCCTACATGTTGATCAGTGGGGACTTATACAAACTAGGTCATGATGAAGTTTTATGCAGGTGTTTACTAGAGCATGAGTGATTCACCATCATAGAGGAAGCATGCAAAGGAAATACAGGTGGACATTATGTAGGAAAAACCACTGCACATAAAATATTAATGGTAGGATTGTGATGGGAAACTCTGTATAAGGATTTTGAGTATTGTAAAGTATGTGACCATTTTCAGCACATTGGAAATCCAAGACAGAGAGATGAAATTCCTTTGCACCCTATCCCTAGCACTAAACCTTTTGAGAAATGGGAAATAGAATTTGTAGGCCCTATTGTACCAGTATCACGTAGGACTAGATCATGCTATGTAATCACTTGCATGGACTATGTGACAAGGTGGGTAGAGGAAGCCCCAACTAAAGACTGTACAATAGCTACAACAACAAGATTTTTATGGGAGAACATTATCATGAGGTATGGATGCCCTTTAATTTTAACTAGTGATAGGGGTACACATTTATTGAATGAGACCATGAGGATCCTGTTAGTAGAGTTCATGGTGGCTCATCACAAAACTACACCTTATCACCCACAAGAAAATGGAACCATAGAAGCATTTAAAAAAATACTGAGTCATACCCTGACAAAGATTTGTGATGTCAGAAGACAAGATTAGGATGACAAGGTATCAGCCATATTATGGGATTATAGGACAACTTATAAAAGGCTTAATAAAGCCACATCATTTCAATTGGTGTATGGTGCAGAGGTTGTCTTATCAGTTGAGTTTATGTTACCTTCTCTGCAAATAGCGCACAGGAGGGATGGCTAATGAACAAGTGCTGGAAGAAAGAATTAATAAGTTAATGTAGTTAGATGAAAGGTGATTATTGGACAAATAGAGCCAAATAGTAGAAAAAGCAAAGTAAAAAGCATGGCATGATCGTCACATTAGGAAAAAGAAGTTTGAGGTTGGCCAGATGGTGTTGCTATATGATTCCAAGTTTTTGTGTCATCCTGGGAAGTTAAAAGTGCATTAGTTGGGTCCCTACACCATCTTGTACATCCTTGATTTGGGTGCATTCCAGTTACAAGCATTGGATGGGATGAGATTTCCCATACATTTCAATGGGAGTAGGCTCAAGCCCTACTATAAATAATCCTTCTTGGTGTTTATAAATAAGGTAGTATTTCCAATTAGTTTAGGATTTCCATTAATGTATTTTCTTTTCTTGTGTTTCCATTTCTCATTTTTGTTTTGTGTTGCACCTTGGGAATTGGTAATCTCATTACTTTTTTAAGGTTGTAACTACACAGAGGACCGCACCTCATTTTAGTGTGGGGTAGAGTAATGTGGAAGAACTTGCAGTGTGAAACACCAAGAAGGATTGCATTGGAAAGCCCGGTTAAATGGCCCTGTGAAGGAAGTACATACAAGGAAAGGTGTAAAAGAATGGTTGGTGTCAGGATAAGGCTATATTTGGGATCCACATACAAGAGAGGAAGAAGTGCAAAATTAACATGAGGTAGGCGAGAGTAAAAATCATGTAAAGGACGGAAGAAGTGCCTTTGGTGTTATTGACACATGCGTAAGAGTCTTATGTCAAATAGGATGGTTGCACACCATAAGGTTGTAGAATTGTCCGCGCAAGGTTGGGCGCATGAGAAAAGGTGCTAAAGTCTGACTTCTTGGAAAAATCTGCATTAAGTGTTAAATTATGGTGGTAGGTGAAAAAGCATTTAATGCAAAAAATAAGGAAAAACTATAAATAGAAGGTTGGGAATTTCATTATTTACTTTGTGAATATGAAGAGAGAAGTGTTTTTCCATCATTGCAAACTAGGGCTTCCAGAATTGATCCGTGTGAAGAAAAATTTCAAGAGTTTGAGTGTGAGTAACTAGTTTGGATTTGCAAACTAGAAGGAAGGGATTTCACGGGCGTAAGATTAGTTGTGAGAAGGAGTCATCTTGTGAAAGAATTATCCCAGTTAGGGTTTGATAAACTAGGGCACGGGTTTAAGAAGTTTTCTTCATAAGTTTGATATCTAGGGTTGCAAGGAGTGGAAGAGTAGAGTAATAAGAAGAGAATGAAGTGATAAGAGGACCTATACAATGACACCTAAGAAACCAACCATGTTAGCCAAGAAGCCCAAGGGCAAGGGCAAGGGTAGAGAGTGAGCAAAAACCACCACAAGCATGAATGAGGAGTGGTATGTAGAAATGCGGTACCTAGATGGAGTTTTTCTTTAGGAGTAGGAATCCCATTTGAGAAAGATGGAGGTGAGTGATTATAACCATTACACAAGCACAATAGAGAAGGAAATGGCATTGGATTTAGTGCACCCGATGAACAAAAGGACACCAACATTTATATCAATGAGGTAAAATTGAAGTTGGAGAAGGCAAGGTTATTGCAACTCTATCAGTTGCCCTACTTTGGAAATCCTGAGTGCCTCTATCAATGGTTGATGTTACACGTGTATGAAGACCACTTTCACTTCATGGGGCACAAGATGCACATAACCCCTCAGCTGATTTTTAAATTCACAGGTCTTATCTGTGAAGGATAAGATATAAAGGACGACCTGTGCGACAAGGAAGCAATTAAGGACACAGTGGCCGCATATGCGTATAAGAAGGGGTCAAGGTATTTTGATATTAGGGATATACAAGACCCAGTAATGAGAATGGTTGTGCACCTAGTCACAAAGTTAAATGATCAAGAAAGGTGGACGTAAGTGAATAATGCCTAGTTGAATGTATGCAGGAAAATATCAGAGGGCACAATCTTTAATTTATCATCCTTCATTGCAGATGAGATAATCAACAACACATAGGAAGGAGACAAGATACTCTTTGGAAATATCCTCCTGACAATTGTAATTTTAGAGATAGGAGTTCATGACGTGGCATAAAATTTTGTTTAGGAGTATCTAGCTGAAAATCCCTCGCCCGTGAAAATATTTTCAAATTAGACATGTGAAACAATGACAGCCTCCCACAAGGCGTGCCTAGACAAGTGGTATAAGTGCTTAGGGGATGATTTCGGGGCAGAGTGGAGAATCCCAAAGCAACTACTGGTGCTTATAGAGGGAGAAGTTGAGTTTGTTGTGTACTAGCACTTTTGTATAGGCAGATTCAAGTTGGTGGATGAAACCATGATCCCATGGTGTAAACTCCCATTCTCATTCACTACTCAGTAATTCCAAGTAGGTGTTAACAGGTTCAAAGAATCAAAGAGAATAAGGTTTAACCTTAGAGAGATTGATCAGGACCACAAGGAGATGTGTAGGATGCTGGTCTACCCCAAGAAGCACGCATACATGAAAAATTCCGTAGCGCATGAAATCATAATGATGAAACCCCTAACTCTACCAATTGTAGTAAAGTCTGTGGCACATGTATATCTCCGCATTAGGCCAAATTTCAAGAAAGGTTAATACCTATAGAATTATTTCTCCATACCTAAATATCCCATGGGTAGAAGAATGCCCACGCTCAAGAAAAGGGAGAGAGAAGAAGAAAAAGCACCAAGTGTGTAGATTTCCTAGCCAGTAAGCGCACCGGTGGAAAGTGCAAAACCTAGCACCTATATGCACAGGAAGAAGTACCAGTAAAGGAGAATACCCTGAAAGAAGATGTGCAAGGTGCCAGAGCAACCCCTCACCAAGGATAAGTCACTAGAGGAAGCAGAGAAGGTTGAATCCCCTGCAGAAGAGTCACCTCTCAGAAAGAAGCATAGGATAGTAGAGGAGGCTGACTCAGAAGAAACTAAGAGCCTGGAGGCCTACATAGGTGAAAATGATGGTGATGATGAATAAGATGATTCTGAGAAGGATCAAGAACCGCTTGTTTTCAGCATGCATGGTTCAGAAGAAGAGGGCACAAAAGAAGAACATGAGTTTCTTTTCATGTGGTGCAAGGGTAGCTAGGAGGAAGGTGCCTAGGACATGGGAATAAGTGAGGAGGTTGGCACATAGGAGAAAAAAACTCCAAGCCTTATGCAGGAGCAAGTAAACAAGATGATAGAAAGAGAAGCAATGAAAATAATCGAGGCCTTAGTAGAACAAGAATTGGAGCACAACACTAACATAGTGATGGAAGAGGATAAGGAGCAAAGAATTGAGAAAGAACAAGTCAGTGTGGGAGGAGGTCCCATTCTAACAGTGAGTTTCCATAAAGCCGCACACTCAGGAAGTAAGAGCCTTGATACAAAACAAGGACAGGTCATGGGATATGTTGCTGACCAAAATTTGGCAATGAAAACTTTGGCCTTACACCTTAAGCATGTAATTTTCATTTCATACTTGAAGGGGAAAATATAGACACCTAAATTTGGTAATGAAAACTTTGGCCTTACACCTTAAGCATGATTAGTATGCATATATTGAACTTGAATGAACTATACTCATCTCTCTTTCAAGACTCACATATCTATGAATGTTCCTCAATCACTCACAAAAAAAATCACATCAGTCCACAATAGTATAATCTTCATAAACATATTTCCTAAAATATTGCACATACCCCTAAATTTTCTATCTAAAATGGTGTAGGTGGGACCAAACCATCTTATATTTTAGTCCCAAGTCAAACAATCTTATCTCCAACCACCCGACAATCATCTTTCTAGTTTGAATTATTTTATGGGTTAGTTCATATCCCATATGTCGACCTTAATGTAAAATTAAACTTACAAATTCTTATTCAATTCATTACAAAATACATTCCTAAAGCATTATAAACTCTCCTTAACTCCTTCAAAGTATCATCGCAACCTAGGAACAACACGTACACACGTCTAAAGCCAACCAAATGAAATTCAAGAGCCACGCTTCCAATTTTGTAGACCTCTTAAGTCAAGCCAAGTCAAGATTAAACACACCAAGCCATCATCTCTCATTGTAAATAGATAAAGTTGCTAAAGTCATTACATCCATAAAGATATTATAATGCCCCTACTCCACTTTTCCTATCTTGTAGGTGTAAGACCATAAATGGTCAAGTTTTACGTAATGTTCCTAATTTTTTAATGTTATCATTTAACTAGATTAGTTTTTTAGCTAAGGATAAAACATTTCATTAATGAAATTATGTTATGTGGTTGTAACTGCTATCATAATATCATTAACTACTACTTTGCTGCCGACATACCATTGTTACTATTGTCCTATGATACTTGTTTAGCTATTATCATTTGATCATAATTTTGGACTAACCATTATCACTTGATCCTTATTATATCGGAAAGAAATATTTAATTTGTTTTGCATTTGGTTATTGGTTAGTATGTTTGTTAGTGTTCATCGATGGTTTTGGTCATAGTAACGTATAGATATAATTGGGTAACTATACCAAGTTGGGGGTCTAAAAATTAGACAAAAACTCAAAAATTAATGAAACACAATCACGTTTTACAATAACATGATAGCGTTATATTTTCAGACTTGGGAATTCATGAACATAAAATGCACGTGTTATAATGTGTATGCATTTCTAGTGCTATGAAAAATGTACATTTTTTGGGATAAATGAATTTTAGGAGGGCCTAAAGGAGATATATTTACTAAAAGAAATTTAAAGTATAAGATTTCTTTTATTATTGTATAAAGAAATAATAAAAAAAATATTAGACTTTAAATTTATTTTATTAAATATAAGAATTTAGCTTCACTCTGCACGTGATGGAAGTTTTCCCATAGCTCTTACAGTTATAATCTAGAAGATATTTTTTCAAAATCTAATCTAGTCAGTACTTACTCATTTTCATAATTTCAGTAATGACCTAAAACTTTCAGGCCATATATATTGTATTCGGTCCTTATTTTGCGACAATTTATAGCCATTTTATAGGTTTTTTGACCTTATAGATTGGATTTTAGCCCTAGCACTACTTGAATTTGTACTAATTTTTAAATTTGGTCCATAATTCACTTTAGTGACCATAAATAAGCTCTATGATTCTTGTCTACTTTTTAATAAAATGAGATCATCACTTTGTAGATAGAGGATTACTCCCTGAATGGGATTCCCGTGCTATGGAAAAAATGAGGTGATTGTAATGTGCCTCCTCCTTAAGGCTCAGGAATCAAAGTTGAGGGTTTAGGGTTAAAGGTTTAAGGCTAAGGGATTAGGGTTTAGGATTTATTGTTTAGTGTTTAGGGTTTAAGTTTTTGGGCTCAGGGTTCGTTGTTTGGGGTTTAGGGTTTAGGGCTCATGGTTCAGGGTTTAGGGTTTAGGGTTTATTGTTTAGGGCTCAAGGTTTGGGGTTTAGGATTTAGGGCTCATTTTTCAGGGCTCAGGTTTTAGGGATTAGTGTTTAGGGGTTATGGTTTAGGGTTCATGTTTGAGAGTTCATGGTTTAGGGTTTGGGATTAGGGCTTAGGGATTAGGGATTAGGGCTTATAGTTTAGGGTTTAGGTTTTAGGGCTCATGGTTTAGGTTTTAGGGTTGAGGCTTAAGGTTTTAGGGTTTAGGGTTTATGGTTTAGGATTTAGGCCTTAGGGTTTAGGGTTTAGGAATCAAGGTTTAAGGCTCGGGGTTTAGGGTTTAGGGATCAGAGTTTAAGGTTTAAGGTTTAGGGTTTAGGGTTTAAGGTTTAAGGGTAAGGGTTCAATGTTTAGGGAAAATAGTTTAGGTTTTAGGGTTTAAGGCTCAAGGTTTAGGGTTTAGAGGTTAGGGGTTAGGGTTTAGGTTTTAGGGCTCGGGGTTTATGGCTCAGGGTTTAGGGTCACCCATTCACTCACTGTAATTTTCTATGTCTTACCCATTCTTATTATTATTGACTAAGAGTATTCAACTAAAAAGGGTTCATCTTCTTTGTAGGCAAAACATTCAAATGGATTCATCACAATTTGATGCCTTTCATCTACTGATATATTGAAGGAGGCAAATTACAGATATCCAAGAATAATTCGGTATAAGTAAATGTTACTGAATACATATATGTTCTTTTTCCAATCACATGGTAACTATTTCACTGACTGTAATGTTGTGTGTCTTACCCATTCTTGTTAATATTAAGAGAGAGTATTCAATTGAAAAGGGTCCATTTGCTTCCTCGGAAAAACATTCAAAGAGAGTCATCACAATTTGATGTCTTTCATCTATTGATATTTTGGAGGGAAATTCTAGGTATCTAAGAACAATTTGGTACATATAAATGTTTTTAATGCTCTTTTTGAATAATTCTTCTAGTTGTAAGTTGTTAGGAATAAAGATTTCATTCAAAGAACAAATCCTGATATGTCGAGTGCTTGTGTAAGCTATAAATTTGAGAGGATTTATGAGGTTCAAGTTTATTTCCCAATATGCATTACTCCAATGTTTAAAAAAAAATCTCTAGATGCAATGACATTCCTATTCAGAAACTCAATGATTCCTGAATGTACAATCTTACCACAGACTCCAGTAGTCCTTAATCCTTGGATATAGGGAGACACTGTTATTTAGATTCCATTTATAACAATAGAGATATTTGTGAATTCATGTTATGAACTCTAAGTCTCTATGAATTTTTAGTTATTTGAAAATCACATCACACCCTTCACTAGGCTTGATGACTACCCCTATATTTTTGAAGGCACTTTTGAAAGGATCCGTGGGTTTATCATAAAAGGAATTATCAATGAATGGAAGGTCATTAAGTCATATGCTAGATGGATCCCATTCATAACTAAAGAAGAAATATTTACTAGGTGATTGATAACCCCTTTATGTTCTTAGCCATTCCCTATTTGTTATGCTTATTTTGAACACTTCAGGAAGTTCTATCAAAATTTATATCCATTCTAGTAGTAGAATAGCTTTCTATTTCTCCAGAGGAGAGGCTATTGTAGGAAATTTGGTTCTGATTCTACACCTCCGCATTGGTATATTATTTTTTTTTCTTCCATTTCCTTTGAGATTAATTTTTTTGTTGCGATGGTTATTTTTTCCAGCTTTCAATGGGTCATCCTAGCTTGCATAATACCATACATGGAAATATGAGAAATGTGAAATTTGTTTTAGAGTGTGAAGAAATTGACATTCAAGAGTGCAAGTATTTATGGGGAGAACAAGTTTGGTAGAGATGTGTAATATACATTGCAAAGCACAAGGTAGATGTCATATCTATTTAGTTTCTTGTCCCAGCTCTCATAAATAAGGTAGTTGTACAAGTAAACTCAATGATGGTTTTAGGCACAATACTAGGAAATATGGTCCTAATATTGATATTCAAAAAGATCAACTCACTCGTGATACCTGCTGGAAATATACGAGGTTTAGGGGTTAGATCTTAGGTATCTAGATTTAGTGTTTATGATTTAGGGCTTGTGGCTCAAAGTTCAAGGTTTAGGTTTTAGGTTTTAAGGTTTACGGTTTATGGTTTATAGTTAAGGGTTTAGGGTTTATATATTAGGGTTTAGGGTTCAATATTCAATGTTTAGGATTTAGGGTTTATTATTTTGGTTTTAGGGTTTAGGGTTTATAGTTTAGGTTTTAGGTCTCAGGGTTAAGGGTTGAGGGTTAAGGGTTTAGTTTTTATGACTTAGGTTTTAGGGTTTAAGTTTTAGGGTTTAGGTTTTAGGTTTTAGTGTTTATAACTTAGGGTTTAGGGTTTAGGGGTTAGGGTCTAAGGTTTAAAATTTATTTTTTAGGGTTTAAGGTTTAGGGTTTATGGTTTAGCATTTAGCACTCATGGTTCAGGGTTTAGGATTTGGGTTTAGGATTTATCATTTAGGGATTAAGGTTTAGGGTTTATAGTTTAGGGCTCAGGATTTAGGTTTTAGGGGTTATTATACATGGTTTATAGTTTAGGGCTCAGGGATCAAGGTGTAGGGTACAAGGCTTAGGGTTTAGGGTGCATGGTTTAGGGTTCGGGCTTCAGGGTTTAGAGTTATGGGTTTAAATTTTAGGGGTTAGATCTTAGGGCTCTGGATTTAGTGTTTAGGGTTTAGGGCTCAGGGATCTAGTTATAGGGTTCAAGGCTTAGGGTTTAGGGTTTAGGATTTAGGGATTATGGTTTAGGGTTCATGTTTTATGGTTTATGGCTTAAGGTTTAAGGTTTGAAGTTACGAGTTTAAGGTTTATGGCTTAGAGCTAAAGGATGTGGCTTTAGTGTTTAGGGTTTAGGGATTAGGGCTTAAGTTTTAGGGCTTAGGGTTCAAGATTTAATTTTCACGGTTGAGGATTTATTATTTTGTTTTAGGGTTTATATTTTAGGCTTTAGGTCTCAGGATTAAGGGTTTAGGTCATAGAGTTCAGGGTTTAGGGTTTAGTGTTTAGTATTTAAGGCTGATGGTATAAGGTTTAGGGATCAGGCTTTAGGGTTTAGGATTCAGTGTTTGGGGTTTAGGGTTTAGGATTTAGGATTTATTTTTTAGTGTTTAGGGTTTAATGTTTAGCATTTAGGGCTCATGGTTCATAGTTTAGGGTTTAGGGCTTAGGGCTTAGGACTTAGTGCTTAGGGTTTAGGGCCTAGGGCTCAGGGTTTAGGGTTTAGGACTCACGGGTAAGGGTTGAATGTTTAAATTTTATGGTTTATGGCTTAGGGTTTAGGATTTAGGCTTTAGGGTTTAGGGACCATGGTTTAGGTTTTAGGGTCTAGGTTTAGGTTTAGGGCCTCTAGTTTAGGGTTTAAGGTTTAGGGTTTAGGGTTTCGATTGTAGAATTTAAATGCTAAAACTTAGGCTAGATCCTAAAATCCTGAAAATTACCTATGTACTGACTAGATTATACTATAAAAAACTATCTCCTAAACCGTGACTAATGGAATTTTGAGACTAGTTCCATAAGGTGCAGAGTGACCCTAATTTATTATATTTACTAAAATAAATTTAAAGTATAAGTTTTTCATTTATTATACTTAAAAATTTATTTTTGTAAATAGAAGTATGCAAAAAGTACATATAATGTTCATACTATAAAGAATGTGTATGCGTTATAGCGTGTACGTGTTATAACATCTACGCATTTTGTGTTTTCACTTTTTCCAAACCATGCCTCAAGGCTTAGATCCAGTTTGCATCCCCAATCCCAAGGCATGGACTTGTACAAACACAACAAAGCACATGTTTTTGCAGGAAAATGCAAAAATGCCACTTCCTCCATGATTAATCAACATAAAATAATTGATTCATTTTAAAAACATTATACCACGACGCAGAGCAGAGTTTCTTCATTCTAAAAATATAATTTTTCAAATTTTCTAACTGATATAAGGTTTCCATATTATTTATTTTCTAACTATGTAATTTTATAGCTATTTTTTGAAGTTTAAACATGTCTTTCTTTCGTCGTATATCTTTTTTAGCTGATCAAAATTGAAAAAAAAAATACTAACCCATACTAGGCCTAATTCTATACATATTAAAAAATAAATCTAATTTTCAATATTTTTGAGGTAGTTAGGGAGGGCACAGCCAGAGCTTCATTATATTTTTAAATTTAAAATTCTTTTACTATGAAATCATTAAAAATAGTCACAAAAAATGGATCCCAAACTAGATGCTCCTAGCTATCTTTCTACCAAAGGGTTTTCAAAAATACTAAATGGTGCTCAAAAAATGGTGGGGGGCATGAAAGTCACTCTATTATGTTTTTTAACAAAAATAAGAGCACCTGTTAGTATTTTAGTTATTTGGCCCACTTAAAATTATCTATTTTCAGTAAAAGTTAGTAGCTTAGAAACTAGAATCAAAATTATACGATTCATATTTAGACAACATCTTCCAATTTTGAGTGTAACTATTTCAAAAAACTCATACAAGTTGAAGTTGTTTATTTTTCAGAAAAATGTGTCCTCTTAAGACCCCCTTTTGTCCCCCTAACTTGGTGCACTTATCCAATTAACCTTTATAGAATGGATCACCAAGCTTATGTTGTATGGTTTTGGGGAATGAGATGAGTCCGTAATTATTTTAATTTAATTCTGGGTCAATTTGGCATTTTTCTCGTTGTGAATGGGTATGTTCTTGATGGTTTATTAAAACACACACACACACACACATAGATAGGAGAATTGGCTTGAATTGAGTTAATTTGGAAAACTTATGGGGAAATATTTAAAGTCTTGATGTTAATTAGGGTCACTGACCAAAAGGAAAATTAAAAGGGAATTTAAAAAAATATTGAGGTCCACATTAAAAAATTGCACCCCGTTTGGAACACATTTGGGAATTTTGGTAGTTAGGGAGAATATGGTAGAAACCCTAATATGTTATATGCTTTTTGAGAAGATTTTTGTTTTTCCTTAGAATTTTTAGAAGCCCATTTTGGGCGTGAATGTAATAGAGGATTTGGGGGATGCTTCTATATTTTCTAGAAGTTGCGGGAAGGATATTTTGGAGGGAACAATAGAAATAAGGCATGGGTTTCTTACTCACGTAAATTGTTTACATTATGGAATAATGGATACGTTTGGATATATATGTTTGATTTTTAAATCTGAAAATGGAAGTGTTAAAGCATGAAATATGGAGTTTTATAATGTAAAATCTGAATGCATTCTGGAATGGGTTTATTACTCTCATTCTATGTTGTTTTTTAATTTGAAATAAAGGAATGGGCCTTTTTTGGGTTTGTTTAATAATTTTGGGAAATGGAAAAAAAAGACATTAGATTTCATGGTTTTTCTTGAAATCTAGTCTTTTTGTGTGCAATTGTTATGTGTAAATTTGTTCCTTGGTTAAAGAAGGTGTTTTACATATATAAGGGTGTATGCATATATACACACCCATAATCCCACTTAAAATGGGGATACTAGTGTATATACAAATACGTAGCCCTCGGAAACACATCTCTACTTTCTCTTAATGCGGATTACTCCCCTACTATTCTAAATGTATTTATTTTATAAAAAAAGAAGAAGAAAACATATTTGAATTAGAGTGATGTAGGTATTTCTAATCTGTTCTTACTCATCTGTTGTTCTGAATGTATTTATTAAAAAAAAAAGATTTAACTTCTAGTTTAAATGAGAGTAATGTGGGGCTTTTAATCTATTGTTCTTACTCCCCTGTTTTTTCGAATGGATTTATTTTATAAAAAAAGAGAAACCAAATTTGACTTCTGATTTGAATTAGAGTGATATGGGGGTTTAAATTTATTGTTTTTACTCCCCTGTTTTTTTGAATGTATTTATTTTATAAAACAAAGAGAAACCATATTTGATTTTTGGTTTAAATGAGAGCAATGTGGGGGTTTTAATATGCTATTTTTGCGACCTTGTTGTTTTAAATGTATAGATCTTATATTAAAAGAAGGGATTAAGATTTATAGTTTAGATGAGAGTGATGTGGGGAATTTAAATTGTTATTCTCGTGACCATGTTATTTTGAATTTATTTATAAAAAATGAATGACTGATTTTCCTTTTGGTTCTTGTTTATTATTAAAATATGGAATATGTTTGCATTTGGGTGATGTTATTACACCAGCTCATACCGAGCTCTATTTTTATATTCTTGTAAAACATATTTATTTTAAATACCATGCAATATTTAAATCCATTCTAGTTTATTAAGACATTTTTTGGTCTTAGGTAATTTAGGTTTTGATATTGTTTTAATTTAGAACATTTTAGAGTTGTGTTGTTATTAAATTTAGGTTCAATTATTTTCTTGTTTGAGAATGCCATTGAGATTTAACTCTCAAAGAGCTTGGTCATTCTGGTTGTTTTAGATCATATCTAACTTTTTGTTTCCATTTTTATGAAATGATTTCTTGAACCTTTTCTGGTCATGAAATTTGAATTATTCATTTGATTAATGTGAAAAATTGAAAGGAAAAAAAGGCAAAAGGTCAAAATGATATGGGTTTGTTTGTAAGTGTGTGTTAGGATTTACATTTGTTTTAATGAGGTGGGTGTTCTAAAAAAGAATGATTAAGAGATCCCTTTTTTTATCTAAGTGATTATTTTTATATAATACCACAGATAAATGTATTGGTGGTTTGATTATTTTTCAATTTGGAAAGTTGTAAAGGTCAGTATAGCTCTTATATAGCCTTGTTTTTGATCGGTTACAGCTCATTTACAGCTTGCTAATATCATTTATTGTTTGTGGGTTCTAGCTCAACACAATTTTGTTGTTGTCATTTGTATTATTTATGTAAGAATATTATTATAATTATTATTTTCCCTCTCTCTAGTTGAGAGCATTTTGATTTTGATAAAAAAATATGGATTTGGTTATTTTGGGTTGGTTGGAAAAGTTACAAAGGATCACTTCAACTCTTAAGGAGCTTGACTAAATATTTGGGTGTTTACCTCTTTATAGTCTTAATGATATATTTATCTTAAATACTCTTTATTGTTCATTTTTTCTTAATTTTTATTTTTAAATGTTATTGATAGGAGATTTCAACTGGGGACTATGGGGTCACACCCATCCAACATAGAAGGAAATAAGCATAAAGCTAGCCTAGAAAACTATGAGCCAATATTAGTTTAGCAACTGAATCCATAAAAAAACCTAGGCCAAAACAAGGGGCTAGTCGAAGAGACAAAATAAGACCAAGTATAAAAAAAATACTAAATGTCAGAAAGTTTGATGACAATAGGAGTTAGATCCAATGAGTCATTAACCTCTTTTTTCCCTCCTAGAGTACCTACGACACAAGCTTGAGTGATCCTGCTGAGGAAGGAAAATTAGGACCATGCTTGGACACAAAAACATTCAAGATAATTCATCGGAGGGCCTTAGTTTAGTCACGGACATAAGGTTGATTAAAGGAATACGAGTCAGATCGGGACCTTGAGTTATACAAATAGTATGCATAGAAATAGCGAACTAAAGAAGTTGATTGTGACAGTGTTCCATCTCCTGAAGGAGCCCCTCATCCACCCAACAAGAAGATTTGAAGCCCAAGGCCAGCGAGAAGATAGAGATAATGCAAATCTTATCCACATCATCCTCCTACCCTACAAATTCATGCAGGACAAGAAATTTTTCAAAAATGGAAAGGACAGAGGGTTTATTTGGATTTAGTAGAATCAAATGGGAAACAAACATGCTAGCAATTTCAGATTTCACCCGTGACTTTTCATTTCTTATTTCAAGTACGTAGCTTGGGTATTTGGCTATTAAACTAGTTACGAGATGGTGGCTAGAGTTTATTATAAAAGGGCTATGTTTTTACCATTTTGAAATTTGGGCAAGTATTGGGAATAGTATGGGTTTTCTTATAAAGTAATATTTTTAATTTTCTCTCTCTACATACATTACGGAATTTGGAATAATGAGAGAGAACTAGAACTATACTCACTTATTTGATTAAATGTCTATAATGGTAAATGATTCATTCTAGTAGTAATCAATAATAAATATTGAAATGGGTATTGAGTTAGTTTATGACCTTATACTTAATCATAAAATTTTCATGTGATTACTTAAAATTAGGTGATTATTACAGTTTGAGAAGGAAGCATGAGCGAATAATTTGAGTGGGAAGCATGATTTTGAATCCTACATTTGAATGGAAGCAGGGATATGATGATGGAAAAGGTCAAGGGGCTTGTGATTCTAAGAAGATTTAGGAAGCAAAGGGTCCCAGTCCATGTGGGTTAGGGTGGTTTCCATTCAAAGTTTAAAAGTGGAAAAGGGGTTTGCCCAAGTGGTGGTTTCTCATAACAAATCTGAAAGTTAGCACCATTTCATAGTTCCAAACAAACTCATCGACAAGGTAATGCAGTGAAATAGGATAGCCTTGACAGGAAAATTTCATGCACCTTAACCCAATGTGGATGTAATAAGAAGATGGGCTTGTAGAAAGTGGCAACCAAAAGGTAACATGGAAATTTCTTTACTCACTGAAGGATTTTTCCTAGTACATTTTAATGGTGTTGAAGATTTTAATCATGTTATTATAGAAGGACCCTGGTTCTTGGGAACCATGGGACTATTTCTAAAAAAATGGAACCTAGGTTTTGATACTAACAAAGAAAATATCAATTTCATGTCATTATGGGTTAAACTCCAAGGAATTCCACTAGAACTCTGGGAGGAATATTTTTTAACAAGTGTGTCTAAATCACTTGGAAAATTAGTTAATTGTGATAGAGAAACCAAGGCCAGATCAATGCTTTCCTTTACAAGATTCTTTATCAACATGGACTTAGACAGAGAACTACCTGAATACATCACAATCCATTTGAAGCTTGGTAGTTGGAAGAAAACATTGGAATATGAGATGTCGGTCCCTAGATGAAAGAAATGTAGTATATTGGGACATAATGCTAAATCTTTCCCAAATAATGTTAATGAATGCCACATAAAGGAAACAAGGAAGAAAATGGAATGGCAAGAAAAGAAAAATGAGACAAAAAATCTAGCAGAAGAAGAAACCAACAATAAATTAGATGAAAACCAGTACATGGAGAAAGAAAACCCATTTGTTTGTCTTATTTAGATGAAGATACTTTGGAGGATGGATATTTATTTTAACAAACTCAACTAAATGAGATCCTTATGGAAAATATAGAAATAGAGGAAACAAAACATGAAAAGGAAGAAACAAAAATTCAAGCAAATGAGAATATAGAAAAAAAATAAAATATAAATCCAAGAGAAAGAGAAAGAGACAAAGAAAGAAGCAAATTAAAAGATTCAAGAAGAGATAGTAATAACGACAAGCCTGTACCAATATGCACAGTAAGAGGAAGTAATATGAGAAAAGGTCATAAAAATGACTACAGAGCAAGAAATAAAATCTTGTCAAGGCTTAAACATGGAGGATATCTTAAACATGGAACCCATCCAATATGTAGTGACTCCGTTAAAGGGGAAAGGTAAAATGCAAGAAGCATCATCCTCTAGAACATTGTCGTCTCATTTCCCTATTCCCTTTAAATCCCAACCGCGTCGGCCTATCACCTAACATTAGTTAGGAAATAACTCAAGGTGTGTGTAGGCACTGAGTCCCTTCTTTATGTGATCTTCATAATAATGTCCATCATTAATGGAGGAATGGTTACAGAAATGGGAAATGCATGTATCCATTCTAGCAATGAATTAAAAGCACTATATCTAAGTATAGATGCATCATAATGCAAAATTAAAGACTACAACATCACAAAGAGATCAAAATTGAACTATGAGAAAAATGAGAGTACTAGGGTTTGATACCATAAACACATATATCTATAATAACCCTTTATATATTGATTAACAACCACTTACAGTAACCATATTACATCAAAAAGTTTCAGCAATAGATCAATACATCATTCTACCATTAGCATCCTACCCTTCCCATGGCTTTGATCTAGAAACCCTATAGTACCCCCTTAGAACCATTACATAATCCCTTCCTATAGAAATACATCACTCATATGCACACCCCATATGTACCCACACTTGACCTCTAATCTCTAATGCCAAAAAATTACCCTTGTCTAGATCCAAAATGCCTCCTTAAATAGGATAGGAGCTCTCCCAAACATCATTCCAAAATCAATCTTGCATGCCAAATGTCATCATATCTTGTTATACTTGAGTTTCCAAGGCATGTAGATGTCATCTAGCCATAATAACCTCTAATTTACAACCTATAACCATAGTGATTCCCTAGAATATTATTTTCTTAAGCTCTAAGTCTCCATGTAACAACCTTGTCATCATTATGCTTATTTGTAGCTTCACATATTTTTCATGTGATACCCTTCAACCTAAATGTAGCTAATTCCTTAAACCCTTAAACCCTTTTCTACTCCTACACACAAACCTATCTCTCCTTATGTGTGTTTACTCATGCACTTTTATTCATAGTGCCTTCCATGTGCGCTATCCTCTGCTTCAGTACTTAGTCATTTTCTAGGCTCAACATCACCCCACACTAAATGTGTTGTCTGACCTTAGAAAACCATATAATATTTAACAAAGAATAAATAATAGGGGGAAAGAATAACATGTACCCGTCTTGCACCAAAGAACAAAATAATTTTGTTACTATTGTAAAAGGATTTGGAAGTCTTTGTTCAAGGATGTTTCAATTTCATTCCAGGAATCCACCTCACTTTGTGCTTGTTGAAATAAATCTCATATCAATGCACTAACTTCATTAAATTATAATTCCTCACCTTTATTCTTCATTGTATCAACAATATTTTCCATCTGATTGCTAAGTTCGCTTAGCGCGTCCATCCTTTGTGTAGCCTAGGGATATAATTCCTTCACTTTATTTTTAATCAAGACCCTTAAGTCTTCGATCACCTCATAATTATTCTAAACCTTTGTTATGATCTTGTCCCATTCCACCCTATTATTCTTGTTATTTTCTGGGAAGTCCTTCAAGTTTTCCTCATGGGTAGAAACCAATACAATTTCCACCCTATCCATGTCTCTAAAGTTTTCATAGATAACTTTGTCCATTTTTGTTGTGGTTTTTATAGAGGTAAGGAGCTCAGAGTATCGAGTTATGGTCTCTTCAATTTTCAACTTCTCTTGTTCTCTTTGTCACATCAAAACCTCTTCTTCTGAATTAAGCACAAGTGGTTGTTTCTCCATTGTGATCAAGTGTGTCAAATATTTCAGGCAGTGGAAGGCTGACTCATAATTTTGTTCAGGGGGGGCTAAGTCTAGGCGTGCTAAAATAATGGAGTCTGAGATAGTCTCTACTTTCTTGTAGGCTTTGCACACTCTCTCCTTTTCCTCTCTTAACTCATCCTTAACTACGTAATTATACAATCCTTCCCTTTTATTTCCTTATCTCTCTCTATTATCTCCTTATTCTTTACCTCCAATTCCTCCTCCAAGACTATGATTTTGTTATTCCTCCTGAATACCCTTTCCTCCACCTCTACTGATACCTTTTTGAGCATGTTACAAGCTTGATCATTCATTAACCACTGGGTATCCATAATAGGATTCACTTCATTGGGGTTCTTAATTTCTATTACTGCATTTATACAAACTTCAAATTCTAGCTCATCAATATGGGACGTGAAGGTCCATGATAGAATTTTCCTTGTGCACGTGTACGTACTATCCTTCTCAAATGATGACTAGTAGAAGAGTTTTTCTGTATGCACCATGCTTTAGAAACATGTGCACACGACCTTGTTTCGATCATTAACATAAGTCATTGTGTGTCCTTGTGTTATCACCATGCCCTTGCCACTTGTGTGTGCTCCTATTGGGAAGCTGACTACTAAAGTATTCTCCTTTTCTACACTCTCTTCCACTTCTCTCAATATTTATTAAGTGTTGTGCTCCACCTTGTGTTATACAAAATCCTTGATGATACCCATTACTTCCCTTTCCAATGTGTCATCCAACTATTCATTAGGCAGGTGTAGGGTCCTATGCACATTCATCCCCACTTGCTCTTCACTTCCTTCTTTCTCCCGAGCGCCCTCTGAAAACTCATCCTGATCTTCATCAAATCCATGTACATCAAACATTGGGAGATTCCCACCTTCCTCATGCTCCTCATTATCCTCCTCTGACTTGTCACCCTTCATGCTGTTTGTCTCCTTAGATTCTGAACTCTGCGCCATTTTTTTCTTCTTCTTTACTGGTGACTCCTCTATTACAAGAGACATTTCCTTCTCAAGAAACTTCTCCTTTATGGAATATTTCTTCCTTATCATGTAGGTACTTGGTCCCACACCTGACTCATACACCCCTGTGGTTTTAACTATACACACGCTCATCACCCTTCTTTCTTTTGGCAGGGTTTTCTAGGATGGATACATCATCCTTAATATGTACTCCTTTTTTGAAATTTAGCCTCAGGTGTATATATACCCTTATTGATTTTTTTCCCGCAATAGTTATTGACAAAGATTTTAACATATGTACGTCATGAGAGACATACTTCTCCACATATGCACGCTTCTTATGATACACCAATGTTTGGTGCAGCATGTAGTGATCCTGATCTACCTCACTTAAATAAAATCTAAGTTTATTGGCCTCCTTGAACCTATTAACCATGCTTTAAAAGTATTTCACTGTGAAGGAAAAAGTTAGTTTACACCATGGATCTTTCATGTCATCTATCAAAGTGAATCTTCCTATGTAGAAGTGCTATTATATAGAAAAATTAGCCTCACCATCCACCAAGGTTGGTAGTTATTCAGTGATTCTCCATTTTCCCCAAATGTATCATGTATTCACTTGTACCACTTCTTCAAGCGCTTTATTTGCAGTAGTCATTATATCACAAGTATATGATCCAAAAATATTAGTAGGGAAAGGTTCCTCTTCAGGGTACTCCCAGACGTAGCTATTCATCCCATCAGGCACTCCAATATCTAAAAATACAATGGTAAGAAGGATGTTACCATACATTATTTTATCCCCGTCACACGTAGAATCTATTATCTCCTCTGTAATGAATGTCGAGAGGTTATAGATCGTTCCTTCTGATATCTTGCTAGAAATGTTCAACCATCTCTTATTCACTTGCATCCATCTCTCTTCTCCATTCAGTTTGGTGAGTAGGCACACGGCCATATTCATGGTTGGGTTGGTGATCTTAGCAATATCAAAATAGTGTGAGACCTTATATTCATATTTTTTTATTATTTCCTTGACAGTGTCCTTATCTTCCAAGTCATCATCCAGTGATTCTCTTATATAGATAAGCCCAGTGTATTCAAAGATCAACTAAGTAGTTAAGCACATTCTCCTCCCTACGAATTAAAAATAATCTTTGTGCACATGTGACATCATCCACTGGTATAACCTTTCAGGTATGCCAAAATATAGAAACTCATAAAGTTGTAAGATTTCAACCTTCTCCAATGTGGTCTTCACAGAGTTATCATACATGGGTTTTTCATCCTATGTCCTTTCTCTGGTAGGGAAAACTAGCTCGAATTCCATCTCTTTTTCAGTGGTGCTCATCATATGGTTATAGTCACTTATATCCATCTTTCATAAGTGAGAGACCCATTCCATCTCCATTAAAATTCCATCTGGGTACTTCATCTCCACGTACCACTCCTCATTTAAACTATTTGATACAGTTGATTTTCCTTTTCCCTTGTCCTTTCCCTTGCCCTTATTTGGTGAAATGTTCACTCCTTTCCTTGGTGACATTTTTCTCATCAAGCCCTTGTAATTTCCCCATTGCAATTTTCTTCAACATTGCTCAATCCTTCATCTCCACTCCTTCAAAATTTCTTCAAAACATGTTCCCTAGCTCTGCAAACCCTAACCTAGAAAATAATCATTCCACAAGACAGTGTAAATACCCATGAGAATCCATAAAATAATCTCCTCTGTGCATGCCCGTGTACTCCGTTCCACTCTGGTTCAAAAATTTGTTAAGTTCTCCACTTTGTACGTAATTTTCCATAAATTTTCTTGCAAGGATGCCCTACTTCGCAAGATATTTTCAATAAACAAATGCAAAGTAAAGTAAATAACTTACCTTGACCTTCTATTTATATATTTTCACTTTTTCCACATTAATCTCAGTGTCACCTACCACCATACTTTTGCATTAAAGTCAAATTTTTCTGACACTTTTCATTTCGCACGTTGTGTCTAGTGCTTTTCCTCTATGCACCAACTTACACGTAACCTCATCAACCTTCTAGCGTGTAAAAATTCATTGACCATATACTTCCTTAGGTGTGTTTTCAGTATCAAATTACATCTCCCCTACATCTTATACCAAGTTCTTGTTGTAGCCTACCTTGGTTTTTTCTGCGCTTTTATCCCTATACATGGTTTCTATAAGGATTTTGGCATCAATCTCTACACATAATCACTTCTGCTACATGCACTCCTTTGACCCCACATGCATTTGAATTCCTCATTTGGGCCGCCAATCAACATTACTCCTAACACTTTCTTCATACCATACTATTCACTAAAACTCTTCTTTACACTCTCCACCCCACACTAAATAGATGCACGGTCTTCTGTGGATAAAACCCCTTTAGATAGTAATTGGCTACCAGTGTGCAAGCACACCCACAAAAAATGAAACAAAAAGTAAAAGTATAGAGACGATGAAAGGAAAAACATATGAAGGAAAATGCATTAAGGAAAATCCTAAGCTAACAGGAAATACTACCTTATTTACAAACACATAGAAGAATTATTTATAATAAGGCTTCAACCTACTCCCATTAAAATAACCAGTAAATCATGTCCCATCCAGCACTTATAACTGGAAAGCACCTGAATCAAGTATATAAGTAAAAGATATGGTCCTAACCAATGCAATTTCATTTTCCTAGGATGACGTAGAAACTTTGAATCATACAAAAGAACCATCTACCCAACCTCAAAATTCTTGTTCCTAATGTGTCGATCATGCCATGCATTCTATCTATCTTTCTCCATTCACTAGCTCCACCTAATAATGGCTCACCATTCATCTAGAATCATAAGTTTTTTAATGCTCTTTTATAATGATTTCTCATCTGTTAATCCTCCTAGGCACGTAATACGCATGTATGGTAATAAATTCAATGGGAAGAATAGCTTCTGTGCCAAACAAAAATTGAAATGGTATGGCCTTGTTCAAAAATTTATAAGTCGTATGATATGCCCATAGCACTACAGAGACCTTGTCATCACATTCTCTCCTTTCGACATCACAAATCTTAGTTAATGTGTGGCTCAATATTTTTTTAAATGCCTCAATAGTTCCATTATCCTAAGGGTGATAGGGTGTAGTTTTGTGATGGACCACCATAGAATTTACAAATAAGATTATAATATTTTCATTCAAAAAGTGAGTACCCCATGGGGAACATATGTCTATGTTAGGATGCCTTTTAACTAATTAATGTTGGTGAAACCTTCCAAAGATCCATGGATGTGGCCTTTTCTGGTTTCATTAATGATTTCATAGTAGTGTATCGGGATGATATAACGATTTTATTCAAGAAAATAGATGACCATTTAGGGCACCTTGAGAAGGTATTAATTAGATGCAGAGAGTATGGGATTTCATTGCATCATAAGAAATGTCACTTTAGAGTTAAAAAGTCTAAATTATTGGGACGTATAGTGTCTCAAGGAGGAGTTATGATAGATCCTAAAAGGGTGGAGATAATTGATAAAGTCTCTATCACTATGTCTAAGAATTTTATCCAATCCTTTTTTGGGTAGGTAAACTTTGTGAGGAGATTCATCTCCAACTTTTTTGAGATTACTATTCCCATAACAAGTATGTTAAAAAAAGATCAAGTCATCAAATGGTAAGAAGGGGTTGTTCAAGCATTTAAAGGAATAAATGAGGCACTAAAAATTTCCCCAATATTAACCAGCCGTGATTATAAGAAAGAATTTGAAATGTTTTTCTTTGCCTCTAATAATATAATAGCTTATGTATTATTGTAGAAAGATGAAGAGGGACATGAAAATTCCATTTCCTTATTTAGAAAATCCTTACATGGAGCTAAGTTGAAATATTCCATCCATGGAAAAACAATATTTTTCCTTAGTGAAAGCCACTAAAATATTCATACCATACATTCTAAGATCCAAAGTTATAGCTTATATACCCCATACTGTGGTGAAAGAAATTTCATTAGTTTAGTCACTAAAATCTTTATGCCCTACATTCTAAGATCCAAAGTTATAGCTTATGTACCCCATACTATGGTGAAATAAATTTTATTAAAAATTGAGATGTAGAATAAAAGATGTCATTGGGTCAAAAAATTACAAGAATATGACATGGAGATTCAAACCAAAAAAATTGTTTGAGGATTGGACTTAGCAAGTTTGATAGCAAAGAGCAATTTTCAAGTGATGGATATCCACAATGTTGAAGAAGATGGGCCACACCCTCATGAAAAGGTTAGCACTTCAATTTGGTATAAGGATATAGTATATTACTTGACGAACTTGAATTGGCCTATGAACTTAGATAAGAATCAAAGGAGAACACTCAAGTTGGTTTCCCAAAATTACATCTTAACTGATCATGGACTATTTTTGAAGAATCAAGAGGGAGTTTTTCTAAGATGTATTACTAAAGAAGAAGCACCTAAGATGATTATATAATTTCATGGAGGACTGTGTAAAGGCCATTTTTCTAGAATATTTACAGCTCATAAAGTTCTAAGGGTTGGATATTGGTGGCCTTCATTTTTCAAAGATGTTTCCTTCTTGGTTCAAACATAGGATAGTTATCAACATTATTCTAGAAGACTAAAATATTTTAGGGCCCTACCCCTGCAACATGTGTTAGTAGAAGTTCCATTCAAACAACGAGGCTTGGACTTTATTCTTGAAATATCATACTCTTCAATTGTTGATCATAAGTGGATATTTATAGACACTAACTACTTTACCAAATGGGTTGAGGCCATTCCCACCATGAAGTCAACTCATTAAGTAGTCATGTATTTTATCCTCAATAACATAATATATAGATATGGGGTTCCTGCTAAGATAGTTGTTTACAATGCCATGAGCTTTAGATCTAAACCATTGGAAACAATGTGTCATGAGTATGGTATAAATTTGGCCTATGCATCAAATTATAATCCTCAAGGAAATGTCCAAGAAAAATCAAGTAATAAAAACATGTTAAATATCTTCAAAAGAACACTATATACCAATAAAAATATATGTGGTGAACAACTCAAGTTTACATTTATGGCAGATAGAGTTACTATAAAGAGGTCTACTGGAAAGATGTCATTTGAGTTAGTCTATGGAGTTCAATCTCTTTTTCCCTTGTAATTTCAAATCTCCTCATATCAGTTCATGCAAAAATTTGAAGATGGAGAAGAAACAAGTCCATATAAAACAAGGATCAATCAAATCATGGAATTGGATGAAGAAAGAAGATAGTCCCACCAAAGACATCTCAAGTTCAGAGAAAGAATCAAGAATATATTTGACAAAAAGGTCACTCCAAGATATTTCAATGTTGTATACTTAGTATTTTTATGGGACAATAGACATGAAGAGAATGGCAAACATGGAAATGTTAATGCCCTATAGATGGGGCTTTATTCTGTCGATATCATAATTGGAGAACATACTTTCTTCCTGAAGGAATTGGAAGGACATTTCCTAGAGTTTCTTGTTAATGGTAGGCATCTCAAAACAGAATTGGATTAATCCAAAGGATCATGTATGATCATTGTATAGTGTATAATGTGTTTTTTTTGTTTTTTTCATTATTTGTGTTTTTGTTTCCCTTTTTTTGTGCTTTGGTCTATAACGACCAGGTTTTGAAACATGGCAGTATTCTGGTATGAATCTAATGTATCATTTCAAAAATCCCTCTATGTTTTTTCTCCCCAACTTCTTAACCAATGGACTAGGCATCTGGTCTTGTCTTTGTTCTTGTGATACCCACAGGGGGTGTCAATCCCTGAGTAGGAGCCACTATTGGAGCCAAATCCATTTCCTTATATCAAACATGTCTTTTACATAGACTTTCTATAAACATAAATATTCTATGTGCTTTATATTTCTCCCCATGCTTCAAATTTTATTATGAGTAAAAGAGAAGTATCAATTTGTAAGAAATTTCATGCCTTAGAGAAATAAAAGAAAAGATTCAGCATAAATGTTAGGGGACTAGTTTAATGGTCTAGTTGATCAAATTAAAATATTTAGATAGATGAGTGATCAGGACTATGTCTACATATTTCATGAGGAACATGTTAATCAACACTAAAATTATCTAAATTTCTCTAAGAATTTGAAGCCACGAAGGCCCAAAAGAATGCAACCCGGCCACGAAGTATAAATCTACAAATACTTTCTAGATAACTCAATAAAATCATTGGTTATTGGAATTTGAAAACCCATGGGATACTAAGTTTAAAATCATTGGAGGGTTACTTTAAAATGGCTGACATACATTCATTTAGATGTAAAATGTTTGCATCACCAATTAATTCAAATGCTTACGATGTGAAGGGATACATGTCAGGATTCTAGGTCTCTTCATAGCCTTTGCATTTTACAGACTTCAAGATCCCAAAATAAGCAACAAAAAAATAATTCGTTAGGTCTGAGACAGATTTGAAAGGTCAATGGTACCCAAGGTAGAAATTTAAATAGGATAAGTGGCATGGATCGTAGGTATAAAATAGACATGTGTTGACATTTTGGCACTCTTCAATTCATTTGAGTTCTGTGGAATTCAATTTCATCAAATGAACCGAATTTCATAAGGCTTCAGGTCCGAACTACAAAACCAAAAAGGATATGTTGCAACATTCTTTATGAAGCTAAATGTTTCTAAGTCATCTCATGAAATTTTGAAGTTGCGATACAAAGGAGCATCCCCGAACCAATGAAAATAAATCATGAAGGAAAGAAGGTCTAACAAACCCAAAAAGTGTGGAGCTTTCTCATTGTGCTATACTTTACATTCTGACAAGACTGACATTGTCAGTATCATGGATCTTTCTTATTGGTTTATGCTTAGTATTCTAACAAAGATGATAATGTAAAAGAGCATGGAGCTTTCTCATTGGCTCACATTTCATAGAAATCATTCAAGGTCATCTAAAAATCTGAATTTCAAAGAGCGTGGAGCTTTTCACTTGGATCATGTTTCATAGGGATCGGTCAAGGTTTTCAGTAGTCTAAAAATGTGAAGGAGTATGGAGATTTTTTATTGGCTCATGTTTCATGATATACAGTTGAGTAAAAGGATAGTCTGAATTATGAAGAAAACATGGAGCTTTTTCATTGGCTTACATTTTGAGATGGCTAGTACAAATAAAATAAAATCTTGACACTACGAAAAATCGTGGATATGTTTCATTGGCTCACGATTTACTAAGAGCAGTCAAGTTAGAGAACAGTCTAAGAAGGAAAAGATCCATGAAATTTTCTTATTGGCTCACACAAAAATGCAAAAGGAAATAAATGCACATGGAAAAAAGCTGAAGCCAATCAAGAGCTATCACATGTTTCTCTCTTAATCATCTCGAAAACCAAAACTTCAAAAGGCCATACATTTTGATCTAGAGCTCCAAATCAAGAAAAATCAATGTCTTTTGAAATATCTCCTAGAGCTCTTCAAGATGGTGTCATCTAATTCAAGAATTGATGGTGTTTGGTAGGATGAAATGATAAAATAAAAATACACAGTTGCACCTTAGAGTATCAGCTAAATTTTTTTGCATATGTGGCAGTGAAGGCACAAATTGATCCCAAAATGTCTAACTAAAAATTAGACATTTTTAGTTAGAAAAAGTACTTTACCTCTCTGATAAAAAATATTTTTGTTAGAATGAGGGGGAAAATTCATTTTTTGTTTTGGGGGGAAATTAAACTATAAGAAGACATAAAAATTGTATAAATATGGGGGCTTTTCCTCATATCTAAGGGAGTTAGTTTTGGTATTATGATCAAAATGGGCTTAGTCTTTCTATTTATGAGATATAATTATGAACACTACATGTTTCCTTTGTGAAATGCATATAGATTTTAGGTTCCTAAACTTTTTTGTCATGGTAGTTGCACTATACAACCATTAGAAAACTAAGAGATTATTTTCTTTATGTTCCATTGTTAAGAAATTCAAGATCTAAATGACATATCTGCTTTTGAGTTAAATTTATGTGTTATGAGTTTTGTATGTCAAATTATTGATTAATGAGACATATTTTCTACTACAATTTTGTGCTTATTGCTTCTCTTTGTCATACACTGGATAATTCCTTAATGATTTTTCCTTGGTCTTTAGTTCAACATTTTGGTGTGCCCATTTACTCTGTAATATTGGGCTTAATTGTAAAATCCTTATTACAGCCATTTTTTCGTAGTGATTTTTGTTAGCCTTTGAGTGTATCTTGGGCATACAAGAGTAGAAGAATTAAATACTTCACTAGAATTCTTACATGATCTCTTGTATCAATTATTTTAGATATTGATCTGAAACTTTACATCTATTAGGTATCAATGCATGCAAATATTTCTTTGTAGAAATTTTCATTACTTGATCCAGTTTTATATAGTTTTCAAGATTGCAAACTGCTCTAAGTGTTAAATGCATTATTACAATGAATGTTTCAATCTATAATTCCCCCCTTGTGAAGTTAAAATTTCCATAATTGACCCCATCCCCTCATATTAACATCCATTTGTTCTATTTACTACCTTGTTGTTTGAAATATCACCGAAGGTGTCTTTTATCCTTAATATTATTATCAAAAGAATGCAAGAAAACTGAATTCTATTGTCTATAGTAACATGTGTCTAGAAAGGTAAGCATACACAACCTATTTTGTGATAACTCATGAGAGTGAGTGTTGTGTTGATGGCCATGTTTATCCCATATTGATCCATCATCTGAAAAAAAAAAATGAGGGAACAAATATCATATCTCCCCCTCTGCAATTTAGGTTACACCTTGGGTCCTCTCACCCTGGTTTAAGGCAGGACCAAAAGTAGTAGGAAAATGCCATCTCCTTTGTACGTTCCCCTCAATCATCATAAGGCTTGATCCCAATGGAAGTGTTAGACCCATCCCCGACTATAAACAAGATACCACCCAGTCTATCACAGTCCAAGCATTCCCCCTTCCTAGGAGAATTGTTGTCAATCCACCAGGTTGTATAGATTTGAGGACCAACAAGAACTATAGAATTATAATACTAGAGGGGGATAAATTAACCCATTCACCCTCCCATCCTCACCATCCCCCAAAATTATCTAATGAGAATAATAAGAGTAAGTGTAAACTCACATTTTTCACTTGTTCTCCTTGCAAGTTTGGTTATTTTACCTATGGTATAGATACTAAACATGATTTTTATATCATATGTTTTAGTAGGTGGTGTTGTTACACCTATCATTATGGTTTTGGAAGTGGCTTGGGCTGGTGTGTTTGATGGGTTTGACTTTCACTATGAGGGAATATTTTTGGAATCTAAGTGACCATGTCATGTTTCCCAATGTCTACTCTTCAATTAAAGACATTGACAATTTACTTCAGTAATTTTGCAAATGTAATATTTTTATGTGGAATTGATAGCATATTTTGAATATTTGTTTAGTTTAAAATGTAGTATAATCCTAATAGATCATTGTGTATTATAGGTGCTAATTTTATGCTTTATATTTTACACATTGAGATGTGGGAGTATTGATATTTGGAAATGAGATGTTATCACAAGCAAAAATTAAACCTCCTAAGTGGAAAAGTGGCCTTAAAAGTATCAATTCAAACAACATTGATTACTAGAGGAAAAGTGGCCTTAAACCTAACAATTCAAATTACATTAGTGAGGATATTAATTACATATTATTATGGACAAACATTTGTTTCATTTAGTACAAATCATGTTTCCTTTATTCTTTATAGGGATGTCTTTGTTATAGTAAGTGTAGCTACTAATTGTAAATATAAAGTGAGTCTTAGAAGTAAGGTCCATGGGAAGTTAATGGTGAATCTAGGATCTCATGTTATTTAATTTATATAATTTAATGTTTTATTTATTTATTTTAAATTTGACTCGTGATTTTATTTTTTATATAAATATAGAAGTGGTTTTTTAATAAGAACTACACATTATATTAATAAAAATATATTAGAGTTACAAGAGTAGGGTGACTAGACAACTCACATTCCCACTAAAAAATCCATGAAGGCACCATGAAACACCCAAAGGGAAAACAAAAACAAGTTCCATAAGGGAAAAGTTCAGCACCACCTTAAAACATCAAAATAGAAAATGTTAAGCACATGACATTACACTGGGAGGAGGAGGAGGGTCATCCCAAGGAGGTAAGTAAATTCCTCTAGAAGGCTCAACTAATGAAGGATCAACCTTCCATTCATCCTGATTGGGCATTAGGATTTGTAGAGGCACCATCATTTCTTAACCAGGGAGTGGAGAGCTAGAAAATTCCTGAGCTCTATGAGGATGAGAGGCCCATCATGGAGAACTAGTCATTGCCTTCCCCTTTCGAGGAGGACTCCAAATCAGACTCAAAGAGGATGAAGTTGAAGGGAGACCTTCGGGAGAGAAGGACCGATGTTTGCGAGAGATGATTCTATGATGTGGACCTTACAAAGATGGTTGGCTTGACATGATGGCCAAGGTGGCGATAAAAAAGGGACATGAGGGACTTGACTCATCGTGCATGGATTTTTATTAGGTAGCTTTTGGTAAATTTTATCGAGTGCTGAAAGTACCTAAAACTCAAAAATAACAGGGTTTACCGATACCTGTGCTGACAGTCGTAATGTTGGAATGATGGAAAGTGACCAATGAAAAAGCACTCCTCCTTTCGCTAAGTAAAGATCCCTATAAGCAAAGACAACTAAATAAAATTTATTATATAGAAAGGATAACGAGTTTCTCAGTAAAGGCCAATGCCATGAATCTAAAGGGACTTCCTTAAAGGGTGTCAACTCGTTATTACAATTAAGTAGATTTTGGTAAAGATAATATAGATGATACAATATAAGGAAGTTAAAACTCAAGATGGATGGAAAGATCTTGTTCATCTTCTTAGGAGGCCATGGTTAGGGCTATGGTGAGTCGAAAGTCATCAAAGTAGTCATACCAATACTCCTTAGTTTCTTCTTAAATATTGTTAAGGATCACTAATTGTTCTTCAATATCCTTGAAGGTCAATGTAAATCTGATGGCACACAAAGTGATCTCATGGAGGATGTCAAACTGTTCCCACATGAACATTTGTTGGACGGTCAAAATATTGTAGATGTTTGTGATTAGATGGGATTAACCTAGAATAGTCATCTATAACACATACATGCTCACAAACAATTTATTTAATGAGGATAAATTTTATAAAAGTGTTGAATATGAAAATAAATAATAAATGATTACAATTTGACAGTGATCATTGACAATCTAGGGGAATCGTGGGTGATCAGGTAGATTGCTAGTGATTCGACATGTCATAAGAAATCATTTTGAAAAGGTGATATTTTTGATGACAAAGATAATTGATGAAGTCTGAGACTAAAAATTGATTGATTACTCTTTAGTTTAATATAAGAACATGATGAAATGGAAAGAAGGGAAATCTGCTCACCTTAACAGGATAAAAAATAAGTTGTTGATGTTTTGATTGCTTAGAGATGTTGTGTGGATCTTTAGATGGCTTGATTAATGTGTTAGTAGTGTATGGACATTTGTGACAGGGTTTTCTAACTTCCTAACACAACATAGCTTTTTTATAATGATCATGGATGGTGAAACATGAGCTTTGCACTTCTATTTATAATTATTGGTGATTGATTAGCATCGATGATGATCTAGTATTTACAGGGAAGGTAACTTAGAATTAGTTTTAACCACTTCTAACATGGGCTTCCATGGGTAGGGATGTGAGGTAAGGAGGTTGGGATGTTAGTGGGTTGGATAAAAGGGGTAACAATGGGTTTAGATGGGTAGTATATGGTTATGAGGTTTTAGGGAGGTTAGAGTAAGTAAGGATGGGTAAATGATATTTACATGGGGTAAAAATGATTTTACGAGGTATGTTAAAATGATATATTAAATGTTTTAATGTGTGTATGGGGTATAGGTAGGTGAAAAAAACCCAGTATCTACATTTTCCCCTTTTTTCAAGTGGTTTGTGATGGAAGAATTGTTGGACAAAAATGAGTGAGATGGTTTGACTTGTGTTTGGATGGGTGGTCCCCCCTCAAAATAGGGGTTATTGTGATAGAGTGTAATAATCACTAGTTTGAAATAGTTTTTTGAATGAGTTAGTTTTGTTTAATGTTTGTGGTTTGCTTTCATTTGTCCCAAGAAAAGGCATGGAAACAAGACTTCCCCAAGGGTTGATTCATGCTAGGATGAAGTAAAATGATGGGGGAACTAAAGCATTTGTAACCATGGATGTATGACTCATAGGAAGCGAGTACATGAGAGACAATCCCAACTGGGTATGTTATCCACGATGATGTTGCCATAAAGTTGGGCTTAGAAAACTAGGAAGTCAAGTGATGGGGGAAGTAACATGTTTGTGTCCTATAGACATATGAATTACTAGTGTTAAGGCTATAAAAATATGAGGTAGATCTTGGTAAGGGAACGCTTTGATTGATTGGAAAGTGAGATTGAGATAGGATTTGATTGATTGTTTGTTGTTGATTTTGTAAGGGGCCAGGAGCCCTAAAATGTATAATTTTGGTAAGGAGTGATGAAAATGAAGGTTTGATCATGAATTTAAAATGGCTTGGATGTTTAAATATTGTGTTAAGATAATTTGAATCGAATTGCTAGTAATTTAAGGAAATCACTGACAAATAGAGGAATTTTTGGTGATTCCTAGGTGGGAAAATTTATGCCCTATAAATAGGCCAAAATTACCACGAAAAATTTATTTTTTGGAAAAGAGTGAAAATGAGGGTTTTGAAAGGACATGCATCCTTGTTACAAAAATCCAATATGGCTAGATATAGCACTTAGGAAAAAGAAGGAAAGACCGAAGGCAACTAAAAAAAAAAACGAGAACAAGAGGTAAATAACCTAATTATATCAAGTAAAATTTCTTAAGATAATCAGCTCCCTCTTTGGTAGCTATATAAGCATGTATTTCAGCCACGTTATCAGAACATTTGATCAATTTGAGGTAGTTTGAGTTGATACACTCCCAGTGTAGACATCAAAATTAAGTCGTACCACCCTTATAGCCCAGTTAATTAAATAAACCATACCTTACATATTCATATCCCATAGTGCATATGATTAATTTAATTAATGTCCTCACTTGACTACATCACCTAGCCACATCACGTAGACACCTCGTCATGGACCAATTCTTAGCATGTTCATTCTAACTAGGAATCAATCTCTACTTACAATAACTAACTAAGAATTAATATAACCCTAACATTAGATGCCTATCCTTTCTCTAACAACATGCCCACTTTCTTAAGTGGAAAATATAATTTTGGACCATGAGCAATAGGTATAACTAGCAAAAAATATGGCCAAGATGTGCTATTTTATCAAACCTAGGATTTCCCACCTTAACTGACACCGGTTAACCCTAAACCGATGCTAGTTGACCCAAACCATCATTGGTTACAATATATTCACTTTGGTAATCTTGTTTCAGAGGTTGGAATAATTATTCAAGTTGGGAGAGAGAGAAATATGCATGCAAGCACAAACCAGAGCCCTCTCGTACATCCATAAACACCCCAGCCGACACCAAGACTGATTTGAAGACATTGAAATTCACAGTAGCATTCCAGAAAGCATTGGCATGGCACCGACCACTAGTTTCAAAAATCAACTATCACCCTCATCCAACCACTAGGTCTACAAATACAAGTAATTGTGTATTAATCTGCATCATTTCATACTTACTTAGATCATCATTTCATTAGATTTCTCTTTTAAATTCCATTATCTTTTGCATCCTCACCTTCCTACTCATCCACCCATCTGACCACCCGTAACCTTTTATCTCCCCACATCCAACCCCAGGCATCTCTAAGCATTCTCAACTTCTTTGATAACGTAACTATCATTCTTCCATTCTCTGTGTAATCAGACAGAATCTCCCAAAACCAAATTTTATTGAGTTTTTACCATTCCACCTCTATCGACGTCGGTTAACCTAAATCGTTGTCAATTTTCCTATCAACCGGCATCGGTCATACCATGCCGAAATTGGTCTCTGTAACTAGTAATCCTATCGGTAACAACAATCTAATAACCTTCACCCAAATAACCCAAAACTACCCAAAATTCAATCCTAACCTATTCTAATCACCTTGGCCACTTGTCCAGCCTCTAGATCTGATCATAACCTGGCATATTAGATTAAATTTTCTTATTGTACTTGAATGAGATACCTAAATCATATCAACTACAGTAGGATGTCATTTTTTTACGTTATTTCTTACATTAAATTTTATTAAACAGTGGATTGACAGCCATCTAGGGAGTATCATACTTCCCAGATCTAGCATACAATAGGTAGTATACTAACATATATCATTTGATATTATTCTTGTGGTTTTGTTTTGGATTCACATGTACTTCCTTCTATCAAAAAGGAAGTTCTCATAATCAGCACTGGATCAAAAAATCAAAACACGCACACTCTACCGTCCACCTTCATTTCAAAGGTATTCCTCCTCACCTTTACCTTATATGTTTTTCTCATACATTCACAACTTATTGGTGAAAGGACCGCCCCCACTAAAACATAACCTAAAACCACCCTTTATAATTTACCTCTTCATAGGATGCCTTCCCAACCAAAACAATATGTTCTAAATTCACAAGTCATTCTTAAATGACATAAGCTAAACACATAAAATTCACTTATTAGGATTTGCGTGTTTTTTTATCTTTTTCTTGAGTTGTGAGGTTACATTCTCCACTTTCCTCTTCTTTTTACACTCCGCCATCATAGTTGGAGCATTTTGATTATTTATGAGTGTGCCAGGGTCTAATACCATCATTCTCATATTTTTGCGTTGGTGTTTTATCTGACTAAATTCATGAAATATCTATTTTTTCTTCATTTCTTCTAAATTCATGGTAACCAGCATCAGTCCAAAGACCATCATTGGTTTATATCTAATCATAATCGATTTACCTAACCGGTGTTGGTGTTATCCAAATTTCACCCCTCAAGGTAATTTTGATAACATGCATCAAATTATTCAGTCCCGAGCAAGTACATTGATTCAAGGCAAAAAGTCATGTTTTTGGGGTCCCTCGGCTTCTCTCTAACTCTCCCATCCAAGAAGAAATCCCAACGAGTTAGAGAAAATGGAAAAATGCAAAAATAAGGTTGCAGGACTGTTTTAAAGCATTTCAAGTCGTATTGAGGTTCGTCATACCAAGCTTGGGGCCGAAAAAGCAAGAAAATCAGCTAAGTCAGACATTTTTGTCCCAGGAGGTCTGCGGAACAATTGGGACGTCGGGACGTAAGGGACGTGAAAAGCCGAAATGGCCGAAAGCAAGAAAAAATCATCTAAGTCTTTTGTTTTGCGTGGTTTGGGACATCTAGGCCAAAAGTACACAGGGGATGCGAATCGGCTGATTTGCAGACAGATAGTCCATTTCAGGCGGTTCGGAGATATTTGTCCCAGGAATTCTGGGATAGTTGGGACAAAGGTACGAGAGGGATGCGTGGGACGCGAAAAAGGCCACAAAAGGGACAAGGAAGTCCGAATCGGCCGAAGCAGGAGATTTTCATCTAGGACAGCCAAGAAAAAGGTACGCGAGGGATGCATGAGATGCGAAAAGGTGAAAAAGCCACACGAAGGGACAAGGAATCCCAAATCAGCCGATGCGGGAAAATGTGTCCCAAGAAGTGGTGGAGAAAAGAGGACTTAGAAAATTTTCCAAGTTTCAGTCAAATTTTTCAAAGGTAAAAGTTTTGGCCCACTGTCCCGGCCATCGAATCAAAGCCTGACATGTGTCATCCAAGTGGCAGAGTGCTGGAGGAAATGGAAATTTTCCCAAAGTGAAAAATGCCAAATTTTCGAAGGGCAAAGTGCTCCCCTCAGGCCCGAGCCAATAAAATAGTGCCACGTGTCCAAGTGGCAAGAAATTTTTAAAGGATGAGCTCACAGCCAATCAGGGCCTGACACGTGTCATCCAAGTGGCGGAGCGTGGGGAAAATTTAAAAAAATTTCCAAAATGCAAAAAAGAGGTAAAATTCAAAAAAATTTCCCGCCGATCCGTTTTGGGCCTGTTTTTGCCCTAAATCTTCAAATGGCCATAACTTTCGATCCAGAGCTTGGTTTTTCACGTTCTTTATATCAATGGAAAGCTGGTGAAATTCTCTATATGATCTTAGGGTTAGTTTTGCATTTTGGTTCAGTTTGGAGAGATAAAATCAAGAAACATCTCTGGCACGTGGTAATGGCCAGAAGTGACATTTCAACAACCAGTTTTAATGCAAAATACAGTTCTCCACTTTTAATTTTGCTAGGGTTCTCACCTACCACCATAATGAGATGAATTAAATGAAACCTAGAGGTGGTTGGGGTAGATTTGGATTTCCTTTCTCTTCCCTCTCTCATTCTTCCTATAAATTTTAAGGAGGGGCTTCTTTCAAAAGGTCAGACATTCTGTTTTGCCCCTCCCTTCTTCTCTTTGGCAAATGAATTTGTGGAGCTCAAACCTCCCATTTAAAACTGTAATGCAAATTTGCCTCTTGGAATTTTTTAGTGTATTGTATAAATCTTTGGAGCAAGTAATGCATGTCTATGGATGATTCTCAACACTCTCTATGTTCATTTACATCTTCTTGATCTTTCACTGCAAATTTTGTTATCTGTGCATGATCTTGCATCACATTTTAATGGTTTGTGTTTATTGGCAAGATAGGTGTTCTTAATTCCTCGATGCATCACCTTTGTTAGTTTAGGTTTATTTTTATGCATCTTCTTACCCTGTCTCCTTGGCAAGTTAGATTAGATTTTGAGTAAACCCTCTACATTTTTTTGTGTGCATTTGAACAGAGGAATAGGAACCGGCCTTCATCCGGAGAGCTTTTCCAATTTCGCAAGGTCCAACACTTGGGAAAAGCTCCATGTTATGCAATCACACTGAGAGTCTCAACCCATTGATTTGTAGACACGTAGGGGTGCTGTGATTTGGTGATAACAGTTGGTTCCATCTATTTTTGGTCATTTCACCTAAAGATAACATTCATCAAATCTGTTGTTCTATCTAGAGTTATCAAAACATCATCATATCCCCAAAACTTTCATATCACAGCCCAGTATGGTTTCCATTATTTATTTTCATCAATTTTTCCTCATTTGTAGAACTTTTGATTCCCCATAATAACTAGTATCAGTTATCATAACCGTCATCAGTTCCCTTATAATCATCATCAGTCAATCTGACCATCATCAGTTTTTTGTTTTATTCTTAACTAATACACTGATCAAATTAACCTCCTAGAATTCATCGTTCTCCATTCTTGTTGTTTTCTGTGTCATCTGTAAAGTACAATTTTACCAGGTCAATGCTAATTCACATGGTGTTGACTCACATCCAAACCAATGCCCTTATATTTCATGCTATTTTTCAGCCGCTCCCACCTATCCCATCACTACCTTCCATTCTGTCTCCTATGGATCCAACTTATCCCATCACCATTACTACCAGTGACAAAGAGTTCACAAGACTCTTTGACCAAAATATTTCATCTTTACAATACTATCTTACCCACTCATCTACCTGAGACTCCTCAGGACAGCTAGTATACGACATGCTTGTATCTATCCCTCTTGCTCTCGCTCCCACTTTCACATCATCTACCACTAGCTTGGTGCTACCCTCATCCACTTTACCCCATGTGGTCTCCTAGCTAGGTCCCACCTCTTCTATAGCTACTGCACCAACAATTTCTATTGCACCTATGGTGTCAACCATTCCTTCACTAACCACCTTCAGCATGGCCCCATTTTCCCACTTTTACTTGTATATACTAGTTACATCACAACCACCCCTAGTATCAACAACCTGCACCCCATTTCAAAACCTAGTCCTTTACATTCCTCAATCTCTACCCCTGATTACCACGAGAATAGTTATGACTACCCCACCTATTTACATACATCACCAGAAAACCCCAATCTTTTCTATCACTTATTTGAGGTATCTTCTACCTGTATCTATCCCCCTTCACATTTTTCATATTCAACACCCCCATGTACCGAGATGCTATCCACATCATACACCCATCATCAACCCCCTTTAATGCAGGAGGCACCCATTCCTTGAAACCCACTAATGACCTCATTAGGATGATGATGGAAAAGATGCAGACATTAGAAGCATTAGTTTCTAGCTCTCATAACTCCTTAACTTATGAAAAAATCTATAATGAGCCTATTCATCTATCTATTCCTATTCACCCATACCCCATGCATTGGAAAATTCCAAAGTTCAACTATTTTAACAGTAAATAAGACCCACAACAACACTTGCAGTCATTCAAACATGGGTGTTATCTAACTACTCATGATGATTCTTTACTTCTACGAACATTCCCCATGTCCTTGAAATGAACCACCTTAGATTAGTACACTAGTTTACCCAGACATTCCATCTACTCCTTAAACCAAGTGGCTAAAGCATTCCTAGATCACTTATCAATCAATGTAGTCAAAAAAGTTACCATGATTGATCTATATTCGACATGACAATATGACGACGAATCTATCACATATTTCATTACTCGTTGGCAAAGTCTTATCAACCAATTAATGTTCCAGTTACCTCATTTTGAACTTATAGAGTTGTTCACTAGAGCTTGTGCTAGACACATCTCACCAACTCTGCAGGTACAAACCTTCCATACCTTCAACAAAGCATTTACCATGGAAAAAAAGCTATAAATTCACACCATTGAAGAAAATAAAATCCAATTGCGAGACAAAAATGCCATGTTCAAATCAAATGATTCTTCTTCATCTTCAAAACACCAAAACAATTATTCAAAATCCAAAGGATCTTCCAATGTGGTAGTTCTCAAAGTTGGTCTATCTCATCCATCTAATCAAGCCAAACCTTCCTCCAGTATTTCTCTTGTTCAAACTTTTTAGTTCTGGCAGGAACAACGAAAGTACACTCCAATTGGAGAGCCCTATTCTTTAGTCTTGGAAAAGACTCTTAAAGTTAGAGCCATTGAATTCCCTCCATAAAACCTCATACTAGTTTCAATCCCACTCGTCCTATGCCGACATGGTATAAGGAACATGATTATTTTAATTATCATCATGTCAAAGGCCACAATGATGGTAATTGCATAACTTTTAATAACATTGTCCAAGAAATGTTAGATAATGGATATCTTATCTTGGACAACCCGAATGCACCAGAAAATCAAAAGTTGCATATCTTTAAGAATTTGTTCCCTAACCATACGCCATCATCTAATCAAAGTGGTAAACCTTCAACCAATGACATCAATGTCCATGAAGTCCATAATTGTTTTGATATCGTACCGGTTGTTCCTCAATTTCCACCTATTCCGTCTATTGAGGAAATTCTCACATGAGCTCCTCTATCCACAGAGGAGCATACCTCTTCCACTCCTTCACCCTCAGAGGAGTCCCCTTCACTCAAAAATAAGTCCATGATTTATGTTGATGTCATTTCACCATCTACCTCACAACCTACCAAATAATTAATAGTATTAACTCTCCCACCCAAAGAATAATGGTCATCACCTTCTCCTCCACCAAAAGATAAATTTATCTCACCCCACCTACCATCTCTCGTACCCATGGGAGATCCTTTAGACACGCCACTACCTGTTGGGGATAATTTTCCATTATCATTCCAGGATCCCGTTGATCTGGTCTTAGCTCTTCTAGCCACAGAGTCCAAGGCTAACAAATTCCCTTTCTCACAAACATATTTTATAGGGATTACCAATAAACCAACTACATCTCCACTTAAAGCATTCCCATTTTCACGACTAGCTGATTGCTTGGATTATGTTGATAATTTCATGCTTTGGGGACATCTACAACTCCCCTTTTCGACTCAAATGCAAATGTCACCTACAGATACCTCCAAAATCTATCCAAAGGTATTTCCAGCAACCATATTGACCCTAACCATGCATGTCAAAATGGCTTCTTCTTTATCACCTTTACCCACGACTAAAACCATTTCTATGCCTAATAACCTACCCACACCTACATCTTCGTCCATATCTAGACCCATCACTACCTTGGGTGTCATGTTGACGTCAAGCCTTACCCATCCACCTTTCAAATTGGATTTAGCCACATTTTCCAAAACCCACACCAAAGTTGCTCCTTCGTCTAAAAGGAATACCCAACCTTCTAGGCCACATACACCAGTCTCACCTACCACGCCTTTGTCACCTTCACCCCTTCCATCCATCCTAGGACCTCACCCATCAACCTTGGCCAAATATCCCTCTACCCAAGTCCAATCAAAAGATAAGCAACCTACCTCGTCATCATGATCCTTTGTTATATCTAATTTACCTGCAAAAAAAAAACCATCTCCCTCACCCGTACATTTCTTACCACCTATACCTCCACCAGCTACTATAACCCCAAATTTTCCTATACGAATTCAACCCATACCTTCCACCTGACCTCTACTAACCACTTCCACCACAGCTCTATTGTACCCATGGGTAACCCATCCTCTTCCACCATGTACTTTCCCTTTTGCATCTTGTACTCTCATATCACCTTTACCAAATAAGGTGTAATCCAAAGACAAGAACCCACTACCCTCCAATAAGGTAATTAATCCAACAACACCTTCCATTACTATCTCTTCTATGACACCTTTACCCAAGCAGATACCATTGAAACCTAAGATAGTACAACCTACCAAACTAGTGGTCCAACCCATTCCCCCTCCTATAATGCCTCTTACTTCACAATCATTTGCACATTTACCCAAACCCACACTCACTTCCCACTGTGATCCATTGGCAGGGTCCTATGCCAAAATTCTATCCAACCTCTTAAAGACCTCTATCATCACATTACCATCGCTTAGACCTTACGACCCCCTCAAACCAAAACTAAAATTATTTGATGAACTAAATTTTTTCCCTACCATTGTGTGTCAGGACATGATGTAGAAGGTTGTAAGGCTCTCAAAACTATTCTCCTTCAATTATGTCCTCCTGAATCAAATTTCAACGATGATAATCTCCTTGATGAGGTTCTTGTTCCCCCTTCACCTGTCACCACATGCCCTCGTCCCTTACTTATTCAACGACATGCATCACCACCTCCACAAACCTTTTATCCACCTCCAAAATTCAATATCAACATGGTCTTTATCAGAGAATTGGCCAAACCACCACATAAATGCCAGTGTTCCCTACTCATTTCACAAGGCTCTTATCCCGCATTAGGTTTTTGTCCATCTTGTTGTCACACTACTCATGAGATACCTTATCCATCTACCTCCATCTCTCATATTAACATGATCTAAGTTATCATCATGCCTAAAAGGACAAAGGAAAAGGAAAATCAACTAGCCCATCAACCAATCTTGTGCCCAATATACCATCTGCACCCACATCCAAAATCACCATTCGAGAACCTACACACTCTATTTCTGATGGGATCACCCATTTTACAATGATAAAATAATTACATCAATCCCCTCTAAAAAAGTATTTGTACAATCTCGTCCAAACCTCTGAATCTCATCGACAAGACCTTATGGAGGTTTTGTAATCCATCAAAGTTTTACCTAATGACCGTACACCAGTAGCCTCCATTCTCACCCCTCATCACGTGGAATCTCTTACCAAATCATCTCCTCCTTCTACCCCTACACCCACTCATCAAGTAGCCACCCTCAGTTTTTCTGATGAGGAGATCATATCTATCCAATTAGATGATCTTGATCTTACCCTTTTTATCTCTGTCTATATCGATAATATACATGTATGGTGTGTTATGATCGATGGTGGTGCTAGCATCAACATAATATCCTCTCATGTGTATGATAAAATGTGCATTCCTTAAAATTACATGCATAATAACCCAATTATGATATGGTCCTGCAATGACGCAATCACTGCCACCCTTGGCACCATTATTCTTCATGTTTGTGTAAGCCCTCACACTATCCTAGAATTGTTCTACATCTTCGAGGTGGAGTTTCAGTATAACCCGTTGCTTTTCCAACCTTAGATTTGCATCATGAGATTTTTTCCTTCAACTTTACACCATTATGTAAAATTTGAACATGAAGGGCGTAACTATAGCATCCTAGCTAACTTGTCACCATTAAAAACCTGTAACATGTTGTATCAACCTAACGATGTCCTTGTACCATTTAAGGTATCTACTAGTACCCCCACTTCTCCTTCACCCACAACCCCATCCACCAATGCTTTGGCCACCTCTCCCAAACCTAACTCTTCTATTCCTACTGTTGTCGTAGCCACTATAGCTGGCCCATCTACTTTCCAACTGACCAATACCCCTCCTACCCAATTGCTTAGTAATTCATCTATCCCCATTACCCACATATCTACTACCAATCCCTTAGAAGGTGTTTTTCAACACCTCACTCTATGGTAATACCGCCTCTACAAGATCAACACATCTCTCACTCTGCAAGAGTATGGAAACCTACCGCAACATCCTCATTATGACTATCACATAGGAGAGGTTTTCCCTTATGGTCCTCCCCACCTTCACTCCAACTTAACATATGGTGGACTTGATACTGCCACATATTCACCCAAACCACCATCCCAAACACAACCATTTTAATCTGACCTCCAATCTCTCTCTAACCACTGCTTTTCCCACGCTTTCCTTCACCGTTGCATATGGAAACGATTTGGCTTTGGTTTTTATCAACAAGCTCTTCATACCTATAACTTATCAACGTGATGGTGAACTCCCTCTTCTCTTCCCTTCCTGTAACCTGACATGATCGATGATGATACACTTTCTATTAACATCATTCAATGTTAGGATGATGATTATATCCTCACCTACCTTGGTGCGAAAGATTTTTATATTCATAGGTTATTTCCATTTGAGATTCAAACCATGTTGAATGAATCTACCATAAAAGTCAATATTAACACTCAGGACGACCTGCATATTCTAAAGATAGGCCAATCTTTAGATGCCTCCAAACAGGAAGATTTTACTTCTTTCGTCTAGGATCATAGAATCACTTTTGCTTGGTCCTATGTTGATATGCCCAGTATTGACCCAAACATTTTGGTTCACAATAGCATAACCATTCCTGAATCCAAATCCATAAAATAGAAGCTGCGTAAAATGCATCCTCACATTTCCCTTCTTGTCAAAGAGAAACTTCAACACCTTCTCTTGGTTTCCTTTATCCTACCCATTGACTATCCCTAATGGATTTCTAACATCGTTCCTATCATAAAAGAAACAAGGGGACATCACATTTGTATGGATTTCCATGACCTCAACTTAGCTTACCCCAAAGACAAATTTCCTCTGCTAGGTATTAACTAGCTAGTTGATCTCATCGCTGGTCATGAGATGTTATCACTCATGGGTGGTTTCTAAGTTTATAACCAAATATTAATTACTCTAGAGGATCAACAAAAAAATACCTTCATCACTCCTTGGGGGACCTTCTACTATCGATTCATGCCTTTTGGCTTTAAAAATGCTAGTGCTACATATCAACGAGCTATGACTTATATCTTCTATTACATAATGCATCACATATTGGTAGATTATATCGATGACCTTCTTGTCAAATACAAACATTGGGTGGAACACCTTATAGTCCTTAAGGTCATATTTGACCACCTCATCAAGTATTGTGTTCACCTTTAACCTAAGAAGTGTGTCTTTGTTGTGCTCTCAGTCAAGCTCCTCAGTTTCATTGTTTCTTTGTGTGGCATAGAATTTGATCCCGCTAAAGTAAAGGATATTCTTGAAATGCCTCCACCTACTAATGTCCACCAACTTTAAAGTTTACAAGGTAAGTTGTAATCTATACATTAGTTTATTTCACAACTTTCTGACCACTACCAACCGTTTCATCATCTCCTAAAAAATAATGTCTCTTTCAAATGGGATGATGAATGCCACTAAGCCTTTAACTCCTTAAAACAATAACTTCTCCAACCACCAGTACTCATTCCTCCTAAGGATGACCAACCCTTTTACCTATACATTTTTTTCTATGGGTCATTCCTTAGGATCCATACTCACTCATCGCGATGAGAAACACCAAGAGAAAGAAATTTATTACATAAGTCATACCCGTATAGACTACAAAACTAGGTACACTCATGCTAAAAAATTTAATCAGCCTTATTTTTTGTTACCACTAAACTTCGTCATTACTTACTCAAGCACAAAAACTTTGTTGTCACTAATATAAACCCCCTATATTACATGTATTCCAAGCCCTACCAACATCAATGTGTTGCATGTTGGCTCATGCTTCTTGTAGACCTAGACCTCAAATTCATCCATTAAAAATTTTTCAAAGACCAAACTATCACTGACCAACTTGCAGACGCACCTCTCTCCAGATATCAACCCTCTAACTTTGATTTCCTAGACAAATCCATTTCTACCCTCTCTTTGGACAATATTGTTTACCAAATGACCTTATTCTTTGACAGTTCAAAATTTCAGTGTGGGGGGTGTTATCCTCATTCATCTTGATGAGGAACCTATGTCATTATCATTAATACTAGATTTTTATTGCACTAACAACATCACCGAATATGAAGCACTCAAATTAGGCTTTACAACCATCATTTCCCTAGATTTCAAATCAATTAATATATTTGGGGACTCTCAACTGGTTATAAACCAATTCAATGGTATATACCAGTGTTGTAATGAAATACTTGAAAATTACAAACACCATGTCGACATACTTCTGAATACCTTTTACCATTATGAACTATTGGTCTGAAAGTCTGTCAAGTGGGTAGATCTATGGATAGACATGCCAATAGTGTTTAGGGCATAGCCCCTCTTTGAGATAGTAAAGTGAAATTGGTTTATTGCTATTCTACCAGCAAGAATCTATGCAAGTCTTACAGTATTCTACCTTCAGTGGGGTTTTGGGATCTCATCCCACTAGAATTAATTCTAACAGAGAATAGAAAAGAATGAAAGAGGGAATAGAAGAAATATGGATCTAAAGGGAGAAAAGAAATGAATTGCAAAGTAGAAAGGTCAGAGGGTTTATGTTTTGGGCCGATAGTAAACAAAGCCAAACTTACTCACATAAACAAAGAAAGAAATATTGTTAAGCAAACGATAAAAGTATAGGTGAATCCAATAGAATAAGCATGCAGATATAACTTAAGAAAGATCTAACATAGAACACAGGAATTCAGCACAAAGTCTCAATTTTTTGTATTAATAAGTTGTTCTGTTACAAGAAAGCTCAAATTCTTTCTCTCCTCACTTCTATTTTTCATACAAATTTTCTCACCCTTGAATACTACAACTATCCAAGTACTTATATAAGGAGAAGGAGAAAGAAGACAAAAAGGAGCCAATAACTAACTACAAAATATCTAAAAGTCAAATGTTGACTTTGGGGTACTTTTGTGGATGACAAAATCCCATGGTGCAACATGGATGATCTCATCATTTGTGCCAACATACTTTTAAATAATTTTACAAAAATGGGATTTATCCCAGGAGGAAGGAACTTATTTTTCGTCATCCCTTGGCTTGAAAGGAGCATCTTGCTTCTACTCAAGAGAGGTGATGTGAAATTGAGCTTGATACTCCATGAACTTACTTACCATGACTTGAAGTTGATCCTGAGTGGGACCCTTGGTGTGATCCCTGATGACTTCGCAAGTTTCCCATTCTTCTCTGAGTATTTTCGAGAGTTTGAAATATTCATTACCTACCTCCATTAGGTATCCAACAAAGTCGTGGTAGGCCAAAAGGTTGTTGATAGATTCTATATCAAAAGTGGTCTCTGACGCTAAACCCTGCGACGCGATTTCCTTGAAAATCTGAATAGTATCATCTGCCTTCCTCAAGGTATACGATGCACCGAGAAACCCTAGAGACATTCTTAAGATGATCTGCTCCATTTTATGCATGGCATCTAGGGCTTCCTCCTTGATTTTTTCTATCTTTTCCAAGATAAACTCCATTTGGTCAACCCAATAGTCTAAAGTAGTAAGGACTTTGTTGGGTGCTCGTGGGTGATCAAAGATGCCAAATTTCACCAAGTCATTGGCTGGGAAGTTGAGCATCTTCTGGAACGTCTCGTGTTGCAACCTGGCATGGTCTAAATCTTTAGAGATAGGCCCTGCTATTGCTTGGAGTTCCTTTTTAGCTTGATCTATATTTTGATAAAGCTCTGTGAACTTTGTAATCACTTCCTCACTATCTTTGAGGATCTATTCTCTCCAGGAAAACACTGCTATACCTTACTCACCGATCTTGGTGTATTCATTTATCTTCTCTTGACTAAGAACTTCAGGAGGGTCGGTGACAGTCATAGGAGGGGCATTTCCCATCTTTTGCAGGGCTTGGAGAAGATGCTTGTTTTGATCTTTTAATATTCTCTTCTCTTCCTTTGCTTCTTGAACTTCTTACAAAGGGCATCCACTGTGGATAAGGCCTCTCCTTGTAAGCTCTCTGATGATGTTCCTATTGTGACCTGAGTCGCTATAAAATCTATAGGAGACAGATCTTCTTTTTTCTTTGTGAGATCAAGGTATGTGATCTCCATAACCCTTTCACCTATAGAACTTTGAGAGAAGTGGGTTATAGCCTTTTTCTTCCTAGGCCCTTTATCTAAAATAATGGAGAAATCCATAGGTGCAATAGGGACTTTCCTCTTGTGTTGGCTCAGGTGTTCAAAGATCCATTCTGGACTTAAGGGAGTGGGACCAAAGGAAGAGGAGGAAATGGGGGTGGAAGAAGGAGCAACTACAGTGGACATGGGGAAATGTGTCGAGACACTTGGTGGTGGAATTGAGAAAGAGGCCAACACTCCAATGCTCACGGGGTTAGGAGGCACTGCAAGAGAGGGAACTGTAGGGGTGGAAGAGATCTGTGAGATGAATGAAGAAATCCTGGGGGACAAATCCGTGAGGGAAGAGAAGATGGACGAAGAGGGAGGGGGAATGGTAGAAGAAGGGGGAGAAGACACAACCAAAGGAGTGGTTGGTTGAGTGACAGGAGGAGGGGAAGGAGGAGTGAGAGAGGGAATGGTTGGGGCATCACCAGTTGTAGCAGTGATGACATCCTGAGTGGATGTGTCCTTTGAAGCACTGGCTGCTTCTTCTCTTCTTGTGGACACTAAGTCCATAACTTGATTTTTGGCGGTTGAAGGAGGGCTCTCAGGAACTTCTTTCTGAGTAGTGCTTGCCTCCCCTTCTATATCTTTTCCTTTTCCTTTAGGAAAGTGTTTCAGCCTGGTGGGTGCATCACCCAAGGGAGACATGGTAAAGTCTACCCCAAGGTAGATGATACCATTTTTCTTGCACCAATGCTCAGTGTTCTGTAGAGTGCCCTTGACCCTTTCCTCAATAGTCTGAGTGTCCTTGTTTCTATCAATTTTAGCAAATGGCCAATTTTCCCCATCTGTATCTAGATAAACCTGATCAACTTCTTGATCAGTTGCTTGGAAATCCTTTGGAATGATAACCACACCATATTGAATTATCTCTGCTAAGGCCAGTCGAGAGTAATCCTTTTTTCTGAGCTCGACTCTGTGATATAGATCGATGTAGATATATTCTATCTAAGGGACATGAATTGGATTGATCTTTTCCCTTGGAAGGAAATCACGAGGATCAAAGGTTTGCCTCACCAGGAAATTATGCTTCAAGTTTAGAAATTCAAGCTCTATAAACATCTCCCAGGCTTTACTCTGTGAAGTGCAGGTGTACCTGCCCACTATGAGGGAGAATGGAGTTCTACCCTTCTTCCTTTTTAAACACTTCTCATGATATGTGATAAGCTGTCTAGATAGCTCCAATAGGATCAGCTTGGGTCCTGCATACCTCAGAAATTTGGAGGGCTCCCCCAAGAAGTTAGCAACTCTGAGATAGGTGAAAGTGAGAAATTGTGTGAATAACGCTCCCCACTTCTCTATGGTGGTGACCACACTTTTGGTCATCCGACCGTAAGTCATGTTGGGCCTTAGGTGGTAGATGATGCCATAGAAGAAGACATCGTTGACTTTACTTAATTGGACTATGTTGTTCTCTAGTATTAACTCTAGATAGTATTCGTATATTTTGACCTGAGGCCATACCCCATACTGATTCAATGTTGGGTAGTCCCTATCTGATGTGGTGACATATACCACATAGATGTTCATATAGAACCTCCCAGTTGTTGAAAGTTGTTTAAGCTGATCCGAGATTATGCTGCTGATAATCTTACCCCATTCAAAACGATCATTAGGAACATTTTTACTCATGGTTTCCAAATAACTGAGCATCCACTTGTGAAAGTAATGGGCATTAGGGATCCTAAACACCCTACTCGATAGTGTCACTCAGCTCCTCTAAAAAGTCACTATGATGAATGACTTGTGGCCACCTACTTGTCACCTTCTTATTTTTGAGGTATACCTCATTCATTAACTGCATACATTTGTCTTCATTTTTGCTCCATGTCTTCATGCAGTCCTCCAGGCTTACTACTATAAAATGTTGGTGGTGAGGGATACCTAACATGTTCTAAAAATGTCAGGCCATGAGGGTGATTATTACCTCGCCCTTCTCATTTGTGAAACATCTTGTGTTCTTATTGCAACAACAGCCCACCAACATCATGAACTCATTGTTGATTTCTCACTGGGATCCCTGCAGTAAAGTGTAGACCACTGCTAACCAATTTATCCATCCATGGGCTACCTGTGGCCTTCTTGGTTCTAGCCCAAAAGTCCTCCATGTCAATGTGCCTGAGTTCTGAATCTCTGATCTCAAGATCACACTCTGCAAGAGATTCAGGCATCCTGACCCTCTGGTATTTATATTTCATTTCTTCTTCTATTAGCCTAGCTTTACCCTTGGACTTGGTTGGCTTTTTACTCAATGAAGACATGTGTGATTTTGAATTCAGCTATTTATCTGCAAGAAGAATCAAGGAAATCCATCACAAAAGAGCCATGTTAGCTTTTAAGTCATCCATCAAAGCTTACTGAATGAAAAGTTAGCAATTTATGAGCCTCTGGGTGCAAGGCGCAGCTTTACTGTAGGCTACAGGGTCTTAGAAAAGCAAAGTGCACTTTAGGAAAATGTTGCATGGGAGAAAATATCACCAAAAGTGGTATAGGGAGCGGAAAGGCTACACACAACATTCAGATGTTTTTGTTGATGGATGTACGCTTGCACCATTAGAAGTCCTTTAGTGGGGTAAAGATATGGTTGGTGTAACAGAGTCCCAGGATGCGCCATTGGTGTAGATGTGGTAGATGTTACATGAGAGTGAGGTGCGCCAAGTGGTTTAGCTTTTCACAGTGTGGGAAGGGCTTGCATAACATTCAGATGTTGTTGTAGTTGTTTTAGCACCAGCGCTTGCCACTAGGGAATTTTGTGACAATGTTTATAAGGTGCGGAGAAGGCTTATGCCACATGTAGGGATAATGCACCTGTGGCGCGACTGTGTTTGATGTAACAAGGATGAAGTTTGCACCGAAAGAAAAATAGTGGGTTGATTTGTAAAATATTTATGATTTTCACTCTTTTGGCTTAGATTTTGATGTCTAGGAGGGAAAACCTAGCAAAGCAGGGAATAAGGGACAAATGAGTTTGAGTTGTTTTATGGTAGAATCTTCCAGTTTTGTAGATTTGAAAGGAGGAGAAGGGGTCTTAGAGTTGAGTACTTAGGTTCATTGTTTATTATCAATCCTAATCACCTAAACCATCATAAAAACCACAAAATATCCACAAGAAGGGCAAGGGCCACTTACTAGGAATATATATAATGTTAAAGGGGATGATGCGGGGTCCATGAACGTGAAAAATGGCAACACACGGGGCTGATAGGAACATTGAAAAGTATAGAGGAATAAATTTTTCATGTTTTTTGAATTGTGAAAATGACAGGTCAGACGTGCCTATATATAGCAAAAAGTGCAATAAATGTGCCACCAACTTTTTCTATAGTGAACTTAGGTAGATGTAGACACAAAGAGATTTGCACCATGGCACAGCTTTGGGAGTGTCAACACTATGTTTTCAGCACCATAGCACACTTTAGAGAGGTGTAACGTTTGGAGTGTTGATAAGTTGGTGCATACACCTTGGCACACCTTTGAGAGGTGCAACATTGAGAGGTCCAACATTTGGAGTGTTGACACTCCCTAGAATGCACCAAAGGAAAGGAGGGGCATAGTTTTGGTTGATGTTACATGAATGAAAACCGCACCCAACCCAAAAAGGTTAAAAATGACCAAGTTCTAAAAACTAGATTTTCTGGAAAGGGATTTCATGCCATTCTGAATGCTAAGAGACCTCAACAAGTTTAAGGGTAGAGAATCCTAGATCAACATGTGCCTATCCATTGGGTTACAGAGTCAAAAATAATGGCGATGAAAAAAGAAAGGAAAACACTCAACCAATAAAAAGAAAACACACGACAAAAACAAACACACAACTAAAGAAAACTGTACAAAGAAGAGAGCAAGCTCTACTTCCTGAATATTTTGAGATGTTTCCTGCTATAGGGAAGTAGGAACTCAGTTCTGTCCAAATATGAAAGATAGAATCTATTCTCTCCATTAAGTTGTTTGATCTTGAAATGCCCTCTCCAAAGAGAGTCGAATTTCCCGTGCATGCCCTTTGGCTCTCTTCGCTTGTCCCATAGAAGGACGAGATCTCCCACCTGGAAATCCCTCTACTTAGCCTTTTTTATCAAATAGTCTCTTGACTTGATTCTGATGTTTGGTGATCCTGTCGACCACTCTGACTCTCTTTTCTTCAAGTTCTATTAGATACATGATCCTCTTTTCCAGAGAATTCTTGAAAGTCTCATATTTGATCACTCGTGCCAAGTGCAGAGCATGAAGTTCTATGGAAATGGGAAGCTCAACATCGATTCTATATAACACTTAAAAAGGTGACATACTGAGAGAACTCTTTGGAGTAATACGGTCCACCCACAAAGAATCATAGAATGACTTGTGCTAGGACCGTTGATTCTCATCGACCAGCTTCCGTATGATGGTCACTAGGTTCTTATTACTAGATTCTACCTGACCATTTCCCTGGGGGCAATAATCTGAGGCATGGGCTAAGGTTATCCCGTATCCATAGAAAAAACTAATAACTTCCCATGAGGAGAAGTTGGAAGCATTATCAACAACAATCTTGTGTGGGTTGCCAAATCTCACAATGATATTTTCTTTGATGAAGTTGTAAACAACTTCAGAGGTGGCATTCTTAATAGGTATGGCCTCCACCCATTTGGTGAAGTAATCTGTTGTTGTTAGGACATAACTATGTCTGGAACTTGATTGGGGATGTAGTTCTCTGATAAATTCAATTCCCCATTGCTTGAATGGTTCGTCAATAATGATGGGCCTGAGGGGAAAAGCATCCAATTTTGGTTTGCCAACAAACTGTTGATAGAGCTCACTTTTTGCTGCCCAGGTGGTTGTATCCTGAAATAGCATTGGCCAGTAGTACCTGGCCCAAATTATCTTATGGCTATTACGGATGATGAGAAGTGACTACCGTAGGCCGAGTCATGAAAAATTTCAAGAAATTTGATCTTCTATGGTTTGTCAATGCATCGCAAGAAGATGCCATCAATCCCGTGCGTGTATAAATCGTCATCCCATATGACATATCTAGTTGCCCTGAGTTTTACAGTCCACTTTTCCTTTGAAGTTAGATGACCTAGACACTCACCATAAGTGAGAAAGAAAGCAATGTCTAAATACCATTCATCGCTAGTCGCAACAAATAGAACCATAGGTAGAGAATCAGCTTTCTTCAGTTTACCCTGCACTCCATCGATGCAATCATCTTCCTCTCTAGGGACCTCTTAATCTTTGTTTTCAGCCATAAGCTAACATAGGCCCTTGCCTCTTACCATCTTGGTTGGTTTTATGTATAGATCATAATATTTGACCTTTGTGATCCAATTCCCTCATAAGCTTCATAACTCCTGTTGAGTTAGGATAAACTTAACTACCGTGTCAAGAACCAACACTACCGTATGAGAGTTTAGGATGTAGTACTGGAAGTTCTTGACTTCTTTGACAATGGTGAAGGTGTGCTTCTCTAACTGAGACATATTCAATTCATGAGGCTTGAGAGGGGAGCTCATGAAAGCAATTGGGGATTCAACATCCTCATAGTTCTTCTACATTAAGATGGCTGATACAGTATGCACAGATGCATAACTGTACATGATAAAATCCTTGGAGAAGTTGGGACATACTAGGATAGGTGCATGAGAAATGGATGATTTTATATCCTTGAATGATGTCTTTCCTTCTTCACTCCACAGGAAATTTTGTGACCCTTTCATCATATTTGATATGTGATGAGTCTTTTCAGTGAAGTTAGGAACAAAGCGCCTGAGAAAATTCACCTTTCCGAAGAAGGAGTGAACACCAGTCTTACTTGTGGGTAAGGTAAGGCTCTGAATGGCTTTAAACCTTTTGATGTCTATCTTTTTTCATTCCTTGTTGACAATGTGTCCCAGCAACTTTCCTTTGGTTACCCCGAAAACAAACTTTTTTGGATATAGGGAAATCCCGTGATCTCGGCATCTAATCAATACTTGCTCCAAATGATCATAATGATCACTTCACTTTTTTGAGAGCACAGTTAAATCATCCAAATAAACTACGATGATCTTTCCCATCATACCTTTGAATGCGAAGTCCATCACTTGCTGAAAGGTGGTACCAACATTGGTCAAGCCAAAAGGCATCCTTCTGTAGGTGAATGTGCCCCAGGGAGTAGTGAATGCTATTTTGAATTGGTCTTCAGGTGAGACTTCAATCTGATTATAGCCTAAAAAACCATCAAGCATGGACAACATCTCTAAACTGGTTACTGCCTGTAGAACCTGATCCATTATGGGGAGAGGGTAATTGTCCTTCAAGGACATCTGATTTAGATTGTGAAAATCAACGCATATGCGTATCTCACCATTCTTCTTCCATACGGGCACGATGTTCGCAACCCAGGTACTGTGATGGATAGGAAAGATGATTCTCACATCCAACATTTTTTGTATTTCTACCTAGATGGTACCCGAGATCTTAGGATTGTAATGCCTCTATTTCTAGCGAAAGGGTTTGACATCATCCTTTAATGGGATGTCATGTTGAATGTCCTTAGGCTTGAAAGACTTTAGATCAGCATAAAACCATGCCAATACATCCATATATTTCTTCAACAATTTGACAAACTTCCACTTTTCTTCAGGTGTACAACATTTCCTAATGTTCACAAACTATGGATGTTCTACAGCACCCAGGTTGACCAATTCAGTCTCTAGAGAGGATTTAGGATCATCTTGTCACTTCTTGAAAAAACGATCATGTTTGTCAAAAAATCATTCCAGAGAGACTAAACCCTTCAAAACTTTATTTCCCTTGAGCTGACATATGCCATCACCTTCTTTTGATTCATTTGCTTGATCAGTGACAGATTCACGACATGTAGAAGTAGATCCCTCAAAATAAAGCTCTTTAAAGTTATCATCTTTTTCTAGAAAAGCAACAAGCTGATTGTCATCGTTGAATACCTGTCAGTGCTGAGAATTGTCTGGCACACTTGGGTGAAAGACTACCTCAATGGTATATGTGTCTGTTTTCAGCCCTGGGTGAGGGAGCATAAGAGATGCTGAGACGGCCAATGAATCAGCCATGTCATTTTGAGCTCTTAGAATAGCTTTTATTGAGAAAGCATCAAATTCCTCACTGTTGTCCCATATTGTGTTGCGATAGTGTGTGAGTCCATCATTCTTCACTTGGTATACTCCCTTTACCTGATTGACAATCAGTTTGGCATCACCTTGTACTTTTAGGCTCTTGATTCCTCTTTCCTTTGCATCTTGCATGCCGAGTAGCAAAGATTCATACTCAACAGTATTGTTTGTATTGAAAAACTACAATTTGAAAGAAAGAGGGAAAATCTCTTCTTCAGGAGATATCAAGATGGCTCCGGTGCCACATCCACTTATTACACAACTACCATCAAACTGTAGTTTCCATATCTTGTTAAGGTCCTCCTCCTAGAAAAGAACATCCATTTTATCAAACTCAATGGATAAGAAGTAGTTCCCCATCCCTGATGATTCGAAGAGAATTTGGGATTTGGGGTCGTCAAAGTTGGTGACCAGGTATTTCTTTTATGATTCAGGCTCCAATTTCTGCACTACACCCTTGATGGGGATTATGGCTTTGGACCTATTCATATGAATCTCTCCACCGAATTCTCTGCAAAAGCTTCTTCCTAGTAGAATTCCATATGATGTTGGGATATTAGCAATGAGGATAGTCATATTTACCCTTTTCTCTGGGAATGCTACAAATGCGAACTGTGCATTTTTGATCTGAACAATTAATGGAACCTGTTTGGTATCCATGGAGTAACATTTGTCGAAAGGCTTGGTAAGGGTGAGGCCTAAAGCATGAGCAACCTTTTCTGGCATTACATTATCAGAAGCCCCAGAATCAATTATGTAGTTTCTTAGATTGTGATCATTGATTAGGAGGGAGAGATAAAAAGGTTCAATTTTTCCTGATGCGGAAGTCAAGGAAACATTTATGCGAGATGTAGGAGGAGTGGAAAGGATTCCTTTTAGGGAGACAAGATAGGGGATGGCAGCTTGGCTTTGGATATATTTGCTCAATCTTACAAGTTGTTCAAGGTTAGACTAAAGATACTCAGCTTCAGAAATTTGAATCTTGGTCATTTTAGTGTGATCAACTATGTCAAATGCGACCAAGGGTTGCGTTGACAAAGGAATGAGTCCCTCATTTCATGATGGTAGGGTAGGGTTACTGGTCTTTATGGAAACAGAAGAAGGCTGATTTGGAGGAGAGATGAGAGGAAAATATTTCTTCATAAAAGGTTTAATAAGAGGTTGAGTAGGAAGAGGATTACCTCTTTTAGCAATTGTTGGAGGTGTGTTTGACACGACCTTCTCCTTTTATATCCTGGTAACAACTTCTTCTTCTTTTCCTTGTAAGCGGGTGAAAATAGCATATGACTGTCCGCTTGCATACCCTTGAGTACCTTCCTCCTCATCAGACTCCTCATCGTAAAATTCCATATACCCGATTGTAGAGTCACCAGTTAGTTCATTGACATCTTGATCATCTTCATCTTTCGATGAAGGTTCTTTGTAAATTTACTCCTCTTCTTTGATCTCAACCAGGGCATTAACTGGAGGGGCCTCAAGTGCTAACCTTGGAGCATTAGTAGGCAAATGTAGCCTTTGTGGGGTGTTGTTGGGAGTGAAGTTCCTCCGTGGGATATCCCGGTATGGAGTGGTAGATGAAGCTTGAGCTAATTTATTCTTTAATTTGAGCAAGTCATTCACCATCTTCTGGAATGCCAGATCTGATGAAGTGGCTTGAGAAGGAGTTGAAGCATTTGGTTTGGATGGCTCTCATTTTAACTCGCCAAATATAAGTAGGTTGTCTTCTATCCAAATGGCCGTGGCTTGAGTGAGGACCAAGGTGGTGATTTTTTCTTGTAAGAGTAAGAAACTTACTCTTGAGCTCATGGCGTTCACAAAGAAACACTTTTGATTTTCTGGAGTTAACAACATGGCAGGTGGCACACGATTAATCAATGAATTGAAACGGGCAATAAATCATGCATGGTTTCATTAGCCTCCTTCTTCAAGTGAGTAATATTTGATAGTAACGCAAATGTATCTTCTGAAGGCTTATACCTGTCTTCAAATACAATTCATAATGTGGCCCAACTAGTGATAGATCTAGCTGGCAAGTGTTGGAACCACTCTGCAGCAGGTCCTTGCAAGGTTTCTAGAAAGAGGTGTACCGACACATCTTCATGGGTCACATCTAGGATACTACATGACATGATGAACACAGACATATGTGAATCCATGCTTTGATTTCCACTTCCATCAAATCTTGGGAAATTCTTGTGATTTCCATGAGGGAGTGCATGAACCGGATGTGGCAATGTAAGAGGGCCCATAGCATTTCCCCATGGTACTTCAATTTGAAAAGCTGGAAAGAGAACGTGAGCCAGGAGTGTAGTTTCACTTAGTAGTAGAGCACTGCAAATTGATGTGGAGGCTCCTTGTGAAAAATGGTTCTTTTGTGGAGGCGAGGCACTTCTAATTGACTGATCAGCTGAACTTAGCGATGTGAAGCATGATGGTGTAATACTGAAGTTTTTCCTTTGAAGTAGATCAAAAATAAGATCAACTTCTCCATGAGCTCTCCTGCTATGGGTAAATGGCTCACCTGCCAGTGTATATGTTCAGGTCTGCAATGATTTTAGAGCATATTTATAAAAACTCTTTTGTTTGTACTTGCTGATTTTCTGATTTTTCTGACAAAAATCAGCAGTATGTACTTTTCTAAATATTTAATTTTATTCCTCTTTTGAAAACTGATTACAGTTTAATGACAAATATTAGCAAGGATAAAATGACGGTTAACTTAGTAAGCTGATTTTTGGATCTTAGATTTGACATTTTGCAAGGTTTTTGAATTTTTTGTAAAACTACCAGAATCTCAGATCTATGAAAATACAGAGATCTTTATAAAAACTCAGCGAACTAAAGGTCTCTAACTAGTCCAGATCTATGGATCTCTTAAGAAAATTTTTAGGTTGGATCAATTTTGCAAAAAAATTGGATTTTAAACAAAGAGTTAAGATTTGTAAATAGGTAGTGATTTTAGAGCAGATTTACAAAAACTCTTTTTTCTTAGTCTCCCCAGCAGTTTTAAAAATTGTTAGTGTCTTTTAGTTGACATAACGCTCACATAGATCTGGTTCGATCCCCAGTGGAGTCACCAAAAATTGTTGGTCTGAAAATCTATCGGGTGGGCAGATCTATGGATAGACAGGCCAACAGTGTGCAGGGCATAGCCTCTCTTTGAGACAGCAAAGTCAAACTGGTTTATTGCTATTCTACCAGTAGGAATCTATGCAAGTCTTATAGTATTCTTCCTTCAGGGGGGTTTGGGATCTCATCCTGATAGAATTAATTCTGACGGAGAATAGAAAGGAATGAAGGAGGGAATAGAAGAAATATGGATCTAAAGGGAGAAAAGAAATGAATTCCAAAGTAGAAAGGTCAGAGGGTTTCTATTTTTGGCTGGTAGTAAGCAGAGCCGAACTTACTCACATAAAAAAACAAAGCAATATTGTTAAACAAATGACAAAATTATAGGTGAATCCAACAAAATAAGCATGCAGATCTAACTTAAGAAATATCTAACACATAACACAGGAATTCAGCACAAAGTCTCAATTTTTTGTATTACTAAGTTGTCCTATTACAAGAAAGCTCAAAGTATTTCTCTCCTCACTTCAATTTTTCATACAAATTTGCTCACCCTTGAATACTACAACTACCCAAGTACTTATAGAAGGAGAAGGAGAAAGAAGAAGAAAAGGAGACAACAACTAACTACAAAATATCTAAAAGTCAAATGTTGACTTTGGGGAAATTTTGTGGATGAGAACATCCCATGATGCAACATAGATGATGTCATCATTTGTGCCAACATACTTTTAAATACTTTTACAAAAATTGGATTTATCCCAAGAGGAAGGATCCTATTCATCATCATCCCTTGGCTTGAAAGGAGTGTCTTGCTTCTGCTCAAGAGAGGTAATGTGAAATTGATCTCGATACTCTATGAACTTGCTTACCATCGCTTGAAGTTGATCCTGAGTGAGACCCTTGGTGTGATCCCCGATGACTTCATAAGTTTCCCATTCATCTCTGAGTCTTTCCAGGAGTTTGAAATATTCATTACCTACCTCCATTAGGTATATAACAAAGTCGTGGTAGGCCAGAAGGTTGTTGATAGATTCTATATCAAAAGTGGCCTCTGACGCTATACCCCACAATGTGATTTCCTTAAAAATATGAATAGTATCATCTACCTTCCTCAAGGCGTATGATGCACCGAGAAACCCTGGAGACATTCTTAAGACAATCTACTCCATTTGATGCATGGCATCTAGGGCTTCCTCCTTGATTTTGTCTATCTTTTCCAAGACAAACTCCATTTGGTCAACCCAATAGTCTAAAGCAGCAAGGACTTTGTTGGGTGCTCGTGAGTGATCAAAGATACTAAATTTCACCAATTCATCAGTTGAGTAGTCGAGCATATTTTGGAACGTCTCGTTTTACAACCTAGCATGGTCCAACTCTTTGGAGATAGGCCCTGCTATTACCTAGAGTTCTTTGTTAGCTTGATCTATATTTTGATAAAGCTCTGTGAACTTTGTAATCACTTCCTCACTATCTTTGAGGATCTATTCTCTCCAAGTGGACACTGTTATACCTTGCTCGTTGATCTTGTCGTATTCATTTATCTTCTCATGACTAAGAACTTCAGGAGGGTCAGTGAAATTCATAGGAGGGGCATTGCCCATCTTTTACAGGGCTTGGAGAAGATGCTTGTTTTGATCTTTTAATATTCTCTTCTCTTCCTTTTCTTATTGAAGCTTCTTACAAAGGGCATCCACTGCGGATAAGGCCTCTCCTTACAGGCTCTCTGATTATGTTCCCATTGTGACCTGAGTCAGTGTAAAATCTATAGGAGACAGATCTTCTTTTTTCTGTGAGAGCAGGGTACGTGATCTCCATAACCCTTTCACCTGTAGCACTTTGAGAGAAGTGGGTTATAGCCTTTTACTTCCTAGGCCCTTTAGTCGGAATAACAGAGAAGTCCATAGGTGTAATAGGGACTTTCCTCTTGTGTTGGCTCAAGTGTTCAGAGATCCATTCTGGACTTAAGGGAGTGGGACCAGAGGAAGAGGAGGAAATGGGAGTGGAAGGAGCAACTGCAGTGGACACAGGGAAATGTGTCGAGACACTTGGTGGTGGCATTGAGAAAGATGCCAACACTCCAACACTCATGGCGTTAAAATTTACTGCAAGAGAGGGAACCGTGGGGGTGGAAGAGATCTATGAGATGAGGGAAGAAATGCTTGGGGACAGATCCATGAGGGAAGATAAGATGAAAGAAGAGGGAGGGGGAAAGGTAGAGGACGGGGGAGAAGACACAACCAAAGGAGTGGCTGGTTAAGTGACATGAGGAGGGGAAGGAGGAGTGAGAGAGGGAAATGGTTAGGGCCTCACCAGTTGTAGTAGTGATGCCATCTTGAGTGGATGTGTCCGTCAAAGCACTAGTTGCTTCTTCTCTTCTTGGGGACACTAAGTCCACAACTTGCTCTTTGGCAGTGGAAGGAGGGCTCTTAGGAACTTCTTTCTTAGTAGTGCCTACCTCCCCTTCTATATCTTTTCATTTTCCTTTAGGCAAGTGTTTCGTCCTGGTGGGTCCATCACCCAAGGGAGATGTGGTAAAGTCTACCCCAAGGTAGATGATACCATTTTTCTTGCACCAATGCTTGGTGTGCTACAAAGTGCCCTTGACCCTTTCCTCAATAGTCTGAGGGGCCTTGTTTCTATCAATTTTGGAAAACATCCAATTTTCCCCATCTGTATCTAGATAAACTTGATCAACTTTTGGATCAGTTTCTTGGAAATCCTTTGGGATGATAGCCACACCATATTATATGATCTTTTCTAGGGCCAGTTGGGAGTAATCCTTTCATATGAGTTCAACTTCGTGATATAGATCGATGTAGATATGTTCGATCTGAGGGATGTGAATTGGATCGATCTTTTCCATTGGAAGGTAATCATGAGGATCAAAGGTTGGCCTTGCTGAGAAATTATGCTTCAAGTTTAGCAATTCAAGCTCTGCAAACATCTCCTGGGCTTTTCTCTTTGAAGTGTAGGTGTACCTACCCACTATGAGGAGGAATGGAGTTCCACCCTTCTTCCTTTTTAAAAACTTCTCATGGTATGTGATAAGCTATCTAGATAGCTCCAATAGGATCAACTTGGGTCTTGCATACCTCAAAAATTTGGTGGGCTTCCCCAAAAAGTTACCGGCTCTGAGATAGGTGAAAGTTGGGAATTGCGTGAATAATTCTCCCTTCTCTGTGGTGGTGACCACACTTTTTGTCATCTGAACATAATTCATGTTAGACCTCAGAAGGTAGATGATGCTATAGAAGAAGATGTCGTTGACTTTACTGAATTGGCCTATATTGTTCTCTTGTCTTAACTCTGGATAGTATTCATATATTTTGACCTGAGGCCATACCCCATACCAATTAAATTTTGGGTAGTCCCTCTCTAGGGTGAAAGCATATACCACATAGGAGTTCATATAGAACCTCCCAGTTGTTGAAAGTTGTTGCAGTTGCTCCTAGATTATGCTGTTGATAATCTATCCCCATTCAAAACATTGATCAGGAACATTTTTACTCATGGTTTCCAAATACCTGAGCATCCACTTGTGAAAGTAATGGGCATTGAGGAGCCCAAACACCCTGCTCAGGAAGGTGATGGTGTCAATCAACTCCTCTGAAAATTCACTGCAATGAATGACTTATGGCCACCTACTTGTCACTTTCTTATTTTTGAGGTACAACTCATTTATTTACTACATACATTTGTCTTCGGTTTTGGTCCATGTCTTCATGTAGTCCTCCTAGCTTACTGCTACAAAATGTTGATGGTGAGGGATACCCAACATGATCTCAAAATTTCAGGCCATGAGGTTGATTATTACCTCGCCCTTCTCATTTTCAATACATCTTATGTCCTTATTGTAACAACGGCCCACCAACATCATGAACTCATTGTTGATTGTACTCACTGGGATCCCTGCAACAAAGTGCAGACCAATGCTAACCAATTTATCCATCCATGGGCTACCTGTGACCTTCTTGGTTCTGGCCCAGAAGTCCTCCATGTCAATGTGCCCAAGTTGTGAATCTCTGATCTCAAGATCACACTTTGCAAGAGATTCAAGCATCTTGACCCTCTGGTATTTATATTTCATTTCTTCTTCTATTAGCCTAGCTTTACCCTTGGACTTGGTTGGCTTTTTACTTGATGAATACATGTGTGAGTATGAGTTCAGTTGTTGATCTGTAAGAAGAAAAAGGGAAGTCCATCACAGAAGAGTCGTGTTAGCTGTTAAGTCATCCATCAAAGCTTACAGAATGAAAATTAGCAATTTATGAGCCTCTGAGAATAAGGCGCAACTTTACTGTAGGCTGCAGGGTCTTAGAAAAGAAAGGCACACTTTGGGATAGTGTTGCTTGGGATAAAATAGCGCCAAAAGGGGCGCAGGGTGTGGAAAGGCTACACATAACATTCAGATGTTGTTGTCGAGGGATGTGTGTTTGGGCCATTAGAAGTCCTTTACTGGGGCACAAATATGGTTGGTGTAACAGAGTCCTAGGATGTGCCATTGGCATAGATGTGGTAGATTCTGCATGAGAGTTAGGTGTGCTAAGTGGTTTAGCTTTACGCGGCGCGAGAAGGGCTTGCATAACATTCAGATGTTGTTGTAGTTGGTTTGGCACTAGCGCTTACGCCTAGGGAATTTTGTGAAAATGTTTATAAGGTACAAAGAAGGCTTATGCTACATGTAGGGACAATGCACCTATGACGTGACTATGTTTTATGTAACAAGGATGAAGTTTGCACCAAAGGAAAAATAGTGGGTTGATTTGCAAAAAAATATGATTTTCACTCTTTTGGCTCAGATTTTGATGTCCAGGAGGGAAAACCTAGCAAAGTAGGGAATAAGGGACAAATGATTTTTAGTTTTTTGTGGCAGAATCTTCTAGTTTTGTAGATTTGGAAGGAGGAGAAGGGGTCTTGGAGTTGATTACTTGGGTTCATTGTTTATTATCAATCCTAATCACCTAAACCATTATAAAAACCACAATAAATCCACAAGAAGGGAAAGGGCCACTTACCAGGAATATATATAATGATAAACGGGACGATGTGGGGTCCATAAATGTGATAAATGGCAAACGTGGGGCTGACAGGAATGATGACAAGTACAGAGGAATAAATTTTTCATGTTTTTTGAATTGTGAAAATGACAGGTCAGATGCACCTATATATAGAAAAAAATGCAATAAATGCAATAAATGCACCACCAAATTTTTCTATGGTGCACTTAGGTAGATGTTGACATTAAGATATTTGTGCCATGGCACAGCTTTGGGAGTGTTGACACTTCATTTTAGCACCATAGCACACTTTAGAGAGGTGTAACATTTGGAGTGTTAACAAGTTAGTGCATGCACCTTGGCACACCTTTGAGAGGTGCAACATTGAGAGGATAAACATTTGGAGTGTTGAAACTCCCTAGAATGTTCCAAAGGAAAGGAGGGGTGTAGTTTTGGTTGATGTTCCATGAATAAAAACTATGCCCAACCCAAAAAGGTTGAAAATGACCAAGTTCTAAAAACTAGATTTTCTAGAAAGAGATTTCATGCCATTCCGAATGCTAAGAGACCTCAATGGGGGACCAAAATGGAAATTTTGGTATGGTTACCTGTAAAATTTCCCTTATCAATTTTACAGGATAACAGAACTTCAAACCACCCCACATTCTAAGAATAATTTTGTAGATAACATGTCCTATCTGGATTCTGAGATACCTACTTCGCCTGTCAAATCTAAAATATTTGTCACAATACAAAGGTTATAAACACCTTCTTATTATCTCAAGATGTCAACTCCGTCCAAACCATTGCACCTAACCCACATGATCTTTGGTATAAACAGTTATCAAACTACCTTTCCATTTTTATTTTACCACCCAATCTTATTCATAATGGACAAGGCACCTTTATTAAAGGTGTATCCCACTATGTCATCATGGTTTTTCTTCTTTATAAACACACCTTCGATAGTATTCTCTTATGATTCCTTACAAGTTATGAAATTCCCTATATAATCAAGGAAGTGCACGACATAATTTGTGAAGATCACTTTAGTGGCTTAGTTATCCCTAAGTGCATTCTTCACCTAGGATTTTATTGGCCAACCCTTAACCATGACTGTTGTGACTACATTAAATGTTGTGTGAAATGTCAGCAACATGTTAATATTCATCATACACTTAGTCATGCCTTACAGGTAGCACAAGACCTTTGGCCTTTCTCTCAATGGGGTTCGGATATTTTTAGAGAGATCGATCCTCATTCCTCACAATGTCATCAATGGATTATAACCACTACTGAATACTACACTAAATGGGTAGAAGCCATCCCCCTAATTTCTACAAAAGCTAAGAAATTTTTTGAATTCATCAACCATCACATTATTTGTCACTTTGGTGTTCCTCACCATCTCATCACTGATAACGGCAAGCAATTCAAAAAAAAATTTATGAAATCTTTGTGATGCTTTTGGCATTCAAATTAGTTTCTCTTCACCTTACTACCCACAAATGAATGGCCAAGAAAAATCAACCAATAAAACCTTGAACAAAAATTTTATGAAAGTAGTCGACGATAATGGGAAGGATTGGCATACACGCATTACTTTCACCTTGTGGGCTTACCGCACTAGTATTCACACTTCTATTATTTCTGCACCTTTTTCTCTGGTCTATAGTATCAAGTTTTTCTTGCCTCTCAAATTCTTGATTCCATCTCTCTATATCTCACTCCAAGACATGCTCAATAATGATGACTTTCGCTATGATCGTTTGGCACAACTTGAATTATTAGATGAGTGTCGTCTCAATGCTCTTGATCATCTCTAAATTTACCAAAAATGTATCAAATGTGCCTATGAAAAATGTGTCCATGAATGAACCTTCTAGGTTGGTGAATTCATCCTGAAGGAAAATCAACATGTCAATAAGAAGAGAAAAGTAAATGGGGCCAATTTGCTCTTATTGGCTTGGACCCTATATCATTACTCATACTTATGGATCAAGTGCTTATTGTTTGTCTTCACTCAAACTTAAACCTGAACCCAAACCCCTGAACACCTTACATGTTCAACCATTCAATTGTTAAATCGAATCATATATCATTGTAGTCAATTTTACTCCCATTATAAGAGGAAGGAATCCCATGCTCTCTAGCCTATCACCCAGCAGAAGCTAAGCACTCACCTAAGGCACGCGTGGGTGCCGAGACTCTCTTTTATGTGATTTTTTAGTGGGAATCATTCATCAGTGATTAGTATAGGAGTATTTAGGAAAGAAGTTTAGACATAAAAAGATCACAGGGCTCAAGACGGCCTTAAGCTCCTTGTAGTTTCTTCAGACTGTGTTTTAAAAGACTCCATAACACATAATATAACAAAAAGAAAGCTACAACCATTCATTCATAGCATGAAAAGCAAGAGAGATTCTATGAATGAAATATACATGAAACCCACTGATATTCATGTCTAATTGTAATAAGTAACCTCATTATATTCATTGGTTCATTACAAAGAGCCATAGAGGGCAGACTGCAGTCATGCACATCACTAGGCTTATATAACTACACAAAAATAGAAAATAAATTACAATGTTGAGCTCAATACATCAAAGCCCCACTCACAGTAATCCTATAGAGTTCTACCCATGTTATCTCTCTCTCTGTGTATATCTCCTATCTTCTCCTCTTAGGTCTCTATATCCCCCTTTCTTAGTCCATAGGCACTTGTATTTATCACCTTCTCGCACTGCCAACTCACCTTGTTGCACCCTCAGATATGTCACCAAGTGTCAAATGTGGTCCTTCAGTGAGCATTTTTCCTCAGTCCTGAGCTCTCCACTCCATCTTATGATGGTCTTCTAAAAGATTCCTTTGTTGGCATGCTCTTTCCTGGGCCACCTGTTGCCAAGCTGGCATGTTATCTGCACACAACCGATCATGCTTTTCACATGTTCTACCTTTGTTGCTTGAATTGGATAAGTCCTAAACCTCCTTTCACATGCCGCATGCACTATATGCTTCCTTGAGTCTTTTCTCTTACACACTTTTACCTTGTGTGCCATCCTTCAACTGGGGTCCTGTGCACCAACGCACCTTCATACTTAGTCAATATTTCAAGGGCCCAACATCACCCCACACTACGCTTGTTCTCCACCCTCGGAAACATTCTACTTGACCAATGTGCAAGTTGGTTCAATGGAATGAAGATGTAGATAAATATTACAAAGATGAATAAGGAGTGAAAGAATAGGGGAAAGAATTAAGAATGGGGGGGACACTAAACTAAAAGGCTGGGGAAGTCCTTTCACAAGACTGCCTCCAACTTATTCCATGTATCGACCTCACTTTACGCCTTCTGATAGAGGTCACCAACCAGGAGGTTTACCTCATCAAAACTTAGGCCAGCTCCCTAGGTGCCTAAAGTGTCCACAATTTGTTCCATATCTCTACCCAGGTCTACGAGCTTGTCCATTCTCCTAGTAATTTGAGAATATATTTCCTTCAGGTGTGTCTTGGTTGAGCCCCTTAGTGCCTCAATATCCTCATATCTTCTTTCTACTTCTGCTAGGACTCTATCTCGCTCTGTCATGTTTCCTTTAGTCTTCTCCTGGATCTCCTTTAGCTCTACTTCAAGTGTGGTGACCAAGTAGCTCGCCACCTTATCTCTATCTGTGCATGTGTCATATGCAGCCTCCATAGATTAGGAGGTAACCTTTACATCTATGAGCACCTTGCTATACTCGGCAACCAGTGATATCACCTTTAACTGGTCCTCCTCCTTCAGGCACGCAGCTACTTCCTCCGCAGATTCCAATGCCAAGGGTCACCTCTCCATGGTGAGGATGCGCATTAAGTCTTCTAGGCATTCCAGCGTCAATGCATACCTCTGGGGGATATGCATTAGATCTGGGTGTTTCAGGATGATGGCTCTTTTTATCAAGTCTACTTTCTTGTAGACATCCTACACCTTTTCCTTTTCCACCATGATCTCGCGTCTTAGCTATGTGCTAATTAATTCCTCCTGTTTCAAGCTTCTGGCCACCTTAGCCAACTCTTCCTCCTTCTTGGTCAACTTTCCCTCTAAATCCCTTATATTGTCGTTCCGCACAAATAGTCTTGCCTCTATTTCCACCACGACCTTGTTTAGAGCATTACATACTTGCTCGTCTGTGAGCTCCTAGTAATTCACTAAGGGGTTGTCTCCCTTAGATTATGGTAGTGTGATAAGTGCCTTCTGGTAGAATTCAAAGTCTAGCTCATCGACATGGGATTCAAATGCCTAAGAAAGCATCTTCTTGGTCCTAGGGTATGCGCCATCCTTCTCGAATGATCCCATGGCTATAAGTCTTTAGGTGGGTATCGTGCTCTAGAATCATGCATGTAGCACCTTCCTTGAGTCATCCATATAGCCCATCATCTACCTCTATTCTACATCCAGAGGTCTTCTACCTGAGCACACGCCTTTGGGGAAGCTAACTGTCAGAGAGGGGCCTCCTAGGCTATCATGTCCCTTTTCACCGCTCTCTTCCCTCCCTTCCATTAGCACTATGTCTATGCTCCACTCTAATTCCTACTCTACGAGGATCTCAAGCAATTTCTTTGCTTCTCACTATGGAAATTTAGTTATTTGCTCCTTGGTAAAATTTGTGGCTTTCTGTCCCTCGGCATCCCTCTCATCTACCCTTGTATCTTCAGTGCCTTCACCTCCTTATGAGCCTTTCTGCCATGTGAATATGAACTCCTACTTTTCTTCTCCAATCTCCTCCTTTGAGTCATAGACACTGACTATGCGAGGTTCCAAAGGTTACTTTTCTTTTTCTAGCTCTTTCTCCTCGTCACCACCATCTTCACTCTCATCCTCTCCTTCTCCTAAATATCTCTCCATGCTGTCAGTCACCTCTGAGATAGCTTATTCATCTACCTTTTGCTTCTTCATGAGAGGTTTCCTCTGGTCAGGATATTCTACCTTCTCTTCTTCCTCTTGTGACCCCTCCAAGGTGGTGGGTTGTTTGGTGCCTCTACTTCTAGTGTCTTCTCCTTTACTAGGGCCTTCTTCCTCCGAACATAGGTTCTTGGATTGGCACTCATAGAAGGCATGCTCACTGTCCGAGAAGTTGGTAAACATTGTGCTCCCTCCTCTCCTCTACCCCTCTTCTTAGACATTGGATTCTTCATTCCCAAGGGGTCTTCAGGTATGGATATTTCATCCACCAAGTACATGTTGTTTTCAAATTTCATCCTTATGCACACGTATACGGGAATTGTGGATCCTCTAGCAATAGGAAGTGTTATTGGTCTAGTCATTTGGATCTCGTGTGACACGTACTTCTCCACGTATGCATGCTTACATCCAAGATAGTTCAGTTTCTTCCTCATATCCCTATGTTCCTGGTCCAATTTTCCTAGCTCCAACCTTAGCTTTTTTTATTCTTTAAATATTTTCACTCCCACTGTAACACCCTGAACTGTTGTTACTTTCTCCTAAGCATTCAAGTGTTGATATGTGATTTCTTGTAAAAGGATGTGTTCCTCGATTCAGAAATCATGCTTGATATGTATTAAATTTCTTGCAGATTGCAGATCTTGACTGAGTCAAAATATGAATAGACTCTTTTATTTATTTCATTTTGTGTCTGAATATTAATCTGATCACGGAATGAATTATAGAGGTATTCATCAATGATATCTAGACTTGGATCAGAGGAATTGATCCAAGTAATGCTTTAAATCTGTTTGTGATAAAATTATATCACAGACCTTGAACAGGTTGCAAGGTATGGAAGCATTTAATAAGCTGGTCAGGAATATGACTCAGGCTGATCTTGTGAAATGAAACGGTTCCCGATATCAAAGTATATCTGGAAGGTCTCGATTGTAGACCAGGTAATAATTCGTTGACATATAATTCTGCAATAAGAACAGGAGTTAACTCTGTTCTAGAAGGTATGATACAGGTCTTTCCGAGTTTTCAGGACAAGGACCAAACTGAATTATTAAGGGTTAGTAACCTAAAACTAAAACCTAACCTAGGGGTTAGATTATTGTAAGTCTAACCTAGACCTAGGCTATTTGTTAATATCCTAAGTTAGTATCTTTGTGTAAATTTGTTCGTGTGGGTATTACCCTAAACTCTAACCTAAGATACTAACCTAACTAATGAAGAGATTATGAAGGGGCCTATGAAGGGTGGCGAACCATCGGTGGTGTTTTCCATGGCAATTAATGTAAGGGATAAGGATGAGGGACAGGTCAATGGCGGAGGCTTAAGTGGCGGCTAATCTGTGCAGACTTGGCAATTGCTAAGTTTGGAAATGAACTTGAGTTTTTAGTTGGACTGTCGCCAATTCTGGCGGTCGGTGGGAGTAGAGTTTAAGCAGGAAAATTGGTTTAATGGCATTCAATACTCTCGGAAGTCGAGCTCGGAACTCGCGAGAAGGCATGCAAGCGGAAATTTGGGGGTTTGTTTGGCTTGTCGCGATTTTCGGTCTTCTCTCTCTCTCTGCTTGTTTACTGGTTCATCGCACCAGTTCTCTTTGAGTTACATGGCAAGAATGAATTTCTCTGGCTCTTTTCTCTGTCATGGAGGATATATTTGTGAAGGAGACAGTGAAATTTTGTTGGTCGCTTTATCGTGGAAAAAGAAAAGGAAGTTTGAGCTCTTCCTGTGGTCTGCTTCGGAAATTTGATCAAAATACAGGCATGCTAGGCCCTAACCTTTAAATATCTTGCTGTCTTTCAAGTGCTTTCATTAAAACAACTCTGTTCAAATGTTTTGAGAAGATTAGATGAATTTTCTATGAGATCTAGTTTGATTTTTGGCACTGTATCTCTTCTGGTTCGATTTTTCAATTTCCGCTTGATGGGTGTTTGTTGAAATCGAACTTCGACTCTATTTGTTGAGTATTCATTCTGGCTTATGCATGTGAGGTATTTATTTATAAAGGTTTGAGTGTTTGGCCTGTTTGGCGTGAGCCCTTAGAATATACCTGTGTGCGGTATAAGACCACTGTATGTCTTTGATTCGTGGTCGCTGTTCTTGTTATAGAAACTGTATGGAATGATTTGTATGAATACAGTAAGATTGATTAGTATTATCGCTTCTTTGGGTACTCTGTCGTGGGATTTGTTGACAGCGACTAATGATACTTTCAGGTTTCATTTGTATTCAATTTTTGGCTTGGAACAGGCAACTGTAGTGTTACCGTAGTCTTTTCGACCTAGCGGGAGTTGTTTTCCTTGTTATTAGGTTAGCGGGATTACTTGTGGACTGTGTATAATATAGATATTCCTGTACTTTGTTGTATCGACTCAGTGGAGTCGATGATTGAATCGTATATTGCTATCTATTGCTGGGAATGTAGATTCATCCATAAGTTTTGTGATTGGATTTTTTTGTGAAAGCCTGGTAAGATGAAACAGGGCTTTTGGCTACTGTTATTTGAAATAATTAAAGGATAAAGACTTCTTGTGTATGCATTTTCATTTCTATGTGAAAGCTGTTCGAAAGTTTCGAAGCGGCCCAATAGATTTCCTTGCTTGAAATGGGTATTCAATTTGCTTCACTTGTTTCATTCTGATTGTTAGCCATGAATGGCATATATGGATTTATCAACCAATTTCATAGTACGTTGTTGTAGGGTTCAGTGGTTATGAGTGCAAAACCTTTAACAGTTACAGTGTGAATATATAGATTTATACTATTGTGAATTGGACGACTCTGAGGAGTCGATTGAATGATTCATTTTATTTTTGAGCTGAATAAAGTTAAGTTGTGGTATTTTAAGTGCCGGCGACTTAATGGAATAACATGTATTTCGATCTTGTTATTGCGATTGGAATTCCTTCGTGTTTTTGGGATTTTGAAGTACAGATTCTTAGGTGGACATGTACATCTTCGACCTATGCAAATTAGTGTAAAATGATTGGCAGAGAGTAATTTGTTGTCTGATTCTTGTTATGCTTCGTTGATGAATATCAGTATGAATTCATATTCATTTGCTTGAATTGTTACCTCCGTTTGAATCATTGGAATTCTGGGAAGGTAACTAGTACTTCTGTCTCTTTCTGAGCTTGACCTTGGACACTATCTTTGTCACTATTTGAGGTCCTTGAGCATGGATGACCGTTTCGTGTTCTAACCTTGTTTGGGTAAGTCGCGAATATCACACCAAGACTTGCATGCGGCAAGGTAAGGATTGTTTGGTTGAATTCCTTTCTTTTACTTCAGTCCGATTTTGACTGAGCAAGAATATGTATGCTATGTTCTTTTCCAATTAATCTGTCCGATTTGACTGTGCATGATTTGGAAATACCATGTGGACAACATAGCATAGTTCATTGGAAACCTTAAATTTCTTGATGCAATGAGGTTGTTGTTTTCAGCGATACGCTTGTAGTTTCTTGTTTTCAACTTGTGTCAAAGCCTTACTATGTAAAAGGAACTAGCATTGGGAGTAGGATTGATACATGAATTGTTGATGTGTTAGTTGCTGTACCAGAGTTTGCTGTGTTTCTGTTTCTTGATTAAACAGTGATCTTGCTTGCGGCTTGTCTAACTTGTTCATTTATATACTGGTTGAATGTTTTCATATGTGAAGGCAGTGCAGTGATGAACTTATGTGAAAGGAAGTATGAATGGTTTGGTTCTTTCTCTTCCTTTATTTAATATTATTGATATTTGGCTATCGGTGGGAAATTGTTTGTAACATATTGGTGGAATCCCGAATTGTTATGTTATTCCTTTTTGGAGGACGAAACAATCTGACCAATGTTGTGATTTTGGATATAATGATTGTTGTGTACATTCGTTCCTTGTTTCTTAATATTTGATGAAATATTATGAAGTGATTAAGACTAATTGTAACAATGATAGAGTTACATATTTGTAATCATTTTGTATTACAAGGGCATAGTCTGATTATGTTTACTTATGTGAATATCTGATCTCATTTAAACAGGGTGTTTAATGAAAACAATTGATGGATTGCAATTGTTTTGAAAGTTAGTGCTTATCACGCTCAGTTCATTGAACTGACTCATGTTGACTATTTTTGCAGATGGTTGCCGTAAGAGGTTAAAGCAATGTAGATCTGACAGGCTGATCAGATTGTTTATTTGATTTATAAAGAATTACAGCTTGATTTTATAGATGTACTATATGTGAAAAGATGTTTCTTTTCCGTTAGCATTATATCAAGTATGTTGTTGCATAAAATGTAATTGTATAAGTTCTGAAAGGAATGAAAATAAGTGTTTGATACTTATGTGTTGTATTCTATTTCTGAAAGTTGACCTTCTTCGGTTTATATAACGAAGGGGCATTGTTATTATTGTATATATGGATGCTTTTGCGATTGGCAATGTAAGCTTGTAAGTAAATGAGATTAAATTCTTATGAGTGTTTAGTAGTTCTAATTTGTTCTAGCAAAAGCAATATTGGAATTAAATTATTGTCTCTCTAGAAGATAGGTTAAAATTGAGCCTAAAAGAGAACGCTAAACAAATTGGACTAAATTGCTAATCCCTAGTCGTAAATATGACAGGACAATATTAAATTGGATTCTTAAATCATTTATACCTTTAAACTTAAAAGTATGATATAAATTCAGTTAAGAGAACTGATAGGCAATCAATGGAGTTCAGATGGCAATCTCAGTAAAGGTTATGAGATATTGTTCCATTCTGTTGCTTTAGAATCAGGTGTATTCTAATGACTCCTTGATGAGAACTTGACCGTAATACCTCTACCAGATAATGGGTCTTTATAGAGGAGGGTTGTCTTAAGACGAAGAATCCAGGGATTTGGAAAGGCTAACCTTAGAGAAAGGTCTTTAAAAGTAATTTAAACTCAAGTGGGTAACGCTTGTTATTGGGTAGATCTTTTTGAGGCGGATTTAAAGGTTGGACGACATAAAGTCAACTGCAGGGCTATACCTCTGAGAAGATTAGGATCTTCTCGAAGTTACAACAATGCAGATGACTTATGGTGACACCCTTTGCATTGATCGCTAACATTTACACTTGATTTCGCATGAGTTACCCTGGGGACCGATTAAGAACGGTGGTCATGTTATAAGGCTGCCTAGGAGATTCGGGGTATCATGACACACTGGGTTGAACTGCAAGGTTGAACCAGTATGTCATCATATCCCTAATCTTCGTGGGCATCCATATAACATTATCACCTTGTTAATCTACCTCTGAGTGATTCAGTTGTGAAAGGAAGGACTGACAGTATTCAGTGTAAGACATTATATATAACATATGAATGGGGTGAAGGATGTTATTCCAGATTGACGAGTATGTTGTTAAGGAATACGAGACATGAACAGTATGTTTCAAATATTTGGCCAAAGTATCGCAAGTTGCTGATTGTGTTGTCCTAATTCACCTAGTCTAAGGGATGAGATGCCGATGAATAATAGTAACAATTATTCAGTTAGATTCCTTGGACAGAGCATTCTGAATCCTAGATTAGGGAAGAGAACAGCAAGAGTAATATGTTAAATAAAAACACCGACTCTTATTACTCATGAATAGATCAGTAGATTACCGAGTCATGGAATGAATAGATCGGGGGTACTCCGAGTCATTACAGCTACATATGGTTGTCTGTTATATGAATGGTTATTTGAATTGTGAGTTCTAAATTATGTATTTAGAACCAGTATGCAATTATCAAAAAAAAAAAAAAAAAAAAATTGACTTGTTCTATTGTCTAAAATGAGGATGTTACACCCACTTGGAAGTACTAGGCAGTGAATGCAAAAGGGAGCTTGTACCAAGGGCTCCATGATTCATCAACTAGTTTGAACCTACCCAAGCAAAAGTGTTGGTACACCACGAACTCAGCTTCTCCTTATGTGGCTATTGGGAGTTTTTTGGGGATCCTCCACTCCACCCCGAATGCATTTCTCAAGTGTGTATACCATTTTTTGAGCCATGCTTTATGGGGAGTCATCATTGTATCACATGCATACTTTTCAAACCTGTTCACGGGTGAAGGTTATTTGGTTGGGTACTCCCACACAAACTTATCTAGTGCATCCAACACTCCAAATTCTGTACATACTATGGTGAGTAGGACATTGCCAAAGAGGATCCTGTCCCCTTCCTTAGATAACTTCACAATCTCCTCGGCAATGTATACGGACAAGTTTTAAATAGTCCCCTCTGTAATCTTCCTGCAAACATGCACCATGGCTTGTTGACTTGTGTCCACCTTTCTTGGCCATTCAGTTTTTTTACCAAGTGCACGGCCATCTTCATAACTAGGTCCTTGATGTCTGATATTTCATAAAACCATGACCCTTTCTTTCAGGCATACTTTGTGATGGTCTCCTGAATAGCTTCCTTGTCACTAAGGTCATCTTCTAGGCTATCCCCCTCACATATGAGGCCTATAAATGGTGCAATCAACTGGGGAGTTACATGCATCTTGCGCCCAACAAAGTGGAAGTAGTCCTTGTGCACCCGAGACATCAACCACTGGTACAAGCGATCTGGATTCCCAAAATAAGGCAACTCATAGAGTTGCAACAACCCTGCCTTCGCCAGCTTGACCTTCACACCATCATTGTAGATAGGCAACCCTTCAAGTGTTCACTTGTTGGTTGGGCGTACCAGTTCTAATGTCATTTCTTTCTCTATAGTGCTTGTGCGGTGATTATAGTCACTGACTAGTATGTTTCTCAAATGGGATTCCCATTCCTTTCCCATCATCACTCGGTCAGGGTACTACATTTTCACATACCATTCTTCATTTTTTTCCACCTCAGGTTCTCATTGTTTCACCTCTGCTTTGCCCTTCCCTTTATTTGGTGTCATGGTTGAGGTAATTGTATTACTCCAGTCTTCTCCTTATTACTCTACTTTCCTTCTCCCAACCTTTGATCTTAGATCCATGATACAAATCTCCTAAACACGTGCCCTAGTTTTCTGAACCCTAACTTTGATAAACTCTTCATAAAACAACGTCTTTTCACTTCGTTCCAAGCCTGTTTAATTCCTTCCTTCTAGTTCACAATCTCAAACTGGCTCTTTACTTGTTTGATCACATAGATCTTCTCTCTGATCGAATCTGAAAAGTCCTAGCTTATATCTTTTGTTTATATCTCCAACTCTTCATTTTCACAAAAATAAAATGAGAGTGCCCTGACCCTCTATTTATAGTTTTTCCTTTTTCTTTTCATTAAATTCTACTTTACCTACCCTGTACTTTGTTCATTTAATGCATATTTTTACAACAAAACCCATCTTCAATGCCTTTACTCACATGCCCTTCCTACGCAAAAACTCCTCCAACCTTCTGGCATGTAACCAAACCAACCTGATAGGAGACTCTTACACATGCTTAGCCCATGCCGATGGCACTTCCTCTGTCTAGATTATTGCTTTCACCTACCTCATGTTGCTTTAAATGCACTTCATTTTCCTTTGTATGTGGGATCTACGAGTAGCTTTACCCTGGCACCAACTATTCTATCTTTTATCTTCATCTCTTTTAACTGGGATACTCAACAAGGCTCTTCAACACAACTTCCTTAGTACTTTTAATCACGCACTTCTTCACTTTTCTCCACCCCACACTTAAATGATGCACATTCCTTTATGCACTCATAAATTATCCAAAAAATGCAATAAGGTTACTGGTGCCCGAGGCACAAGACAAAACAACAACATGAAAGGGAAACACAAGGAAAAGAAAATGCATAAAGGAAAATTCTAGATTAACTGGTAGAAATACCTTATTTACAAACACCAAGAAGACTTATTTATAGTAGGGCTTTAACCTATTGCCATTGAAGTTTCCAAGAAGCTTTGTTTCATCCAGTGCTTGTAACTGGCACGCGCCTAACTCAAGGATGTATGAGATTGTGTAGGGACGTAACCAATGGACTTTCAACTTCCAGGATGGCACAAGAATTTAGAATCATACAATAACACCATCTGCCCAACCTCAAACTTCTTGTTTATAATATAGCGATCATACCAAGCCTTTTTCTTTTCCTTCTTCGTTGTTTGGCTCTAACGGTCAAGTGATAGTCTCTCATCTAGTTTCATTAGTTCATCAATTCTTTCTTCTAGTGCTTGTTCATTAGCTAATCCTCCTATGCACGCTATTCACAGAGAAGGTAACATAAATTCAACCGGAAAAACATCTTCCATGCCAAACACCAATTGAAAAGGTGTGGCTTTATTTAGTCTTTTATACATAGTCCTATAAGCCCATAAAACTACTGATACCTTGTCAACCCAATCCTATCTTCCAACATCATAGATCTTGCTAAGGTATGACTTAGTATTTTTTTTGAATGCTTCTGCGGTTCCATTTTCTTGTGGATGGTAAGGCATAGTCTTATGATGAGCCACCATGAACTCAAATAGTAGGATCCTCATGGTCTCATTTAGAAAATGCATAGCTCTATCACTAGTCAAACTCAAAGGGTATCCATACCTTGTGATAATGTTCTCCCATAGGAACCTTACCGTCATTGCTACTATGCAATCTTTAGTTGGGGTTGCTTCCACTCACCTTGTGAGATAATCTGTGTAGGTGATGAAATAACGTGACCCAAGCCTACGTGCTACCAGTGTAATAAGTCCTATAAAGTCTATGACCCACTTTTCAAAAGGCTCCGCGCTAGGAATATGGCGCAAAGGCATTTCATGTCTCCTTCTTGGTTTGTCAATGTGCTGACAGTGGTCACATGCTTTACAATAATCTTTGCAATCCTCGTAGAAGGTTTCCCACCATAAACTTGCCATTAAAATCTTGTGCACAGTGGCATCACCTACGTAATGCCCAACCGCACTTCCTTCGTGTACTTCCTTCATGATGGACAAGTGCTCGTGTTCTAACACACACTTGTGTAAAACTTCATCACGTCAAAATTTGTATAAGTTTCCACTAATCAACATGTAGGGTGTGGCGTGTATGGCTAACTGATTTTTCTCCAATGCCTTCATTCCATCCGGTGCCACACCTTATTTTAAAAATATAGCAATCTCTTCCAAATCTGAGGGTGTGCACCATAATCTAAAAATTTACGCGTCTTGCATTGTTTCCTCAATAATTTGTGCATCCTCTCCTAAATCAATTCTTGATAGATGATCAGGTCCTCAATTACTTTTTCTGGGTTTCACTACAATGGTGAACTCAAACTCTTGAAACAACAACACCCATCAACATATGCGCCCTTGAAGAATGGGCTTGTTTACTAAATACTTTAATGCCATGTGGTTGGTGTAGAATACAAAAGGTGTTGCTAGCAGATACTATCAAAATTTTAAAAATGCATAAATCATTGACAATGCCTCGTGCTTGGTTGTGGTATAATTTGGTTCTACTAGTGTAAACTTCCTACTCACGAAACAGAGAGGATGATCAACAATCCCCTCACCTAGTTGTGCAAGTACTGCTCCAATGGCGGTTCCTGAGGCATCTACATAGACATGGAAAGGCTTATCCCAATAGGGAAATCACAAAATAGGCGTGGTAATAAGCCTATCTTTTAATGTATCAAACACCCTTTACTGCCCCTTTCCCCAATAGAAGGCACTTTTGTGTCTAAGTAGCTCCTCTAAAGGCGTGACGATCTTGGCATACCCCTTAATGAATTTTTTGTAATATCCTATATTCCCAAGGAATCCATGCACTACGCTCGGGCTAGTAGGCTCCCTTAACCCCACAATAATTACAACCTTAGTGCTATCTACCAGCAAGCCCTCCTTACATATGATATGCCCCAATAAAGTCCCAAAGGGTGTAGCAAACACACACTTCTTAATGTTAAGGGATATCCTCAACTACCTACATATTTCTAATATTAATCTTAAGTTGTCACAATGGTCTTTAACCAGACCATATATTGTCCAATCATCCAAGTAAACCAGAAGAAACTTATGAATGAAGTCTTGGAATGCTTGCACCACTATGCGTGAAAAGACAACAGGCATATTTTTCAACCCAAAGGGCATGACCATGTATGAAAAACTTCCCCACTCGGTGGCGAAAGTGGTCTTCTCCTAGTCTTCCTTTGTAATCCGAACTTGGTGGTATCCTGAAAATCCATCCGTAAAGGAATAGATTTCACACCCAGCGACTCCTTCCGAAATTTCTTCAATGAAGGGGGTCGGAAATGGATCAATGACACAAATTACATTCAATTCCCTATAATCCACAAAAATTCTAATCCACCTATCCTTCTTGATGCTAATCACCATCGAACTTATCCATTCTAATTCTTCTACTACCTCAATGATCCTAGAAGCTATCATCTTATCTATCTCCTCCTTAACCTTCACGCGTAAGTTGGGATTCATCCGGCAGGGCCTTTTTCTAACCGGGTATGCACCTTCCTTTAGTTTTATCCTCAATTCCCCAAGGAATGGTGGATTCCTTTTAACTCATGGTACCCGCATGGAAATAAATCCTCAAATTCATGCAACAGATCAATGATCCTTGATACTTCCTTCTCCGTCCAATAGTCCTTAATAATATCTTCCTTAGGTTCTTCCCTTGAACTGATGTTAACCTTATTTTTCTTTAAAGGCTCATGGTAGGCATACACGCGAGCATCTGCACTACCCACCACTTCACGTGTCCCCACATAATGGCTAATATTTAAACTCTTCAGTTCCTTTCCATCAATCACATATACTAACTTTCCCTTTTCCTTTTCCAAACACGCACGCTCAAGCTGGGATTCTTTTGTTTCTTCAATCTCTTCAAAACGTTCCCCCAATCCTGGTTCACTTAGTAGTTCCAATAGCCTATCTTCCATTCTAGCACTATCCCCCATTATAAGGTGCTTGATACCTTGCAAGGCCTTATCAACCAATGGTTTTGTACTAAGATACTCAAAGGTTTGAATAAGATCAACCACAAGCTCTTGCCAATTCCTTGTTTGGTGGCATGTCTCTAAATGAATGTACCATGCACGCGCATAACCCTAAAGTGTAGAATACAACTTGTGCACTTAGAGGGATGGTGGCAAGGCCTTTGCACCTTCTCACCAGACCCATTCACACTCCTGGATATGGAAAGAGGCGGGCTTCTTCCCATGGTACTCCTTGATGATGGTGGGTATATTACTTCTAGAAAATATGACAAAGAGAGCAATTCTTACCTTGTGCCATTCTAAAAGGCTCTCCTGATGCATGGCCCACCAACAAGCTGTTGTGCCAAGCAAGACGTAACATAGCATCCCTCTTTGTTCCTTTTTATTTTTCCACTAAGCTTCTATCTCCTATAGAAAGACCTCAGGGAAGGCTCCTCTAGAGTACTTGGGTAGTTATTTTCACCCAAGGCATCGAACCGTGTGCACCTTAGTTACCTTGGTCACCGATCCTCTCAACTGTCATCCCATTAATTTATAAGTCCCATGTACCTAATCATCACATGTCAATCTGGTGGTATCACTTACTGACTGAGGATCCTCAAACTAGATAACCCCATTAATAGGGTGTACCATCTCAAGGTCTCTGATTGAGTGCACATAGATCTTGTCTAAAACCTATTCTCCCAATGGTTCAATGAAGAGCTTTAACTTCCCATCAACCAGGGGTATAATGACCTACTCCTCTTTTTTCTCAAAACTAGTGTAAACTTTATTGAACTAGAGGTCCACATTGTTCTTGTAACACTAAGGGCACCGAAGTAGTGCTGGGAAATTGTCTGCCTCGGCGAGCGCCAAGACTTCAAATTCCCTAGTAAACTTGGCTCCCTGGATAGTAATAGTTGTATCCTTCAAGACTCTGATGGGAATTTCCTTAGTCTTGTTTGCCATATATAGCACATTTGAAGATGACTGTAATGTAGGTCTCCCCATCTGATGCCATGCATCCAAAGTCAAAACATTAACCTCCACGCCAGTGTCAATGAGTATATTACTGAGGAGCCATCCATCCACAACTATATTCAATGTAATCTCCTTGTTATAGTCAAGGATGTGAGGGGGAAGGTTTGCATGCAAGACCTACCTCACGTGAACTTCTCCAGTGTGTGGTACCTTCTCTCTCAACAAGGATCCTAGCAAAGGAATGATGTTCTCCTACCTTAGCATTTTGCACACCTCCTTGACCTCATCCAAGTCATCTTTCTATACCTCGATCCTCCTTCCTTGTTCCTCCCTCTTGGATTTCTCCTTTAGACATTGGATCTCACCTTGCGGCTACGAATAACATCCATGGTCTCTTGAGATATCTCCTTCTGATGCATGGGGTCTGGGTACTTTCTATATATGACCTCTTCTCTTGAAACAAGGCTATTATGTCTTGGTATCTCTCTTGCGTGTGTGGCTTTTGCCCTTGTTACCAAAACAGGCTCCAAAATTTCATCCCGTGTTACCTGAGGCATACATTATATGCCTACCTTCTTGATGCTGACCATCACAGTGCCTTTGTCCTTCCGGTGTTTCTGATTCATATGCTCATATAACTCTAGGCACTACTCATACTTTTGCTTCTTTCCACACCATGAGCACTGTAACAATTTCAGGCACTCACGCTTGTAATGTTTTGTAGATCCATAGTTAAAACATGTCCCTCACGGGAACTCACTCCTTCGTCCATGGTTAGCTCATCCATGGAATCCTCCTCAAAAAAAATTTCCTCGCATGCCTCCACCTACACGCCCCTCAGAACAGTGATCATCATTCTCAGAACTACTAGCAATGTTTGTTTGACACACCCCATGATCAATGACCTCATGTATCTAATCAATGAGCCTATTGTCTTTAGTATCATGGGTCATGGAGGTGTAAATCTTGCAATAATAGGATACACTCTTTCTGATCACGTGTTGTAGCAAGGGACATCTACTAGCATCATGGTCCCCATGACAGATTTCACAATCTAATGTTACAACGCGTACCACCCTCCGGGGGAAATTATCCTTAACGTTCCCCTCTATCTCACAATCTGTGCACCACAAACCACTACGAGTCTTATGGATAGAGTTTACAGATAGATTTTCCAACTATTTAGCCATAGCATCAATCTGAGCCTCCAAGAATGGGCTAATGCCAGTATCAATACTACCAATAGCTTCAGTGCGCAAGGCAGCCTCCAATGCTTTGTGTGGATCTGTGAAAGTATTATGAGATAAGGCCCTTCTAAAAGGGGTGATAAATCCTCCAAAAAACCACTGTGCATGTTGGGAAGGCTATATATCATATGATAATTTAGACAAGAGAGTCTTAAAGCACGCATCATACTCCCGCACACTCTCTATCATTCCTTACTATATCTCCTTCAAAGTGCTAATGCTTTTTTGCTTGAACTCAAGAATGTGGAACTCTTCCAGGAATGCATTATTTAAGGTAGTGTAATCCACCACTATTTGATGAGGATCATACTTTCTATACTAGCTATGTGCATGCCTTTGCAACATGGTTTCAAATTGACTAGCCTTTTGTTATAGGGTCATGATACCTTTCACGCACCATAGAAGTTCACACTTTTGAACATGTTCCGCAGCATCCTCAATGCCCCTGTAATCTGGTAAGTGTAGAGACATTTCAAAGAAAACTTGAGGTGGTGGCTAGGGTTCTTGTTCTAAACTAGAGCCTTGGTTCCCTTCGGTGTTTCCTCCACCGCCTGATCCACCAAGTCCACTGATTCCTATACCTCCAGATCCACCAGGACCACTGGGTCTAATAGGGCCTATAGGAGTTGTGCTAAGTTCCCCCACAGTCCCACTAAATTGTGTGTTGATGGTATGTGATGGTGCTCCACCACCATTACCTTTCCCAGCGCCACTCCCTGGTGCAAGACCAAAATTTTTTACACTTGCCCCTTGTCTAAAAAATCCTCCAAATATTGGAATATGTGCAACCATAGAAGAAGAGAATGTGAAATTATATCTCCTAGGAATGGATCTATTTCTTCCACTAGTTTCAACTGGATCAATACTTCTTCCTGGTTTGGGAAAACCAAGCACCAGGGCTTGGTCACTGGGTGGGTTCAGATATGTGCGAACTACTCTCCTTTCTCCATGCGATGAACTCTCACCAAAATCTGAAGGGGTATCCCTCACACACTCTCCAAGATGGGGTAGCACAAACTGCTCAGGCTCCATGTCCTCTGTGGGAACCTCAATCTCTTCCTGCAATGTCTATCTCTATAGATCCATCACACTAGTAGCTTCACATCATATAGTAATCTCCCTTTCACGTGCTTTTCCATACTTGAGCCACCTTTCCTCCCTCTCCTTTTCTGTCATATCATCTACCATCTTCCTCCACCTAAGCTTCCTTACCTAGCACTCAGAACAATTTAGACAGCCATTGGGAGCACTTATAGACTCATGGTAACCATCAATATCTTTATAGCTAGAGGGATAGCATATAGAAATGATCCCCTAGGTTTTCGTAGAAACTCAAACTCAGCAACCTTTGGACAAGAATACATGGAAATGGCATATTCTAGAGTGTAGTTAGCTAGTACTCCTCCCCACTAGTGATCTACAGCATGGTTCCACGTCAGATCTACATCCTTCAACCTTTGGTAGTCTTCTTTGGTCCATATTTGCGATCCATAACACCAACTTAATCTATAGGCTGAAAGCCACCCAAATAACTCTATTGGGAAGCAGTAGAAAAAAATCTCATACAGATCATGGTAGATATTTTCCTCTATCCATCTACGTGTATCAAACTCAGGTCTAGTGTTGAATCCCTGGGAAAATTCATCCTCCATGCTCTTGAACCATGACTCAACATTTTCCAATATCAACTTATCCATCATTACTCTTTACACAGATCATGATGCATGTTATATCCCACTACAAATTCAAAAATAGGTCCCGGCATCGAAACCAAGATGTAGTCAATTTTACTCCCATTATAAGAGGAAAGAATCCCATGTACATTGACCTATCACCTAGAAGAAGTTGAGCGCTCACCCGAGGCACGCGTGGGTGCCAAGTTTCTCTTTTATGTGAGTTTCTAGTGGGAAGCATTCATCAATTATTAGTATAGGAGTATTCAAGAAAGAAGTTTAGACATACAAAGATCACAGGGCTGAGGACGACATTTAGATTCTTGTAGTTTCTTCAAAATATGTGTTTTAAAAGACTCCATAACACATAATATAACAAAAATAAAGCTACAACCATTCATTCATAGTATGAAAAGAAAGAGAGCTTCTATGAATGAAATATACATGAAACCCACTAATATTCATATCTAATTGTAATAAGTAACCTCATTGTATTCATTAGTTTATTACAAAGAGCCATAGAGGGTAGACTGCAGTCATGCACATCATTAGGCTTGTATAACTATGTAAAAATAGAAAACAAATTACAATGCTGAGCTCAATACATCAGATCCCCACTCCTAGTAATCCATTACAGCTCTACCCATGTTATCTCTCTCTTTGTGTATCTCTCCTATCTTCTCCTCTTAGGTATCTGTATCCTCCTTTTTTGGTCAGCAGGAACTTGTATTTATCACCTTCTCGTGCTACCAACTTTCCTTTTTGTGCCCTCAGATCCATTTCCAAGTGTCAAATGTGGTCCTTCAGAGAGCATGTTTCCTTGGGCCTGAGCTCTCCACTCCATCTCATGATGGTATTCTAGAAGATTCCTTTACTGGCATGCTCTTTCCTGGGCCACTTGTTGCCAGGCTGGCATGTTATTTGTGCACAACCAATCACACTTTTCACATGTTCTACCTTTTTTTCTTGAATTGGCTAAGTCCTGAACCTCCTTTCGCATGCCGCGTGTGCTATATGCTTCCTTGAGTCTTTTCTCTTGCGCGTTTTTGCCTTGGATGCCATCCTGCAACTTGGGTCCCACCCACCCACATGCCTTCATACTTAGTCAATATTTTAGGGGCCCAACAATCACTTTCTATCTATTTTAAGCCCATCCCTTGAGTACCCTTCACCTTTCATATCCCCTATTCTTGTGGTCAACGACTAAACAAAAATCATGTGATTACCTGTCACCATTTAGCCTTATCATCAATATAAGTACCATGCCTCTACTCATGGGATGATTTTCATGGATACTTTTTGTCTCTTTCAAGATAGAATCCCATGGTCATTCATCATTTGAACCCATCTCTTTCATTGTTAACCTCTAGGTGTTATGGTTATTGAATTCTAGACAAGAGCCTAATCTTCCACTATAGTCTTGTCCATGACTTAAAACATCCAAAAAGAAAAATGCGATTCAACTCCTTGATTCAAAATTCCAGCAAAGAGTTGACTCCCTTAAAAGGGACATATCTTCTCTCTATCTTGTCGTTATAAATAGACTACTCCCTTGAAGGATAGCTATAGAAAGCTTGCAATACTGCACATAGTCTATCATAAAAATGGACTATCCTTGCAAAACCAAAGAAAAATATTTAGAAGCTTATCGCATTGATCAACTTCCCGAAGACCTCAATGAGATCATATATTCATCCCACATAGACTTCCCACATCGATCATTCTATCAAACACAAAAGCAAATAGAAAAAATGATAACTTTTTCATCATGGACTTGCCTGTTTTGATCATGGGTTTCTTTCCAAGTAAATATGTTGTCTTACACTAAGTTACACTAAAACCACCCATTTTCACCTCATTTCCATTTCACCCTAATTTCCTATCTTCTCAAGGTACTTGCCACAAAAACAATAATTCATGATCATGTGACTTTCTTCACCCTTAGCATAGTCAATCATGCAACATCTTTAAGGTCTTACGTTTATAAGCCAATCTTTGGTATGGTAGCCTCATTATGGTTCTTATGATCTAGGTATCTCTTTTTGTCACCTCTTACCATTCACCTTCTTCATTACTTATTGATTACCCTCTACATGACTAGACCACCGATACCTACATTTTAAATATTCCCATTTTTCCAACATCCCCATGCCTAAATGACCTAAACTGAACCATGCCTAAATGACCTAGACCAAATCATACCTAAAACCTATCAACCTAGTCACCTACTTCACCATATTCTTCCCTAGCTTATGAGAGAACTACATCGTCCTGAGGCCCCTTTTTATTGGGGCTATATAGGCAGTACTTCGAGGGCATAGGGCCCTTGGAGGTTAGCTAGGCCACTCTTTACCCTAACCTATTTTTCCTGCATGTTTTTTATTAACATTCACCCTTAATTAGTTACCATTTTTCATAACAATTGTAAATTTCTCATTCATACATATCTACCATTTTATCACACCATTAAAACATCGAATCAATCATTCCACATTTCTATAATATCAACAAAATTGGAAATTTACACTATAATATACATATAACTCATCATTTATTTCCCATGTTACCAATAACTTGGAAATTAATCAAAACCAAAAACACGATCAAACCATTCTTAACTAAACCTAACTCAAACATGCCTAGCTAACCTAACTCAACATTGCCTAACTAACCTAACTCAACCATGCCTATACCTAACTCAACCATGCCTAATTGACCTAACTCCACCATGCCTAAGCCTATCCAACTCCCATAATGCCTAATCCACCTAGTTTCCATCCATACACAAATAACAAAGGAAATTTCAAAACACAAATACATCATCCATACCATCAATCTCACCATCTATAAATGAAATTCTATGTATCCATAAAATATATACTAATACAAAATAATACAAGTATATCTTGGGCACAACCTCAAAATATTTGGCACGCAGGCTAGTGTAATAATCAACTCACAAAAAATCTCATGTATAACCTCACTATCATTGGCACGTAGGTCGATATATATCAAAAAATCAATATAATGATCATATAAAGTGACTAATCATGACCCCACCTAATATCCATGCCGATCTCATCTGTCTCCTCTTCTCCTCTAGCCTGACACCCTCCTAACATCTCTCCACCTTGCCTAGGTCTCGTCTCTTCCTGTCCCACAGCTAGGTCTGACCTCTGTGAACTTGTGGCATCACCCTAAACCCATCTCGGGACTCATCAACCCCCTGTGCTCTCTAATCCATGAGTACAAGAGCTCATCCTCTAACTCACTGCCCACTATTCCCTGCACTCAACATAGGAGGGGACATCTATCCCTATGGTTTTTAGTTAATCCTGATAATATATGGCCTCATTCAAGGCATCCCTGAATCTCACCATTAATATTGTATGTGGTGGTGCCATTGGTCATCGCCACCTGTGAGCTTTACCCTGCTAAGGCTAGTCTCAAACCCTATACCTGTATACCTTGTCCTCCTCCCTATACTATGGTACCATGTCTTGTTGTTGCCTATATAGGTTCTTGCATTGTAACCTGGTCCTGTAAGGCCACAATCTAAGCCTGTGTAGTGGCCAATTGACCATGAAAACTTGTTATTTGTTTCTGTAAGGTGGATACCCGTCCCCCATCACCATCACCACCCTGTGTAGGTACTTTTCCCTATGTAACCTGGGCTTGTAGGGATACCACCTGCGCCAATAAAGTGGCAAACTATACCTCTGATCATGTGAGTTACCCCTGCAATACTCCAAGTTGTGCCAAAAGGGTGGCCACCTAGCCCTGTAAGGTATCTCATTATACCATGATAATGGCTAAGTCAGGCTTCCCTGGTTGATGTAGCCTAGAATTTACCAGTAATAACCTAGACATGTTGGCACATCACTCAACCTAGACTAAGCACTCACCTGAAGTGTGCAAAGGTATCAGGCCCTTATTTTGGGTTGCTTATGTAGGATGTTAGCAAGATGAAGAATTAATATATTTAGATACATAATTAGTATAACATTCTACATAGAATATTCTAGATCTAAATCTAAAGAGTAATAGATTTAAGTAATAGCCATAATGAATTCTGTCATGCAAGATTTAGGTGTAATCATGTTTAAAACCTTGAATTAGTCAATACACTCCATTATATTAAACATAATAAATACATCGAAGCTTCTACAATAATTAAAACCATAAGCTCATGCATGCATCAGATATGGCAGAAAAACTTCAAAATAACTTATATCTAGTCCTCCTATACTACATAGATCACTACATATTTCTAAGGGTGGGTACTTTCCCTTCACCACTTGCATAATTCCCAAAATAGGTCACATGCTAAAAATAGCTATTTGCCTTTACAATAATAGACACATGAAAGTGCGCTAACAATATATCTCTTCTAGTTAACTGGAAGTAGCATTCTATTATCATCCCGAACCCATGTAAATCACTTGGTAGCCACTCTTTCAAAAATAGCTTATGTGTGTCATGCAAGTCTTTATCCAGTTTGTGTGTTCTGCACGTTATCTCCAAAAATATCACGTACACGTGAAAATGGATAAGTCCCGAATCTATCCTTGTCCTTAGCACACATGTCATTCCCTATCCTTCCACACATTTTAATGTACCATGTTCTCACACATGAACCTTATGTGTGCCTTCTATAAGTGTCATACTTTATCTTCTCAACATTACCCCATACAAAACTGCATTGCCACCCCAGCAATGATTGCCTCTTGATAATTTTTTAAAGAATAAAGAATAAGGAATGGAATGAATGGAAACTAAATAATTTATATACAAAGAATGACCTTCACCCTACAACGTACTCTGTTTCGATTGGAAGAATCAACTCTAGATATTCCTCTTTGATTTTAGCCTCTAAGGCTTGCCAATCACTCAACGCGGCTTCTACCTTTTCCGGAATATCTGATGCAATAGAGTCTAACTATTCTTGTACAATCTCTTCCTTCTCGTTATATAATATGATAACAATTTTGGACATTTTAGTCACCCTTCCTTCCAGAAGATCCATCTTCTGGGCTATAAGTTTCCCAATTTCATCCAACCTATCCTTGTGGGGGTCTTGGGCTGCTGCAAGGGCCTCGTGCTTCTGCTTCACTAGCAACAATCTCTCTGTGTGCCCCAATGTCTCATCTTTCATTTCCTTCAGGACTTCATTATCTTCTACTATGGTCTTGATCCTTATGACTACCTCCGGAGCTTCACATATGTTCAATTCCTTGTCCGTTTTCTTTAGCTCCTCCTACAAGGTTTGAAGGAATGCCTTGTAGGATGAAATATTCATTACCAATGAAGCCATTGCTCTCTCTATTTCCTACTCATGATCCTTTGGCTCTGGCATCCGAACTGGTCCATCCTCAAGAACCAAATCAACTAGGGTATGCACATAGTGCATAGCCGAAGGGAACTTTTTGGGTACCTTGGTCGCTAAGTGTGGTCTTGCCTTCAAGACATGATCTTTGATCTATTTTTCCATGCTGATGAGAACCTCATTCTTCTTTTTCTCTAGGTTATTCTCTACTTTTAGACACATGATCTCTACATCTTTGTCTTTTATCTATTCTCTTAGCACTTTGATAGTAGCAACTTTATCCACATTCCTGCGCACCACCTTTGTAGATACCAAGGCATTAATCACCTATTCATCGGTCATAATAGTTGGCTTGATGGTTATGTGCTTATTTTATGGCACCTTCCTCATTCTCCTTAACACACATGACTCTTCACACACATCAAAATCAAGCTTGTACATGTGAGTTTACATGGACCATGATAATTATTTCCTCGCATGTGTGGTTTCCATATCAGGGTCCATCAACTCCCACTCATAAAATTCCTTAAGGCCCAATGTATTCTGGAATCACGCATGGACAATTTTACTTGTGTCTTCTTTATAGCCCATGAATAGTGCAGCATACTCCCCACTTTCTCTCCTTGATCTTGGCCCCTTAGGAACTTGAGTGCAAAGGTTTTAGGTTGGATCTTCTATGTCCTGAGTAGTATTATGTTTTGTTTCTCCTAGATTATGTACTTCTTCTTCCTTAACCTTCATTTCTTCATCCTTGGTCTCTTTTGCATCCTCTGGTTATATAGGAGATCCAGGCACACTCTCTTCATACTCCTCCACCTCCTCATTTAGCTTCAATTTTCTCCTTCTCTTCTCAGTTGTCTCCTTCTGTGGAGAGATTCGTGGTGATCTGTGTACTAATTTTGTGTAGCACCTTGAGTGATTATTCATCTGAGCACCCTCTTAAATTGGAATTATTCAAGGTCTTCTCCTACTTCCAACTCTTCATATCCTTCTTCTTATGCCCTGGGTAGAGTACTTACAGACTCAGCTTCTACCCTGTCCATGGGTTGCCTCCATCCCCTATGATCCAAACCACCACTGTCCTCATGTTCTTCCTCCTCATTGTCTACCTCTACCTTTTCTATGGGATTTGGAGCTGGTACATTTTCCATTGTATTCTTTCCCTTAGGCGGACATGGGAGTGAAAATGCATTCTCTACATACTTGTTACCCTCCAACTTAGGTTTAAGATGAAGGTATATAAGCATGGCTCCACTATCTCCAATATCCAAACTCATAGACGTCATGCTTATCATATCTAAAATTAGCCTCTAATATAGGTATTTTGACCTAGATATACACATGTCTTCCTCAGCGTGTGGTAGTCACAGTCTACTTTGTCTGCAACAAAATTTAGTCGGCGTACATCAATAAAGTGATGGATTGATTCCTAAAAGTAGCATGTTGTGAAGGCATACAATATTTTTCACCATGAGCTCCAAGTCCCATCCTTCATAACAAATTGTGCAATGCCAAAGTATTGGTATACTGTGAATTGGACTGCCTTGTCCACCACCGAAGGTAACTCCTTGGGGATGTGTCCCTCCTCTTAAAATGTTGAGTGGAGCTGATCATACCACATCTCTAGCCCCTACTTGAATAGCCCACTCATTGACCCTTTACACAAGTACTTGTTAAACTTGTAAGGGACTTGTTCTACATGGGATACTCCCAGATCTAGTTCTTTGGCCCATCGAGCACTCCGATCTCCATAAATACAAGGGACAATAGGATAGTGCTAAAACTGATTTTCTCACATGTGTGTGCTTCCTAGATGATAGTCTCTACCATATAACCTTATATGTTGTAAATTATTCTCTGTGATATTCTCCTTGTAATGTTTAGCCACATTATATTCACATGTGACCATCTCTCTTGATCATTCAATTTTGTCACTAGATGTGCAACGTCTTATACTACTAGATACTTCTTTATTTGTCAATATCCATTCTATGCAGACCCTTGGTATACCCTAACGCCTTCTGCATCTCCATAATTATTGCTTTATCTATCAAGTCACTATCTAGATCCACTCATGTGCCCTTTAATCCCGATATTGTTAAAATCAATGCGGCTATAATCCTTACTCTTCATCCACCGAAATAGAAAAAATATTCATGTACTCTGCTCAAATACCACTGGTACAAAGGTTCATACTTGCCAAAATATAGAAGATTGTATAATTGGTAGACTCCAATCTACTTTAACAACTTCTCTTTAGTGTCATTATACACTGGCATGTCCTCTGTTATGCAGTTTTTTGTCCTTGTACTCAACAGTACATCCAATTCCTTTTTATTATCTGATGTGCAGTGGTTGTAATCACTTATCTTGCAATTACGGATGTGAGAATCCCATTCTTGTCCCACTATCACACTTTCTAGGTATTGCATCTCTAATAAATTACTGTCGGGATCAATTTCAACCTTTTATTCCACTTTTTTCTTTCCCTTGGCTCCTATGGTAGGTGCTTTCTTTGGTGCCATCTATAAATCACAACTTCTTGTACTTTGTAGTGTGTAAATGATTGCCTTCTATCTTCTGTAATGAGAAATTCCAAACCCTAGCTCAAATCTTCATGCCCTAGTTCAAATCATGTTCCCTAGCTCTTTCGCAACACTCTGCTTTGCTCAAACCCTTCACCAATGGGGACGTAACCTTCTCCTGTGGACAAATCTACTCTCCATGTCTAGTTTCACACTCTTCGTACCTCAACACAATTTTCTCAACTCATTTTTCACTTAGCTTGTTCAAATTTTCATGATTACAACGGTAAAAATGAACTCGCATCCCATCCTTATATAGATTTTCAAAAATTTATTGCTCCTTCACCTACTAACAATCCTCTCATTAATTGACCATTTTCACATTTTTCACACGATACATCTTGACACCTTAGCTATAACCTTTTAGCATGCCTTCCCACCTTCTAGCTATATACTTCTCTTTAGTGTGCATCCATGCGCTTTAGTACCTCACCACTGTTCCTTCCCTTGGTATTCTCCACGGCCACTGCTTACCTTGCATTATATTTTTCCTTTGTTTATCTCCATATATGGTCCTTATTTGGAAGCAATCTTCTATCCATTAACTCTTCAAACTTGAATAGAGCCTGTAGCTGTTTTTTTCTTTATGTGTGTCCATTATTCAATAACCACCCCACACAAATGGTATATGCAGTCCTCTACACATAAAAAATACTGCAAATGGTAATTAGCTTCTAGGGTGAAAACACACTTATTTCACAAAACAACAACTAAATTGACAAAGCATAGAAATGAAGAAGGAAATACATTAAGGGAAAAAATAATTGAAATCCTAATCTAAATGGCAACACTTGTTTATTACAAACACTAAGAAGACTTATGTATAGTAGGTCTTCAGCCTACTCCCATTAAAGTAACTGGGTAACCATATTCCATCAAGTGTTTCTAAATGACAAGCTCTTGTTTCAAGTATGTAAGTGATAAAATATGGTCGTAACCAATGTAATTTGATTTTTCTTGGATGGCGCAAAAACTTAGAATAATAAAGAAGCATCATCTGTCCTATCTCAAAAAAATTTCCCTGATGTTCCTATATTTTTCTTGCTTCTGACTCCAGCATGTTATTTCTCATCACTCATCCAGCTTAATTAACTTTTCAATTCATTATTCTAAGGATTTTTCATAAACTAGACCTCCAGCATGTGTAATATGCAAAGACAGTAACATGAATTCCATAGGAAGAACTACTTCTGTGCCAAACACCAATTGAAAGGATGTGGCCTTGGTTAACCACTTGTATGTTGTTTTGTATGCCCAAAGCACTATAAAAACATTATCATCCCAATCCTTCCTTCCAACATCAAAAAAATTTGACAATGTCTGGCTCAAAATCTTGTTGAAAGCCTCAGAAGTCCCATTTTCTTGAGGATGATATGGTGTAGTCTTATGGTGGGCAATCATGAACTCATTTAATAGAATTCTGATTGTCTCATTCAAAAATGTATGCCCCTATCACTTTTCAAACTCAATGGGTGTCCATACCTTGTAATAATATTTTCCCATAGAAACCTTGTTGTTGTAGTTGTTGTATAATCCTTTGTAGGTGTTGCTTCTGCTCATCTTGTCAAATAATCTATACAAGTGTTGATATAGTGCAATCTAGTCCTATGCATGGCTAGTGAAGGAGGACCCAAAAAATCTATAGCCCATTTCTCAAATGGTTCTGCACTAGGAATAGATCTTAAAGGAATTTCATCTCTTTGTCCTTATTTTTCAAGGCATTGATAGTGATCACAAGCCTTGAAATATGCCTTACATTCTTTATATAGGGTCTCCCACTATAATCTAGCAAGTAGAATCTTGCACACAATGACATCACCTATAAAGTGCCCACCTACAATACCACCATGAACCTCCTCTATGATATTTATGCACTCATGTTCCAGGACATATCAGTGCAATACTTCACCTTAGCCTAACTTGTACAAGTCACCGCTAATCAACATAAATGGTGTCGTGTAAATGGAAAGTTGTTTCTCTTCTAAGGATTTCATCCCTTCTGGTGCCATGCCTGTATGTAGAAAGACAGCAATGTCCTCTAATTCTTATGGAACTCATTGTAACTTGTATAATTGTGCATCCAACATGATATCTTCAATTTCCTACCCATCTTCTCCTAACTGTATTCTAGATAAATGGTCTAGTACAGAATTGTTTTTCCCTAGTTTTACTACAACTGTAAAATCAAATTCTTGGAATAAGAGCACCCATCAGCATATGCACCCCTATAAAATGGTCTTATTTATAAAATAATTCAACACCATGTGGTCGATATAGAATAAAAATGGTGTTTCTAGCAGGTACTGTCTGAATTTATGTAGCACATAAATCATTGAAAAAGCTTCGTGCTCTGTAGTTGTATAATTATGCTCTGCAGGAGTTGACTTTCTACTAGAAAAACAGATAGGATGATCTATAATACCTGCTCCAGGCTGAGCCAACACCATGCCAATGGTCATGCCAGAGGCATCCACATGTACATGAAATGGTTGGTCCCATGAGGGAAAGCACAGAATAGGTGTTGTAGTAAGTTTCTCCTTTAATGTCTTGAATGTGCATTGTTGTTGTTCTCACCAGTAGAATGTCCCTTTTCCTTTTAGTAACTCTTCCAAGGGTTTGGTAACCTTAGCATACCTTTTTATAAATTTCTATAATACATAGTGTGACCTAAGAATCCGTGCACCTCAATTTGACTGATAGGCTCTTCCAGGCTGATAATGACTGCAGCCTTAGCTGATCAACCAATAAACCCTCCTTGTAGATGATGTGTCCTAATAGTGTGTCAAATGGTGTAGCAAATATACATTTCTTGATGTTCAAAGAGATGCTTAACTAGTGACACCTTTCAAATATTAAGCGTAAATTTTCACAATGATCCTTAATAAGTCCATACACCATCTAGTCATCTAAATAAACATGCAAGAAGTTGTGAATAAAATATTTAAATTCTTAGACAAATATGTGCAAAAATACAATAGGCACATTTTTTAGACCAAAAGGCATCACAATATAGGAAAAAATTCCCCATTTAGTAGTAAAAGTAGTATTTTCTTGACCCTATTATGAATGGCATAGGAAAGGAATAGACCTTGCACCCTGCAACTGTTGATGTGAAATCACAGCACCCCTGGGACTCTGTAACTCGATGGGTTGCAGATTCTCAGTATGATTGCATAACATGGAGCTTTTCCCAAGTGTGGGACCTTGCGAAATCAGAAAAGCTCTCCGGATGAAGGCCGGTTCCTATGCCTCTGTTCAGATGCACACGTAAAAATGCAGAGGGTCTACTCAAAACCTAATCTAATTTTCCAAGGAGACAGGGGTAAGAAAATGTAGAAAATAAAACCTAAACTAACAGAGGTGATGCACCGAGGAATGAAGAACACCTGTCTTGCCAATAAACACAGACCATAAAAATGTAATGCAAGATCATGCACAGATAACCAGATTTGTAGTGAAATATCAAGAAGATGCAAATAAACACTGAGAGGGTTGATAATCATCCACAGACATGCATTAATTTGCTCCAAAGATTGATACAACACACTGCAAAATGCCAAGAGGAAAAGCTGCATTACAGTTTTAAATGGGAGGTTTTAACTCCACAGATTCACCTGCCAAAGAGAAGAAGGGAGGGGCAAAACAAGAATGTCCAACCTTTAGAAAGAAGCCCCTCCTTACAATTTATAGGAAGAATGAGAGAGAGAAGAGAGAGAAAGTCCAAATCTACCCCAACCACCTCAGGTTGTATTTAATTCATCTCATTATGGTGGTGGGTGAGGACCATATCAAACCCCAAAAGTGGCAAACTATATTTTGCATTTTTAAGAACTTGTTCCCAGCCAATTAAAGATATCCAGTCGTAGTTAGGTAGAGGATGCCGTAGGCTTTCTGAAAAGTCCAACCTTGTGTGAATCGGAGCTCCCAGTCAAAAGTTATGGCCATCTGAATATCTAGGTCAGGGTCTGCTTCCTGTCAGCACTCATAATGTTGCGCCTCCTGAAGGTGCGCCATAGGTGCATCCGTGTGTGTGTCGACATCTTCTTACGTGTGCCAAGGAGAAACTTTTTCCCCGTTGACACTCATTTCTGTGCGCCTCTTCTGTGCGCCATGGGCGCATCCATTTTGCTGTCGACACTCATTGTCGTGCACCCCTTGTGTGCGCCATGGGCGCATTCTTTCTATGTCGACACTCATTTCTATGCACCTCTTCTGTGCACCATGGGTGCATTCTTTCTTATGTTGACACTCATTTCTGTGCACCCCTTTTGTGTGCCATGGGCGCATTCTTTCTTATGTCAACACTCATTTCTGTGCGCCTCTTCTGTGCGCCATGGGCGCATTCTTTCTTATGTCAACACTCATTTCTGTGCACCCCTTTTGTGCGCCATGGGCGCATCTATTTTTCTGTCGACACTCATTTTCGTGCACCCCTTTTGTGCACCATGGGCTGAGGTTTGAATTTTTTTGGATTCCATATTCTTCTGCTTGTCTATATCTACCCGGGGGGAAGATATATACAACAGCAACACCTTCTAATATTTCCTTGGTGAATGGCATAGGAAAGGGATCAGTCACACATATAGCATTCATCTCCCTGTAGTCCACACAGATCCTAATCTGACCATATTTCTTTATATTGATCACCATTGGGCTAACCCATTCTGATTCATCCAGGGGCTTGATGATTCTAGACTTGGGCTTGATGATTCTAGACTTCAACATTTTGTCAATTTCTTCTTTGACCTTTTCACGCAAGTTGGGGTTCATCTTGTAGGGTCACTTTCTGATCGAGAGTGCACCTTCATTAATATTTATCTTCATTTATCCTAATGATTCATGCATGCCTTTTAGTTCATGGTATCCCCTAAGAAATAAGTCATGATAATCTTATAGTAACTCAATGATTTTTTCCACTTCACAGTCAGACCAATAGTCCCTAATTATGGTCTACTTAGGCTCAGCATCTGATCCAATATTCACTTTCTTTGTTTTCATAGGTTTATGATAGGTGTGTGTGGTCTTATCTGTACTGTCCAAAACCTCACACACCTATTGAATGATTTACATCCATATTTTCTACTTCTTCATCATCCACTAAGTAAACCATCTTCCCTTTTTCTTTCTCAAGGAAAGCATGATTAAGTAGTGTGGCGTTTATCTTTGTTTCTTCAACAAAAATCTCTCCTAAATAATTTCCATCAAATAAATCTTAAATGAGTTCCTCCACCTTGGCACTATCTCCCATAATTAAACTCTTAACCCTTAATGCCTCTTTTATAGGAGGTTTAGTAGAGAAATAATCAAATGTATGGATCATTCCTACAATCAAATCCTAGCAATTTCTAGTCTCTCTATGGAGTTCCACATATACAAACCAAGAACGCACACATCCTTATAAGGTTGAATAAAATTTGTGCACCCATAGTGAAGGTAGTAGGGTTTCTTTACCCTCCATAAAAAGTCTCTCACACTATTAAACATGGTTCTGAATAGCTTGATTCCCATGATAAGTGCATATTTGAGTAGGTGCATTGCTCCTGGAAAATTGAGTAGAAAGAGAAATCATGATTTCATTCCATCCTACAATATTATCCTTGCGAACCACCCACCAGTGAACTGCTATCCCATGTAGGGTATATGCTAGTATATTTCATCTCTCCAACTAGTCTATCTAATGTTCCTCCATGGTACATAGAAATACCATAAGGTCTCCTTCTCCAGTGTATTGAGGTACTGAGTTTTTTCTTATTCTCCTGATACAGTGAGGTTTATTATTTCACATAAATGCACTTCTTACTTCGCGCCCCACCAAATCATAAGTACTATGAGCCCAATTATCAAAACCAACACTTGTAGTATCGCTAATGGATTGTGCATCTTCCCATTGAAGGATTCCTTCTTTATATGGTTCGAGAACTTCTAGGTCCCAGATGACACATACATAAATTCTATTCAAATCTTCCTCACTCAAAGGCTCAACATAGGGTGCAGATTTTCCATCTGTTAAAGAGATGATAACTCTTTCCTCCATGTTTTCAAAACTTATATAACCCTTGTTAAACCAAAGATCAGAATTTTTTTATAGCACCAAGGGCACCCAAGTAGAGCTGGGAAGCTATCTATAAAACCTCAAAATCTCTAGTGAACTTAGCTCCTGTTATCCAAAATGTGCCCCTGCTCATTTTTTGCGGCTAACTCCTCTCATTTTTTCCTCTCTTGTGCCTCAGTCATAATATTTTTCTTTTTAGGCACTCAAAACCTTCAGGAAATGACACCATTGGATAGAGCTCTTTCTCAACTTTCCAGAAAGGTAAAGTTTTCCTTCTAACTCCATGTATTTTTGAAGTTATGGCTCGGTGGAGTTTTTTGGAAAAAATTTCCCCTAAAAGGCCCGCAGCCAATGAGATGCTGCCACATGGCACCTAGAGTGGTGGAGCACGGGGAAATTTTGGAAAATTTTCCAAATGACCAAAAAGGTGCAAAAATTTGAATTTTTTTCCCACCAACCCGATTTGGCCCTGTTTTGCCCTAAAACTTCAAATGGCCATATCTTTCGATCTAGAGCTTGGTTTTTCACGTTCTTTATATCAATGGAAATATGGTGAAATTATCTACAAGATTCCAGGGTCATTTTTGAATTTTGATGGAGTTTGGAGAAATAAAATTGAAAAATGTCTCTGGCACGTGGTTATGGACAGAAATGACATTTCAACCACCGTTTTTAATGAAGAATGGCTCGCATTCTCTGCTAGCATGGCTAAAAATGTCAGTGAATGGGTCTGTAAGGATGCCCATGCTGTTTTGAATGTGTTTTGGTCAATGGTTGAATCCCTTCCACATTTTCCCGTGTTTCTCTCTCTTGGGCTCGTCCCTTGCACTGTAAAAGCCAGATTTGGCTCATTTTCAAAGGGTTGAACATTTTTTGTGTATTGCAGGTCCCCTTTCTCACCTTAGAAGTGATTTTGGTGGAATATTAGACCTTTTCTAAGAACTGCAACTCATTTTTTCCTCTCAGGTGTTGTAATGCAAGTGATTTTGATGTTAAAATAACAATACATGTCCTGTGATTAATTTTTCATCCTCTGCTGGTGTTGTTTGACTAATTTTTGATTCTTCATTATAGTTATCAGTTTGTGAATGTTGTTTTTTTGCATTTTATGAATTGTGTCAATCTGCAGAAGTGAGAAATGCTCACCACTCCTTTGGTGCATCACCTATTAGCATTAGTTTTAGCTTTTTTGCATTCTCTATCTTTATCTCCTTTGGAATTTAGGGTAGGGTTAGGAATATAGACCTCTGCAACTTGTAAGTGAAAAATCTGACCAGAGGAATTGAGGAACTAGCCTCTAAACTGGAGATTACTTTCTCATTTTGCAACTCCCACACTTGGGGAAAGGATTCAATGTTTTGCAATCACACTATATGCTAGTATGATCAAACTAGATATCTGATCAACATCCAAGGGGTGTTGTTGATTTACCACAACAGTTTTGGCATGCCCAGTGGGACCTTAGAGGTCTTCATCTTCATTGCAACAAAATCGATGTGCATTTTTTGTAATTTTCTTGCTTAAAAGAGCTATAAATTGCACATCTGACGACTCCAAGGAAGAAGAATCAACTAGTTTTAGCAGTGCAGACCTGAAAACTCATGAGAAGAATCACTACAAGGTCAAGAGCTAGAGAATAAGAGGTGTTGTTTGAATATCTGCAATTATCTCTAAGAATAAGGCAAAGTGGGAGGAGAATCCAAAGGTCTCCATCTCCACCAAATAGAACTCTCTCAACTCCTCCACCTAGTAGGCCTTTCATTTAATCAACAAGGGTTCTAAGCCCAATCAGTTTGGCACAAAACAACCCCTATGTCAATTTCACTGGCAGCAGCCCACTTGCTCTCAATGCACAAAATCCATTACTAGTTTCAGCATTGAATAACATTCCATACTTACTGGAGAAAATCAGACCACTCCTGGTGATCATGTTAAGGATATTGCTAACATTTGTGCAATCCATGAGATCAATGAGATGCAAGTTGCTGTCAAACTACTGGCATCTTCATTCAAAGGGAAATCTTTGCAGTGGTTCAGGAGTCTTGCCTCTGGTTCTATTCAAAATTGGAATTAGCTATGTATAGCCCTCCATGAGTAGTTTGGGGAAAAGGGAGACAACTTGTCCCTTTTGGAGCAGCTGAAAACTATCAAAAGAGCTCCCAATGAGCAGCTGACTGATTTTAATTTCAAATTTCAAAGGACTTGGGAGAGAATTCTAGTGGCAGTCAAGCCAACAGCAGAAGGTGCTTTCCTTTATTACCTTAAAGCTTTAAATTCTAATATTTCTATGTTAATTCAGTCCATGGGAGGCACAACTATTCCCATTTCTTATAGCATTTCTATTAGAGCTGAAAATTGTTTGATTCAAGCTGGCAAGCTGGCTCCTAGGCCTCCAATGCCATTGTTTCTAATTTTAGAAAGCCCAAACACTAATCAAATGCCTAATTTAGCTCTTATTCCTACTCTTAGAAATTAGAATTCAAGTGAAGCTCCCACTTCATCTTCTAGTGCCTCAAATGAACTTCAAGAAGTCATGAAGCAATTGCAAAATCTAGGTAATGAGCTAGTTACACTCAAAAGGTAGCAAGCTCAAGGTTTTAGACCTTCCTTCCAACCTTAAGCTCAGCCTAACAGGTAGCCATATCAACCCCAAAGACCACCCAATCTAGCTACAAACCTAAATCAAACAAGGCCTCCTGCCAACATACCATTTCAGCCCTATAATACCAATGTTATATCTGCCTCTAAAGCATTAGTGCCAGTAGAAAACAATATGGCTCAAGAGTATGATTGGTGTTTCCCATGTAATGAACCTCATAACCAGTCCATGTGCTTCAACGGTGCCTTGAATCAAGCATTAATGGTGACAACAACTGGTGTGGAGGGTGAAGGTAGTCAAAGAAATGACCAGCAACAAGAAACATTCCAGCAGCAATCAGCTCCAAATGATACCACACTTGTAAACTGGTAGGCAGAAGATTTTTGTGGCATGAATCAAACAATTTCCCAAAGTGTTGCAGCCAACACAAGGTCAAAGAGAATAAATTTTGGTGAAGAACAGCCATTGGCCCCAAGTAATTCACGACCTTCTGTCACTCCACAAACTATTGGCAAGAAAAATGCAATCCCAAGCACACAAGGACTGCCTAAAACAGTTCCTAGGCCAACTCAAATACCAGTTGTTGCTGCCCATATACAAGGGATGAATGTGTAGACCAAGGGACAACAGAGGGATACTTCATCTCCATTCAGTATCATTGATCAGATGAAGAATAAAAATGTAAACATATCAATGTGGGAATCACTATCTATCCCAGGGCAAAGAGATTTGCTACAAGCTGCCATGAAGGAATGGTCAAATTCAAATCAGCAAGTCCAAATGCAAGAGAATGTGCTCAAAAATGCTTCCCAGCCTGAGGGGAATCATGGAGGATAGCAAGGTAAGATGTTGAAGCCCCCTCCATTCTATGTTTCATTGATCATTGAGAACCAATTAGTACACAATTACATGATTGATTCTGGGGTAAGTAGTTTAGTAATGCCCAAGCAAATAGCTAATCAGTTGGGAATTCAGTATGAAACCATATCCAAAGGGGTGGTACAATTGGATTGTATAACAGTAACAATAGTTGGAGTGATTAAAAACTTGAGTCTTACTTTGCATGCCTGTCCCAACGTGGTTGTTTTGCAAGATGTCTTACTAATAGACCTTCCACCACTCTTTGCCCTATGTTTGTCAAGGGATTTCATAGCTAATATTGGAGGTTAATTTTCTGCTGATTGGTCACACATGCTATTCAGAACAAGATATGGAACCAAAGCCACAATCAGGTCTGAACCTATTGCAAAATTTCACATTGAGCCTTACACTCCAAGTTAGATCAATACCAATTGTTCATCATTTGATCAAGAAGATTATCCAAGCACTAATGAAGCTGACACCAAGGTAGGAAGCATCCCAGATTTGACTCTTGATGAATGGGAAATCAAGGTGCATGCTTCTGATCCTTATCAAGAAATAGAAGAATCTGAGTTAGGAGTCTATTGCATGCATGAAGAAAATCAGCCTATTCCTAACATCACCAAGCCAGACCACAAGGATGGCAATGAGGTATGGCAGTTGGTTTTTGATAGATCAAGGAGTAGACAAGGTGTAGGAGGGAGATCCATGCTGGTTTCACCTCAAGGAGTTAAGTATTATTCAGCTTTTAGATTTTAGTTTGCATGCTCTAATAACACTGCTGAATATGAAGCCTTGGTGCAAGGACTGCATTGGGCAATCAAGAGAGGAATAAAGAACTGGAAATTCTTTAGTGACAGTGAGTTGATTGTCAACCAAGTCAAGGGGCAACATGCTATCAAGAATGATCTACTCAAGTGCTACAAGAACAGGGTGTGGGACCTCATTGAAGATTTTGAGGGTTTTGGCATCAAATCCATTCCTAGGAAAGAGAACCAAGCTGCTGACAGGCTTGCAGAAGTTGGGGCATCCTTTGATGTTGTGGAGAGCATTCAAAAGGACAAGGTACATCCAAACATCCATGTGATTATGAGGCCTTCAGTGCCGAACAACAATGTAAGTTGGCAAGTATTTGAAAATGATCAGTAAATCATCCATTTCTTGCAAGAAGAGGCTGAGTTCTCAACCAGAAATCAGGAAAAGTTGGAGCAGTAGTATGGTGACCAGGTGGTGCAGCTAAGAACCAATAAACTACCAAAGGGGCTTATTACTTTGGAGTCCATTTTCAATCCTAATGATCAGTTTAGGAAGGATAAAGCAAACATCCAAGTGAAGGAAGAAGATTCAGTGTCCATCTCGGTAGGAGAAGGAAAATCACTCCAAGTTGGCAAGATGACAACTGAGCAAGAAAGGTATGAGTTTATACAACTTTGTTAAGAATTCCCTGATGTGTTTGCTTAGAGCTATGAAGATTTGAAAGGTTTCAATCCTGAGTTAGCTCAACACACCACTGAATTGGATCCAAATACTAAGCCCATCAGGCAGAAACAAATGCTAGTCAACCCCCACACAGAGCCTCTCATGAGAAAAGAATTGAATAAGTTGATAGAATCAAGAATCATATTCCCTATCAAGCATTCTAGTTGGGTTGCCAACTTGGTTCCAGTCAGAAAGAAGAGTGGGGAAATCAGATTGTGTGTTGACTTCATAGATTTGAATAGAGCATCTCTCAAGGATCATTATCCACTTCCTTCCATGGAGCAGATTTTACAAGTTGTTGCTGGCCCCGAGAGGTTTTCACTACTTGATGGCTATTCAGGGTATAATCAAATTATGGTGAAGGAAGAAGATCAGTTCAAGACAGCCTTTACAACTAAATGGGGAACTTATGCATACAGGAAAATACCATTTGGACTGTCCAACACCAGAGATACCTTCCAAAGACTAATGGACATGGCATTCAAAGGTTTGATTAACAACATAGTGTTGATATATCTTGATGATATCACTATTTTTTCAAAAAATACAGCAAACCACCTCTCTCATTTGAGACAAGTGTTCCAAAGGTGCAGAAGATTTGGAGTCTCCTTGAATCCTAAAAAATGTATTTTCTTAGCTCATGAAGGAAAGCTCCTTGGTCATATTGTCTCCAAAGAAGGATTAGCAATTGATCCAGAAAGAGTTGAAGCCATAAGAGCACTACCATTGCCAAGCCACAAGAAGGCCCTCCAGAGTTTCTTGGGGAGAATAAATTTTGTTCAGAGGTTTTTCCCAAATTTTGCAGCCCTTTTCAAGCCCATCACCAAGATGTTAAAGAAAAGCATGGCTTTTAAATGGACATCAGAAGGCAAGGATATTTTTGAAGCAACCAAAGAAAGCATCTCTCAAGCCCTAGCTCTCATCAACCCAGATTTATCCAAGGATTTCATCCTCTATGCATTTGGGGGTGATGATACTATCTCTGTAATTTTGGTACAGCAGAATAAAGACAATGATGAGCAGCCAATTGCTTTCTTTAGCCAAAGCCTAAAGGACTATGAGGTGAGATATTCTTTCATTGAGAAGCATGTTCTTGCAGTAATCAGAAGCTTGAATAATTTCAAGCATTTAGTCTCAAACAACAAGGTTCAATTGTTGGTTTCTGATGCGGGAGTTAAGGACTTCCTCCTAAATAAAGACTTGAATGAAAAAAGGGCAGGTTGGATTACTCGTGTCATGGAGTATGACATAGAGATCAAGGTCACCAAGTTGGTCAGAGGAAAAGGACTGTGTGAGCAGCTGATTTTGAGCAAGAAAAAGGAAGCATGCACTGGCAAAGAGACTGTTTTGAAGTTGCAAGACAGCCATGAGCAAGGAAGCACTCAAGAGGAAAATAATGGTGTCCCCACTCCTTGCTGGACCCAAATTATAATGCACTTCCTAAGCATAGGCCTATGTTCTCCAGAGATGAACAAGACCCAAAGAAGACACTTCAAATTGCAGGCTATCCCATATGCCCTTGTTGATGGTGTCTTGTTCAAAAGAGATGTGAATGGAGTACTGCTGAGATGCATTGGTACAAATCAGATTCATAGGATGTTGGAAGAGTTCCATGGTGGACCAGATGGTGGTAATTTTGCACCAAGAGTGATAGCTCTAAAGATTATGAGGGCTGGCTATTATTGGCCCAAGATTTTCAATGATTGTTATGCATGGATCAAGAGGTGCAAGAATTGTGCATTCTTCACAGGTAAAGAGAGGCTAGCTTCCCTTCCATTGCATCCAATTTCAGTTGACCAGCCATTCATGCAATGGGGTTTAGACTTCATTGGAGTCATTAATCCCAATTCAAGCCAAGGGCACAAGTGGATTTTAACAGCCACAGATTACTTCACTAAGTGGACTGAAGTAGTAGCACTCAAGGAAGCAAATGAATCTAGCATCCTAGACTTCTATGAGGGAATAGGAACCAGATTTGGTGTACCTGCTACAATAATATCAGATAATGCATTGGCATTCATCAGGTCCAAGGTGACTGAATGGGCTGTCAAGAATGGGATCTACCTAAGTACTTCATCAAACTATTACCCCCAGAGTAATGGCCAGGCTGAATCTACAAACAAGAACTTGTTGAGGATCATTAGGAGGACTCTTGATGAGAATCAGAAGTCTTGGCATAACAAATTGAAATCAGCCTTATGGGCTAATAGGATAACTCGTAAAATATCTACAGGTAACTCTCCATTCAAGCTTGTTTATGGAAGAGAGGAAATTTTGCCCATATCACTTGAGTTTCCAACATTGGAACTCATGAAATAGTTGGAGTTGTTGGATTTTGAGCCCATAGAAGTCATATATGCAAAATTGATGGAGCTCCAAGAAATCAAAAATCAGGCATCCCAAGCAATGGAGAAGGATCAAGCTTTGATAAAGAAGACCTTTGATAGAAAGGCCAAGAACAGATCCTTCCAAGTTAGAGATCTAGTGTTAAAATGGGATGCGGATAGAGAAAAACTGGGAAGGCATTCAAAATTTGATGCCATTTAGAGTGGCCCATACATGGTCACAAAGTGTAAGGACAGCAATGCTTTCTAGTTGTCTTCATTGGATGGCGAAGAACTACAGATTCCAGTCAATAGAATCCATCTGAAGCATTGCTACTGAAGGAAATGCTTCACCCTGTACATATTAGTTTAGGTTTTTCATTCCTCCAAGTGCTTGTGCACATTGTTTTGTTGTAGATTAGTTTTTCTTTCCCTAAGTGCTTTGGCACAAGCTTGTTGTTCCTGGAGATGTGTTTGCAGGCATTGCTCCATCAGGTGATATTCCATCTTCCTCCTTATAGTGTTATAGTTAGTTGGGGTATCAAACAGAGAATTCAATGACTCCATACCCAATGGATTGCTTCAGGCAACTGGTAACTTCATCCAGCAGGCAGATGACCCCTCTGAGTCGCCAAAATTGTTATCCAAAATGTGCCCCTGCTCATTTTTTTTGGCTAACTCCTCTCATTTTTTCCTCTCTTGTGCCTCAGTCATAATATTTTTCTTTTCATGCACTCAAAACCTTCTGTAAATGACACCATTGGATAAAGCTCTTTCTCAGCTTTCCAAAAAGGTAAAGTTTTCCTCCTAACTCCATGTATTTTTGAAGTTATGGCTCAGCGGAGTTTTTTGGAAAAAATTTCCCCTGAAATGCCCACAGCCAATGAGATGCTGCCATGTGGCACCTAGAGTGGTGGAGCACGGGGAAATTTTGGACAATTTTCCTAATGACCAAAAAGGTGCAAAAATTTGAATTTTTGCCTGCCAACCTGATTTGTCCCTGTTTTTCCCTAAAACTTCAAATGGCCATATCTTTCGATCCAGAGCTCAGTTTTTCACGTTCTTTATATCAATGGAAATCTGGTGAAATTCTCTATAAGATTCTAGGTTAATTTTTGCATTTTTATGGAGTTTGAAGAGATAAAATCAAAAAATACCTCTGGCACATGGTCGTGGACAGAAATGATGTTTCAACCACCATTTTTAATGAAGAATGGCTCGCATTCTCTCCCAGCATGGCTAAAAATGTCAGGGGATGGATCTGTAAGGATGCCCATGCTATTTTGAATGCATTTTGGTCAATGGTTGAATGCCTTCCATTTTTTCCCACGTTTCTCTCTCCTGGGCTCATCCCTTGCACTGTAAAAGCCAGATTTGGATCATTTTCAAAGGGTTGAACATTTTTTGTGTATTGTAGGTCCCCTTTCTCACCTTGGAAGTGATTTTGGTGGAATATTAGACCTTTTCTAAGAACTGCAACTCATTTTTTCCTCCCAGGTGTTGTAATACAAGTGATTTTGATGTTAAAATAACAATACATGCCCTGTGATTAATTTTTCATCCTCTGCTAGTGTTGTTTGACTAATTTCTTATTCTTCATTACAGTTATCAGTTTGTGCATGTTGTTTTGTTGCATTTTATGAATTGTGTCAATCTACAGAAGTGAGAAATGCTCACCACTCCTTTGGTGCATCACCTATTAGCATTAGTTTTAGCTTTTTTACATTCTTTATCTCTGTCTCCTTTGGAATTTAGGGTAGGGTTAGGAATATAGACCTCTGCAACTTGTAAGTGAAAAATATAACCAGAGGAATTGAGGAACCAGCCTCTAAACTGGAGATTCCTTTCTCATTTTGCAAGTCCCACACTTGGGGAAAGGATTCAATGTTGTGCAATCACACTGGATGCTAGTATGATCAAACTAGAAATCTGATCAACATCCAGGGGGTGCTGCTGATTTTCCTCAACAACTCCTTCTATAGTAATGGATGCATCTTTTAAAACTCCAATGGGAGTGGGCTTACTTCAGTTAGCCATGAACAATACATTCAAGGATAGTTACAATGGAGGCCTCCCCATTTATACCCATGCATCTAAAGTAATAAAATTGACTTTCGTGCTTGTATCAATCAATATATTTGTTGGGCCCCTAGAATTTTGGCTAAGTACAAAAGGCACATATGCACATAGGTCCTAGTTGAAGAGAGGTGCGCAAGGATAAAGCACATGGGGTAGGGTTTAAAGAAGCATGGGGTGAACACAACACATGCGGATAGAACCAATGGTTCAGGGCTTAGCCAAATTGGGCGTTTGGGACATAACACATGAAAAGCATGACCCGACTACACATGCTGAGTGGATAAGGTTCCAGCCTGGTGACAGGTTGGCCCAGGAAGGAGCATGCCTGCGGTAGAAGCTTCTAGAAGCACATCATGGTGAAAATTAGAAATCTTAGGCTTAGGAGAGCATGCTCACATGGAGGACCACATTCAGAAATTTGGCATCAGATCTGAGGGCACTGGAGGATGGGTTGGCAGCCCAAAAAGGCTATAAATACAAGGACCTTCAGAGTAAATGAGAGAGAACAAAAAGAGGGAAAAGCTCTGAAGAATTATTGTAAGAACTCTGTTAGTGGATAATGGTATTTGGTAAAGAATGTATAATGGGTATGGGGATTGTAAATTTTTCTTTGATATCCTAGCTACATTTTTCAAGTTGAAAAGCATGATTGCGGTCTATTTCTCTGTGACATTCTGTAATGGCTCTATGGATGTAATGAGGTTACTAGTTATATGAATATGAATATCAATGATTCTAATGCATGTGTCTTTCTCATAGGTTCCCTTTCATTTATGTTTATGCGAAGTATGGATGCTTATATACTTCTTTTTGTTATGGTACAAGTTATATAATCTATTAAGTACTTTCTGTCTATAATGACTACAAGGATCTAGAGGCCGTTCTAAGCTCTATGGTTCTTGAATGTCTTAATTCCATTTAAATCTCTTAAGCACAAATCATAGATGATGATATTTCCCACTAAACTCACATAAAAGAGAGACTCGACACCTGTGCATGCCTCGGGTGAGCACCCAGCGTCTGCTGGGTAATAGGCCAACACACATGGGGTACCTTTATGTTGTGATAAGGGTAAAAATTACTACATCTTGGTTCCGTTACTAGGACCTCTTTTCAAATTTGTAGTGGGAAATAGCATACAGCATGATCTGTGTAGTTAGTATTGACAAAATGGTTAAATTTGGAAAGTTTTGAATCATGGTTCAAGAGCACAGAGGATGAATTTGCTCAGATATTCAGCACTGGACCTAAGTTTGATGCACAAAAATAGGTAGAAGAGAACCTCTACCATGATTTATATGAAACATTTTTCTATTATTTCCCAGTAGATTTGTATGAATGGCACTTAGCATATGTGTCTAGATCAAGTTGGCATTATGGATCATGTGTGTGGACCCAAGAAGATTACCAATGGCTGTAGAATGCAGATCTAACATGGACCCGTGTTGTGGATCATTGGTCGAAAGGAGAACTGGCTAGCTACACTCTGGAGTATGCCATTTCCACATATTCTTGTCTGGAGGTTTTTGAGTTTAATTTTTTATGGGAGCTTAGAGGATCATTTCTACATGTTATCCCTTTGGCAATGAAGATCTTGTTTGTTACTTTGGGTTTAGAGGCATTTCCCATGGCCGGCTAGACCATTCTGCGCGCTGGGTGAGGGAGCTAGGGTGGAGGAAGATGGTAGATATTACAATGGAGAAGGAAAGGGAGGAGAAATGGCTCAATTATAGTGAAGTATGTGAAAGGGATATTTCTAAATGATGTGAGGCTACAAGTTTGATGGATCTGTGGAGGTAGATGTTGCGGGAAGGAGTCAAGGTTCACGTGGAAGACTTAGAACCTGAGCAGTCTGTGCTACCCCATCTTGGCAAGTGCATAAGAGAGACCCCTTCGGCTTCTGGTGAGAGTTCATCATATAGAGACAGAAGACTGGTTGGCATGTATCTAAACCCACCCAGTGACCAAACCCTAGCGCTTGGTTTTCCAGAACCAGGAAGGAGTATCATTGACCTAGTTGATATCAGTGGAAGTGATAGATCTGTGGCTAGGAGGTACAATTTTTATATTCCCACTTCTATGGCTACACATATTCCAGTATTTGGAGGAGTCTTTAGAAAAGGATCCAGTATACAAGCCTTCAATCTCATGTCTGGGAGTGGCGCAGGGTACAATAGTGGTAGTGGGGCACTATCATAGACTGTCAGCGCACAATTTAGTGGAACTGTGGGGGTGTTTGGCATAACTACTATAGGACCTGGTGGGTCAGGGGGCATGGGACTTGGTGGGCCTAGTGATTCTGGTGGATCTAGTGTCTCAAGAGGCATAGGACCTGGTGGACCTGGTTGATCTGGCGGTGGAGGAAATACCGGAGGGAACCAAGGCTCTGGCTTAGGAGGACAAGGGGCCCAACCACCACCTCAAGTCTTCTTTGAGATGTTGTTACACTTACCAGATTACAGAGGTATTGAGGATGTTGCAAAACATGTTCATAAGTATGAACTACTATGGCATGCAAAGGGTATCACAACCCTAGAGCAGAAAGATAGTCAGTTTGTAACCACATTGTAAGGGCGTACACATAGCTTGTATAAGAAATATGACCCTCATTAAACAGTGGTGGATTATACTTCTTTAAAGAATGCATTCTTGGTAGAATTCCACATCCCTAAGTTTGAACAGAAGACCTTCAGTGCTTTGAAGGAGATTCTACAAGGAATGGCAGAGAGTGTGTGAGAGTATGATGCATGATTTTAAATTCTCTTGTCTAAATTATCGTATGATATTCACCCTTCACGGCATGCTTAGTGGTTTTTTGGAGGATTGATCACACCTTTTAGATGGGATTTATCCCATAAAACTTTCACAAACCCGCGCAAAGCGTTAGAAGTTACTCTGCACGCCGAGGCTGTTGGTAGTATTCATATTGTTGTTAGCCTGTTCCTGGAGGCTCAAATTGCTGCTATGGCTAAAAAGCTAGAAAAATTGTCTGCAAACTCAGTGTAACACCCTTTACAGTTGATATTTTCCTCCTTTGCATTTCAAGTGTTGACATGTGACTTTCCTTATGAGGATATGTTCTTTTGACTATGGGAAATCATGCTTGATGTGGGTAAGTCTTTTCTGAACTTAAGGTCTTTTGATTGAACTAGAATGGTTTTCCTGAATTCATTTTTCACTTCTCATAGGTGAGTTGCAATCAGGTTTAAGGAAAAATTGTAAACTTATCTATATATCTGACTCATCCTTGGATCAATTTCATTGATCCAAGGAATGTTTTAAGTTTTTTCAGATTGAATAAATGATGAATTGGCATACCATGAATTATGAAACATTCAGACTAAACTTTGTTGATATAAGTTCTTTAATTCTCCTTTTGGTGAACGTATTTCCATTCAGTGGTATGTTTTGCTTGGGTATTTGGAGATTGACCATGGCAGATCATCGCTAACATAAGGGAATTGTAGCCTATTCATGGTGTAGGAGAGATATGCGATCCTATAAAGGAATAACTTGCAGGATCCTAAGCTAGGTAAGATATTTCTACCTAAGCTATGTCACATGATAGAATTCTTATTTCCAACCTAAAGCTCCTTATTCTGATGGGAACGGTTGATTTGTAACCTAACCTAAGTTGGTGCTAAGGTAATTGGAAGGGTTACTAGGTATTAAAACTAGAACCTAATACTACAGGGTTATTTAATGATCTAACCTAGTGCCTAAAACTATTGTATTTTGAATTATCTACCTATGTGAAATTACCTAAATCTATTTCTAAGGACCTATGATGGGGGGTTAGTTGTTAGTTTTATATCCTAAGGTATAAATTTAAGATACCTAAGATCTAACCTTACCAAGTAATCTATCCTAAGCTTTTGGGCATGAAGGGGAACTTAAGGGGTTGCAAGTATCAGGTGATGGTTCCTAAGGCATTAATGATTTTGATAAGGTTTTTAATGTATGCGGTACTACCAGCTTTGGCAGGGGCTAGTTGGTTTGGCAGAGGCTTTGGTGGCAGTATCACTAAAATGAAAATACGTTTTATTTTTGACTTGGAATTCACCAGACTTGGTAGGTAGTGGCAATGAAGATTAGGCGGGAGATTTGTAATTAATGTAATTAATTGATTTTGGTTTACAATCCCAAACCGTCTTGGTAGGCATGCTAGCGGATTTTTCTTAGGTTGTTTCACTTTGTATGTTCTCTAATTTTCACTCTACATGCACTCTGGTTTTTTGAACTAGCAGATTGAATTGTACTTCATGGCTATTTTTGAAGTTTCAAATCTATTTTTATTTCATGGAATTTATAAGAGGCATTGTGGAAGAGGTATCTGGTTGTTTGATCTTTCGTGGAAAAGAGGAGAAGTAGTGATCTCAACTGGAGGTCTTCTCCGATTTGATAGAGACACTATCAGGCATGATAGGCTCTAACTGTTAAAATATTTTTCTCTCTTCTAAGTGATTTCATAAAAATAACTTTGATCTGGTTAGTTTAGTCCATTTCATGTTTACCTGGTTATTTGTTGATGGGTTTGTTAAATCTTGTTTCTTGGCTTCAAATCCATTACAAAAATAGTCTGGTTCAGAATATATGTTGTGTTAGTAAAAGCACATGGAAAATGTATGTAGAAAGGGAACTCTGTAATTCTGCTCATCATAATGAGGTCTGGTAATAGTTGGTTTTGGTTTTTTTAACTTTGTACTACTGTATTCTTGCTAATTTTTCTTTGGAGAACCTTGTGTTCTTCCTATTTTGTAGAAACTACTATCTTGTGATTTCGAACTGGTAAGAGCCGTGTTTATAAAGAAACTCATCTGCAAGCTGGAGTCTTGGTTGAAACTTGTTTTTTATTTAGAATCTACTGTCAATTTTCCTGATTCTATGATTCTTTTGGTTCGTCTCATAGTTGTAAGAAACTGTGTTTGTGTTACAGATGGATAAGTTCTTGTTTTCTAACTTGTGAAAACTTTGATTGATGCTTGAAACCTATGTGATATTATCATGGATAATAGGGTCTGTAGTGAGCCCACATTTGGTTTGGAAATAGTGTTTTTTTGGTGACCCTATAATTTGTATAGGGAATTCTTAGTGAATACGGCCTTAATATTTATTAAAGAATAGTTTGAACTCTATTTATAATCTTTCAAACCATCTTTGTTAGTAACTAAGGATTGAAAGATGATTTTGTGAAAATGGAAACTTATTCTTAACTGGGGTAGTTCAAAATTTTACTCATTGTACTTTTTCTTTCTCTACGATGCGGAACTTTTATCAACTCAATATGAGTAATATGTTGCAAAGTAATTCAGGTAAACTGTTTCTTATTGTTAGTAAAGGATACTTGAGCAAGGTGTCAGTTTAGATGGTAATATTTCTATTTTTTATTATTTAAGATGTAAACCATAAAGGGGACATAAGTTACTAAAACTTGTTTTAATCAATTTAATGGTTTTGATCTTGGTGAGAACTTATGCTCAACATGGTTCTCGAATTTGCATTTCGAGACTTGGGCAGAACGTATTTGTTAAAATATACAGTTAGATCTTTTCATTTGAATTTAATTTATTTCTGGGTGAATTTTTGTAAACTCAAAACTCTTAAAGAGATAGTTGCATGTAAAAGGAACAGTTACAGGTGCATGGGGAAAACTAGAAATGATAGTCTTGCAAATTGTTTGGTAAACTTTGGAAGTTTTTGATTAGGATTCGTCTAGTAGTTATCATTCTTGTTAAGAATTCAATCTTTTTACTCTAGAAGTAATAATTTGGGAAGTAAGGAAAATAATACTATCTTGATTGAACTCTTGGGTAAATTCTGAGCGCAAGTTCTTACTCAGGTTTCATTTCTTGTTGGGTCCATGGAATTAATGTAGAGCCTATAAAGAATTAATTATGATTCTTTGTGTGTCTATGGCTATGTATGGCCTTCACAGTTTTAATGCTTCTATTTGAAATGGATCACTTGCTTTAATTAGGAGATCTTATTTTTAGATAGACCACTCAATACCCAAAATAGGGTAAAATATCCAAGTATACGTAGTATACAGAAGATTATTCAAAATTTAAAGTTACACATGAATAGATCAGTAGTTTACTGAGTCATAGAATGAATAGATCGGTAGCTCACCGATTCATTACAACTGCATATGGTGATCAGTTATAAGAATGGTTGTTATGAAATGTGTGTTCTAAATTATGAATTTAGAACAGAGAACATTAATCATGTAAATAAAACAAAAAAAAATCCTTGTTTTTAAATTCTTTAAATGGGAATGTTACATCTTGGTATTAGAGCTGAAGGCTGTTTCATCTTGGGACAGTTTTTATTTTCCTCCTTTACATTCAAGTGTTGACATGTGATTTTCCTTATAAGGATATGTTCTTCTGATTATTGAAAATCATGCTTGATATGGATAAGTTTTTTCTACTCTTAAGATACTTTGACTGGACTGGGATAGCTGCCTTGAATCCATTTTTCACTTCTTGTAGGTGATTTTCAATCTGGTTTAAGAATTGTAAACCTATCTATTTATCTAACTCATCCTTGGATCAATTTCAGTGATCCAATGAATGTTTTAAATTTATTCAGAGTGAACAACTGATGAATTGGCATTCCATGAATTAAGAAACATATGGACTGAACTTGGTAGATACAAGTTCTTTAATTCTCTTTGTCTGAAAATATTTCCATTCAGTGGTATGTTTTCTTGGGTCTTTAGAGATTGACCATGGCAGGTCATTACTAACATAATTGTGATTTCAGCCTATTCATGGCATAAGAGAGATCCAGGATCCTATATAGGACTAACCTACAGGATCCTAAGCTAGGTAAAATAGATATATTTCTACCTAAGCTATGACACTTGATAGAATTTTGATTCTAACCTGAAGCTCCTTATTCTATTTTGATTGGTTGATTTGTTGATTTGTAACCTAACCTAAACTCGGTGCTAATGGAATTAGAAAGGCTACTAGGTATTAAATTAACCTAGATCCTAACACTACAGAGCATTATTGTAATCTAACCTAATGTCTAAAACTATTATGTTTTGAATTAAACTTCCTATGTGGAAATTATATAAACCTATTTGCTAAGGCCTATGGTGGGGGGTTATTTGTTAGTGTTATATCCTAAGGTATAAATTTTAATCTACCTAAGATCTAACCTAAGCAATCTAATCTATCCTAAACTAATGGATTTGAATGGGGACTTAAGTGGTCATATACACTTGGGTGATGATTCCTAAGGAATTTATGTTATTGATAAGGATGGTGAATGCATACGGACTGCTAGATTCGGCAGGGGTTAGTTGGCTTGGTAGAGGCTTAGGTGGCAGTATCACTAAAATGGAAACACTTGTTGATTTGGACTTGGCATTTACCATACTTGGTAGGCAGTGGTAAGGAAGATTAGGTAGGAGATATGGAATTAATGGAATTAATTGCTTTTGGTTTACGAGCCCAAACTGTCTTGGTAGGCATGCCAGCGGATTTTTCTTGGGTTGTTTCACTTTGCATGTTTTCCAATTTTCACTCTGCATGCGCTCTGGTTTTTCGTACCAGTAGGTTGAACTGCACTTCATGGCTCTTTTTGAGGTTTCGAATCTATTTTCATTTCATTTAATTTATAAGAGGCATTGTGGAAGAGGTATCTGGTTGTTTGATCTTTCATGGAGAAGAGGAGAAGAAGTGAGCTCGGCTGGAGTTCTTCTTAGATTTAAAAGAGACACTATCAGGCTTTCCTCTAAGTGTTTTCATTAAAGAAACTCTGCTCTGTTGATTTTGTACATTGCATGCTCTATTTGATTAATTAATTTATGGGTTTAGTAAATCTGGCATCCTAGGTTTCAAACCCATAGTCTGTGTGATTCTGTTGGAAAACTTATGTTGTATTTTTTTTTGCACAAAAGAACTATACATGCGAGAACAAAGTTGGTAACTCTTTTTAACTTTTTGGTTGTTGGAAAATGTTTGTTTGCTTCTGACTACTTTTTTTGTCAATAAATTACTAGCTGAGTTTTTGTGGAAACTCTGAGTTCCACCTGTGTCTGTTGAGATTAGTGTTTTGTGAACTCGATGTGTTTTGTGATCTCAAGATAGTAAAGAACTCATGTTCTTATGAAAACTTGTACGTAAGTTTGAGCTTTCTGTTAGAAATTTGTTTTGTTAGGACAGAACTGTTGTTAGAGATTCGTGGTTCTATGGTGCTTGTGTTTTATTTCATAGATAAATGGGACTATGGATAAAACCGTATATGGCTTGGTTCTTGTATTTTATCTTGTAAAAAATTAGACTATGGTTGAAACCTGCATATAACTTAGAGCCTGTGTTTTATTATTTTACCGTTGATTGAAGTCTGCATATCGTACGATGCTTTTGATTTATTGTTCTTATGACCATATAAATTATTAATGAAGGTTCATTATGAACAAGGATTTCATGTCTTGTTGTTTGTTTGGTCTGAGCTCTGTCAAGGTTCTAACATTTCATTGAGTTGGGAAATAGGGTTTGATAAGATGTTAATAGAAAATGGAAGCTCTATTCTTATTTTTAAATGTTTATAAGTAATTACATTATTTTCCGCATAGCATTACGATGTTGGTGTATATACGAACTCATGTGAAATTCTGTGATGCATGTTGTACAATGAAATTACTACTTATTGTGGAAATGGTGACCTAAACGAGAAGACGGTTCTGTTCTGGTATTATTTTGTAGTTTTTCTTTTTTTAAAAGGTAAACTAAAAATGGAACAAGTTGCTGCCCAAACTTTTTTATGTTCTCTTGAATGATCCTTAACCTTGAAGGAGCTTATGATTTCTTGTGTTCGGAATTACATGTTGATTCTTGAACTGGTTGTATTTTAAACATATTCATTTGGTTCTTGACTTTAAAACTAGAAACATGGTTTAGAGGGTTGTTGGGTAAACTCTTCATGATCTTGATTGAAATTATCTTGTTGTTTTATCGTTCTTATTGGAATCCCAATCTGTTACCTCTTATAGTAATATGTTGAAATATAGGACTGAACTCTTGGGAAGAATTTGAGTGATAGTACCTACCCAGATTTCACACCTCTTGTTGGGTCTAATAAACGAATGTTAAGTCTTGAAACATAAATTGCGATTCAAAATTGATTCAAGATGTGTTTGAACTTCACTGTTTTATTATCCTGAGTTTAAAAAGGGAAAATTAAGGGTAAGGATTGATGAAACTTCACTATTTAATGGTAAAGGGTTATAAGAAAGAAAAATTGTAACATGTTTTATTATTACCTTGAGGCTGTTCTTGTTCACTCCTTTGGGAACCTTTACACGAACTTAGACTGTATGTATAAGAAAAGGTAATACTGTTAATTAAGTTGAAAGAAATGATTATAGATTGGGATCATATACTGTTAGGAATCCTTTCCTAATGCAGTTGGGTTAAGTTCATTGGTTCGGAATCTTCTGTTAATTATTCTTATTAGAAAAAGAGAGTCGGTACTTAATTAGTCTTATTATACTTGTCATTTGACTGGAATGAAGAAGAAATAGACTGATGATTGGTTGGTATAAAGGAAATGCAAACTTGTTGTTTGATTACTAATCCATCATTCCTTCTTGGATTTATTTTATGTGAATATGTTCTGATGAATACCTTAAAATGTTGAATTTTAAAGTAAATTTCCTTTAAAGGAAACAGTTTAAGTCATGATATGCACCTTTTTCTACTTTGTGGATGTTATGTACTTTGGCGTAATGGAAATGGTTTCTCTTCTTCTTTACTTGAAAAATTAGATGAAACATCCTAGAGAGAATATGCTGTAAACACTTCTTGTTTCTTATAGTAAAGATAAGTGTTGTATTATATTTTGGTAGGATTAGAAACAATGAGATGTTATTATTTACTGTTTGGTAAAGATAATTGATAAGATCAATTATACTTTAATTTGTAAGACAGATATTATAGATTATATTATGTTCTTCTTTTTGTGAATTCTAGTTCATTAATTCTCTTCTCTTTATTGTTATTATTTATGCTTAGAGTATGAAATACTAATTGTTCATTAAAGTAGGGTTTTTTTTATTGTAACAATTAGTGTAATGCTCTTCATTTTAAGGCTTAGTTCTTATCATGCTTGGTTGATTGAACTGACTCGTGCTAGAATTTTTTGCAGATGGACTTCGTAAGTGATAAAAGAAGGCAAAAACTTATATGATGCATTGGCCGATCTAAGTTTGATTCTTGTGAAGAATTCTAATTCGTTCTTAAGTTATATTGAAAAAATAAAAGTTATAATCTTTTGAATGAAGGTTGTTGTCATGCAGTATGCCTAAAATGCATAAGTTTGTAAATGTATAAGTTTTGAAAATGAATTGAAGGATGAGAATTTACTTACATGGGTTGTGTAAATTATCTTGTACACCTTTGTAAAAGAAATGGAATCCTATCCTGTTGATATTCTTCATGTTATTTATATGTTTAAATGAGTATTCTTGGATAATTAGGAAAAAGGGAATTAGAGTAATTTTCCTAAATGAGATGCAGCTAAATAAGTTACAGAATTCAATGTTCTTATCTAAACAATTCATATTATTAACGTAACGTGTAATGAACTTACAATGAAAACTATAGAATTTGAAAAGGACATAAAGGGTGTATTAAACCCTATAACTTAACCATGAAGAGGAAGACTCTTCCTCTCTTATGAAAAAGTAAACAAAAAGGAAGATATGATTTATAATCAGTAGACTTCATTTAATAAAGTCTATTAAGTTACAACTTAGGTGGTCGTTACACTTCCTTGAATGGTTAAATCACATTAAATGGAACTTATGAGGTTATTGTCCTTTCTTTTTGGTAACTTCTTGTTAAGCCAAAATTAACGAACATCGAAAGCAATCATAAGTTAAGGAAGTTCTCCAAGGTTAATGGAACCTAATTTGGAAAAGAAATTAGGGAGAGTTGGATTATGGTTTGGGCAAGGTTGCTAAAATCTACTTTTAAGTATCCAAATTAATTAAATATTAATAATTTCCTGGGGGTATGTACATCTCGATGAGTTTGTTCTGTCAGATGTTGGCACACACCAACTATAGGGCTATACCTTTGATAATATTGGGATCTTCTCGAGGATACAACGTTGCAGTTGACATGTGGCAACACCCTTCTACATTGATCATCTATATCTACACACTTATTTACTTGAACTTAGTTTTTCTCTAGGACTGGGTAGTAGCATAGTTACGATATGAAGTAGCCCTCTAGGACTCAGGGTACCTTGGCACATGGGGTTGACCTAGGTTGACCCAGTATTCCAAAATATCCTAAGTCTTTGTGAGCCCCTTCCTATCATAACCTACGTTATTAACCAGAACTAGGGTTAAACCTTGGGCAAGAGGAGTGACGGAGGTTAGTAAAGGACCTTCTAGATAACAATAAAGTGGGGGTGAAGGACGTATTCCGGATTGATGAGTATGCCATCAAGGAATAAGTAATACGAACAATATTTTAGAAATATTTGGCCAAAGTATTGCAAGCTGCTAATTGCGTTGTCATATGTCACCTAGTCTAAGGATCGTGATGCAAATGAATATCAGTAACAACTATTCAGTTAGGTTCCTTATATAGAACACTCAATACCTAGAACAGGGTAAGGGAACCAAGTATACATAGTATATAGAAAAGTACTCAATACTTAGTGTTAAACATGAATAGATCGGTAGTTCACCGAGTCATGAAATGAATAGATTGGTAGCTTACCAAGTCATCATAGCTGCATATGGTTATCTATTATAAGAATGGTTGTTATGGAATGTGTGTTCTAAATTATGTATTTAGAACAGAGAACATTACTCAAAAAAAAATTCCCTTATTTCTAAAGTTCTAAAATAGGAATGTTATAGGTTCACTTAAACCAATGTCGGTCACCTAAGATCGAATTGACACTAGCTAAAGCAAATTGACGTCAGACACCCTTATACCAACGTCAGTCTCTGTCACGGCACCCTAATTGAACCCCCCCCCCCCAATTTACCAAAATCCCTAAAAAATGACCTAAACACCTACTCTACCCTACCCAAACCTCACCTACCTTCATTTCCAACCCTATTTAGGCTACATTGGACATTCCATCTCCTTCATTTACTTCATTTACCCATAAATTATATAAAAAAAATCCACCCAAAGCCCCTTTAACCCAAACCAATTTAAAACATTATTTTCAACCCAAAGATAGAAGCAGATTGAATCTTACCTCATCTCAGTGTCATCTACGTGGTGGTACATCTGGCCTCCATGCCAGTGGCCCACCTAAACCCTCTCCTACCTCTGCCATGCCACAAATCAACCTCTCACCTTGCCACCAATCAAATATCTCCAATCAATCTTGTGGACCCACCTACCGAATTCCAATCATGTGCTAGTCACTCACCAACTTATCTTAAACACCTCATACCATCACTTTCCACTCTTACTCTACCACTCTGTCATTTTCAAAAATGACTATAAATTAAAATGAATCCGTAAAATATAGATTTTTCCTTTTATTAACCCTAACTCGACCTGACCGATGTCATTCATACTAAACTAACGTTGATTATGTTATAACCAGCACCGGTCACCTGCCATTACCATTTCCACCCCATTTTTCCCATTTTTGACCTCAACTCATTATTTATCGATACCCTTTGACCTTACCCACACTTATTGCAACCTACCTACAAGCCCAAACTACCCCTACATTTCCTTAATTATGTTTAGGGATTTGTTATTTTACCTATACCTTGGCCTTACCCATGTCATGACCTATTTACCTAGACCTGGCCTACTTTGTGTGATCAGTGACCTTATGTACTCGATATACCTTGTGATTCTGTCACCCATGTTATTTGGCCTGATGAAATTACCCTTCCTATTGTCATGTTGTTTATCCTAACCCAACCTTTGGTGTACTTGAACATACCTAAATGTTCCTGCACCTAACCAATGTTTTGTTTCCAGACCATATCATATGCCTTGGATACTTGAAACACTTCAACCTGTAGGTATAAACCTATTGACCTTGGACAATGTAGAGTTTGCAAGCTCTTCAACCTGGTATCGTGTTATAGTCTATACTTGTGCATACGTTTGATTGTCATTACCCATTACCCAATTTTACCCTGTCTCATTTTACTCATACCCTTCCCCACCTACCTTCACTTCCACCAACTACACATTTATCAAACCACTCACTGATTTCATATAACACCTTGTCAGTTCCTAGTTTGTGGGGGGTCACCTTCACCCACACCTGAGGTAACCCCACTCTCACCCACACATGGGGAAATCACTTCCTATTTTTTTCAGCATCGTTTACTAATATAAGCTATGAGAAAAAAGGGGGAAAAATGTAGACACCAAAATTAGGTCATACCACCCTTAAAGCCACGTTATTTAAATAAACCATACCTTACATATTCATATCTCATAGTGCACATTATTAATTAAATTAATTACTTTAATTAATTTCATCACTTGACCACCTCACCTAGACACCTCATCATAGACCTATTCTTATCATGTTCATTCTAATTAGGACTCAATATCTACTTACCATAACTAATTGAGACTTACTGTAACCCTAAAATTAGATGACTATCCTTTCTCTAACAGCATGCCCACTTGATTAAGTGGAAAATACCATTTTGAACCATTACCAATGGGAAGAACTAGCCAAAAAGATGGCCAAGATCTACTATTTTAGCAAACTTAAGATTTCCCACCTTAACCAATGTCGGTTAACCCTAAAATGACACCAGTTAACCTTGTAGACACCTACAATTACACCTAAGCAATTTAAATACTTAAATTGTGCTAATTATCTCCTTTCCCGCAAATAAACGACATATTTTCAATAGTGCTCATCTTCTCTTCCATTGTCGTTAATTGATTATATTATATTGATTAATTAAGTCGCTTATCCAACACATACCCTAATTAACGACCCTTCGTTAATCAAACACCTTCTATCTAGTCTAATTAATTATTATTGATTAATTAGCCTCCCTCCTCATTAAATCAATAAATCACTATTTAATTGGTTTAATTCCTTCCTAATGGTCCAAATCCATCTAAAAGCTTATAAAAGCTTGCACATGTTTTAATTAATCATCTTGATTAATTAATACACCCCCTTTATCCACATGAGCCACTAAGGGACAAACTAAACCCTCCTAAAGTTAACTCAACCCCATCTAAACCCCCCTTATCCATAACTAACTCTACATCTCCATTAGTCCCACATTCATGAGGATGTGTTGAATCCTTTATCCTTTGGGATATATAAACAACCCATCCTCTACTTCTACACTTACACGTAAATCTCTCAAGAGACAAAAGAAAGCACATAGTTTCATACTAATAGCATTTTGTCATTCTTGAGGCCTTCATCCTCCATTATTGAAGAGCTAAGCCTCACACTCAAGAATCCATTGAAGGATCAAAGCAAGCAAAAATAATTTTACTTCCATTGAACTACTTAGGTTCATTTTTAATGTTAAATTAGGCAATTAAGGAGAATAGAGTTCATTAATTTATATTATGTTTTGATCATTTCAAAGTTATAATGTTGAGGGTGGGACTTGCTTATTTCTTCATCATGATGGTGCACATTTCTCATTTCTAGCTAGGTTAGGAAGCTATTTCTAGGTGGTAGTTTCTTGTTTTAAATTTAGCTAAATTTTAGAAATACTTGTACACATTTGGCACGCCCGATGGGACACTTAGTCCCATGCCATTTTAGTTTAAGTTTCATTATTTTGGCTAACTTTTGATATGTAGATGTAGTAATTAATGTCCATTTTCTTAGAATTTTTAATCATTTGATATATGTAACCTCATGTTCATAGCCATAATTTTAATGGGTTATTGTCATTTTTAAGCTAACTTGTCAAAAATTTGAGATATTGTTAGTTTTATTGTGTTTGTTGTCATATTTTGGTTGCAGGTTTGGTGAAAGCACGTTTTTGGGGGCACAGGCATGGTTTTGATGGCACATGCATGGTTTTTGTGGCACACACATCTCTTTGGTGGCGCAGGAATACTGGTAAAACCTGTTACTCTATTTGCCGACCCTGTTGCATGCACGCTAACCCTGTGCACACACCCTAACCAGTGCACAGGTGCACTAACCTAGGCACAAATGTCATTTCGTATTGTACCTTCACTACATTCTGAAACCTGTCAGATCAGTGCACATGCCCTAACCAGAGCACACATGTTGTTTTAGTGGCATAGACATTTTTTTCTAGTAACACAGTTGTTCTGTCTATTTTTCTCAGAGTGGCACATATGTTGTTTTTGTGGTGTACATGCCTCTCTAGGGGTGCAGGTGCTTGGTGAGTCAAAAAAATCCATAGAGTGGCGCATGCACTCTTTTCGTGGTGCATATATTGTTTTCATGGCACACACATCTCTCGAGTGGCACAAGTTCACTGTGAGCCGAAACAACATTAAATGGCGCATACACCCTAACCCATACGTAGGCACTAAAAAAGGGGTGCAGGTGTCCTTTTGTATCTTTTGAAATTAAGGTGTTGATGTTCTAACATTCTTACAAGTTTATCTAATCATATATTTATCTTTGCAGACTGTTTTTACATGTTTGTATTTGATTAGGTAATATTTTTCATTGTTTACTTATAGGAATAAGGATCATGTATGCTCTTCCCTCACGTCCCTTGGGGATATATTGGGAATCAAAAATTATTCTTAAGTCCTTTTGATGCTTTAAGGTTGTTAGGAGTATTTGAGTTGGAATTGGTTAATTTGGCATAGTTGAATTAAAGTGTTTTTCCATTTGATATCTTTTTGGATTTTTGAAGACAATCACATATGCTCTTCTCTTGTGTCCTTGGACGATCTGGAGGATCAGAAATGATGCCTTCTTTATTGATGGAAAACTACTAAAAATCATCATACGTGACCAAAATGCCATCGCTTTTCAAAGAACGGAGGAATCGAAACAAAATTCAGAAAACTACTAATACAGTTGTTATATAGGTTGCCAAATAGTGTTTGAGCAAACCACATCTAATTAAAAAAGATAAAACAAACAACATATCCAAAACACTGTATTTTAGGTTTCAAAAAAAGGTATGTCCCTCTCTGCTCAACTAGAACATAACCCATTTAGCATAACGCCTTAAGCTATAATAATGGGGGTGGTTCCAAGAACCCCAAAGTAGTCCACACAAGAGGGAACCTTGTGGACGAAATGGGAAGTGCTCCACACTACCTATTTGACTAGTAAATCCTTTGTAAGATAGAGCTACAAGTTTTCCCTACGTGACCCTTTTAAGTACACAATTAGACTCATTTATTGCCCACTGTGCTTGAAGGGGGCAAAGTCGAGATACTCCCAAACTAGTCATTGCGACTTTTTGGGTAAATCGTCCCACTCGTGGATAATCTTTGTAGCACCTAGGATGAGAGAACCACCTAGGAAGATATACTTTTTCCAAGAGCCCACTTTGACCATTCTAAAAACATTGTTGAGTTGTGAACCATATTTTCATTGTGAAACATGTGACGCATTACTTTCGCCTAGTTTTTACTTGCCTTAGGGCAAGGCAAAACTCTGCCGAAGTGAAGCCAGCATTTTTCATCCTTTTTTGATTTGCTTCCTTCACATTCTTTTGACACTTTGTTGATCAGAAGAAGGGTGACTACCTTTGTATTACCAATCGACTGTTTATGTTACTTTTATGTCCATTTACACCCATCCATGTTTGCAGCTGGGTAAGTTAAACGTCTAAAGTGTGCGGAGGCATATTCACGTCATTAGTAGCCATTGTGATCTTGATACCCATGTCAATATTGTCATTGTAGTTAGGCATGGTTCATCACCACAGACTTCCTTAGAAGAGTTAGCTTGTTTGTATCGTATCACTACAATTTTGATATTTATGTCTTGTTTCTTGTAAGCTCGACATAAATATATATATTGTAAGGTTACGATACACACATTTTTAACTATTCCTAGCTATACTTTGATATTTTTAGTTCAGTTCTATTATTACCTCAATTTCAAAGAGTGCTAGGTGTTACCATTTGTGCATGTTATATCAATACCACCTTGATATCAATACCTTACTTTCTCCTAAATGGGTTAACTTAGCTTGGTGATATTGTTGTGTCATTCGTGAAATTGTAATTGGCACTTTTTTAGATATAGGTCTTAATCAAGTTTGAGCTCGTTCATAGTATATATTGATTAGGAGGTCGAATTGAATTCTTTGTATTTACTTACATTTTGTTCATTCCCTTGGACTTAGCATAAGTGAAAACATCTTGTTAATCATCTTGCGACGTGAAACTACTTTTTGAAATGTAGTCTAGGAGGTACTTCATTTAAACAGGTTTTGATACCAAACACTTGTATCACTGGTGATTTATCACCCTATCACATTGGTATTCTCACATTGTTGAATTATTCATACTCTTAACAAATACATCTTGCATCTCACTTAGGGGTGGTCACTAAGCTTTGAACACATTTACAACTTACCCTAGTGAAACTATCACAAAAACATGGCTCCTAATACACGTCTAGGATTAAAGAAAAAGACATACAAGGAACAACAAGCAAACAAGGGTCTAACCCCTTCATTGGACATGACCTAGGACCATTGTTTTCTATAGAAAAGGAAACCAAAGAGATGGTCGATCATAGTGGAAATGAATTAGAATCTCCACACCCAGAACTCGATTTTGACCCCACTTTACTAGATGAGTTTCTTCTAAGAAACAAAGATAGAGTTTTGGCATGGGTCATAGAACTAGGGGCCAAATTTCCCACTGAGAATGAAACAATACTACCTGTAAATGACGATACTGAGGAAGAATGTCTCCTTATCAATATGGAAGATATTTTAACACACAGACATGCTTCCACTTCTTACATAGGAAATGATAAAGTGGTGGGGCAAAGAATACCCTTTATCAAAGTGCCATGAAGAAACAAGATAGAGCATGAGACAGGTGAAGAACCTCCGCAATACAAGGAGGAACCTTCAGAAGAAGAAGCCACAATCCAACAAAAAATTAGTAACCTAAGCCAACAACTAGCTTTTCCTACTTCCCATGTACAGAAAGACACAAACAAGAACATTCAAAAGTTGATGCCTAAGGTTAAGATCAATGAAATTCATCAAGAAAACCAAGGAGAAGAAGACATGGGGTATCATCGTGTTTACATCCCTTCTTCTCCCACTAGAGAACAATTTCTCACACAAGAATTACAGTCTATGAAAGCAATGATTGCGAGCTTACAAGAGAGTAGTATAGATAGTGTTAGGAAATATCAATACGAAGAATTTTTCCGCTATCCTTTTGATAAGACAATGACCCTTCAACCCTTTCCAAAGAAATTTGATATGCCAAAGTTCAACAAATATAAAGGGAAAAGATATCCATGGGATCATGTTAAATATTTCTACATTGCATGTCAAGAGGTGTCTTATAGTGACAATTACCTCAGTAGACTTTTTCCCAAGAGTCTTAGAGGTCAAGCTTTGGAGTGGTTTACATGCTTACCACGAGGATCAATTTTCACCTGGACAAAATTGGTAGAAAGATTCATGTATCACTTCTCGTATAACATAGAGTGTGATGTCACCATGGCAGACTTATGTGGTGCCAAGTAATGCCCTAATGAGACTTTTTCCAGCTTCCCCCAATGGTGGAGAGGGATAGCTAGTTTCTTCCCTTGTGCTTTCCCTGAAAAATAGTTGGTTAGTATTTTCGTTTCCAATCTCAACCCGGATATAGTTTTCCACCTCCAAATGCATTGTGTTCACACTTTTGAGGAGGTTATCGGGAAAGGGATTCACATAGCAAAATCTCTCATTGCCAAAGGCACCCTCAAAACCCAATCTAGAGACAACCAAAATGTCAAACCCATGGAAATTTTGAATATCTGTAACAAAAAAAAATGTGGTGGGAGACGGAATCACTGATTCCAAACATGTTCAAATGGTCCAAACCGGTCAACCTTTTAAACTGACCAAGGGCCCAATTCAACCACCACCAAAGTGAAGGATGTTCACCTCTCTCAATGAACCTTTATCAGTTATTCTAAAAAAATTGGATGTGGCCCACATGACGACCTATCCTACAATGTAACCGTTTGATGACAACGCTCTGAAACCTTCATAGTACAAGGAGCATGAATATTGTGAAATGCATCACATCAAAGGACATAAGATAGACAAATTTCTACAGCTTCGTCATTATATTCAGGACATCATTGACAATGGGGAGATAGAGGTGGATAACCCAGGAAAAAAAAACACCTAACAAAAAAAGGGGATATATAAAGAACCATTCCCCAAGCATGATAGGTCACAAAAGTCAAAGCCGGATCGGGGAGAGTCATCCCAAACTTATAAAGCCATGAATTACTTGTACACCAAAAGAGACAACAATCATTATGACTCACTTATTAGATGTATTTTCTCTCCTACTGACCGTGTCAATACCATCCGAATCAAGGGAAAGGACTGCGTTGCAGTAACAAGGTGTGCCCACCTCGTGATTCCATAACCCTCTCCGTTGACCCCATAAACAGGTAAATATAACCTTTTAGAACAACTTGAAAAGACATCTGCTAAGATTTCAATCTTAGATCTTCTCAAGATATCCAATGTGCATAAAGACATTTTGTACCAAACTCTTCAGGGGTCAGGAGTGCCTTTAGAAGTCGATCCAATACACCTTCAAGCCACGGTGGAAAACATCACACCAAGTGAACATCTCACTTTCAACCATAGGGAGGTCCCTACTGATAATCCTAAACATAATCTTCCCTTATACATTGAGGTATTTTTCACCCATAGGAAGATAAAATGGGTACTTGTGGATAATAGATCTGGGTTAAACATTTACACACTCAAGTTGGTCAAATAATTGGGACATATAGAGGAATATCTTGAGTCCCATATTATCACTATCACCGCATACAAAAATGTGGAAAGGGAGTCAGCAGGCACCATCAGACTGCCCATGGAGGTGGGCCCCACTTTCCATCTGACAAAGTTTCATGTCCTAGACTTGGAAATTTCATATAACATGCTTCTAGGCTAACAATGGATTCATGCCATATAGGAAGTTCCATCAACATTTCATTAATGCATTAAGTTGAAGCATGAGGGACATAAAGTTACAATACAAGGAGATTCAAAGCCCTTTACATGAAAGGGTACATATGCATGTCCCTCTACAGATATAGCTCTCCCTCTCCAGTCTGAGGCCATGGAATCCTGAGTGGATTTATATTCTCTTAGTTCTTGTGCTCATGGGGTGTTTACTTCAACATCTCCATTTGATTCATGGAAGATGAAAATCCTTGAATATGGCTATGGGGAGTATAATTTACAACAAGTATTCTTGGTTTCAGACCTCTCATTGTCACCCAATACTACAGGTCGACCCAACTACCACTTCAGAATACCTAGAGAGGAACACACTATTGGGTCATTCTTACCTGGATGCTTATTAGCTGAGGAAAAATTACTTGATCCACCTACAACTTGGGTCCCTGAGGATACTCATCCATCCTGTTATCAAACCCTGGAATATGAAAAAACTAGTAGAATGATGTACTTCATGGGCTACAAAGGCCTAGGATGTGGGAGGAATGAACAAGGACAAAGAGAACTAACCCCTCTTCCACATTTCAAAATAGAAAGATACAGCATTGGGATTCACCCTTATGGAGCACACGCCAACGATCAAGATGCTAATTGTTCTAAGTGTGAGGATAGCTCTAACTATCTAGAAAGTGATATGGATTCCCATTGTAGCCAATATGAGGATCTGGCCTTCATAAACCTTTTCATAAACAACGCTATCCTAACCATAACCCTCACAGAACCAACCCTTGACCTTGTATACCCTTCCCTTGTTGAATAGGAACAACAATGTCACATGCTGCTAGATTTATTCAAGAACAACAAAGCTATCATAGAGTTCATGGGCATAAGGGATACAATTCCCATTGGAGATCACAAGAAAGGTTTCTTTATCAACCTAGATACCTACGCCTACTTCAGCGAGGAGGCTGAACTTCGTGGTTAGCAAAACTTAAAGAAAAACAAGGGAAAAAGTTCTAAAGAAAAGCCTCAACAAAAATTGAAGTCCAAGTCACACAATGAAAACCTCTTTAAGGCACTGGCTGAAAAACAAATAAGAAAATCAAAGGAAAAACAAAGTGACCACGCCAAGAATGAAAATCTCATGGAGACATCCTTGGATGAAGATCTCAACCTGCCTCTTGATCCTACGTGTATGGAGGATTTATCAAAATTACTAGTCGAAGAAACCATTGATGTCAATATTGGTACAAAAGAGGATCCCAAGATAGTAATATTGGGAGCATCACTCTTGGCTAGAGAACATAAGACATTCACTATGTTATTGCAAGAGTTTATTGATGTGTTCGCATGGTATTATAAAGACATGCCCGACTTAGATCTGACTTTGGTCATACACAACCTAGTCATCCATACAGATGCTAAGCCTATCAAATAGAATCTCCAAAATATGTACCCAAGAGTGGCCCTGTTGGTTAAAGAAGAGTTGGAAAGATTGCTTACAGTGGGATTCATCAGGCCAATTGATTATTCTGAATGGATATCGAACATTGTTCCTGTCCAAAAAAAACCTATCGGTATCTAAATCTGCATGGATTTTAGGGACATCAATAAATATTTCCCTAAAGATGATTTTCCACTACCCAACATTGACATGATTGTTAAATCAATAGTAGGGTATGAGATGCTATCACTCATGGATGGATTCTCGAGATATAATCAAATTAAGATAGTTGAGGAAGACCAACACAAAACAGCTTTTACGACTCCTTGTGGCACCTTCTACTATCAGGTAATGCCATTTGGCCTTAAAAATGTAGGAGATACATATCAGCAGGCCATGATAGTAATTTTTTATGATACGATTCATGATATCACGGAGGCCTACCTAGATAATATCTTGGGAAAGTCTAAAACAAGAGAGGATCACCCTATCATTTTGTGGTGTATCTTTGAACACCTACGTGAATACAAAGTTAGGCTGAATCCAAAGAAGTGTGTCTTTAGTGTGCTATTAGGGAAACTATTGGGCTTCATTGTGTCAAGAAGAGGCATTGAGGTAGACCCTGCTAAAGTGTCTGCTATCACTGAAATGCCTTTACCTGATAATATCAAGCAACTGCACAGCTTACAGGGGAAAATTCAAGCCATTCACCACTTCATCTCCCAGCTTGCAAATAAATGTCACTCATTCACCCACTTGCTTAAAAAGGACATCAATTTCATCTAAGGACCTGAGCAATAGTAAGCCTTTTCTTTGCTTAAATAGTACTTAGCTAATCCACTTGTCCTCATGCCTCCCACTCCTAGGGAACCACTCTTGCTCTATATTTCTGCTATGTAATTTACTATTGATGTGTTGCTCACCCAATACGACCTTGGCCATAAGGATAAAGTGGTGTACTATCTAAGTCACACCCTTATCACCTATGAGCTCAATTATACTCAAATTAAAAAGGATTTCTTGGCCGTTGTTTTTACTTTTCAAAAACTTTGCCATTACCTGTTAAATACTAAGACCAAGCTCATAGCCAAGGTTGACCCACACAATTATTTATCGTCCAAACCCACCCTCATAGGTAGAATGGCTAATTGGACCATTCTACTCAGTGATTTTGACATAAAATTTGTCCATCAAAAATTGGTTAAAGGACAACTAATTACAGACCAGCTAGCGGAAGCACCTTTGCAAAGCACGGAACCTTTGAATCTAGATCTGCCAGATGCCTCCTTACTCTACATTGAAGAATTTGTCGTGTTGAAAATAAATTTTGATGGATCCTTTACGTTTCATGGTTTACGTGTAGGAGTGGTCCTTATTACTCATTTGGGCAATCCTATACCACAAGATTTTTACCTGGGATTCCCTTGCACAAACAACATTACAGAATATGAGGCACTTATTACAGGGATGAAGCTAGCCATCAAGTAGAATGTTCATCATATCAATGTTGTAGGTGATTCGTAGTTAATCATCAAATAGGTTAATGATGAATATAAGGTTAAGGATGACAAGCTCATACCTTATAAAAAGTTATTAGAAAATCTAAAGGAGTATTTTGTGTGCATCACCTTTGAGAAAATCCCAATAGCACATAACAGATCGGCAGATGCCAGGCAATGGTAGGGTCTATGCTTCATATTTCTCTAGGGAATAATGACATGCCATTCTTTTTCAAAAATATGTGCCAGCCCACGTATGATATGCCAGAATCTTGCCTAGATTGTGAGGTTATTGGTCCTAATTCCATGTGGTATGAACCCATTTTTACCTATCTTAAGGACAGCACATTCCCCCCCGATATCTCCCATTCTGAAAATCAAAGCCTAATTCACTAGATATCCCATTACACCCTTTTAGGAGGTATACTTTATCGTCATGGCTACAATGGCAATCTATTACATTGTCTAGATGTGATGGAGTCAATTCAGGTAATCAAATAAGTGCACGAAGGTGTGTGCGGGGCACATACCAACAAAATGGTCTTGGCTAAGAAATTGTTGAGAGTTGGTTACTATTGGCCTACCATGGAAACTGATTGTTGCAATTATGTCAGAAAATGTGTACTTTGCCAAAAGTATGGAAATTTCATCCATGCTCCATTACAACCTTTGCAACCTATCACTACCCCATGGCCATTCTCCAAGTGGGGACTTGACTTAATAGAAAAACTTACTCCTACCTCATCTGATGGTCATACACATATCATCACAGCTACAGAGTACTTTACAAAATGGGTGGAGGCTGTCCCTTTAACCTATGTCACAAGAGCTTATATTTCTAAATTTATCTTGAATCACATTATTTGTCGATATGGTATTCCTACAGCCATTGTTATAGATAATACAAAGTCGTTTAAGAAAAAAATGTGAAAGGCCTTTGCCAACGGTTCCAAATCAGGTTAAAATGGTCCATGCCATATTACCCTAAAGGTAATGGACAAGCTGAGGCAACAAACAAGATTTTGGTAAGGATAATGGAGAATATGGTTAGCAAAACAAGTCGAAACTAGCACCTACAAATTCATCCAGCACTTTGGGCTTACCAAACATCCATTCACACTCCTACAGGTGTAACACCATATTCCCTAGTGTTCAGGCCAAAATCTATCATCCCTTTAGAGATCGAACTCCCATCCTTGAGAATTTATCTTCGGGACTATCTGGATAAGGATGAGGATTATCGAGTGGTAAGATTGGCTGAGTTAGAGATCCTAGATGAGAGGCACATTTGTGCTCTTAATCAACTAAAATTGTATCAACATAGAGTCTCCAGAAACTACAACAAGAGAATCATCCCTCATCAGTTTGAGGTTGGTAGTCGTGAAGGAGAACCAGTTCAACACTAGAGTAGAGTGAGAAAAGAAAGAGAAGTTTGAACCACATTGGTTGGGACCCTATGTTTTAGTCACCAAGTATGGCACAGGGGCATACAAACTGGCTCACCCCAATAGTGACGAGCTCTGGAAGCCCATGAACGCCATACATCTTAAGTAATTCTATGCTTAAACATGAAGTGCAAAAATAATCAAAATATCAAAAAAATTTAAAAAAAATCAAAAATCAGAAAAAGAAAAAGAGAAAACAGGTCATCCACTAGTGAAAACCATGCAATTGTGGCACTTTGGACAAGTCCTTGGGTGAAAACTAGTTTCTGGCACCTTGGGAGGATTCATTGTTCACAAGCATCCTACATTAGGAGGGTAGTTTTCTCTGGCCTAGACCTAGTTCTTCCTTCAAGATTCCTTGTGCACCCCATCCTATTAACCCTTGATCCAGCTTTTCCTTCTTCTATTCATCTGTGAGGGGTATGGTCTTTGACTATTTCCCATCTTACGCTGGGGGAAATTCAACGACTTGACCTTCTTGTTCATAAGTGCGTGGCTTTTGCCCTTGTATATTCCCCATCTAACACTGGAGGCATCCACGCTTTCTTAGTTACCTATACATAGCTTTGGAAAACTATTAGAAAACATTGAAAATAATAGAAAATTATTTTACAAAAACCTAAACAATAGAAAATTTGAGCATGAAAACAAAACTTACAAAAACAAAAAAACATTTACTTGCATTGTCTTGTTTCTTGTTTTTCTTGTTGCTTATATAGTGTTTTGCATTCTTACTTTTTGGGTTATTTTTTGTTTGGGCGTACTTTGTTAGGATTCATCTTTTCTTTCTTAGATTAGATTTATTCTTTCTTGTGCATATTGCGGTATTTTTTTGCATACTAGTGAATCTTGGGAAATCATGATGTAATGTGTTAATTCATTATGTTCTTTCTTAAGCATTTGGTTGTGTTTGTTACATGTTAATAGAGCATGGTGAATCATGGTGTATTACATTAATTCCTAGTGTTCTTTGTTAGCATTTGGTTGTGTTTATTGCATGTTCTCTATTTTGTTATCATTCACATCACATTACCATCATTATCATCACATCTAACACCATCTATACATCATATATAAACAAAATGCTAAGTTTTACATCATGCATGTATGATAAGATAATCATCACATATCATATCATCAATGGGCGAAAGAGGGGTTGCGCATGATCAAAAATCTATCCCCCCTACACCAATATCATCATATCATCCTGTCCATATACATCTACACTAACACATGAGAAATGCATTGGATATCATCTAAGGATCTATCATCTAACATCCATAGAACATGTATACCTCAAACATCAAAATCAAATACATACAAAGTACACAATCAGATAACATCATAATACATCCATAAGCACTAAATCAAAAAACGTAACATGCAATGAGAATCAACATAGAGAAATTTCTGAAAAGGGTATTTTTACATCATAAAATTATCCCACTCACGTCACATGCATTAGGACACAAAAACAATAAAATGCATCATCTCTTAAACATGTGTATCTGAGCCCAAAAAGTAATCCTCATATATATACATGTGTGTCATATACATCTGTATCAATAAAACTGGATACAAATCAATGGTCTATATCAAAAATGCCTTCAGTTGAGGTGTACAAAGATGCTACATCACAAATGTCTATACAAATATATAATGTCTAACTCGGTACTCAATACAATACATCATCAATACACAATGTCATCAAAAAGGGGCATGTATCAGAAAGAATCAAGTCTTCATCATGAGGCATCAGCAAAATACAAATATACAAGACTATACATCAAAATCGGCCTTTATAAGAGGCATACATATAAAGAATCTGTATAACAAAAAATGTGGATCTCAACCATAGCTCTTACCCTTGTCGGGGCTCCTAGATTTGTCCTCTGGTTGATTGAAACATTGGAGGCTGGGATGGTGCTGGTCTGACTGGTTGCCCTAGTAGGGGCTGTCTGACTGATTTGGTAGAATGGCCTAATCTCCGTGATCGAGAGCCTAATGCACTCGACCTTGACCAGTTGTGGTAGTGCTACTCACTGCTCTAGAGGAACCACTTTGTAATAAGCAATCTTGTAAAATAGAGCCTCACCACGAAGCCAAGTGGTGTCACATATCAGGTCGGACATCTTTGGAAGTGAGGACTACCTGAAGGGTAGTATCTCACTCTCCTATCACTTGGCCCAAGTCTGCCTCGGCCTGTCTAGAGGCAGAGGCCTCTCGGTCTCTCTCTGTAGTCATAGTCTACAACTCAGCATGGGCCTGCTCCCTCTATGCTAGTAGTGCCTATGATCATGTGTATACATGGTCTCTCTATGCAACAACCATCCACACCTGTGACTGGGACTGATGAAGAAGGCTCAATATCTAAGCCCCCTTGTGCTGTTGTCTCCTAAATCTGGCTCTGCCATGCCACTTTATCATCTCCTGGGCTAGCCTGGGCTTGAGCCTGATCCCACTCTAAAATTAAGGTAACAATGTGAGCTCGGGCCTCATCACACTCTACTACGGAATTCACACACCAGCCTCAAGCCTCATCTCTCTCCACTCTGGCTGCATCTCTCTCAGTTATGACCTACTGTAACTGCTCCTGTATTGTGGCTATCTATGCCACTAGTTGGGAGGCTGTGTGTACCTCAGGGACTGGTCCCTGAGGTGCTCCAAATGATTATCCTTGCTCTAGGACCCTGCCTCTGGATGGCTACACTGCTACCTATACTAGGCCCTACGGCCTTAGTCCATGTGCTTGTGAGGCACCCTACCCATTATTTGGGATACCATTAAAAGGATCATATGGGTTTAGCCCCTGTGCCACTACCCTTTCCTTGCGCTTTGCACCGTGCCATATCTCTATTGGTGGGTGAATAACTATTGCCCATGCCTCCTCTGGAATGGTGATACATTGGGGTAACACTGTAGCATACCAAGCTGTATAGTCATTTGTGGTCCCTGGATCTCTCACCTGTCATAGTGGGTCCCATACCTATGGGACCACCTATGTGAAACTCACCCTAGCTTGGGCCACCAGTATCCGAGACCCCATGGTCTGCCTCTCTGAATCCCTGTGTGCATGCCAGATATCTAGCTGGGGGACCCTATGTACCCGTCCAAGCTGTCATTGGCACCTGTCTACTCAATATAGCTCCATAATGTAACTGTGGTTGCCAATGATAAAATGCTCCACCAGGCACATGCTGAGCTTTTTGGCATCCTCTGGTAACTGGAAATGCCTATATGGTCGCCAGATGACATCTATCTCTACCAACTCATCAAACTCCCGCCTATATCTGAATAGGTTGCCAAGTTGGCCATGTACATCCCCACCAGCTGCTACCCATGCCATATACGATGGCTCCTCGAGATCTCAAACATGAAAGGGGCCCACAGGGTGTCCGATCACAATATGATCCCATGACCATATCTGTAATAAGGAGGCTGGACCCATAGTCTTCTGACTGTGGTATGTAATCAAGTGTAAATCCTAGTATAGGTGGGCCAGTATGCACTGCCCCTAGTAATATCTCTCGCCACTATAAATACCATGAACCAACGGTAGTAGTACTCTTGGAAATAAGGTCCCTATCTTATCAGTGAGTAGGAACCCACTGATAAGAGCCAATAATGTAGAGAGGGCCCTGATGCAATGTGGGGTCGAAGATGCACTCATGCAATGCTATGGTCATCCCATTGTGCGGTATATCATCAACACCAAACAGGGCACTGCAAGCTACTCTAATCAGCCTTGCATCAGAGTTATACTCGATCAATGTGCCCATCATTGGCACATGCGAAGAATCCACCATACTGTCCTCAATAGTCACAGTCAGCTCTCCTATAGGTAGTCTAAAGAACTGACTCTCGCTATGCCATTGCTTAGCTAGCACGTAGTCAATAGGCCATAATCCAATATGATAGATGGCATCTGAGACACGAGGGCCTAGCGCCTACCGCCTCAAGAAGTATCGCCATGGCTTGCCAGTCATTCGTGCTGGTGCAATACTAACCTCTAGCTCTACAATCTGGGTATCCCGCTCCCGTGTCTATAAAACTGGTAATCATCTCTACAAAATAACACAGTGCTAGTTAGTTCTTAACATTTCCTCTAAAAATCTATCTCCTCTTTTAGGGTTAACCCAAAAATCTTAAAAATTCTTCTAAGTGTCATGTTTTTGACACTTTCCTATCTTTTCTCCACCTGTCTGGGGCACCTGCATGCATCCGTTAGGGCATGTGCACCACATTTTTGGCACCTATGCACTTACACACACGTGTCTTCTAGCACTTGCATGCCCTCTTTCAGGTGTCCTGCACGCCCTTTTTGGCATGTGTGCGCCACACATTGGGTGCTTGCAGCTTGCGCACGCTTATGTTCTCATGTGTGCACCCACCCTCTTCATGCCTATGCGCACATGCTTTTTGCATGTGCATCCCATTTCCCATGTGTGTGCGCATGCACTGCACATGTGCTTGTGTGTGCGCATGTGCACGTGTGCGAGTGTTGTCTGTGCCTAGCGCATGTGCGCGTATACGTTTTGGCGCATGCGCCCCTAAAAGGACGCCTGCACCCCCAAAAATGTGCACCTGCACCCCCTATTCGATGCCTGCACCTATGCATAGGCGTGCACAAACGTGATTTCCTAGGGCTAAAGGCTCAAATTTCATGCATTAATGACCAAATTTACGAAGGCTAGGGTTCGATACTCACAAAGGGGCCATCGTCTGCGTGTCCGACTGGTACCCCCAGATTGCATCTGCGTGCCTCAATCGGTCTCATGCGATCACCATGGTTCTCCTCAGTGTTAGAGACTCACAGTAAATTTTCTAAACTGCTCGGTTAAAATGAATTGGTCGTGATGTTTTTACCCCCCTGGTGGGGTATATTAACCCATTTTTCATTGTCAGGAGGGCTGAGGTGGCCCGTTTCGATTGCCGTTTTCTCCTCTTTTCACCGTGGAATAATTATTTTTATTAAATAATTATTTTTCTTCTTATTTTTCACCATATTGGGGCATCTTTTGCTGTCCGATACCCCTTTCTTCTCCCTCGAACAATTCTATTGCTCCGTGGCGATTTTTATTCTTCTCCACACTCTCGTACATAATTATTTTTCAAATAATTATCTTTTCTTAATTTTTCCACTAAACAAGGACATTATCTGTCATTTGTTTCTTCTTTCTTCCACCTAGGGCACTTTCTGTTGCACCTCGGTCCTTCACTTTCTTCTTCTACTGTTCACCTACGGTATTGGAAAACAAAAACACTGAAAAGCAATATATATATATATATATACTATATATATATATCATATATATAATCCAAAAACAAGGCACAAATTTTTCAAATACAATCCTAAAAAGTAAAAATCCCTACAAAAATGGTAACTTGCTTATTATGGCTGAAACTTGTGTCTTGTGCATGGTATTTTCTCCATATCCTGTTGGTTTTTCTCACATCTTCCCCAATTAATATGAATTGCGGATCACTCGGATTCACAACCATTCACAAAGCTAGCTACTTGCTTCATCTGTACTTTGGGGCACTTTTGTTACCTGGTGCTGTTTCTTTGGGCACAAATGCTTTTCATGGACCCCATGTCCATTTTCATTTCCCCTTGCATGTATCCTTTCTCGGGGCATCATTTTTAACCCTTGTTGTCAATCACGAACTTGTGGATCTCTTCAACACTGATAACAAAACATTTGTACAACTGTCTTGACCGTTGTTGGGTTGGATATGTGCGTTTATACTTGTTTTCCCTGTTAAATGAGCTTGTTTCCTTCTCATATTACATTGCATTATTATATGTTGCGTGGAGTTAGTATTTTTAGTAATGGATAATTGTTTGTAGTATGTATTTTCATGTCATTCTACTGTTTTCGTATGCTTATATTTTTCATAAGGACTGATGATGTAGTTCCTATGGGAATATGATGATATCAACATTGTTCCAATAAACAATGGCTAGAGGCTAAGCTCTTCCCTCCCCTTCTCCATATTTCTTCTAAATCACTTCCCTTTCACCCCTAATTTTCTCTCTCACCGGGGCATCCTGCCTCTTCCCCATTCTTCTGACATATCTCTCACCATGTTTCGATTGTCGATTGGCTTCTTTCATCACCCCATTGACACTCGAGGGGGCATCTCTCCCTCCTAATTTTTCTTCTATCCCTTCAAAATTTTCTTCCATCTACTATCTTTGAAGTGGTGTCACTTATGCCACCCCAAAGAGGGGAAAATGTAAACACCTATAATTATGCCCATGAGCAACTTAAATACGTAAATTGCGCTAATTATCCCCTTTCTCACAAATTGACGACATATTGTCAAAAGTGCTCACATTCCCTCTTGTTGTTGTTAATTGATTACATTACACTAATTGATTAAGTCACCTATCCAACACATACCCTAATTAATGACCCTTCGTTAATCAACACCTTATATCTAGTCTAATAAATTATTATTGATTAATTAGCCTCCCTTCTCACTAAATCAATAAATCACTATTTAATTGGTTTAATTCCCTCCTAATGGTCCAAATCACACTGAAATCCATCTAAAAGCTTATAAAAGCTTACACATGTATTAATTAAACATCTTGATTAATTAATACACCCCCTTTATCCACATGAGCCACTTGAGGACAAACTAAACCCTCCTAAAGTTAACTCAACCCCTTCTAAACCCCCCTTATCCATAACTAACTCTACATCTCCATTAGTCCCACATTCATGAGGATGTATTGAATCCTTTATCCTTTGGGCTATATAAACAACCCTCCCTCTACACCTACACTTACACCTAAATCTCTCAAGAGACAAAAGAAAGCACATAGTTTCATACTAATAGCCTTTTGTCATTCTTGAGCCCTCCATCCTCCATTCTTGAAGAGCTAAGCCTCACACCCGAGCCATTCATTGAAGGATCAAAGCAAGCAAATATAATTTTATTGCCATTGAACTACTTAGGTTCATTTCAATGTTAAATTAGGCAATTAAGAAGAATAGAGTTCATTAATTTACATTATGTTTTGATCATTTCAAAGTTATAATGTTGAGGGTAGGACTTACTTATTTCTTCATCATGATGGTGCACATTTCTCATTTCTAGCTAGGTTAGGAAGTTATTTCTAGGTGGTAGTTTCTTTTTTTAAATTTAGGTAAATTGTAGAAATACTTGTACACAAACCTAAACCATCGTCAATTACCATATATTCACTTTAGTAACATTGTTCTAGAAGTTGGAAGAATTATTTTAGTTGGGAGAGAAATAAATATGCATACAAGCACAAACCAAATCCCTCGCGCACATCCAAACACACCCTCATCGGCAAAAAGACTTATCTAAAGACATTGGCATTTAGGATAGCATTCCAAGAAGAACCGTTGTTACACTAACCACCAATTTCACAGATCAAGCATCACCCTCATCCAACCACCACACCTACAAATAAAAGTAAATGTTTCTTGATCTGCATCATTTAATACTTAGATCATCATTTCTATAGATTTCTTGTTTAAATTCCATTATATTTTACATCCTATCATCCTCACCTTCCTGCCCATCCACCCATCTGACCACCTATAACCTTTTAACTCCCCACATCAAACCCCATGGATCTCTGAGCATTCTCATCTTCTTTGACAACCTAACTATCATTCTTCCATTCTCTGTGAAATCCCAGAGAATCTCCCAAAACCAAATTTTATTGATTTTTTACCATTTTGCCTCTACCGACATCGGTTAACCTAAACCAGCGTCGATTTCCCTCTCAACCATCATCGGTCATACCAGGCTGACATTGGTCTCTGTAATTGGTAATCCTACCTGTAACAGAAATCTTATAACCTTCACCCAAATAACCCAAAACCACCCAAAATATGATCCTTCCCTGTTCTAATCACCTTGGCCACCTGCCCAACCTCTAGATCTGATCATAACCCAACCTATTAGATTAAATTCGCTTATTGTATTTGAATTAGATACCTAAATCATATAACCTACAGTAGGATGTTATTTGTTTACGTTATTTCTTGCATTAAATTGTATTAAATAGTGGATTGACAGCCATCTAGGGAGTATCATACTTCTTGGATCTAACATACGCTAGGCAGTCTACTGACATATATCACTTAATATTCTTCTTATGGTTTTGTTTTGAATTCACAAGTAGTTACTCCTAGCAAAAAGGAAGTTCTTGCATTCAGCATTGAATATGAAAATCAAAACATGTGCACTCTACCTTCCACCTTCATTTCATAGGTATTCCTCCTCACCTTTACCTTATCTATTTTTCTCATATGTACACAACTTATTGGTGAAACACCCAAGTCATGTTTTTGTGAGACTTCCATTTTTTTATGACACTGAAAGCTCTATTGAGATTTACAAGAATATTTAGGACAATGTCACTATCAACATGGACTTGCTGAGAGTTAGAATCAAGGAGTTACACATCATCTAAAACTGGATTTTTATCCTCCATAATAATGTCAGGAACTTCCACCTTGTGATTCCTACTAGTAGGTGCTTAGTTTCAGCCCCCTATCATTTTATTTGTGTGGTGGAGATAAGATCATTTTATTTTTATTTTAATGGAAACTAAAATAAATAGCAGAGCATAAAATTTTAAAGCTTGTATCTTTTGATCGGTAACTCAGATTTGAGTATCGTTTTATGGAAAAGTGATTTTTTCATGTTCTTTCCATTAGAAATATTTATTTTGATAATTTTACTATAATTATAAAGTTCCATATTGTAACATGCACTCATTATAAAGTGCCAAAATTTGGGGGCATCTTGTTTCATTGCTTAGGGGTCTTGTTGTATTGCTTAGTTCTTGTATTTCTTTTGGTGAATTTTTAAGGATGGAGTATACTTCTGCATTAGATCATTTTAAGTCATTAACAACACATAATTACCACACATGGAAAACAATAATTAAGTGGTAAGGATTATGGGATTTAAATTCTTTAGATTAACCAATGTACACTAGAGAATATGAGAAATTTCAGTCTCAGTGAAAATTTGATGAGTGTATGGGTTTGATAGGAACTTATTTAAGTGACAGTATTTAGTTTCATTTGAAAAAATGTGACTCTCCTTTAAAAATATGGGAGAAATTAGAGGATTTATTTAGTAAGGTGGATCATATGAGAGCCATGAAACTTGAAATTGAGATCACCTCTATTAATCCTGAAGATTTTTCAAAAATTATATATTATCTTACGAAGTTCAATAATTTGTTGACACAGTTGAAGGGGAGTGGAAGAGATAAGAAATATGAAAAGAGTGTGTTTACTTGATTCTATCCAAGTTGAGAGGACCATTTCAAATATTTTCTTCTACCTTTTTCTCTAGCATGAATGCCTTAGGTGACACATTCAAAATGCCTGACATAGACACATTTTGTGAAAGACTTACTAGGGAAGAATACAAATTGTCTCACCTTGAGTCTTCCACCACTCAAAAGGAATTAGTTGCATCTAATCCTAAGGGAAAGGGAAAAAACAAAAGTAAAACCAAATCCACCCCTTCTCCATCTCAAAGTGCTCCTAAACCCAAAGAAAACAACTCTAAACCCAAGTAGTCTTCTAATTCCAAGAATAATTCTAGCCTTTCATGCTCTTTTTGTAGGGTATTGGTCATGAAGAACATAGGTGTTGTAAGTGAATTCAAGCCTTAAACGATGCAGTTAAGATAAAAAAAAATTCTATATCTACTCCACCTCCTTCTAATCAGCATGGCAAAGCACTTAATGTTGTTGGGAGATCTTAATCAGCACTTACATATAGTTGGGTTATAGTTTTTTTCTTCTCATCACATGAATTCTTCCAAGGAGTACTTTGTTTCTCTAGGTTTGAGTTCTACTTCAAAAGTTGAGGTTGGAGATTCTTCGTTTCTTTCTATTGAGGGAAAAGGTGATATACAACTTGATGGTGACAGTATCCAAGATGCACTATGTGTTCCTAACATCACTACAAATTTTCTTAATGTATATCAAATTTGTCATTTTGTTCAAGGGAAAACAGTGACTTTTACACCACATAGGGAAAAAGTAAGATCTTTTTTGGATCCTTATATCACTTTGAAGGTTTGGATGACACTTCTTTTATAGGGAAAGGATTGGTTTCTTATGTAGATTCAGAGAGTAAGCTTTGGCATGAAATATTTGGACATATTAATTATAGATATTTGAAGGAGTTAAGTACTCTTGGTATGGTAGATTTTCTTCCTAGATTTTCTTGTCTTGAGGGAGTTTTCTTTGGTTGTGCATTAGGGAAACAACACCAAGATTCACTTCCTAAGAAAAATTCTAAGAGACCTTTTTCACCACTTAAGATTTTGCATAGTGACTTGATGGTTTTTCCAACCCCCTTTTTCAATGGAGCTAAGTATGCACTCATGTTTATGAATAATTTCTTGAGGAGTACTTGGGTTTATTTTCTCAAGTACAAAAGTGATGTTTTTTCACACTTAAAATTATTCAAGGATTTGGTTGAGAAACAATATTTGAGTTGCATAACTAACCTTCGTACTTATAATGGGGGGGAGTACTTCAACAATAAGTTTTCTAATTTTTTGGAAACTCAAGGAATTATTCACTAGCATTTTATTCCTCATACTCCACAACAGAATGGCTTAGTAGAGAAGAATAATAGAAATTTGAAGGAAAGTTCTAACTGTATGATGCATTCTAGATATTTACCTCCTATCTATTGGGTAGAAGTAGTTAATTATGCTAACTACATTTAGTATCGCGCACCACACAGAGAACTTGATCATTTGACTCCAAAGGAAGCTTGGTTGAACACTAAACCAGATGTCTCATTTTTTCGAGTCTATGGGAGCCACGCTTGGGACTTTGTCCCAAAGAAGAAAAGGAAATATTTGGATAAGAAGAGAAAACCCTTGAACTTTATAGGGTATTGTGAGGACACGAGAGCTTATCGACTTCTAGATTCTAATACTCATCATGTTATTTTTCAAACACGTGTTCAGTTTGATGAGCACTTCACTCCTCATGATTCTTCATCTTATTATATGCCTCCTCCTCCTTCTTCATCTCACCTTTAGGATCCTTTCTTTGAGGAGGTTGATGAGGAGGATATAGATGTCGTTGAGGATCCTATTCCTACTTAAGTTGTTATTATGTCTAAGTGGGCTCGTACTACAGTTTCAAAGGAAACACCTTTCATACAGGATCTTCCACCCATGAGGCATCATCACACACATTCTATAGGTTCTGTACTTTTATTTTAGGTAGTTTCTGAGGATCCAAAATCTTTCTCAAAGGCTCATGGGATATATGAGTGGGATGATGCGATGGCAGCTAAGTATTCTTCTTTGATGAAGAATCATACTTGGGATTTGGTACCTCTTCCTAAAGTAAGAAATATGGTTAGGTGTAAGTGGGTATACCAAAACAAATATGCAACTGATTGATCCATTAAAAACTATAAGGCTCATCTTGTTGCAAAGGGTTTGTCACAAGTTGAAAGTATTTTTTACTCTGATATTTTTGCACCCATTGCTAAGATGGATTATGTACGCCTTAGAATTTATATTGTTTCATCACATGGGTGCCTCCTATATCAGATTGATGTGAATATTACCTTCCTTCTTACATGGATATCTACAAGAGGAAATATACGTGGTATCAGAGCAAGGCAGTTAAGCGCGTCTGACTTTGAGTAGTATTGGGATGGGTGACCTCCCAAGAATTCACAATGGTGTTTCGTCCAAATGTTGTTGGACCTAATTTGGTGAATACATGGTGGGCCCAGGGCTCACATGGTTGCATCTAGCTCCATCGTGTGGGGGGTGTTGGCATAGAAATTGGTTAACACAATGATATCCCTCTCCACCACCAGTTTGAGCTTTTAGTGTGACAAAAAGTCATAATAGTTACTTCCTATGATCAAATACATATAGAATGGTGGGGGATTTATATTTATTTTTGGTTGGCCCTTTGTTTGATGTATTGCATTGGTGACAAATTTTTGCTTGCTCCTTAGATGACTCATTTGGGGTAAGAAATTTAGCCATAGATGCTTGCAAAAGATGAATTTGGCATGTAATTGCCAATGAATCCCACATGGATATGCTCACATTTGTTTTCTTCAGATTCTCAAGGTTTTTGAATGGATTTGGATTATCTTTTTGTTGTCCCTTACTTACAGCAACCATTTCTTGCATTTGAGTTAGTATGGAAGGTACCTTAGGATGGATTTGCATATTTGGAGTTATGTTCAAACTTCCACCCCCTTGGAGTGTCAGAGAAGGTTAAGAAGGAAATAAATTTGATGACTTTCCTTCCTTGAAATATATTTTCTTAAATCTAGTATTAGCATCCACACCTCGTGGAAAATGTTGATTTATTCCACAAAATTCTTCTACTTTCCAATTCACAAGTGAAATTTCATTTGGTGGCGGCTCTTGAGCAACCATTTGTTGCTTTTTTTCATTTGTAGGGACTTCTTCAGAAAAAAATGCACTTTACACCATCAAATATTAGTTTATAATTCCATTAGGGCATGTTTCTTAGTTATTTACAAGATGAAAAGGGAAACACCAATCATAATATTGCACAAGATTTTTTGAACAAGAACCAAAGCTTGCAACGAGTTAGTTGTACTGGAATTGTATGGTTGAAACGGTCTAGAAGAAGGAAACTGGTTTTGATTTTGATTTTTAAGTTGGGGCTAAAGGCTTGTTTAATGAGTAAGAGGGCTTATTTGTTTGGTATTAAGGTTGATACGGTATGAAACTTTCAGCTTATTGCTTCTGAAAGGATACCAAATCATTCCCAAGATTTTGCAATTGCTTCATTACTTCTTGAAGATCAACTAAGGTGCTTGAAGAAGCGGATGCCTCACCAGAAATCTGATTTCTTAGGTTTTGGATAGGAGCTAACTCATGTATTTGATGAGAATCTAGGCTTCCAATTTCTGGGTAAATGGGCATTGGGGGTCTAGGGGCAATATTGCCATCTTGGATAAGACTATTTTCAGCTCTAATGGTAATTACGTAAGCACTAGGAAGCATTACACCCCCCACAGAATAAATCATGACAGCAATATCAGAATTTAAAGCTCTTAAATAGTAAATAAAATCACCTTTTAGAGTTGGTCTTATTAAGACTAGAAATCTCTCCCAGGTCTTCTGAAATCTAAAATTGAAGTGTTCCATGAGCTTATTGGGTGCCCTCATAATAGTTGTTAGTCGTTATAGCAAGGAAATATTGTCTGATTTCTCTCCAAATTGATTGCAAAGGGCTATTCCCAGCTAATTCCAATTAGTGATTGATCCTACTATGAGACTCTTGAACTACTGCAAAGATCTTCCCTTGAATGAAGAAGATAATAGATTAATAGCCACATATTGTTCAACAATTTGGTGAATAACACAAACATTGGCAATATCTTGTACATGGTCAGCTAAAGTGGTATGATTTTCCCTAGTGAATAAAGGAATACTATTGAGTACAGATGTTGGAATGGGATTCAGGGAACTAAGAGAAAAAGGGATACTACTAGTAAAGTTAACAAATCCTAGATTTTCTTATTGTGCCATTAAAATAGGTCTCAGAACTCTAGTATATTACAAGAAAGTTGTACCAAGTGGTGGTGTCAAAATATTTCTATTTGGAGGTGAAGGTTACCTTTTAACTGTTATTCCTCTTCTTCTCCTCCCATGTGAAAACTGCAAGTACTCAAAAGTTCCTTCTTGTGTTATTCTAGACCTTATCTCAATCCTTCTCATGAACTTGAGGCACTTTGACCATTGAAACCACTAGGTATGTTGTTTAGAGTTCTTAAATGTGTTATTATAGAGACTTAAAAGGATAAAATTTTATGAAGATATGCACCCAAACATGGAAAAAGGGAAATATTAACTTCTTGTCCCACCGAGACTGCCAAAACTGTTATTTAAAAAATTGAACACCCTATGATTTGTCTTATATAAATCCCTAATTTTTTATTGACATAAGATGATCTCTCAAGTGTGGGGCTTGCATAAATGAGATCAACCTCGAGAGAAGACTATTTCCTCTACCTATTCCTAATTCTAAGCTACTCCTAAGGAAGGAAATGTACTTATCTACTCTTATTCTAATAATCTAGGGGACGAGGCAGAGAGAAATTATATAAAATGGGAAATCCTAAGCTAAGAGAGGTGATGTCACGATGAAGAGGATGGAGAGACACTCTCGAATGAGTAAAGCGGGAAAAAAAGAGAAAACAAAGGATAGACATAAGTATCATAATCCTAAACTCATTTAAACTGTTATTTCAAGGACATATCAGACTTATACCTTTCAATAAGATCAAATGATGTAAAAAACACCCACTAATGTAATGAAAGATATGAATTTACAACAAAACAAAAGTTAAGACCAATTGATAGCCAAAAAACAAGTATCTTATTGCTTTAGAAATATGCACCATACATTATAGTGGAGGAAAAGACAAGGTTCACATGAAGAAGTTCAAATTTGAGGTCCAAATCCCATATACACATATGCAGCCTTAAAAAGAGTGTACAAGCATCACCAGAATGTCCAATACATACCAAAGAGTCACCGCTTACATTATATAGAAAAAGGGGAAGAGAGAAGAGGGAGAACAAATTTGATTTGCTATTTCCTTTAATGAAAATCTTCCCTTTCCTTGTACCATGGATTTAGGGTATCAACCACCATTAATTATGTATTAAAACATCATGGGAAACCTGTAAAACTCATCCCCTATGTCCTTTTCTTTGGTATAGATGGTAAGGACCCATATTTCATCAATCCAAGTGGTTGAGCTACTTGTTACTATACATTAATGGCTAGATTGATGTTTTCTTTCTTTTCCTCCATCAAATGCCACCAAAATCTGATTTTTTGATGCCAAATTGAAGGGAACAAGGAGACCCTTCGAGTGCTATAAATTTTGTCAAATTTGGAGCTCGGAGTCGGAAGGTATGGAAACTTGAAGTTCTACATGTTTGGAAGAATAATAACTTGGCACGTGGCAGTCCTTGATTTGTTTGAGGGTCTACATTTTCCAATGTGTTCTCACTTCACCTTTTTCCATGTGTCAGTCTCCCATTGGATCACAAGATTGGGATTTACATCCTTTTCTTTTCTTTCCTTTGCAAGCGAGTCATATTTTATGAAATATAGCCCAATAAGACCTTGTCATGTTTCTCACACTGACAAACTGTCCTCTACCCCTTATAAGCTCAAAATAAGTATGAGTGAATATAAATAGTCCATGATGCTTTGTAATTTACCTTTTAGCATGAATAACCATGAGAGTTTTATAGTTCTAGCCAATGAGACCACTCTGTGTTATCACCTGTGTCAAACTTTTTGATTAGCCATTCTAACAAGCTTGGAAGGCAAGCCATTGAGGAATCTCCATGCCTCAGTGATGTCAGTCATTTTTTATAGCTTTTAGCTGATAACTACGAAGTGTGAGCCAATAAGAAATCTCTATGCACTTCGCAATGTCATACTTTTCTTTAGCTCTGATTTACACTTACAAAGAATGATCCCATAGGAAAGCTCTACTTTCTTCATGGTGTCAAAACCTTTCATATTTATCTTAGCCCATCGTATTTTTCAAACTAAAAAAAGGATGGATAATGAAATGACTCAAAATAGCTCTTTGCATCAAAATTTCTAAGTCTGAAGGACTTAGAAAATTCTTGGCTTTTTTGAATTTCAGAAACATATCCACTTTGACATGGCAGGATTTGTAGACCCGATGAAATATAAAACGTGGTTAACTCCAGGGACTTCACGTCCACCTCCAGGGACTTCACGTCCACCAGAGCTCATCACCTTAAGATTTACTAGAATGTTGCCACATATCCCACTTGAGCCATTGATCTACAGCAATGTGTTCCTACTGATGTTGATGCATAAAATAATTGGCCATTAGATGTCATGCATCTTGTATAAACAACCCTCCAATGTTTTAAACTATGTTCCTGTGGGTTTTTTGAATGCCAATTGGTAGAGAATTAGGGTAATGGAAATTTATGACCGTTTGAAAGTCAATTTTTAGACTCTATTATGGCCATAAATAACTTGGGGGTGATTTTGTATAACACAAACCTCTTATAGGTTCTATTTTATAGGGAATTTTTGTAAACACATCCTTTATAATCAAATACCTCCCTACATGGGTATGAGTTATTTACCTCTACGGTGGTTTTAAACTCATATTCGCGAGGCCATATGACACAATGCTCATAAAGGTTGTTATATATTTTTTCTCAATTAAGAAAGGGTTCATATTACACTATACATCATCTACCATCTTTGAAGATACACTTTTTTATTTCCTTCCAAATACCCTATAAGAAATGGGATAGCAACAAAGTCCAAGAAAGAGATGCTATATGATGTTTGAAGAGAGATATCCACTAGGAAAATGTTTCTACAAAAGAGGAGGGAAAAACCCTGGAGACTTCTAAATGAGCAAGGAACATACTCCAAAAGGAGTGAGAGAAGGGAAAATGGAGAAACAAATGAGTCATGCTTTTTATGGCATTAATACAAAGGATCCAGTGGGTGGGAAGAGAAAAACCCGTACACTTGAGGTTTTCCCCAGTAAGAACAACATCACGAGAGGAAAGTAAAGAGAATAAACCAATTTTGGGGATACTATGGGGTGACCAAGAAATCTTGAGAGGACCACTAGCAGGGTGAGCTTTTAACAAGTAAGAAGCTACCCCAGTGGGGGAAGAAGGCCAAATACATTCATATTGAGATTCAGAAATAGGAATACCTTCTTAAGAAAATGAATTTGATGTAACTAGATGAAGCTACATCAATCCCAGGAAGGAATGTGCCAACAAGGAAAGTTATCATCCCAGCCAAAATAATATCTAACCTTACGACCACAAAGATTAATAAGTTGGTTTTTTATTGGGTTCCATAAGGGGTCCCTCGCTAGGGGCTTATCCCCGAACTACCAATCATTCCAAATTTAATGAGTGAACTATCTCCAAGGTGCCACCTAATACCCAACTGAAGAAAATATTTAGAACTAATAATGGAATTTCATAGAGCTGAGCCACTCAAGCACACTGAAGATAGAAAGCGTTCAGAGGTGGGAATATATTTATTGGTAAGAAGTTGCACCTAGTAGGATTGATCATTATACATAATAGCCTAGCCCAGCATAGGTAATATGGCTTCTTTCATGCAAGACACATGTATGACTCCTAGACCTCCAACATACATAGGATTACAAACTTTGTTCCTGGAGACTAAATGGATACTTTTGCACTCTTCGGTGCCCAACCAAAGGAAGTGTTTTTTTAAATGTTATATACAATAGAAAATGGAAGAGGGGATTTTTAGCAAAAACATAAAATAAATAGGTAGGCTTTGTAGTGAGGTTTTAACTAATTGCAGCTTATCAACTTGGATGAGAAGCAAGCCTTTCTAACCTGGTATTTTTTTCTAAAAATGCTCAATGATAGAATTCCATAGAGATTTAGATTTCCTTCCTTTAAAAATAGGGATACCTAAGTAGCTGAAAGAGAGATCAGTTATGTTATAGCCAAAGATATCAACAATTTTTTGTTGTCTGCTGGTTGGAGTATGAATGAAATAAATACACCTTTTAGAAAATTTGATAAGTTACTAAGAGGCCACTTGGTAGCAATCTAAAATCCTTTTTAGAGCTCTAGCTTCAACCACCAAAGCAGAGCCTAGAAGAAGGGTGTCATCTTTAAATTGACTATGAGTATTCATCAAGATCCTCAACATAATCTTGAGCCCAGTAATAACATTATCTTGTTTAGCAGCTTCAAGATCCCTACTTAATGAGTCGGCGATAAGGAGGAATAAGAAGGGAGATAATTGGTCTCCCTGTCTGATTCCCCTGTTATTTAAAAAAATCCCTTCAGGACACCATTCATAATAATGGAGAAACAAGGGGTGGAGATGCAACTGGAGATCCAATTACACCATTTATCGTAAAAACCAAATTTTTTTAGAACTTTAAGAAGAAATATCCAGCTGACCCTATCAAAATATTTTTACATATCCAACTTTAGAATCATTCCAATCATTTTAGAGTGATATGTTGAGTGGATGGATTCATGAACAATAATAAAAACCCCTTGAATTAACCTACCACTAAGGAAATCATTCTATTGAGAAGAGATCAAAGAATTCATAAAAGGATTCAGCCTCCTTGTAAGAATTTTTGCTATGACTTTATAAGCAGTACTGCAAAGGCTAATCAGATGAAAATTCTAAATCGATTTAGATCCCATAGCATTGGGGGCTAGAGAAATGAAGGTATTATTCCATTCATTTAAGATAGATTCATTGAATTGAAACTCATTGAAAGCCTCAAACAAATCTTGTTTAATAGTACCCCAGATGTTTTGGAAGAAAGTTACAGGAAAACCATCTAGGCCTAGGGACTTGTCTCCTTTCATGCTAAAAACATCTTTATGAATTTCCTCAATAGAAAATTTTTGAGTAATCTTGTCATTTATTTCATGTGAGACAATCTTGGGGATATGTTGTAACTTAATAGCCATGTCAGTTTCATTAGCAGACCCTTCTTCTTGAAGAAGGTTAGCATAGAAATTAACTAGTTCCAGAGAGATTTCATCTTCATAATTCAGAAGTGTGACATCCATCAAAATAAGTTCTTTGATTTTATATTTGCTTTTATCTTTGTAATTTGAAGCGTGAAAAAAAATTGTATTGCGGTCTCCTTGATCTAACCAAAGATCCCTAGATCTTTTTCTCTAATAAATCTCCTCCTCAACAAAGGTATTTTGATATTCACTAATAAGAGTTCATTCTTGTTGGTGATCTTAAGGATTTATTCCACCTCTTTCAATATTAGTAGCAATATCAGAGAGCTTTTTGGAGAGAAGAAGTTTTCTTTCTCTAATATCTCCAAATATTTTACCTTCCCTAATTTTTAGTTGTCTATTGACAAAGCTTAATTTCTTGACAAACTTGAACATAGAAAAACCATGGATGTAAACCGACCACCATTCCTCAATGAAAGGGGAAATATTGTGATTCTTGATCCAATCCAATTCAAATCTAAAATTCAGGTTCTAGGATTTTTGAGAAGTCACTATAATTAAGAATAAAGGATTGTGACCTAAAGAAGCTTTGGGAAGAGCCCTCAAGAAGAAATTAGGAAAATGAGTTAACCATTCCATAGAACCAAGTATTATGTCTAGCCTTATTTGAATGTTCTTATCCCCTATTCTATAAATTTTCCAAGTATAGGAAGCACCATGTAAATCAAAGTCAAATAAATCACCTAAACAGATGAAGCTGGCAAGGGAATCCATACTGTTGTAGCTAGCTAGAGTATGAACTTCTTTGTCTGATGGATAGAGGGGGTATTAAAATCCTCAGTGATGAGACATAGTAGATGTCTATTGTTGTTTTTGACCTCAAGAATCTCTTTCCAAATAAATTCTCTCTGATTCTCTAGATTGGGCATATAACCATTTATAGCAATCCAACTTGTACTAGAGACAATTTCTTGTAAGAAAATTCTCATAAAATGGGGATTTTTAATAATACATTCTCCAAAAATAACCTTCAGATTCTAAAGAATACAGAGGCCCATAGAGTTCCCAGTGGAGTCCTCAGTGACAAAGGAACCTGTAGGCCATATTTTAGGAAGGATGAGATCCTCCTCAATCTTTATTTCTTGTAACATGATGATGTTTAGGGTATGTTTTAATCGCATATCCTTTAGGAATATTTTCTTCAGGGGAACATTTATTCCCCTTATATCTCATATCATTTAGGAATATTTTCTCCAAGGGAGCATTTATTCCCCTTATATTCCATGATAGAATCTTCTTTTTATGGATTTAGGTTTACCCCCACCATCCATAGTGAGAATACCCTGTACACCTTAGGAAATATTTTGGGTTGTCTCTAACTAACATTTAACCTACTTAGATTGTCTCCCTTTTCTTTTGTTGGAACCAACATCACAATTTTTCTTATAGTTGCTCTGTGTGTTCCTGTTTGGACCACCATCCTCCATCACAAGGGGGGGAAGGGAAATGATGAGTCAACATATAAGAAAATATAAGTAGAATGGTAGGAAGATAGGGAGGAAAAAAAATCTTCATATGAGTTGAGGAAAAGGAGAGGAAGTCCAACCTCAAGTAGGGGATCGAGGAGAGAGTAGAATGAGGGTGATGAGGGGGGAGTAGAAGCCTCAACCACATGAGCTAGAGGTATTTTTCAGAGGGAGTCTCAGTAGATTGTATTTCAACCTACTCCTGAAGGACATCAAAGGGATTAGACACACTTTCTTTAGGAAAGGATTAGGGGACAAAAATATTTTTCAACTTAGGTGAATAGATAGGAGAATTCTATTTAGGGGGTGGTTTAGAAGGACAAGCTGAGGCCCTATGACCAATTCTCTTACAGATAGAACAAGCTTGAGGGACATACTAATATTCAATAGACTAAGTCCAAACCCTGAGGTTCTGAAATTAGATCAATGGATTTGGGGAGAGGGAAACTAATATCAACATTTGCACAAAATCTAGCATAAATAAGTCTGGATCTGGTTTTTGTGGCCTGATCAATACCTATGAGGGAGCCCAACGATAGAGCAATACCTTCAATGACAGAGGAGGTCTAGAACTCCATCGGAAGATCGGGAAGGCAAACCCATATTGGTGCTCATTTGTCATTGTCTCAATGTGAGGGTTAAAACTCAGAGTCCATTTCCTGAGATAGAAGCCGTGTCTTTCAAAGAACCATGGCCCACTAAGGAGAGCGTGGGTGAAGTCTTCTTTAAGAATAAATGTGAATAGGATGAATCCATTTAGAAAAAGTAGCAATCTCTAGGGAGCCACAAGGGGCCCACTTAGCGCGCGACCATTTCCGGATGTCTTCCAGAGGGGGGCAAGGCCCCATCAGTTTGCCAATCAGAGACAAGTCCTTTGAGGCAACCTCTACATCCGTGACCTAAGAAGGAATCTTCAATGTCAGCTTTCCATCCAACACCTGACAGGTTGCTATCTTGACATAGATTAAGTCACCTTGGGTGATCCAACAATAACATTCTTCCAAGGCTCATTAGGAGTATAAAGAGAAAAATCATCAGATTTTTTAGGAGGATTAGTGACCAAACAAAAAGGACCCATCATCGGGGTTCAAAGAAAGAACGAGAAAATTCAAAATTCTCTAGTGGGAAAGTTTACCATGGTAATTTTACTATTACCACGCGATTTGAGAAATCTAAGAGCTTTTACTAAGATATTTTTTAGTTAAAAAGAGGAGAATGGAGGTTGTAGGAGGATCCAAGAGACAAAGGAGGCCCACTCTAGGAGAGGTAAATCTCATTTTTGTGTATTTTTATTTATTTTTTAATTTTTTTGGATTTTGGAACTGTGGCAGGGCACGTTTGTCGAATTGCTAGAATCACCGACTATTTAGTAAAATCTTCAACAATTTAGTAAAATTTCCTACGATTCAAATGAAACACCAATGATTGTAGTGAATTACTAATGAAAATATGAATATGTAGTGTGGTTTGATTTGATGTTAGAAGTTGAAGAACATTTAACTAATTGGCATTATAATGGATTTTTTTATGTTGTGGATGCAAGCGAGGGATAAGTTGACTATACGTGGTAGGATTCCACTTATTTTAGATGATGTACGATCATCCTTATCAGGATATGATTGGGATCACTTAAAGGATATAGGGCTAGAAGTGATGTGTCATTATAGACGTATTCACAAACATCGGGGTTTATTTTTTGCTTTGTTGGAGAGATAGGACCATGTGACAAGGACTTTATGGTTTCCAAAGGGGGAGATGACTATCACTTTGGAGGATGTACATCATATTTATAGACTTCTTATTCAGGGGGGCATATATATTTGATTGATGAGACACATATTTATTATATGACGAGGAGGTTGTATGGTGATGAGGCACATGAGGTGGAGCTTTATTTGAGATGGATATTTCTTCAGGTGAATTTTCATATGGGGCACTATACAGTCCTGAGATAGAGGTTTGAGCATTCATGACCTTGATGATGACTAGTATCAGTTGTTATACCTTTTGTGACTCTGCTGGAGGTCATTTTTCATGGATGTTGATAGGGGTATTGGTAGATATCATGGATCATAGGACTATTTTTGCATGGGCCCCTATATTACTTACACAAACTTATAGGGAGTTATGGTCATGAAGGATATGGAGGAGGTTTGGTATTGATGTGGGGTTTTTGCTATAGTGTTGGGCTTGCAATCACATTTTGGTAGCTCGGTCGAGGGGTTTACCATGGGGTGGCTTGACAGTTTTGCTTGAGATGGTTTGTTTTGTATGGTGGAGGTAAAATAGGGGGAGGTAAGGCTGGTGTGGGGTCAGGAGCATTATTGACAACTTCTCATAGGATTGCAAGGTGATGATGTCAAATGGAGGTTTTCTATTGGATTTCTCATGTGGTAAGGAAAGGATGATGAGCTCATAGCCACCCTACATGAAACATAAGTACAGGGTAGACAGCCAAGTGAGTAGGAGTTGATTATATTTGGTCACTTCACAAGATAATTGGGGTTAGAGATGGTGAGGGTGGAGATAGGGCAACACTAGAGACTACCGTAGAGTGTTTAGAGGCCAAGAAGGCCACGTTATTAGCTGAGTGGATATTTTTGAAAGTAGAGAGAGATACCTTAGTTGAAGATCATGATGGATTGAGCCAATAGCTTTCCACCATACATGTAGAGCTGACACAGACTATAGTTAATAAGGACCGGTATAGACAACAGAAACAGGCCTTATGAAAGGCCCTTAGGACCATTGGTCCTTCAGTATCAGGTACTAAGCTATGAGCAGCCTAGAATCAAGCTTAGGTGAGTGACCAGATTGGTTTACCATGAGGTGTAAGCATGGAAAACTACCATTCATTATGTGAGGAACTACGATACTATGAGGATATGGTACAATGAAATCTATCATATTGTTGTGATAGGGATTGTTGTGAGTGTTAGTCGGGTGTTAAGAGATCTAGATAGATGACCTGATAGAGGTCCTAGTGATGATTAGGGGAATAGTGCCCAAGGATCCATCTGACTAATGGATGTTCAGTTTACCCAATAGTTATGATATTTTTGATGTATAGATGAGGCTTGTTTGAAGCCCTTTTTTAATTATTCATAGATGTATGAGGCATTTCAAGTATTTTGACTCATTATTGTGTGTGTGTGTGTGTGTGTGTGTGTGTGTGTGTGTGTGTGTGTGTGTGTGTGTGTGTGTGTGTGTGTGTGTGTGTTTGTGTGTTTGTGTGTGTGTGTGTGTGTGTGTGTGTGTGTGTGTGTGTGTGTGTGTGTGTGTGTGTGTGTGTGTGTGTGTGTGTGTGATGTGATGTTGTCTCATGTGTTATTGACTCATTTTGATGTTTGATGTTTATAATGTAATGGTGGCATAGATGTGATGATATTTAGATGTATAGATGTTGATTATGATGTTTGACTGGATATATTTGATTGTTTTTGTTTAGATGTGATGAGTAAGGATGCTGATTTTATATATGATATATTAATTTTGATGTTTGATATGATGTGACTTCAAACATGATTGTCCCGTATTCCAAAATGTACTTTAATCTTGGTTGGAAATAAAATCTAGATTATTTTTCTTTTAGACTAGATTTGATACATATGTGATGGTAAAATTTATAATGAAGGCATTTTGCACTTTTTGGCCTTGTAACAAAGTTAACACATAATGAATAATAAGTAATCACATGTAGGATCTTGGATACATATGGAAGTGAATTTTCATACCTTCCTAAGACATGGGAAGGGTTGACATATGTAGTTTGTTTAGGAAAGCAGGGTCTTCTTTTGATGGCTTTGTAAGCTCATTCCCCAGCTATACTCTAACGCAAATTGATCAATGTGGAAAATTTTATTTGATGGGAAAGTGTAGGGAAAAATTCATGCACATATTACTATTTTAACATGCCATTAGTATGTTATTTATATACATGGATCTTAAATAAGAAAAGTATTCACGGGTGACACCATCCCTAGTCCATCTATGTCTTTGATCACTTTTTACTATGTTTCTATTACACATCTATAAATTTTGTATCCACTTCTGGTTAGGTCATAGGGATGCATGTCTATTAGTATTTTCACATATGTTACTATTTATCTCACGACACCAGTGCCCATTTTTGACACTAGCACCTAGACGCTTGTGTCTATTATGGGCACTTTTGTCCTCTTTGTTCTTGTTACACATTTTGACATTTGTGGATCTTATTTTTTCTTTATCCCACACTCATAGTTGGCCTTTCCTATCATTAGTGTTGATATTAAAACAAGATATCCATATATATATACACAACATACACACTATTATTCTGGCTGTAAATTCTAAGGGGCCATCACATCTACATACTATCATTACCATCAAAGGGACTTCATTTTTTGGCTACATAGGAAGGGGAAGTATTGAATTCCATACCACACATTTACATCTTATCTAGAAATAGCCTGTCCTATTAGTTTCATTAGTACGAGGGAAACCTACGGACATTATTTCTCACATAAGCACATAGAACTATATGGAGTCTTGAATGAAGTGCAGTGATCGGTAGTAAGTGCACTCTTTGGGTGATCACTGGGGTTACTCAGAGTTCAAATTTTGCATATTTCATTAATATTTGGTGTGTTTGTGAGACTTTGTAAGGTTGTTAGAGTTTTTATTATAAGTATAGGTATTGCGTAACCCTGACTGCAAATTTGATGTGATAAAACAAAGATTAAAGTGACAGTCTTCAGACCCAGAAATGAAGCAGATCCTAAAGATTCACATAATCACCAATGCTCATAACCAATCACCAGTACCTAATCACCTCTACCCTCCTATGGGTACCCCTATCCATATCAATGCATAGCTCCATAACCCTTGGCAAGTTCTTGTGATATCATTTTATGTCAGATACATTATATACACAGTCCTGGATTATCTACAGATCACTCAAAAATCAGATAAGTCACTCATCTTTATTATTTAATTATAGTCTTACATTTCTTAGATAATTAGCATTAATATTTACTATATTTTTATCATATTTGTACATTGCTATTTACTTTGAAATCATATTTAATATCTTTTTTATTAAATCATTTTGGTGAACCCATCCCTCTCTGAACTCATTACCCTAAGATCCCAAAACCCTCATTGCTAAAAAGAGGTTCCCATATCCCAAGCATGATATGACATATAATTGTATACAACCATTATTTAATTATTTTTCTGCAGAAGGTGAATGTCATGACCTCATGCACCATCCCCAATATGATCACGCAATCCTTAAACAACTCCTTGAGTTCTAAAAACCATTTTTTGTTGGTTACGAAACCCTTAATTTTTACATAGTCTCCCATCAACAAAATTTTACCCAATGTTCCCCTTCATTTCCTGTCCCCATGCATGAACCACCCTCTTCCTCCTCTACTATGGAAAATGATAGTATTAATTTAGATTCTTTGTATGATGGGATTTTTTCTCGTGAAAACATAAATACTAATATTTCTACTTCAGATAATGACAATGTAAATGTGCATAATGATTTTTCTATTAGTCATCAAGATGAATATAAATCTTTATTTCCTCATCTCCCTACTTATGAAATGGTTTCAAATTATTACAATGTTAGATTTGATGCTATTACTCCTATAATTTCTTTATATGTTAATGATACTCTTGATGAAATCCTTTCTTGCGAAAATATTACTGATAGTCATTGTGACTATGCTTCTATTAATACTAATGATTATGAACTTATCTCCCCTCTTTCTTCCACTTATAAATTAATTTCTAACATTTACCATGAGGATTCCACTTCTACCTCTAATTCTCCTCTTATTTTATCTCTTGAGCCTATGTCTTTCTCATTAAGCCTACACCTAACATCCCCATCATGTTAATATGTTCCTTTCCCCCTCTCATACCTCCTTCTCCTCATCCCACATCCATTTCTCCTTCTAAACTTCCCATGACCACTCATAATGGAAATATCCAACCCCTCAGTGTTCCTCTTACTTCTCCAACCATTCCTTCACATGATATCCTATTCTCATGCATGTTGTTGGTAATTTACAATATCAAGTTCACACCCTTACCCTTGAAAGTAGAGCCTATTATGCTTCCATTAAAAATAACTCCCTTCCTATTAATTTTATTCCCAAAAGGATTCACAATTCCACTTTCCCTCCAGGTTTTTTCATGCCTACTTTCTCATGTTTTGATGACATAAACAATCCTTATGTTCATCTCAAGCATTACCATTTGGCCATTGCTTCTTATTCTAATGATGGTTATTACTAAAATCCTTTCATAATAGCCTTTTTTATCATGCTATCCAATGGTATATTCATTTTCTTAATGGATCTATTAGTACTTACTATGATATGGAGGATGCTTTTATTATACGCTTTATTTATAATAATGGCCCTAAAGTAACATATGAACACTTTCCTTCTTTACACCAAGGAAAGAAAGAACCAATTTTATATTACATTTTACACTTTAATTATTACATGTGTCAGTTATTATTTTAGTTTATTGATTTAGAAATGTAATTTATATTTTTTCATGGCTTGATTCCCTAATTAAAAGAAAATATCTTATATCATATATGTGAATCATTTACTCTTTTATGCTACAAAGTTGTTGACTTAAAAAAGGATCTAATTGTGGATAATGTCATAGAACCTTATTTTACTTCTTTTATTCCCCCTTTTCCTACTAAGTCTTCTCCTCTTCCATTAATTGTACCTCCTTCTCATTTTTCATCCACTCCTCCATGTAAGCATCCTTCTTCCGCACAACCACATCGGCATTTACCTAAGTCTTCTTCACTCCCACCTACGAACCATTACACTTTGCACATAATGCTAAGTCACATTATGCCCTATGTTCCTTACTTGATAAATAGGTAATTCATCTCACTTCTAACCAGAATCATCCACCTCATTAGTTTCATCGCCATCGTGACTACCATTTCTATAATTTCCACTGCATAAATGGCCACTGTGATAATGACTGTTATACCCTTCATGACTGCCTACAGAAATTAGAAGACAAAGGGTTCATTTCTTTCATCACTTGCTCTCATGAGTTTTGTCTCTCTCCTATTCCACGTAAGTGACCTTTTGTCACTATTCACTTATCTCCTTCACCTCCTAAGCTTCTCATCCACCCACCTCCTAAGGTTATCATCAATCTGTGTTAATCTTCCTATAGTTACATCCTCTAATCCCTCACACATTTCTACCACATCTTATTGGCTTCCTAAACAACATCCTTCCCCACTCCCTCTAACCACACCTTCTATCATTGGTTCCATTTCATCTGATATCTAATTTGGAAATTATTCTCACATTGTTGTTGTTTCTTATGCTCCCTTCATGCCTCCTAGGACTCTTCATCTCCGGTAGATAACATCCATGTTCCATCTCATTACTCGATGACACACTAGTGTTCTTAAGGTTATATTGGTCATCCAAATGTGCACCCACATCTTAGATCTGGAAGAGTTGAGTTGTTTGAGAAAATAATGGAACCGTCCCCAAGTTTTGGTACCTTATATGCTTGGGACAGATCTTTGAAAAAGGCTGGTTCCTCTACCTATCTCTAACTCTACTACTACTCCTAATGCAGAAAGATGATTTTATACTAAACATGCCAAGGGACCAAGGATAGAAGGATGTGCTGAAAGGGGAAATCCTAAGATAAGGAGGGTGATAGCACTAGGGAAAGGGTCAATCTCTCTCTATGAGGGCGCATGAGACAGAGAAGGCACTGGAGAAGAGGGTAGACAGCACATGCCATAGATCAACACGTAAACTTGGCCCTCTGGCACATGAAAGAAGGAGACAAGTATGCCATCAGGGTGCAAGTGTTCAATTGAGGAAGTCCGTGTGAAGGAGCTAAGTGTATACAAGTGTGTGGGAGCAATTTTAGGGACTTAGCCGATTTAGAAGGAAATTTTGTAGAGGTATGCACAAGGATTGTACAACAAGATAGGAATGAAAGAGGGTGCACAAAAGGAAGGTACAAGGGGGAAATGAAATAACGTAGATGAATGTAGATGAAGCGCATGAAGCAAGCAAGAGAGAAATCAAAAGGGAAGGTGATGTAAAGGGAGAAGTAGGAAGGGCATGTGAGGAAGAAATGGAGTTATGCCAAATGACCATTGGAACTACCAAAGTGCGTGCAACCTAAAATGTGAAACATCAGAATTAGAATGAGATGTAAGCTGTCCAAATAAATAGGAGAGTTATTTGGTTAACAGATTCATACATTATTGTTGAGGGAAGTGTTACTAAAATGAACCTCATTCTCACACTGGGTGAAATTTATCATCTTCCCCCCCTTCATCCTAATCACATGCACTTATGAACATTAATTTTAAATATCCTCCTTATACCATTATCAACACATCATTATTCTACTCTCTTATCTATTTTACATCACATTACCACTTTCACTTATCTACCATGTTACATCTCATACATACATTTCTATTTATTATATGATATGTTATGTATTCCTATTCACATACATTCTTTAGCTAATCCATTACTTGGTTATTCTTTCCACATCAAAACACATTTCAACAATCAACAATACATATCACATCAACCATTCCAACAATGCATATAACATCTATCAAACTAAACAATCACTACCAAGCACATCTCATAATCATCACATAGTATACAATATACATCAACATCAAATGTGACATTAACACATATGATATCAAAATACGTCCATAAATATGTATCAACCAAAATCATAAGTTTGAAAATATAATCATTGGGGAGAAATCCCCCATGCATCAATACATCATATCTCATCCTCACTATCACTCTCTACTATTGCGGGAGATTAATAACTAGAGGCTTCACCATTAACTTTACACCATTGATCTCAGCCTCTATACCTCTCTAACTAACTCTATAACACAAAAATCTTCATCGTATTCTCTACATATCAACCTTGTAGCTCCACATATCGTACAAAAAATCTAGAAGTAGGCATCCTCCTACTTCATCTCTCATTCACTTTGCCTCTACATAAACCTCATCACACTTTCTCAAAAACATTTTTCCTGTAGTTGTTATTATAGCCAGTGGCTTAAAAAATGGGCATGCTTGCATGTAATAGCATAGACCTGCTCTAGCATAATTTCTACCATGAGCACATCTAGGGAAAATTTTTGAGTCAACATGCATATGAAGGTGTCCACAATCAGCGACCAATGTGCATCACCTACAATCCCACAACAAACATTAAGTATTACACATCTTTGCATTCATATGTTATATCTATCAATAATTAACATGTAATAAACAAAAATCAAATATATTTGTGATTTTCTTGAGCCTCCACTACATCATCTAACTCGACGATAGGTGTATGGCCCTTGCCTCTTCCTATTATTGGCCCGCCGTCTACATCCACCACTACTAGAAATAGCAACACCCATCAATGTGTCACCCACCACTACCTATATGACTCTTTGCACCCCACTTCATCAACCTGTATCAGCTCTATGGCTGCATCCACCTCATCTAGACCTAGATGTACTAGTTGTGTTCTTTTTGGGTGAGGTCTTTCCCCTTCTCATCTCAGCACCCTCGTAGATCGACACTATATATGTGGCTCTAAGGGAACATCCTAGGCCATGCTAAAATACCTAGATACTCTCTCACCTTAGAATAGCTGAGTCACTCCTAGAAAATGAGCATCTAACCACATAGTGTGTCATATGCACCATGTAGTCATTTTAATACCCTTAGATTTAACAGTAAAATCCCATGCACACCGGCCTATCACCCAGCGGGTGCTGGGCACTCACCCAAGTCACACGTGGGTGTTGAACCCCTCCTTTATGTGAGTCTTATGAGAATGCATCATCTTATGACAAATATTCAAATGTGAAAGGAAGGAATAAAACATGTGTTCACTCTGAGAACCTATGATGTGTTATCACATCAATGCATCCATAGAGGATAAATAACAAACAGCATATGGAAATGGTTCGTACACAAAGGAAATACACTAAGATTATGCTCACGAACACATATGTGATTTAGAACAGTGCATTATATTCATATTAACAAGCTCAATAACCACATTACATTCCTTGAGGTCATAGCAGACCCATATAATAATGTGGAGCAAATTCATGCATCAGAACTACCCTATGTCCTTCACATTACAAAGATGAATTAAAACCCATCCCTGTAAATATACCATCACTCCTATATTTTCTCTAATCCTAACCCATATAATTCTTCATTATATTTCTATAGAGATTCACATCTCTTCCACTAGTATACAACACTAATCAATCCACACTTTCTGCTACCCATTCACCTTAATATATAGCTTTTTAACCTTCACCACCATGCCTTCTAAGGTAACAAATCAGCTGTCAAGTGTCCAAGTGGTCCTCCAATACAACATACATCCTTTGATCTGATATCTCTACTCTATGTAATGATGTTCTTTTGGAACCTTCCACCACATACATAGAATATTCCCTTTTTGATCCTACAGTTGTTAGGCTGGCACCTTATCCACTTCGCATGCTAGATGAGTCACACTTTTCTCATGTGCTTCCTAGAACACTGAATATGGCTAAGTCCCAAAACCTATCTTACCTTGTGCACATGTCATGTGTTCAACAATACCCTGCTATAACCCTTCCATGTGTTCCTTCAACCCACGCGCGCCCTTCTTCAAATAGGTCCTGCGCACCCACGTGCCTTCTTATACTTAGCCAAATTCTAGGGCCCAACATCATCCCAGACTGTGTTTGTTCTTGGTCCTTGGAAACACTCTTTAATATAATAAAGAATGGCAAGATCTTAAAATGGTTGGAAAGAAATAATAAAGGAATGAGGAATTGAGAGAAATAATGAAAGAATGGGGAACTTTTTTATCATTGGAGGAGGAGAGGGAAACCCTTTCCTATTTCTATCTCTAACTTCTCCCAAGCATTAACCTCATTCTGTGCTTGCTGAAAGAGGTCACCCACTAGGTTTTTCACTTCATCAAAACTCATCTCCTCCCCTTTAGCACTAATGGTGTCAACAATACTCTCTAATTACTTTCCCAAGTCCTCAAACACATCCATCATGTGGGTGATCTCTGGATATAATTCCTTTAGTCATCTTTTGATTGAGCCTCCCAGGGTCTCGATTGCTTCTAACTTCTTTTCCACCTTGGCCATGATCTTATCTCTTTCTACTCTATTCCCCTTAATTTTCTCTTGGAACTCCTTGAGTTATATTTCATGGGTGGTAACCAAGATTATTACCAATCTATCCCTATCAGTGCATTTGTCATACGCAACTTTAGCGACTTTCCCAGTGGCCTTTATATCTGTAAGAAGTTTAGTGTATCGAGCCACAATCTCAACAACCATCATTTTTTCCTCTTTCTCTTGGCATGCATGCACCTCTTATACAGACTCTAAAGCAAGTGGTCACCTCTCCATCATGATTATGTGAGTTATATCCTCTTGAAATTGCAAGGCATATTCATACTTCTGCTCGGGTGGTGTTAGGCTGGGGTGGTTCAAGACAATGGCATCCATAATCATTTCCACCTTCTTAGAGACTTCATACACCTTTTCTTTTTCTTCTTTTAACTCATGCCTCAACTGAGAGATGATCAGCTCCTCTTGCTTTAGGTCCTTTCTCTTTACCATGAGCTTCTTATTTTTCTTCTCCAATTCCTCCTCCAGGAATCTCACTCTATCATTTCTCCCAAATAATCCATAATCAACCTCAACTAAAACCTTGTTGAGTGCATTGTAGACCTGTTCATTTGATAGTTGTTGAGCATTCACCAAGGGATTTACTCCTTTTGATTTCTTATACCTTTGTTAGTGCTCTCTATCTTACCTCAAATTCGGGTTCATCCACGTTGGACTTGAATTCCCAAGATAGCATCTTTCTTGTCCATGGGTATGTGCCTTCTTCATCAAATGATGAAATGGCGAGCATTTTTTTTGTTGGTATGGTGCTTTAGAAGCAAGTGTGTAGTACCTTGCTATATCATTAATGTATCACATTCCCTACTCTTGTGCTACCACTACATATTTCCCAACTATTCGCATATATTTTGGGAAGCTTGCTACCAATTTGGGATCCCTATCCATGTTTCCATACTCCTTCCCAATGTTTTCTTCTTCCATCTCCTTCATAATTTCATATGCGCTTCGCTTCGACTCCTATTCCACTAACTCCTTCATGATGACTTCCACTTTTCTCTCCACAAATTTCTCTACTTACTCCTTGGTGAGGCTTGGGGTTTTTTGGTTTTTGGTGCTTACTTATTTTCTCACCCCCTTGCCTTGATCCTCTACTTTTTCCTTGTCATTCTTCTCCTCATCTTGCTTGTTATACTTCCCTTCACTTTCCTCCTCCTCTAATTCATGTACATCATACATTGGATGGCCTTCACCTCTTTTAGGCTCATCATCATCCTTATCACCAATGTAGGCACCTAACCTTTTTGTTTCCTCTAAGTCTTTCTCTTATGTCACCTTATCCTTCTTCCTTACTAGGTATTCCAGTACAATAGATTCCTCCTTTTCTTTTTCTTCACTTGGTGACATCTTCCTTGGTGATTTCTCATGTGTGAGGGGATCTTCCTACTCTGTCACTTCTTCTTCTTGGGTATTTTCCTTCATAGGGGAATTTTTCCTATGTGCTTAAGTGTTAGGCTTAGCACTTGCTTTCGGTGTGCCCATAGATTGTGTTGTCTACACACTTGGTGCCTTCTTCTCCTACCCCTCTTCTCTTTCTCTCTTCTTAAATGTGGCCTTCTTCTGACCAATGGGGTCTTATAAAATGGATACATCACTCTCCAGATAGGCTCCTTTCTCAAATTTTGGCTTTATGTCAAGGTATATCCTTGGTGAATCCCTTCCAACGATTGGCAGTGTTATTGGATTCATCATTTAAACTTCGCGAGAGACATACTTCTCCACATATGCACGCTTTTTAGGTTACACAAGATTTTTGCATAGCTCGCAGTGTTCTTGATCCACCTCACTAAGGTTGAACCTTAGTCTTTTGGCTTCTTTGAACCGGTTGACTCTAGCTTGGAAGTATTGCGTTGTGAAGGAGAAGGGTAGCTTATACCATGGACCCTTAGTCCCATTTGTTAAAGTAAATCTACCAATGGAGAAATTTTGGTACACTGCAAACTCTTCTTCTCCATCCATAAGTGTAGGAAACTACTCTGGGATCCTCCACTCTACCCTTAATGCATCACGTATTCATTTGTACCACTTCTCCAGGCGCACCTTATGAGGGGCAGTCATGGTTTCAAAAGTGTATTTTTCAAACCTTTTTGTGGGAAAGGGATCCTCATCTGGATACTCCCAAACAAATTTTTCTAGCCAATTGAGCACTCCAATCTTTGAAAAGATGATAGTGAGGATGATGTTTCTAAATAATATCTTCTCTCCTTCCTGTGTGCTACTTATGATCTCATGTGCAATGAAATTTGTCAAGTTATATATGGTTCCCTCTAATATATTTTTGCCTAAATTTAGTCATGCCTTGTTCACTTGTGTCCATCATTCTTGATCATTAAGCTTGGTAACCAAGTGTGCATTAATCCTCATAACAAGGTCTGGAGTCTCTATGATGTCAAAATATCATGAACCCTTCTTGTAGTCATACACTGCTACTATCACCTTGATTGCCTCCTTGTCACTTAGATCATCATCTATACTTTCTCCTTCGTAAATAAGGTATGTGAACTTGTATATCAACTACAGTATTATGTGCATCTTACACCCTATAAAATATAAGTTATCCTCATGCATGTGCGGCATCAACAATTGATAAAGGTGCTCAAGCTTGCCAAAATAAGGCAACTTATACAGTTGTAATAACCCTGCCTTCTCCAATTTGAATTTCACCTTGTCATCATATATAGGAATCCCATCTGGTGTCCTTTTTTTAGCTAGACAGACCAATTCTAATGTCATTTCCTTCACAGTTGTGCTTGTGTAATTGTTATAATCACTCACAGTCATTTGTCTTAAATGCGACACCCACTCCTTTCCTAGTAATAATTCATCTGGGTATTGCATTTTTACGTACCATTCTTCATTGGAGCTTGCAATGGCAGCGGTTTTTTTTCCCTTGCCCTTGCCCTTTTTTTTCTTTAGTGAAATGGTTACCTTCGTATGTTCCATGATTTCTTTTGAGATAAACTAATAACTCCTTACCCTGCTCTGCTACTCTACTTAACTCCAAAGCTCAACTCTTGGAAGAAATCCTTCTCTCTTTGTGTCCTAGCTATTAAAACCTAACTAGGAAAACCTTCCACCATACAGTGCACTTTAAACAACCCTCTCTCACACCCATGTACTCCTTCCTCCTTGTTTACAAATCCACTCTAGTCACACACTTAGATTTCTAGGATTCTTCTTCCTTCACACAAATCTCTCTGGATACCCTAGTTTGCATAGCGCTTCAAATTTCTAATGGAAAGGTAAAATAATGACTTTCCTGGCCTTATATTTATAGTTTTTACTTCCCTCCAGCAATAAATGCTATATCACCTACCAATGTAATTTAACATTAAATGTGGATTTTGCCACTAGGCTGACTTTAAACACCCTTACCGACACACCCAATCCTGTGTGAAAAATCCTTTACAACCTTCTGGCATGTAAAAATCTAATCTGACCAAAGACTATTATGCATGCATCTAACATGCCTAAGGCACTTCTTCTTTACTTTACCTAATTTTTTCCCTCACCTACCTCATGTTGTTCCTGTGTTCTTTATCCTTTGTACGTGGTCTTTTTTACATCCTTCTTGACACCATAATTCATTATCCATCATTTCCCCATGCACTTTATCAACCTTATGTGCTTCCTTCAACTAGGCCACTCAACTTGTATTATAGGCCTATACTTTGATTTTCATTACTCCACCCCACACTAAAACAAATGTGCAGCCCTCTATGCATACACAACCTAGGAAAAATAATGTGGTTACCAGCACACAAGGCACAAAACAAAACAAAAAGAAAGGAACAAGCAACGAGAAATGGAAACACAAGAAAGGAAAATCATAAAGGGAAATTATAAGCTAACTGGAAACACTACCTTATTTACAAACACCAAGGAGACTTATTTATAGTAGTGCTTCAAACTACTTCTATTGAAATGACCTGGTAATCTCATCCCTTCCAGCACTTGTAACTAGAAAGCACCTGAATCAAGAATGTACGAGATTATGTAAGGTCCCAAGTAATGGACTTTCAACTTCCCAAGATGACACAGATACTTGTAATCATAAAACAACACCATCTGTCTAACCTCAAGTTGTTTGTTCTAGATATGATGATCATGTCATGCCTTTTTCCTTGTTTTTTCTATCTTCTGACTCCATCTAGCAAGTGATCGACTTTCGTCTAACTACATCAACTTATCAATTCTCTCTTCCGTCACTTTTTCATCATCCAACCCTCTTGCACGTGCTATATGCAGTGATGGTAAAATGAATTCAACTGGAAAAATAGCCTCTATGTCAAACATTAATTGAAACGGTGTGGCCTTATTTAACCTCTTATAGGTTGTCCTATATGCCCATAAAATGGTTGATACCTTCTCATCCCAATCTTGTCTTTCGATGTCACAAATATTATTTAAAGTGTGGCTTAGTATTTTGTTAAATGCCTCAGCAGTTCCATTTACTTGAGGCTCATAAGGGGTAGTCTTGTGGTTGGCCACCATAAATTCTACTAACAGAATCCTGACCATTTCCTTGAGAAAATTCATACCCCTATCACTAGTTAAGCTTAAAGGACAACCATACCTGTTTATTATGTTCTCCCATAAAAATCTAGTAGCTATTTTTGTGGTGCAATCCTTCGTATGTGTTGCCTCTGCCCAACGTGTTAAGTAATCAATGCAAGTAATGATATACCGCAAACCATTCCTTCGTGTGGCTAGAAAAATTAGCCCTACAAAGTTGATTTCCCATTTTTCAAATGGTTCAACCCTGATTATTGGTCGTAATGGCATTTCATCCCTCTTCCTAGGTTTTCCAAGATGGTGGTAGTGGTCACAGACCTTGCAAAACTTAATACAATCCTAGTAGATGGTTTCACACCAAAGCCTTGCTAGTAAAATATTTCGAGTAGTAGCATTTCTTGTATAGTGTCCCCTATAATCCCATGTGCTTCCTCTATAATTTCCATGCACTCATGTTCCAATATGCATCGGTGCAGAACCTCATCACGTCTTAACTTATACAGGTCTCCCTTAATCAACATGTAGGGTGCGGTGCATATTGCTAACTACTTTCTCTCCAGATCCTTCATCCCTTCTGGTACCACACCTATTTTCAAGAAAAATGTGATATCTTCCAAGTCTAAGGGTTTGCACCTCAACCTAAATAGTTACACATCTATCATGGTATCCTCAATGCTTTTTGCATGTCCTCCCCTATGTTAATCCATGATAAGTGGTCTGGTCCTGAATTGATTTTCCCTAGTTTTACCACTGTGAACTCAAACTCTTAGAATAATAGGACCCAACGGCATATGCACCCTTGTAAAATAGGCTTGTTGACTAAGTACTTCAATGCCATATGGTCCATGTAGAATATAAATAGTTTTTCCAACAGGTATTGCCTGAACTTGTGTAGCACGTAGATCATAGACAATGCTTCACACTCATTAGTTGTGTAATTATGTTCTACTAGTGTCAAATTTCTACTTGTAAAACATAAGGAATGATCAAAAAATCCCTCACCAGGTTGTGTTAGTACTACTCCCATAGTTTTCCCTGAGGTATCAACATGCACATGGAAAGGATTATCCCAAGAAGGAAAATGTAGAATGGGCTTCGTGACAATCCTATCCTTCAAAGTGTCAAACACCTTTTGTTGCACCTCTCCCCAATGAAATACACTCTTCTGTTTCAGAAATTCCTCCAAGAGTGTGGTGATCTTGGAATACCCTTTGATGAATTTCTTGTAGTACCCCGTATTCCCAAGGAATCTACGCACTACGCTTTGACTAGTAGGCTCCCTTTATTTCACAATAACTGTAAATTTGGCAGGATCCACTAGTAAGCCTTCCTTACATATAATATGTCCTAACAGGGTTCCAAATGGAGTAGCAAAGACACATTTCTTAATGTTGAGGGATATCCTTAATTTCTGACATCTCTCAAACATCAACCTTAAATTGTCACAATGGTATTTCACAAACCCATACACAGTCCATTCATCTAGGTAAACTTGAAGAAATTTGTGGATGAAGTCTTGAAATGCTTGTACCATGATGCATGAGAACACAGTAGGTGCATTCTTCAATCCAAAAGGCATAACCATGTAGGAAAATCTTCCCCATTCAATTTCGAAAGTTATCTTTTTATAGTATTCCTTTTCAATCCTAACTTGGTGATACCCTGAGAACCCATATGTGAAAGAGTAGATCTCGCGCCCGGCTACTCCCTCCAAAATTTCTTCAGTAAAGGGGGTCAGAAAAGGATCAATCACACATACTTCATTCAAATCCTTGTAGTCAACATAGATCCTTATCCTCTCATCCTTCTTGATACTGATGACCATTGGGCTTATCCATTATGATTCTTCCATTGCCTCAATGATTCTAGATGTTATCATCTTTTTTATTTCCTCCTTGACCCGTACGCGTAAAGTAAGATTCATCTTATAAGGCCTCTTCTGAATCAAGAACACACCTTCCTTCAACTTTATTTTCATCTCCCCCAAGGAATGGTGGATGCCTTTGAGTTCATACTACCTGCGAGGGAATAAATCCTGGAACTCGCGTAACTGGACAATGACCTTTGAAACTTATTTTTCCGACTAGTAGTCCCCAATGATAGCTTCCTTATGTTTTTTCTTTGTCCCAATGTTAACCTTTTGTGTTTTCAAGGGCTCGTGGTAGACACATGCTTTCTCATCAGTTCTATCTATGACTTTGTGTGTACCTTCAGAATGGTTAACATCTAAAGTTTCCATTTCCTCACCGTCTACTACATAGACCATTTTTCCTTTTTCCTTTTCCATGCACATGTGCTCAAGCTATACTTCCTCTTATTCTTCTTCATTGAGGTGCATCTCTAAATAAGGGTCACCCAATAATTCTAGTAGTGTATCTTCTGCCATAACACTAGCTCCCATTGTAAGGTGATTGATTACTTGCAACGCCTTATCCACTGATGGCTTGGTACTCCTATAATTGAAAGCTTGAATGAGAATAGTTGCAAACTCTTGTGAATTACTTGTTTGAAAACGCATCTCCGAATGAATATACCATGCACTTGTACAACCTTGTAAGGTGGAATATAACTTATGCACCCATAACAAAGGTGGTAACGCTTATGCACTTCCCATACAGACCTTCTCACATGCTTGGATATGAAATGAGGTAGTCTCTTTACCATGATAATCTTATATGAAAGTTGCCGCGTAGCTCCTAGAGAACCTTACAGAGAATTTGATTATTACTTCACACCATTCTAGGAGGCTCTCCCGATGTGTAGACCACTAATGCGTTGTAGTTTCGAGAAGGTTATAATTGAGCATCCCCCTTCTCTCATCATCATTCATCCATTGAGCCTCCATTTCTCGCAAGAAAATTTCAAGGTATGCTCCTCCAGAGTAACTTGGAAAATTCTTCCCTCCTAGCCACTTGACTAAGTGTGCCTTTTTTATCCTTGTTACAGATCCTTTCAACTTTCATCTAATCAACTCATAAGTCCCATGTACCCAATTGCCACATGCCATACTAGTGGTATCACTCAAGGACTGAGCATCTTCAAGCTAGATGACTCCCTCTGTGGGATGAATTATCTCAGGATATCTGATGGAGCATATATAGATTATGTCAAGGAATTTCTCTCCTAAGGGCTCAATATAGGGCATTTCCTTTCCATCTGTTAAAGGGATAATCACCCTTTCTTCCTTATTCTCAAATATTATATAACCCTTGTTAAACTGCAGGTCAGCATTGTTCTTGTAACACCATAGGCACCCAAGTAATGTTGGAAATTTGTCTGCCTCGGTGAACGCCAAGAATTCAAAGTCTCCATTAAACTTGGCCCCCTGAATGGTGATAACTCCATCCTTCAAGACATCAATGGGCATTGCCTTAGTCTTGTTTTCCATATACAACACATTCAAAGATGTCTGTAATGCAGGCCTTCCCATTTGATGTCAGGAATCCAAGGTAAGAGCATTGACCTTTGCTCTCGTGTCGATGAGGATATTACTCTGAAGCCATCCATCAACAATTGCATTCAAAGCAATCTCCTTATCATATTCAAGGTTGTGATGAGGAATTTTTACATGTAAAACTTTCCTTTCATGCTCTACTCCAGCATGCGGTACCTTCTCCCTCAGCCAATTTCCTAGCAAGGGAATATATTCTTTTTCCTTAACATCCTACATACTTCATTGACCTCATCCAAGTCATCCTTAGGAGGCTTGACATTCTTTCTTTTCTCTGACTACTATGATTACTCCTTTAGACATTGGATTTCCCCTTACAAACTCCAAATCACGTCCATAGTCTCTTGATATACCTCCTTCTGATGACTATAACTTGGATACTTCCCATGTACCACTTCCTCTCTTGAAACTAGTTTCATTTTTCTTGGCATCTCCCTAGCGTGCACGGCCTCTACTCACATCGTCACCAGTACAAGTTCTATCCCTAACTCATGCGTCACTCTTGGCATCCATTGTGAATTAGATTTCTTGATGTTCACCATCTCAGTGCCTTTGTCTTTCTACTACTACTAGTTTCTATGCTCATAAATATCTGGACACTCTTCATACTTATGTTTCTTCCTACACCACAAGCATTATAACAGATTAGGACACTCACATTTGTAATGCTTTGTAGATCCACAGTTATAACAAGTTCCTTGTGGGAATTCACTTCATCCTCCATCATGGTTACTGTGACCATGAAATCCTATGCAAAAACCTCTTCCACAAGATCCTCCATCTGTGCACCCTTCATAGCAATGATCATCATCCTTAGAACTACTTTCAAGAATAGTCTGGCACACACAAATATCAATAGCATCATGGATCTAATCAATCATCCTACAATCCTTGCTATCATGGGTTGTAGAGGTACACATCTTACAATAGTAAGAAACATTCTTATGGATTGTGCATTGTAGTAGAGGAAACTTACTTGCATCATGATCCCCATGGCAAATTTCATAGTCTACCACCATAGCGCTTACCGAATTCTGAGGAAAATTATCCTTTGCATGCCCTTCCACTTCACAATATATACACCAAATCCCACTATGAACCTCATACATTGAGTTTGTAGATAGCTTCTCCAACTTCTTGGCCATTACGGTAACTTGATCCTCTAGAAAAGGACTAATGCTAGTATCAATGCTCCCAACAACCTCAGCACATAGGGAAGCTTCCAATGCCTTGCATGGGTCTATGAAATTCTTGTGTGATAGAGCCCTTCTAAATAATGTTATCAATCCTCCAAAAAACCATTGAGCATGCTAACATGGGTGAATGTCATATGATATCTTTGATAAGAGATATTTGAACCACGCATCATACTCCCATAAACTTTTTGCCATTCCTTGTTGGATCTCCTTCAGGGTGTTGATGCTCTTTTTGTCAAACTCAGGGATATGGAATTCTTTTAGGAAGGTGTTATTTAATGTAGTTAAGTCTACCACCTTTTGATGAGGGTCATACTTTCAATACCAACTATGCACATGTCCTTGCAATGTTGTTACAAACTAAATTGCCTTCCACTCTAGGGTAGTGATCCCTTTCACCCGCCATAGTAATTCACACTTGTGCACATGCTCTGCAGCATCTTCAATACCTTTGTAGTCTAGTAATTGCAATGAAATCTCAAAAAATACTTGTGGAGGTGGATGAGGCCCTTGTCCTCCTGATCCAAAGCCTTGGTTCCCTCCATTGTTTCATCCTCCACCAGGTCTCATTCCTCCTGACCCACCAGATCCTCTAGATCCACTGTCCTCTAGCCCCTATACCACCAGATCCACCCCCTGCAACTAGAAAATGGCCTAAAGTGGTCATGGCTAGTGTTCCCAACATCCCACTGAACTGTGTGTTGATGGTTTGTGATATTTTCCCACCACCAGTTGTGTGTCTCGCGCCTCTCCCAGATGTGATACCCATACCTTTCGTATTTGTACCTTGTCTAAAAATCCCTCCAAATACCAGAATCGTTTGTACATCCATGGATGTTCCAAATGAGAAATTATATCTCCTGGGCACAGATTGGTTACTCCCACTGATGTTATCTTTACTTCTCCCTTGATCTGGAAAACCAAGCCCCAAGGGTTGGTCACCATGTGGGTTCAGATGCGCATTGATGGCTCTCCTTTCTCCATGTGACGAAATCTCAACAAAATCTCAAGGGGATTCTCTCCCACACTTTCCAAGATGGGGTAGCATAGACATCTCAGGTTCCACATCCTCTGCGTGAACCTCAACTCCTTCCTATAATGTCTGACTCCATAGATCCATCACACTTGTAACCTCATGTTTTCTAGTCATCTCCCTTTCACGAGCTTCGTTATACTTGAGTCATCTCTCCTCCCTTTTCTTTTCAGTCATAATTTTTTTCATCTTCCTCCACCCTAGCTTCCTCTCCCAGTGCTTAGAGAAGCTTAGCCGGCCATGGGAAATTCCTCTAAACTTAGGGTTATGATCAAGATCTTCATAAACAAAGGAATAGCATAGTAAAATGATCCTCTGGGCTCCCTCAGAAACTTGATCTCAGTAAATTTTGGGAAAGAATACTTATAAATGGCATATTCTAGAGTATAATTAGTCAACACTCCTTTCCACCAATGATCAACAGCACGCGTCCAAGTCATATCTTCATCCTGCAGCCTCTGATAATCATCTTGGGTCGATACAGATGATCTATAGTACTAGCTCGATCTGGATGCATATGTTGAAATTCATTCATATAGTTCTACTGGGAAATAGTAGAATAATGTCTCATGGTACAGGTTCTCTTCTACCCATCTATACACATTGAACTTAGGTCCAATGTTGAATCTTTGAGAAAACTCATCCTTCGTGCTCTTGAAACATTTTTCAATACTTTCCAAGGTCAGACGTTTTGTCATTACGCATCACAGGTACCAAGATGCATGCCATTTCTTACAACAACTTCATAAAGAGGTCTCAACAATAGAACCAAGATGTAGTCATTTTTATACTCTTATATTTAATAGTAAATCCCATGCGCACCGACCTATCACCCAGTGGGCACTGAGAACTCACCCAAGGCATGCACGGGTGCCGAGCCCCTCCTTTATGTGAGTCTCATGAGAATGTATCATCTTATGATAGATATTCAAATGTGAAATAAAGGAAGAAAACATGCGTTCACTCTGAGAACCTATGATGATTTATCACATCAATGCATCCATAGAAGAGAAATAACAAACATCATATAGAAATGGATCATACACTAAGATTATGCTCATGAACACATATGTGATTTAGAACAATGTCTTATATTCATATTAACAAGCTCAATAACCACATTACATTCCTGGAGGTCATATTAGACCCATATAATAATGCAGAGAAAAGTCATGCATCAAAAATACCCTATGTTCTTCACATTACAAAGATGGATATGGACCCATCCCTCTAAATATACCATCACTCCTATATTTTCTCTAATCCCAGCCTAAAGAATTCTCCATTATATTTTTGTAGATCTTTGCCTCTCTTCCACCACTCTACCACACTAATCAATCCACACTTTGTGCTACCCACACACCTCCAAATATAGCTTTTCTACCTTCACTGCCATGCCTTCTGAGGTAACAGATTGGCTACCAAGTGTCCAAGTGGTCCTCCAATGGAGCATTCCTCATTTGATCTGATCTCTCCGCTCTATGCAATGATGTTCTTCTGGAACCTTCCATCGCAAGCATGTAATATTCCATTTTTAATCCTAGAGTAATTAGGCTGGCACCTTATCCACTCTGCAGCTAGAACAGATCACACTTTTCTTGTGTGTTGTCTAGAATGCTAAATATGGCTAAGTCCCAAAACTTGTCTTGCCTTGCACACGCATCATGTGTTCTACAACACCCTACTAGAACCCTTCCCTGTGCACCTTCAACCCACACACCCATCTTTAAATAGGTCACGCATGCCCACATACCTTCTTTAACTTAGCCAAATTATAGGGCCCAACACACCACAACTCCACACCATCCTCCATAGTCTCTATATAGCCTTTAAATAACATCCCTGGACTCCATTTGATCTAGCATCAACCTATATGTGGTTGTGTCCATCCTCCTACTATTAGTTCCCACCCACCTCACAATGAATATCTCAAGTCAAGTTCAATCATCTCGAGGCTCACTTAGTGGCCTCAATATCATAGTATACTCATACGCCCACACATGAAACAACGTATTAGCTCCTAATATACCTTTGATATCCTCCTACATAAATCAATACAAGTCCCTATATAAATGGGCCAATACACACCGTGCCCAAGCATATCTAGTACCCTGATCCTCTTTCCTCTGACAAATATCATGCATCCTGTACAAAATCCCAATTCCACCACCCTCCACTAACAATTATGAAGTTATTATCATTGTAATAAATTTATACAATTGTGGAACCCCATATCTCAATATCACATCTAGGCTAACATGTATCTCATCCTGTAACCATGTCCTTGTAAATTACTATCATGCCACCCTCATCTAGCTATGAGCATCTAGTACAGCCATGATTTGTACTCTCTCTCCCACTATAGGTAATCGTAGTACCCTATATACATCCTCTAAGGTCATTTTCATCTCACCCATCGGCAACTAGAATGTATAAGGAAATGTGCACCATCGCTCACACAATGTTGTCAACATTGTAATATTATAGGGTATCTCCCCCAATCTAACAATGCATCGTAAGCCAACACAGTCCAATATATCCCACTAAGCATCTGATAACCCCAAAGTAAACAATGTACTCAAATGGCCTGAAACTCTCTAGAGTGTATATCCCTCTGCACAACACAAAAAGCAACAAAAATTTTATGTTAGCACACAATACATACTAAAAAAATACTCCACATATCATAAAATTAATGAGAAATTACACATTTAACAAAACAATCCAAAACGCTGCCTTGGGACGTTGACGCTCAGGAGCATGTCACTAACATCTAGAAGTAGGACACTAGTGCCAGGAATTGGGTGCTAGTGTCCTTAAGGATAGAAACTTCTTGTCCACTTCCATCTTGGTTAGAAATTCCCAAAAATACACAAACACAAATTTTCCTAAAATTGATACAATGAACATATTTAACAAACATTTTCTGAAAATAATCATACATACCAGCTCCTCAGTCATCTCAAATCTAATCAAACTCATTTCTCTAACTTACTAGATCCTCGTAGCTCAAAGATCAAATATAAAAAACTCTCGGTATAAATAAAATTACTATTCACCTTTCTTCTATTACTATATATAATAATTCTAATCTACAACAAAATATAGTTATTATTTGCCAATATTATTGAAATTAATACATATTACACAGTTTCACTCATATCTTGAGCATCGTAACTCAGTTTTTCTCATCGTTTACACCATATGAATCATAATATCCTCTAAAACCATACCATACACATTTTAGCATCTCATGTTCAAAATTAACACGTGTACTTATCACTTTATACCCATAATTTGACAATACTACAACTACTCCTATACTCTTTCTCATTTACTAGTACAACATCTTATACATCTTACTTTCGGCTCAGTGTTCATTTCTCTACCCTCCCCCTTTTCACAGAAAAAGGGGGCATGTAATCGGGATCATCTTATAATCCCTCTTAGGATACAATACAATCAATCGACACTCCTAACACATTACTATCACACTTTTCTCTAATCTCATTCGAAAAAAGGAACAATCATTCTATAAGACAGTCAATACTTTCTACTATATCAAGTCTAATCCCCTACATGACCTAATATGGGGGAAAAGAAAAAACCTCTCTATGAGTAATTTACTAAGTACATATCACTTTAAGAAAACCTTCAATCACTCAAATCAAATCAATCAATCAGTACAACAAGCACATTTACTATCTCTCCCAGATGACCTAACTTGGAAATCATATTACATTACTATCACTTCTAGATGACCTAACTTTGAATCCATCTTAAACTATTCAATAAAAACACCCACTACTTTAGCAGTAGTGGTAATGAGACATCATTTCCTTTCCTATACTCTTCCTATATGGGTTCTTCAATTGAAAAAAACAATTTTTCAATCGGAACTAAATTTGGTCTCTATCCGTCTATTGTGGTTGGAAATTTTGAGGATGTAATCATGGATGGAAAGTAAAACTAGACCTCTCTCCCCAAAACTCTTCCTCTGGTGGTAGGATGCCTAAATCCTCCCATTTTCAGTAAAATCAGGTAGGGAATTGATCACTCCCTACCCATCTCTATCGCATTTGAAAAAAAAAACCAATATCTCTAATGACGTCACAAATATTTCTCTAAGTGATCCTTACAACATTATGTTATCTCCACTTATGCTACATGGGTAAAAATTTTGACCCGTAGTTATCCATGCTACAAGTTTCTATATTCTACATGCACTTTACAATACAGATTCTCCAAACTTTATACAGGTATGTTCCTTACTTCTTTTACACTACTTAAATTTCAGTCAAATAGCATAAAGGGGGGGAAATGTAGACATAAAATCATTCATATATTACTATTTTACTATGTCATCAGTATGTTCTTTATATACATGAATATTAAGTAAGAAAATTAATCACTGGTGACATCATCCATAGTCCATCTATGTATTTGATTACTTTTTAATATGTTTCTCTTCCATATTTGTCATTTATGTATCCTCTTCTGCTTGGGTCACAGGGATACCTGTCTATCAGTATTTTCACATTTTTCATTATTTATCTCAGGACACCAGTGCCCACTCTTGGCACTAGCTCCCAATAATTTGTTTCCATTTTGGGCACTTTTATCCTCTTTGTTATTTTTACACATTTTGACATTTTTGGTTGGACTTTTATCTTATTTTGTCTTTATCTCGCACTCATAGTCAAAATTTTGTGTCATTAGTGTCAAAATTCAAACAAGAGATCCATATATATACAAAAAATACACACTATTATTTTGGATTGAAATTCTAAGGGGCAATCACATCTACATACTATCACTACCATCAAAGGGGCTACATTTTTGGGCTGCATACATTGCATAGGAAGGGGAAGTACTAAATTCTATACCACACATTTACATTTATCTAGCAATATCCCACCATCTTGGTGTCATTGGTGTGAGGGAAACCTTAGGACACTATTTCAAACACAAGCATAGAGAACTACAAGGAGTATGGAATGTAGTGCAGCACTCGGAAGTAAGTTTACTCTTCAAGTGACCGTCGAGGTCAGTGCTACTTCACATTTTGTATATTTTATTTATATTTGATGTGTTTACGAGATTTTACAAGTAGATAGGGTTTACCTTACAATTACAGGTATTGTCGCAACCCTAAAAAAAAATTGAAGTGACAAAATAGAGATTAACGTGACAGTCTTCAAACCCAAAAATGAAGCAGATCCCAAAGATTTACATAGTTATTGGCACCCATAACCAATCACCAGTGCCTATGTGCATCTACCATCCTATGGGTGCCCCTATCCATATCAATCTAGAGCTTTGGAACCCTTAGCGATCTCCTATGACATCATTTGCTATCAGATCCAGTATATACACATTCTTGGATCATCTACAGATCACACTAAAATCAGCTAAGTCACTCATCTTTCTTATTTACTTGTATTTTTACATTACTTAAACACTTAGCATTCATATTTATTGTATTTTTATCATAATTTTACAGTGTTAGTTACTTTGAAATCAGATTTAATATTTATTTTTATTAAATCTAAAATTTCATCGATGCAGGAAGCTTTTCTAGGATGTTTTTGATATTTTAACTTTTTTAAGGTTGATCGATGCAAGTGTAGAATCCCAAAATTGGGTCGTAACCCTCCAAAACCCCTTCGATTAATTAATTCAACACTATTCCGCCACCGTGCCCATTTTCACACATTTTAATTAACTTAACTACCAAAATTAAGTTAATTACCTACCTCACCTAAGCCTCCTCACCTCTCCACCTCACCCTAGACCCATTCCAACTCCATTTTTAACTTTAGACTAAGTCCCCACTTATCCTAACTAATTAGAATTTATTCTAACCCTGATATTAATGTGATCTTATCCCTCTAACCATTTTCCAACTCCATTTACCACCATTCTTCACTTTTGACTCGAAACCAAAATCAAGATCATGCCACATTTGGGAGCAATTAGGCTAATTTTAGCAAAATTGACCATTTCTCCATAATTGACGTCGTTTATCCCTTGGTTGGTGTCAGTTCCCTAACCGTCATCTGTTACCTTAAATAAAATTTTTGATCTCTTTAAATGGATTCTTCAATTCATTGATTCATTCAAGCTTTGGCATTCTAACTCTCGAGCATTCAAGCTACCAGACAGTTAACTAGAGCACATCAAGTCTTCACCAATAGTCAATCTCTTCCTCCACAACCTTAGATCACCTATAGTAGAGCACACAAGCTCCATTATCGCGGTACTTGACATAACCCTGTTTCATCTCCGAACACTCATCAACCACCACCATCTTGTGATCTTTAGTTTCTTAGATAAATAACTCACTCTTATTGGTTAGCTCTGGTTTTTTATCTCAAGTCTTTTATTCATTTCTATTATCCAACTCTCCTCTATCTTGAATATCACCCTTCACCCATCTACCATCTATTCTACCAACCTAAACCATTTTTCCCATCCTAGCACCTCTATAACCCTTGCTGAGTCCCTCAACTCTCTGTACAATCACAGAGAGATCCAAAACATTTATTTTTAATATTGTGACTATATTTCCCCTACCAACACCATTCACCCAACCGGCGTCAGTAATTTTCTAGTACCGGCATCAGTTTCCCAGCTAATACCAGTCTCTATGACTGGTAATTCTGCCTATAATAGCTAGCTTATAACATTCACCAAACAACCCAAAATGTAACCAAACTTCACCCAGACATCTCCTAACACCTCAATGAATTTTCCCAACCAAAACCATACCTTGCCTAATGCTATATTATTTTTTACTTCAATATTTTACTTAATCTAGCGTACTGATAGCATTTTGAGACACCTAAATCAAAGTGTTCGAAATAAGACCTCTATTTCTCACATTTATTTTCATTAATTTGATAAAATTAGTGGATTGATAGCCATCTAGGAAGTGTCACACTTCCCAGAACTAGAAATCACTAGGTAGTTCACTGCTATATACTATTTAACTCTCTCTTGTGGTCTTGTTGTGCTTCTACAGGTAGTTCCCCCCAGCTAAAAGGAAGTTGTCACATTTAATCTGATCAAATTCAACAACGTGCGCAACCTTCTTTCGACTATTCAGAGGTATTCCTCCTACACCTATTACCTTTATCTATTTTATCACATATTTTGAGGTGAAAATTTTTGGCATGACCGGTGGGACCCCTTTTTGTGGGTTCTTTCCATTTCTTCATATAGGGAATTGTGTTTTTCTTTCTTTTCTGAAAAATTCACATTAAATTTCTCTCGTGTAAATCTTCTCTTATTTTATTTTCTATAGGAAATTTTTTATTTGGTGTTTAAAAAGAATTCCTCTTCCTTTCTCTAGCACCTGCATTTTAGTGAAAAAAACATTCTCTTTTCCTATTCCCCATTTGCTTCATCAAATTTCATTATCAATTTGGGTTTTTTTTTAAATTTGCATTTCATCCTTGTGATTGTTGCATTAGATCACCTAAATTTATTTGCAATCTATATATTGGAGGTCATGACCAGTTGATGATTAGTAGGAATTAAGTGTAGTTCAAACTTTTTACACACACACACCTATCCAAATCACTTTAACAATTTAATCATTTCTTAAACATCTTCCTTCCCGATAATGTTTGCAAAAATTTATTAACCTGATTGACGGTGGATCTAGCTGGTGTTCTAGATAGTCATCATATCAAAGTTGGACCTTATGTACTGTGAAGTATATATTGGGGAAACTTTTACCAAAACACACCTGAAACCAGCCATAAAATGCTTATAGGACACCCTCGTTGACCAAACACTCTACTCTATTCATAGTCTGTTTTAAATGGCATAAGCCACATAAAATTAAAATATGAAGCATAGGATTGACGTTTTTTGTTATCTTTTGACTATTAAATTATGTTTTGAGGAGTGAGATCATTTCTTCTTATTTTTCTTTTCCTTCATGCCCCAGCATCATAACTGGTGTATTTTGGTTCATTATGGGTGTGTTAGGACTCATAATTTCCATAGTCAGTTTCTGGGTTGATGTTTTATTTGGACTGAATCACTTTAAAATTAAAATTTTCATCATCTTCTTAGATTTCACAGTAACTGGCATCATTCCAATGACCAGCATCAATTACCTCTTTATATCGGCATCGGTTCACTAACCGGCATTGGTTCCTTGTTGTTTTGATTATTTTTCCCAAAATAGTGTTCAATTCATATCCATTCATTTTTTGTGACTTGTTTCTGTCATTTTAAACATTTCTGAGTCTCTGTTATAGTCAGTTGAGTTCAAGTTTATCCATTTTACAATCGTCATCTCCATATCTCTAAATTTTTCATGTAATCTCAGTAACCGGCATCGGTCTAGAAATTGGCATTAATTACCCTATCGTACTAGCATTGGTTACCCTACTAATGTTAGTCTCTTTGTTTTTATTTTTCTGTCAAAATAGTGACCAATTTTCATTTTCTAGATTTCTTCTATCTTCTTTTTCTATGTTTCTACACCATCTGCAGAGCTCAAACCACCTGTCATACCACTATTCACATGATTTTGACTCACAGACAAGTCAACACCCTAGTCTTTCATGCTATCCATCAACCACTAGAACCTAGTCCTTCACCACATTCTATTTCTTCACCCATGGACCCCACTTCTTCTATTGTTATATCTATAGGTGACGAGGAGTTAGAAAAACCCCTTGATCACAATCTGACAACCTTGCAATATTATCTTGCTCATTCCTCCATCCACAACTCATCAAGACATCCCTTATATATGATTCTTATCTCAATTCCTCCTGCCTTTGCCCCCACTTCCATATCGGCCACCACTAGAGTAGTGTTACATACTTCCACCTTACCACCTATCATTTCTCTGGATCACCCCCACATCTTCGATATGTCACACCTATAGAATCTATCACACCTTTGACATCTACCTCATCATCATCTATGAATATTAGTGTAGGGATTCCCACATCATCAGTCGCTATTACCTCACAACCTCCTGTTACATCGACCCCTTTTCAGAGTTTGGTCATGTCTTTACCTGCTACTCTTCCACATATCCCTATAAGGTTCTCTACATAGGTCCTACCCATATATGCCTTGTCTCATCCACCACCTTTCACTTACATTTCCCATTCAGGGTATATGTAATCATCATTTTGTATTGCTTATATCCCCCCTTCTCAGTTTTCTTACTCGAGACCACCACACACTGGAGGGGTGTCCATGCCTTATTCATATTATTTAACTCATTATACTACATGGGGTTCTCCTTCATCTAATCCTATAACTGATCTCATAAAAATGATGATGGATAAGATGCAAACCTTGGAAGCATGTGTCTCTAGATCACATAATTCTCTGACTTACGATGATATTTCTAATGAGCCTATTCATCCATTCATACCCATTCATTCTTATCCCCCACATTGGGAGATGCCAAAGTTTAATCAATTTAATAGCAAGGAGAATCTACAAAAATATTTGCAATCTTTTAAACACGTATGTTATCTAATTTCCCATGATGATGCCTTGTTTCTTCAAACTTTCCCAATGTCCTTGATAGGAGCTACCTTAGATTGGTATAGTGCTTTACCTAGGCACTCTATCTTTTCATTCAATAAATTATTCCAAGCCCTTCTCAATCATTTCTCCATCAATATCACTAATAATGTCACCATGATTGATTTGTATTTTAAATGTCAATACGAAGATGAATCTATCACATATTTTTTCATACGTTGGTGGAGCCTTACCAATCAGCTCACCTTTCAACTTCCTCAAACCAAGCTGATAGATTTATTCACTAGGGATTGTGCCAGGAAAATCTCTCCAACTCTCCAAGTTCAAACCTTTTGAACATTTGACAAGGCATTCACCATGGCTTGGAAGTTAGAAATTTGTACTATCAAAGAGAAGAAATTACAATTGTGTAACAAGAGCGCTCCATTCAAATCAAACTCTTCTTATTCTTCCAAAGCATAAACCAATCATTCAAAACCCAAAGGATCCGCCAATGAGGTGGTCTTAAAATTTGGTCCATCTCATCTATCCAACCAACCAAAATCATCTTCTATTATTTATCCTTTTCATAAGTTTCAATACAGGCATAAATAGTGACAATATACTCCCATAGGAGAACATTACTCCTCAGTTTTGGAAAAACTTATAAACGTGGGAATTGTAACTCTTCCACCCATCAAACCACATATTGGTTTTGACCCTTCCCATCCTATGCCTACATGGTACAAGGAGAATAATTACTGTGATTATCACCGTGTCATAAGTCATAATGACAGTAATAACAAATCATTTTAAAATATCATCCAAGAACTGCTAGATAATTGAGATCCTGTCTTGGATAGCCCCAATGCATTGGCTAACCAAAACCTCCACATATTTAAGCATTCATTTCCAAATCACACTCCATTATCCAACCAAGCCGGTGAAACCTCAACCAATGATACCAATGTTTGAGACATGTATGTTTTTTTTTATACCCTACTAACCCCTTCTACTCAATTTCCTCTCATCCCATCAGTTGATGGAATCCTTGCATGATTTCTTCCACCCACGGAGGAGTCCACATCATCCTATCCTCTACCCATAGAAGGTTTTACCTTATCTATCATTTCATCTACTGAATATCCCACTTCATCTATCCCTTCATCTATGGAGGCATCTACCCCACTCATCTCTCTACCTATCAAGAAACCTACATCACTCACTCTTCTACCCATGGAAGATCCCATCTTACCCTTTGCTTCACCAATCAAAGAGTCTACACCATCCACCTTGCCCCCTCATCTGCCCATAGAAGATCCACTTTTAGCATCTCTTCCTGTTAGCAACAGCTCCCCAATATATTTTAAAGACCCTGTTGATTTTCTACCGTATCTTCTACCCACAGAATTTGAAGCCAACCATTTCCCTATCTCACAGATGTCGGATTTTTTTATAGGGATTACTACCAAATCATCATCATAACCCTCCACTTCTACACCATTCTCTTGTTTGTCTGATTGCTTGGATTATGTTGACTATTCCACTCTTTGGGAATGCCTTCAACTTCCCGTATCGACTCAAATGTAAATGTTGTCCGCAGACACTTCAACAATTTATCCTAAAGTGTTTAAAACAACTAAATTTTTTCGTACCTGAGCTAGTTATAGTATCCTCTTCTACATCATCCTCACCTACACCCAAACCTTTACCATTACCCCAATAACCACCTACACCAAAACTTCTTCCTAGAACAATACCTACACCTACACCGAAACTTATCACTACATTGGGGGTTGTGCTGACAGGGAGTCTAGTCCATCCTCCAATGAAGATTAATTTAGCCACCTCTTACCAAAATATCACCAGGCCTATCCCCTCACCTAAGAGGAAGACCCAACCTCTTAGGCCTTGTAGCCCAATTTCTCCTACTCCTCCTCTTTAACCTTCATCATTTCCATCCATCTTAGGCCCCCATCCATTAACCTTGGTCAAGAAGCCTCCTACCCAAGGTAAAAATAAAAAAAAGCAATCTATATCCTTATCGCAACCTCCCATTCCACCCAATCCTTTTACATTACCTACGCCTTCTCCACTACCTGTGCCTTTACTTCCCTTCAACCTACACTTTTTTTATTTCCTCCTACTACTATCTTCACCGCATCTCCACTCTCACCTTGGTACACCCATCCACTTCCCTCTTCTACATTCCCTTTTACTTCACATAGTATCCCAACACCTTTACCCAAGAAGTTGCAATCCAAGCCCAAAACTACACTACCTACCAAAAAGGTAGTTAAACCAACTTCACCTCCAATAGTTCCTCTTCCATAAAAGCCACCCTGGTGCACTTCTTAGCTCAACTTATCTCACCACAATTTCATCATTCTCTTGACACACTCACTCCACCCAGTCCATTATCTCAAACCTCCATTACTTGACTCAAACATTTTTTATAAAACTTCTTTTCTTGTTAGTTCTCTTACTCCAGGACTATGTCTCTACCTCTCAACTCTTATCTCACTCAAATTCTATCACCGTGCATGTATATCTTCTCCATTAGCTTGATTTCCCCCTCTTGTTCTCATCATCAAATTCTCATCAGTCCTTTTTACTCAAATTTGTTCTTGTCATGCTTCTTAAGTCATGCATCACATATGAATTATCATTCTTAACTAAAATTGATTAGATATGCATTGACCTCTAATATATTTTTCCTCAAGCTTGAAATGCAACCTCATCAACTTGTCAAGTCAATACTGTCATGTTCTCCTTTAGGAAAAAATTGGGTTTCATAAGCTCCTTCATGCATATACTTCACTTGCACCTTACTTGTTACTTTGTCTTATCTCCACCATGCTTAGGTCTATTAGGTAAAACCCCTAAACATTGGATCTACTTTCTAAGATCACTCCAATAGTTTGAGGACATCTAGGTAGGCCTTAACATCACTATAGGTTCCTTTTCATTTAGGGATACTTTTCTCTAGGCTATTCATAGCCCTCTTTAACCCAATTCAAGAGCTAAGAAGAAAATAAGGACTTTTATGTCATGAACCAATGGTGTCTACTCTCAATATCATCCCAATACTTTCATTACACTCCATTTCCCCTTCATATATTGTCCCTATAGCTTATATTGTCTTATTAACCTCCTTTAAGTGACTTAAGATAGTCACATACCATGCACAGTTAATTATTGACTCTCAAATGGTTATGATTTCTTCTTAGACTCATCCCAAAGAATCCTCCAATTCCTTCTCGAGGATATTAGGCTTCATTGTAATCATTTTTTCTGTTAATATATTCAAATTTGGAGGGTGTTTAATTCATGGTAAGGTAGAAATAATTTGAAATTTATGGCTCATTTCACCAACTCATCCAAAAGATCAAGGATTCCTTAGCACGAGCCCGAGAACATGTAAAATACCATAAAAACCATATGACACATTTTCAAAATGTATAAAAATTATATTTTTGATGTTTGGCACCTATAGATGATCCTTTTGTAAACAATCAAGATAAATTCTTCATATAAACACCATTGAGTTTTTTGAGACCATTGTTCCACTGTAATGCTATGCACAGTTAGCTATAAGTATGTAAAACACAAGAATGAAGGCTTATAAAACATAGATCATGTATTATTACAATATAAACTATGACATTATATAAATCTCAATTCATTAAAGACTCAGAGGACACCAAATCAATATTACTTTTAAGAAGGGAAGTCTTACAACATCATTTCCATATCACCCTAGCTAAAATTCAAATATTCATTCTTCCCTATCTAACTCCACTTCTCTATCTCAACATCATCTATTCTAAAAGACACAATTTCCTATCCTCTTCATGATGAATTCGAGCTCATTTCTTTTATATAGCTAAACATAGTTTTTGAAGACCTTATCTAGGCATAATCCCTATTTTTTAGTACTACTCTTAACCATACAACACAAATGAAGGAGTTTTTTGGTCAAACATGACCTTTAAGGGTCATACACAATATTTTTTTAGAATTTTCCACTCCTCCTTCATAGGTCATGAAGATATGACATCTCATGCACTCTTAATCAACCTCTCATGCCTAGTCAACTTGATAACTTACCACTTCTATAAGGATTTTTACCTTTATTACAATAATGCACATAAAAATATGAATTTGAACAATGACATGGTTGATTAGAGAAGACTTTAACAACTCTTAGTCTATACCTAATTCCTTTCATAGGCTTATTCAGACTTCATTTATGCTCTAATGCTCCATGGTGATGCTCCTGCATCAAGATATCCACCTTGAAAGATTTCATGAGCTCATGCTCATGGGTATTCATACTTTTCTTACTCTTTGACCTATACCTGGGTCCTATATCATCCTTTTCCATGCTATTCTTTGTGTATTCTCATTGTATTATTTGTATCTCATCTTCTTAATCATTTGTTTCTTCTTGTACTTGCCTCTTCTTATTTTCTTCTCATTCACTAGATTCGATATTGTCACTTCATCTTGATTCATGTCTTCAATATCATTTTGTCCTCTTGATTTCAAGATCCCCCTCATGAAATCATCAACTCCATCCATCTTATCAATTTTTATACCTACATGCACAACACTAGAAACAAGCTTAGACAAAAAAAAAATTTGGAAGCCATGAAGCTTTTTCATGTTACTACTCCTATGCGTCTCTTTTTGTTTTTTCATTGAATAATTTCAATTAGGTCATATTATCCCTATTTTTTCTTTCATTTTCTTCCTTTCTAGGCTCTTCAATGAGATTTTCATTACAATTGTGTCATGTGCTTCTTCTTTCACAATTTGTCCTTCTTGAAACTCATTTTCTCCCTTCTATTCAGTAAATTCTCCCATCTCATCTAGTTTAGGACAATCATTGAGTCCTTTATCATGCAAAGCATACTCTAATGCATTCACCTCATCTTTTAGTTCATCCATGTTTTCATTAAAAAAATTATTTTCCTCTTGTTCAAAATATAACATCCCCTAATAAAGATTTATATCATCCATACTATCATCAAAATAAATAAAAAATTGATTTAAAATTTTCACTTTTTACCTCCATTCTCATCCACTTGTGGTTGCTCTTCATCATTCTTCCATTCTTTCACCTCTTCTTCACTCATGGGTTGACTTGCATACAAGGATTCTATCACCTTTAGCTCTTCCTGCAAAAAGAACTCATCCATATCTTCTTGGCATTCATAAAATTTAGGTCCAGCATGTAGATACTATTGTACTTCTTTCAAGAAGTTTTCATTTTCTCACTTTGAACTCCATAAGAGCATTCACCTACTTCCTCATTAGTCCATACTATCTTATCTTTACAAAATTCAATCATACATTCATCATTATCACTAACCATGTTTGAAATATTATCAATTGCTGAATCAAATGCAGTTTGTTTACCTTTATCTGTTGTCTCATTTACCTCTCTTGGAATGACCTCAACCTTCTTCTTCAAGCAACTCCTTGGAAAACTAACTGGTTCCTTAGTCTTCTTACCTTCACATGTTTGTTTGGGTGTTTTCTTCTCAATCCACTTGGGAACTATGTATCCATACTCTTTTGCAAGGTCTTATATTCTCCTTAATATTTCTTCCCTATTTCTAATTGCATATCTTCATCTTTAATGCTTTCAAATGCATTATTTATTGCCTTTTTGTTATGAACTCTCTGCTTTATTTCTTATCCATAATGAATTATTTTGCTAGGGTATCTTGTATACCTGAAAAATCAAATTATAATATAGCATTAGCATTCAAAAATGTCCTTTGCATGGACTATTCATCATCCTTCTTCTCTTATCTTTTTGGTTCTTCCTCATATTCACTAGACCACTCATTCTCTCCATCCAAGAAGTCTTCATACTCATGCTCAGTCTCATCTCTACAATAATATTCACATGCTTCATTCATGAAGATTAGCTCTTCCTGTTTATCCATCATCTCATCTTGTATGTTTTCAACCTCTTCATATTCTCTACCAACTAACTTTTCCCCTACTATTTCTATCTCTTTCTCAAGGAGTTCAACATGTCTCCTTATTTCAACTATCTCTCTTTTTTTCTTATTTTATTTTCTCTTCTTTTCTCCTACCCCTCTTACCTCTCTCATTATCTGTACCAAAACCATCACTTGTCTCCATGGTATAGCTTTCATGGTCTCTCTTTATCTCATCCAAGTCTCTGTCACCTTGGAATACAACCTTCTTTTTCTATCTTATCCAAGCTTCTTCTTAGATATCTAGCTACTTCTTTCTTCTCTCTTTCTCACAACCTTTCAATGTGCAAGCTATAGTGGCCCTATGCTAATCTTCTTTGGCTTACTCTTATCTTTGCTAGTTGTAGTTATCTTGGCTTAAGTTCACTTATTCTTCCTGATTGACTACTTGAGTCTCTCTTCTCCTTCACCTGAGTCTGAAATCACACCTCATTCAACTTGTTAGTGCCATTTTTGAGCTTGCATTATGTGCCCTAATTTTTTCATATCTGATTTTGCTCAAAAACATTTTATTTCTCAAATTGGTGATCTACATTTTCTCCCCTCTGGTTTAATGTTTCAAAATTTCCCATAAACTTGTTGTTCTACCCTGGTTTAAGAGAGAAATCCATGTATGCTCTTATTTGTGCCCTAGGTTTTTCCATTTTTTGGGCTGTGTCATTTTCCCTTTGCCAAATCATGCATAAAATTAAATTGATCTAATCTAAATTGTATGCAATTAATTTCCCAATCCTAAGGTTGAAAATAATGACAAATCATGCTTCAGTTGGTTTAAAAACAAGAAATCAACCATCCTTGTTGGAAATTTTGAAATCTAGGGCATCCGTTAAATTTTTCACGATTTGACGGTCATACGGGTGTCGTTTTCCCTTCAAATTTATCATCGCAAGGTAATGGCAATGTGGCGGGTTCCTATTGGCCGAGGGATGTCGGGAAATATTTATAACTTACCATTTTTTGAAATTTTGGCAAAAGGGAAAATTTTTATCTGCGGCTCCGCCTTCTACAATGAGGTGCCTACGTGGCACATTTTGATTAGCTAGGGGATCAGTGGGTGGCAGGCTTTCCTTAGGAATTTTTGGTTTCATTTTGTAAAATTTTCAAAATCAATGTTTGGCTCGAAGGCCTGTAGTGAATAGGGAGATGACACGTGGCACGAAGGGCATGCAAATGGCAAGGGGACTTGGAGAATTTTGTTGTTTTATGGCTCAAAGTGTTTAGGTGGAAATTTGGCCCAAAACTCCGCGGCCAATCACATGTGGACACGTGTCTAGGAAAGGTCAGGATGGGGCAATGGATTGTGTGATGACTTTGAAGTTTTTAACTTCAAATGGTAAAAGTGAAAAATTGGGCCAAAGTTCTGGAACCAATCAAAAGAGGACACATGTCCAAAATTTGCAAAAATGAAGGGGCTGAAGGAAAACTTGATGATTTTTTACTCTGTTTTCTAAAAGTGGAAAATGGATTATAGCCCCACCCCAATCAAGTGGAGACACCTGTCCAAAAATTCAAAAGTCAAATGCCTTGTGTGAATTTTTTATCAAAATGAAGAAGCGGAGGTTTGGACTTTAGGGTGAACTTTGGCACTTTTGCATTTTTGGCAAAATAGGTTAAAAAGTATAAAAGGGAAACTTATCCCCGTAGTAAATCAGAGATCACCACGTGGCCATTCTAAGAAGTCGCAAGAAGGGCACGGGCCCACGGTAAGTTTTAAATTTTGCAAGAAGGTCTGAAGGCAGAATAGGAGGCTTGGCCCCGCAGCAAATCAGAGGCTGCCACGTGCCAGGGAAGAGATCGGGTTTCCGAGCCCATGGAGGTTTTATGGAAAATTTTCCTTTTTTCAAAAAGTGGAAAATTTGATAAATTCAATGTACAGTTGTCAATGTGGCCCACATATGGACACATGGCGGGTCCAGGGGAGAAGCGGGGAAATTTTGCAAAATTTTCCAAAAATTTAAAAGAGGTCGCGAATGCATTTTTTAAAGGCATGGGCCCGATCCAGTCATGTTTTGACATGTGTCTTGCCTGATCCAAAGTTTAAAAAGGTAATATTGAGCATATTTTTAAATGGCATTTTCCACGTGGAGGGCTGATATTAAAAAGTGGACAAGATCAATGGTTACTATGCATCAATCTATTTTGGCCACCATGGGAGCTCCAAGAAGTGTGGAATCATGATTTCTTCATCAATTTTCATCAAACCTTATATGATTCTGTGTCTCCTTGGCCTTCTAAGAACAATGGAATCATTTTCATGACATAATTCTATGATGTATGGTGTTTTTTATGTAATTTTGGCTCAGGCCTGAGAAAAAACATGAAATGTCAACAATCAAAAAATTGCAGAGGTAAAATTGAAAAGGGAAAAAGGTAAAAAATGATGAATGAAAGATTCTTGCATGCCTGAATGATAAAAATGTTCCTCTGGGGTGGATAATGACCCAAATTTGTGTAATGATTTAACTTTTTCTGCATACCTGGCAACCTGTGAGTTATTTTTCTGTTTGGTGTCACTTTCATTAAATCATGAGGTTTTCTGTAACAAGTTTGATCCCATAGCATATTATTTTCTTGGGAAGGAAGATTCTAAGGTGGCATGAAGTATATTATGCATTTTGGAGAATTTGAAAAGGGTTGAGAGTTGAAAATCACGTGTAAATTTTGAGAAAAAGCTCATTTTCTGTGAAAAAATCTTCCAAAGAACCAGGTTAATGTCTCATGTGTTGGAAAATTCATGTATGTGTGTTGGTTACAAGTGTATAGCCACCACACAGCTCTAAGATTGTTCATGTAACTCTCCCTTTCTGTTGAATCTAACAAGTTTTGAATTAAATATGTGTTTTCCTTTGGGCAATATGATGTATGTTATCAATTTTAAATGTTTGCAAATAAATTTTATTATTCTTATTACAATCTTGCATTGAAAATATTTAAAAGTCACATAGGATCTCCATTTCTAGTTGATATTTCAGTGGCATTTTTAATCTCATACTTAGAAGATCCTTCATCTGATAAGGAGATAAAACAAATTTAAGATCACTTTACCTTCCTTGACTACAGAGATTTCTTGTAAGCCTTTGGGGGTACCTTAGGCATGGTTTGATCATGGATTTTTGTGTTTAATTGAGTCTTTACTTCAAGATTTTGTGGTGAGTTTCTCAAATATTGTGTGAAGATTGTAACTTGGGCTTCCATTTTTGCCTCTCCTGGTTGAAAGAACATCCTGATTAGTTTAGGCATTTCATCTGATAGTTGTTCAAGTATTGTACATATTGTCAAAGATCTGATCCATCCCAGTTTTTCTTGTCAAACTCCCACCAAAAATCATCCAACAACAAATATCCTATCAAGTACTACCCCTTATTTACATTTGTATACCCACAGAAGATCAAGATCCATTTGTAAAAGTATACATAACATATTAGGAATGTCTCTAGTAACCTTTGCCTTGTTTTGAGAACATATCCATGTTTTGAGAAGTGAAAACTTGTGAGAGTTCAGATCTGGGGTGTTGATCATGTTTTCATCAAGGTCTCCATCATAGAATTTCAAGAAAAGAGAAGGACATCTTCATCTCCTTCACCATTACAAGGTTACAAAATAGGTCCTCTTACCTTGGTTGTAAGGCACAACCTAAAATAGCTAGGACAAGATCAATTCCTATTGGAGTGCTATCCATTTTTCCACAAACTTGAGTGTTAGCTAAACCATATCCCTAGCTACCAATGACATACAACATGGTCTACTTTTTCTTTAACCCCCATGACACATCTATGGTGCTACTCAAACTGAAAAGGAGAACAAATTTGAATACCAACACAACCATTAACATAATAACCTATAACCTCAAAACAAAGTAAACATCTTACTAACTCATTTCAACATCCATATTAGTAATCAAGAATCAAAAGTGGTATCTTCTATACTCTGATACTAAAAATGGTGCACTTCTTAGCTTAGCTTCTCTCACCACATTTACATCATGCTCTTAACATACTCACTCTACCCAGTCAATTATCTCAAAACTCCATTACTTAACTCAAACATTATGTATATAGCTTTTTTTTGCTAGTTCTCTTACTCCAGGACTATGTCTCTGCCTCTCAACTCTTGTCTCACTCAAATTAAAATATTCATTCTTCCCTATCCAACTCCACTTCTCTATCTCAACCTCCTCTATTCTAAAACACACAATTTCCTATCCTCTTCATGATGGATTCGAGCTCATTACTTGTATATAGCTAAATATAGCTCTTGAAGACCTTATCTAGGCCTAATCCCTATTTTTGAGTCCTAATCTTAACCATACAACACAAATGAAGGATTTTTTTGGTCAAACATGACCTTTAAGGGTCATACACAATATGTTTTTATAATTTTCCACTCCTTTGTAGATCATGAAGATATGACAACTCATGCACTCTTAATCAACCTCTCATGCCTAGTGAACTTGACAACTTACCACTACTACAAGTATTTTTACCTTTATTACAACAATGCACATACAAATATGAATTTGAACAATGACATGGTTGATGAAAGAATACTTTGACAAATCCTAATCTATACCTAGTGCCTTTCATAGGCTTATTCAGACTTCATTTTTGCTCTAATGCTCCATGGTGATGCTCCTGCATTAGGATAACCACCTTGAAAGCTTTCATGAGCTCCTGCTCATGGGTATTCATTCTTTTCTTACTCTTTAACATTTATATGGGTCCCATATCATCCTTTTCCATGCTATTCTTTGTGTCTTCTCATTTTATTCTATGTATCTCATCTTCTTACTCCTTTATTTCTTCTTGTACTTGCCTCTTCTTGTCTACTTCTCATTCAGCAGACTCCATATTGTTGCTTCATCTTGATTCATGTCTTAAATATCAGATTTTTATCTTGCTGTCAAGATCCCCCTCATGAAATCATCAACTCCATCCATCTTATTAGTAGTTATACCTGCATGCACAACACTAGAAACAAGCTTAGACACAAAACTTGGAAGCCATGAAGCTTCTTCATGTTACTGCTCCTCTTCTCTTTTTGTTTTTTATCAACCAATATAAATTTGGTCTTCTTATACTTGTTTTTATTTTCTTTCATTCCTTTCTAGGTTCTTTAATGAGATTTTCATTCCAATATTGCATTACAACTCTTGCATGTGCTTCTTATTTCACAATTCTTCCTTCTTAAAACTCATTTTCTCCCTTCTATTTAGTTGATTTTTCCTTCTCATATGGTTTATGACATTCATTGAGTCCTTTACTATGCAAATCATACTCTAATGCATTCACCTCAGCTTGTATTTGGTCCATGTTTTCATAAAAAAACTTATTTTCCACTTGTTCAAAATATAACATCTCCTGAGTAAGGTTTACATCATCCATACTATCATCAAAATAAATAAAAAATCTGATTTAAAATTTTCACTTTTTACCTCTTCATTCTCATCCACTTGTGGTTGTTCTTCATCGTTATTCCATGCTTTCACCTCTTCTTCACTCATGGGCTGACTTGCATACAAGGCTTCTATCACCTTAAGCTCTTCTTGTAACAAGAACTCATCCATATCTTCTTGACATTCATCAAATTTAGGTCCAACATGTAGTTATTATTGTACTTATTTCAAGAAGTTTTCATTTTCCTTCATTTTCTCACTTTGACCTCCATAAGAGCATTCACCTACTTCCTCATTAGTCCATACTATCTTATCTTTAGAAAATTAAAGCATACATTCATCCTTGCCACTAACCATGCTTGAAATATCATCAACTGATGAATCAAACTTAGTTTGTTTACCTTTATCTCTTGTCTCATTTACCTCCCTTGGAATGGCCTCAACCTTCTTATTCCAGCAACTCCTTGGAACACTAACTAGCTCCTTAGTCTTCTTACCTTCACATGCTTTTTTAGGTGTTGTCTTCTTAAGCCACTTGGGCATTATGTATCCATACTCTTTTGCAAGGTCTTATATGCTCATTCCTTTCTCTTCCATCCCTGTTGCATACAACATATATTCATGTTTGAATGCTTTCAAATTAATTCTTTGTTTCCTTTTTAATATGAAGTATCTGCTTGACTTCTTGTCTATAATGAATTCTTTGTGTAGTCTTCCATGTATACCTACAAAATCATATTGCAATATAGCATTATCATTCAAAAATGTACTTTACATGGAATGTTCATCATCCTTCTTCTCTTCTCTTTGTGGTGGTTCCTCATATTCACTAGACCACATATTCTCTCCATCCATGAAGTCTTCATACTCATTCTTTGTCTCATCTCTACAATAATCTTTGCATGTTTCACTCATGAAGCTTATCTCTTCCTATGTATCCATCATCTCATCCTGTATTTTTTCAACATCTTCATATGCTCTACCAACTAACTTTTCCCCTACTATTGTTATCTCTTTATCAAGGAGTTCAACATGTCTCCTTATTTCAGTTATCTCTCTTTCTTTCTTCTTTTCTTTTCTCTTATTTTCTCCTGCCACTCTTACCTCTCTCATTGCCTACACAAAAACCATCACATGTCTCCATGGTATAGCTTTCATGGTCTCTCTTTCTCTCATCCAAGTCTCTATCACCTTTTATTGTAGCCTTCTTTCTCTCTCTTATCCAATATTATTCTTAGATATTTGGAAACCTCTTTCTTCTCTCTTTCTCACAACCTTTAACTATGCAAGCTATAGTGGCCCTATGCCAATATTATTTGGCTTACTCTTCTCTTTACTAGATGTAGTTCTCTTGGATTTTGTTCACTTCTTCTTCTTTCTTGACAACTTGAGTTTCTCTTCTCCTTCACGTGAGTTGGAAATCACACCTCATTCAACCATTAGCACAATAACATACAACCTCAAAACAAAGTAAACATCCTACAAACTCATTTCAACATCCATATTAGTAATCAAATATCAAAAGTGGTATCTTCTCTACTCTGATACCAAAAATGGTGCACTTATTAGCTCAGCTTCTCTCACCACATTTGCATCATGCTCTTGACACACTCACTCCACCCAGTCCATTATCTCAAACCTCCATTACTTAACTCAAACATTCTATTTATAGCTTTTTTACTTGTTAGTTCTCTTACTCTAGGACTTTGTCTCTATCTCACTCAACTTCTATCACCATGCATGTATATCTTCTCTCAACTCTTGTCTTTGAGTCTCATCATTAGGACCTCATCGAGGTCCTATAATATATTGAGGTTCCACCTAATGACCCTACACTTTTTTTTTCCATCATTACCCTACATCATGTGGATTCCCTCACTACTCTAACTCCATCTTCTTCTCCCACTACATTTCATCAAGTCTTTACTATTAGTTTCTCTGACAAAGAGATTTTCCCTCTCTAGTTAGATGATATTTACCCCGTGATATTCATTTCCACCTACATTAATAATACACATGTTCAATGTGTTATGATTGATGGAGGTGCCAGTATCAATATCATTTCTTCCCATGCATACAAACAAATATGCATCCCTACCAATTACATGCATAACAACCCAGTTACGGTGCATTAATTTAATGATGCCATCACTTCCACCCTTAGCACCATCATCCTTCACATTTTAATGGGTCCCCGTACCATTCCTGAATTATTCTATGTCCTAAAGCAGGAATTCCAAAACAACATGCTACTTGGCCGACCCTAGATTTGCGCCATGGGTTGTGTACCTTCAAACTTACACCACTATTTAAAATTTGAACATGAAGGGCATAAGTATACCATTCTGGCATATCCTTTACCATTCAAAACATGTAATATGCTATATTGACATAATGATGTCCTTATACCAATTAAGGCATCTACCACCACTACCGCTTCTTCTTCAGCCGCTATCCCATCTACCATCACTACCACTTCTTCATATGCCACTGCCTTATCCACCAATTTTTTTGCTAAACCTTCCAAAACCAACCTTCTCTATTCCCAATATTGTCACAACTTCCATAGCTAGCCCATCATCCAACCCATCTACTTCACAAACACTTGATGCTTCCCCTTCTCAAGCTTCTGGTGATTCTTCCATTCCCACTGACCAAATACCAACTTCTGATCCTTTGGTAGGTGATTTTCAACACCTGACCTTAGGGGAGTATTTTCTCTACAACATTAACACCTTCCTTACTCCTCAAGAGTATCGAAGCCTCCATCAACACCCACATTACAACCATCATGTATGTGAGGTATTTCCATATGGTCTGCCCCACCTTCACACTAACTTGACATATGGGGGACTTGACACTTCTTCATATACTCCAAAACCACCCACTCAAACTCATCCATTCTCATATGATTTCCAATATCTTACCAATCATTACTTCACCCACACTTTTCTTTGTCAATATTCTTGGAAAGGCTTTGGCTTTGGTTTGTACAAATAGAGTCACCACACAGTCATACCTTGCACCAATAGAAAACACAAAAACCACAACAATTTTTTATTTTTTGAGGAACCTTATTCTAAGAAGGCCCATGTCGACCTCATAGAGGAAGGTACAGCTTTTCCACCTCATTAACCTACCACACCACCTTCCCCCATGGAATCCATGGATCCAAAATCCAGTCCTCCTAACATTTTTTTAACACCATTTATTTTGGGCCTCTGAGCTATCAATGTGATGGCGAGGCTCCTTCTTCCCTTCCCTTCCTGTATCCTGATATGATTGATGACAACACACCTTCTATCAATGTCGTTTAATGTCGAGATGATGATTCCATTCTCACCTGTCTAGGTGTGGAGGATTCTTACATTCACTTGCTATTACCTTATGAGACACAAACCATGCTTAATGAATTGACCATCAAGATCAACATTCACACTCAGGATGACCCACGAATTATAAAGATAGGTCAATCTTTAGATTCTACTGAACAAGAATACTTCACCTCTTTCCTCTGAGAACACAATAATGATTTTTCTTGGTCTTATGCTGATATGCCTAGTATTGACTGAAATATCTTGGTCCACAATATTGTAACTATTCATGATGATAAACCTGTGAAACATAAGCTATAAAAAATTTCATCCTCACATTGCCCTTCTTGTGAAAGAATAACTCCAGTGCCTCCTTTCTATTTCTTTTATTCTACCTATTAACTATCCCTAGTGGATTTTTAACATCATTCTTGTCACCAAAGTTACAGGGGGACTCTGCATCTGCACAGATTTCCATGACCTTAACCTTTCTTTCCCCAAGGACAATTTTCCTTTGCCTAGTATCGACCAACTTGTTGATCTTACAGCTGGCCATGAGATGCTATAACTCATGGATGGGTTTTCGAGTTATAATAAAATATTACTTGTTCCTGAAGATCAACACAAAACCACCTTCATCACTTCTTAGGGGACCTTCTACTATCATGTAATGCCCTTTTGTCTTAAAAACATTTTTTCCACATATCAGCGTGTTATGACCTATATCTTCCATGACATCATGCATGGTATCAAAGTTGATCCTACTAAAATAAAGGCTATTCTTGAGATGCCTCCACCTACTAATAATCAGTAGCTTCATAGTTTGCAAAGAAATTTGTAATCTATTCGATATTTTATTTCCCAAATTTCTGATCGATGTCAACCTTTTCATCATCTTCTTAAAAAGGATGTGTCCTTTAATTACAATGATGAGTTCCACAAAGCCTTTTAAGCGCTAAAGAAATACCTTCTTTAGCCACCTATACTCATCCCACCAAAGGATGACAAACCCTTTTACTTTTACATTTATGTTACTAACCATTCCTTGGGTGTTACGCTCACTCATCACAATGAGTAATCTAGGGATAAAGTAGTTTATTGTATAATCCGTACTCTTTGAGACTATGAGACTAGATACACTCATGTCGAGAAACTTTACTTGTCCCTAGTCTTTGTTGCCACTAAAATTCGCCACTATCTACTTAACAACAAAACTTACATCATCACCAACACTGACCCTCTGCATTACATGTATGCTAAGCCTTACCAACACTAATGTATCACACATTGTCTAATGCTCCTTGTAGACCTCAACCTCAAATTCATCCATCAAAATTTTGTTAAGGGAAAAACCATTTCATATCAGCTTGTCGAAGTGCCTCTTTTTTGAAACTCAATCTTCTAACTTTGATTTTCCTAAAAAATCCGTTGATACCATCTCCCTTGATGACATTGTTTATCAGATGACCCTAGTCTTTGATGGTTCTAAATGTCAACAAGGGGTGGTGCAGGAGTTATCATATGCCTTTATCTTTCAAACTTGACTTCGATTGTACCAATAACATGGATGAATATGAAGCATTCATGTTAGGTCTCCAAACTGCCATTTCCCTAGATGTTAAGACCATGAATATCTTTGGAAATTATCAACTAGTCATCAACCAAGCCAATGGTTTATACCAGTGGCTTAATGAAATACTTCAAAAGTATAAGCATCACATTGACATGCTTTTGACTACCTTTAATAATTATGACATTCAAATTGTTCCATGATCCACTAACAAATTTTTGGATACCATGGCTTGTCTTGCCTCACAAATACCTACCTCACCTTCATACTCTAAAATATTTGTCACAGTACAATGGTTACAATCACCTTTTGATCTCATCCATGATATAAATTTTGTAGGAAGAAATGAAACTGACCCACGTGACATATGGTATAAGCAGTTTGTTGACTACCTTTCCCTCTCAATCATGCCTCCATATCTCACTCACAATGGTAAGTGATCCTTCCTCTAAAATGTCTCTCATTACATCATCATGGGGGGTCTTCTCTACAAGCATAGATTTTAAAATATCCTCTTACGGTGCCTTACTAGTTCTGAAATTATATACACCATTAAAGAAATCTATGATGGGATTTGTGGTGGATATTTTCAGTGGCCATGACGTTGCCAAACATATTCTTCATCTTGGTTATTACTGCCCAACCCTTAACCAATATTTTTGCAACTATGTCAAATGTTGTGTGAAGTTTCAGTAGCACGCTAACCTTCACCACACCCCAAGTCATGTCTTATAAGTTGCTAGGGACTTTTGGCCTTTCTCCTAATGATGTTTAGATCTTATCATAGGGATTAACCCTTATTCTTCTCAACATCATTAATGGATCATCACAGCAACTAAATACTACACTAATTGGGTGGAATTCTTCCCTCTCATTTCTAAAAAAATATAAGAAAATATGTGAATTCATCAATCACCCCATCACTTGTTGTTTTGGTGTTTCTCATCACCTCATCACTGACTATGGTAAAAAATTTAGAAAAAAGACTCTGTTATCACCAAATCACAGCACCCTCCAATTTTAACAAGTATGTGTGCTTGATCTCACGGTGTGACCGGGTAACATGGGTACTATCTCCAAGTTATGGGACTTGCTACTTAATATATACCTCTAGAGAAGGTTGGTTCATCTTCCTAATCCTAATGCAAACTAACTCTACTGAAAGAAAACTACTCACTACTCCTAATCTATAACTTCCAAGGGACCAAGGAGAGAGAGATAACATGAAAATAAAGGAAACCTACACTACATAGGTGATACACCAAAATAAGGGTATGAGAATAACTTCCCAATGTGTGAAAATGAAAGCAAAACATAGGTTAGAAAGGGTGATGACACTTCTCCACAATCTAACAATAGCATTCACAAAAAACATCTCCAACAAACACAATAGTAATGGATCCCTACAAGAGCATAGAATAGACACAATATATTTTTAATAAGATTGAAGAGGCAAGAAGAATGTAACAAACATGACAAGGGAAAATACATCCACAACTTGCATCTATTGCTTTATTAGTATGCACAGTTCAAAAAATCATGGAGAAAGGGCCTGGATCACCATATAAGGACTCCACTACAAAGGCTTACAGTATATTGGCTTCATAAAACCAAAATGACAGAGTTTTATTACTCAAATTATCCTCCTCCTTTTACAATGAGCCAACACTCCAATTTATAGAATTTTGGAAGAGAGGGAGAGAGGGGATGGAATTCCCAAAATTCACTTTTCAACCAATTGTAAGTCATGATTAATGAGTTTAGTTGGTGATTTTTGACCTAAAAAAGTAATCCCAAGGTGTCCCATAACCTGTAGCAGTGAAATATTGATTACCCATGCTCATTAAATACTTCTACAGCCACTATTCAATAGAAAAACTGGACTGGGATTGTTTTCCTCAAAATTCACCCTTGAATATTCATTGATTTCCATATTTCTTGATTTTTGTGTGTCTTTATTGGATCCATGGTTCCAATGAGACCAATTTTGTGTGATTCCCTTAAGGGATGCAAAAGTTATGGATCTCTGAGTGATTGTAACAATTTTGGGAATTTACCAGGCTTGCTTGTTCCACGGAATTGGCGATTAATTCATTGGTTGGAAAGATCATTTTAAAATATTTTCCCTCTTTTTGAATGTTTCTATATTATTAATATGGCCTTGGAATTTTTAAAATGGCTCGGGGTCCACCATTGAATTACATCATTGGTCTTTTGAAATAGGGGAAGGTGTTTGTATTGTTGAATAAGAAGTCATCTCGACTGAGCTAGCTATTTTCTTATATTCACCAACTGCTTACTTTCATGACTAACCTCTTATGTCTCCCAACCATATTGGTACCACATTGAATCCTCTGCCAACTCGTCCATCCACATCGGTGAGTTCCTTTCTTCTTTTACCGATGGGTGATTTTTTTTGTGTTTTGACCTCCCATATCACCATGTGTCAAGTCATTGTTTTGGATGTCAAGCCCTTATAGCTCCCTTTCAACACAGACATCTGACACCCACTTACCTATCTACCAAATTAGTGATAGGACACATTGTGGGCCATGTGTTGCATTAGTGTCTCTTTGCAAGTCGACTCACCGCCTGATGTTTTTCGGACACTGGTGCTTTGGTGGAAATCCACCTCCCCTGGCCCATTTTTCCCAAGTGAAACTCAGGCTTCCAATCCTCTATCCTCCCACACAGAGGGCCTTGCAAACACCTTGGACCCACAACTTGTATACCATCCACATGTTGACTCCATGAATGTTGTTGACCGGGCCGACTCTCGCACTCTTTCCTCCTTTGATGAGTTCAGGTTTTTGTGTTCCATGCTTCCCAAGTGTAACTTAGGCAAAAATTCTTTTCCATCCCTACATGTTGTTCGTTATGGGAAATTCTATACTTTAATGCACAGATATCCTGGGCCATGAGGCCTCTATTTTTCTAAATTTTTTGCACAAGTCTATGTCATCGGTGATTTCACCCCTTGTGCGCATGATTGTCCCAATTTATTTTGGGCCACCTCCTTTCGCATCGCCCACATCCTTCCATCAATAAAGTCAAATATTTTTGGCCCACATGTTTCAAGACCACCTAAGCTACTTTTCTCTAATTTTTCTACAATACACGTTGAGCTAATCTATTTTTACAAAGCTTCTCTAACTCTCCCTATAGGTCACCGAGATGGCTCCGCGAACCACCTCTTCACCCTACCAATGATTTTTTACCTAAGTCTATCCTGTTTGATCCATGAACTAAGACCCATTTCTCTTACCATTCAACTCGTGATCTTTATCATTTTCTAAAGGCTGCATTGAGTCTCCATGATCTTGGCCTCGTTAAATTCATGTGATTCATGATGAGCTCCATGGACTTGTTCTGATCTGCATGGATTGATGCACTTTGAGGTCACATCTCATTCTTTTGTGATAGCTCAATGTTTTTTTTTAAGTCATGTATAATCAACTCAGTCTCTTTTCTCAAGGTAACTTGATACTTTGATGAACTTCATGAGTTCCTAGCAGCTCGGCCACTATTCTTTGAACTCACTTATCATGCATCAGTTCACCTCTTCAATGCAACTCTATCCCTGCCAATAACAGTTTGACCTTCACAAACCTGATGCCTCCCTAAATTGCATTAACTTAGCAAAGCTTGATTTGAATTTCAAATGGCTCTATGAATTCTATATCAACTAGTATAAATGGTGAATTGGCTCCAAATTACATAGCTCAGCCTAGGCTTAATAAGGAAGTTTGGCTCTATGGAAGAGCTTGGTTGTAATGTTAGCTTGGCAGACCTCTTTATGAGCTCAGGAGCTAAAGTATATTTATCTCCATCCCTTGAATTCAATGTGCAATAAAACAACTCGATGAACTCAACACCACCTTGTTCTATAACAAGCTCGTTAGGGGTGTTACATGGCTCAGTAAAAACTAATCAGTTCATTCCAAATTCAAGGCAGCTCGGTATAACTAAAAAAACTCGGTTTTCCAATGTATCTTAGAGACCAGGATAACAATTTTAAACCCCTTCAACTCTCCCTTCCAATTTCTATGCATTTTAGGATTTTTAGTATCTCAAGGGTTCTCATGAAGAGAAAATTATTGGATTTTTACCATTTTTCCTTGAATTAGGCCCCTTATCACCGAGTTAATGCAATATTACATATTGTCTAATTTTCTAGGGTATCCAAATTCGATAAAAAAAATGTTATGGAAGCTCTATGATATCTTTGGTATTCAACTCAATTTCTCTTCACCATATTATCCTCAAACTAATGGTCAAGCCAAATCAACTAACAAAACCCTCAACAAAATTCTCATGAAATTTGTCAATGATACCGGTAAGGATTGGGATACACACATTCCTTTCACCTTATGGGCTTATTGCACCAGCATTCACACCTCGACCACTGCCACACCTTTCTCTTTGTTCTATGGTATAGAGGTCATCCTACCTTTCAAATTCTAAATTCCATCTCTTTTTATCTCACTTAAATATATGTTCAATGATTACAAATTTCGCCAAGATCATTTGACACAACTTGAGTTATTAGACAAACATCATTTAAATGTTTTTGACCACCTTCAAATCTACCAAAAATGTATCAAACATGCCTATGAAAAATATGTTCATGAACAAACTTTCAAGGTCAGTGATCTTGTCCTAAAATAAAATCAACATGTAACCAAAGCTGAGAAAATTGAACAAGGAAATTTCCACAAACAGAAACAAAAAATTCAAACAGAAAATATGAGAGAGGTTTTTATTCATAGAAATGTGTTTAACAAAAACCTCATTCATATTTGCTACATGGTTTACCAATAAGGAGAAATCTAACTTTTAGTGAACTATAGTTTGAGGAAAAAATGTATTAATCAAGCGTCAAAAGTTCCACAATCAAAAATGGAAAAGTCAAATGGATAATCTAGGAAATTTATTCAGTCAAAATCATATTTTGAGGAAAAAAATCTTTCCAATAATGTAGGAAAATAAAATCATTGTGATTCTTGTTACCAAAAATCAAAGAGAAGATTTGGGAGCAAATCTTCTTAAAACAGCGAGATCAGACTTTGACTCCAATAATATATCTCTCTCCATATTTTGTGGAGATTGAGATCTTAGTTGTTAGGATTGGAATAAAGATAAGATCAGCTTGTATTTCCTAAAATAAGGAGTTGGTTGGATGCATGAGTTATAAATGCAACCTTCCACAATGTTGGGTTTCAAAAAGGAACATGGATAGAAACCACGGTCAGGGGACAAACGTGTCCCTCCTCTTTAATGAGAGAGGTTACCTTATTGAAAGTAGGAAAAAAAATGTACAAATATACAACTCTCAATGTTTGGACCCTGATATTCTGGAATGTTTTCATACTTAAAATATTATCAATATGAAGGATTGGAAGAGTAGAGAGATGAAGAAGGAAGAAAATAACAATGTTTTCAGGAGATATAGGTAGCAGAATATATCCTTACTCACATTAAACCAAGAAAATATAGGAAAAAGATCAATAACTTCATCACCAATGTAAATCTGCAGACACAAAGTTCTAAAGATTGCACAGACAAGGACACAAAGTTTCTTTTGAATGCAAAGACAAATGATCCATTGAATCGAGCAAGGAGAGAGAGATATAATAGAGGAAATGAGAAATAAATATTATGTATTGAGTTACTTCCAAATTTACAACATTCCCAGAAAACCAGAATCCTTTTTTCCATTGCCAAAACATGTTTGTATAAAAATTCGTGTACATCCATACTTTGTCCCCAAGAAAAGAATATCCAAAAGGAATAATGTTTTTTGTAGATCCATTTTTTGGAAAGTGACATGAAACAAACACACTCATGAAAACCAGAGATTCAAAAAGGTGAATATTTCATCAATTAGAGCATGATTACTTTAGCAGGGGGCATCTCATGATTTTCTTCTTCATGTGGTACTACCATTTCCACATTTTAACCACTTTCATAGCACTCAAGTGCTTACTGGTAAGTTTTCCCCCATTTTTATTATGTATGCCTGATAAACTCTTATTTTTGATAATCAAACTTTACATCTCTTTAAACTTATCGATTTGGCTCCACAACAAACCAAAAATGCATCTTATGAATAAACAACAAGGAAACAAAGAGAGAAGAATGAAGAATGGTTCACATTTGTATTCTTTGGAGATCTAGTTTGTTAATGGCATCAAAAACTAGATGAGTGCATTTTGGCCACTCTTTCCTTTTGTCAGCTTTGAAATTGGACCCTATGCGTGGCAAGCTCCAAGCAACGATGGACCTAGGGAAAAAAATCCATGTTTTAAGACATTTGGGAGAAAAAACACAATTTCTCATTTTTCTTCGCCCCTTCACATCCCCACCAAAGGTCAAACATGTGGCACACCCTAATTGGAAATGGGGTCATGGCTCAAATTCTCATTTTCCTCCACCATCCTGCTGTCCTGATTTCATTCTCCAACACATGGAATCACTTGATTGGTTGCGGGGATGTGCTTCACTTTTATACTTTATTTATTTTGAAAAGGGGAAAATTCCAACTTTTCCCCTGAAATTCCATGCCTCCACCATTGAATTTTCAACATAGGCCACATGCCCCTTTCTGATTCATTGTGGGCTTCAACTTGGAATTTATCCCTTTGAATGAGTGGGGCCACAAGACATTTTAGAACTTTTCGCCCTTTTTTTATAATGCTTCAAATAATAAAATGGATCCATCACCCTAAACTTTTGCCAAAATTGCTCTAGCCAATTAGGGACCCGCAGGGATGCAGGGCAAAAATGACATTTTTTCCAAAATCACCAAAAGTGAGAAGTTCAAAAAGGAACCTGTCCAGCCACATCTAATAAGAAGAAAATGCATAGCTTCACCTTCTGAGAAAGAATTTGATGGGGAAAAGAATGTAGAAAATTGTAGAGAACGGGAAAATGCCATTTTTTCTCCCAATGAAGATTTTCTTTCTACAAAAATTTAATATGTGAAGAATGTAAGTTTCCACATCCTTCAAATGCATAAAATAATATCATAAACCCCCTCCCATCCATGAGAAATGTATAGAACATTATAATGGCCGCAGACTGAGGAAATTCATAAAATGTCATGGGGGATCAAAATGAGCACTTGAGGGGCTCAAAACATGAATTCCTCCATGGAAAGACTTCAATTTTCACGAAATTAGATTTCAAAAATAGGGGCGGGAAATTGAGGGGACAACAGCTATCTCCTTCTGGGGATGATTTGGCAGATGAAAGATGTAAAATCAAGAACCATAAATAATTCTAGGGATGAACAGATCAATGCCTTATCCATTGGGCAATGGAGTCAAAAAGCAATATCAACATAGAAGACAATGCATGCAAGGAAATAAGAAAAAATAAGAAAAACCAGAAATAAAACGCTATACAAAATGTACAGAGGGACCGCCAAAACTCCTAGGTTTTGAACAACTTCAAAAAATTTCCCACTATAAAGAAGTGGAATAGGAGAACCATCCATTTAATCTAGGTAAAAAGATTTCTCACTAGTAAAATGTCTAATTTTAAAAGGACCAAGCCAAAGGGAATCAAATTTACCATGGCTACCTCAAATTTCATGCCTTTTTCCCCAAAGAAGAACATTTTCTCCCACTTGAAAAGTTCTAGGTTTAGCCTTTTTTTCAAATAGAGCTTTTACCTTGAGTTGATGATTTGATATTCTATCAACCACTTGCAATCTGTCTTCATTCAACTTCTGGAGGTACATAATTCTTTTGTCCAATGAATTGGTAAAGCTAGCATCCTCAATGACCTTCATCAAATATAAGGCTAGCAATTCCAATGTCACTGGCAGCTGAGCTTCAACTGCATATACCACTTAAAAAGGAGACATTCCAATGGCTCTCTTAGGTGTAATCTTATCTTCCCATAAAGCATAATATAGTTTCCTATGCCAATTCCTCTGAGAGTCATTAACAAGTTTCCGAACAATGGTGACCAAGTTCTTACTAGTTGATTCTACTTGAACATTCCCTTGGGGATAGTAATCTGAAGAGTGGGCAAGGGAAATGCCATAGCCATAGCAGAAATCCATCATCTCAATAGAAGAAACATTAGAAGCATTGTCATTGACAATATTTTTTGGTATCCCAAACCTTATTAAGATGTGATCCTTGATGAATTTGCATACTACTTCAAAATTAGTACTTTTAACTGGAATGGCTTCCACCCACTTGGTGAAATAATCAGTGGTAGTCAAAACATGAGTATTCCCTACACTTGAAGGTGGATTGAGTGTCCCAATGAAGTCCAAACCCCATTATTGAAAATTTTCCTACATCACCACTAGTTTGAGAGGTAAAGCAGCCAATTTGGGTATTCTAAAAATGGTTTGACATGCTTCACACTTGCCTACCCACTTTGATGCATCTTTGGACAACGTAGGCCAATAATATCCAGCATGGAGGAATTTTTGGGTTGTGACAGCAAAAGAGAAATGACCTCCACATGTCTGGTCATGAAAGGCTGAGAACAATTTCTTTTGCTACTCTTTGTCAACGCATTTCAAAAACCTTCCATTTATGCCTCGTTTGAACAATGCATTCTCCCACAACACATATTGCGCAGACCTTAATTTGATGGCTCTCTTTTACTTGGAACTCAAATGGGATGCACATTCTCCATAAGTAAGAAAGTGTGCAATGCCAGCATACCATTCATCAGTTGAGCTGAGAAAAAGAACAACAAGGATATAAACTTCCTCCTTGGACAATTTGGCATCAACTCCTTCAGCAATTAGTTCACATAAGCCCTTTCCTTGAACTAGCTTGGTGGGTTTGATGTCAAGATCATACTCCTAAACTTTGGCTACCCAATTTCCTCTCTTGGTTCCAAATTCTTGTTGTATAAGAATGAATTTAATAGTTGTATCAGGCACAAGCACAATAGAATGAGAGTTGAGGATGTAAAAATGAAACTTCTTCACAACTTTGACCACTACAAAATCATGTTTCTCCATCATGGTGTACTTCAGCTCATGGCTATAGACACCAAAATTAGGTCACACTCCCGTTTGGTCCCTTGACAAATAAACACCCTTCATCACATTAAACTAGCCATGGCCCCCTTCACTCCACTAATATTAATTTAATTAATCTAATTAAATTAATTCATTATCCTCACCATATTTATTATTTAAATATCTTAATTTAGATAATATCCACACATACACCTCACCTAGACACCTCATCAAGCCAACTCACCCTAATACCTTTTCTTAGTAAGTTGTTATAACTAACTAAGACTTACCCAAACCTTAAAAATCAATGCCTACATTCTCTCTAACCACATTCCTGCATGCTTACAAGATGCTTCTAGTCTAATCCATGCGTTACTGACACAAGATCCTAGAAAATCAAGAGGATCTCCCTAGTTTAGTAAACCTAGGAAATCCCTCCTTGACTGACGCCGGTTACCCCTAACCGTCACCGGTTAAGCCAGAACCACCATCGGTCACCTTTTAATCCCCAAAACAACCTTATTTTGGAGGTTGGAAAAAATTGGAAAATTCCTTAGAGACATCACATCTTCCAAGAATGAGTTTCAGCGAGAACACGCATGCAAGGAAGGAGATCAGGAATTTTCACCTGCACAGCCATCCAGCACTCACCCCAGCAAGGATTTGATCCAACCAAGAAAAAAGGAATACACATGCAGCCCATGCAGAAGTTTTCCTATGATTTGTGATTATCTACAGTCTTTAATATCTTACTAGCATCTTCATCCCTCACTCACAATCACCCAGAACCAAAATCCAAGTAAGTGGAATGTTGTATTCCTCTGGTTCATTTCATTTCATCATTATATTGTCACCCTTTTGTTCTCTTGGCCACCCACAGACCTCCGTTAGTACTCACCCCTCCGTATACCCATTAAAACCTCATCAAATCCCACCCAAACCACCTAACACCTCATTCTAACCAACCAAATTCCTTTGTGTAATCACAAAAGAGACGAAAAACTCATTATGTGGCATTCCCAATTTTCCACAGTAACTGGCACCGGCTACACCCAACTGTCATTCGTCACCCTTAACCGGCATCAGTCTCTATATGTGCTCATACAACCTAGAAAAGTGACCTATCCACCTTATTCCACGTCAACCTTATTCACCTGTGATCTTCCTGAGACCTCTGTCAGACCTGCAGAGAGACAGAACTAGTTGTTTGACCTTTAGATCTTATTTTAACTTAGCATGTTGGATTAGATATTTTTTATTATATTTTGGATGAGATACCCAAATCATTTCAATTATGATAGGATTTATTTTACTGCCCACTTTAAATTTTTTTAAACAGTGGACTGACAGTCGTCTAGGAAGTATCACACTTCCCGGATCTAATACATGCTAGGTAATTCACTACATGTATTGTTTAACTCTTTTTGGTGGTCTTGCTTTCCATTCAAGGTAGTTCCTCCTAGCCAAAAGGAATCTCTCACAATCAGCTATGGAATCAAAAGTCATACATGTGTAACAACGTATCAACCATCATTTCAATAGGTATTCCTCCTACGCCCGCTACCCTGTATTTTTTTTCAATATTTCAAAGAAATGTCTAAGAATCAGGTGAAACATTTTGGCATGCCTGGGGGGACCCATTTGGGATTCCTTGCATTTTATTCATTCCTAGGAAAAGTTATGTGTTTGTTTCCCTTCTGAAAAATCATACACATTAATTTTCTTCCTCAGTAACCTACCCTTTCTTTCTATTTGCTCTAAAAGAAATCTTTCTTTTAGTGTACTTAAAAAGAACCATTTCTTTGTGTTTTTCTAGATTTTAGTGAAAGAGCATCCCTCTTCCTCTTCATCTATTTGTGTCATCTAACTTCACATTTTGATTTGCACTTAAAATAAGTGCATTGCATTTTAATTTATCACATTAGCTCACATTAATTATGGCCAACCTATACGCTAGAAGTCATTCCCAGCTGATGGTTGATAAATGAATCATAGAAAGCACATCTCTCTCTGAGTCTTGCCACATTGCACAAATTCAAAACAATTACATATTCTTAAACAACATCTTTCCTAGGAACACCTGTCAATGATCATACTGATCTGAGGATTGGTAGGTACTCCCCAGCTCGCTACTCTGTCGAGTCATACTTCAGAGCGAAGCCCACCCCCACCATAACATACCTGAAACCTCACCTTTTAGATCTCCTTATTTGTAGGAAGCCATCCTCACCAAAAAACTCTATTTTACAGTTCATGAGTCAGTCCTTAAATAGCATAAGCTAAACAAACATAATAGAAAAGGCACTCCTAGGATCACATTTTTCTTAGTGTTTCTGCTTGGCTTGCATTTTGAGGTGAGAGGTCACATTCTTCATTTACTTTTGTTTCTCCTCACACACTCCTCATCATAGTTGGTGTATTCTAACTCTTTCTGAGTGTGCCTGGACCATATTCTCATCATTCTCAGAATTCTACGTTTGATTCCTCGTCATATTTTAATTCAAAACCACTTTTCTTTCATCATTGTTTCAATTTCATAGTGACCGGTGTCAGTCTAATGACTGGTGTCGGTCCAACGACCATCGTCGGTTACCCTCTCACCATCGTCAGTTATACCAAACAGGCATCAGTTCCAAGTCCTTTTGTTAACCTACCCAAAAGGACATTTTATTCATCTTCTTCAGCTTTTTGGAGTCCCTATCACTGCTATTACTCCCATTGGACTTGTAAAACTTATTGGATTTTTCATACCTACCAAATTTGACCTTATACCTTGTTTTTGACTCACTGTCCATTTTCTACAAGTAACCGGCAGTGCTTACCTATGACCGGCATCAGTTTACTATAACCAACATCGGTTAGCATGTGTCACTTTCCAACAAAAATTTTGTACCCAATCCACCTCTTAACACCTATTTCATTTGTTCCTGCTATTTTTAGTGTCACTTACAGTGAAGTAGACCTACTTGATTAGTACTGGTTCACATGTTGTTGACCCAAAGACAAGCAAGTGTGCTTGTATTCCATGCCAATTGTCAACCACTCCCACCTAGCCCTTCACCACCTTCCATTTTATCACCAACCATGGATCCCATCCAACCTATCACTATCGCTACCGAAGATGATGAATTTACACGAATCCTTGACCAAAACCCTACCACCTTACAGTTCTACCTTTATGACTCATTCACTCGAGATTCCTTAGGTCAGTTGATATATGACATGCCCATATCTATCCCCATGGCTCTCATTCCCACTTCTGCATCAGCCCCATCTAGCTCCACGCTACCTACCTCCACCTTACCCCCAGTTGTTTCATAGCTAGGTCCTATACCCGCTATGACTGTCATGTCTGTTACCTCTATTGCACCCGCCACATCCACCATACCTTCAATAACTACCCAAAATGCAACCTCATCCTCCCCTAACATCTCGCATATACATGTAGCTACATTACCACATCCGGTGTCGATGACCCCTACCCCTTTTTAGAACATGGTCCTTTCCATTCCACAATTGTTAGCCCTCATTACCACTAGGGTTACCATGACCCTTCCACCTCCATATGTGTACTATCAGCAACCCCCCATTTCATCTATCATTCACTCTGGGTACGTACCCCTATCTCACTGCCTTCTTCTCAATCAACCTACACGGCAGTGCTATATACTGGAGTATTACCCCCGTTATATGCCCAAAACAAACCCTCTCATGTAACAAGATGCACCCAATCATCACAACCTACCAATGACCTCATCAAATTGATGTTGGACAAGATGCAGACATTGGAGGTATTAGTTTCCAACTCCCACAACACTCTCACCTATGATGAGATTTGTGACAAACCCATCCACCCGTCCATACCCTGTGCATTGGGAGATGCCTAAATTTAATTGTTTCAATAGAAAAGAAGACCTGCAGTAGCATTTACAGTCGTTCAAACACGGGTGCTACCTAATCGCTCATGATGATGCTTTGCTCCTAAGAACCTTTCCCATGTCTCTGATTAGACCTACATTAGATTGGTATATTGTGTTACCTAGACACTCTATATTCTCGTTCAATTGGGTAGCCCAAGCCTTCTTGGATCACTTCTCCATTAATATCCTCAAGAAGGTTACCATGACCGACCTATACTCCATGCATCAGTATGACGATGAATCTATCACAGATTTTGTTGCTCGTTGGCTTAGCTTGATTAATCAGCTCACCTTCCAACTACCACAAACAAATCTCATCAAACTCTTTACGTGAGCTTTTTATAGACATATCTCACCTACCCTATAGATTCAAACTTTCCAAACCTTCGATGAAGCATTCACAATGGCATGAAAGTTAGAGATTCAAGCCATCAAAGAGAAGAAAATCCAATTACGCAATAAGAATTGGGCATTTAAGTCGAATGATACCTCTTCTTCTTCAAAACCAAAAAACAATTTTTCAAAAGCTAAGGGCACTACTAGCATAGTGGTACTCAAGCTCAGCCCATCTCATCCATCAAATCAGGCTACCCCCTCATCTAATCTCTCACCCATCCAAAATTTTCAATTCAGACGAAACCAATGGAAATACACCCCAATTGGGGAGCCTTACTCTTCTGTCTTAGAAAAGCTTATCAAAGCCAGAGCCATCACCCTTCCACCTATAAAACAACACACTTGTTTTGATCCTGCTTACCCCATGCCCACATGGTATAAAGAACATGACTTCTGTAACTATCATCGAGTAAAGGGTCATAGTGACGGCAGTTGCATCACTTTCAAAAATATTGTCCAAGAGATGCTTGAGAAAGGTGATTTAACCGTGGAAAATCCTAACACACCTGCCAACCAAAACCTACACATCTTCAAGAAACCATTTCCTAATCATGCCCCTTCATCTGATCCAACCAGTGAGGCCTTAACTCGTGATACCCATACCCACGAGTTCCACACTATTTTTAGTGATGCACCTGTTGCTTCCCAATTACCTCATATTTCGTCCATAGAGGAGATTCTATCCAAAAATCCTCCTTCCACATCGGAACCAACCTCCCCTGTTCCTTCACCCATAGAGGAAAACCTTTCACCTCTTTCCTCACCTATGGAGGAACCTTCCGCTAACATCGAGACCATTTCACCTTTGTCTTCTCCACCTAGAGAGCCGATACACACAGTACTTCTTCAGTCCACAGAGGACACTTATTCACCTCCTCCACCCACATAGGAGCACCTATCATCTCCTCCCCCTGTAGAGGAGCTCCCATCATCTCCTCCGCCTATTATAGACCCAGTTGAGATACCATTACCTCTTAGTGAGCATTCTCCATCAGCTACCCAAGACTCTGTAGACCTACTTTCAACTCTCTTACCCACGGAAGCTGAAGCTATCCAATTCCCTGTCTCTAAGACACATTTTACGGGAATTGTCATTAGTTCCTCATTAATTCCACCTATAGACATGTCATTCTCACATTTGGTAATTCACTCAGATTATGTGGATAGGGCCTTACTTTTTGGGTGCCTTTTGCTTCCTGTCTCAATGCAGATGCCGATGTCACTTGCTACAATATCTACCCAAAAATATTTCTACCAATTGAAACGAACATAACCACCTCTATCAAAACTCCTTCCATGACACTTATCATAGGTCAAACCACACCCTTACCTATAGCCCAACCTATATCTACACCCAAACCCACACCTATGACATCTTCCTCGACTAAACCCATTACCACTTTAGGGTTCCCCCCAAACACCATCCTTACTCATCCACCTATCAAACTGGATGTAGCTACATCCTCCAAAATCAACACCACACCTACTCCAACACACAAATAGAAGAACCAAACCCATAGACCTCATAACCCAGCTGCACCAATCACACCTGCACCTATCTCGTTTATCTTAGGACCTCAGCTTCCCAACATGGTTAAGAAACCCCTACCCGTCAATAAACCAAAAACATAACAGCCCCTCCCTTCCACACAAACCTCTAACCTATCCAGGTGCTTAACATAACTTACACCTGTACCTGTAGCATTTCTACCACCAGTACCTCTAATACTCTCTACAACTTCTTCACTACTCACTACACTTCAGTATTTGTCTCTCACACCACCTGCACAAACCGCATCATCTACCTTCACAGCACCTTTATTATCCCCCTAGGTAACTCATCCTCTTCCCCCATCTGCTTTTCCTTCTAGACCTCATACACCCATATCACCTTTAACCAATAAGGTCCAACCCAAAAATAAAACTCCATTACCCTCCAATAAGATAGTCAAAATAACCACACACCCTTTTGCACATTCATCTACCATACCCCTACCTGGAAAAACCCGACCAACACCCAAGACCACGCCAGCACCCAAAACCATAGCTCGACCTATTCCCCCTCCTACGAGGACTGTTCCTCAACAAATCAACCGCACCTACACCTAAACACACGTTCACTTCCCATTGCGACCCACTAGTAAGGTCCTATGCCAAAATCTTAACCAACCTCCTTGAGACTTATGTTATCACATTACCACCACTCAGACCTTATGAACCCCTCAAACCCAAGCCAAAATGGTTTGATAACACTAAAATTTGTGCCTACCATCGTACGCCAGGGCACAATGTGGAGAACCGAAGGCCTTGAAAACCATTCTTATCCAGTTATGTCCTCTGGAAGCTAACTTTTATGATGATGACCTTCTCAATGAGGACCCTACCTCACCAACACCCATTTCCAAACTATCCACTCAACAACCACAACCTCCACCCCCATAGCTCCTAGAACCACCTCCAAGATTTGAAATTAACATGGTTCACATCAAAGAACTTGCCACGTCACCACCCAAATGTCATTGTGCCTAGCTCACCTCACAAGGTTTTCCTCCTCTGGTAGGTTTTTTCCCTTCATGTTGTTCTACCACTCATCCTACACCTTCTTCTTTTTTTAACTCCCCTCATATCAACATGATACACGTCACCACCTGTGCTCAGAAGGATAAAGGTAAAGAAAATGTGACTGACCCACCAACCAGTCCTATACCCAACATACCATCTACACCCATAGCTAAAATCACTATCCTCGGCCCCACATACCCCATTTCTAATGGAGTCACACATCGCACCATGCTCAAACAATTACACCAGTATCCCCTCAAAATGTCCTTATATGACCTCATTCAAACCTCAAAATCCCATCATCAAGATCTCATGTAAGTTCTTCAATCTATTGAGGTTTTACCCAATGACCCGACACCCGTAGCCTCCATTATCACACCCCATCATGTAGCCTCTCTCACCAAATTACCACCTTCATCTTAACCTCACCTTACTCACCAAGTAGCCTCCCTTAGCTTCTCAAAGGAAGAGATCGCGCCACACAAAAATGATGACCCGGACCCAGCCCTCTTCATCTTTGTCCACACCGATGACATATGGGTATGACGTGTGATGATTGATGGGGGTGCTAGCATTAACATCATTTCATCCCATGCATTTGCTTAAATGCACATACCCGCTAATTGTATGCATAAACATCCTCTCATGTTGCATTCATTCAATGACGCTATCACCGCTACACTAGGCACCGTCATCCTCCACATTTGCGTGGACCCTCACACTATCCCAGAATTATTCTACATCTTGGAGGGGGAATTTTAATATAATTTGTTGCTTTGTACACCCTGGATTAGTGTCATGGATTTCGTTCCTTCCACTTTTCATCGTTGTGTAAAGTTTGAACATGAAGGGCACACCTACACTATCCCAGCTAATCCATCACCTTTCAAAACACGTAACATGCTCTACCAACCCAATGACGTGCTCATACCCATTAAAGCGTCTACCTCTGTGACCACCACCACTTCATCTACACCTCCACTTACCAATACTGCCACCACCTCCACCGCACATGCCTCTTCCGCTTCTACTGATGCCACAACCTCCACAACCAACCCATCAACTTCCCAATCCATTAACACCACCTCCAAATTAACCACTGACACATCATCTATTTCAACTACCCATATACCAACCACTGATCCCTTAGAAGGAATTTTTCAATGCCTCACTCTGGGGGAGTACTACCTATATAGCGTCAACACATTTCTTACTCCACAAGAGTATAGGAGTATTCACCAACACCCTCGTTATGATCACCACATAATATAATGCCTCCTTTATGGTCCTCCTCACCTTTATACCAGTCTCACCTATGGGGGACTTGATACTACCACTTACACACCCAAACCACTATCACAAACCAACCCATTTTCCACTGACTTCCAGTCTCTCACCAATCACCATTTTTCCCACACCTTCCTGCATCGATGTGCATGGAAGGGTTTTGGTTTTGGATTTTAAGAGCAAGGCTACCAAACCATTATTCCATGCACCACCCGCAAACATAACAACCATAGTGGTTCATATTTTCTGAACCACCTACCAAACAAGCATACATTGAAGTTATTAAGGACATCATCCCTCCTCCACCTTCTTCACCCACTCCACCTTCATCACCGCCTTCACTGACAGAGTTGATGGATCCAGAATCTATACCTCCTAACTTTTTTTTTCATAAACAACATTTCCTTAGGGTCTTTGACTTATCAACACAAGGGCACGACCCCTTCCTCTCTTCCCTTCCTATATCCTAAAATGATTGATGATGATACACCTTCCATTAACGTCGTTCAATGTCAGGATGATGAATCTATACTCACCTACCTTGGTGCAAAAGACTCATATATTCATCGATCGTTACCTACTAAGACACAAACCATGTTGAATGAATCGAATATTGAGATCAACATTCATACTCATGATGACCCACACATCCTAAAGAGTGGTCAATATTTAGATGCTGCTGAATAGGAAGCCATCACTTCTTTTGTCAAAGATCATAACCATGCATTTTCTTTGTCTTACGTAGACATTCCTGGTATTGACCCCACCATAGTGGTCCATAATATCGTAATTGTTCCCAATGCCAAACCCATCAAATAAAAGATGAGGAAAATGTACCCTCGTATTGCCCTTCTTGTCAAAGAAGAGCTTCAACGCCTTCTTTCCGTTTCCTTCATCTTACCCATTGATTATCCTCATTGGATTTCTAACATTGTCCCTATCACTAAAGTGACAAGGGTCTCCGCATTTGCACAGACTTCTGTGACCTCAACCTAGCCTGCCCAAAAGGTGAATTTCCCTTACCCAGTATTTATCATATGGTTGACCTTACCACTGGTCATGAGATGCTATCACTCGTGGATTGCTTCTCAGGTTATAACCAAATCTTGCTTGCCCCAGAAGATCAACACAAGACCTCATTCATTACCCCTTGGGGGACCTTCTGCTACCGAGTCATGCCTTTTGGCCTTAAAAATGTTGGTGCCACATATCAGTGGGCTATGACTTACATCTTCCATGACATCATACATCATATATTGGAATATTACATGGATGACCTTATCACTAAATATAAATTCAACTTGGAACACCTTGCCATCCTTAAAACCATTTTTAACTGCCTCATTAAATATTATGTCTGCCTTTAGCCTAAGAAGTTTGTCTTTGCGGTCCTCTCAAGAAAAATCCTAGGCTTTATCATTTCCCTGCATGGTATAGAATTTGACCCTGCTAAAGTCAAGGCCATTCTAGAAATGCCTTCACCCACTAACCTTAAACAACTCCGTAGCCTACAAGGTAAGTTGCAGTCTATTCACCATTTCATTTCACAATTATTTGATCAGTGCCAACCATTTCATCATCTGCTCAAGAAGGATGTCTCCTTTAAATGGGATGATGACTGTTACAAAGCTTTTGAGGCCCTCAAATAGTACCTTCTCCAACCACCCATACTCATTCCACCTAAAGACGATCAACCTTTTTACCTATACATCTCAGCTACCGATCATTCCTTGGGAGCCATGCTCGCTCATTGCAATGAACAACACAGAGAGTAGGTGGTTTATTACATAAGTTGTACTCTTTTGGATTATGAAACCTGATACACCCATCCCAAAAAACTTTTCTTAGCCTTAGTTTTCATTGCCACCAAACTTACCCATTACCTACTCAACCACAAAACCTATGTTGTGACCAACACTGACCCCTTACACTTCATGTATGCCAAACCTTATCAAAATCAATGTGCCACATGTTGGCTTATGATTTTAGCTGACCTTGACCTCAAATTCATTCATCAAAATTCCATCAAGGGCCAAGCAATTGCTGACCAATTGGCTAATGCACCTATTTCCAAGGATCAACCCTCTAATTTTGACTTTCTAGATGATTCAATTGCTACCCTTTCCTTGGACAAACCCCCTTACCAAATGACACTCTTCTTCGATGGTTCAAAGTGTCATCGTGGGGGTTGGACTAGTATTATCTTCATTCCACTTGATGATGAGCCCATACCTTTGTCTTTCAAATTTGATTTTGAATGAACAAACAATATCATGGAATACGAAGCACTCGTATTAGGTCTCCAAACTACCTATGCCCTAGATGTCAAATCAATCAACATCTTTGGTGATTCTCAATTGGTTGTAAACCAACTCAATGGTATATACCAATGTTGTAACAAGCTACTTCAAAAGTATAAACATCATGTAGACATTATTTTGACCACCTTTGACCATTACACCCTTCAAACCATCCCACCTTTAACCAACAAATGTGTAAATACCATGTCTTGCTTTCCTTCCCAAATACCTGCTTCACTTGTCGATTATAAAATATTTGTCACCATACAATTACTCCAATCACCTTCTTATTTACCGCATGAAGTTTACTCTATCAGAATCACTACCCCGAACCTAAGTGACCTTTGGTACAAAAAATACTCCCACTATCTCTCTCTCTCTCCATCTTACCTCTTGATCTCAACCGTAACGGACAACACGCCTTCCTTAAAAAGGTCTCTCATTACGTCATATTTTAGGGCCTCCTCTATAAGCATAGATTTGATGGTATTCTCTTATGATGCCTCACGAGTTCTAAGATTCATTATACCATTAAAGAAGTTCATGATGGCATATGTGGAGGTCACTTTAGTGGCCTTGTTGTTGCTAAACATATTCTTCACCTGGGCTATTACTAGCTGACCCTTAACCATGATTGTTGCGACTATGTAAAGTGTTGTATCAAATGCCAACAACATGTCAACCTTCATCACACACCTAGTCATGCCTTCCAGGTCACCCATGACCTTTGGCCATTCTCTCAATGGGGTTTGGATCTTGTCATAGAAATCAATCCCCATTCTTCCTAGCGCCATCAATGGATCATCACTGCTACCAAATACTATACAAAATGGGTGGAAGCCATACCACTCATCTCCACGAAAGCTGAGAAAATATTTGATTTCATCAATCATCACATCATTTATTACTTCGGTGTTCCTCATCTCCTCATCACTGATAATGGAAAACAATTCAAAAACAAAACATTGCAAAAAATTTATGACGCCTTCGGCATTCAGCTCAATTTCTCATCACCTTATTACCCACAAAATAACAGCCAAGCTGAATCCACTAACAAAACCCTAAACAAAATTCTTATGAAAGTGGTTAACGATACTGGGAAGGATTGGCATACGCACATTCCTTTTTCCCTATGGGCATACTGCACTAGTATTCACACTTCCATGGCCGCCACACCATTTTCTCTGGTCCATGGTACCAAGGTGGTTCTACCTCTTGAAGTCTAGATTCCCTCACTCTTCATTTCTCTCCATGACATGCTCAATGATGATGAATTTCATCAAGACCATTTAGCACATCTAGATTTATTAGACGAATGTCATCTTAACACTCTGGATCACCTTCAAGTTTACTAAAAACATATCAAATGTGCCTATGACAAGCATTTCCATAAATGAATCTTCCAAGTTGGTGACCTCGTCTTGAAAGAATATTAACATGTAACCAAAGTAGAAAAATTTAAACGAGGAAAATTTACTCCTAATTAGCTTGGACCATACATTGTGACTCATACTTATGGATCAAGTTCTTATCGTTTATCTTCACTTGATGGTAAACCCAAACCTGAGCCCCTTAACACCTTGCATCTTTTACCATTCTATTGTTGAATTTTAGTCCTACATCACTTTGTCTCTTTCCATGCTTATCCCTTGAGTGTTATCCACTTCATACACCTCACCAATGATTAAACGAGAATCATGTGAATACCCGTCACTTGTTATCTTCTCTTGAAAATGTGTACCACGGTGCTGCACATAGCATGATTCTCATGGATGCTTTTTGTCTAACTTTAGATGAGATCCCATGGTTGTTTCACCATGCTTTCTAAACAAGAATCTTATTCTTCACCTTGGTCTTGTCCATGACTTCAAATCCCTCACATGGGACCCAACTCCTTGAGTCAAACTTCTAATATAAAATATGACTCCCACAAAAGGACATCTTCCTCTCGACAACGGTTGCTTAAATAGACTGCTCCCTCAAAGGATAGCTATGTAAAGCCCCTGAAAAAAAAGTGAGAGAATTTGAAGCTTCCCATATCAATCAACTTCATGAAAACATCAAGGAGTTGAATTCTTCATCCCATATAGACTTCCCACATTGATCAGACTATCTCAAATACAAGTCAATATAGAAAACTTTTAGTCATGGACTTTCCCATTGTGACTTGGATCTCTTACCCAAAGAGCATGCTACCTCATATCATATAAAATTAACCACCTTTCACCCTTATCACCATTCCAAATCCCATTTCCTACCACCTCAAGGTACCTCTTGGAAATAAAGACATTTGGTGATCATGTTACTCCTTTTCACCGTAGAACAATCAATCATGTAGTGTGTTTAGGGTCTTATGTTCATCACCTCCTCCAAGGTATGATCTACTCAGTATGATCCTAACCAATCAGGTAGCTTTATTGCCCCCTCTTATCTTTTAACTTTATTTATTATGTTTTGATTACCTTACACAGAACTTGGTCCTCGACGCTTACCTTTAGGGTCCTCTTCTTCTTTCACTACAATCAACATTACCTATATCACTTTACCTTTAACCTACCTAGACCTAACAAACCTAAACCCACACCATGCCTAAAACCTACCAACTCATTTTCATACCTCCTCATATTCTTCCCTAGCTTATGGGAGAACTACATCAACCTGAGGTCCCTTTTCGTTGGGACTATGTAGGCAACACTCCAAGGGCATGGGGCCCTTGGAGGTTAGCTCGGCCACTCTCTCCCCTAGCCAATCCATCTTTCATCTTCCTCAAATACATTCTACCCCACCTAGTTTCTTCTTTATATCAATAATTGAAAATTAAACCACATACATAACACGTTGATTCATATTTTAATCCTCATCACAACATACATTTATTATGCCTACCATTTCTCTATCATCATTATTCATAGATTATCCCACATCTCACATATGACCCATATTATCATTCATTGCACAAAATAATAAATCACAAATTCACCTACTTTGAACACAACCATGCCTAAAAACTAACACAACCATACCTAAACTAAACCTGACACAACCATACCTAAACTAAACCTGACACAACCATGCCTAAACAAATCAGACTCCACTATGCCTAAACAAACCTGACTCGATCCATGCCTAAAACCTAACTCAACCATGCCTAAGATCTAACTTGATCCATGCCTAAGACCTAACTCGATCCATGCCTAAACTAGACCTGACTTGATCCATGCCTAAACCAACCTGACTCCATCATGCCTAACTCACCTAATTTCTATCCATATCAAAACAACAAATCAAAAATCTCATTAACGCACCAATAAATAGAAATTCTCATCAAAACATTAACAAATCAAGAATCTCATGTATCTCATCATATAAATAAATGTGTATCTCAATACAACATACATGGATATCCCATCATGTCCATCATCTCAAAACCGTCGGCACGCATGCCGCTACTTAATACAAAATGTCATCAGCATGTAGGTCGGTCTCCTATACAATAAAATTATGAACCAATACAAAATCTCTTTGGTGCACAGACCAGTATATGCTCAAAATATAAAAAACCTCTCATACATCCTCACTTTCTTTGGCAAGTAGGCCAGTATGTGATCAAAAATACAGCTATCTCTCAACACGCATGCCAGTATATATCACAAAAATGATTATCATACATCAAATATCAAAAGCCCCATATCAAGAATCTCGGCGGATATCCTCCATCTCTGTATCACTTGTACCCTCTACCTCCTCGGCCCTTGTTGGGTGACCTACTAACATCTCCCCACCCATCATAGGTGGTGGCTGAGTCCCTACTAGCACCTCCCCTAGAGCTGATCTCCGTGCACTGGTAGCCTCTCCCTGATCTAGCCTCGGAGATCGATGGCCCCCTGTGCTCTCCACACTATGAGTGTGGGATCTATTCCTCTCACTCGACACCTGTTGTTCCTGGTACTCTCTATAGGATAGAAAGTCTATCCTACCTACCATCAACTGGTCTTGGTAGTATCTGACCTCACCTAGGCCATCCAGTACCCTGGATATAGGCATGGTCTATGGTGGTCCCATAGGTCTCGGCCCCTGTACCTATCCTACAGGACCCTATCCCACTCCTGCCTTTGAACTAGGACCTGATCCTAGTGCCTGTGGTGGTGTCCCCTACCCATGTACCTGTATCTGGGCCTGTAAGGCCCCAATCTGTGCCTAGGTTGTTGCCAACTAGCCCTACAAACCTATCACATGTACCTGTAAGGCCGCCACCTGACCATCATCCCCCTCTCCATCTCCATCCCCACCACCATCCATCTAGGCCTGCATACTGGCCACCTGTACATGTAGCTCTACTACCTCTACCTTTGAGCTCTCCAGTTGTGTCTACACTATACCCAACTAGGTAATCAGAGTAGCTTCCTGACCCTGTAGGGCATCTCTCTGCACTGTGATGGTGGCTAAATCTAGCTACCCTGGTCTAGGTGGTATGGCTCGTAAGTGAGCTGCCCACCACTGTCTATACACTTTTCTGTCTGGACACTTTTCCCTCTTTTCTCTCTCTTTTTACGTTTTCTCAATTTTATAACTGACAAATGAATAACAAAAAAAAAATATTTTTTTGTTTTTATAACAAACCCAACCTAACTGACGTCGGTTCACCTTCACTAGCATCAATCTCATGCCCTACCTTACCATGGTCAGTTTCCCTATACCGGCATCGGTCACCCTATCTTGTACAAAACCCAACATTTTATCCTATTACCCTACCTATCCCTCCTTCACCCTGACCATTTACCCTTTATCCTTTATCCTGACCATTTACCTCACCTTACCTTTACCCTAACTATTTACCTCACCCTCCTAACCTCATCATTTACTACCTACATTTTTCCTCCTTTAGGGACTTCATATTCTACCCCTCCCTCAACCTTACCTATGTTGTGACCTATATTTTTGGCCCTAGACCATCGCTAGTGACCTTTGACCTCATGTGTTCACTATACCTTGTGGTACTATTATCTATGTTGTTGACCTAATGACCTTACCTAGCCTATTATCGTGACCATTTATCCTTCCCCTACCTTTGGTGTATCGAAACATACCTAAACGTTCCTGCACCTAACCTACATTGTGTTTCCTGACCATATCCTATACCTTAGATAAAGGAATCACTTCAACCTTGTTTGGATGAACCTATCGACCTTAGACGATGTAGAGTTTGACTTCTCTTCAACCAAGTAGTGTGTTGTATTTTATACGTGTGTATGCATTTAACTGCTACTACCTTTGACCCTAACCCATTACCTAGATTTCCTGCCTAGACCTTTAACCCTTTTTCCCCTATTCCCCACCTTCCCCTTTCTCACATTTACCTTTTATCAAACCACTCACCGATTTTACATTCTTCCTCTTTAGTTCCTGGTTTGAGGGGGATCCCCTTAACCCACACATGGGGAAACCACATCTTATTTTTGTCAGCGTCACTTACCAATACAAGCCACACAACAAAAAGGGGCAAAATTTAGACACCAAAATTAGGTCACACTCCCCTTTGGTCCCTTGACAAACAAACACCCTTCATCACATTAAACTAGCCATGGCCCCCTTCAGTCCACTAATATTAACTTAATTAATCTAATTAAATTAATTCATTTTCCTCACCATATTTATTATTTAAATATCTTAATTTAGATAATATCCACACATACACCTCACCTAGACACCTCATCAAGCCAACTCACCCTAAGACCTATTCTTAGTAAGTTGTTATAACTAACTAAGACTTACCCAAACCCTAAAAATCAATGCCTACATTCTCTCTAACCACATTCCCGCATGCTTACAAGACACTTCCAGTCTAATCCATAGGTCAATGACACAAGATCCTAGAAAATCAAGAGGATCTCCCTAGTTTAGTAAACCTAGGAAATCCCACCTTGACCGACACCGGTTACCCCTAACCGTCGCCGGTTAAGCCAGAACCACCGTCGATCACCTTTTAATCCCCAAAAATACTTTATTTTGGAGGTTGGAAAACATTGGAAGATTCCTGAGAGACATTACATCTTCCGAGAATGAGTTTCAGCTAGAACATGCATACAAGGAAGGATATCAGGCATTTTCTCATACACAGCCATCCAGCACTCACCCCAGCAAGGATTTGATCCAACCAAGCAAAAAGGAATACACATGCAACCCATGCAGAAGTTTTCCTATGATTGGTGATTATCTGTAGTCTTGAATATCTTACTAGCATCTTCATCCCTCACTCACAAGCACCACGAACTAGAATCCAAGTAGCTGGAACGTTGTATTCCTCTGGTTCATTTCATTTCATCATTATATTGTCACCCTTTTGTTCTCTTGGCCATCCACAGACCTCCGTTAGTACTCACCCCTCCATATACCCATTAAAACCTCATCAAATCCCACCCAAACCACCTAACACCTCATTCTGACTAACCAAATTCCTTTATGCAATCACAAAGAGACCCAAAACTCATTCTGTGGCATTCCCAGTTTCCCACATTAACCGGTGTTGGTGCCATTTTTGAGCTTACACCATGTTGCCCTAATTTTCAAATTTGTATCTTCTCAAAAAATGTTTTACCCTTTGAATTGATGGTCTGAAATTCTTCCCCTCTAGTTGAATGCTTTAAAAATGCTCACAAACTTGTTCTTTTTCCCTAATTTGAAAGAATAATCCAAGTTTTCACTTTTCTGTGCCCTAGTTTTTTCCAATTTTTTGGGCTATGTCATTTTTCCCTTTTCCAGATCATGGAAAAATCAAACTTGATCAAATCATACTTGTTTATATTTGAAACTCCGAATCCTAGATCAGGAATGTTGTAAAAAATATGGTTTAGTTGATTTAAAATCAAAAAATCTGCCATCCGTGGTGAAAAAATTGAATTCTAGGGCATCCCTAGAATTGTTTGCATTTTGATGGTCAGACAGGCATCATTTTCCTATTAAATTCATCCTCAGAAGGTATTGGTGATGGGGCAAGTTTTCATTAGCCAAGGATCAGTGGGAAATGTTTCTAACTTATCATTTTTTGATTTTTTGGCAAAGTGGCAAATTTGGCTCCACGGCTCCACCTTTTTCAAAGTTGCCTACATGGCATGATCTTATTGGCCAAGGAGAGGTGGGGGAGTCAGATCTCCTTAGAAAATTTTTGATTTATTTTACAAAATTTCTGAAGTCAAAATTTTTCCTGAAACTCCGTGTCCAACCAGAGGAGGATGCGTGGAAGTATTTTTGGTCAGAGGGGATGCGGGTGGCAGAGAAAAACTTATGAAATTTTGTGTTTCTAGCTCAAAGGGTTAAAGTAAACTTTTGGACCGTGGCCCCATGGTAGATCATAGGAGGACACGTGTCCAGGAAAAATCAAATTGGTGAGGTAGAGGTTTTGGTGATTTTGAAGTTTTTTAACTTCTAATGGTTTAAAGTTAAAACTTGGGCTGAATCTCTGCAATAAATCAGGAAAGGACACGTGTCCAAAAAGGCAAAAAGTGGAAGAAGGGGCCGAAGGAAAATATTATGACTTTTTTCCTTTATTGTCTAAAAAGAGAAAAATGAAAAATGGCTTTGCTCTAATCTAGGTGAGACATGTGTCACATTTTAAGGGTCAAAGGCAGGCAGAGTGGGTTGGTGGGTCGGTAGAGGCGGGAGAGAATTTTTTCCCTTTTACAAATAAGGCTTAAAATTAAAATTTGAAGCGCTAGCCTGCTAGAAAATCATTGAGTGACACGTGGCAAAGGACAGAGTGGGTCAGCGGGTCGGTGGAGGTAGGACAGAATTTTTTCCCTTTTGCAAAGAAGGCTTAAAATCAAAATTTGAAGCGCTGGCCCACTAGCGAATCATCAAGTGACATGTGGTAGAGGACAAAGCAGGTCAGTGTGCCAACAGAGGCAGGAGGGAATTTTTTTCCATTTGTGAAGAAGACTTAGAATAAAAATTTGGATCATTGGCCCATGACGAATCACAAGGATACACGTGGCAAGGGAGAAATCGGAGGTGTAGGCCCACAGGGCAAAAAATGAAAAATTTTCAATTTTCCAAAAAAGTTAAAATGCACATAATTGAAGCGTGATCCCAATGGGACCCACCATGTGCCACGTGTCATCTCCAAAATTCAAAGCTGGAGGGGTGGGGTAAAAATTCAAATTTTTCCATTTTTCCAAAAAAGTTGAAAAGTCAAAAAAATAGCCCTATTTTGTTCCCAATCATAATTTGACACGTGGAGGGCCTAGATTGAAGGAGAAAGAGCATATTAGGGGCAACTGTGCATTTTCATTTTTGGCCACCATTTTTCCTCTAGGAAGCTTGGAATCATGAATTTTGCATCAAATTTCATCAAATTTTTGGCGATTCCATGTTGTTTTGGCCTTTTATGATCATTGGAATCGGTTTTATGACTCAATTTACAGATTTGGGATGTTTTTTGAAGTGATTTTTGCCCCAACCCGAGCAAACATGTGAAATGTCAAATTAAAATTTACAGAGGTATTTTTAAAGGGTGAAATGATGAGAGGAAAGAATTTGCATGCCTTGATGATGAAAAATGTTCCTCCAAGAAGGATAATGATCCGAATATTTGTAATGATTCACCATTTTAGAAACACCTGGCAACTCTCGTTGTGAATTTGTTAAATGTAATTTTCAGTGAATCATGAGAAATGGTTGTAATAGAATTGATCCCTTGGCATATTCTTTTCTTGGGAAATAAGGCTCCAAGGTGGCAAGAGATATATGATGCATGTTTGGAGACATGCAAGGGTCAGGAAAAAAATTGAAAAATCACAAGCAAATTATGAGAGAAAGCTCATCTTCTGAGAAACCCACCAAAGAACTAGGATAATTTCTTCTGTGTTGGATCTTCATGTATGTGTGTTGGTTACAAGTGTATAGCCATCACACGAATCTGAGATTTTTTAGGAAAATCCCCCCTACTGATGAATCTAACAAGCTTTTGAGTTAATCTGTGTTTTTCTGGGCAATATGGTGTCTGTTATCATTTTTAAATTCTTGTAAATAGTTTTCATTGTTCTTGTTGCAATATTGCATTGAAAGTCTTTAAAAATCACACAGGATCTCATTTCTGATTGATAGTTTAGTGGCATTTGAAATCTCATATTTATAAGAGCCTTCATCTGATAAGGAGATAAACAAATTTAAAATCACTCTACCTTCCTTGACTGCAGAGATTACTTGTAAGCCTTTGGGGGCACCTTAGGCGTGGTTTGATCAAGGATTTTTGTGTTTAATTGAGTTCTTTACTTCAAGATTTTTTTGTGAGTTCTCAAATATTGTGTGAAGAGTGTTGCCTAGGCTTCCATTTATCCCTCTTCTGGTTGAAATAATGTCTTGATTATTTGAAGCATTTTATCTAATAGTTGTTTCAAGTATTGTAGAGGTTGTCAAAGATCTGGTATATCCCAGTTTGTCTCATCAATACCCCACCAAAAAATCATTCTAAACAACCCATCCTACCCATACCACCCCTACATCTTCATTGTGTGTCAACAAAATTATACAATCCATTTACAAAAATGCACAAAGAAAATCAGGATCATACCATGTCTCTAGCAGCCTTAGCCTTGTCTTGAAAGAATTTCCATCATTTAGTAGTGACAGCTCTATTGAGTTTGAATAATGGAAGATTGATCATGTTTTCCCAAGGCCATCTCCATACAATATGCACAGTATAAGGATATCTCCACCTACTTCATAAAACAGAGGCTGCAATATAGGTTATCTTACCTTGGTTGAAAGGCACAACCTAAAATAGTGAGGGTTAGATCAAAATCCTTTCAAGGTGTTACCCACTCCTTCAGAGCCTGAGTTCCAACAAGTTAGATAGATTGCTCCCCCTACTACAAAATGACATATAAATCATCTATATTCCTTTGAGTGTCTTGAAAAATCCATGATGCTGCTCAAGTTGTGAAGGAGATTAAATCTAGGTACTAACAACCAGCACCGGTTCAACCCAACCACCGTCAGTCACCCTTGACCGGCATTGGTCTCTGTATGTGCTCCTATAACCCAGAACAATGACCTATCCACCTAATTCCACATCAACCTTATTCACCTGTGATCTACCTGAGACCTCTGTCAGACCTGCAGAGACCCAGAACCAATTGTTTGACCTTCAGATCTTATTTTAACTTAGCCTGTTGGATTAGATCTTTCTTATTGTATTTTGGATGAGATACCCTAATCATTTCAATTACGATAGGATTTATTTTACTACTCACATTAAAAAAATTTAAACAATGGACTGACAGTCATCTAGGAAGTATCACACTTCCCGGATCTAGCACACGCTAGGCAGTTCACTGCACATATTGTTTAACTCTTTTTGGTCATCTTGCTTTCCATTACAGATAGTTCCTCCTAGCCAAAATGAAGCTCTCAAAATCAGCTGTGGATTTAGAATTCATACACCCACAACAACCCATCAACCAGAATTTTAATAGGTATTCCTCCTACGCCTGATACCCTATCTGTTTTGTCAATATTTCAAAGAAATATCTAAGAATCGGGTGAAACAATGGGCTTTCAAAATATAACTCATGAATTTTATGGGGATTTCATGACCTTTAGCATTCTCCTGGGTTAACATAGTAGCTAGAGTACTTTCAGTAGCATAGCAATAGATAATGAAGTCTTTGTTATAATCAAGGCATGCCAAGATTGGAGTCTTTGCTATAGCTCTCTTGATGTCTTCAAATGCAACATTTCCTTCAGAGGACCAACCAAAATTTTTCTTCCCTTTCATCATGTGGGCTATGTTCAAACTAATTTCAGAAAAATCAGGTATGAATCTTCTTAAGAAGTTGATCTTTCCAAAGAAAGAGTTCACACCCTTCTTGCTTGTGGGGAGAGGGATCTGGTGAATTACCTATACTCTTTCTGGATCAATCTTGATTCCCTCCTTAGAGACAATGTGTCCCAATAATTTTCCCTCGGTGACACAAAAGACATATTTCTTGGGATTCAAGGAGATGCCATGTTCTCTACACTTTTGGAGGACAATTTCAAGGTGTTGGAAATGATCATCTCTGGTTTTTGAAAACACAATCAGATCATCAAGGTATACAACTATGCATTTTCCCTTGATACTTCCAAAGGCCAAGTCCATTTCCCTCTGAAATGTGGCACCAGCTTTGATGAGGCCAAAAGGCATTCTCCTGTAAGAAAAGGTGCCCCAAGGAGTTGTAAAGGTAGTCTTATGCTGATCTACAGCACTTACTTCTACTTGATTATATCCTGAGAATCCATCAAGCATGGACAGTATTTCTAAACCTATAATAGCCTGCAACACTTGATCCATTACAGGGAGAGGATAATTATCCTTAAAAGAGGATTGATTCAAATTCCTAAAATCAACACAAATCCAAATCTCACCATTCTTATTCCTAACAAGCACAATATTATCAATCCACGTTGAATGGTGAATGGGGAAAGTGATCGTAGCCTTCAATAACTTTTGGATCTCTTGAAAGATTGTATCAGCAATTTTAGGGTTATACTACCTCTTCTTTCGCTGGAAGGGCTTGATCCCAAGTTTTAGAGGAATGAAATGTTGCATCTATTTTGGCTAAAAATCCTTGAGATCATCATAAGAATATGCAAGAACAATAACATAATTTTTCAACAGATTTTCTTCTTTCTCCCTCTCCTCTTGTGTGCAGCACTTTCCAATGTTTACCAGCATGGGTTCATTAAGACTCCCAATGTTTATTTTTTCATATTTAGCAAACTGCTGAGCTCCTTTGGAATTTTTGGACTTGATGTACCTATCATTTTTATCAAATAACTCTTCCAAACTTACCATCCCTTTAGGTATCTTATTACCTTTCAGTTTTATGTAGCCATCATGATCCATTTCTTCTTTGTTATCTTCTTCATTTGGGGGCACACACTCTCTAGGAGAATTTCCACTTCCTTCAAAGTACAGCTGGTCAAAATTATCTCTGAGTTCAAGGAAAGCAAGTGCTTGTCATCATTAAAGACCTACCAATTGTTTGCATTGTCAAGCACACTAGGCCTATGAATCATCTCAATCATGAATTTATATTGGGAGAAATCTAGATGAGGGATCAGTAGAGACCCCGATACATCCAAGGAATTAGCCCTGGTATTTCTTTCCCTTGGCATGGCTTCAATGGAAAAGGCATCAAGGAACTCAATGGAATCCCAAACCAGATTCATGTAATGTTTCAACCTTCTATTCTTCACTTAATAGAGATCTCTAACCTATTTTACAATCAGATTTGCATCTCCACGAGCAAGGAGATTCTTGATCCCCATCTCTTTTTACATGCTTAAACCGAGTATGAGAGCCTCATACTGAGTTGTATTATTTGTGTTTTTGAATTGGATCTTGAAGGAGAAAGGATGAATTTTCCCTTCAAGAGAAATAAGAACCACAGCAGCTCTAGAACTAGCTGAGGAATAGCTCCCATCAAATTCCAAAATAAAAATTTCATTAGGATCAAGAAGCACTTCCTTAGGATGGTTAGCCTCATATTGTGACATGATCATGTAGTTACCATGACCAATGTCCTCATAAAGTATTTGTGCCTTTTGGTCATCTATTTTTTGCACGATATATTTAGTTTGTTTCTCAGGCAGTAGCTTCTTCATTTTCCCATTCACTAGAATAAGAGCATGTGACCAATCCATCATGATTTCTCCTCCAACATCTTTGCAAAAATTTCTACTCAGCAGCATGTTATAGGAAGGAGGAATATCAGCTACCAAAATGATGGCTAAAACTCTCTTCTCTAGAAAAGTAGCAAAGGCTACTTATGCATCCTTGATCCTTCCAACCAATGGCACTTCTCTACTTTCCATTGAGTAACATGAACCAAAAGTGTGGATTAGGGTTAAACCTAGGGCATGAGATACCTTAACAGGCATCACATTATCTGAAGCACCAAAATCAATAACATAATTCCTGAGTTTGTGACCAGCTATGAGGAGAGTGGCATAAAATGGTTTGATCTTCTCATCAAATGAAGCGATTGCTACCACAAGGCTTGGTTGAGATGAAGGAGAAAAAGTGGGCAAGAGACCTTTAAAACTAGGGGATGAAGGCTTGAATTTGGAATTTACAAAGTCTACCATCTTAGCAAAGGCCTTGGGATGGGTTTGGTAGAATTCGGCTTCTGAGATCTGGATCTTAGTTTTCTTGAGATGGTCAATGATGTCAAAAGAACCAGAGGTAGATGGAGTATCATTGATAGGAGTAGATGAAACTTTTGATTTATCAACTCTATCATTTAAAGGGAAAGAAGTTTTAGGATTAGAAATAGAGGAGGAAGGAACAGTAGAACCTACCTTGGGTGTGGAAGAAGTTGGAATAGGAGCTCCTCTCCTTACAATCACTAGAATGGTTGTAGGAGGTTCCTTATATCTTTTAGCAGGCTACACCACTTTCTCCTTCTTGTTGGATTGCTCACGAGTCATGATAGCATATGATTCATTATTCATCTCTGTAACTCTTTCTTCATAATCATCCTCTTCATCTATACCTTCAGTGGTGAGAAAATGGACATGAGATCCACTCAAATATTATAATTCTTCATTATCTTCCTCTTCATTCTCTTCATAGATTTCATTCTCCTCCTCATCATTAGGCTCCAGCACTTCACATGTTACATTGAAAGTAACTTTAACAAATGGGCATTCAATTACCAATCTAGTCTGAGGAGAGGGCAACCGATTCCTAGGCTGAAAGTTCTTCCAAGGAACATACTGATAAGGAGCATGCTGGGCTAACTACTTCTTGAGAGAAATTATATCATTAATAAGTTTCTTTACCAACTGATCTACATTAGCTCCATGAGAAGATGTGGAAGAAGGAGATGCTTTGGATTTGGATGATTCTTTCCTTAGCTTGTCAGACATGATCAGATCATCTTCAACACTGACAGCAAATCTCTGATCAGCATCTAAAGTGGCATGATTAACTCTTTTAAGTGCATAGCTCACTTCAGGCAGTTGGTTATTAAGCAAGAAACATTTTTGAATCTGATCCACATGGCATGTGTTTTGTGGGATTTTATTAACCAGATTTTTGAATTTGGTAACAAATTCCCTCATGGGCTCATGTGACTCTTTCTTGATTTGAGAAATCTGGGCCAAGAGGGCATGTACATCCTCATCAGGTTTGAAACACTTCTCAAACTGGTTCGTCATGGTGTTCCAATTGGTGATGGATCCAGCAGGGAGATGATAAACCAATCAAAAGCATTATCTTGCAATGTCTCTACAAAAATTATAACAGATATATCCTCATGTTCAACTCTAAGAACACCATAAGAAACAATGAAGGCCACAATATGCTCATCTGGATGAACCTTCCCATCACCTCTGAATTTAGGGAAATTCTTTATATTGCCTCTAGGAAATTCATGCAATGGATGGGGAAGAGCAAGAGGCCCAACCCTTTGGCCCCAAGGCAAAGGAGTTATCATCCTTAGAAAGATTGTTTGGAGAGGAATTGAAACACCAGTGAGAATCAAAGCATGCAAATTAGGACTGATTTGATCTTGAGGTATGTCACTCCTAGAAGTTTTGTCTCTACCAAGAGGAGTGCTTACAGATCTTGTTCCTCTTCTTTTTCTTGATGAAGGGAGAGAGAAAACTTGATGATCCAGAAGTTGGAAATGAGGATCTTCTTCCCCAATGGGTTCTTCTACCTTGAGTGTATCTTGCAGTCACTAGATCAAAGATGATCAAGAAGTTGTTATTCAAAAATTGGAATCCATTTTCAATGAATTCCCCAGCGGATTCGCCAAAAACTATTGGCTTTTAAAAAGGAACATGGCTAGAAACCACAATCAAGGGACAAACGTGTCCCTCCTCTTTAATGGGAGATGTTCCCTTATTGAAAGTAGGAAAAACAAATGTATAAATATACAACTCTCAATGTTTGGACCCTGATATTCTAGAATTTTTTCATACTTAAAATATTATCAATACGAAGGATTGGAAGAGTAGAGAGATGAAGAAGGAAGAAAAAAACAATTTTTTCAGGAGATATAGGTAGCTAAATATATCCTTACTCACATTAAACCAAGAAAATATAAGAAAAATATCAATCACTTCATCACCAATGCGAATCTGTAGACACAAAGTTCTAAAGATTACACAAACAAGGACACAAAGTTTCTTTTCAATGCAAAGACAAATGATCCATTAAATCAAGCAAGGAGAGAGAAATATATAACAGAGGAAATGAGAAAGAAATCTTTTATATTGAATCAATTCCAAATTTACAATGTTCCCAGAAAACGAAAATCCTTTTTTCCATGGCCAAAACATGTTCTATAACAATTCATGTACATCCATTCTTTGTCCCCAAGAAAATAATATCCAAAAGGAATAATGTTTTTTGTAGATCCATTTTTTGGAAAGTGACATGAAACAAACACACTCATGAAAACCAGAGATTCAAAAAGGTGAATATTTAATCATTTTGACCATGATTACTTTAGTAGGGGACATCTCATGATTTTCTTTTTCATGTGGTCCTGTCATTTCCACCTTTTAACCACTTTCATAGCACTCAAGTGCTTACTGGTAAGTTTTCCCCCTTTTTTATTGTGTATGCCCGATACACTCTATTTTCTGATAATCAAACTTTACATCTCTTTAAACTTATCGATTTGGCTACACAAAAAACAAAAAATGCATCTCATGAATAAATGACAAGGAAATAGAGAGAGAAGAACAAAGAATGGTTCACAATTGTATTCTTTGGAGCTCTGGTTCGTTAATGGCATCAAAAACCAGATGATTGCATTTTGGCCACTCTTTCCCTTTGTCAACTTTTAAATTAGACCTTATGTGTGGCAAGCTCTAAGAAACGATGGACCTAGGGGAAAAATCCACGTTTTAAGACATTTGGGAGAAAAATTGCAATTTCTCATTTTTCTCCAACCCTCTGCATCCCCATCAAAGGTCAAACATGTGGCACACCCTGATTGGAAATGGGGTCACGGCTCAAATTCTTATTTTCCTCCTCTGGCCCACTATCCCGATTTCATTCTTCAACAAATGGAATCACCCAATTGGTTGTGAGGATGTGCTTCACTTTTATACTTTATTTATTTTGAAAAGGGTAAAATTCCAACTTTTCCCCCAAAATTCCATGCCTCCGCCATTGACTTTTCAACATAGGCCACGTGTCCCTTTCTGATTCGTTGCGGGATTCAACTCAGAATTTATCCCTTCAAATGAGTGGGGTCATGAGTCATTTTAGAACTTTTCACCCTTTCATCATAATGCCTTAGAGAATAAAATGGATCCATCGCCCCGAACTTCCGCCAAAACTGCTCCATCCAATCAGGGACCTGCGGGGATGCTAGGAAAATCTGACATTTTTTCCAAAATCACCAAAAATGATAAGTTATAAAAGGAACCCATCTAGCCACATCCAATTATAATTAAACACATAGCTTCACCTTCTAAGAAAGAATTTGATGGGGAAAATAACGTAGAAAATTGTAGAGAATGGGAAATGCCATTTTTGCACCCGATGAATATTTTCTTTCTGCACAAAGTTTTTTTTATTATTGGAAAATAGTTTTTTGAAAGGGACTATACCCTTGAATACAAAAGAAGGCCTGAGAGCCAGAATAAGAGTGAGAAATAGAGAGAATGGATCAAGATCCAAGTGTTACAATGAAGCTCTAAGTAGCTCAGAAATAGCTACTCAAACGAGACAAAACAGTAAAACAACAGCAAAAAAACAGTAAATTGATCGCAAAGAAACAGCAAAAAAACAACTAAAAGCAACTGAAGCGTCCAGAACTACTTCTTGGCAGCTTTATCGATACTGATCTTGACTCTCTTCTAGGAATGAAACATACTCAAAGCAGTCATATGGGCAGCATCAGTCTTATCAAGCTCCTCAATGGTTCTTTTGCTTTCTTTTTCGTTGCCCCAAAGTGCAGTCGGGACACCGCTGAGGTTGGAAACACTTTTGGCATGACCCTCGATGAACTCCTCAATCGCCCTAAAGGTGGAAATGTTGTAATCATGTCTAGTCTTGGCCTTCCCTAAGCGAGAGTCTAAGGAGGTCAGCTTCTTGTATATGTCATCAATCTGACTACTATCAATGTTCCCCTCCCCCTCCATGCTTTTCTTTCCTTTCTGTTTAGCTAGGTACTTGACCTCATCCTTCAGCAATTTCATCTCAGCCTCTAAGGCCTCCAACCTCTTAGAAGAGCTATCCAACCTCTTTCTGCACAAAGTTAATATGTGAAGAATGTAAGTTTCCACGTCCTTCAAATACATAAAATAATATCATAAACCCCCTCCCATCCATGATAAATAGATAGAACATTATAATGGCTGCAAACTGAGGAAATGCATAAAATGTCATGGGGGATCAAAATGAGCACTTGAGGGGCTTGAAACACAAATTCCTCCATGGCAAGACTTTAATTTTCATGAAATTAGATTTCAAAAAAGGGGGGGGGGGGAATTAAGGGGACAACACACACTAAGAGATGAAATTTTTTCTCCCAATAAATAAAGATTTGTTCTTTCCTCTCAAAAATTTTGTAGTTTTAAGATCTCGGATGTATGATTTAAATCCTCTTCTAAGGAATGAGCTGGCCACTCATTTTAAGGAAGATGGATCTATGTATTTATGTTTATGTTTATTCATTTGTCTGTAATTCATTCTATTGTATTTTTTTTCTCTTTGTATTGTGAAAATTTAGTTTGTTGCGAACCTACAGGTGTTTAGTTTAATTATGTTTATTTCCAATTCAGAAATTTCAATTTATCCAATTGTGTTTTTGTTCCTGCAAGTGTGATTTCCTTTATGAAAGTGTGATTTATTTCATGCAAACTTTATTTCTACAAGTGTGCCTTAATTTATGCAAGTGTGCCTTTATTTTTTCAAGTGTACCTTTAAATTTATGCAAGTGTGATTTATTTTATGCAAGTTTGGTTGGTGTTTAAAGGATTTGTTTTCCAAATATCTTCTTCTCTTAATGTATACAGCCTTCAGACACCAGCCTCGGATTGACATTATTAATGAAGAGGATTGATGGCCATCATCAACTAACCTCTGGTGTTATGGTCTTTCCTTCATACAAGAGGCTTATACTCCTTTAAATTCTTATCCATGACCTAAAGTCCAAAATAATACAAAATAAAAAGAAAAAATATACATGGGATAACCAAAAACTCTACCCCTTGAATCAAAATTCTCACAAATATATGAATCCCTCAAAAGGACATCTACCTCTCTTTATCACTGCTATAAGTAGACTGTTCCCTCGAAGGACAACTATAAAAATCCAACCACTTATTGTACAAAGTCTATCCACAAAGAAGACTATTTCTAAAAACACAAAATAAAATTTATCCTGAAGCTTCCTGCATCGATCAGCTTCACGAAGACCTCAAGGAGATATTTTATTTATCCCACATAGACTTCCTACGTTGATCAGTCTATCATAGCAAAAAGAAAAGAAAAATCAATAAAAATAAAAAACTTTTGGTCATGGACTTGCCTATTCTATTTTTGAGTATCTTGTAGAAGGGGCATATTATCCCATAATATGGTTACGCTAAACACAATCCTCCACCTTGCCTATTTTTATTCTCTTATGCCTATTCAAGGGATGACACATGTACTTTACACATAGTGATCATGCCACTTCTTTCACCTATATACCTATCACATCATGCAATATATCTAGGGACTTACACTCAATAAGTCTACGGGTACGACATTTATGGTCTTTGCCAACTTAGGGAATTTCACTTATTTTCAGTTCACCTATGCCTACTTTGTTTATTCTAACCAGACCTGATCATCAAAACTGACTTGCCTATATACTTTCATCTATACCTACGCCTCACTTACCTTGTCTATTACCTATTCAACATTCAACCTTGTATATTGTTAAACATGCCTTACCCAACTGACCTACCTACCTAACCCACTTATTCACCTTACCTAACCCAATCACATTCTTCCATGGTTTATGGGATAACTACATTGGCCTGAGGCCCCTTTCGCAAGGGCTATGTAGGCAGCACTCTTAGGGCATGGGGCCCTTGGAGGTTACCTCATCTACTCTTTCCCTTTCCTCCATTTCCACTCTTTTCCCCCATCAAACTAAACCTCGTTAGTTAGTTTCCATTAAAACCATAACTTGGAATTTAATTCAAAACAAAACCATACATCACCCATATTTATCATCATTTATTTTCCATAATGCCAATAAATTAGAAATTAAAATCATAGCAACATCCATAAAATCATGCCTACAACTAATTTCCATAACATCAATATAATGGAAATTAACTCACATCATGACCACATTGACTCAATTATACCTAATTTACCAAAAATGTTGATGTTAGATGTTAATTTCTTACAACCACAACCTTACCCTAGCCCTACAACCCCACCTAATTGACTTATTAACTCACACACAACCTCACTATCATATAGGGCATATTTTTGCCTATACCTCGGCCTTACCCATGGCCTTACCTATATACCCACACCGATCTCAGCTATTTGACACTCAAATTCACTTACTCATTGTACCTTACGACGATGCTACTAATGTTGTTTAGCCAACCAGCCTTGCCTTGCCTGATTCCATGATGTCTATCTTGACTAGACCAAAAATTTTAGTTGTTTAGAACCCACATAATGCCCATTCTTATACCTAGCCCCATTTTTTTCTAGGACCGTATCATATACCTTGGATACCTGGATGACATCAACTTTGTTTGGATAAACTATCGACCTTTGACGATGTAGAGTTTGTGAGCTCTTATGCCTAGTGTATTGTCACATTCTATATGTGTGCATGTGTTTGAATGCCCCCACCTATTACCCACATCGATATCATCATTACCTATAGCCTAATTATACCTCATTTTTCATCACTTATTAATTTATCAAACCAATAATCGACTCAACCTATCATTTCATCAGTTCCTGGTTTGAGGGGGATCACCTCCACCCATACTTAGGGCAACCTACTTCAACCCATACCTGGGGCAACCACTCTTGTTTTTGTCAATGTCACTTATCAATACCACCTACACAAAAAAAAAGGGTAAATGTAGACACCTAAAATTGGGTTGTAACCCTCTAAACCCCCTTTGATTAATTAATTCAACATTATTCCCCTAGCATGACCATTTACACACATTTTGATTAACTTAATTACCTACCTCACCTAAGCCACCTCACCTCTCCACCTCACCCTAGACCCATTCTAACTCCATTTATCACTTTAGACTAAGTCCCCACTTATCCTAACAAAATTGGGATTTAGTCTAACCATAATCTTAATGACTTATTATCCCTCTAACCATTTTCCAACTCCATTTACCGTCATTCTTCACTTGTGACCTAGAACCAAAATCAAGATCATGCCAAATCTAGGAGCAATTAGGCTGATTTTCACAAAATTGACCATTTCTCCCTAATTGACGTCAGTTATCCCTCAGTCAGTGTCAGTTCCCTAACTGTCGTTGGTTACCTTAAATAAGAGCTTCTAACTCTTTACACGGGTTCTCCAATTCATTTATTCATTCAATATTTGGCATTCTAACTCTCGAGCATTCAAGCTACCAGATGACAAACCAGAGCACATCAAGTCTTCACCAATAGCTAATATCTTCCTCCATAGCCTTAGATCAGCCACAATAAAGCACACAGGGTCTGTTTCCATGGCACTAGGCACAACCCCGTTTCATCTCTGAATGCTCATCAACCGCCACCATCTTTTGATCTACATGTTCTTAGATAAGTAACTCACTCTTATTTGTTAGCTCTAGTTTTTCATCTTAAGTCTTTTGTTCATTTCTATTATATGAATCTCCTTTGTCCTAAATATCAACCTTCACCCATATACCATCTATTCTACCAACCTAAACCATTTTTCCCATCCTATCACCTCTATAACCCTTGTTGAGTCATTTTATAAATCATACCATCCTTCTCGAACCCCCTTAACCCTCTGTGTAATCAAAGAGAGATCCAAAACACCTATTTTTAATATTTTGACTATATTTCCCCTACCAACATTGTTCACCCAACCGTTGTCGGTCATTTTCCAATACCAGCATCAGTTGCCTAATTGATACCTATCTTTGTGACTGGTACTTATGCCTAGAACAACGATCTTATAACTTTCACCAAACAACCCAAAACGTAACCAAACTTCACCCAAACCTTTCCTAACACCTCAGTGACCTTTCCCAACTAGAACCATACCTTACCTAGTGTTATATATTTTTATACTTCAATATTTTACTTAATCTAGCATATTGATAACGTTTTGAGACATCTAAATCAAAGTATTAGTAATAGGACGTCTATTTCTCACATTTATATTCATTAATCTGATAAAATCAATGGATTGATAGCCATCTAAGAAGTGTCACACTTCCTAGAACTAGCAATTGCTAGATAGTTCACTTCCATATACTATTTAAATGTCTCTTGTGATCTTGTTGTGCTTTTACAAGTAGTTCCTCCCAGCTAAAAGGAATATCTCACATTCAGTCTAATAAAATTCAAAAATGTGTGTAACCTTCTTTTGACTATTCATATGTATTCCTCCTATGTGCATTACCTGTATCTATTTTATCACATACTTTGAGGTGAAATAAAGGGAAGCCTTTTTATAATGATATGGGTAGCCATCCTTCAAGGGATTACAATTTTTGACCTTTTTAATTTTTGAATAACCATCCTTCAAGGGATCAATCTATTTTTTATGGGCAGATGTCCTTTGAGGGATCAATCTATTTTTAATAATATGATTTGATATGTGTCATTCGAGGGATCAGTTTATATTTAGATAAGATGTGTCTATAGATTTTCTTGAATTTTTTACTTTTTTGTTGAGGGCAGGCCCGGTAGACCATTTTGAGGAGGGGAAAGGATGTGTGCATAGAATACACATGTTTATCTCATAACATGTTTTTATTTGGTAGATAAAAGGTTGATAGATGTAATGATTATTGGGTTCCTACTAGGGAGGAACTTCTCTATGTGAAAGATGTGATTAACATAGCTATGGTGCTCATCTTTAAGGTCTTGATCATAGGATAGTGATGGTGGATCACATGTTTTCAAATAATTATAGTGTTAAAATGATAGTTTAGTAATGGAATGAGATCTTCGATGTGACTAATGGCATGACATCAATATGTTAATAGTAGAAAGGCAACATGTGTAAGGCATTCAAAGGTTCCATTTCAGGTATACCATAAAGGGAAGCTAAATGATAGTCTCCTGATCCATAATTATGATTGATGACATATGGACTGATCTACTTAGGGGAAAAATTTCCACATTTACTCCTTTCCAGAGTAGTGAAATTTTGGTTTTCTTTGAGAACAAGGTCATCAATATTAAATTCACATTCTTTAACATGTTTTTTATTCACACGTTTGATACGCTCTCAATAGACATGATGATATTCGAGAGCTGTTAGGTGATGTTCATCTAACAACTCAATTTTCATGAGTATTTTATTTATTATTTTTTAGAAGCTTCTACTTGTTTTTTTTCTTGTGGATAATTAGGTGGTGAAAATCCTAGTTTAATTTTGAATGTGTCACATAATTTCTTAACTTCCTTGTTCTTGAAATATTTTCCATTATCAGTGATTAGTTTGTGATGGATTCTAAATCAACATATGATATGTTGATAGATGAAATCGATGATTTTTTAACTTTAGTATATATCATGGGAATAGATTTTACACATTTAGTGAAATATTCAGTAGTTGTGATGATAGAATAATGTCGTTGTGATGAACAAGGGTTGATGCGGATAATGAGGTCAAGTCCCCATTACGACAAGGGCCATAGATTTTGAGTGGGTTGTTGAACATGACTAGGAATGTGAGTGATATTGGAGTGTTGTTGACATTTAATGTATTTTTTGACATATGTGCAACGATATTGATTAAGAGTAGGCTAGTAATATCCCATCTGTAGCATGTATTTAGTGACAGCCATACCATTAAAGTGTCCACCACATATATTGTCATGGACTTATTGAATAGATTTTATGGATTTATGGGATTTGAGACATCATAACAAGAGGTTTTCAAACATACATTTGTATAGAACACCACCTACTATAACATATCGGGTAGCGCATTAAAGAAAGGATCACTTAGCATTTTTGGATAAATTAGATGGTATTTTTTATTGTGATAGATAGTCATAAATTTGAGTATACCAAAGGTCTGTTGGATTTTCTATGATGAGCTTGATAGAGGGGATTTCATTATTGTGGGATGGTTAATCAAGTATATGCACAATAACAAACAATTTGGAATCATTTGTTGATAGGTGGATAAGTGATGTAAGAGAAGCCATGGTGTCCATGAATTTATTAGAAGATCGTGGAACTATTTAGTTCGTGTAACGATCAAAGGATTCTAAGAGGAATTCAATAATGGTTTTATATTTTTGTAGAATTTCATTTTTGCATTGATAAATTCCTTTGATCTAGTTGATAATAAGTTAAGAGTCTTTATAGATGTTCAAAATTTGAACATCGATCATGATGGTGGTTTAGAGACCCATGATAAGGGCTTCGTATTCAGACATGTTATTAATGCATTCAAAATTTAATTTTAAATATAAAGGGATAGGAGTCCCCTAGGGAGGTATGATAACCATACCGACACCTCACCCTTACTGACACTTAGATTTTTTGAAGAATAGTGTCATTTTGATAGGAGTGTATTCCTGATCCATGGTGTTGATTGATTCATTAAGAAATTGTTTTTGTGGTAGTTGATTATCAGGAAGGGGAGCTTTGGCAAGCTGATCGACGATATTTTTTCCTTTAATAGAATTTTACAATATGAATTCAAGGTCAAAATTGGTCATGAGCATGAACCACCGAGTGATTCAGTCACTGTGATAAGGTTTGGAGTGCATAGTTTTAAGGGGATTGAAGTTAGTAATAATGTAAGTTTTATGATTAAGTAGATAATGGTAGAGCTTAGAAGCTGTGAAGTACAAGGCACAACACAAATTTTTGTCTTCCATATAACGTGTCTCATAGTCATGAAGAGTGTGACTTACATAAAAGGTGGCATATTCATGACCTTTCTTGTCTCGATGAACAAGCATAACACCTAAGGCATGATCATTAGTAGATGTGTGGAGATAGAATGGCTCCCCATCATGTGGAGGTGTAAGCACAGGTGACAACAAGAGGTATTGTTTGAGTGATGCCTTTAAACGCTTTTTGACAATTGTGATCCCATTTGAGGTGGACATATTTTTTAATGAGATGATGGAAAGGCTGACAACATTATGAACATTATAAGATGAAACGAAAAACTGATTGGAGTCTACCCTAAAGGCTATGAAACTATTTGAGGTTTTATGGAGGAGGCATTTCAATGATGGCTTTAAACTTGGCAAGGTCTACTTCAATGCCCCTGATAGAAATGATGAACCTTAGAATTTTTTCAGTGATAACACCAAATACACACTTTACAGGGTTAAGGGGAATGAAATATTGAATGAATCAAGAAAATATTCTGTCAAGGACAGGGAGATAATCCCTACATTTCTTAGATTTTCTAAAGAGGTCATCAACTTAATCTTCTACGGTTTTATGAATGAGGTCATGGAAGATATATGTCATTACACGTTGATAGGTGGCCCCTACATTTTTACGTATAAAGGGCATGACACGGTAATAAAATTATCCCTAAGGAGTAGCAAAGGAAATTTTATGTTGGTCGTCAATATCAATGAGGATTTTATTACATCTAGAGAAGCCATACATAAGGGAAATCATCTCATGGTGAGTGATGAGGTCGACAAGTTGATCAATGTTCAGAAGAGGAAAGTTGTCTTTGGGAAAAGTTAGGTTGATGTCTCAAAATTCCATGTAAATACATAAATTTCTAGAGGATTTGGTTATTGATACGATATTAGAGACCCATTGTGGGTAATCAATGCGTAAAATGAAATTGGCAAAAAGAAGACGTAACTCTTCTTTGATAAGTACTGCCATGTAAGGGTGCCTCCTATGTAGCTTTTGTTTGATAGGCATAGCATTGGGATAGGTGACAATATTGTGAATGATGATGTTAGGGTCAATCACTGAAATAACACTATATGACCACGTGAATGCTTAACTATATTTAGAGAGGAAGGTGATGAAGTCCTTCAATTCTTCTGAATCTAAGGATTGACCAACTTTGATGATGTGAGAATCCTGTAGAATTTATATGTTAACGTCAATAATAGATTCCTTAAGAAGCATTGATGTGTCAGGTGACAAATTATTATGAAGGTTATGGTCCTCTACCCCTATATAGGAAAGGATAGATTGATTTTCATGACATTGAAGGATGTTAATGGTAGAGGATTCCTCTATCATTTCAGGTAATATGAGTGGGAGGGTCTTAGTACCATTATTAGTTTGATAAGTAAGTTGTCCTAATGTAATCATATTGACTAAAAAATTCAAATGGGATGGAAATGGTGTCATCCATGTCCATAGGGCCATCGTGGCAGGATGGAGAAGATGGTTTGGGTTCTATCACAAATCTAGATGCAATTCTTGTTGAGGATTCTAAGGCAGGTTTTTTGAAACCTAGTCTGTATTTTTCATAAGGCTTACAGGAATGATCAAGGATTAAATCATGAATACCCTATTCATAGAATCTAAGGCCAAAGCCCTTCTAGGAACAAATATGGAGGTACATCTATGTTAATGTTTGGTTATATAGAAATATGAAATCTGGTATGAATGGCTTAGCGTGATGTTGATTATTAGGATGTGGGGGAAGGATGATCAATCCCTCCATATACCAGATTGGTTTTAATATGTAGAGGACTAAATGAGATAACATCTTCAATGTTATATTTATACATGGGTTGGTTTTCTATTTTTCCATATGTATTTGGTGTATGAAGATAATTAAGGGTAAGGAGGTGATACTCCCCTAGTGAAAGACGTTGCATAGAATCATTGAAGGGGGTTTCATCTAAAAAATTTGATATAGTGATGGAAGAACTAGTAGAGGGTTCATTAGAATATCTTGAGTTTGTTTTAGGGACAAGCACATCATTTGATCGATATGTCATATGATGTGCTTTGAAAGGGTTCAAGTCAGCTGGAATGGTAAAGGTTTTACCTTTGTGTTCATATTTGAGACATCGATTGAGGGTGGAATCGATATAGCGCATATCATGAATCTAGGGTCATCCTAATAACATGTTGTATTAAAACTCTCCTTCTACCAGATAGAATATTTCATGGAGGTTTTTGACGCCGAATTTGATGGTAAGATAATTTTTCCCAATGTGGGAGCAATGGTGTCGTTAAAGGCTCACAGTACTACAGGAGACTGAGTGACGATAGTGTTGGGTAGTTGAAGTTGATCAAAATCATGTGCTGATGTAATATTGATGTCGGTGTCATTTTCAATCATGACTCTTTTAACAATAGTATCATCGATTTGGGCAGTGATGAATAATAGAATATCATAGTCTTCAAGTTGTAAGGATGGGATTTCATAGTTGTCAAAAGAGATGGCAGTGCATATTTTAAGGGTATTGACTAGATTTGTGAATGGTTCTCGATCACTTGAGGGTACTGATATGGATTAAAGTGTCTTAATCATATCCTGTTGATGTTTTGGTGAGGTTTTCATAAGCTTGTAGTGGGACATCTTTACTAGAGCTTGTTGAAGTTTTTTTATGATGGTGTTCTACATGGAAGTGGTAGATTGGTTATGTGGAGTGGAAAATATAGATACCTTAGCCTTGGTAGCAGGTTTTGGATTAGGTGATTTAGGAGCAAGAGGGATAGAGACCTTGGACTTGTTTTGATCTGAAATTTTATGGTCATGTGTGTAAGCTCTGGTAATTATACGCACTACGTCAATTTGATGGAGCGGGGATTTTCTGGAAGAGGCCTCGACTTTGTTAGATGTAGACATAGTAGCAAGTGATGGTTTGGGCATGATGGATTTAAATGTCTGGTAGGTTGTTTTGAATAGTTTTGGTTGTTCTATATATGTGGGAAGAATTCCTTTATTAGTGAGGTTATGCACGGTAGCGTGAAGGGATTTGCAGTCATTGGTGAAGTGTCCTGGTGTTTGATGATAATCACATAATGCTTCAAAGTTATACCAAGAGGGTTTCCACTCCTAACATCCAGATGGATTAGGAGGAGGCAAGGTTATGATAGATTGTCAGATGAGCCTTTCAAGGATTTTTTTATAGTGTCATGTCAAGGCTAAGGTTGAAGTAATTGATGTTTCATTAGATGATCTAGAAGTTGATGTTAGAGGGATCATTTTTTTGCAACGTGTTTAGGTGTCTATTAAGGAACGATTTTAGATTCTATAGTAGTGAATAAAAATTTGGATGAGGAGTGTGGCCCCAAAATAGAGGGCAAGCACTTTGGGTCCTATATTGAGGTCGTCATATGATTTCATGGTATGATTGTAGATGGAGGGATTGGAGGTCACATGGTGGATTTTTTTATATTTCAAACATAATGTCAGGTGACATTATTTTCATAGGATCTCTTTTCAATTTAAATAATGGGTTCTTTGTCTAAGGGTCTTAAATAAGGCACATGTGAGTTTGAAGTGGATGTAATGGATGTGGGGAGATTTGTGGTCTTACCAAAGGCAATACTAGGGGAGTTACAGGATTCAATGGGTGCTTCTAGGGTAGAAACACTAGGTGTTGATGATGTGGATGATTTAGATAACATTTATGTGATAGAAACAATAAGTGTTGATGATATGGGTGGTTTAACTAATGCTTCTATGATAGGAACATTAGATGTTGAAGGTGTATATGACTTTTCTTTGATAGTATTAATGGTGTGATAGGTGTGGATGACATTAGATTTTGGTTTACTAGTGGATGGAGCATGGTTTGGAAATGGTTGTTTGAAAATGTCTAAGTTCTGATTGGGAGGTACATTTGGGTTATTTAGTTACAGATCACTTTTTTTGATAACGTCCTGAAGGACATTTCTAAATCAAGGACACCTTTCGATGTCATGACCCTTGACCCGATGGTATTTATAGTAATCATTCTCTCAATACCAAGAGGTTTTTGAGACATATATGTCAATGGGATGAATGGGAGGAAGGGTGATCATACATGCAACTAATATTTTTTTTAAAACCAAGCTTTAAGATTTTTTGATAGGTTTATAATTGCATTAAGGGTGGGTGCGTTCAGGAATTGAACGTTATTTGGAAGCGGCTTTTATAAAAAATGTGTTTGTTGAAGTTTTAGATTTATCATGACTAGAAGATGGCTTGAGTGAGGATTTAGATTTAGGCTTCTTTGATATGAGTTTAACTCCACTTTCCTCTAGGGTACAGAGTTCTAGTTTTTGAACCATATTAAAGGTTTTTTTAAATGTTTGGAAAGATTGAATTTGTAATGTAATTGATAAATGTTTGATACAAGAGCGAGAAAATAGATCAATTAATTTTTTCTATGGGAGGGAGAAAGATAATTGGTTAATAACACCCCTTCAGTGGGAGAAAAAATGTACAATGACTTGTCTTTAAATTGTTTGATGATGTATAGATCAGTAATGATGACTTTACAGTCGATGTTGATCAAAAAGTGTTCTAAGAAAACTTGTGCAAGTTATGTGAAGGAGAAGAGGGATTATTATGGGATACTATTATACCAAACTAATGTGGGCCCAATTATGGACATAGGGAATGTTCTCAGCTTGAGGTCATGGTCGTGTGCAATAATTTAAAAGGCATGATGGAAGGCATGAATTTTTTGTTGAGGGTCATCTTTGCTATAGAATTTAATGAATTTAGGGAGTTCCCAATGTGGGGGTATGTTTTGTGTGGGATGGAGGGATGGATGGGTTTTTTATAAATCTGTCCATAACATAGCATTTTTTTTTAACCCATGCAGGAAGCTTCAAGGATAGAAATCTTGTTCATCAATGCCTGCAAATAATCATTTTGTGATGGTTGCTATTGGGAATTGAATGATGAAGGGGCTGGTTGATTATATGTATGTGGGTTTGGTTGCTGATATGGCTAATATGGTAGAGGGATACTATGCTAGAGTGGAACACTCATGGTAATTTTGTATGTTGGTTGTGAAACTAAAGGTTGTGAGGGTTAGATATATTGATACTAGATAGGCATTGAAGTGTTTATAAGGGGTTGTGAATACTGTGGTATATATTGAAAAGGGATGGAAGTGTGGATAAAGGGTTGAGACTATTAGGGTATATGCTGGAAGGGAAGGGAAGTATGTATGAGGGGTTGAGATGGTTGAATTTTATACTGATGGGTGATTTTTGAAACAAGGGCATTCGTTACATGTTGTGAAGAAGGGTAAACACTAGAGATAAAGCTTGTATTAATGAGGGGTATCAATTTTGGGATGGACATGACCACATTTTGGATGGATGGCATGGTTTGTTGCAAATAATTATGTTGAGACACACTAAGTGGGATGCTTATCAAACTTACAAGAGGTGTTTGGATAGTTGGAGAGACTAGAGGACTAGCAGTGGAAGAGCATGTGTTGGCATTGTTTTGTGATGAGCAGATCCAAATGAAAGGTCTGGTGAGGATGATGATTGTTGGTTGGTTTTATCTTGCAACGAAATGAAATTGATATCAAAATTGATGACAGGGGTTGATGATGTAGGAATAAATGTTTCAAACCCATTAGTAGTGGAATAGGGATGAATATATTGGATAATAGGCTCGTGATTAGGATTGACAAGCCAGGAAAATTCATATGTGACATTGGTGACATGAGGTCAATGTTTAGGTGTGGGTTTCTAGAGGAAAACTCCTCAAGCAATAAGATATGCTTTCAAGGCCACATGGTTTGAATCTAGAATCTTAGTGAAGACTAGATCACCACTATTGAAGAAGTGAGGTCTAGGAGGATCTGGGATTTCTGATGTAGTGGATTGACTAGTAGGAGAGTGTGGGGGTTCTTGATCATCTATTGGAGGTGATGAAGATGCTTTATATTTGTCAATGATACATGGGATGTCATCAAAGTGAGACTGGACATTCTCTAAGGACTATTGGAAACATTTGGTCATGTTGTTGACTATTTTCTAGTTAATACCATGAAAATAAACAAACAATTTCTAAAAATAAAAATTAAGTTATATGGTTGATTACAATCAAAAATAAAAGTCACACAAGATAATTTTTACTATCTTGATTAACTTAAGAAAAGGTGAAATGTGAAAATGGTTAAGAGGTACCAGGAAATAGCAATATCTCGTTGGTTTCAGATGATGTTAAAGAATAGAGTCCTCGATATACCTCAAGGTACGTGAGGCCCAAATCTATTTTGTGTTGGTACAAGGCGTGGTATTGGGGCCTACCCCCTCACTTCATGGTCTTGCACCGATAAGGGTGTCAGTTTCTTAACTGATATACCACCCACTAGCTAATTTATACTTGGCCAAAACACTGATTCGGCTTATCCTCTTGGTGATGAAATCCAAGTATGTCCAACTACGAAGGAATTTTTTTATTATAAAAATTGTTTTATGTGGTTTGGTTATGTGTGAGGGGGGTTTTGTGAATGTAATTCGTTAAATCCTAATTAAACTATGTGATCAGGAAAAATGAATTTTTGTTTTATATCCCCAAAAGAAATGTTAATTCAATGAGGACAAAAAGCAAATGAAATATATGAAAAAATTGTGTAAAATAATTTATAGCTCTCTATTGAATTCAATTCCACATTAAAAACTTACACATATATAGGAAATATCTTTCCTATACTTTAGGAAGTAGTACTAACTACTCTCCTAAGAATATCTCAGTTGAACACCATATACATGAGTAGTTAAACTCACATAGCAAATGAGTGTTATAACAAAACATATAACTAAGAATAGTGTGAAGACTAAATATTATAATTCATAACAGAAAATTCAATGCTAGAAAATAAAATGATGAAAGAGGGAAAGGTACCTGTGATCATTTTTATTATTATTCTTTTCAATTTTGATATTGATTTTAGCTTATTTTTATCGCAAAAATAGAAGATCCAAAGAAGAGAACCTGCAATGTTAGATAAAAGTACAGAAAGAAGAAGATAGAAAACTAATTTGGAAGGAAACTAGCTGAGTAATCATAAATAATTCACATGAATTGTCGGTGATTGTAAGAATTGCTGGCGATTTACTGAAATCATCAGTGATTACAGAGCAAAGACTAAAAAATGACTAAAAATTTAAAATTTAAAGAAAATAAAGGGAACTAGCTCCCATTAGGCATGCCAGGAATGTATTAGGTAGTTTTAGGTAAATGATATCAAGTGCTAAAAGTACCTAAAACTCAAAAATAGCAGGGTTTACCAATACCTATGCCAACAGTCACAGTGTCAGGATGATAGAAAGTGAAAATTGAAAAAAGGCTCATGCTTTTACCGAGTGAAGATCCCTGTAAGCAAAGACAACTAAATATATATATATATATATATATATATATATATATATATATATTAGATAGATAGGATAATGAGTTTTTCAACAAATCCCAATCCCAGGAATCTAAAGGGACTTCCTTAAAGGGTGTCAACTCATTGTTATAATTAAGTAATTTTGGTAAAGATAATATAGATTATACAAGATAAGAAATTTAAAACTTAATATGGATAGAAATATCATGTTCAGCTTTATACATGGCCCAGGCTAGTGTTGTGGCAAGTTCAAAGTATCTGAAGTAGTCTTACCAATATTCCTCAGTTTTTTCTTGGATCTCGTTAAGGATCTCAAATTTTTCTTTGATATCCTCAAAGGTTGGTGTAAATTTCATGGCACACAAAGTGAGTTCATGGAGGATGTCGAAATACTCCCAAATGAGTAGGTTCTGGATGATTAGAAGATCATAGATGCTTGTGATTGGATGAGATTGACTTGTACCAATCATCAACAACACAAACATGCTTGCAAATAATTTATTAAACTAGGATAAATTTGATAAAAGTGCTAAATATGACAATAGTTGATAAATGATTGTAATTTGAAAGCGATCGTCGACAATCCAAGGGGATTATGGGTGATCAGGAATATCACTAGAGATTGGACAAAATGTTAGTGATCATTGTGAAAAGTTGATATTTTTATAACAAATATAATTGATGAAGATGGAGACTACAAATTGATTGATTAATATTTAGTCTAATATAATAACAGAATGAAATGGAAAAAAGGGAAATCTACTCACCTTGATAGGGTAAAAACAAGTAATTTATGCTTTCATTTCTTGGAGATGTTGTGTGGATATTTGGATGGCCTGATGAGTGTTCTGGTGGTTATAGACACAAAATAACACACTTGGGTACATATCTAGGTCCATAAATACATACTTGCATTCATATGATTCCTAAGTGAGAAAACTAGTAATTGACATCTATCTTTGGCCTTTTTTCTTTGTTTCTATTCATTGTTTTATGTCTTACACACCCTACAACCCAGTCGATATTTCACTTTCTTATCTTTTATGACTCTCGACACCAGTGCCTAGCCAAGACGTCAGCGCTCAGGTGCCCTCCTCCCCTTTAGGTGCCCCTGACCTCTTTCTATCTTAATCACCTCTTTTGGGCCTCTTTTATATTTTGGGCATCTTATTTTCTTATGGGTTGGCATTTTAGTTGTCAATTACGAAATTAAAACAAGGAAATCATATAAATACAAAGTTATGTGACCAAAATAAAGGACCAAGCTCTAAACATCTATTATCATCACCTAAGGTTACATCTAAAGGCATCTAAGAGCATCAAAGGCATCTATCTAGCACTCGTTTAAGGGACAAGGGACTACATTTTGTGCATATACGCATAGGATGGGAAGTTAATTTTTTCATCCACATATATACTTCCATTAATACATCCAGATATTGCTCATTATCACGTGGACTTACACAAGGGATTCCTAGGGCACGATTCTATCACAAAAGTGTGATATGTTATGATCCTCATGTGTGGATTTTACTAACGCCTCAAGGTTTTGGTGAAATGGTGCATTACATTCGGTATTATAGTAACCACCCAAGTTCAAGTACTAGCACGAGTGGCTACGTCGGCATTAAAATGTTCACTCAGAGCTTGTATAGGGCAAAGCATGGCCCCGCTATATGGGAACAAATCTAGCTTAAGGTCTATGCTATGAAAGCATGGTGGGATGTTTCACTAACGCCTTGAGGTTTTGGTGTAATGGTTCATTACATAATAACTACATGGAGTCTGAGATGTAGTACAGTGTTCAGTCATAAGCTCACTTTGTCGAGTGACCATCGAGGTTAGTCTGACTCCCCATATTGCATATTTTCTTTTGGGATTTGATGTAGTTTGAGGGTTTTATAGGTCATCTTCTCTTTATATGTTATAAGTGAATTTGGTGATCATCCAATGATATATAGGTGCTATGTTGTCATGTAAATGTGCAACAAGAAAATTGACAATTTCTAACCACGACAATGATACCCCTGTGCCAAAATTTTCATGTTTTATCATTCCGAGGCACCCTAAGTCTACACACTCAGTTTGATGACCTCTCAGATGATGTTAACTCATTCCCCTAGTTGATTTAGTAAATTCAATTCAACCCCTAGGTGATTTTAGGAATTCATTGAAAATGAAAATTTCAGGCAGTTGTGGGAAGGGCTATCATTGGCCTTCCCAGGACTAGAACAACCCCCTGGAGAAAAAAATAGGAGTCTAATCTGACATGGAGATTAATTGAAGGCCTAGAAACATCATAGAATTGATTCAGGAAAGATTCAAAAAGGATTTGGAAGAGTTGGGGCAATTTCACCAAAATTAGGGTTCACAAGCCTAGGTGGTGAACAGGATCAAAAGAGATGTTGAGATTTGAGAGGTGATTATGGGAGCTTCGGATAGAGTTAAGAGACAAAAAAATATCTTTAGAAAGGTAATTAGAAGCCCTTTAATATGGTGAAATCATATTTTTCACAACACCTTGGACCAATGGGTTTGTAGGAAGTTTTTATCATGCACAAGTAAGGGACCAAATCACAAATCTACTTTTTCAGGGATTATATGGATGAACAAATATTTGATACCCCTAAAATTGGATTCAAAACAAAAATTTTAGTTAATTTCATATAAAATTTCTCCAAAAACATCCATCAAGAACTCAATATATTTTAGTTTCAAGTTACCCTCTTGGTGAGTTCTCGCAGTTAGTCAAATTTCAGGGTGGACAAGTGTTAGCTCCAAGAGCTTCGCACAATTTTTTGTCCCTTTAGTCACTCAAGAAAAGGTACATGAGGGACAAGAAAAATTTCCCAGCCACTATAAGACCTTTGGAAACACATACAACCTCCAGGATTGCCAACTTAGCCCCAAGATGTTTGCAAGAGCTCAAACCCTCAACCATCGGATCACTAACAAGTGGCGGCTTCTCGCACACCGTGAAAATATATCTCCCTCATGTCCTTTTGTACAAAGGGAAATCAAGGAAATTAAAATGCACCCAGCCCCAAGGGATTCTTCTGGTCACTCATATGACCCTCTCCAGTTCTTTTTCTCAGCCCCCAGGAGCTAGTGGAGCTTGAATCCTCAACCATCAGATTGTTACCACATGTCATCACCTGACGTGAAGTGCAAATTGATGCCCCTCATTTCCCTTTTTGCAAAACTACATCATGGACATAAAAATTTTCCTAGCCCTCAATAATCTTCATGGTTCCTCATATGACCAATTTATAGCCCCATGTGCTTCCAGCTTGCTTTTTGGGCTTAAACCTTCACCATTGAATCTCTGCCACTTGTCATCACCAGGAACCACGTGAAATTTTATGTCCCTTTTGGCTTGAGGGACATGGGGGACATAAAAATGTGCCCCACCCCTGATTTTTCCATTTTGAATATTTTTTTTGAAATCCTCCTGCTGATTTCTTTCTTGCTTCTAACTTTTAACCTTTTCACAACTTATCACTGCCATTGCTCTATAACTTGATCTTACCTATGCACTATTCACCATTTATGTACCTTTTACCAGCTCCACCATAATGAAAATATACTCCAATCCATGATATAATTTAGGTTTTAGAGATATGGTTGATTAGAATATTTTGAAGAACGAAGAACGAAGAATGAGGGAGAAAAACATCTGAAGACTCTCATAGCCATGAAACGAAAATTCCAACATATCTCGCAAACCGGTGCATAGATTGAGATGAATTTTTTTACCGTGGTCATAATTTTAAAAGATAATTAAAACCCCCATAAAATATCTTCCATCTGTAATAAGGAGTGTTTGCAGTGAAGAAATCTATTTCTCTACATAACAGAAGAAAAAGTTGGATTTCTCGTCAAACCGAAAATCGGTTTGAAGGAAAAATTCTCTGGTGAAACGAGAATAAAAAACCCATATCAAAAACATTATTTTCATTGTGAATAGAGGAGAAAAAAATACATAAAATTCTAGAGGTCCATCAATGGCTACTGTGTTCAAAGGTACCGCCATGTCAGAAATTTAAAAGTTTAAAATCTCCCAAACTATTGAGCGGGTAGGTCCAAGATTTCATATCGGCAATATTGGAAAAAAACCCATATCAACAAAACTTCATTTTTCAGCGTGATCCGACCACTAGAGGTTCACTTTCTAAAAATAGTAGGTATTCTACATAGAAAACAACCATTTCAAGAAAGTCATCAATTGAAGAAACTGCAAAAGAGGGATTGAACACATAAGAAGTGTTGCAGTGGAAAATTCATCAAAACATCATCTTGGTCCAAAATTGTCACTTACTAAAAATAGTAAGTTTTCTCATGAGCACCTAACAAAAATAGAAAATTGATCTAGAAGGTGAGAGAAATGCAAGGAAAAAGGGAGATCTGAGTTACAACATCGAGTTCAGGTTCGACGCAACTAATTTTTCATACTTACTAAAAATAGTAATTTTACTTTTTTCTGAAGAAATCATGAAGTATAAGTGGATAGGAAAGAATCCGGCACACCTTTCGCTTGCAAGTATGAGATAAAAGATATTTATTTCTCATACATGGACATGAATGACCTAATATCTCGCATGACAGCCAAGGAGTGAGGGAAGATTATGGACCAGGTATTCACAAATGAATTTTTTAAAGCTGCAAGACACCTCATGCCTGTACAAATACTTGAGTTCGTCTTGGCTTGCTATCACCACTATGAAGCCGGAAACATAAACAATTCAAGATCACAACAGTGGAATGGAAATGGTATTCATTAGTCCCAAAACCATCTCACTCGCTCTACAAATCCTGACATCACCTAACATGGTTGTCATCTCAAAGGATAGGGCCTTACACAACTAGGAAACGATGGATGTATATGTGCAAGGGGTTACAATTGGATCATGGATGAAGATAAGGAGAAATCCCTCAAGAATTCCCAAGACCCTTCGAAGGTGTGAGTTTCATGAGGGATATTCATATGCAATCACCCTCCTCAATAGGGTGATGGGAGAAGCAAACACAAGAGACTTCTAGGAGTGGATGGGCCTATGCATCTTGACTATGACTAAAGGAAAGAAAATAATTGACAAGGGGTAGATCATCAGTGACAATCTGCAACTACTTTAGGTACCCATGATGAAGAATTTCCACATGACTTATTACTTGGTCTATCTTCTCATGCTAGCTCGAGATCATTCAAAGGATTGGTTCTCATGCAAAACATTTGTACCAAGGTTCCCATACATAAGAAAATTCCACAGTTGGTAATGAAGAAAAGCCACACAAACTTCACTCACGTGAATTATGCATTCATGATGTATGTGGTCCAAAATCTTGGAATGTGATTTAGAGGCCAAGATGTCACCACAAGTGGCATCCTTAATCAAGAAGTATGGCTCTTACTTCATCCAATTCTTGACCTTCTCCTACCTATGAGTTTCCGGCTTCAACCAAGCTCCACTAAGGTTTCCCAAGTACCTTAGTGATAAAATTTTACTATTTGAGCTTTGCATGAAGATCATTCAGGTGAAAAATAGAATTAGGAAAAGGAAGAAGAAGTTGATCTCAATTCCCATCTCTCTTAGAGTGTTCACATGTAAGAATGCAAATGATGCATCACATCTAGAGGCTTCCTTTTCTCATTTGACTTTTCATTCCTACACTATCATGCCTAATTTCGACATCTGAGATGATCCTGACTTTTTCCACATTCCAGACTTACAACATGAGCCATAAATCAAGGACTATTGGGTTGATTGTGCTGAGTAATTTGAAGTGTGGGAAAAATACCATATGAGGATGACAATCAATGAAATGAATAAATTCAAGTTCTCTTGGTACGAAGACATTTTGTAGGATGATGGGACAAAGATGTATGATCGTGAGTATGGGAAGTCAAAATGTCATTTCCATTGCCTCAGGTCAATTGGTACGTTCGTGAATCAAGGGATATAAAGGATCGAATACTGAGAAGGTGATGAAGAGAATGAGAAATTAGTTTCAAAAGAAGAGAACCATGATCATCCAATCACAAGGTATGCCCAGATGTCAGAAACAAGCCTCTCATCAATCATCATCAAGATCCGTGGAAGTTGCCTCAAGTTCAAAGAATTCTGGAGCAAGTTCTAAATGAAGATCCATAGAATTGGAGACTTATTCTCATAGAAGGTAACCAAATAAATCCAGGGTAGAAGAAGGCTCAATTGCAACAATGCAAGAAGAAGATCTAGTGATATAAACATAAGCAGAAGAAGAACACGTAGTTCAAGACCCAGTCTTCAAACCACCACAGGAGGCCTCACCTCTCATTAACACCAATGTCTCTCCCATCCAATATGTGCCTAAATCTATTCCATAGAATAGGGAATGGTTGATGTCCCTATCATAGAACTTGAGTCCGATGAGATGTTCCCTTGGATGCAAGAAATAATTTCCCATGACACCCGCACTATTCAACAAGTAGCAGCCCCTGACTTATGAGAAATTTCCTCACTGGTTAAAGGAAAGAAAATTAAGTTTGCACACATGGCCTAATGGTTCTACAATGGTGAAATAGGTAAACAATACATTAAGGTATCCTAGCTGAAGGTTATCAAGCTAATGGATGAGATGACACCAACTGACTATGAGATGAGCATGATCCAATTGGGACCAGAAACTCATGAAGGGGATTTGTAAATGTATCAACAATATTATTCTTGCAGGTGGTAAGGAATAAGGAATATAATAAGAAAATTAATGAACTAAAGGAACATGTGTGAACTCTGTCATCCTACATGCAACATCTAGTTTATCCAAATGTCATGACATTCCCCATTGAAGAAGTTTTCAACCCATTAATAACTTCAATCTAGAATCTATCAAGAGAATACATGAACTCAAAATACAGGGATAAAGCTAATAATGAATGGATCAATTTAATTTCTATGAAAATTGGAAATGAGTGCTCCAAGAAGTGGTCAGATAATATTTTCACATACATGTGTGTAACAACAAAGAAGATGCATGCCACTTAAGGAAGACATGAAGAAAGAAAGGGACTACTAGGATCCTCTTGGTCTAGTGGTGAATGAAATGACCAAGAACTTATCCTCAGAAGTTGATTAGTAGGAATTTTTTTTTTGAAAAACCTTCTAAAGAATTTTCACACGTATGGGAAAGGTACTTGGAAATCAGATTTGAAGAAATTAATTGACGTCATCGCTGAAGCTAGAAAAAAAAGAGGAACACTTTTATAAGTTCTAAGATAGTATGAATTGTCATAATTCAAAAAAATTGGAGTACCTAGCAATAGGAGAAGACACAATTGTTAATGAGATTAATTAGGTCCATTTAATGAACATGTCAATAAAAGAGGTAGGAAATCTATTTTCCTTCACTAAGGATACCCTATATTTCATTTTAGAGATTCGGAGGCCACCATTTCACTTATCGCAGAGAAACATCCATCATGGTTTAGAAAATGAAAAGACATCAAAAATGTCTCTGATTAATGGATAGAGAACCTAAGAAATGTTTTTATTCCTTAGGCTGAAGAAATTGGAACTTGCAGACAACTCGTTTCAATAAGGAATTTGGAGGGCAAGACATATCCTCTCAGCAATGACGCGATGAAAACTAGTCAGGGAGCGAGATCAAATTTGCTGCAACAACTCATTATTCTGCATAATATTATTCTTCCTGTCTCTTTCTCTCTCTTATCTTCTCACCTAATGCTCTTTCTCTCTTCAATTTTATAAGTCTTACGTTGGGTTTTTCACTTTTTGATAGATCTTTAAGTGAATTTAGAAACATAATGTAACACTTTAAGTCACCTTCTTTTTATAAAAGGGACTTAAATATTTAATTGGAATATGAAAAGTCTAAAAATCATAATATGCTATCTTAAAATACATTGGGAAGATGAAGAGTTTCATTTTATTCTATAAATTGTAGCAAAATCCTCATTTGAAGGTCTTCTTGGATCTTCTTAGAGTTAAGAGCTCATTTTTGTGAATTCATGAGAGAGACATTCTTATGAAGATAATAAGGAGATAACCAAAATTTCTTCCAATTTTCCTTATTTTTTTTCCATTTCTATGCTATGTACACTTTCTACTTGAGTATCAATACAAGTAAAAGGATTTTCTATCCTTTTTTGAGTAACGCATTTAGTGACACTTTGTGCTCATTGAATTCTATTATGGTCTTGTTGTTGTTATGTGCATATTTTTTTTTTTCTTAATTTTAGTGCAAGTGATGAAACTTTTAATTTGTTGTATGTAAGTCTCTGAATTTTCTACTTGCAACATTTTTTTCCTTTATCTAACATTCTCACACCCCTTTCTCACTCTCTTAGAAAAGTCCTCACTCTGCACATCTCTACAAGATTTTCCCATAGGGTCAATGGAGTTCACCTTGTTGGATCTCTTGGTGGAAAGGCCAACTAATAAAATCCACCTTTTTAATCACGCATACATATAAAGAAGATACACCGGTTAAGTAGATGGTCTTATATTCCGATAGTAATGGAAATAAATCCACCAATTTTATTTGTTAACAAATGTTCTCTCCAATAGTTTTTTGGAAAGCCCATCACGTGGGGAAGATTTAATAGTATCTGCACCTAAAAAAATGACCTTGAAAAATATTAAAAAAAGATAAAAATTTTAAAAATTCAAGAATAAAATATGGACAATTTGAATAGCTATCCGAGCCTCATGTATGCATAAACATTGTTATTCTAGGAAATACTCTCTGTTGAAGAGACCTGAATTTCTCTTCCACATTCAAGAGGATATTGGTTCATATTTGTGAGAGGCAATTCGGCATAATCATACAAAGTTTTAACCAATACTTCACTTTCCACAATAATTCTTGACCTCGAAGAAGAATCTATTGCTACTGAATTAGAAATATGAAGAGAAATTCAATCATTTCAAAGAAGAACATAAATCCCCAAGCTATTGGATATAAGATACATCTAGACAACAGAAGCAAGGAGGAAAAACCGACCCCAATTTTAAAGAAATCCAAAGAAGACAAGATCTTGCTACGAATTAAAAGATCTCCTCTTTCATCACACCAATTGGTTCCACTCTAGAAGTCCATGAGTGTCACTAATCCATTTGAACGTTGACTTTCCATACATTAATGAGAATGTTGAAGATTTAACTAACGTAAATACTTAAGAAGAATCTAGAGAAAGAGAAGCAAGAGTGGAAGTATAAATAAGATCTCAAATTGAAGAGATTAAAAGATTTCAAGATGAAGTGGAATAAAGAGTAGCAGTTGAAGCTACAAGCCTTAGAAAGGTTGGTAGCTTGAAACCAAGAATAGAATGGTGGATCATGAATCATGAAGCAATGCAGGCCAAAATGTACCATGGGGTGGAAATACTGGTCCAATTGCCCTTTCCTCAACCTCTCCATGAGCTACCAATAGGCTGAAGAAAATTCTTTCCAAGAGTTCAGTGGGCATCAATCTTAACTCCTTCAAGGAACATGTAATAGCATTCATTACCACTTGTGGTGTGTTGGGCATTGAGCACACGAAGATGTATCGAGTCTAGCTCTTTGTGGAATCACTTCAAGAAAAGGCTATTGAAATGGTTCTACATGTTACCCTCCAAGGTATGTCACCTGTTGGGAGGATATAATAAGTGCATTTGAACATAGGTTCAAATCCACAGAAGACTGCCAAGATATTTTGGTTCAATTGGTACAAATGAAGAAAGAATCCTTTCTGAATCAATGTAGGATTTCATCACCAAATATAACAGAATGATAAGAATAATTCTTGAATATTTTGTGCCTCCTAAGAATAATTTGAAGAGATTCTTCATTAGTACCTTGCCACTGGAATTTGGTTTCTTCCTGAAAAGAGCCCAACCTAGAGATTTGAAGGAAGCACAAGATTTCGTGATCGAGACAGAAGATGATTTGATCTTGACTAACAAAGTAAAAGGTCTGGATGGAAAGGAAAAGGGTCAAAGTTTAGGCTTAGTTACCAAAAACCCAATGTTCCAAAAAAAAAGGCCAATGACTTGATTGTTGTGAAAAAACAATTATCTATTATCACTATGCAGAATACTCCAAGGAAGCTACATCCTCCTAATAGACCAAGAATTTATCCACCTCCTCGTCGGCTCACTCTTGAAGCACCACCAATCAATGCCACTTGTGACACTAAGGATCTAGAGGAAGAAGTAGAAATAGAAGAACATAAGGAGGATGATGTGGGTGATGATGATAACTATCTCGAGGTTGAAGAATTTTATGGCGATACACATAATGGCCTAATTGAGTATGTTGATGGAGATGAAGATGAAGATTCCCTGATCTTCTCATGTGTAGTATTCACTTGTGCACAATCCCAAAAAGGATCCTCATCCTCAATGGTTGTAGTGAAAGAAAAGAAGAAGAAAGAAGATCCTCCTACAGAAATTCCTCAAAAAAAAATCATCAGTAGAGGATCACTTACTACCTCCTTCAATGGACTTCAGCTAAATAAAAATGATGCCCCACTAGTTAGCAAGAACCATGCTACCATACCAAGTAATTCATCTAGTCCTTCTCCTAGTCCTAAAATTTCTAAAAATAATTCTTCTTCGAATGCAATTCCTACAAATCCATCTAAGTTTCAATCAAAATTTGTATCCCCATCTCCTTCCAAGCCAATTACCACACCAGTAAAATAAAATCCAATCCACAAAGTAGAAAAACCTTTGCCGTGTAAACCTTCTGTCATTCCGAGAACCATTGCCTTGCCAACTGTAGACACCCATAATTATGCCTGAGCAATTTAAATATTTAAAATGTGCTAATTATCTCCTTTCCTAAAAACTGGCGACATATCGTCAAAGGCAATCATCTTCTCTCCTATTGTCATTAATTAATTAAACTACGCTAATTAATTAAGTCACCTATCCAACAAGTACCCTAATTAATGACCTTTCATTAATTAATCCCCCCTTCTATCTAGACTAATTAATTATTATTAATTAATGAGCTTCCCCTTTCATTAAACCAATAAATCAATATTTAATTGATTTAATCCCCTTCTATAGTTTAAATCATGTTAATATTCCTCTAAAAGCTTCTATAATCCTGCACATCTATTAATTAAATCATCTTGATTAATTAATGAGCCCCCTTTATCCACATGAGTCACTAAAGGACAAGCTAAACCCTCCTAAAGTTAGCTCAACCCTATCTAAACCCCCCTTATCCATAACTAACTCAACATCCCTATTATCCCACATGCAAAGGGATGAAGTGGTTCCTTTATCCATTGGGCTATATAAAGAGCCCTCCTCCTACCTTTACACTTACACCTTAATTTCTTGAGAAGAAAAGAGTTGAGCACATAGAAAATAGACTATAAAATTTTCGTTTGTTACTCTTGGGGTATTCACCATTTTTAGAGCTAAGCCTCCTTTCTTGAATTTTCTAGCCAAGTGCATGGGTCATATGGGAATAGTCAAAGGGGTCTTGTAGCCAAGCTTTGATGAGATCCTATTCCTAGGTTCTTGAAGATCAAAGAAATCAATTTGATTACCATGGAGTCTACATAGGTCTATTTTCTTTTTGTTGGTAATCTAGAGAAGTAGATGTTTGAATACTTTAGCATGTTAAGTCAAAGTTAATGCAGTATGCTTAGTATTGATCTTGTTTAGCTCTCATCTTGATGGTGCCTAGATTTTGACTTAGCTTTGTTATAGAACTATTTAGGTGGTAGTTCCTATTCATATAAATTAGCTTAAGAAAAAATACATGCACACACCAACCATAACCCCATTTGAATTTGTGGAACACACAAGCAAACCCAAGGTGCAAATCATAGAGCTGGAATACTTACAAACACATCACACTCAACTTGATAGGTTCATTGATGTAGTCTATGGTGGTAACCCTATGGTATCAAATGAAAATTCTAAAGTTCTACTTCCCACACCATCCACCCTGCCTTCTCAAAACTTGCTAGCCCTCAGTGCCTCCAAAGCAAACAAGGTCAAACCTTTTTACCTGTCACTTCTCATCAAAGTCTTCCAACTCAACAATTGCATCATAGATTCTGGAGCCTCAAATAATGTGATGCCCATAAAAGTTGAAATTTCCCTAGGCCTCACCTTGAACTGAGAAAATGGCTCATGTTATTCAATGGAATCCAAACAAGTGCCATTGGGGGGAAGAATAAAAGATGCACAGGTGGCGCTAGATGATTTTCTAGAAAAGAAGGTGTTTCTCACCATCCTAGTAGCAGACATCCCAGCATCCTTTAGAATGCTTCTGAGCCAAAGCTTCAGCATATATTTGGGTGGAGAAATAAAAATGGATTGGTCATCTGTAACTATCCCAATAAAAGGCAATATGAAGAAATTTCTACCAGTCATGAAGATGAAGTACACAATATGGAAATTTGATCATCCAAGAGCAAACATTTTATTTCAAGATAGTGGGCTAGGCAACTACTTTCTCACATCAGAAAAATATGAGAACTTTCCACTTCTTATGGAGGAGGAGGAAGACCAAGTATAGACAATGGAATTTTATGGTAGTCACTCTAGTGTAGGTTCAGGAGTAGGTGTGGTGTTGTGCTCTCCTTCTAGAGAATTGTGCCCATTTTCCTACAAGCTATAATTTGATAATACAAATAACATGGTGGAGTACAAAGCTCTCCTTTTGGGCATGGGCATAGTAGAAGATATCGGAATAAATAATTTAAAATGTCAAGGTGATGTGGAGGTGATGGTATAGCAAGTCCGGCAACAATATTAGGTGAAAAATCCAAGACTTCAAAATTATAGAAACAAAGTATGGGATTGCATTGAATCTTTTGATGCATTTTCCATTGAGTTTTTTCCACGAGAGAAGAATGAAAAATTTGATTCCCTTACAGTGTCAGCTTCCCTAGGGACACCTCATCCTTCTTTTGGAAAAGAAAAAGTGACCATTGATATGGTGTCCAAGCCTAGTGTACCAGATAATGTAAATCTTTGGAAAGCCTTCCATGATGATAATCAACTCTTGGAATTCTCGGAGCAAAAAGACAAATTCAATAATCTCTTCTTTGAAGGAAGTGAGAATCCACACCGAGAAGTAGTAGCTGAAGAGGAGAAATAAGGAATTGAAGGAGTCGACAAAGAAGGAGTGATAAAATTGAAAGGGAACAGGATTCCTAAAGGCCTGGTTTCTCTGGAAGACCTCTTTGATAAACATGATAGATTAATTCAAGAGAAAGTGAAGAAATATTAATAGGTACCACATAATTTTGAAAAAGAGAATATTGGCACTACATAATAGTCGAGGATGGTCAATATCAAAAATTTCTACTCACCTGAATAAAAAAGAAGGTTTGTTTCTTTGTTGAAAACATATTCAGATGTTTTGGCTTACTCTTATTATGAGCTCAAATCCTTCCAACCAAAGGAAATACATCACTTTATACCCTTAAAGTTGGATTCCAAGCCATTCAGGAAAAAACAAAGGCCATACAACCTGAAAATTGTTGATACCATCAAGGAGGAAGTGATGAAGATGCTCAATGCGAGGATCATTTTTCCCACCCATCATTCAACATGGGTGGCCAAAATTGTGCTAGTGTGGAATAAGAATGGAAAAATAAGGATATGTGTACATTTCCACAACTTGAACCAATCATCATTTAAATAAAACTACCCCCTCCCCATCATGGATCATATTTTACAAATGGCCATCAGATCTGAAATGCTCTCATTTCTTGATGGATTCTCGGGGCATAACCAAATCAAGGTGGTAGGGGAATATCATTACAAGACAACCTTCACAACACCTTGGGGAACTTTTTCATAGAGCAAAATGTCATTTGGCCTTATCAATGTAAGAGCTACATTCCAAAGGGTGATAGACCTAATGTTCAAATATTTGAAGAATTGTATTTTCATATACTTGGATGATCTCACAGTCTTCTCGAAAAAGAGAGGAGACCATATTCATCATCTGGAATAGGTACTTGAAAAATGTAGAAATCATGGCATATCTTTGAACCTAAAAAAGTGTATTTTTGGAGTTACGAAAGGTAAGTTGCTTGCGCACATTATGAACACGCATGGAGCACACATTATGAACAAGCATGGAGCACACATTATGAACAATCATGGAGCACAAATTGTGAACAAGCATGGAGTGAAGGTCATTCAAGCACTATCTCTGCCCACTAGCAAGAAAGGATTCCACTCCTTCTTTGGCAAGTTAAATTTTCTATGCCGCTTCATTCCAGAGTTTGCAAAATTAATGAAGCACATCATCACCATGATGAAACCACAATTAGTCTTCAAGTGGAATAACAAAGGAAAGGAAACTTTTAAAGAAATCAAGAAATCCATTGCCAAAGCTCCAACTCTCATGTCTCTGGATTTTAAAAAAGAATTAATTATATATTGTTATGCATCAGAAGATACGCTCTTTGTAGTTCTTGTCCAAAAGAATGATGAAGGTGTGGAGGTGCCCATTGCTTTCATGAGTTTCCCATTGAAAAATCATGAACTAAACTATAACTAGTTAGAGAAACATGCCTATGTAGTAGTCAAGGCTGTGAAAATTTTTAGATTCTACATACTCAACTCTCATACTATGGTGATGGTCCCTGGTAGTGCAATCAAGTCTACCTTGACACAACAAGATCATGAAGCTAAAAGAGGAAACTAGGTTGCAAAGATTCAGTATTATGATTTAGAAATTTGGCCCTCCAATTTGGTATTGGGAAATGGCCTATGTAGATTGATCACCAAATATGAAGCTCTCAGAGATCGACATGGCAAAGCTAATTGTGCATGCTCAGCTTGCTTTAAATATAATCCTTAGGTTCTCTTCATAACCACTACTGATGAATGGTACATTGATATTGCCTATTATCTAACATATGGATAATGCCCTCCTCATCTCAATTACAAACATAGGAGAACACTCAAGCTTGAAGTGATGAAGTTTATAATCTAGAATGATGTGCTCTATAAAAGAGTCCTACATGGATGCTTTCTCAAATGTGTAGACAAATAACAACAAGAGAATTTTCTTAAATCATACCATGATCAAGGCTATGGTGGGAATTTTTTAGCGATGGTAACTGTGCATAAGATTTTCATAGGAAGGTATTATTGTCCCACCCACTTCAAAGATGATCAATAATGGGTTTCCAAATGTGAAGCATGTTAACAATTTGTTGGGATACCATAGCTTACAGCACTACTAATTAGGCCATTTGTCATTGAAAAACCATTTCAATAGTGGGAGCTATACTTCATCATTGTTTTAAATCCTTACTCAAGTGTGGGGCATGCCTACATGCTCACAGCAATGGATTACTTCACAAAGTGGTTGGAGTCCATTCTAGCCAAGCAAGCTAACACTATCACACTCCCCTTGGTCCCCTTTCAAATAACTAACTTAAACACATTCACCTAACCATGACCCTTATACCCCACATTAATCTTAATTTAATTATTTACAATTAAATTAGTACTCACCCTCACTCCATTTATTAATGTAATTACTTAAATTAAATGGATGCACACCTCACCTAGAAACCTCACTTGGACACCTCATCATAGACCTATTCATAGCCTGTCTCCATTACTAACCAATACTTAGCCCTACTTACCTTAATGAACTAAGAATTAGTATAACCCTAAAATAACATGCTTATTCTTCCTCTAACCATATTCCAATGTATCTAATTACAACGTTCCATTTAGGCCCAGCACCAAATAGCAAAGCTAAGAAAAAGATAGCCAAGATCTACTATTTTAGGAAACCTAGGATATATTGCCTTAACCAACGTTGGTCAACCCGAAACCGACCCCAGTCACCCTAAACCATCTTCAGTTACCATATAACCATTTTAGTAACCTTTTTTGAGAGGTTAGACACATTCTTGAGTTTTGGAGCAAAAGGAGATCTGCATGCAAGCAAGAACCAGACTATCCATGATGTTTGGAAATACTAGACTTAGGATAAGAGAAGTGAATGAATTGACTATCCATGATGTAAATTGTTAAAAGAGGTAATCATTGGGATGATGATTCTTTTTAGGAGGGAAGTATATAACACCCTTGACTATTGTTATTTTCCTCCTTTGCATTCAAGTGTTGGTAGGTGATTTTCCTTATAAGGATATGATCTTCTGATTTTTGGAAATCATGCTTGGTATGGATAAGTCTTTTCTACTCTTAAGATCCTATTGTCGAACTGGTGTGACTTCTATGAATCCATTTTTTTAGTTCTGGAAGGTAAATTACATTCTGGTTTAAGAGTTGTAAACTTTTATTTTGTCTGACTCATCCTTGGGTCAATTTCTGTGATCCAAGGAATGTTTTTAGTAATACTCTATGAAGTGAATGGTAAAATCAACATTCCATGAGTTAGGCTTCACACTGGTCTGAAATTTGTTGTTGCAAGGTCTTTTACTTTGTGTGAATGCACTTCCATTCAGCAGGATGTTGGCTTGGGTCCTTGAAGGTTAAACATGACAGGCCATTGTTGATAATGATGGGAATGCAACTGTTCACAGCATAAGAGAAAGATATCCGGGAACCTATTAAGGATTTACTTTTGGAATCCTAAGCTAGGTGAAATTATTCCTACATAAGCTATGTTACTTGATATATTTTTGTTGTTAACCTAAACTTGATGCAAAGAGTTGGAAGGTTTGCTAAGTACTAAAACTTTAACCTAACACTACAAAGTTATTTGGTGACCTAACCTAGTTCTTTAAACTATAGTATTATTGGTTCTCCCATTTGAGGGGTTATCTAACCTATTTGCTAAGAACTATGTTAGAGGTTAGTGGTTAGTGTTACATCCTAAGGTACTAATGTAAATCCTACCTAAGATCTAACCTAAGCAATCTAACCTATCCTAAACTAAAGGATGTGCATTGGAACTAAAAGGAGTCACATGTACAATGGTGGTGGTTTCTAAACATTTATGAAGATGATAAGGTTTATTTATTTCCTACAGACTGCCAACTTTGGCAGAGGCTAATTTGGATGGTGGAGGCCTAGGTGGCAGTATTACTAGAAATGGAAATTCATGTTTTATTTGATTTAGATCTCGCCAATTTGGTAGGCGGTGGCAAGGAAGATTGGGCGGGAGATCGGGAAATTAATGCAATTAATTGCCTTGTTTGACGAGCCTGAACCACTTTGGTAGGTATGCCAAGTGAATTTTTGGTTGAGCTGTTTCACTTGCATGCTTTCTGATTTTTATTCTACTCACACTATGGTTTTTCGAACCAGTAGTTAAACTGTATTGCATGGTTATTCTTGTGGTTACAAATCTATTTCTATTTCATGGAGAGTATATGAGGCAATGTGGGGGAAGTATTTTCTTGTTTTTTTCTTTCAAGGAGAAGAAGGGAAGAAGCGAGCTCAACTAAGAAGTCTTCTTCAATTTTTTGGTGACACTATCAAGCATGATAGGCCCTAACTATTAAAATCTCTTACTTTCTTCTAAGTTTTTTCATTAAAACAAATTTTCTCTATTAAGATCAATGCATTCATGCTTAGCTGATAAAATGAAAGATGGGTTTGTAATAAAACTTGTTTTATGTGCATTTGGCGTCTGTGTGTTCTTGAATTGATGGAAAGTTTTATTCGCACAGTCTTTTCATAAAGGAAGCATGAATACTTTAACAAAAATAGTGACACTAGTTGCTTCTTCAATGATTTGAAATGTTTGTTAGGTGAACTGGTCGTGTCTTGTGAATTCGAACTGGTAAAATTTAGTCTTATTAAACTTGTTTGCCAGTACAAGCTTCAGTTGGGAAACTTGTTTAGTAAAGAGTATTGTAACTGAGATTCTCAAGGTTTGTTAGCATACGTTTTCGATCCATAGATAAATAAGCTATGAATATAACCATATAGGAGCTGGGAATTGTATTCTTCTTTAGTAAGATTGTTGACTGTTAATAGGTTTCGCGTGCACTTTAGGTAAACCTATATATGTCTTGTTGTTTTGTATTTTACCTTGAGGAACTTTAATGGTAGAAAATTTCGCATGCATGGATAAACCGTATATATTTGGTTCTGTGTTTCTCCTTGTGAAAACATGGTCGGTTATGGAAACTTGCATGCACATGAAAAGAAATATAAGGTTTGGTTTGTTTTTAATTATATGAACTTGATTGATCTGGGACTTGTGTTTGTTATCATTTTGGATAACCTGACTATAACTCAAGTCACTTTTGCATGTTGTCTATGGAATATTGTTCTTTTGACCATGTTAATGGTATTTAGAGATTCTTTGTAAACCTGACTTGAGAGTCATCCTTTCTGAGCTTTGTCTAGGCATCTTACACTCTTTTTTGTTCAGAAATAAGGTTTATAGGATGTTAATGGAAAAATGGAAGCATTTCTTCTTATTTTGAACTATATGCAATACTTTTCATTGCTCTCGGTCTAGTCTTACAGTGCTGGCGTATTATATAATTGTGTTTTGGTATTGATATCCTTCATTGTACTCACTGTTTATTACTTGATGTTCTTAATGGAATCAAAACCTGAACATGGTGTAGGTTCGGGTATTATGGCCTTTTGATCTTGTAATACACTTTTAAGGGAACATATAGTTACCCTAACTTGGTTACATATATTTGAATGGTCTTGATACTTCAATGACGTTTATACTTGGCATTGTGCTGAAATTTTAAACCATTCCTGGACTGTATATATTATTCTTTGATGTTTGATATTATCTTTTGATTGGATAGCCATTTTATAAATTTAGTAGTGATGTGTTGGCATACCTTTAAGATGGTTCTACCTTTCCGAACTATTGGGTAGTCTTAAGTGTTAGCCATTACTTAGATTCCTACTTCTTGTTGGGTCTAATAAGGGTATATCATGTCTTGGAATATTGATTGTGGTCTTAAACTGGTTTTGAATGTGTCGAATTGCACTGTTGAATTTATAGGATTCTATAAGTAGACATTGATAGAATGATTACTTCTTATTTGTGGTTGTTCTGAACCAATGGAAGAATGTTTGGTTTTTAAGGAAATATTCTGTGAAGCTCGATAATTTGTGAACTTGTATGAGCTAGACTATTTTTTTATCTCTAACGGAAAGTAGAAATTTATGCTTTTGAATGAGATGATTTTGAAAGGAAGTTAGTTTTTGTACTCTATCTCTTTCTTTGGAATGGTCATTGTTTTCCTTCCTTGAAACTCCTTAATGAACTTAAACTATATGAATGCTAGAAGGTAAAATTGTTCCATTGCATTGAAGGAAATTATTTGAGTTTGGGATCATATTTTAGAAGACTCCTTCGATAATGAAGTTGGGTTAAGTACTTTGACTTGAACCTCCTGATTTCTATTCTTAGTGAAATGAGAAAATAGTGTTTATTAATCCTGATTACTTCTCATTTGACTGACGTGATTTGGAATTAGATTAAAGTTAGGTTGGAAAATTAAATTGAAACTTATAGACGACTACCAATCTATCACTTATCCTTGGATTTCTTTCATTTGGATCTGTTGATAAATATATTATATTGTTTTGTCTTAAAGTAGAATTACTTTAAAGGAACAGTTTAGAATAATGGTCTACTCCAATTTCGGCCTTGCTGATGATTATGTACTATGGCAATGGAACTCTATCTTTTCCTCTTTACTTGAAAGATTATGCTGTAAACATTTATGAATCTTATAGTAAAGATATGTGTTGTACTTTATTGAAAACTGCAAAACAATGATGTATTATGTTTTGTTTTTTGGTAAAGATATTTGATGAAATCAATTATACTTTAATTTATAGGGTAGGTATTATAGTTTATATCATGTTCCTCCTTGTGTGAAAATTTGTTTTATGTTGCTCTTCTTTTATTGATATTACTTACGCTTGGGAGTATGAATGATTGTTTATTCATTAAAGCAGGGTTGTTTTATTGAAACAATTAGTAAAATGCACTTCGTGTTAAGGCTTAGTGCTTATCATGCTCAGTTCGTTGAGCTAACCCATGCTAGAAATTTTTGCAGATGGACTTCGTAAGTGATAAGAGAAGGAAAAAAATAATACGATGCATTGGCTGATCTATGTTGATTTTCGAGAAGAATTCTGATTTGTTCTTAAGTTGTATTGAAAAAGAAAATTTACTTCCTTTTGAATTAAGGTTGATGTCCTGTAGTATGCTTGTAATGAATAAGTTTGAAAATAAATAGAAAAATGAAAGTTTGCTTGTGTAGATTGTGTAAATTATCCTGTTTTGAGGATAATCTTCCTATTATCTATATGATTGGATGTGTATTCATGATGGTATTATAAAAAGGAATTTAGATAAATATCCTAAGTAAGCTATAGATTAAACAAGTGGAAAAATGCACCATTCTCATCTAAGTAATTCATTAAATCTTGTGATGTGAAATAAAACTATAATATGAATTATTGTAATTATAAATGACATTATAGGGTATGTTAAGCCCTAGAATGTAACTACGAAGAGGAAGGTATGATTTTTAATCATTAAGACTTAAGAATAATAAGTCTGACATGTTTTAGACTAGTCGGCTATTGCACTTCCTTAATTAGTTAAGTTAATTAGAATAAAGGAACATAAGTTGTTGTGTTATTTTTGGATAACAAGTTGTTAGGTCAAATCTGTCAAATCTGGAAGAAATCTTAATTCAATTAAAGTTCTTAAGATTATATGAACCTACAATGTAAAAAGAACTTAAAGAGTGTTGAACACGGAGTTGGTTAGGCTGTCGTATTTTGTCATCTTTTAACCCAAATTTAACTTAACATGAGTAAATTCTTGGAGGTATGTACATCTTCATGAGGCTATTCTGTAGGATGTTTGCACATGTCAAGTACAAGGTTATACCTCCAAGAAGATTAGGATCTTCTCGAGGATACAACAATGCAATTAACATGTGGAAACACCCTTCTACATTGATCATCAAGATCTACACACCTTTGAACTTGATGAAGATATTCCTCCAGGGCTAGTTAGTATCATAGCCAGGATATGAAGTAGCCCTTTAGGACTCAAGGTACCTTAGCACACGGGGTTAACCTAGGTTGGCCCAGTATGCCAATTTACCCTAAGTCTTTATGAGCCTTTCTATATCATGACCTATGTTATTAACCTGAACTAGAGTTAAACCTTGACCGAGGGGACTGACTGAAGTTAGTATAAGACATTCTAGATAACAGTGGAGTGGGGGTGAAGGATGTATTCTGGTTTTATGAGTATGTCATCAAGGAATAAGTAGTACAAACAATATGTTAGAAATATTTGGCCAAAGTATCGCAAGCTACTGATTGAGTTGTCCTATGTCACCTAGTCTAAGGATCGTGATGCCGATGAATATTGGTAACAAATATTTAGTTAGGTTCCTTAGGCAGATCACTCAGAACCTAGAATAGGGTAAGATAACCAAGAACATGAAGTATTCAAAAGAATACTCAAAACTCAATGTTACCCATGAATAGATCAGTAGTTAGTGAATCATGGAATGAATAGATCAGTTTCTCACCAAGTCATTACAGCTGTATATGGTTATCTATTATATGAATGGTTGTTATGAAATGTGTGTTCTAAATTATGTATTTAGAATAGAGAACATTAATCATGCAAAAAAAATCTGTTGTTTCTAAAGTCTTAAAAATGGGAATGTTACATCCTTGGCCCACACCCTTATCTGTTTCGACTAAAAATTTACAGAAAACGGTGAAACATTTTGGCACTCCTAGTGGGACCCATCTGGGGTTCCTTGCATTTTATTTATTCCTAGGTAAAATGTGCACATGGATCTGATACATGTATCTGATACATTATTCCAGTCATATGCACATATCTCTTTATGTTTACCTAATATGCTCTGCATATACCTATATATCTCCCTACTACTATGTGATTTACATCATATATATATGGTGGGAAATTTCCCTTCACCGCTTATCTATTCCAGAAATAGGTTGCATGCTACTAATAGCCACGTGTCATTTACAAGCATAGCCACACATGGAAGTGTGCTATCTATAGACCTCTTACAGTTAACTGAAGTGATAATACTATTCTTAGCTTGTCTCCATGCAAAATGCTTTGATCTGATCCTCTAAAGATAGACAATGTGTGGCGCACATGTCTCGTCCTTGGTGTTTTTTACACACCATCTTCTAAAAATAGGTCTTCATACTCAAAATCAGATAAGTCCTAAACATTGAACTTTCCCTCCACATGTGGGTTCTTCCTATCCATTTGTGCCCTTAAACCTGGCATGTTTTCCCATGTGAACTTCTTGTGTGAATTCTGTCAAGTTTTCTCTGATCAACATTACCCCACACTAATCTCATTGTCACCCCGAAAATGGTTATCTCCAAAACTGAAGTAAAGAATAGAAGAATGGAAAGAATAATAAAGAAAGAATGTAGATGAATAAATAAGTTTTTTGAGGTAGCCTCCTCTGTATCAGTTTGAAGTATCAACTGTAGATACTCTTGCTTTATTTTTACCTCTAAGGACTGTCATTCAGCGAGTGCTTATTCTACCTTTTTTGGAATGTCCACAGCAATGGACTCTAATTAATTCCTCACAATCTCCCCTTTTTCATTTTACATAACCAACACAACACTGGACATTGAGGTCATTCTTCCTTCTAGAAGATCCATCTTCTACACAATGAGCTTCCCAAGTTCTTCTAGCCGAGTCTTGTATGGCTCCTGTGCTGCTGTCAGGGCCTCATGTTTCTGCTTAACCATTGACAATCTTTCTGTGCGGCCCAATGTTTCATCCTTCATTGCTCTCTAGACCTCATTGTTTTCTTCCAGGGTCTTTATGTTAATAATCACCTCTGGAGCTATGCAGATGTTCAAATCCTAGTCTACTTTCTTCAATACTTATCATAGCATTTGTAGCAGCCCTTCATAGGATTCAATCTTTCACATCACTAAGGATTTCTCTCATTCTGCCTCTTGTTCTGGATTCCTTGGCATTGGCATGTGTAGAGGTTCATCTTCAAGTACCAAGTCCACCAACTTTCCTACATAATGTATCGCTAAGGGAAACATCTATAGTACCTTGGTCTCCAAGTGTGACCTAGCTCTTATGACATTGTCTAAAACCTCCTCTGTGATGTGATAAATACTTTGTTCTTCTTCTACGCTAAGTCCCCCTTTTGTGTTATGTGTGTTATCTCTACATCCTTTGTCTTTATCTCCTCACACAATGCTCTTATCGTTATATATTTATCCATGTTTCTTCAAGCAACTTCTATAGAAACCTTCACCAATGCATTGTTGACCTACTCATCTGACATGACAGTAGGATTTACTATCATGTCTATCTTGGGGTGCCTTCTTCAGCCATCTCGACACGCATGACTCTTCACATACATCAAAGTCAGGCTCATCCATGTGGGTATGCATTGACCATGAGAGTTTCTTTCTAGTCTGAATAGTCACCATATCCCCATTCATCAATTCCTAACCAAATAAATACTTTTATTCTATAGTGCTTTGGAAATGTGCACAGATGATTTTTATGATGTCCTTTGCATATCTCATGATTGGTGCACTGTGTTCCCCACTCATCCTCTTTGATCTAGGACCCTTGGGAATTGTAGCTTTAAGGTTAGGAGCCTGTCCCGTTACACCTTAAGTAGTCGCATGTGCGGATCCAGAGGTTTCCTTCTCTCTTTCTTCATCATCCTTCATGTCTTCAACTTTTTACTCTTCCTCATTTTATGGCTCTTCTTCATGCTTGAGTGGGGAAGGATATGTACACTCGATGTCCCCTGATTCCTCTAATTCTTCATATAACTTCAACTTTCTTCTCCTCTTTGGATCAGCGGTCTCCTTGTGTGGAGAGAGATAAGGTGATTTCCTTACCGTTTGTGGGGTTCCACTTTGATTCCTTGTGTGTCTGAATACTTTCTTAAATATGTGCTCACCCTAATCAACCTCTACATCTTCCTCTTTGTCCTATCCCTAAGGTGGAGTGTTCATGCGCTGTGACTCTTCTCTATCATATGGTTGCTTTCTTTTGTGCTCCAAGCCTCCACTATCTTCACGCTCCTCTTTTTCATCCTCTATTTCAACAGTTTCTATGGGCCTTTGCGTCGGTATGTTTTCCATTGTGTTCTTACCCTTCAGTATCCCTAGGAGAGTGAATTCATTCTCCACATACTTATTATTCTCCATCTTGGGCTTCAGCTGAAGATACTCTAATGTTGCCCCTATATCTGCTACAGCTAGACTTATTGGCTTGATATTTAATATGTCTGAAATGAACCTCTTGACATAAGCACTCCTTCCTGGACACACATACTTCTTCCTCAATGTGTGGTAGTCACATTCTACCTTATATGCATTGAATAAAAGTCAGCGTGTGTTTGTGAATCTGTGAATAGATGCTTAGAAATACCTTGCATGCGTAAGGAAATTTACACCAAGGGCTGTAGACTCCATCTCTCATTGGGAAGCACGTAATGTAGAAATGTTGATATATAACAAACTAGACTTGTTTCCCCACTATTGATGGTAGGTCCTTTGGGATACGCCACTCTTCTCCAAATGTGGTGTGGAGCTTGTCATAACATTTCTCTACCCTTTGCTTGACATCATCTGTCATGGATATTTTACATAAGTACTTGCTAAACCTTTCAGTTGGCAACTTATTCTCCATGGGGTATTCCCATACCTTTTCCTTTGGTATGTCTGGTACTCTAATTTCCATGAATACTAGTGATAGTAGAACAGCCCCAAAGCTGATCTTCCCTCCTGTGTGCACTTCCTTGACTATTTTCTCTACAATGTAGCCTACAATATTGTAGACTACTCCTTCTGACATCTTTTGCGCAACGTATAACCACAAATTATTTACCTGTGACCACCACTCCTGGTCATGTTCAAAATTTGCTAACAAGGTGTGCTGCTGCTTGCACAATCCGGACAGTTCTTCAACTTATCTATATCTGATACCGCGTGGACCGCTTCAGGTACCCCAACCTCCTGTCTGGTACTTTAATATTACAGCTTTATCTATGAGATCATTCTTTATATCCTCTCCTGTGGACTTAAAACCTAGTCACCATTGAGATAAGCGTGGATGAGATTCTAAATCTACATCATGCAAAGTAGAAGAAGTCTTCATACACTCTGCTCATGAGCCACTGGTAAAAGGGTTCATTACTTTCCAGAAATATTGAAGTTCATATAATTGGTAGACCCCAATTCTCTTCAAAAGCTTCTCTCCTACATCATCATAAACTGGCATGTCATCCGCCGTACATGTTTGTTCATCCTCGTAGTGAGCAAGGAATCGAGCTCCTTCTTGTTCTCTAGAGGTCCTATGATTTTATTCACTTACGTTTACTCTTCTCTGATGGGGTCGTCTGCATCCCATTCCTAGCCAATGATGACTCCTTCTGGATATTTGCATTTATGAAAAATCACTTTTGTGTGCCATCTCTTCCTCCTCGACGACCAACTTCTTCTTTCCTTTTTCTCTTTTCTGCAGATTGCCTTCTTGGGTGCCATTTTTACCTTGCAATCATCTCCTCTTTAACTCTAAAAATTTGTGAATCAAACCCTAGCTCAATTCAATCGATGCCCTAGGTGGAAACTTCATGACCTAACTCCTCTTTTGTCACCTTGCTTCACTCAAACCCTTCACCACCAGGGACACAAACTTCTTTTCACACAGATCTATTTGTCATGCTTGGTTTCACACCCTTAACACCTTAACCCAATCACTCGGCTCTTTGTCACTTAGATCTTTCCTCAAAGAGCTCTTAGTCACAACAATTAAAAATAAAATTTTGCATCCCATCCCTTATATAATTTTTCAAATTTTGATGCATTGTATTGCTCCTTCACCTACCAAATACCCTCTCATTCATTGACCAAATTCATTCGATTCCATGCACGGTAAAATCTTCACGCTCCTCATCTATAACCTTCTTAACACGCCTTCCTACCCTCTGGTCATAGATTTATCTTTAGCGTGCATGCCCTTACACGCTCGAGTACCCTCATCACACTATACCTTCCCCCTGGTAGTTATCATGGCCTCTTCTTACCTCGGGGTTATACCATCATTTAATTTATCTTCCATCCTTGGTCACTTTTGAGAAGAAATCTTCTTTTGACTTAAAGCACACCCGTAGCAGCTTATTCCTTTCACCTTTCAATTCCCACATTCTTTTACTTGGATAACGATAACCACCCCAACACTAAAAGTATGTGTAGTCCTCTATGCATAAAAATTATTCACAAAGTTATTAGCTTCATGCGCGCAAGCACACTTATTACAAAAAAACAACAACTAAATTGACAAAGCATAACGACAATGAAGGAAATACATTAAGGAAATACAGAATTGAAAACCTAATCTAAATGGAAATACTACCTTATTACAAACACCAAGAAGACTTATTTATAGTAGGGATTTAGCCTACTCCCATTAAAGTAACTGGGTAGCCGTGTTCCATCAAGTGCTTCTAATTGGAAAGCACCTGATTCAAGTATGTAAGTGATGACATATGGCCCCAACCAATGTACTTTGAGCTTTCCTAGATGGTGCAAGAACTAGAGTCATAGAGAATTACCATTTGTCCAACTTCCAACTTCTTATCCTTTATATTTTTGTCATGTCATGCTTTCTTCCTAGCCTTTTCTTGCTTCTAACTCCAATGTGCTATGGCTCGTCACTCATCCAACTGAATCATCATTTCAATCCACTCTTCTAAAGTGTTCTCATCAGCTAGACCTCTAGTGCACACAATGCATAAAGAAGGTAAAATAAATTTTATAGGGAGAAAGACTTCTGCTCGAAACACAAACTGAAATGGTGTGGATTTATTCAATATCTTATAAGTTGTTCTATATTCCCAAAGAATAGATGACACTTTATCATCCCAATCCTTTCTTCCAACATCACAAATTTTTGTCAATGTCTGGCTCAAAATATTATTGAAAGCCTTAGTAGTTCCATTTACCTGAGGGTGGTAAGGTGTATTCTTATGGTGGGAAACCATAAACTTGTCTAATAGGATCCTTATGGTTTCATTTAAAAAGTGTGTACCTCCTATCACTTGTCAAACTTAAAGGACATCCATATCTTGTAAGAACATTCTCCCATAGAAACCAAGCTATTGTAGTTGTTGTATAGTCCTTCATAGGTGCTGCTTCTGCCCACCATGTGAGATAATCTGTGTAAGTAATGATATAGCATAATCCAGTCCTACCCCTAGCTATCAAAATAGGTCCTACAAATTCGATGGCCCATTTCTCAAATGGTTTGGCACTAGTAATTCGTCTTAAAGGCATCTCATCTCTTTTCCCTGGTTTTCCTAGGTGCTGAAAATGGTCACACACTTTACAATATTCTTTATAGTCCTTATACAATGTCTCCCACCATAATCCAACAAGTTGGATCTTCTGGGAAGTCACATCACCTGCATAATGGTCTCCTGGAATACCACCATGGGATTCTTCCATAATATCCTTGCGCTCATTCTCTAATACACAATGGCGTAATACTTCATCTCTACCTAACTTGTAGAGGTCACCACTGATTAACATAAATGGTGTCGCGTGTATAGCAAGTTGTTTCTTTTCTAATGCCTTCATTCCTTCTGGTGCCACACATGTTCATAAGAAAGACAAAAATGTCTTCTAATTCTGATGGGCGCATGTTGTAACCTATATAACTGTGCATCTAGCATGGTTTTTTCAATTATCTGTGCTTCCTCTCCTGAGTACATTCTAGACAAGTGGTCTAGTCCAGAGTTACTTTTCCCTAGCTTCACCACAACTGTGAAATCAAACTCTTGAAATAGGAGTACCCATCTGCATATGTGCCCCTGTAAGATGGGCTTGTTCACCAAATAATTCAATTCCATGTGATCCATATAGAATACAAATGGTGTGGCTAGCAAATACTGTCAAAACTTGTGCAATGCATAGATCATTGACAAATCTTTGCACTCTATAGTTGTATAATTATGTTCAGTAGGAGTCAGCTTCCTACTAGTAAAGTAGATAGGATGATTGACAATACCTTCTCCAGGTTGAGCTAATATTGCACCAATGGCCATGCCAGAGCCATCCACGTGTACATGAAATGGTTTGTCCCATGAAGGAAAATAGAGGATAGGTGCGGTAGTAAGTTTCTCTTTCAATGTTTCAAATGCACGCTGCTGTGATTCTCCCCAATAGAATGTACCTTTTCCTTTCAGTAACTCCTCCAAAGGTGAGGAAATTTTTTGGCATATCCCTTTATGAATTTCCTATAATATCCTATGTGACCTAACAATCCATGCACCTCACTTTGACTAGGTAGGTACTTCCAGGCCTAAAATGACTGCAACCTTAGTTGGATCAACAAGCAATCCCTCCTTGATAGATTATGTGTCCTAACAATATTCCAAAAGGTGTAGGAAATATACACTTCTTGATGTTCAAAGAGATACTCAATTGTCTGCACCAGTTCAAACATTAAGCCGCAGATTGTCACAATGATCTTTCACAAGCCCATATATTATCCAATCATCTAGGTAGACCTGTAAGAAGTTGTGAATAAAATATTTGAATGCTGTGAACAACTATGCATGAGAATACAACATAGATGCATTTTTCAATCCAAAAGGCATCACAGTATAGGAAAAACTACCCCATTCAGTAGTAAATGTTGTCTTTTCTTGATCCTCTTGAGCAATCCTAACACTGATGATACCCAGAAAACCCATTTGTGAAGGAATATATTTTGCGCCCTACGAACTCCTCTCCAGTATTTCCTCAGTTAAATGGCATAGGGAATGGGATCTGTGACACATTCTAACATTTAGCTCCCTGTAGTCCACACATATTCTGAATTCTATACCATCCTTCTTGATACTGATCACCATTGGAATAACCCATTTTGACTCATCAAGGGGCTTGATAATTCTAGATTTCAGACATTTGATCAATTTCTTCTTTTACCTTTTCACGCAAATTAGGATTCATTTTGTAAGGTCTCTTTCTCACTGTACGCGTACCTTCCCTAAGTTTTATCTTCATTTCTCCAAGTGATTCATACACACCTTTAATTTTATGATACCCTTGAGGGAATAAGTCCTAGTAATCCCGTAGTAACTCAATAATATTTACCACCTCCAAGTCTAACTAGTAGTCTCTAATTATGGCCTCCTTAGGCTCAACCTCCGATCCTATATTGACCTTATTTGTCTTCATTTGTTCATAGTATGCATGCGTATCCTTATCTGCACTATCTAAGACCTCACACACCCCTTGTGAATGTTCAATATCTAGGTTCTCAACTTCCTCATCATCCATGATGTAAACCATCTTTCATTTTTCTTTCTCAAGGCAAGCACGTTCAAACAATATGGAGTCTTCTCCTTCTTCAAAACATGCACTTGATTTTTTCTTGCTAATTAATTCCTATATGAGTTCCTCTACCTTTGCACTATCTCCCATGGTTAACCGCTTGAAAAATTTTAATGCCTCTTCTATTAGAGGTTGGGAAGAAAAGTAGTCAAAGGTCTGGATCATTCTTGCAGTCAAATTTTTCTAGTTTTCTAGTCTCTCGATGTAGTTCTGCATATACATACCAAGCGCATGTGCATACCCCTGTAGAGTAGAGTAAAATTTATGCACCCAGAGTGAAGGTGGTAATGCTTCCTGTCCCGCTGTCCAAAGTCTCTCACACTGCTGAATGTGATGTTGAATAGATTGATCACCATGATAAGTGTAGATATGCATAGGTTCATTGGTCCTTACAAACCTAGTAGATAGGGTGATTCTGATCTCCTTCCACTCTGTAAGATTATCTCTATGAACTACCCACCAGTGCACTACTGTCCCTGCACAACTATATGCTAACATGTCTCTTCTCCTGACCTGGTCTATCCACTGTGCCTCCATGGCTTGTCAAGAATATAGGAAGATATTCTATGCTTCTGTATACCAAGGTACTGTGCTACCTATCCATCGAATAGAATGAAGTCCATTCTTGCACGCAACCATGCTTTTTACCTCGCGTCCTACTAGTTCATATGTACCATGAGCCCAATTGTCACAAGCAATACTCATTAGTATCACTAATAGAGTTGAGAATCCTCCCACTATAGGATGCCTTCCTTTGATGGATCATTGACCTCTGGGTCCTGAATAGCACGTACATATATTTTGTTTAAGTCCTTCTCACTTATAGGCTCAACATATGGTGTAGACTTCCCATCTATCAAAGGTATCAAAAACCTTTCCTCCTTGTTCTAAAAGCTGATATACCCCTTATTAAATCTCAAGTCAACATTATTCACATAACACCAAGGGCAATCCAAGCAAAGCTAGAAAACTGTCTACTTATGCAAGTGCTAATACCTCAAAATCCCCAGTGAATTTGGCCCCTTGTATAGTTATAGATGCATCCTTCAAAACTCCTATGGGAGTGGCCTTAGTTCCTATTTGCCATAAATAACACATTAGATGATGGCTATAATGGAGGCCTCCCCATTTGTACCCATGCATCTAATGTAAGCACATTTACTTTCCGCACCTGTATCAATCAAAATATTGCTCAACAGCCATCCATCCACAATAACATTCAGAGTGATCTCTTTATTCATAGTCAATGCTATCAGGGGAAAGATTCACATCCAGGATCTATCATCCGGTCTCAATACTTATGCATGGAGTGTTCCCTTTTAACCAACTTCCTAATAGTGGAATGATGTTCTCCTGGCGCAACATTTTACACACTTCTCTCAGATCATTGATATCAGTTTGGACTATCTCTGATGCTTTCTTTTGCTCCTTTAAGGTACTATATCTCACCCTGAAAATTCCTTAGCACTTCCATGGTATCCTGGTAAACTTCCTTCTGATGAGTAGGATCTGGGTACCTTGCATGCAAAACCTCCTCCTTGGTGATCGTAGGCTTCTGGTGCAATGCCTCTCTTATGCACGTCGCTTCAGCTCGTGTAGTAATATTCACTATTAATTCCTCAGGTCTTAGTGCTATCTTGGGCATCCACTGATCTTCTACCACTACGCATGCTGGATTCTAACCATCTCAGGTGCCTTTGTTTTCTTTCTTATGTTACTTACTCAGATGCTCATATAAGTCTGGGCACTCTTCATAGCTATGGTTCTTTCCCACAGAAAGAACATGCAATATTCTTAGGAAATTCATGCATATAGTGGTCAGGAGATCTGCACATATAACATGTTCCATGAGGGAACTCACCTCTACCTCCACCACGACCTCATCCTCCATATCCACCATGATATCCATGTCCTCTTCCACGACCTCCTTCAAAATGGCCCTCATTCCTGTCATAGCATGTTTGATTATGATCCTGATCCTGGTGCTGCATTCTTACCCTTAGAGTTATCTGTTACACTTGTTTATCATACCCCAATGTATATAGCATCCTGGATCTTACCAATCAATCTGAAAATCCTTAGTATCATGGGTCATGGACCTACAAATTTTGCAAAACAAGGATACATTCTTCCTTATCACATGTTGTAACAAAGGATAATGACTAGCACCATGATTCAAATGATAGATTTCACAGTCTAATAGTAATGATCATATAGATCTGTGAGGGAAACTATCCTTGGTATGACCTTCCACTTCATAATCTATACACCAGATCCCTGAGCGCGTTTCATGGGCTGAATTCGCAAATAGCTTCTCTAATTGTTTTTCCATAGCTACAATCTATGCCTCTAAGAATGGACTAACACCAGTGTCAATGCTCCCAACTACCTCAGCACGTAAAGCTACTTCTAGTGCATAGATCAATGTATGTCTTATGTGATAGTGCTCTTCTAAATGGTGTAATCAATCCTCCAACAAACCATTATGCATGCTAACTGGCATGAATATCATAAGACAACTTAGATAGAAGTGTCTTAAAATGGGCATCATACTCACGTACACTCTCAGTAGTGTGTTGCTTAATATCCTTGAGTGCACTTATACTCTTCTTCTCAAACTCAGGGATATGGAACTCTTTCAAGAAAGCATCCTTTAATGCTACATAATCCACACAAGTTTGATCAGGGTCAAACTTCCTATACCAGCTGTGTGCACACCCCTGTAATGTAGTAGCAAATAAAATTGTCTTGCGCTCAGAAGTCATGATCCCTTTCACACGCCACAATATTTCACACATGTGCACATGCTCAGTAGTATCCTCTATACCTCTATACTCTGAAAGATGAAGATAAATCTTCATATAAATATTCTAGGGTTGGTACGGACCTTCCCATCTAATCTAGAACCTCCTATGTTCCCCCTGCCTCTAGAACCACCAGATCCACAAGAACTAGAACCACCTATACCTCCTGATCCTCCACTTGTAGCTGGAATAGGACCTGTAGATGTACTCCCATATGCTCTGATAGTAGTACTATACTAAACCCCTACAATTTGTGAGGTAGTTCCACTTCTAGAGGTGAATCCAACATTCTGCACAATCACGTTCTATGTAGGTGATGCACCTAAAAAGGTCCCTCCAAATAATGAAGTTTTCTCGCCTATCATTGATGTGCTTGCTTCCTAACTTACTCCTGCTCTTCTAATTCCCAACTTAGCTTGTGTGTTACTTTTCGTACTAGGTACTGGAAAACCAAGTGTAAGGTCTAGGTCACCAAGTGGATGAAGATGCACACCCGGGGCCTAGGTCGTCTTTGCTGGCACACTTCTATGTGAATCCAAGGGGGGATCTCTGCCATGCTTTCCAAGATGGGGGAGTTCCTAATGCTCTTTCTCCACATCTTCTACATGAGCTTCAAATTCTTCACAAGTCATCTCTCTCCTCAATGCCATACTTTCTGCAACAGTATGTTACTTCTCTATCTCCCTCTCGCATGCCTCATTATACTTAAGCCACCTTTCCTCTCTCTTCCTTTTTACCACTAGGTCTTCCATCTTTCACCCAACCTATTCCTACCCTCACATGTGGTGAAGTTTAGTTAGCCATCAATTTACTCTCTAGGTTTAAAGTTACCATCAAGATCTTGATCGCCAGTGGAATACCTTGCAGATATGCTCCTCTAAGATACCACAAAAACTGAAATTCAACTACCTCCATGTAAGAATATGTCAAAATTAAATATTCTAGAATATAACTGTTTAGAACACTGCAAAACCACGTATCCATAGCGCGAGTGTAGATAAGATCAACATCATAAAGGGCCTGAAATTATTCCTATGTCCAGACAAGTGCGCGATACCTCCAATTCTGTTGAGATGTATAAGCAGTCAGCCACTCATATAATTCTACTAGAAAGATGACGAATAAGCTCTCATATAAGCTATCATACAGATTTTGTTCTGCCCAAGTGCATGTGATAAACTCAAATCCAATGTTGAACCGTTGTGCATATTCTTCCTGTAGAGTGTGTATCCACTCCTCAATACTTGCTAGAGTTAAATGGTACATCTTCATTGCAAACCATCCTGAAAATAATTGAAAAAGAGGTCCCGACAATAAAACCAATGATGTATCCTAGAATTTACTAGATAACACCCTAGATGCATTGGCACATCACTCAGCCTAGACTGAGTGCTCACCCAAAGCGCGCAAAGGTACCAGATCCCTCTTTAGGATTTTTTTAGTAGGATGTTAGTGTGATGAAGGAAGAAACATATAGATTCATAACTAATCCATCATTCTACAGTGCATGTCATATTCAGATCTATAAAAGAACAATCTTAAATAGTAATCATGATTGAATCAAGAACATGCACTACCCATTTACACATATGAATGACACTTAGATTCAGCCAATATCTTCCATCTATTAATAAAAACAGAAGCTCCTTACAATAATGGCAATCTATACCAATGCGTGCATGGATCTGATACATTATTCTAGCCATATGCACATATCTCTTTATGCTTACCTCTTACGCTCTGCATATACCTATATATCTCCCTACTACTATGTGATTTACATCATATATATAGGGTGGGAACTTTCCCTTCACTGCTTATCTATTCCAAAAATAGGCCACCTACTATTAATAGCCACGCACCATTTACAAGCATAGACACACAAGTAAGTGTGCTATCTATAGACCTCTTACAGTTAACTAAATTGACAATCCTATTCTTAGCTTGTCTCCATGCAAAACGCTTTGATCCGATCCTCTAAAGATAGACAATGCATGGTGCGCATGTCTTTGCCTTGTTGGTGTGTTTCACACGCCATCTTCTAAAAATAGATATTCATACTCCAAATCGTCTAAGTCCTGAATGTTGAACTTTCCCTTCGTGCACGGGTTCTTCTTATCCATTTGGGCCCTAAAACCTGGCTTGTTTTCCCGTGCAGACTTCTTGTGTGAGTTATGTCAAGTCTTCTCTGATCAACAATTATTGAAAGAGCATCCCTCTTCTTGGTCACTACTTGCTACATCGAATATCACACTTCGATTTGGGCTTAAAACACTTGCATAGCATTCTCATTTATTGCATTTTATTTCACATTAAAAATGAGGGCAACCTATATGCTAGAAGTCATGCCCAACTAATGGTTGACATAACTGAATCATAGAAAATCACATTCTTTCTTCTCTCTTTTCCAAACTACACAAATTGAAATATATACATCTTCTTAAACAACATCTCACCTGCAAGAAGTTGTCAATGATCACACGATCAGAGGATTGATAGTGGGCACCCAGCTGGTTATCTATGTCCTATCATTACCTCAGAGAATGGCTCACCCCTACCATAACATAACCTGAAACTTCACCTTTAGAATTTCCTTCTTCGTAGGAAGCATTCCCAAACAAAAACTTTACTCAAAATTCATGAGTCATACTTTTAAATAGAATAAGCTAAACACATTAGAATCACTTGTTGGGTTACGTATTTTTCTTAGCTTTGTGCTTGACTTGTGTTTTGAGGTGTGAGGATACGATTCTTTATTTTTCTTTTTGCCTTTCACACTCCATCATCACAGTTGGAGTATTCTAACTTTATCAGAGTGTGTCAAGACCTCATCTTATCATCCCCAAACTTATAGGTTGATTATTCATCTCATCTAAATTCAAAAAAATTCATTCTTCAAATTTCACAGTAACCAACATCGGTCTAGCAACTATCGTCAGTTTATATCTGACTGTCATCATTTTACCAAACCAGCATCAGTTCCTTGTTCTTTTGGTTAATTGACCCAAAAGACGTTTATCTCATCTTCTCTTCTATTTAGAGTCTTTGTGTATTATTGTACTCTTTGTACTTTGATAACAGTCATTAAATACAACTTTCTTGTCTAACAATCATCATTTTCTGTTTCATTTGCTGAAACTATCATTTTCTCACAGTAACTAGTATCGGTTCCTATAACTGACATCGGTCACCCCTTAACCATCATCATTCAATTAGACCGGCATCAGTCACTCTATTTTAATTTTAATCAAATAATTTACCAACTTTTCCTCCCATAATTTGTTTTGTCCCATCTCTATTGTTCCCTGTGTCATTTACAGAGCATAGTTCACCTGATATACTCTAATTCAAATGGTGTTGACTCGCAGCCAAACTAACGCCCTCATGTTTCATGCCATCTGTTATCCACTCCCACCTAGTCCATCACTGCCGTCCATTCTATCACCTATGGATCTGACTTAGCTTATTCCCATCACTACCGATGACGAGGAGTTTGTGAGACTCCTTGACCAGAATCTTGTTGCCCTCCAGTACTACCTTGCTCATTCTTCCACCCGGGATTCCTCAAGACAGTTAATATATGGCATTCCTATATCTATCCCTCCTGTTCCTGCCCCTACTTTTGCATCAGCTAGCACTAGTTCAGCACTACCGGTATCCACTTTATTACCTATGGTGTCTCATCTAAATCCCACAACCGCTAAAATTACAGCATCTACATCATCGATTACACCCGCAACATCAATTGTCCCTCTAAAAACTGCTATGAGTATAGCTTCATCTACACCCGCCACTTCACATATACCTATTCCATCATAACCACCTCTAGTGTCGGTAACTTACACACCTTTCCAAAACCTCATCCTTTCTATCCCATAATCCTTACCCCTAATCACCACTAGAGTTATTACAACTACCCCACCTGCTTACACATACCACCAAAAACCCCCGACCTCGTCTATCGCTTATGTTGACTATGTGCCACCCACATTTATTCCTCTTGCACAGTTTTCATACTTAGCGCCACCATATACCAGCATACCACCCACTTCATACATTCAACATCAACCCCCTTTTTCTGTAGGGGAATCCATTCCTCCCAACCTACTAACGACCTCATTCAAATGATGATGGAGAAGATGCAGACCTTAGAAGCATCTATTTCTAGCTCATATAATTCTTTAACATATGATTAAATCTATAACAATCCTATCCATCCATCTATTTCCATTCCTCCTTACCCAGTTCATTGGGAAATTCCTAAATTCAATCACTTCAATAGTAAAGAAGACCTGTAGCAACACTTGTGGTCATTCAATCATGGGTGTTACCTAATCGCCCATGATGATGCTTTGCTCCTACAAACTTTCCCAATTTCCTTGATAAGACCAGCATTGGATTGGTATCGTGGACTACCTCGACATTCCATTTATTCCTTTAATCAAGTATTCCAAGATTTCCTAGATCATTTTTCAATCAATGTTACCAATAAAGTCACCATGACCGATCTCTATTCAACCTGGCAGTATGAAGACGAATCTTTCACAGATTCCATTACCTGTTAGCAGAGTCTCATTAACCAATTGGTGTTCCAACTACCTCAAACTAAACTTATTGAGTTGTTCACTAGAGCTTGTGCCGAACACATATCACCAACTGTACAAGTCCAAACCTTCCGAACCTTTGATGAAGCGTTCACCATGGCCTAAAAATTGGAAATTCACACCACTGAACAAAAGAAAATATAATTATGGAACAAGAACACCCCATTCAAATCAAACAATTCTTCATCATCTTTAAAACCCCAAAATAACTTATCAAAGCCCAAAGGATCTGCCAACATGGTAGTCCTCAAGGCGGGTCCACTCGTCCTTCTAATCAAGCCCAACCTTCTTTCAATCTTTCTCTTGTCTAGGACTTTTAGATCCAGTGGGAGTAGTGGAAGTACACTTTGATCAAAGAGCCCTATTCTTCAGTATTGGTAAAACTTCTTAAAGTTGGAGCCATTAAATTTCCTCCCATAAAACCTCATATAGGTTTTGATCCTACTTTTCCTATGCCCGCATGGTATAAAGAACATGACTACTATAATTATCATCACATTAAAGGACATAGTAATGGTAACTGCATAACTTTTAAAAACATTGTTCAAGAGATGATAGAAAATGGAGACCTTGTTGTAGACAACCTAAATGCGCCATCAAATCAGAATTTTCACATCTTCAAAAATCCATTCCCTAATCATAAACCATCGTCTAATCAAAATATTGAACCTTCATCTAGTGACAGCAATGTCTGTGAGGTTCACGGAGTTTTTTATATTGTGCCAATTGTTCCTAAAATTCTACCTACTTCATCTATTGAGTAAATCTTGGCACAAGCTCCTCCACCCACCGAGGAGCATACCTCTTCTACTCCTCCACCCATAAAGGAGTCCCCCTCATCTCCCCTTTCTCTAAAGGAGGAACCCACACTTTCTACCGATGTCATGTCATCGTCTGCTTCCCAATCTTTTGAACTATCAACACTTGTTATTCTCCCATCCACAAGAAAATCATCATCACTTTCTCCTCCATTGAGAGAGAATTCTACCTCACCTGACCTATTATATCTCCTACCTATGAGAGATTCTTCAAACATGTCACTACCTATTGGGGATAGTTCTCCCCTAGCATCCTAAGACCCTATTGACATGATCTCAGCTCTCTTACCTACAGAATTTGAGGCCAGCCAATTCCCTATCTCATAGACATATTTTATAGGGATTTCCACCCAAGCCATTCCATCCTCTTCTTCAGTAGTCCTATTTTCACGGTTGGTTGATCATTTGGATTACGTTGATCATTTCATGCTCTGGGGACGTCTTCAGCTCTCAGTTTTGACCCAAATGTAAATGTTTCCTGAAGATACTTCCATGATCTACCCAAAGGTTTTTTCGGCAACCAAAACCAATCTCTTAGATACTTTTGTCATCAGATTACCACCGCTTCAACCTTACGATCCTCTCAAACCCAAACCAAAAGGGTTTGATCAAACCAATATTTGTGCCTATCATTGTGTGTTAGAATGTGATGTTGAAAATTATAAGGCTCTGAAGACCATTCTTCTTCAAATTTTTCCTCTTGAACAAAATTTTGAAGATGATGACCTTCTTGATGAGGACCATACTCCACCTTCACCTGTCACCATACATCATCATCCTTTACCCATTCAACAATCATTATCTCCACCCCCATAACCATTTTTCTCATCTCCAAAATTTGAGATCAACATGGTCCGTATTAGAGAGTTTTCCAAACCACCACCCAAATGTCAATGCGCCCTACTCATTTCACAAGGCTCTTATCCACCACTAGGATTTTTCCCCTCACGTTGTTATACCTTTCATGACACACCCTCTCCATCCACCTCCCCTCAGATTAACATGGTTCACGTTACTACCTGTGCTCAGAAAGACAAAGGCAAAGAAAAAGTAACTATCCCATCAACCAACCCTATACCAAATATACCATCAACACCTGCTCCCAAAATCACCATCCGCAAACATGCATACCCTATCTCTGATGGGGTTGCCCATCATGCAATGATAAAATAATTACATCAGTCTCCTCTAAAGATGTCTTTGTATGATCTCGTCTAGACTTTTTAATCCCACAGACAAGCACTTATCAAGGTTTTACAATCCATTAAAGTTCTACCCAATGGCCTTGATTATCACCCCTCACCATGTGGCCTTGCTAACTAAATCAGCTCCTCCTTCTACCCCCATGATCACTCCTCAATTCTTCACCCTCATCTTCTCTAAAGAGGAGATTATACCTCTCTAGTTAGATGACCATGATCCCATCCTATTCATTTATGTCTATATCAATAACATATGTGTATGACGTGTCATGATTGATAGTGGTGCTAGCATTAACATCATCTCCTCCCATGCATATAATCAAATGCATATTCCTTCTAACTGTATGCATAATAACCCAGTTATGCTACACTCCTTCAACGACACCATCACCTCCACCCTTGGCACTATTATCCTTCATGTTGTGTAGGCCCTCAAATTATCTTGGAACTATTCTACGTCTTAGAGGGGGAGTTCCAATATAACATATTGTTAGGTAGACCCTGGATTTGTGTCATGGGTTATGTCCCTTCAACTTTACACCATTGTGTAAAATTCAAGCATGAAGGACATAACTACACCATCCCCACCAACCCATTGTCATTCAAGACCTGTAATATATTGTACCAACCCAACTATGTGCTTGTACCAATCAAGGAACTTGTCACTACTCCCAATTTGGCTTCACCCACAAGCCCATCCATCAATGTTGCCGCCACCTCTCCCACACCTAACCATGTTATTCCTACTACCGCTGCAGCCTCCACAGCCGACCACCCTACTTCCCAACCAACTAATACCCCTCCTGCCCAATCATCTAATGATTCATCTATCCCCATTACCCACATATCAATTATTGATCCCTTAGAAGGTGTTTTTCAATGCCTCACTCTGGGGGAGTACCGTCTATATAATATTGACACATTCCTAACTTCATAAGAGTATGGGAACCTGCGCCAGCACCCTAGTTATGATTACCATGTAAGAAATATTTTTTCTTATGGTCTTCCCCACCTTCGCACTAATCTAATGTATGGGGGACTTGATATTGCCACTTATTCACCCGAACCTCCATCCCAAACACGGCCATTTTCATCAAGCCTACAATCCCTTACTAACTGTCGATTTGCCCATACTTTCTTCCACCATTGTGCATGAAAAGGCTTTGGCTTTAGTTTTTAAAAACAAGGTTGTCATACTATCATTTCCTACACTACCCATAAACACAATGACTGTAGTGGCATTGGTTTTGCCACACCACCTCCCAAGAAGGCTCGCATCGACCTCATTGAGAAAGAAAAACCTTTTCCACCTCATTCACCCACAGAGTCCATAGAACCCAAATCTATTCCTCCTAATGTTTTTTTTTCCTAAACACAATTTCCTTAGGACCTCTAACCTATCAACACGATGGTGAGGCTCCCTCTTCTCTCCCATTCTTGTATCTTAACATGATCAATGACGATACACCTTCTATTAATGTCATTCAATGTCAGGATGATGAGTCCATCCTCACCTACCTTGGTGTGGAATATTTTTATATTCACCAGTTGTTACCTTTTAAGATGCAAACCATGTTAAACAAATTGACCATTGAAATCAACATTAACAGTCATGATGACTCACACATTCTAAAGATAGGCCAATATTTAGATGCTACTGAACAAGAAGCTCTTACCTCTTTCCTTTAAGACCATAGCAACACTTTTTCCTGGTCCTGTGCCGATATGCCTGGTATTGACCCAAAAGTCATGGTCCACAATATCGTAACCATTCCTAATGCCAAACCCATCAAACAAAAGCTGTGGAAAATGCATCCTCACATTACTCTTCTGGTCAAAGAAGAACTTCAGCACCTTCTCTCAGTTTCCTTCATCCTACCCATTGACTATCCCTAATGGATTTCTAACATTGTTCCTATCACAAAGGTAATAGGGGGACTCCGCATTTGCATGGACTTCCATGACCTCAACCTAGCTTGTCCCAAAGATGATTTTCCCCTACCAGGCATTGACCAACTAGTTGATCTCACCGCTGGTCATGAAATGTTATCACTCATGGATGGTTTCTCAAGTTATAATCAAATATTACTTGCTTCAAAAGATAAACACAAGACTACCTTCATCACCCCTTGGGGGACCTTTTGCTACTGATTCATGCCTTTTGGCCTTAAAAATGTTGGTGCTACATATCAACGAGCCATGACTTACATCTTCCATGACATCATGCATTGCATATTAGAAGATTACGTAGATGATCTTCTTGCCAAATCCAAACATCGAGCCGAACACTTGACCATCCTTAAGGTCATCTTTGACCACCTCATCAAGTATTGTGTTCATCTTCAACCAAAGAAGTGTGTCTTTGCAGTACTTTCAGGAAAACTCCTTGGTTTCATAGTTTCTTTGTGTGGCATAGAAGTCGATCCTGATAAAGTAAATGCTATCCTAGAAATACCTCCACCTACTAATCTCTATCAACTTTAAAGTCTACACAGTAATTTGTAATCCATTCATCATTTTATCTCACAGCTTTCTGACCATTGTCAACCATTTCATCATCTTCTCAAGAAGGATGTTTCATTCAAATGGGATGATGAATATCCATAAAGCCTTTGACGCCTTAAAACAATACCTTCTTCAACCACCAGTGCTCATTCCTCCTAAGGATGACCAACCCTTTTACCTGTATATTTCTATCATAGACCATTCTTTAGGTGTCATGCTCACTCATCGTGATGAGCAACACAGAGAGCAAGTGGTTTATTACATAAGTCGTACCCTTTTGGACTATAAAACTAGATACACCCATACCAAAAACACTCTGCTTAGCCTTAGTTTTTTTCACCACCAAACTCCCCCAATACCTACTCAACCAAAAACTATTTTTTATTATCAATACTGAACCCCTACACTATATGTACGCCAAACCCTATCAACATCAACGTGTCGCACATTGGCTCATGCTTCTCATAGACCTTGACCTTGAATTCATCATCAAAAATCCATCAAGGGCCAAACCATTGCTGACCAACTAGCAGACACACCTCTTTCCAGGAATCAACCCTCTAACTTTGATTTCCCAGATGAATCCATAGCTACCCTCTCCTTAGATGAAACTGCTTACCAAATGACACTCTTCTTCGATGGCTCCAAGTGTTAGCATGGAGGTGGGGCTGGTGTTATCCTCATTCCTCTTGATGGTGAACCTATGCCTTTATCTTTCAAACTATAGTTTGATTGTACAAACAATATTTCCGAATACAAAGCACTTGTATTGGGTCTATAGGATGTTTATGCCTTAGATGTTAAGTCAATCAATATCTTTGGTGATTCCCAGCTGGTCGTAAACCAAGTCAATGGTATATACCAGTGTCGTAATGAAATACTTCAAAAGTATAAACATCATGTCGACATACTTTTGACTACCTTTGACCGTTATGAACTTCAAACCACCCCACGTTCTACCAATAAATTTGCAGATACCATGGCCTACTTGGCTTCTCAGATACCCACTTCTCCTTTCCGACTCTAAAATATTTGTCATAATACAAAGGTTACAATCACCCTCTTATTTACCTCATGAGGTCTACTCCTTCAAAACTGTTACACTTGGCCCATGTGACCTTTGGTCTAAGTAGTTTGTAGACTATCTTTCCCTTTCCATTCTACATGTTGATCTCACTCGTAATGGACAACGTGCCTTTCTTAAAAGTGTCTCTCACTATGTCATCATGGGTGGTCTCCTTTATAAGCGTGGCTTTGACGGTATTCTCTTACGATGCCTTACAAGTTCTGAAATTCCCTACATCATCACGGAAGTTCACGATGGAATTTGGAGGCCACTTTAGTGGTTTAGCTGTCGCTAAATGTATTCTTCACCTTGGCTATTATTGGCCAACCCTAAACCATGACTATTTTGTGACTATGTCAAACGTTGTGTGAAATGCCAACCACATGCCAATCTTCATCACACACCTAGTCATGCCTTACAGTCCTCACGAGACCTTTGGCCCTTTTCTCAATGGGGTTTGGATCTTATCGGCAAGATCAATCCCCATTCTTCACAATGCCATCAATGGATTATAACCACTACTGAATATTATACTAAATGGGTAGAATCCATTCCCCTCATTTCTAAAAAAGCCGAGAAAATATGTGAATTCATCAACCATCACATCATTTGTCACTTTGGTGTTCCTCACCGTCTCATCACTGATAACAGAAAGAAATTCAAAAACAAAACCCTACGTAAGTTGTGTGACAATTTTGGCATCCAACTCAGTTTCTCGTCACCTTATTACCCACAAACCAATGGCCAAGCAGAATTGACTGATAAAACCTTGAACAAAATTCTTATGAAAGTAGTTGACGATACTGGCAAGGATTGGCATTCACACATTCCTTTCACTTTGTGGGCTTATCGCACTAGTATTCACACTTCGACTGTTGCCACACCTTTTTCTCTGGTCTATGGTACCAAGGCTATCTTGCCTCTCAAAGTCTAGATTCCATCTCTCCGCATCTCACTACAAGACATGCTCAACGACGATGACTTTCACCAGGATTGTTTGGCACAACTTGAGTTATTAGATGAACATCGTCTCAATGCTCTTGACCATCTCCAAATCTACCAAAAATGTATCAAACGTGCCTATGAAAAACATGTCCATGAATGAACCTTTCAGGTTGGTGACCTCGTCCTGAAGGAAAATCAACATGTAACCAAAGAAGAGAAAAGTAAACGGGGAAAATTTGATCCTAATTGGCTTGGACCCTATATCATTACCCATGCCTATGGATCAGGTGCTTATCATTTATCTTCACTCAAAGGTAAACCCAAACCTGAGCCTCTCAATGCCTTGCATCTTCAACCATTTTATTGTTGACATCAAGTCCTATATCACTTTCTTTCAATTGATCACTCATCCCTTGAGCGTTGTTCACCTTCCATATTACCCATTTTTGAGGATCAATGACTAAACAAGAATCGTGTGATTATCCATCACCTTTCAACCTTATCTTCAATATGAGTACCACGGCTCTACTCACAACATGATTCTCATGGATACTTTTCATCTTTTTAAAGATGGAATCCCATGGTCGTTCATCACTTAAAACCACCTCTTTCATAGTTAACCCCTGTGTACTATGGTTTTGTCTTCTAAACAAAAACCTAATCTTCCTCTATAGTCTTGTCCATGACTTAAACACCCAAAAAACAAAATGGGATTCAACTCCTTGGGTCAAACTTCCAGCAAAAGATGACTCCCTCAAAATGGGACATCTCTTCTCTCTATTTTGCCGCTATAAATAGACTGCTCCCTTAAAGGACAACTATATAAAGTTATTGCAAAAATACAATAAAAATATCCAGAAGCTTCCCACATTGATCAGCTTCACGAAGACCTCAAGGAGATAATATACTCATCCCATATAGACTTCCTGCATCGATCAGTCTATTAAAAACAAAAAAATGAAGAAAATGATGAAATTTTTGTCATGGACTTGCCTATTTTTTATCCTGGGTTTCTTGCTAAGTAAACATGCAGTCGTACACTAAGTTACGCTAAACCATCCACTTTCACCTCATTGCCTTTTGTGCCCTAGTTTTCTCTCTACTCAAGGGACTTGCCGCAAATGTGACATTTCATGATCATGTGACTTTCTTCACCTTTAGAATAGTCCATTATGCAACGCCTTTAGGGTCTTACGTTCATAAGCCCATCTTGGGTATGGTAGACTCATTAGGTTTCTTATCAATTAAGTGGCTCTTTTACCACCTCTTACCATTCGCCTTCCTCATTACTTATTGATTATCCTATACAGGACCAGATCATCGACACCTATATTTAAAATGACTCAACTATGCCTATGACCTAAACTCAACCATGCCTATGACCCACATTCAATCATGCCTAAGATCTACCAACCCATTCCTCATATCCTTCCCTAGCTTATGGGAGAACTACATCGGCCTGAGGCCCCTTTTCATTGGGGCTATGTAGGTAGCACTTTGAGGGCATGGGGCCCTTAAAGGTTAGCTTAGCCACTCTTCACCCTAATCTATGCTCCCCTTCATTTCCTATTCACATCCTACCTTAGTTCATTTCCATTTTCTATCAAAAATTGGAAATGAAACCAAACAAGCAACAATTAATAAACATTTTTACCACATCATCACATCGGTCATTTATCATTTTCACATTTCCACTATAGCAAATATTTGGAAACTTAAACCATAACATGCATATACATCATCATTTCTCTCCATCATGCCTATGACTTGACTCCATCATGCCTATGACCTGACTCTATCATGCCTATAACCTGACTCCATCATGCCTATGACCTGACTCCATCATGCCTATAACTTGACTCTATCATGCCTATAACTTGACTCCATCATGCCTATGACCTGACTCTAACATGTCTAATCGACCTAACTTATCCATGCCTATAAGACCTCGACTCAATCATGCCTAATTCACCTAGTTTCCATCACATCTACAAATAATAATGGAAATTAAAACTAACTAAATACATCCATACATAAGTATCATCATCTATATAAATGACCTATGTATCCATACATATGTACATATGATACAAATAATACAAATATCTCAAATCTCTCAGATACAACCTCACTATCTTCAACACACAGGCCAGTATAAAAATCAAAATCATAAAACTCACATATACATCCTCACTATCTTTGGCACGTAGGCCGGTATATATATCAAAAAAATCAATACAATAATCAACTCCAGTGACTAATCATCACCCCACCTGATATCCTCTGGGCTAGTCTCACATGTCTCCTCCTCTCTACCTATCTTTCATCCATCTAGCATCTCACCACCCTCCATGGGCCTCGGTCTAACCTTTGTGGGTACCTCACTAGGAGTTGGCCTACATGAACCGGTGCCCTCACACTAACCCTGTCTTGAGGCTCATCGGCCCCCTGTACTCTCCATAACTCATGAGTGCTATGAGACCTGTCCTCTCACTCGAGGCATGTTAACATCTCTATATTGCTCTAATAGTAGGGACATCTATGTCCCTATCTTTCAGGATCCTAACCATAGTACCTGTGATCTCACCTAGGGATCCCTAAATGTGTTATCACCGAATCCCATCGGTTAATGAGGGCTGCCATATGAAGGCTCCTATCAATATCTGACCCTTCAAACCTAACCTCTACCATGGGACCATCCTCATTGTCCATCTCCCCTACCTGGGCCTAAATGGGGTACCCTGTCATCTGCAGTGTAACTGCATGCGCCTCTGACCTACATCAACAAGGGCCCAACATATGTAAACCTATATACCAACTTTCACCTGGACCTGTAGGGCACCTATTCCCAAGATCAGGCTCCCTACTCATGACCTATCTCCCCCATCTCAATTTCACACCCTGTGTATACTTATTTATACCCATTACCATCCCTATTTTCCTTCAAAACCACCTTCCTATGTCAAGACCTATCTCCCCCACCCACCCCCTCTCATTTATTGGCCCATTTTTCTCTAAATGTCAACATCGGTTCTTATTGACCGGAAATGGTCTCCCAAAACTGGCATTGGTCACCTCATCCTTGACTGATGCCAGCTAACTCCCACCAACATTGGCCAACCTTTGACCAATGTTGGTCACTGTCGCGGTGTCAAATCCACCAAACCCTACCCTATTTGTCTAAAACATTCCACATTCTACCCTACTGACCTACCCTTCCCTACCCAAATCTCACCCCAACCCATCCCACCCCTATTTAACCTACATACCACTTCCTACAAGTCCTATTTCATCAATCCTCCTTCCAAATTCAAATTTGATTCCCCCCCAAACCCATTTTTACCCAAACCCAATCTATACTAACAAATTCCTCTAACAAACATACAATGGGACTGAATCCTACCTCGTCACAATGTCATCTATGTGGGGGCACATCAGGCCATTGCACTGGTGGTCCACCTAACCCCTCTCCTACCATCACCGAATGCTCTCCTCACCTCCAACCAACCAAAATGTACACTGATCTCATGGGCCTGCCTATTGAATGACTGATCACCCACTCTGAGGCTCGCCAACTCAACTCTCTGTCTTGCTCCATCACTTTCCACTTTTCCACCACTCCTCTGTCATTTTCTACTATTGGAAAATGACAAATGATTCTAAAAAAAGTGGAATTTTCCTTTTTTAATCCCAATCCGCTATGACCGATGTCAGCCATATTGGTGCCCTAGTCAACCATCATCGGTCAACATGTAACCGGCATCGGTCACACTTCAAACTAGTTTCCCTTACCCTGCTCCCTTTTCACCTGTCACCACTCATGCCTATACCTTTTATCATTCCGGCCACCCATTGAAACATACCTACAAGCCCAACCTACCCCTACATTTCCTTTTTGCGTCTTAGGAGTTGTTATTTTACCTATACCTTGGCCTTACCCGTGCCATGACCTGTTTGCTTAAACTTGACCTACTTGGTGTGACCATTGACCTTATGTACTCATTATACCTTGCGATGTTATTACCTATGTTGTTTTAGCCTAACAACCATACCTTGCCTATTGTCATGTCATTTATCCCAACCAAACCTTTGGTGTACCGGAACATACCTAAACATTCTTGCACCTGACCTATGTTGTGTTTCCATACCATATCCTATACCTTGGATACCTACATCACTGCACCCTTGTTTGAATAAATATATCAACCTTGGATGATGTACAGTTTGCAAGCTCTTCAACCTGGTACCGTGTTGCAATCTATATGTGTGTGCGTGTGTTTGATTTCCATTACCCATGACCTGATTTTGACCACGACCTACTACCCATTACCCGAGTTGACCGTCACCCTTTCCCTCAATACTCAAACCTTTCCCCACCTATCTTCCCCACCTACACCTTTATCAAACCACTCACCGATTCTGTCTTACACCTCATCAGTGCCCGGTTTGAGGGGGATCACCTTCACCACACATGGGGAAATCACTTCCTATTTTTGTCAGCGTCGCTTACCAATACAAGCTACACAACAAAAAGGGGCAAAATGTAGACACCAAAATTGGGTCACACTCCCCTTGGTCCCCTTTCGAATAACCAACTTAAACACATTCACCTAACCATGACCCTTATACCCCACATTAATATTAATTTAATTATTTACAATTAAATTAATACTCATCCTCACTTCATTCATTATTTAATTACCTCAATTAAAACCAATTTCCACCTCACCCCACCACCTCACCTAGACACCTCACCATAGACCTATTCATAGCATGTTTCCATAACTAACTAAGACTTAGCCCTACTTACCTTAATGAACTAAGACTTAGTATAACCCTAAAAGCACATGCCTATTCTCCCTCTAACCACATTCCCGCATACCTAAGCGCAACGTTCCATTTAGACCCGGCACAAACGAGCAAAAGCTGGAAGAGGATAGCCAAGATCTGTTATTTTAGGCAACCTAGGATATCCCACCTTAACTGATGCCGGTCAACCCGAAACTGATGTTGGTAACCCTAAACCATCATCGGTTACCATATAACCTTTTTGGTAACCTTGTTTGAGAGGTTAGACACATTCTCGAGTTTTGGAGCAAATGATATCTACATGTAAAAAAGAACCAAATCCCTTTCGTACATCCAGGTGACCATATCCAGCACAACCATTGATCATAAGGTATTTGCATTCACAGGAGCACTCCAGGAAGCACTGTCCACGACACTGATCACCATTTCACCGATCAACCATCACCACCACCCAGCCATTGAACCTACATAATAGTAAGTGTGTCTCTAACCTGCACCACTTCATTTCTATTCAGTTTATAAGAGTTCTTCACCTTTGTTTATCAACCATCAACTATATTTTCACCCCACCACTATTTCCTTCCTGTGAACCTGACCATTCCCATCACTCATAACCCTTTTAATCACCTTTGTCTACTCTTGAGTACCTTTGAATATTCCCAACATCTCCCCAGACCTAAACCAACTCCTCACCATCTCTGATCTAGTCTCAGACAAATCCCCAAAACCATGAACTATTGAGTTATTACCAGCCCACAGTAACCATCGTCGGTTCTTACTAAACCGTCATCGGTCATACCAGACCGACATCAGTCTCTGTATTTGGCAGTCCTACTAATACCATATCCCAATAACCCTTTTTAAGTGATTCAAGTGACCCAGAATCTAACCCTGACCTGTTCCAGCACCTTAGTTATTTACCTTATTTCCAGATCTGATCATAGCCTAGCTTGTTATGTTAGATTTTCTTATTGTATTTGGATGAGATACCTAAATCATATCAAATACAGTAGGATTTTATTTACTTACATTATTTCTTACATTAAATTGTATTAAACAGTGGGTTGACTGCCACCAAGGAAGTATCACACTTCCTGGATCTAGCACACGCTAGGCAGCCCACTGACATATATTATTTAATCCTCTTTTTGTGGTCTTGTTGTGTATTTCAGGTAGTTCCTCCTAGCCAAAAGGAAGCTCTCACAGTTAACATTGGATCAAGAAGTCAGAATTCCTGTAATGACCTTTAAACCGACCGTCACAACAGGTATTCCTCCTTGGCCCACATTTGTATGATGCATTGTGGTCCGATAAAATCACTCCCAAGAAGGCAATAGGCATGTCACCATTCCAAATGCTATATGGATTTGAAGTAGAAATCCCCATGACAGTTGAAATGTTAGCTCTCAAGTTACTCTAGGGAATAGAAGATAGACTATACAAGGATTATATTGACAAGAGGAGCCTTTTTCTTGAGAGGCTAGAAGAAATTAGACTCTGAGTGGTGGACCATATCAGAGAGCATCAACTAAAGGTGAAGAAGATATTTTATAAGAAGGCCAAGGCGAGAGAGGTCAAAGTTAGATACCTTATCCTATTATGGGATAAAAAGAGGGATCCAAAGGGCATCCATGGAAAAATTGATTCATTATGGCTCGTCCCATTCCAAATTTGTGAATCTTACAGTGAAAATTCTTTTCTACTCTCATATTTGGATGGAACGTCACTGGAATTGCCTCGCAGTGGGCAATATCTGAAGTTGTATCATTAGTGAAAATGGGTTGTGCCTTGCCTTATACCATAGGTGATTATTAGGTGTGTTTTCCTTTCTCTTGCATGTCTTTCCCTTCTTGTTGTGTTTTGCGTGTTTCCTTTTTGTTGTTTTTGCATGTGTGTTTCCTTCTTCACTCTCTCTCTCTCTCTCTTGTTGTAAGTTATACATGAATCCATAGGGCCCAATCGATAAGGCACTGGTCTTTGTATTGTAAAGATTATATTTTGGGATTCTCCATGTCATGTCTTCGTTGCACTTAGTCCATGTCATGTCCCCAAGCTAGAGCCAATTTTTTTCATGCAAATGTGCAAAAGGAAAATTGACAATTTCCAAGCACGACAACGATACGCCTATACAAAAAAATTCATGTTTTATCCTTCCGAGGCACCCTAGGTCTACACAGTTAGTCCAATGACCTCCTAGATGATGTTAACTTATTCCCCTAGGTGATTTAGAAAATTCAATTCAACCCCTAGGTGATTTTAGGAATTCATTGAAAATGCAAATTTCAAGCAACTGTGGGAAGGGCTATCATTGGCCTTCCCAAGACTGGAACAACCCTCTGGATAAAAATGGAGGATCCTAATCAGATATGGAGATTAATTGAAGGCCTATTAAAATCATGGAATTGATTTAGGAAGATTTAGAAATTATTTGGAAGAGTTGGGGTAATTTCCCCAAAAATAGGGTTCACAGGCCTAGGCAGTGCACAGGATCAAAAGAGATGTTGAGATTTGGGAGGTGATTTTGGGAGCTCCAAATAGAGTTAGGAGCCAAAACAAACATCTTCAGAAAGGGAATTCCAATCCCTATAAGATGATGAAATCATATGTTTCACAACTCCTTAGCGCAATGGGTTTGCAGTCTATTTTTCTCATGCATAGGTAAGGGATCAGATCACAAATCTAATTTTTAGGGATTATATGGATGAATAAATATCTGATACCCCCACTATCGGATTTAGAATTCCAATTTCAGTCAATTTCATATAAAAATTTTCAAAAGAAATCCATTGAGAACTTAAGATATCATCGTTTCATGTTACCCTCTTTGTGAGTTCTCGCAGTTAGTCAAAGTTTAGGGTGGACACATGTTAGCTCCAGGATCCTGGCGTAATTTTGTGTCCACAGAAATTAGGGACAAGAAAATTTTCCCAACCCTTATAAGCCCTATGGAAACACATACAACCTCTAGGATTGCCAGTTTATCCCTCAAGTACTTGCAGGAGCTCAAACCCTCAATCGTCGGATCACTGACAAGTGGCGGCTTCTGGTGCACCATGAAAATTGATTTCCCTCATGTCCCTTTGCATAAAGGGACATCAGGGAAATTAAATTTTCCCATCCCTAAGGGAGTCTTCTGGTCACTTATATGACCCTCTCAAGTGCTTTTTCTCATCCCCCGGGAGCTAGTGCAGCTTGAATCCTCAACCTTCATATCGCTGCAACATGTCATCACCTAGCGTGCTATGAAAATTGATATCTCTTTGTACAAAGGGACATCATGGACATGAAAATGCACCCATACCTCAAGAATCCTCATGGTTCCTCATATGACCATTTTTCAGCCCCTCGTGCTTCTAGCTTGCTTTTTGGGCTTTAACCTTCACCGTTGGATCTCCGCCACTTATCATCACCAAGCACCGCATGAAATTTAATGTCCCTCATGTCCCTTTTTTCTTGAGGGACATGGGGGAAATAAAAATGTTCCCCATCCCTAATTTTTCCATTTTGAAAAATATTTTTAAAGCTCTTTCTTGCTTTCTTCCCGCTTCTTCTCCATTCTTGTGCACAGCTTCACCCTGCAACTTGCTCTGTAACTTCTCACCATCACTCCACCATTGTTGAAATTCAAACCAGTTCCACCACAAAAATGAAATCCTCCACTCCATGATAGTATATAGTTCCTAGAATAAATATTGATCAAACCAAGAAGAAGAAATGAATAACAAATGAAGAAATCCCTCTAAAAACCTCCATTGTTGTGAAATGGAAATTCGAAGAGATCTTGCAAAACAGTAATAGAAAAAAAACTACTTTTTGTTGTGTTTATATTTCTCAGAGACCACAAAAAAATAACCTTCAGATCTACCATTCACAGCAAGAATTATTTGCAACAAAGAAATACATTTCTTTGCACAGTGAAAGAAAAAGTTGGATTTCCTGTCAAACCAGCAAATAGTTTGAAGAAAAAATTCACTGGTGGAACAAAAATAAAAAACCCATATCAGAAATGTGATTTTCATCGCAAATGGAGGAGAAAACTAGACCTATAATTTTTGAGGTCCATTAATGGCTATCATTTTTAGAGGTGCTGCCAAGTTAGAAATTTGAAAGTTTAAAATCTCCCAAACCGTTGATTGGGTAGGTCCAAGATTTCAGAGGGACTTAGATTCCCAGAGCGTTGGCAAGATATCTACAAATTTATCCCTGAAAATTTTTCTTGCTAACATGACCAAAGGAGAAGGTTAGTGACCACCTTGCGACATAACAAAAATCAGTTTCTAAGCTTCTACGTAGGCACATGTGCATAGCAAGGGTCCCTTGCGCTTAGGTGCCCTAGTCTTGTTTCAGGCACCCAAGTCCTGGCTCATCCGGAAGTACCAAGATTTTATATGTTCAATTGCGGTATTCTACTCCTCCTTTTCATTAGTCTTCTAGTCTAGAATACTTTGGGACCAAGTGTGAAATCATCTAAGTCTTCTACTCTCTCTCTCTCGTAATTAGGCTTTTATACTTCATTAGCTTATTGTTTGTGTTAGATTTGTAATTTATCCTACGTGACTTTGTAATTAGGATTTATCAAATTCTATTTTGTTAAATCATTTAATGAACCCATCATTTGAATCCCACCTTCTTTCTAGGGTTTTTTCTTATACCCGTCACCCGTAGTGGCCATTTTGGGTCTTTTAAGCATCTTGAACTTCCTCGATCTTCCTGTAGGGTTTCTTAATCAATGGTTGAGGTTCATGCATCAATGGCTGAAAATGAAAAATCCTTTTTCCAACTCTCAAAATTTTGCTCTTCATTCAAAATTGATATTAAAACTCATATGATGAAGACACGAATGTTGATCAAGAACAATTAGATAAGCTTAAAAAAATAAAAAATCTTTACGTTAAAATCCTACTCATCTTCTGCATATTCTTCATGCATTGATTGTTGTTAAAAACTCTCGTTATGTTTCTTCTGCACCTCTTGCCAGTTCTTCCTCAGCCACCATAGCCTCCACTTAGCCCCTTCATATTCCTACTTACATTGTTGCTATTACTTCTCCCATCCTTCAACCTCATACTTCTCATGCACAACCTAGCACTTCTTCAAATACACCTGATCTCAATTCTTTATATCAGGATTTGCAAACTCAAATTCGTCAACTTTAGTTGGCTACCTCTCGTGCATCTCATCTTTGGATTCCACTTTGTTACTTCATACTCCTTTTTCACCCACCCTCTCTACTAACTAATTTCCTCCAAAAATTTTCACTCCTAAGTTACCCATTTTTAAATGCCATGATGACCCTCAAGAGAATATCTAAGCATTTCATCTTGTTTGTCTATATTTTGTAGATAATCATACTCTTTTGGCTAAGCTCTTCCCTCGCAATCATTAAGATTACATGATGTGTTGGTTCTATGATCTACTTGTCCACTCGGTAACATATTTTACGCATCTAGTCGATATTTTTCTTGCTCACTTCTTTATTAATATCGTCTTTAATATATCCTATTCTCAACTCACACAACTTAAACAAGGTGTAGACACACAATCATGCACTTTAGGTGATTATCTAGTCCTAATTACATACTACCATTTATGTGATTCCTAAGTAAGAAAATTACTAATTAACCAATGTCTTATGCCACCTTCTATTACTTTCTATTGTTGTTTTGTCTTACACTCTTACTTGCTCAGTCTTCCTTTTTAGTCTTCGGAATTTTTCATCCTGGGAACTAGCGCCCAGCTAGGATTTCAGTGCCAAGTGACTTTGTCCCCTCTGGGAGATCATGTCCCATTTGTACTTTACTCACACTTTTTGGGTCCTTTCTAGCCATTTGAGCATCTTATCATTTTGGTATTTTCCTTTTCAGGGTTAATTATGAAATTCAAGCAAAGGAATCATATAAATATAAAGCTATGTGATCATAATAAAGGACCCAAGCACTAAGCACTATCTATCACCACCTAAGGTTACATCCATCAAGGCATCTAAGAGCTCCATTTCATCCATATATCTCCATCACAAGGGACACAAGGGTTAGTTTTCTACATCATACTTCATAGGATGGAAGTTCATTGTATTCCATGCACATGTTTACTATATTCTACATATAGCTACTTACTCATTATCTATGTGTGACTGACACACGAACAACCTATGGAATTCCACACACACACACATAAATACATTGGGTCTAAGATGTAGTGTAGTTCTTAGTTATAAGTCCACCATTATGGTGGCTAAGGAAAATCTGACCCCTCATTTTGTATCTTTTTTTTAAGGATTTGATGTCTATTTGAGGGTTTTGAAGGTCTATGTTTTGTTAAGGTTTGCAGTGATTTCAGCGATCATTGTGTAATATCATAGTGAAAAAATGAAAGCATCAATGAACACTTGTGACCCTAAGAATTCATTTTTCTACACATTTATACAGACCTGGGAGCACAAAAATAGACCTAGGGTGCCCACAGGTGCCCCTGTGCCTCTCTAGGTTCCTCAGTCCATCATCCTTCTCTAGATATGTAATTTTCTAAGCTCCAATGTGATGGTTAGTGCTTCACATTTATTTGTTTTGTAGCTCTGTTCACTTTCTAGAACTCGGAAAATCAGTTAAGGCATCTTTCCAATTTTTGCACATTAGGGTTTCATTATTTATTGTTTAGTTTACTTGAGTGTAATTTCTATACTTAATTTATCATTTATTTACTAAAATATTGCATTCATATTAGGCTGCATATTACATTTTGGTGAACCCAATCTTGATCTATACGGTATTTGGACCTTTATTTCTTTATCATCATGAGTATCTCCATTAATTAATTTGTTATCCAAAATTCACCCCCTAGGGTAATTTTGGATAGCTCGCATAAATTCCCTCAGGATAGAGCAAACAAAAATGGTGAAGGGCCAAATTTTAGATTTTTGGGTACCTCTTTGCTTCTCTCTAACTTCCCTATCCAAGAAAAAATATCCAAGAGTTAGAAAAATTGCAAAAGATGTAAAAAATTTGTCTTGTGCTAGTGTTGTGCAGAAAAATCAGGTTTTTAGAGCCTAGGACACACAAGTACATGCGGGATAGTTGGGACCCACATGGCTGAAATGGCCAATTTGCAAAGAAATCAATAAAATTAGGTTTTTAGAGCCCAGGTCACACAGGTACTCGTGGGAAGTTCGGGACCCGTAAACCCAAAAGTGCCACAGGTAGTTCAAATCAAAAAATTTAGGTCTATTTGGTCCGCACGGTCCATATGATTAGGACATGCAGGACCCGCAAAGACAAAATGGCCAAATTCCTTTATTGTACAAAAAATTGGGTTGAAGCGGTCCAAGAAGCACAAGGTACGGGACATGCATGACGTACAAGACCCAAAAAGGCTGAAAGTCAAAGAGAGACGCAGGAAAGTGGAGGTCAACGAACCTCAACGACCAAATGTCCCAGTCAATGCATGGACATCTAGAACATCAAAACCCAATTTTTTTGTGGAAGGAGGCTTGTGGGTAGATCAGAGGTTTTTTTTTAGGACAGATCAGGACACCAGGACCCAAAATAATTGATATGCCCGCATACAAAGGAAAATTCAATGTCTGGCCCTCCTAAACTTCAAACGGCCATAACTTTTGACCCAGAGCTCCAATTTCCACAAAATTTGACTTTTCAGAATGGCACAACATCCTCTACGCCACAAAAATATGGATTTATTAATTTTGATGAGGGTAGATATATAAAAATAAAGGAAACATATTCAGCTCCAGTAATGTAAATGTTCAGTCCTGTCAAATGACAGAAATGCCTGGCATACCCAAAATAGTTGCCCACACTCAGAAGGCCATAACTTTTGCATTTCTTAACAAAAACACACAAAATTGGTACCATTGGAATTGTGGTTCCAATCCTAATGCACAACAATCAAGAAATTCATAATTTGATGAGGAATTAATGGTGATTTTGTAGAAAATGTGCCCAGGTTCATAACAATGTTTTATTTGGTAGTTGGGATGCATTCAATGAAGCATGGGCTGACATTTCTCACTGCTGCAAGTCATGGGATAGTATGGGGAGCCTTTTGAAAGAAATATAACATCATTTCACTTCATTTACTACATCTTGCAAGTGGTTGAAGGATAGATTTCAGGATTTTCATTTTCCCTCTCTCTCTCTCTCTTCTCAAAATCTATAAATTAGAGTGTTGGGGTCATTGTAAAGGGAGATAGTTTTTTAGCAAAACTCTATAAAAATTGATTTTGTGAAGCCAATGTGTTGCGAGCCCTTGTAGTGGGCTCCTTGCATGGTGATCTAGGCACTTATTTTGTAATAGATTGAATTGTGCATATCATGAAGCAATAGATGCAATTTTTTGGATTTATCTTCCCCTGACTGTGTTTGTTTGCATTCCTCTTGCCCTTTCAATCTCATTGCATATATATTGTGTCTATCTTATGTTCTTGTAGGGATTCATTATCATTGTGTGTGTATGAAATATTGTTGTGAATGCAGTTGCTAGATTGTGGAGAACTGTTATCACCCCTTCTAGTATGCATTTTGCTTCTACTTTTCACACATTGGAAGACTACTCTCACACTCTCCTTTTTTGGTGTATCACCACTTTAGTGTAGGATTTGTTTTCATGCACTCTCTCTCCTTGGTCCCTTGGAAAGTTAGATTAGGATAGATAGTTTTTCCTGCATTAGAGTAGATTGTGGCAGGTAGTTTAGGAGCAAGAACCAGCTTTCTCTAGAGGTCTATCTCAAGTAGCAAGTCCCAAAACTTGGAGATAGTACCCATGTTATCCAATCACACTGTGAGCTCAAGAACACACACTTGTGCAAACCATAGGGTGTTGTGATTCAGAGATAACAGTTCTGGCACACCCGGTGGGACAAGAGGTCTTCATTTCAATTACAGAAAGATTGATGTGCACTTTTTGTAAGTCTCCTAGCTGTAAGAAGCTCTAGAATTACACATCTGGTGACTCCTAAGAGGCATAATCCACTTGGTTTCAGCAGTCCAAGCTTGGCAGATTCATGAGAAGAATCCAAACAAGGTCAAGAACTAGAGAAGAGGGACTATTTATCTATCTACACTTTTCCCCAGATAGAGTAAGAAGAGGAAGAAGAGCTCAAAGGTCTCCATCTCCACCAAATAGAACCTTATCAACACCTCCACCTAGAATTCCTTTCATTCAATCAACTAGAGTTCTCTGACCAATCAAATGGCACAACCCAATCCCTATGTCAACTTCATTGGTAGCAGCCCACTTGCTCTCAATGCACAAAATCCAGTTCTAGTTGCAACATTGAAGAACATTCCATATTTCACTGGAGAGAACCAAACAACTCCGATTGACCACATCCAGGACATTGCAAATGTCTGTGCAATTCACGAAATTATTGAAATGGACATTGTTGTCAAGTTGTTGGCATCCTCCTTTAAAGGGAAATCTTTGCAATGGTTCAATATTTTGATAGAAGGGCCTATCCAGAATTGGGACCATTTGTGCACAACTCTTGACAATTAATTTAGAGAGAAGGGATATAATCTGTATTTATTGGAATAATTGACAACAATCAAGAGGGATCTTAATGAATAGTTGACTGATTTCAACTTCAGATTTCAGAGGACGTGGGATAGGATTCCATTGGCCATGAGACCAACAGTTGAAGGTGCTTTTCTATACTTCCTTAAAGCTTTAAATTCTGATATTGCCATGATGATTCAATCTATGGGAGGTATAACTTTACCTTTAGCCTATAACATTGCTATTAGAGATGAAAATTGATTAATTCAAATTGGTAAACTTGCGCCTAGGCCACCTATGCCTCTGTATCTAGAACTAGGAATCCAAGCACTAGTCAAGCACCTACATTAGCTCCCATTCCTACTCCAAGAAATCAGAATTCAACTGAAGCTTCTACGTCATCTTCTAGTACCTCAAATGAGCTCTAAGAAGTCATGAAGCAACTGCAAAACTTGGGTAATGAGTTGGTGACACTTAAGAGGCAGCAAGCTCAAAATTTTAGATCATATCAACCTCAAACTCAACCCAATAGACCTCCATATCATCCTAATAGGCCACCTATTCAAACTGTAAATCAAAACCAAGTAAAGCCTCCTACTAATAGACCATTCTAGCCTTACAATCCTAATGTTGCATCCACATCTAGAGCCTTAGTACTGGTGCAAAATAACATGGCTCAAGAATATGACTGGTTTTTCCCATGTAATCAACCTTATAACTAGTCAATGTGTTTCAATGGTGATTTAAATCAAGCCCTTATGGTGACAACAATGGGTGTGGAACAAGAGACAAGCCAAGAAGGAAATCAGCAGTAAAAAACAACTCACTCAAGAGGCACCTTCGAATGAGACCACATTTTTCAATTAGTACGCTGAAGATTTTTGTGGTATGAATCAAGCACCTTCTCAAAGTGTAGCTATCAATACATGGTCCACAAAAAGGAATATTAGAGAAGGAAAATCATCAAATTCAAATGATCCATGGCCCTCTATTACTCCACAAGGTGTTATTAATCAAAGTGCAGCTCTTAATATGCAAGGTCAGCCCAAGCCACCTTCTAGACCAGCCCAAGTGCCAGTTGTAACAACCCATGTGCAAGAGAAGAATGTGCAAGGTAAAGGGCAGCAGAGAGATAGTTCATCTCCATTCAACATCATTGAGCAGATGAAGAAAATGAATGTAAACATCTCAATGTGGGAGTCATTAGCTATCCCAAGACAAAGAGACCTATTGCAAGCTGCTATGGCAAATTGGTCAGCATCAAATCAGCCACCCAATCAACAAGAAAAAGTGCTTACCAATGCAGCTCAGCAAGGAGAAAATCAAGGAAGCCACCAAGGTAAGAGTTTGAAGCCCCCACCATTCTATATTTCATTGATCATCAGAGATAAGTTGGTACATAATTACATGATTGATTCAGGAGCAAGTAGCTCAGTCATGCCAAAACAAATAGTTGATCAGTTGGGCCTTTAATATGAATTTATTTCCAAAGGTGTGGTATAATTAGATGGGATAAAAGTAAAAATGGTTGGAGTAATCAAATATTTGAGCCTCACATTACATGCATGTCCCAATGTGACCATCTTGTAAGATGTATCAGTCATAGACTTGCCACCACTCTTTGCATTGTGCTTGTCAAGAGACTTCACTGCTAAAATTAGAGGCTATTTATCTATTGATTGGTCACATATGTTATTCAGAACAAGGTATGGAGCTAAGGCTACAATCATATTTGAGCTCATTGCAAACTTTCACATAGAGCCTCACACACTGAGTCCAATCAATTTGAATTGTTCAGCTTTTGATCAAGAGGATCTTCCAAGCTCCTATGAAGTAGATACTAAGGTTGGATGCATCCCATACCTGACTCTTGATGAGTGGGAAAATAAGAGACATGCTTTTGACCCTTACAAATAAATGGAGGAATCTGAGCTAGGATTTTATTGTTTGCATGAAGAGAACCATCCTCTCCCTAGCATCACCAAGCCAGACCACAAGGAATATAATGAGGTATGACAGTTATTCTTTGATGTGTCAAGGAGTAGACAAGGTGCAAGAGGAGGATCTATGCTCATTTCACCTCAAGGTACAAAATATTACTCAGCTTTCCATTTCCAATTTGCTTGCTCAAACAACATAGCTGAGTATGAAGCCTTGATTCACGGATTGCATTGGGAAAGAAAGAGAGGCATTAAGAATTTGCAAGTATTTGGTGATAGTGAGCTGATTGTGAACCAAGTCAGAGGACAAAATGCTGCCAAGAATGATCTTTTGAAGAACTACAAGAATCAGGTATGGGATCTCATTGATAATTTCAAAGCTTTTGGTATCAATTCCATCCCAAGAAAGAAGAATGAAGCAGTAGATAGACTGACAGAAATTGGGGCTGCATTTGATGTTGTAGAAAGTATCAAGAGTGAGAAATCTCAGCCTTATATTAAAGTGATTTGTGAGACCAGTTGTTCTAGATAACAACACAAGTTGGCAAGTCTTCGAGAATGATCAGTAAATTGTTAATTTTCTACAAGAAGAAGTTGAGTTCTCTACTAGAAACCAAGACAAGTTAGAACAACAGTATGGTGACCAAGTGGTACAGCTTAGAACTAACAAATTACCAAAAGGTCTTATAACTTTGGAGTCAATCGTCAACCCAAATGATCTAGTTCCGGAAGGAGAAGGAAAACATTTAGGTAAAAGGTGAAGATTCAGAGCCCATTTTAGTAGATGAAGGAAAGATGTTGCAAATTGGAAAGTAAGTACCCCATAAGAGAAATCTGAATTTGTTCAACTTTGTCAAGAATTCCTAGATGTCTTTTCTTAGACTTATAAGGATTTAAGAGGTTTCAACCCAAAGTTGTCTCAACATACTATTGAGATGGATCTGGAATCCAAGCCTATCAGACAGAAGCAAAGACTAGTGAATCCTCACATTGAACCTCTCATTAGGTAGGAGTTGAATAATTTGATTGAAGCTAGCATCATCTTTCCTATCAAACATTTAAGTTGGGTTGAAAACTTTGTTCTGGTGAGGAAAATAAATGGGGAAATCAGGTTGTGTGTATAATTCCATGATCTAAATAGAGAATCACTCAAATATTATTATCCACTTCCATCGATGGAATATATCTTGCAAGTGGTAGCTGGTTCTGAAAGGTTTTCATTGCTAGACAGATACTCAAGCTATAATCAGATAATGGTGAAAGAAGAAGATCAATTCAAGACAACCTTCACTATGAAATGGGGCACATATGCTTATAAGAAGATGCCATTTGGATTGTCAAATGTTGGAGCAACATTTCAGACAAGCTATGGATATGGCATTCAAAGGCTTAATCAACAAGATAGTGCTGGTATATCTAGATGATATCACTGTCTTCTCAAAGAATGCAACAAACCACCTCTTTCACCTTATGCAAGTATTTCAAAGGTGTAGAAGGTTCAAAGTGTTATTGAATCCAAAGAAGTGTGTATTTTTGGCACACGAGGGTAAATTTTTGGGCCACATTGTATCAAGAGAAGACTTAAAAATTGATCCTGAAAGAGTTGAAGCCATCTAGAACACTCCCATTACCACACCACAAGAAATCTCTCCAAAGCTTCTTGGGAAGGATCAAAATTTATTCACAGATTTGTGCCTGATTTTTCCACTCTCGTGAAGCCCTTAACAATGATATTGAAGAAGATTCTTGCATTCAAATGGACATCGGAAGGAAAAGAGAGTTTTGAGGCCATCAAGCATGCCATATCACAAGCCCCAACTCTTATTACCTAGACTTTTCAAAATACTTCATGTTGTATACTTTTGGAGAATTAGACAAAATCTCAGCTATCTTGGTGCAGCTGAATAGAGAAGGTTCATAACAGCCCATAGCATTCTTCATTCAAATCCTGGAAGATTACGAAATAAAGTATTATTTCATCAAAAATCATGTCCTTGCTATCATTAAGAGTTTGGAGAATTTTAGACACTTGGTCTTGAACAACAAGATTCAACTACTAGTGTCTCATGCCGGTGTCAAGGATTTTCTCCTAAACAAGGATTTGAATGAGAAAAGAGCAGGTTAGATCACCTATGTAATGGAGTATAATATTGAAATAAAAGTGACCAAGCTGGTTTGTGGCAAAGGCTTGTGTGAGAAGCTCACTTCTAAACAACATGTTGGGTCAACAGATGAAGAAGAGGCTGTCATGTTACTACCAAATGATCAAGGACAGCCAGCTAATGATGCACCCATTCCATGTTGGACTCAAGACTTGGTGCACTATCTTTAGATAGGTTTTTGCCCTCCATAATGGAAAAAAGCTAAAATAATATACTTTAGACTACAGGCCATTCCATATGTGCTTATTGATGGTGTTTTGTTCAAGAAGGATATAAATGGTGTTCTACTGAGATGCATTAGAACATGTCAAGTTGGGAAGATATTACATGAGTTCCATGATGGTGAAGCAGGAGGCCACTTTGCTCCATGAGTAATAGCTCTCAAAATCATGAAGGTTGGTTACTATTGGCCTACGATGTTTAATGATTGCTACTCATGGATCAAGAAATGCAAGAAATGTGCATTCTTCACATGGAAGGAAAGGTTAGCAGCCCTTCCCCTTCGTCCAATTTCATTAGATCAGCCATTCATGAAAAATGGGGATTGTACTTCATTGGAGTGATCAATCCAAATTCAAGTCAAGGCCACAAGTGGATACTTACGGTAATAGACTATTTCACCAAGTGGACTGAAGCAGTGGCACTTAAGGAGGTAAATGAATCCATCATCTTGGATTTCTATGAAGGGATAGTCACAAGGTTTGGTGTCCCTGCTACTATCATATCAGATAATGCATTGGAATTTCTTAGTCACAAAGATCACTGAATGGGTTGTCAATAATGATATATACCTTAGCACTTCATCAAACTATTACCCTTAGGGTAATGGCCAAGTAGAATCTACAAATAAGAATGTATTGAGAATCATCAGAAGAATTCTTGATGAGAATCAGAGAACTTGGCACACAAAACTCAAATCAGCTCTATGTGCTGATAGGATTACACCTAAGAGGTCTACAGGTAGCTCTCCATTCAAATTGGTACATAGAAAAGAATTAGTTATGCCTATATCACTTGAGTTGCCAACATTAGAACTCATGAAACAACTAAAACTAACCGAGTTCGAGCCTATGGAAATCAGGTATGCATAGCTGATGGAATTAGAAGAAGCAAGAGAACATGCAGTGTAGACCATGGAGAAAGATCAAGTGCTGGTCAAGAAGAGCTTTGATAAGAAAGCTAAAGCCAGGAAATTCCAAGTTGGAGACTTGGTACTGAAGTGGGATGTTGATCATGTAAATCCATGAAAGCATTCCAAAGTTTGATGCCATATGAAGTGGCCCATACATGATCACCAAATGTAAAGGTAGCAATGCCTTCCAGCTGGCTAAGTTGGATGGTGAAGAATTACATATTCCAGTCAATGGAATCTATCTCAAACATTGCTACTAGAAGGAGAATTTCTCACCCTTGTACATATTAATCTAGGATTTCCAATTCCTCCAAGTGTTTATACACATTGTTTCTACTATTAGAATAGGTTTCAATTCCCTAAGTGGTAGTGCATGTGCTCTATTACTTCTAGTATATGTTTTGTATGCAATTCATTAATCTTCCAAAGGGGACTGTTGCAGTGGAAAGCTCATGATTTCCTACAATAGTTTTAAAGTTCATATCTAAAAAAATACAGAGAAACTAAAATCAGATGTAGAGGTAGAATTCATGAATACTCATGATTCAACCCCATGGATCACAGTTGCAGGGATGGGTGAGATCTGGTTTTCAAACAATTTTCTACTCTCACAAATCTTATTTTTAAGATTCTCTTATCAAATTGAGAGTGCAAGAAACGGAAGGTAGTCCCAAGTTCAAAATCAGTGTTTCAATGACTCAAAGATGTAGGTCTTCAAGTTCCAAATCAGATGTGAGACTATCAGATAGACTTCATGCCTAATGGATTGATAGAGGTAGTTGGTCATACTTCATCTAACAGGCAGACAACCTCACTGAGTCAAAACATTGTTATCCCAAATTCACTCCTCAAGGTAAATTCAGATAACCTACATAATTTCTTTAGTTATGAGCAAGAATAATTGGTTCAAGGCCCAAAAATAAAGTATTGAGGGGTCCCTTTGGCTTCTCTCTAAATTCCCCATTCAAGGAAAAAAATCCAATAAGTTGAAAAAATTGCAAAAAAACAAAAGAATTGGCTTCAGCTCGTGTATTGCGGAAAATTCATGTTTTTTTGGCCTAGGACACACAAGTACACGAGGGACGTCTGGGACCTAAAAACCCTATTTTCCCAAAATAGCCAAAAATAGTGAAAATCAGATAAGTCGGGTCAAAATGTCTTGGGCGGTCTGCAGGACGTGGGGACATGCGGGACTCGCATGGCCGAAATCACCGATTTTCAAGGGAATTAGAAAAGTCAGATATTTTTGGCCCAAGCCACATAGGTACACGGAGGACATCCGAGACCCAAAATGCTAAAATAGCCAACAAGAAGGAAGCTCGTAGGTGAAGTGGTGGTCAATGGCCCTGATGGTCCGGTCAATGGCGGTACGTGAGGGACACAAGTTCCCCGAAAAGCCAACTCACCCGATTTACAAAGTGGGTCAAGAGTAATGCAAACAAAGCAGGGGTTTTTCACCCAACTCAAATAAGGGACATCCGGGACACCAAGACCCAGAATAGCTGATATGCCCGCATGCAAAGGAAAATTCAATGTCTAGCCCTCCCAAACTTCGAACAGCCATAACTTTCGATCCTAAGCTCCAATTTTCACAAATTTTTCTTTCTGGAATGAGCACGATGTCCTCTATGCTACAAAAATTGGATTTATTAATTTTGATAAGGGTAGATATATAAAAATAAAATAAACATATTCAGCTCCAGTAAAGTAAATGCTCAGTCCCATTAAATGACAGAAATGCCTGGCAGACCCAAATTAGCTACCCATAATCAGAAAGCCATACTTTTGCATTTCTCAACAAAAATAAACAAAATCATTACCATTGAAATCATGGTTCTAATCCCAAAGCACAAAAATTGAGAAATCTAGAATTTGATGAAGAATAGATGGTGATTTTGCAGAAAACGTGTCTAGGTTCATAACAGTGTTTTTATTTGGTAGTTGGGACAATATGGGGATCCTTTTGCAAGAAACATAACATAATTTCACTTAATTTACTACATCTTGCAAGTGGTTGAAGGACAGATTTTGGGATTTTCATTTTCCCTCTCTCTCTTTCCTCTTAGAAATCTATAAATTGGAGTGTTGGGCTCATTGTAAGAAGGGAGATCATTTTGAGTAGCAAAAATCTGTCAAAATTATTTTGTGAAGCCAATGTGCTGTAGGCCCTTGTAGTGGACTCCATACATGGTGATCCAGACCCTTATTTTGTAAGATTTTAACTATGCATCTCATGAAGCAATATATACAAGTTTGTGGATGTATATTCCCTTGTTGTGTTATTTGCATTCCTCTTGTCCCTTCAATCTCTTTACAAATATATTGTGTCTATTTTACATTCTTGCAAGGATTCATTATCATTATGTGTGCATGAAATATTGTTTTGAATGTAGTTACTACATTGTGGAGAACTTTTATCACCCCTCCTAGTATGCATTTTGCTTCTACTTTTCACACATTGGAAAACTATTCTCATCCTCTCCTTTTCTGGTGTATCACCGCTTTAGTGTAGGATTTGTTTTCATGCACTCTCTCTCTCTCTCTCTCTCTCTCTCTCTCTCTCCTTGCTTGGAAAGTTAGATTAGGATTGGATAGTTTTCCTACATTAGAGTAGATTGTGTCAGGTGATTTAGGAGCAAAAACCAGCTTTATGTGGAGGTCTATCTCAAGTAACAAGTCCCACAACTTAGAGATAGTACCCATGTTATCCAATCACATTGTGAGCTTAAGCACACACTTGTGCAAACCATAGGGTGTTATGATTCAATGATAACAGCTTCCATTACCTTTCCATAGGTGGCATGTTTATGAATATCTTTAATATCCTGAAATTCATCATTAGACAGAAAGGTAGGTGGTGGAATTGAGGTTAAGGGATTTGGATCAAGTACCTTATCCTCTGTCAATAAGGATCTGATAAAATTTGACATAATTTGATTTTTCTCCTCCAACTATTCATGCATTTTCTTTCCTTTTTCAACCCTTTCAATTACTCTAGACATTGTCTCCTTTATGTTGTGCACTTCACTCTCAGGTGTTGATTCTCCAAGGGGAATCCTTGTTAATTCCAAATCACCTACTAATAGATCCTTTTCATCTTTTTCAAGCTTGGGAAATTGTTGGCCTTGAGAATCTGATACCAATCTAGATGTGACCTTAGCATTTTTTGTACGTGGGGGAGGAGTAGAACCGAGTAGAGTTGCCACTGCATAAAACTTAGGAGCAACAATATTAGAAGTGGCTTTCCTTTTCTTACTTTCCAACAATGGTTGCACCCAAGCAAAAGAAGAACTGGAAGTGGAGGGGACAATGGGCCCAAGTACAAGTGTGCTCATTGCACTCAAATTTGGTACAACAACCACTTCTAGCATAGATGTCTCAGTTTGGGTGGTGTGCACTTCCTTGACAAGGAATTCCTTAGTAGATGCTTCCAAAACACTCACATATTCTTATACTTGGCTCTTCGATTTCTCTTATTTTTCACTGCTTCCCTTAGGGTTGTTCTTCTCCTATTTTTCTTGTTTTTTTCCTCGCTATCATCATCATTGAGGTATACAACTATTTCAATCTCTGGCATTGTTTCCAATTACTTTGGAGAAGATTGCTTCTCACTCTTCTTAATGGCTTCCTCCATCCTCTCATCCTTCTTAGCCTTTCCTTCCTTTACATACACTAGAGTTTAAGGTTGAAGTAGAGAGGGAATATATTGCTCATATGCTTCAAAATTCATTATAGGAATTTATTTTTGAGGGGTGAAGGCTTCCTAAGAAGAATATCTAGACTTGCCTACTCTAAAAAAATTCATTTTCCTGTCAAACCAATGTTTGGTCCTTACCAATACATGGTTTATGAGTTCCTTCAAATCATCTCTCTCTTTGAAAAACCAATCAATGGTTTTAATAGGAGTGTGTCTAATGTACCTTTCATATTCAAGGGATTGTAGTTCTTCATCATCATCTTGAAGTCCTTCAGGAACCTTGTACACATCAAAATATTTAATTTTTTACAGGGACAATCTACCATAGTATCTTCTTCAAATTTCATAATCATCAGAACAATCAGCCTAGTAGTCTTCAATATCAACAAGATGATAGAATCCCATTCTGAAATTGGTGGCAATAAAACCCTTGATATCAAAACAAGTCCTTGGTTTGAAATAGTGAAGAGTGAAGGGAGCAATTGTCATGTTAACATTTTGAGCATCTAAAGCAATCCTGCAAGTGTAGTTACCCAATGTGATTGGGAAATGGATGCATGTAATCTTTTTTTCCTTGCAAGTTCTATGGAGCTTATCCAACTACCTACATATTTCAACCAAGGCCATCTTGTCACTACAATACATTGGGAGTTTTAAAGGTGTTCCCTCAAATCTAGCCAACCGTATGTAAGAGAATTTCCTGAATTGAGTGTAATGAATACCATAGACATCAATCAATTGTTTCACTTCATCTAAGAATCTCAAAGAAGTGTCACCCTCCATCAATCTGACAATATACATGATGAATGCATCATTTACCCTTTTGAAGTGATGGTTACTGATCTTCAAATTTAATGGTGGACAATACTCATAAATAGCAACATCTTTCTTGTCTTCAACACAGGAGAAACCCAACCATTCTCTATATCCAGCAATAGAATACATCAAGTATGACGCCATATGAAAATTCTGGTTTCTTTTGACATTTGCAAGCTACTTAGTGAGGCTGTCACATATTATCTCTACCCAATTCAACATTTTTTTTCCTTCACATATAATATTGATGTAAGGGCACATCCAATAATGAAAATCATTGGTAGAGGGCATCCCCATTATTCTGGTAAGGAGAGTGATGACATCTAACAGCTCTTCCTTAAAATCAACCCTATACATAGTCTTTGGCAGCCTTGAAGCTCCTTTCTTTAAATTCTTAAACCAATACTTAACCACTTTACTCTTTTATTTCTCGTGGTCCTTATCAAAGAGCAACTGAGCTTGGTCTTGGGTGAGGGTATTTTAATTTTTAGTGGTAGGAATCCTTAGGGCAGTACTAATACAATTATCATCCAATCAAGCCAAAACCTTTCCATGAGGTTCAACAATTTCCTTTGTGTCTGGATTGAAGCATGAACCATAAGTTAGTACGGTATCCGCACATTGAACTGAAATTTAAAAACCCCCTGCATGAGTGATTTATCTCTCCTTAACTAGTTGAGCAACAAGAGTAGGGTTTTAGCAGTCAATTCAAGCCCAAAAATCATCCAAGTCAAGGTGTTGAGCTTCACTATCTCCTATGTTTGGTATGGTTGTCTCCAAAGAAGATAAAAGCTTGTTCCCTTTGTAGTTTATCTTCATTGTATGGAAGGAGTAATGAACTTATTTATTCCTCTAGATTTATCTTTTGACAGTTCACATCTTCAAGTGCACCTACATTTTTGAAAAATACTGGAACAGGGACTTCGCTACAGCTACAAACAGTGGAGAGCGAGAGAACAAAACAAAAAACAACAGAAAATGCAAAGGGTGTGGTAAAATAATTGATTACCATTGTTATTTATACATTTGATTAGGTCAGTGGGGGGGAATTAATACGACAATTAATGCTTTATACCAACCCAAGACAGTGGCAAGTGGAAAAGGTGGAGAAAATGTGCACAACTGGCCCATGGGACAATGGGACACTTGGGATGCAACAAGTTGAAAAAATCATAGTGAATGAGAAGCGAAAAAAATGGACTTACGGGGAAATGGAGGTCGGGGAGCACTCGGGACATGCGGGATATGGCGGGCTGAAATGTCTGCAATACACTAGAATCAGGTAAGTCAGAAAAAAACCTACACAGATGGTCCTTGGGACATTGGGACACGATTTCTCCAAAAAGATGAAACGTACGCAAATGAAGGGAAAAGTAATGCAATGTGGAGAAAATGGGGAATCAGCGAATAGGGAGCCTGATGGAACTTGGGACGTGAGGGACATTAAAACCCAAAATATCCACACAATAAAGGAAAAGTCTCAAAAATTCAGAAAAATGACTAACCATTTAAACACAACTCTTCCTTCATAAATCTTCACAAGGACATTATGATAATCATCTTACCAAAAAAATCAAAAACTGAGACAAAAATGCACAATTTATGGTAAAGGTGATAACAATTGGCTCTTTTTAGGGATGAACTCACTTGAACAGAAGAGAACAAGGATGGACCAAGAACTCTAGAATCTCTGGGATAGGACCAAGACAAAACCATTGGGAAAATAGAGCCAAGGATGAAACAATACAGAAGAAACACACACAACAAAGAGACACCACACAAAACCAAAAATAATAACTACACAAAATTGTACAAAGGATTGCTTAGTGACCTAGGACTGAAAGAAATTTAGATATTGCCCACTATATGGTAGTGGAAGAGAAGTTCCATCCATATAGTTCAAATAAAATGAATTTTCTCCATCAAAATGTCTGATTTTGAAAGGACCCAGCTAAAGAGAATCAAACTTACCATGACTTTTTCAAGGTTCTCACCTCTTGTCCCAGAGTAGGACAATGTCACCATCCTGGAAGTCTATGGGTATGGGTTTCTTTTCAAATAGTTGTTTCACCTTTTTCTGGTGTGCAGTAATCCTATCCACCACTTACAACCTATTTTCATCCAACCTCTGTAGGTAAATTATTCTTTTCTCCAAAACATTGGTGAAATTTGAGTCTTTGATGGCATTCATCAACTGTAAGGTTTGAAGTTCAATAGTCATTGGTAGTTGAGATTCAATTTCATACACCACCTAGAAAGGACATCCCAATTACTCTTTTAGCTGTGATTCTATCTACCCAAGGAGCATCATAAAGCTTCTTATGCCAATTTCTTTGAGATTCATTCACAAATTTATGAATGATGGTTACCAAATTCTTGTTTATTGATTCTGCATGTCCATTTCCTTGGGGATAGTAATCAGAAGAATGTGTGAGAGAAATTCCATACTCATAGAAGAAATCCATCAACATAAGAAGAGAAGTTGGGAGCATTATCAATGACAATTTTGTTTGGTACTCTGAATCTGATCAGGATGTTTTATTTGATAAAATTGCATACCACTTCAGAATTCATACTTTTCACCAGAATAGCTTCCACCCAATTTGTGAAGTAATCGGTAGCAATCAAAACATGAGTATGCCCCGCACTATAATGTGGGTTGAGAGTGCCTACAAATTCAAGTCCCCATTGTTGAAATGGTTCTTCTATTACTACTGGTTTAAGTGGCAAGGTAGCTAGCTTGGGCCTCCCCACAAAATTCTGACAAGCTTCACATTTACCTACCCATTTAGTTGCATCTTGGAACAAGGTTGGCTAGTAATAGCCTGCGTGAAGGATTTTATGAGCAGTCACAGTAGATGAAAAATTCCCTCCACAAGCTTGATCATGAAATTCTCTAAGCAAATTCTTCTGTTGTTCTCTATCTACACATCTGAGAAATCTTCCATCAACTCCTCTTTTAAATAGAGAATTGTCCCAAAGTACATACTTTGCAGATATTAGCTTTATGGATATCTTCTCCTTGGTACTTAAATGGGGTGAACATTCTCCATATGTCCGAAAATGAGCAATTTCAGCATACCATTCATCAGTCGAACTAAGGAAAAGAATAGTGGGGATATCTATTTCTTCCTTGAGTATATCACCTTTAGCACCATTAGTGATCAACTCACAGAATCCCTTACCTTGGAATAACTTAGTTGGCCTGATGTCCATATCATACTTTTGTACTTTTTCCACCCAATTCCCTCTTTTAGTCCCAAACTCTTGTTGTGTGAGAATTGATTTAATAGTTGTATCAGGCACAAAGACAATTGAATGAGAATTGAGGATATAGAAATGGAATTGTTTGACTACTTTAACTACAACAAAAGCATGTTTCTTCATTTGAGTATATTTCAATTCATGACCTTTCAAGACATAACTCATGAAAGCAATGGGTAGTTCACAACCTTGTGATTTTTCTGTATCAAAATGGCAGCCAAAGTATTCTCGTTGGCATAGCAATAGATTAAGAAATATTTCTCAAAATCAGGACAAGCAAGAACTAGGGTCTTGGCAATTGCTTTCTTAATATTTTCAAAAGCTTATTTCCCTTCCAATGTCTAGCAAAAGGATTGCTTTCCTTTCATCATCTAAGATATACTCATAGACAATTCTATGAAATTAAGAATAAATATCCTTATAAAATTTATTTTTCCAAAGAAAGAGTGCACACCTTTTTTACTCATGGGGAGGGGAATCTACTAAGTAGCCTAGACTCTCTCTAGATCTATTTTAGATCCTTCTTTGGAAATGACATGCCCAAGCAACTTACCTTCAGTGACACCAAAGATGGACTTCTTTGGGTTCAGAGATATCCCATGCTCCCTGCACTTCTTGAGAACAACTTCAAGATGTTGAAAATGATCTTCCCTTTTTTTAGAGAAAATAGTCAAATCATCAAGATATACAACAATACATTTTCCTTTCAAAGAACCAAAATCCAAATCCATCACCCATTGAAAGGTGGCACCAGCATTGATTAGCCCGAATGGCATCCTCTTATATGAAAATGTACCCCATGGAGTTGTGAAGGTTGTTTTATGTTGATCTGGGACATCAACTTCAATTTGATTATACCCCGAGAAACCATCCAACATAGATAACATTTCAAATCCGGTGACAGCTTCCAGGATTTGATCCATCATGGGAAGTGGATAATTATCTTTAAGGGAGGCTTGATTCAAATTTTGAAAATCCACACAAATTCAAATTTCACCACTCTTTTTTCTTACTAGCACAATGTTGGCCACCCAAGCTGAGTGATGGATAGGAAAAATTATCTTTTCTTTTAAAAGATTATGAATTTCTTGATAAATGGTATCCACAATCTTGGGATTATATTGCCTTTGTTTCTTCCAGAAAGGTTTGATTCCTGGTTTCAAAGGAATGTAATGTTGCATTTCTCTTGGTTTAAAGGATTTCAAATCATCATATGAATAGGCAAGCACATATACATATCTTCCTAATAAGTTTATCATTCTATTCCCTTCCCCCTGGGTACAACACTTTCCAATGTTGAAAAGCTTGGGTTCCTCTTTACTTCCAATATTAATCTTTTCATACTTTGTTGATTGATGAACCCCATGTGATATCTTTGACTTGATATACCTGTCATGCTTGTCAAAAAAATCTTCCAGGCTTACTAGTCCCCTGGGTATCTTGTTACCTTTTAACCTAATACAACCATCCTTATCAGATTCTTCTTCAATTCCTTCCTCAATCATGGTGGATGATACAGATTCACGAGGAGCAGCCTCACTTCCTTCAAAATACAACTGACTGAAATTCTCCTGAAGTTCCAAGAAAGAGAGCACATGTTGATCATCATTGAATACTTACCAATTGTTCACATTATCCAGCACACTTGGCCTATGTATCATCTCAATCGTGAACTTTTCTTGGGCAAAGTCGAGATGAGGGATCAACAAGGATCCTGAGATGGCCAAAGTATCAGCTCTAGTATTCTTTCCTCTGGGAACAACTTCTATAGAAAAGGCATCTAATAATTCGATTGAATCCCACACCTGATTTCTATAGTGTTTTAGTCTCTTGTTCATTACTTGAAAAATCCCTCTGACTTACGTAACAATGAGCTTTACATCTCCTTGTGCACAAATATTCTTAACTCCCATATCTCTTTCCATTGCTAGTCCCAAAAGAAGAGCTTCATATTTTGTCGTATTATTTGTGTCTTCAAATTGAATCTTGTAGGAGAAAGGGTAAGACTTATTTTCAGGGGAGAACAGGACCACATCTACTCCAAAACCAGCTAAAGAACAACTAATATCAAATTCAAGGATCTAGACACCATTAGGGTCATTCATCACACCTTTAGGATTTTTCATTTCCTCTTCTGACATGATCATGTAGTTCTCATGACCGATGTCTTCATAGAGAATTTGTGCAGGGTCATCTTTTTTTGCACAATGTACTCATTTTGTCTCTTAGGTAACAACTTCTTGATTTTCTCATTAACTAGGATGAGGGCATGTGACCAATCCATCTGAATTTCTCCCCCATTTTCTTTACTGAAGTTTCTATTTAGCAACATACCATAGGATGGGGGAATATCTGCTACTAAAATAGTAGCTTTGACCCTTTTCTCTGGGAAAGCAACAAAGGCTACTTGTGCATCCTTAATCCTTCCTACCAATGGCACCTCTTTACTTTCCATGGAATAGCATGAACCAAATGTGTGTGTTAAAGTCAGGCCTAAAGCATGAGCAACCTTAGCAGGCATCACATTATCTGATGCTCCCAAATCAATAACACAATTACTGAGTCTATGGCCAGCTATAAGCAACATGATATATAAAGGTTCAATTTTCTCAGTTATAGAAGGTTTTGTAGCCATTAGATTTTGCTGAGGTGAAGAGGTGGGAGTAGGTAAAATGCCTTTAGAAGTGGTGGGTGTAGGATTTGGTTAAAATTTTGACAACTTGGGAAAAGGCATCAGGATGTGTCTGATAGAACTCAGCCTCTGAAATTTGGATTTTGGTTTTCTTAATGTGGTCAATTATGTAAAAGGATCCTGAGGTAGATGAGGTGTCTATGCTAGAGGGGGAACACTTAGGCCTATTGGCTTTGACATTTGGGATTGTTTTGGTTACAGGTTTCGAAGCCACATTAGTCTTAGGTGAAGATAAGGAAGTGGAGGGAGCATTAACACTACTTACCTTCTAGGTAGAAGTGGTAGGGATAGGAGATCCTCTTTTCATGAAAACTAGGATGGTAACTGGAACTTCCTTGGATCTTCTTTTGGGCTAGACCACTTCTTTATTCTTGTTTATTTGTTCTCTAGTCATGACAGCATATGATTTGTTGTTCATATCCACTAGTACTTCATCATAATCATTTGTATCATCATCAACTCCCTCAGTAGTGAGGAAGTTAACTTAGGAATCATTGGCTTCTTCTAGCATTTCATATTATTCGTCTTCAGGTTCCTCATATCCTTCAGTTTCATCTTCATCCTTCGGTTCTTGAACTTCACATGTTGTGTTGACATGAAATTTTAGAGGTGGCCTTCCATTGTGAGTTTTGGTTGGACAGGATGCAAATGATTTTGAGGCTAAAAATTCTTCCTTGGAATATCCTTGTAAGGAGTATTCTGAGCCAATTACTTTTTGATAGCTATGAGATCATTTGCCAACTTTTGCACTAACTGATCCAAATTGTTTCCTGAAGGAGAAGCCTTAGATTTAGGAGGTTCTTTTTTCAATTTCCCAGACATTATTAAATCATCCTCAACACTTATGTCCAAGCATTGATCAACATCCAAAGTAGTAAGGTCTGCTCTTCTCAATGCATAGCTTACTTCTGGTAATTGGGCATTCAAGAAAAAACATTTTGAATTTGGTCCATAAGATAAGTGGCCATTGTAATCTTATTAACTAATTTATTAAACTTGGCAAAAAATTCTCGCATAGGCTCATATGGTTCTTTCTTTATCTGAAAAATCTAAGTGAGGAGAGCATGTACATCTTCAATAGGTTTGAATCGATCCTCAAACTGGGTTCTCATGGTGGTCTAGTCAGTGATAGCGTCAACAAGGAGATGATATAACTATTCAACAACATTGTCTTTGTATCCACAAAAATTCTAACAGAAACATCTTCATGCTCAACTCAAATTATTCCACATGCCACAATGAATACAGCAATGTGTTCATTTGGGTGCACTTTTCCATCACCTCAGAATTTAGAAAAACTTTTCCTATTCCCTTTCGGGAGATCATGCAATGGTTGAGAAAGGGCCAAAGTTCCAACCCGTTCTCCCCAAGGTAGAGGTATTTCCATTCTTGGAAAAATGGTTTGCAAAGGGACTGTGACTCCAGCCAACACCAAAGCTTGAATGTTAGGGCTTGATTGTTTTTGAAATTCAATGTTTCCTATAATTTTATCCTTAGTAGGAGGAGTACTTGTGGACCTTGTTCTCCTTCTCTAGAGTTAAAGTGAAGCCTTGTTGTTCTAGAAACTGAAAATATGGGCCTTCAACACCTAGCGCTCTCTGAACTTGTGTATATATTCTATCCGTCAGTGTGTCTTTGTTATTGGTCTGATTGAAGTTATTTTGGTGGTATGCACAACACGTGCCCCACGGTGGGCATCAAAAACTGTTGGTTATAGAATTTGATCTTGAAAATTAGCAACAGTCAGGGGACAGTAGTCCCTCCTCTTTATGGGAGAGGTTCCCTTATTAAACACACAACAAATAAGCAAACCTACTTATTTACAAATGTATAAGCTATCATTATTTTAATGAGGATCTTGATGTTTCAGATGTCTTCATTTCATATATTTTCAATATAGAGAAAGAGGAAGCAAATGGATCAGAATTCAAAAAGTAAAGAGAAAAACACTTTCAGACACATAGATTGCAGAATGATATCTTACTTATGCGTTATAAAGTGACAAGATTTAAACCATGTATATATAAACACAGGATGTATATGTAATAGACACAAGGTTCTAAGCTCAATATCAACTGGGAGACACAAAGTTCTTATTCAGATACACATAGCTTCTTATGAATCAAATTGAGAACAAAGAAGACAAAGCACATGAAAAGATGAAATTTCTTTTGTATCGATCAACAATTTAGTGTTTTTACATCCTAGACATCAAAATTTGATCCCTCCAAATGACAAGAAAGGCTCTTTAAATAGCCTTTAGGGATGGTTACAAAAGAACCTTTTCAGTTTCCCTTCTTTTAACCCAAATATTAATATCTAATTAAGTATTAAAGCATTATTGTGTCCTTTGCTTACATAACATATGGCTAAAGATAAAATAGCCACCTTAATTAGATACTTCAAATAAAATAGGAAACTAAGAACTAGGAGTTGAGATGTTCGTAGAAGTTCTTATAACACTCTCTTTTTTGAGCACTTGGTTTCTAAATCTTTTCAATGCCTCTTCTATGTCCATGCCCTGGGGAATTATTTTATTTACAATTGCATGAGTCCAACTGCCCAAACACTTCTCCATCTCTTTTCCAAAAAAAAAATTTTCCATGAACTCCTTATTAGCTTATGTGATAGCTTCCTACAGTGTGCAAATTCATTTCATCTTCTCTTTGAATATGGTATCTTGCTTCAACAGGTTTTCTCTAACAAATTTCTTGAACTGAGATTTTATTTCATGAACTGAGAATTTATCTCTTGAATCCTTCTTGAAAATATGGCAATGAATATTATGAAAGGGCAATTTGACATAATATTTACAAGCTTCTCCCTTTTACAACATGTTCCTAAGTTCTCCAATGGCTTCTTCAAGAACCTTTATCTTCTAGTCAATGTTGAAAACCCACTGCTTAGATAAATTCAACTTTGCAACATCAAATAATTTTCTTTTCAAGAGTATTTGCACATCTATATCACTCATTAATCAAATATCTTGGATACATTCACTCCAAAACTTCAATTCTCTATGTAAACCACTGAGTGAAGTGGTAAACTTTAACTGAATTTTAGCAATTTTTTCATATGCTTTACATGTTTCCTTAATGAAATTTAAACATTTGATTATCATGTCATCAACTAAGGCTTCCATTGCCTTTCCATAGGTGGCATGTTTATGAATATATTTAATAGCCTAAACTTCATCATTAGACAGAATGGCAGGTGGTGGAATTGAGGTTAAGGGGGTTGGATCAAGTACCTTATCCTCTGCCAATAAGGATCTGATGAAATTTGACATAATTTGAATTTTTTCCTCCAGTTGTTCATGTGTTTGCTTACCTTTTTCAACCCTTTCAATTACTCTAGACATTGTCTCCTTTATGTTGTGCACTTCACTCTTAGGTGTTGATTCTCCAAGGGTAATCCTTGTCAATTCAAAATCACCTACTAGTAGGTCCTTTTCATCTTTGTCGAGTTTCGGCTTAGCAATATCCATGAATTGTCGGCCTTGAGAATCTGATACCAATCTGGATGTGACCTTAGCCTTTTTTGTAGGTGGGGGAGGAGTAGAACTGAGTAGAGTTACCACTACATCAAACTTAGGAGCAACAATATTAGAAGTGGCTTTCCTTTTCTTACTTTCCAATAATGGTTACACCCAAGAAAAAGAAGAACTAGAAGTGGAGGGAACAATGGGGCCAAATACAGGTGTGCTCATTACAATCAAAGTTTGTACAACAACTACTTCTAGCACAAATGTCTCAGTTTGGGTGGTGTGCACTTCCTTGACAAGGACTTCCTTAGTAGATGCTTCCAAAACACTCACAAATTCTGATACTTGGCTCTTCAATTGCTCATGTTTTTCATTGCTTCCCTTAGGGTTGTTCTTCTCCTATTTTTCTTGTTCTTTTTCCTCGCTATCATCATCATTAAGGTCTATAACTATTTCAATCTCAGAAATTGTTTCCAATTTCTTTAGAGAAGATAGCTTCTCACTCTCCTTAATGGCTTCCTCCATCCTCTCATCCTTCTTGGCCTTTCCTTTCTTTATGTACACTAGAGTTGAAGGTTGAGGTAGAGAGGGAACAGATTGCTCCTATGCTTCAGGAGTCAATATAGGAATTTATTTGTTAGGGGTGGAGACTTCCTGAGAAGAATATTTGGACTTGCCTGCTTGAAAAATTTTCATTTTCCTATCAAACCAGAGTCTGGTCCTTACCAATACATGGTTCACATCAAAATATTTAATTTATTGTAGGGATAGTCTACCAAAGTATCTTCTTCAGGCTTCATAATCATCAAAACAATCAACCCAGTAGTCTTCAATATCAGCAAGATGATATAAGCCCATTCTGAAATTGGTGGCAATAAACCTTGATATCAAAACAAGTCCTTGGTTTGAAATAGTGAAGAGTGAAGGGAGAAATTGTCCTATCAACATTTTGGGCATCTAAAACAGTCCTGCAAGTGTAGTTACCCAATGTGATTGGGAACTGGATGCCTACAATTTTTTTGTCCCTACAAGTTCTATGGAGCTTATCTAACTGCCTACAGATTTCAACCAAGGCCATCTTGTCACTACAATACATTGGGAGTTTTAAAGGTGTTCCCTAAAATCCAGTCAAGCGTATGTAAGATAATTTCTTAAATTGAGTGTAATGACTACCATAGACATCAATCAATTGTTTCGCTTCATCTGAGAATCTCTGAGTAGTGTCACCCTCTAGCAATCTAACAATATCCATGGTGAATGCATCATTTACCCTTCTGAAGTGATGGTTACTGATCTTCAAATTTAATGGTGGAAAATACTCATAAACAGGAGCATATTTCTTGTCTTCAACGCAGGAGAAATGCAACCATTCTCTGTATGCAGCAATAGAATATATCAAGTAAGATGTCATATGAAAAGTCTTGGTTCTTTAGAGATTTGCAAGCTGCTTAGTGAGGCTATCACAAATTATCTTTTCCCAATTCAACCTTTGTTTTCCTTCACATATAATATTGTTGTAAGGGCACATCCAATAATGAAACTCATTGGTAGAGGACATCCCCATTATCATGGCAAGGAGAGTGATGACATCTGACATCTCTTCCTTAAAATAAACCATAAACATAGTCTTTGGTTGCCTTAAAGCTCCTTTATTTTTATTCTTAAACCAAGACTTAGCCACTTTACTCTTATATTGCTCACTGTCCTTATCAAAGAGAAACTGAGCTTGGTCTTGGGTGAGGGTATTTGAATTTTCAGCGGTAAGAATCCTGAGAGTAGTACTAATACAATTAACATCTAATCGAGCCAAAACATGTCCGTAAGGGTCAATGATTTCCTTTGTCTCTAGATTGAAGCATGAACCACAGGCTAGCACAGTATCCGTACATTGAACCAAAATTGAAAAAAGCCTTGCATGAGAAATCTTGCTCTCCTTAACTACTTGAGCAATAGGAGTAGGGTTTTGGTAGTCAATTCGAGTTCAGAAATCATCCAAGTGGATGTGATGAGCTTCACTATCTCCTATGTTTGGTATGGTTGTCTCCAAAGAAGATAAATGCTTGTGCCTTTTGTAGTTGATCTTCATTGTTTGGCAGGAGTAATGAACTTCTTTATTCCTCTAGATTTTTCTTTTGACAATTCACATCTTCAAGTAAACCTGTAATTTTGAAAAAGACTAGAACAGGGACTTGGCTACGGCTATAAATAGTGGAGAGTGAGAGAACATAGTGGAAAACAATAGTAAATGCAAAGGGTGTGGTAAAATAATTGATTACCATGGCTATTTATACGTTTGAGTAGGTTAGTGGGGGGAAATTAATACGACAATTAATGTTTTATACTAACCCAAGACAGTGGAAATTGGAAAAGGTGGATAAAATATGCACAACTAGCCCATGGGACAATGGGACACCTGCGACGCAACAATTTGAAACACCCACAGTGAATGAGAAGTGATAAAAACAGACTTACGGGGAAATGGAGGTCAAGGAGCACTCAAGACATGTGGGACAGGGTGAGCCAAAATGTCTGTAATACACTAGAATCAGGTAAGTTGGTAAAAACCTGCATAGACGGTCCTCGAGACATTGGGATGCAATATTTTTGAAAATTTGAAACACCCATAAATGAATGGAAAAGCAATGCATTTTGGATAAAATGGGGAATCAACGAACATGGAGCCCAATAGAACCTAGGATGCGAGGGACATTAAAACCCAAAATTTCCACACAACAAAGGAAAAGTCTCAAAAATTCAAAAAAATGACTAATTGTTTAAAAATGACTAATTGTTTAAAAATGACTCTTCCTTCACGGATATTCACAAGGATGTTCTGATAGTCATCTTACCAAAAATTTCAAAAAATGAGACAAAAATACACAATTTTTGGGAAAGGTGACAACAACTAGCAAAGCTATTTCCTATAATCCTCCAAGATTATGTTATGCCTTGGTTTTATGATCTACCTGTTCATTTGGTAACAACATTCATGCATTTAGTCTATGCTTTTCTCACTCATTTTTAAATCAATATCGGTTCTAAGATATCCTATGCTCAACTTACACAAATTAAACAAGGATTTAATGAGCATCTACTGGACTATGTTTTACAATATAAAAACAACCTAACTAGGATTACCAATGTGCTTGCTGACTCAGAGCTTCAAGATCTATTTGTCTAAAGTCTCTTACCATCTCTATAAGAAAGTTTCATCTTTGGGACATCTCCTGCATTTGATTAATTATCTCATATTCTTATATTACATGGAGGCAAACTTATCTCTATGGGAAAACTCAAATACCATGATCAAGCCTCATCATCTTTTGATCGGTTTCAAAGATAGTCAACCTTCAAGCCATCTATTAAGCCCACTGAAGAAAAAGCTATTGTTAGCATTTTCTCTACTCCAGAAAAGCTTCAATGACAGCCTCTAAAGCGTACATTCACAAAATTGCCTTGTGCTCCGCATATTCTATTATTAAAAATTATTAAGAGAAATCTTATCACGCTTCCTCCTCCACTCAATATGGACCCATTTCGCCCTAAAGGATGTAATTATAATGGAAATACTATATGTGATTATCATCAATGCATTGGGCATTCTACCAATTGATGTTTCAAACTCTGACATCTCATTCAAGATCTTATTGACAACAATTCAATCAAGCTCCCCGAGCCTTCGACATCTACATCAGTTAATGAAAACAAAAATCTCAAAATATTTAATGATCCTCTCCCTAAGCATGATAAGAAAGATGTTGATTCTTCAGCTAATCATACATATCATGCAGTACCTCCTCCTTCATTGAGGGCTCTTGATTTTCTAGTTGTTAATGTTGATGCATCTCCACCATTCATTACATTCTTTGATCACGATTATCATGCCACATTCTCTTATAATACACTACATATAAATTATTCTATTAGACCTAATACCATCAATAATACAATGATCAATCCATCAATTCATATGGGTCTGTGCTCTATTGCACTTCTTATCGCAATCAACTATCCTCTCTCTCATATTTCGTATCTAGTTCCTAAATCTTATGGTTATGTCAAGCTTTCAGTTATAGTTGGGCCTCTCACCATGCTTGTGACATTCTTTATGACACCCTCAATCAAAGGTTGCAACATACTCTTAGGTGTCCCTTGGCTCCGTACCACTCAAGATATCATTTCCATGAATCACTACTGTCTAAAATTCATTCACAACAAGCAAGTTATCACCATCAAAGGTGTTTCGCCATGCACATTGTGGCCGCAACCTCCCCTTTAGGTTTCCATTACACTAGATAAAGCATCTAGGAACCCATGACCTCTCAAATATAAGGCGCATTCTCCACATAGCTCTCTGATTCGTGCACCACTTGTTAACTCTCATTAGTCTACTAGTCCATCTTCTCTGCCTAAGTCCCCTACTTATGAAGCCCTTTCACACAGGAGTTCACCTCCTTCATCACCTCCTAGGTCTCCTTAGTATAGGTGTTTGTCACCTCCTCGGTCTCTTTGATATAGGTGTTCATCACCTCATAGGTTTATTTCATATAGGTGTTCATCACCTCCTCTGTCTCCTTCATCTAGTTCATCAACTCCTCGCCTTCCATCACATATACATCATACATCATTGATCTCAGAGCATGGTCACACACCTTTATCTCTGCAGGCATCGGGTAGAAGACCCTCACCCTTCACTTTTTTTGGATAGCTTACTCATCATCATACACTTAGGGGGGCACCATGCATACTTTCCCCCTCTCCTAGCATTATTAGATGTCTCTCATTTCTATTATCATGCTTCATGTGTTACATATAATCTTTCTCATTCATCGTACATACATTGATACATCACTTATATTTTCATCACCCTATGAAGCACTCTAGTTCCACGATTCATACTCGATTGGTGAGGGTCTAAATCTGAAATGAACCTCACCACATTCACACTCTTTACACTCTATACTTCATGTTTTATCTCTCTAGAGCACATTTTCAAACCATTTCCCGATGACGCACTCTTGTTCTATGGTTCATTCTTGACTGTTGAGGGGTATTTTATAAATGAATCTCATCTCATGCTTATCCACATCTACTATGGGGCACATTGCTCCTATCACTTTCACATTGCATATCATTCCATTTCACACATTCATAGTCCTGGTTGCACATACTCTTTCTTTTTTATACTAGTTACATGTACACTTTGTTTCACATGCTAGACAAAAACGTTGTATGTCATTATCTTTCTATATATACACATGCATGTTCATTTGTTCTCTAGTTGTGAATGTAGACTTTTTTATAGATCTTTGCATGTAACATTGATTTTTGGCATTGTACCTCTTACCAGTCCCACCGAGGCTCCTGGGATCATATACATTTCCACTCTTACATATTACAGGTGTTATTGTTTCATTTTCTAGTACTTCCTATTCTTACTAGCACACTACTTTCCATTGATCATACATGCTTTGATATACTCTTTATCTTTCTAACATGCTAACAAGTGCTTCATGTGTAGCATTTTCCTTGTAAGAACTATTTACCCCCATGGTTATTTGTTACATTTTTTTCACATTGTTTTCCATTTTATGTTATTATTCGTGGGTTATGCCCTATGTATTGCTTAATCATTACTTGTATGTTTTTGGTCATTTTGGCCTTGATTGTCTTATGACATTTTGAGTGATGTCCCATGTTTGAAACCCACTTTTTGCAGTCTAATTTGTCTGCATTATTGTTTGTTTACATTGTCTTTTATAGCTTGTTTGTCACTATTTCTACTAACATGTATTTCTAGCCACTTTGTTTTCATGTGTCGTGGTATCTACCATACACATCCCCCTGTAAGGATACATTTCAGTTCAACATCAGGTCCTCTCATTTGGCTGCATCCTCCAACAAATGTCATATGCACCCCAAACGAGGGGAGAATACATTGGGTGAATCAGCCACCCCATGCATCAGCTTAGATCTTTAGTATAGGCATGCATAGTACATGGACAAAATAGAGTTATAGTTATAGAATGGCCCAAAATCTGACTTGGGTCATCAATTCAACATAGACACTAGCACCTAGATATATACACTAGTGCCTGGATGTTCTTGACCTTTCCTAGGCACCTATGACTAGGGGCAGTTATAGTTATATTCTTGGATTGCCACAATTTTTAGCAGTTCACAGAGAAGTTTTCACAATACAGGCACAACCCTCCAGCAATCATAATGTATTTTATCTCCTTTTTCTACTTGGATCAAACTAGAAAAACATGGACCTAAATAAGGATCACACCAGCTGCAGTGGTGTATAAATTTGGGAAGCAGTCATCAAAGGATAATATCACTAAATATTTCTCCCCAACACTCTTTTCTTGTGGTATGAGATCACCCAAAAAACTCAGACTTGGCATGATATCTCCTAAACAACTCATTCTTTGCTTGAGATCACCCAAAAAAATCATTCTTGATATGAGATAGCCCAAAAAACTTGCTCTTCTACAACATTTTTAAGGACATTTTCTATCATTTTCACTTGTCACATATCAATGTCCTTAATACATAACAACAAGCAGTCCCACATCAAGCTACAACAACATGTACAACACGTTACAACTCATACACTTCACCTCTAGGGTTACTTCCTCTTTCTTAGCTTTCAAACTTTATTTTAATCACTCCATGCTTTCACTTGTCTCTTCGTCATGTTATCGCCATCACACTCTACATGGTTATTAGGTACGCATATCTTATCTACTTTATGTTATCGAATATTCACTCAACAACATATAACGGGGGCAAATGTAAACACAAAATCTTGCACTTAGGTACATATCTAGGTCCATAAACACATACTTGCCTTCGTATGATTCTTAAGTGAGAAAAATAGAAATTGATAGTTATCTTTGGCCTTTTTGCTTTGTTTCTAGTCGTCTTTCTGGTCTTAGATACCCTACACCCTAGTCAGCATTTCAATTACTTGTCTTTTATGACTCTAGACACTGACACCCAGCCAAGACGCCAATGCTCAAATGCCCTCGACCTCTTTTTATCTTACTCACCTCATTTGGGAATCTTATTTTCTTATGGGTCAGCTTTTTAGTTGTCAATTACAAAATTCAAACAAGATAATCATATAAATACAAAGCTATGTGACCAAAATAAAGGACCAACCTCTAAACATCTATTATCATCACCTAAGGTTATATACAAAGGCATCTAAGAGCATCAAAGGCATCCATCTAGCACTCCTTCAAGGGAAAAGGAATTACATTTCATGCATACATGCATAGGAGGGGAAGTTCATTTTTCCATCCACACATCTACTTACATTGGTACATTTAGTTATCGTCTAATATCACATGTGCTTACACAAGGGATTCCTAGGGCATGATTCTATCACACACACACACACACACACACACACACACACACACACAAGAATTGTATGGAGTCTGAGATGTGTTAGAACATAATGATTAAGTGGTCTAGCCAACCCTTAATGTATATGGGTCCATCACTAATATATAGGTTAATATTTAATAATATGACATATTTATATTTCTATTATTAAATATGTTAACCTAGGTATATACTTTAGGTTAAATATTTAATATCATGAAATGATTATATTTTTAATATTAAATATTATAAACCTAGGTGTATGTGTCAACCATTTTAGGTTGAAAAGGTGGGTTGGGAGACATACCCGATCACCTTATATAAAAAGGACTTTAGGTCCTCATTTGATATATTTGGGAAATATATAAAAGGTGTGCAAATCAAGTGATTTGTTTTTACCCTTGGTAAATAGGGTTTCAAAGGAGGAGGTGATCTTACTGGATGTAAAATAATTTCTCTAAAGTAAAAGGTTATTTTCAAAGTAGTTTTTACCCTATTGGGGTTTTCCACTATAAATATTGTGTCACCTGTGTTATTTATTTCCTTAAGTATTTCTTTATTTACTTATGTTATGATGTAATATTTATTTAAATATTTATTGTAACATTATGTAATATGTAAGTTTATCAAATCCGTATTTATTAGAATCCTTAAATTCTAACATGGTAACCGAGCGAGGTAAATTAAATAAATTAAGATCAAATGTTTTGTATTTTATTTATTTAATTTTTACGTGTTTTTTCAACCAACCCAAAAAGGTATTTAAAAGTATCTGGTACCCTTTGTAGACACCAAAATTAGGTCACACTCCCCTTTGGTCCCTTGACAAATAAACACCCTTCATCACATTAAACTAGCCATGGCCCCCTTCACTCCACTAATATTAATTTAATTAATGTAATTAAATTAATTCATTATCCTCACCATATTTATTATTTAAATATCTTAATTTGGATAATATCCACACATACACCTCACCTAGACACCTCATCAAGGCAACTCAGTCTAAGACCTATTCTTAGTAAGTTGCTATAACCAACTAAGACTTACCCAAACCCTAAAAATCAATGCCTACATTCTCTCTAACCACATTCTCGCATGCTTACAAGACGCTTCCAGTCTAATTTGTGGGTTAACGACACGAGATCCCAGAAAATCAAGAGATTCTCCCTGGTTTAGTAAACCTAGGAAATCCTGCCTTGACTGACGCCGGTTACCCCTAACCGTCACCGGTTAAGCCAAAACCATTGTCGGTCACCTTTTAATCCCCAAAACAGCCTTATTTTGGAGGTTGGCAAATATTGGCAGATTCCTAAGAGACACACATTTTCCGAGAATGAGTTTCAGCAAGAACACGCATGTAAGGAAGGAGATCATGCATTTTCTCCTACACAGCCATCCAGCACTCACCCCAGTAAGGATTTGATCCAACCAAGAAAAAAGGAATACACATGTAGCCCATGCAGAAGTTTTCCTACAATTGGTGATTATCTACAGTCTTCAATATCTTATTAGCATCTTCATCCCTCACTCACAAGCACCCAGAACCAGAATCCAAGTAAGTGGAACGTTGTATTCCTTTGATTCATTTCATTTCGTCATTATATTTTCACCCTTTTGTTCTCTTGGCCACCCACAAACCTTCGTTAGTACTCACCCCTCCATATACCCATTAAAACCTCGTCAAATCCCACCCAAACCACCTAACACCTTATTCCGAGAAACCAAAGTCCTTTGTGCAATCACAAAAGAGACCCAAAACTTATTTTGTGGCATTCCCAGTTTTCCATAGTAACTGGCACCGGTTACACCCAACCGTCATCGGTCACCCTTAACTAGCATTGGTCTCTGTATGTGCTCATACAACCCAAAACAGTGACCTATCCACCTAATTCCACATCACCCTTATTCACCTGTGATCTACCTAAGACCTCTGTCAGACCTGCAGAGACCCAGAACCAGTTGTTTGACCTTCAGATCTTATATTAACTTAGCCTGTTGGATTAGATCTTTCTTATTGTATTTTGGATGAGATACACAAATCATTTCAATTATGATAGGATTTATTTTACTGCCCACATTAAATTATTTTAAACAGTGGATTGAAAACCGTCTAGGAAGTATCATACTTCCCAGATCTAGCACACGCTAGGTAGTTCACTGCACATATTGTTTAACTCTTTTTGGCGGTCTTGCTTTCCATTAAAGGTAGTTCCTCCTAGCCAAAAGGAATCTCTCATAATCAGTTGTGGAATCAGAAGTCATATGTGCACAACAACGTATCAACCATCATTTCAATAGGTATTCCTCCTACGCCTGCTACCCTATATGTTTTTTCAATATTTCAAAGAAATGTCTAAGAATCAGGTGAAACATTTTGGCACGCCCGGTGGGACCCATTTGGGGTTCCTTGCATTTTATTCATTCCTAGGAAAAATTTTGTGTTTGTTTCCCTTTTGAAAAGCATACGCATTAATTTTCTTCCTCGGTAACCTACCCTTTCTTTATATTTGCTCTAAAAGAAATATTTCTTTTGGTGTACTTAAAAAGAACCATTTCTTCATGTTTTTCTACATTTTAGTGAAAGAGCATCCCTCTTCCTCTTCATCTATTTGTGTCATCCAACTTCACATTTCGATTTGGGCTTAAAATAAGTGCATTGCATTCTAATTTATTACATTATCTCGCATTAATTGTGGGAAACCTATATGTTGGAAGTCATTCCCAGTTGATGGTTGATAAACGAATCATAGAAACTACATCTCTCTCTCTCTGATTCTTGCCACATTGCACAAATTCAAAACAAATACATATTCTTAAACAACATATTTCATATGAATTCATGTCAATGATCTCACTTATCTGAGGATTGGCAGGTACTCCCCAGCTCGCTGCTCTGTCGAGTCATACTTGAGAGTGAATCCCGCCCCCGCCATAACATACATGAAACCTCATCTTTTAGATTTCCTTCTTTGTAGGAAGTCATCCTCACCAAAAAACTCTATTTTACAGTTCATGAGTTAGTCCTTAAATAACATAAGCTAAACATACATAATAGAAAAGGCACTCCTAGGATCGCATTTTTCTTAGTGTTTCTACTTGGCTTGCATTTTGAAGTGAGAAGTCACGTTCTTCATTTACTTTTGTTTCTCCTTGCACGCTCCTCATCATAGTTGGTGTATTCCGAATCTTTCTAAGTGTGCCTGGACCATATTCTCATCATTCTCATGATTCTGGGTTTGATTCCTCATCAGATTTTAATTCACAACCACTTTTCTTTCATCATTGTTTCAATTTCACAGTGACCTATGTCAGTCCAGTGACCATCGTCGGTTATACCAAACCGGCGTCGGTTCCAAATTCTTTTGTTAACCTACCCAGAAGGACATTTTATTCATCTTCTTCAACTTTTCGGAGTCCTTGTCACTGCTATCACTCTCATTGGCCTTGTAAAACTCATTGGATTTGACATACCTGTCAGATTTGAGCGTATACCTTGTTTTTGACTCACTGTCAATTTTCTACAAGTACCCGGCAGCGGTTACCTGTGACCAGCATCGGTTAGCCTGTGTCACTATTTACTAAATATTTTGTACCTAATCCACCTCTTACCACCTGTTTCACATGTTCCTGCTATTTTTTTGTGTCATTTACAGCGAAGCAGAGCTACCTGATCAGTACTGGTTCACATGGTGTTAACCCGAAGACAAGCAAGGGCGCTCATATTCCACACCAGTTGTCAACCACTCCCACCTAGCCCTTCACCACCTTTCATTTTATCACCAGCCATGGATCCCATCCAACCTATCACTATCACTACCGAAAATGAGGAGTTCACACGACTCCTTGACCACAACCCTACCGCCTTGTAGTTCTACCATTCCCACTCATCAACTCAAGATAACTCGAGTCAGTTGATATATGGCATGCCTATATCTATCCCCCCAGCTCTCATTCCCACTTCTGCGTCAGCCCCATCTGGTTTTGCACTACCTACCTCTACCTTACCCCCAGTCATTTCACAGCTAGGTCCTATACCTGCTATGATTGTCGCGTCTATTACCTCCGTTGCACTCACCACATCCACCATACCTTCAACAACTACCCAGAACGCAACCTCATCTACCCCTAATGTCTCACATATACCCGTAGCTACATTACCACCTCTGGTGTCGGTGACCTACCCCTTTTCAGAACATGGTCCTTTCCATTCCATAATCGTTAGCCCCCATTGCCACTAGGGTTACCACGACCCTTCCACCTCCCTATACGTATTATCATCAACCCCCTGTTTCATCTATCATTCACTCCGGGTACGTAACCCCAGTCTCACTGCCTTCTTCTCAATCAACCTAAATGGCAGCACCATATACTGGAATGCCACCCCCGTTATATGCCCAAAACCAACCCTCTCACACTACAGGAGGCACCCAATCATTGTAACCTACTAACAACCTCATCAAATTGATGTTGGACAAGATGCAAACATTGGAGGCATCGGTTTCTGGCTCCTACAACACTCTCACCTACGACGAGATTTGAAACGAGCCCATCCACCCATCCATTCCTATTCTTCCATACCCCATACATTTGGAGATGCCTAAATTCAACCACTTCAATAGAAAGGGAGACCTGTAACAACATTTGTGATCATTCAAACATGGGTGCTACCGAATCATGTATGATGATGCTTTGTTCTTCAGGACCTTTCCCATGTCTCTGACTAGACCTGTGTTAGATTGGTATAGTGGATTACCTAGACACTCTATATTTTCATTTAATCAGGTAGCCCAAGAATTCTTAGATCATTTCTCCATCAATATCGTTAAGAAGGTTACCATGACCGACCTATACTCCACGCGTCAGTATGAGGATGAATCTATCACAGATTTTTTTTCTCGCTGGCGTAGCCTAATTAATCAGCTCACCTTCCAACTACCACAAACAGAACTCATCAAGCTCTTCACATGGGCTTGTGCCAGATATATCTCACCGACCCTACAAGTCCAAACTTTCTGAACCTTTGATAAATCATTCACCATGGCTCGAAAGCTAGAGATTCAGGACATCGAAGAGAAGAAAATTCAATTACACAATAAGAATTTGGCATTCAAGTTGAATGATACCTCTTCTTCTTCCAAACCAAAAAAAAAATATTTAAAGGCCAAGGGCACCACTAATGCAGTGGAACTCAAGGCTGGCCCAACTCATCCATCAAATTAGGATACCCCCTCATCTAATCTCTCACCCATTTAGACTTTTCAATTCAAACGAGAACAACAAAAATACAACCCAATCAAGGACCCTTACTCTTCTATCTTAGAAAAGCTTATCAAAGCCAGAGCCATCACCCTTCCGCCTATAAAACCACACACTGGTTTTGACCCTGCTCACCCCATGCCCGTATGGTATAAAGAACATGACTTCTATAAATATCATCGAGTAAAGGGTCATAGTGACAGTTAATTACATCACTTTCAAAAACATTGTCCAAGAAATGCTTAAGAAAGGTGAGTTAATTATGGATAATGCTAACGCCCCTACCAACCAAAACCTACACATATTTAAGAAACCATTTCCTAATCATGGCCCTTCATCTGATCAAATTGGTGAGACCTCAACTCATGATACCCATACCTGCGAGGTCCACACTATTTTTAGTGACACACCTGTGGCTTCCTAGTTACCCCATATTCCGTCCATAGAGGAGATTATAGCCCGAAATCCTTCTTCCACATCAGAACCAACCACCCCTATCCCTTCACCCATAGAGGAACACATTTCACCTTCTTCCTCACCTATGGAGGAGTCTTCCACTAACATCAAGACCATTTCACCTTTGGCTTCTCCACTTAGAGAACTGATACCCACAGTACTTCTTTAGTTCACGGAGGATACTTGTTTTCCTCCTCTACCCACAGAGGAGATCCCATCATCTCCTCCACCTATAGAGGATAACCTATCATAGACCCACTTGAGATACCTTTGCCTCTTGGTGAGCATTCTCCATCAGCTACCTAGAATCTCGTAGACCTACTGTCAGCTCTCTTACCCACAAAAGCTAAAGCTAGCCAATTCCCCATCTCTAAGACACATTTTACAAGAATTACCATTAGGTCCTCATCAATTCCACCTACAGACATGTCATTCTCACATTTGGCCGATCGCTTAGATTATGTGGATAGGGCCTTACTTTGGGGGCTCCTTTTTCTTCCTGTCTCAACGTAAATTCAGATGTCAGTTGCTGATACCTCCACTATCTACCCAAAAATATTTCAATCAATCAAAACGAACAAACCCACCTCTATCACAACTTCTTCAACGACACCCATCATAGCTCAACATACACCCTTACCCATAACCCAAACTACATCCAAACCCAAACCCAAACCTACATCATATGCCTCGACTAAACCTATTACCACCTTAGGGGTCACCCCAAACACCAGCCTTACTCATCCACCTATCAAACTAGATTTAGCTATATCCTCCAAAGTCAACACCACACCTACTCCAGCACCCAAATAGAAGAGTCAAACCCATAGAACTCATACCCTGGCTGCGCCAATCACACCTACACATATCCCATCCATCTTAGGACCTCAATTTCCTAACACGGTTAAGAAACCTCCAACTGTCAATAAACCAAAAACACAACAGCCCATCCCTTCCTCACAAACCTCTAACTTACCCAGGCGTCTGACACAATTTACACCCACACCTGCAATATCTTTACCACCCATACCCCCAATACTCTCCACAACTTCTTCACTACCCACTACACTTCAGTCTATGTCTCTCACACCCCCCTACACGACCCACATTATCTACCTTCACAGCACCTCCATTATCCCCCTCGGTAACTCACCCTCTTCCCCCATCTATTTTTCCTTCAAGATACCATGCACCCATATCACCTTTACCCAAGAAGGTGTAATCTAAATACAAAACTCTGCTACCTCCAAATAAGGTAGTCAAAATAGCCACACACCCTCCTACCCATTCATCTACCATACCCCTACCTAGAAAAACATGACCGACACCCAGGATCATGCCAGCACCCAAAACCATAGCTCTACAGTATGAGTCCTAGCAACTAGCCTTGATGAGGTACTCATGTGCAGTATATCCATGAAGAAATCTTGAACCAAAAGAAGGAAAGAATCATGTTATAAGGAAAGATAAAGAAGAAGAATAAGAAGGAAGATGTTCTCACGAACACCCTCCAAGAACAACTTCTAAAACCCCAAGAATTCCACCCAACTTAAGGTAGCGAGGTGATGCAAAAGGCTTCATAAAGATGTTTGTAACCTGTTGTTGAGTCATAAGGTACTCCAAGCAAAGAACTCCATCCTAAATGTGATGCCACAATGAAGTGGATGTGTATCTTGATATGCTTGGACCGTTAGTGCTCAAACACTAGGTTGCAAAAAATGTGAATTACACTTTGGTTGTCACACCAAAGTACAGTCGGTGAATCCTGTGGGAATCCAAACTCTATTAATAACTGGAAAAGCCAAATAATTTACTAACTCATTGGAACTGTTTCCCTATACTCTACCTCTGAAGATGAAAGTGCAATAGCCTATTACTTTTTACACACCTAAGCAACTGGAGAGGAACCAAGATAGAAAAGATATCCAGAAGTGGAATGCCTGTCATCAATAGAACCTGCCCAATCTAAATCTATATACCTAACCAACTGAGTATAGCCCCTAGTGTAGTGTAGGCCAAAGTGGGAAGTGACATGCAAATAGCGCAAAATCCTTTTAGCAGCCTGCCAATGACTACTATGAGGAGAATGTGCAAACTGAGATACAAGCCCTAGTGTAAATGAAATATCAGGGTGAGTATAGGTCAAGTACATGAGACTTCCAACCAACTGCCTATACAATTTAGGATTGTAAAGTGGTGTGGTACATGTGGATGTAAGAGTAACTCCAGACTGAAAAGGAGATGGACTTGGCTTACAACCAGCCATATCAAAGTGCCTTAGAAGATCATGGGTGTACTTTTGTTGACTCGAATGAATCCCTGAATCTGTCTAAGAAATCTGCAAACACGGGAAATAATGTAATAGCCCAAGATTTGTCATGTCAAATTGTGTAGAAAGATCCCTATGAATACTCTGAATGTGGGAAGAAGATCTTCCAGTAAGTAATAGATCATCAACATAAAAGACAAGTATCACAATATCCTCACCAACATGCTGGAGATGCACTGTATGATCGGAGTGACAACGAACAAAATCAGGAGATAAAAGAAAAGAATCCATCTTCTCATACCAAGCATGAGGGGATTTTTTGAGACAATAGAGAGACCTTCGGAGCCGACAAACAAGAGAATAATCCTAAACAAATCCAACCAGCTGCTCCATATATACTTTACTCTTGTAGATATCACATGTAAGAAGGCACTCTTCACATCCATATGGTATACGGGCCACCCCTGTGATGTCAGCAATAGCAAGTACAAGGCATATAGAATCCATCTTGGTAATGGGTGAAAAAGTATGACAGTAATCAATACCTTTGACTGGTGAAAAACCCTTTATAACAAGACGAGCCTTATACTTGTCAATGGACCCATCATCTGTGTATTTGGTTCAGTATACCCACTTACACCTAACCATCTTTCTTCCTTTAGGAAGAGATACCAAATCCCAAGTATGATTCTTCATAAAAGAAGAATACTCAGTTGCCATCGCATCATCCCACTCCGGTATCCCATGAGCCTTTGAAAAAGACTATGGATCCTCAAAAATTGCCTGACACAAAATCTCCAGAACCTGTAGAATGTGCATGATGATGCCTAGTGGGTGGAAGATTCTCTATGAAAGGTGCTACCTCAGAAAATGTAGTACAATGTGTGATCCCACTTAGGCATAGTGACAACATCAGTGGGAATAGGATCCTCAATGGCATCTGTAACCTCCTCATCAATCTCCTCAAATAAATCCTCAAGATGAGATGAAGAAGGAGAAGGAATGGAAGAATATGAAGAATCATGAGGAGTGAAACACTCATCAAACTGAACATGTGTTCGAAAAAGAACATCATGTCTTTCAAGATATAAAATACAATAAGCTCTCATATCCTCACAATACCCTACAAAGATCCAGGGTTTACTCTTCTTATCCAAAGATTTCTTTTTCTTCTTTGGCACAAAGGCCCAAGCATGGCTCCCAAAGACTAGAAAAAATGAGACATTTGGCTTAGTGTTGGACAAAGCTTCCTTTGGAATCAAATGCTGAAGTGCTATGTGTGGTGTGTGATTCTGAATAACCTTGCTCTAATACCATAAAAGGAACAATAATAGATCGTGCCAAGACAAGAACACAGATGCTAATCAAACATCATGATCAATAAGATGAAAGTAATTTGCCAGAATAACTTTACATAAACCTTTACAACCAAATGACCAACAATATCATATATTATTATGGAACTCAATGAAATACAATGAGAATGGGCCTTGCTTATATAGGTAAGGAATACCAATCTAAGAACCATTCAAGGTCGTAGATCAAGCCATAAATCATGCAAAGAACTAGTCATCAAAGAACTAGTCAAGTCCATAGATTTATGAGAGAACTAGACATCAAGGATCTAGTCAATACCATAGATCAAGGAAAGAACTATACCTAACAACTAGATAATATCTCCTAATATCTAAATAAATAAAAAGAACTATCCACACACATAAGTGGGTGAGGATAAATACAATAAAGGTAAATAATGTTACTAGGTGAACATGAGCTAAGATAAATACCTACTCTAATACCGGAAGCCAACTTTGATGATGATGACCTTCTCGATGAGGAAACTGCTTCACTGACACCTATCCCCATAGTCCTTCCTTCACTGCCCACTCAACAACCATGACCTCCACACCCACAGCTCCTAGAACCACCTCTAAGATTTGAAATTAACATGGTTCACATTAGAGAACTTGCCACACCATCACCCAAATGTCATTGTGTCGAGCTCACCTCACAAGGTTTTTCTCCTCCAGTAGGTTTTTTCCTGTCATGTCATTATACCACTCATCCTACACCTTCTCCATTTAATAACTCCCCTCAAATCAACATGATACACGTCACTACACATGCTCAGAAGGATAAGGGAAAAGAAAAGGCAATTGACTAGACGACCAATCCTATACCCAACATACCATCTACACCCATACCTAAAATCACTATCCATGGCCCCACATACCCTATTTTTAATGGAGTCACACATCGCACCATGCTCAAACAATTACAAGAATCTCCCCTCAAAATGTCCTTATATGACCTCATCCAAACCTCAAAATCCCATTGTCAAAATCTCATGGAGGTTCTTCAATCTATTGAGGTTTTACCCAATAACCCTACACCCGTAGCCTCCATTATCACACCCCATCATGTAGCCTCTCATACCAAATTACCACCTTCATCTACACCCCAACCTATTCACCAAGAAGCCTCCCTTAGCTTCTCAGAGGAAGAGATCATGCCACACCAAAATGATGACCTTGACCTAGCCCTCTTCATCTCTGTCCACATTGATGACATATGGGTACAACGTGTGATGATTGATGGGGGCACTAGCATTAACATCATTTCATCCCATGCATTCGCTCAAATGCGCATACCTAAAAATTTCATGCATAAACAGCATGTCATGTTGCGTTCATTCAATGATGCTATCACCTCTACACTAGGCACCGTCATCCTCCAAATTTTCATGGGACCTTGCACTGTTCGAGAATTATTTTATGTTTTGGAGGGGTAATTTCAATACAACTTGTTGTTTAGCAGACCCTGGATTCATGTCATGGGTTGTGTTCCTTCCACTTTGCATCATTGTGTAAAGTTTGAGCATGAAGGAGCACACCTATACTATTCTAGCTAATCCATCACCTTTAAAAAAAGGAAACATGCTTTACCGACCCAATGACATGCTTATAACCATTAAGGCATCTACCTCCACAAACACTATTGCTTCACCTACACTTCCACTTAATAGTACAATCACCACCTCCACCGCACATACCTCTTCCACTCCTATCACCGCCACAACCTCCACAGCCAACTCATTAGTCTCCCAATCCATTAACTCCACCTCCACATCAACATGTGACATATCATCTATTCCCGCTACCCAAATACCAACCAATAATCCCTTGGAAGGTGTTTTTCAATGCCTCGCTCTGGGGGAATACCACCTATATAGTGTCAACACATTCCTTACTCCACAAGAGTATGGAAGTCTTCACCAACAACCTCGTTATGATCTCCGTGTGGGAGAATGCCTCCTTTATGGTCCTCCTCATCTTTGTACTAGTCTCATCTATGGGGTACTTGATACTACCACATACACACCCGAACCATCGTCACAAACCCGCCCATTTTCCATTGACTTCCATTCCCTCACCAATCACCATTTTTTCCACACCTTCCTACACCGATGTGCGTGGAAGGGTTTTGGTTTTGTATTTTATGAGAAAGGCTGTCATGTTGTTATTCCATGTACTACCCACAAACATAACGACCGTAGTGGTGTCGGATTTCCTAAACCACCTACCAAACAAGCCTGCCTTGAACCCATCAAGGAAATCAACCCTTCTCCACCTTCTTCACCCGCTCCGCCTTCATCACCACCTTCACCGATGGAGTCCATGGATCCAGAATCTATCCCTCCTAACTTTTTTTTTCATAAACACCATTTTCTTGGGGCCTTTGACTTATCAACGAGAGGGCAAGGCCCCTTCCTTTCTTCCCTTCTTGTATCCTGAAATGATCGATGACGATACACCTTCAATTAATGTCATCCAATGTCAGGTTAATGAATCTATACTCACCTACCTTGGTGCAAAAGACTCGTATATTCATCGTTTGTTACCTTATGTGACACAAATCATGTTGAATGAATCAACTATTGAGATCAACATTCATACTCAAGACATCCCACACATCCTAAAGATCAATCAATCTTTAGATGTTGCTGAGCAGGAAGCCATCACTTCTTTTCTTAAAGATCATAACCACACTTTCACTTGGTCTTACGCTGACATGCCTAGTATTGACCCCACCATAGTGGTCCACAATATCATAACCATTCTCTACGTCAAACCCATGAAACAAAAGCTAAGGAAAATACACCCTCGCATTACCCTTCTCATCAAAGACGAGCTTCAACACCTTCTTTCTGTTTCCTTCATATTACCTATTGATTATCCTCATTGGATTTCTAACATTTACCCTATCACTAAGGTGACAGGGGGACTCTACATTTGCACAGACTTCCATGACCTACACCTAGCTTTCCTGAAAGATAACTTTTCCTTACCCAGTATTGATCAATTAATTGACCTTACCACTAGTCACGAGATGATATCACTCATGGATGGTTTCTCAGGTTATAACCCAATCTTTCTTGCCCTAGAAGATCAACACAATACCTCATTCATCACCCCTTAGGGGACCTTTTGTTATCGAGTCATGCCTTTTGGCGTTAAAAATGATGGTGCCACATATCAGCGGGCTATGAATTACATCTTCCATGACATCATGCATCACATATTGGAAGATTACATTGACAATCTCTTGGCCAAATCTAAATGCCACTCTAAACACCTTACCATCCTCAAAACCATCTTTGACCGTCTCATTAAATATTACATTTGCCTTTAGCCTAAGAAGTGTATCTTTGCGGCCCTCTTAAGAAAAATCCTAGGCGTTATCATTTCCCTACGTGGTATAGAAGTTGACCCTGATAAAGTCAAGGCCATTCTAGAAATTCCTCTGCCCACTAACCTTAGACAACTCCATAGCCTGCAAGGTAAATTGTAGTCTATTGACTGTTTCATTTCACAATTATCTAATCGGTGTCAACCATTTGATCATCTTCTCAAGAAGGATGTCTCCTTTAAATGGGATGATTACTGCCACAAATCTTTTAAGGCCCTAAAATAATACCTTCTCTAATCACCCATACTCATTCCACCTAAAGACGATCAACCTGTCTACCTATACATCTCAGCTCCGATCACTCCTTTGGAGCCATGCTCACTCATCGCGATGAACAACACAGGTCGCAGGTGGTTTATTACATAAGTTGTACTCTTTTGGATTATGAAACCCAATACACCCATCCTGAAATTTTTTTCTTATCCTTAGTTTTCGTTGCCACCAAAATCCGCCATTACCTACTCAACCACAAAACCTATGTTGTGACCAACACCGACCCCTTACACTTCATGTATGTCAAACCTTACCAAAATCAGCGTGCCGCATGCTGGCTTATACTTTTAGCTGACCTTGACCTTGAATTCATTCATCAAAATTCTATCAAGGGCCAACCTATTGCTGACCAATTGGACAATGCACCTATTTCCGAGGATCAACCCTCTAATTTTGACTTTCCAGATGAGTCAATTGCTACCCTTTCCCTAGATGAACCCCCTACCAAATGACACTCTTCTTCGATGGTTCTAAGTTTCATTGTTGGGTGGGGTTGGTATTATCCTCATTTTACTTGATGGTGAGCCCATGCCTTTGTCTTTCAAACTTGATGTTGAATGCACAAACAACATCGCCGAATACGAAGCACTCATATTAGGTCTCCAATCCACTTATGCCCTAGATGTCAAATCAATCAACATATTTGGTGATTCTCAATTGGTCATCAACCAAGTCAATGGTGTATACCAATGTTGTAACAAGATACTTCAAAAGTATAAACATCATGTAGACATACTTTTGACCAGATTTGACTGTTACGCCCTTCAAACCATCCCATGTTCAACCAACAAATTTACAGATACCATTACCTGCTTAGCTTCCCAAATACCCGCTTCACCCACTGATTCTACAATCTTTGTCACCATATAATGACTCCAATCACCTTCTTATCTGCCTCATGATGTTTACTCAATCAAAACCATCACCTTCGACCCGAGTGACCTTTGGTATAAACATTACTCTAGCTATCTTTCTCTCTCCATCTTACCTCCTGATCTCACCTGTAATGGACAACACACCTTCCTTAAAAAGGTCTCTTGTTACGTCATCTTAGGGGGCCTCCTCTATAAGTGTGGCTTTGATGGTATTCTCTTACGATGCCTCACAAGTTCTTAAATTCCTTATACCATTAAGGAGGTTCATGATGGCATATGTGGAGGTCACTTTAGTGGTTGTGTTACTAAATGTATTATTCGCTTGGGCTATTACTAGCCGACCCTTAACCATGATTGTTGTGACTATGTCAAGCATTGTGTAAAATTCCAACAACATGCCAACCTTCATCAAACACCCAGTAACACCTTACAGCTCTCCTGTGACCTTTGGCCCTTCTCTCAGTGGGGTTTGGATCTTGTCGGAGAAATCAATACCCATTTTTCCTAATGACATCAATGGATCATCACTGCTACCAAATACTATACAAAATGGGTTGAAGCCATACCACTCATCTCCATGAAAGCTGAGAAAATATGTGAGCTCATCAATCATCACATCATTTATCACTTTGGTTTTCCTCATCACCTCATCACTAATAATGGAAAACAATTCAAAAACAAAACATTGCAAAAACTTTGCGATGCCTTCAGTATTCAACTTAGTTTCTCATCACCTTATTACCCAAAAACCAATGGCCATGCCCAATCCACTAACAAAACCCTAAACAAAATCCTCATGAAAGTGGTTAATGATACAAGAAAGGAATGGCATATGCATATTCCTTTTTCCCTATGGGCATACTACACTAGTATTCACACTTCCACTGCCACAACACCATTTTCTCTAGTCTATGGTACAGAGGTTGTTCTGCCTCTTGAAGTCTAGATTCCCTCACTCCACATTTCTCTCCATGACATGCTCAATGATGATGACTTTTGTCAAGACTATTTAGCAAAGATAGAGTTATTAGACGAACATCGTCTTAATGCTTTGGGTCACCTTCAAGTTAACCAAAAACGTATCAAATGTGCCTAATAAAAATGTGTCCACAACAAACGTGTACATGAACGAACCTTCTAAGTTGGTGACCTTTTCTTGAAAGAAAATCAACACGTAACTAAAGCAGAAAAAAGTAAACAGGGAAAATTTGCTCCTAACTGGCTTGGACCATACATCATGACTCATACTTATAGATCAAGTGCTTATTGTTTATCTTCACTCAATGGTAAACCCAAACCTGATCCCCTTAACGCCTTGCATCTTTGACCATTCTATTATTGACTTGTATTCCTACCTCACCTTTTGTCTCTTTCCATGCTCGTCCCTTGAGCGTTATCCACTTCATACACCTCACCAACGATTAAATAAGAATCATGTGAGTACCTATCTCTTGTTACCTTCTCTTGAATATGTGTACCATGGCACTGCACATAACAAGATTCTCATGGATACTTTTCATCTACCTTTAGATGAGATCCCATGGTTGTTTCACCCTTCCTTTTAAACAAGATTCCTCTTCTTCACCTTAGTCTTGTCTATGAATTCAAAGCCCTCACATGGAACCCAACTCCTTGAGTCAAACTTCTCACAAAAATATGACTCCTGAAAAGGACATCTTCCTCTCAGCAATCACTACTGTAAATATACTGCTCCCTTGAAGGACAACTATGTAAAGCTAAAAAAAAGAGAGAAAATTGGAAGCTTCCTGCATCGATCAGCTTCATGAAGACCTCAAGGAGTTCAATTCCTCATCCCATATATACTTCCCACATCAATCAGTTCTATCTCAAATACAAGTCAAAATAGACAACTTTTAGTCATGGACTTGCCCATTGTGACTTGGATCTCTTGCTCGAAGAGCATGCTACCTCATATCATAAAAAATTAACCACCTTTCATCCTTCTCACCATTCCCACTCCCATTTCCTACCACCTCAAGGGACCTCTTGGAAACCAAGACATTTGGTGATCATGTGACTCCTTTTCACCATAGAACAATCAATCATGCAGTGTCTTTAGGGTCTTACGTTCATCACCTCCTCCAAGGTATGATCTACTCGGTATGATCCTAACCAATCAGGTGGCTTTATTACCCCCTCTTATCTTTTAACCATCTTTATTATGTTTTGATTACCTTACACAAGACTTGGTCCTCGATGCTTACCTTTGGGGTCCTCTTATTCTTTCACAACAATCAACATTACGTATATCACTTTACCTTTAACCTACCCCCACCTAACAGACCTAAACCCACACCATGCCTAAAACCTACCAACTCATTTTCATACCTCCTCATATTCTTCCCTAGCTTATGGGAGAACTACATCAGCCTGAGGTCCCTTTTCGCCGAGACTCTGCAGGCAGTACTTCGAGGGCATGGGGCCCTTGGAGGTTAGCTCGACCACTCTCTACCGTAACCAATCCATCTTTCATCTTCCTCAAATACATTCCACCCCACCTAGTTTCTTCTTTATATCGACAATTGAAAATTAAACCACATACATAATATGTTGCTTCATATTTTAATCCTCATCACAACATACATTTATTACGCCTACCATTTCTCTATCATCATTATGCATAGATTATACCACATCTCACATATGACCCATATTATCATTCATTGCATAATATAATAAATCACAAATTCACCTACTTTGAACACAACCATGCCTAAAACCTGACACAACCATGCCTAAAACCTAACACAACCATACCTAAACTAAACCTGACACAACCATGCCTAAACAAATCGGACTCCACCATGCCTAAACAAACCTGACTCGATCCATGCCTAAGACCTGACTCAATCCATGCCTAAACTAGACCTGAATCGATCCATGCCTAAACCAACCTAACTCCATCATGCCTAACTCACCTAATTTCCGTCCATATCAAAACAACAAATCAAAAATCTCATTAATACACCAATAAATCAAAATTCTAATCAAAACATCAACAAATCAAGAATCTCATGTATCTCATCATATAAAAAAATGTGTATCTCAATACAACATACATGGATATCCCATCATGTCCATCATCTCAAAATCGTTGGCACGCAGGCCGCTACTCAATACAAAATGTCATCGGCACACAAGTTGGTCTCTTATACAATAAAATAATGAACAAATAAAAAATATCTTCGGCGCACAGGCCGGTATATGCTCAAAATATACAAAACCTCTCATATATCCTCACTTTCTTTGGCATGCAGATCGGTATGTGATAAAAAATACAACTATCTCTCGGCATGCAGGCCGGTATATATCATAAAAATGACTATCATACATCAAATATCAAAAGCCTCATATCAAGCATCTCGATGGATGTCCTCCATCTCTGTATCACATGTACCCTCTGTCTCATCGATCCCTGTCAGGTGACCTGCTAACATCTCCCTACCCATCATAGGTGGTGGTTGAGTCCCTGTTAGCGCCTCCCCTGGAGCTGGTCTCCTTGCACTAGTAGCCTCTCCCTAATCTGGCCTCAGAGCTCGATGCCCCCCTGTGCTCTCCACACTGTGAGTGCGGGATCTAGTCCTCTCACTCGACGCCTGTTGTGCCTGATACTCTCCATAGGATAGAAAATCTATCTCAGCTACCATCAGCTGGTCCTGGTAGTATCTGGCCTCACCTAGGGCATCCCATAAATTGGATATAGGCATGGTCTGTGGTGGTCCCATAGGTCTCAACCCCTATACGTGTCCTACGGGACCCTGTCCCGCTCCTGCCTGTGAACTGGGACCCGGTCCTAGTGCCTGTGGTGGTGCCCTCTGCCCTTGTTCCTGTATCTAGGCCTGTAAGGCCCCAATCTATGTTTGGGTTGTGGCCAACTGGCCCTACAAACCTGTCACCTGTGCCTGTAAGGCTGCCACCTGACCATCATCCCCCTCTCCATCTCCATCCCCACCATTGGCCATTTGGGCCTACAAACTGGCCACTTGTACATGTAACTTTGCTACCTCTGCCTCTGAGCTCTCCAGTTGTGTCTGCACTATACCCAACTGGGTAATCAGAGTAGCCACCTTCCCCTGTAAGGTGTCTCTCTGCATCATGATGGTGGCTAGATTTGGCTACCCCAGTCTGGGTGGTATGGATCGTAAGTGAGCCGCCCACCACTGTTTGTACCTGTCTGTGACCCTGACATCATCTATTCATCGGTCCACTACCTGCTCTTCTTGCCCTGTGGGCACTGTCGACTGTGGTAGAGGTAAGGGATTCTCCATGTCATCTCTCCAATGCTGCAGGAAGGGCGGAGGTACATTCTGTAATAGCCCGAACTACCGCTGGACTCTGTCCACCAGGATCATCTCGTGCTCCCCAGCACAGCGACCCTGTATCCATCTCAAAAGCTAGAGCTCAGCTAGCTCCTCATGCATATGCCTATATGAGGGGAATCCCACATACGGCCTCTATATAATGTCCACTCCAGACAACCCATCCAATAACTACCGGAAATAGGCCACATCATGTGTGGGCCTATCTAATCTCTGCTCTCCAATAGCCGGCACCCATCACATATACCCCACCCACACAAATCTCAGTGGGAATGCATCGACTCAGGGCATCCCTACTTGCCGCACACAAGATATGTGCTCATAAGCCCAACAATGTAGTAAGAAGGTACAACATAGGCTAAACATGTGCAGCCACCCATAGGCCCATAACTCTCTGTACAACTGCACCAGGAATGTTGGTGCCTAGGCAAAGTGGGTCTCCTCTATCATCATGTCGTGGATTACCCCCATCAACAATCGAGGAAAGCGTCCACCCTCTACATTTGGCAGTGCAAAGCAGCACACTGCCTCCATCAAAAGAACCACTAGCCTTGTCTCCTCAGGACGGGCTAAGTACATCTCTCCATAGCAAATGTTGGCACTATGGAATGTTAACTCAACCATCCCCTCGCTAAATACCATCAGCATCATCTCCTCCAAGGCCTCGGAGGAGATAAAGTAGACCTGTGTACCCAATATGGGTAACAATAGAATCTTGAACATGTCCTCCAAGGTGACAGTGATCTCACCCATCGGTAGGTGGAACTTATTGGTCGTGGAATCCCATCTATCGATGAGCACAACCATCAAACTAGGTTGTCAGACTACATGTCGATAGCATCAAACTCCACTCAAGCCCACCGCCTCCACATGCTGCAGCTCCTTAGGGGTCGCTGCACCATGCACTTTCACAAGCAAGGGCAGAACCTTGTCCTGCATGCGTAACTGATCTCTCCTCTGCATCTAATATGAACAACACATTAATCTACATTTGTATACCCCTACTTGCCCCCTATCATTTCCCAACCACTTCTTTTACCCCTACCCATCTTAATCACCCAACCTGTGGCACTTCTAACCCCTTGCCCTCCAAATCCCGACTGGTGCCGATTCTCTTTAACCAACCCCGCTCACCCCTTAACTGGCATCGGTCGCCTATTTAGTGACCGATACTAGTTACACACTACCGATGCTGGCCACACTTGACCAACGCCAGTCACTATCGCGGTAAAAACCCGCGATCCCCAAAAGCCCCCTTTTTGAAAAAAATTCCCCCTTGCCCCGTTTACCCACCTAAAATTACCTAAACCTCCCTTGCACCTCATCCTATCCCCTCCTCTCCCATTTATTTCCCTCCACATTCCTATTTTACCCACTTTTCCCCCCATTCCCAAATTTAATTTTTTTCCCCCACCCAAAACAACAACTACAACAACACTCTACCAATCATCTAATCTATCTAACCAAATACAACTAAAGTTGGACGCTTACCTCATCATGTTGTCGTCATCTCGGTGGCACATCTGGCCGCTGCACTGGTGGCCCACCCGATCCCTCTCTAGCCTCTACCATCACTAAATCTCCACCTGCATCTCCAACTAATCAAATCACATGCACTGATCTTGTAGACCCACCTCTCACCAACCAATCACCTGTCGTTCACACCACCAACTCAATGCTTCGTTTTGTCCAGACACTTTTTCCTCTTTTCTCTCTCTTTTGTCATTTTCTCAATTTGATAACTGATAAATGAATAACAAAAAACATGAATTTTTTTGTTTTTATAACAAACTCGACCTAACCGACGCTGGTTCACCTTCACCGACATCGGTCTCGCGCCCTACCTTACTATGGTCAGTTGCCCTATACCGGTGTCAGTTACCCTTGACCGGCATCGGTCATCCGATCTTGTACAAAACCCAACATTTTACCCTATTACCCTGCCTTTCCTCCTTCACCCTGACCATTTACCCTATACCTTTTATCCTGACCATTTACCTTACCTTCCCTTTACCTTGACTATTTACCTCACCCTCCTGACCTCATCATTTACTACCTACCTTTGTCCTCCTTTGGGGACTCCTTATTGTACCCCTCTCTTGGTCTTACCCATGTTGTGACCTAGATTTTTGGCCATGGACCATCGCTAGTGACCTTTGACATCACGTGTTCACTATACCTTGCGGCATTGTTATCTGTGTTGTTGACCTAATGACCTTACGTATCCTATTGCCATGACCATTTATCCTGACCCTACCTTTGGTGTACCGAAACATACCTAAACATTCATGCACCTAACCTACGTTGTGTTTCCTGACCATATCATATACCTTGGATACAGGAATCACTTCAACCTTGTTTGGATGAACCTATCGACCTTAGACAATGTAGAGTTTGACTGCTCTTCAACCCGGTAGCATGTTGCAGTTTATACATGTGTGTGCATTTAACTGTTACTACCTTTGACCCTAACCCATTACCTAGATTGCCCGCATAGACCTTTAACTCTTTTTCCCTCGTTCCCCACCTTCCCCTTTCTCACATTTACCTTTTATCAAACCACTCACCGATTCTACCTTCTGCCTCTTTAGTTCATGGTTTTAGGGGGGTCCCCTTCACCCACACATAGGGAAACCACATCTTATTTTTGTCAGTGTTGCTTACAAATACAAGTCACGCAACAAAAATGGGCAAAATGTAGACACCAAAATTAGGTCACACTCCCCTTTGGTCCCTTGAAAAATAAACACCCTTCATCACTTTAAACTAGCCATGGCCCCCTTCACTCCACTAATATTAATTTAATTAATCTAATTAAATTAATTAATTATCCTCACCATATTTATTATTTAAATATCTTAATTTAGATAATATCCACACATACACCTCACCTAGACACCTCATCAAGCCAACTCACCTTAAGACCTATTCTTAGTAAGTTGCTATAACTAACTAAGACTTACCCAAACCCTAAAAATCAATGCCTACATTCTCTCTAACCACATTCCCACATGCTTACAAGATGCTTCTAGTCTAATCCATGGGTTAACGACATGAGATCCCAGATAATCAAGAGAATCTCCCTAGTTTAGTAAACCTAGGAAATCCCACCTTGACCGGCGCTGGTTACCCCTAACCATCGCCGATTAAGCTAGAACTGCTATCGGTCACCTTTTAATCCCCAAAACAGCCTTATTTTGGAGGTTAGAAAACCTTGGTAGATTCCTGAGAGACATCACATCTTCTGAGAATGAGTTTCAGCGAGAACACGCATGCAAGGAAGGAGATCAAGCATTTTCTCCTGCACAGCCATCCAACACTCACCCCAGCAAGGATTTGATCCAACCAAGAAAAAAGGAATACACATGCAGCCCATGAAGAAGTTTTCCTACGATTGGTGATTATCTGCAGTCTTCAATCTCTTACTAGCATCTTCATCCCTCACTCACAAGTACCCAGAAAAATAATTTACCTGCGTGAAAGTCACATACAGAAAAATAAAGGATTTAGTACTATATAAAATAATTTCCATGTTTTCTATAATTTCAAATGTTTGCAGGTTAAATATTTTGGAAGGTAAATTCATACATGTGTTCTTTGGTCCCCTCTAAAAGGATTTGATTTGAAAAAATATAGTTTATAGTTATTCTATAACTATATCCTATATAATTTGAAAACTATATTATTATTTTTAAATTAAAATATGTATAATATAGAATAAGGTTTATATAATAATTTATATAAACATCATATTAAAATTTATATAGTTTTGAAAAAAAAACTATATATTAAAAACCTTAAACCATATTAAAATTACATGGGATTGAGGGAAGAGTCAACATACCATATTCTAAGCCTAAGTTTAAACATATTTAAACTTAACTTATAAATCTAGACATATATAGTTTTTTTTAAAAAGAAACAAACCTAAGTTTGAATCATATTTTATATATATAGTTATTTTAAACCACTTAAAATATAAATTTTATTAGATTTGGTTTATATATATTTTAAAAAAACCAAAATGCTTGCTTTTTTTAGTAAGGAGCCCGTGTTTATTTCTTAGTCATGAACAGATTACTTTTTAAATCTTAATACTTATTAAATAAAACCTAACATGTGTCCCTAACCATTTATATTATCCATGTAAGGGGGTGGCCCCATTCATTTAGATCTTATAGTTTATAAAAACTATATAAATAAACCTATTTAAAGGTTTTCTTTTATATAAGAGCGGGAGTGGAGAATAAAATGAGATAATATCTCAAGTATAAATGTGGAACTCTAAAGTATAAATGGATAATTTAAAAAAGGGGCTAGTTTATTGGTGGCCCACTGAAGTGTGATAAATATTTATTAAAATATTGGTAGTTATAGCCACATAAAAGTTTTTAAAAAAATTAGCTTGCATGAATTATATAAAATATTTTACAATACTTCCATACTTTTAAATGTGTGTGGGGTAAAATTAAAAGTAAATGAAGGGAGGAGACAAGGTTCATGAAAATAGGGATTTCAATTTATTCCATTGGTCAAGTAAAATTACTTGTCCCCTCTGTAAAATATGTAGGTTAATCTATCCTCTCATAAATCTACTTGCACATGGTAAAACTCTTTTGACCTGGTCTATGTCTTTTAAACCCTTTTAATAAGGGTTATGTGTTTTTTAACATAAAAACAATATACTATAGTTTATAATTTTTATGAACTATATGTTGGTTTTTATTTTCATTTTATAAATTATATACATTTTTTATTAAAAAGTGTATATATTTTTACATTATAAATTATAATAGGTTATTATAATGTGTTAAAATATAACCTCCATAATATTATATAGAAGAAGAAATTCTGGAATTTCACATTCTAGATATACACAACAAGTTTTCACTTCCTTAAATTTGACGATCAAATGACCATCATGGTAGACCAAACATAAGACAATATGACGGTCATTTATACGTCAAATTTAAGCTCTTTGGTTCCAAGAAACTTTAACTATGTTAAAATTGACGGTCAAATGACCATCACGATAGACTAAAAAATAAGCCATTATAACGGTCATTTAGACATCAAATTTAAGTCGGCCAGATTTTTGTCTACATTAATTTTTTTCAAAAATTTGAAGTTGTTATGCATGCTTAGGGGTCTCTTCTTCACTTCTATATGGTTGGAAATATTTTTTATATAAATCTGGGGTATAATGTAGAGCCCTTTATAATGCGGGTTATTATTTTGATCATGGGAGATTAATTAGTATGTATTGTAGTGACAGAATTAGTTATGATCAAATAGTTTCTTTAGATTTGATTCTATTAAAAGTGTTGTTTTTATCGATAAATATGTATCTAACTTTGTGGTACATTGTATATTATAATGGAGTGTGTTTTACAGGTTTAGGAAAAACAATGACGTCCAACTATTTCTGTCTTGACAAAACCTAGATCCTGAATGAAACCAACTACAACATTTGGGTAAAAATAGATTTTATGGCAAGGAAACTTTGGACGATTGTTTTTGGATCTAAGGTTGGTCCCACTGATCATCAAACAACTGTAGATAACATAAATGCATTCTTGCAACGAATGTAAGATGCTCTTTCTATGAAATGTGAACGATGAGTACCTTCTACACATTGGTAATATCAAACATCTGAAAGAGGTATGGACACAACTAGAATCCATGCATGAAGGATACTTGGTATATCAAGGATAGTAATGAGATTATAATATCTGAAAAAATTAAAAGAAATGATCTATTTATTTTTAATAATTTCTCTTCTGCATCTTGTTTTATATCTCAAAGTTTGAATAATTTTAAAATATGGCATGAAAGATTAGGACATGTTAATTATCAAAGCTTATATGAAATGTATAGATATAGTCTACTGAAAGGTTTACATGTGTTGTCTTCTTCTCTTGAAGTTACTTCATTAAATGCTTCTAAATTATGGTTTTAATTCTAATTTAACAAATGGTCATGATGATGTTTTGATGCTATAGATATTTCTGAAACTCTTATCTTCTTAGATAAGAAATTAAATTGGGCTCAATTTATGTTAGAAAACTCAAATCTTATTAACCTTAGGAAAATGACCAAAAGCCATTATATGTACCATGTATTAATTACCTTGTATGAACTTGAGTCGTGAAGTATTATAGGGTTTAGGTGGATATACAAAGTAAAATATAATGGTGATGGTAGTATTAACAAACATAAAGCTATCTTGCTAGAGGTTTCACTCAGAAACTTGGTATTAATTATTTTGAGACATTTCCTGTAGCTAAAATGACTACTGTTAGGGCCTTATTTGTAATTTTTGCTCAATTTAGGTGGGAAATCCACCAAATGGATAAGAAAAATATTTTTTTGAATTATGGTTTAAAAGAAGAACTTTACATGTTTTAACCTAAAGGATTTAAAGAAACTACTAAAAAAATTGTTTGTAAGTTGAGAAATCCTTGTATAGTTTAAAATAAACTCTAAGAGCTTGGTATGTGAAAATTGTTTCCTTCTTTAAACTGTTAGGTTTTATTAATTGTTCTTCTAATAATGATATATTCATTAAGTAATAAGGCTCACATATTATCATTATATGTATATATGTTGATGATTTGATTATGTCTGGTGACAATTCTGATATAATTCATAGGATTAAACAGAAATTGAAGCAGTACTTTGAAATGAATGAATTAGGTCTCTCATATCATGTTATTTATATGATTGTATTTCATTCTATTGTTATTTTTCAAAACACAATATATAACCATTGTATTAAAAAAAATTCTTATGATTGATTGTAAACCATTTTCTACTTCAATGGAAGTTGGAATAAATATTGATCATAAATATGCATATGAAAAAGGTTGATCCTATTTTATATACGTTGTTAGTTGATAGTTTGATTTATCTAACTATAACTAGATCAGATATTTCCTATACAAAAGGAATTACTTCAAAGTTTATGCAGGAACCTTTTTTAGAGATCATTGGAATCTTGCAAAAAGAATTTTTAGATATTTGAAAGGAACAATCAATTATGGGTTGCATCATAATAAGAATGAAAATACTATCTTATATGGATTTTGTGATTCTAACCATATTAATGTTGTGTTATAAAATATATTGGATATGTGTTCAAGTTTTTTGGTGTAGGAACCATTACTTAGAACAACAAATATAATCAAAAGTATCCATTTTTTCTACTGAGGATGAAAAATATAATAGAAGAAGTAAAAAAGTCAAGTGGCTACAACGGCTATTGGTAGAGATACAAATGGAAGCTAAAGGACGTATTTATCTTCTATGTGGTGGTCAGAGTTGTATTACTCTTGATTAAGAATCTAGTTCATCATCAGAGGACAAAGAACATTGAGATACATATACACTTCACCCGCAAGAAGGTGCAAAGTGATGAGATAAATCTCAAGTTCATGTTGAATGAAGAGTATGTTGCTGACATCTTCACAAAGTCCCTGAGTGCTGCAAAGTTTTTTCACTTTCGTGAAAAGCTTGGATTGTCAGAGTTACCATTGAGGGGGAGTGTGCTTGACAATGTCACCTCCTAATGGAACTTGGTTTTTGTAAAAAGACCTTTGGGAATTTGTAAAAGACCTTCGAGAATGCATACCTCCTCGACTTCTTTTTAGAAAGAAAGTGTAAAAGATCTTAAAATTGGTCTTAGTAAACTCTTTGGTGCTATTGAGTTTACTGGTAAACATCCAGTGTAAGCATATTGTTAAGGAGGTCCTTGGTTGTAAAAGGCTCATATATGCTTGGGTTCAATAACATTTTATGAGAATTTATGAGAACATGTAAAACTCACAAATAATACTTAGCCATGGATCATGGGATGATCTTTGGGATTCCAAATCCTTTTATACCAAAAGGTAAATTGAGTATGATGAAGGTGTTATAACTTCTTCAACTGATATGCTAGCCTAAAACATTTATGGTTTAATGATTGTAAATCATGTAGTGTACCACGGGCAAGTAATCTATTGACATATGTTATATTATCCCACTTAACATTAAGGGGGAGTGTTGAAACATAATGATTAAGTGGTCTGGTCAACCCTTAATGTATATGGGTCCATCACTAATATATAGGTTAATATTTAATAATATGACATATTTATATTTCTATTATTAAATATGCTAACCTATGTATATACTTTCGGTTAAATATTTAATATCATAAAATAATTATATTTCTAATATTAAATATTATAAACTTAGGTGTATGTGTCAACCATTTTAGGTTGAAAAGGTGGGTCGGGAGACATACCCAATCACCTTATATAAAAAGGACTTTAGGTCCTCATTTGATATATTCGGGAAATATATCAAAGGTGTGCAAATCAAGTGATTTGGTTTTACCCTTGGTAAATAGGGTTTCAAAGGAGGAGGTGATCTTACTAAATGTAAAATAAGTTCTTTGAAGTAAAAGATTATTTTCAAAGTGGTTTTTACCCTATTGGGGTTTTCCACTATAAATATTGGGTCACCTGTGTTATTTATTTCCTGTAAGTATTTATTAATTTACTTATGTTATGATGTAATCTTTATTTAAATATTTATTGTAACATTATGTAATATGTAAGTTTATCAAATCCGTATTTATTGTAATCCTCAAATTCTAACAAGATGTAGTGCAACGCTCGGTCATAAGTTCACTATGTTGGGTGATCGCCAGGGTTAGTCTAACTCCCCATATTATATATTTTTTTGGATTCATGTAGTTTGAGGGTTTTTGTAGGTCCTCTTCTCTTTGTAGGTTACAGGTGAATTTAATGATCATCCAGCAACATACACATGACCAAAAGAAAAGGTTAGAAACCACCTTCTAACACAACAAAAATTAGTTTATGATCTTTTGCACAGTCACGGGCGCCAAACATGGGTCCCTGGTGCCTAGGCTCCCTATTTCTAGCTCATTCAGTAGTTCCAAGATTTTCTAAATTCGATTGCAATAGTTTAATCCTCATGTTCATCAGTCTTCCATTCCATGATACTTCAGGATCAAGTGCAAAATCACCTAAGTCTTCTACTCTCTCTCGTGCACTTAGGGTTTCATGCTTCATTAGCTTATTTCTTGTATCAGATCTGTAATTTATCATTTATTCATCATGCGTGACTCTACAATTAGGATTTCTCAAATTCTATTTTTTGTTAAATCAATGGTGTCTAGGTATATATGATAGGGTTATCTGATTTCCTAATGTGGAATAGCTTTACTATAATGATCCTAGATGCTAAGCTTTTGGCTTCTATTTATAATCACTAGCTATCGGTTAGGATCGTCGATGATCTGGTCTTTGTGGGGAAAACAACCTAGAAGTGGTTTTAGCCACTTCAAACTTGGTCTTTCACTAGTATGGATGTGAGGTAAGGAGGTTGGGATGTTATGGGGGGTTGGATAAAAGGGACAAGAATGGGTTTAGATGGGTAGTAGATGGTTAGGAGGTTTTAGGGAGGTTAGGGTAAGTAAGGATGGGTAAATGATATTTACAGGGGGTAAAAATGATTTTACGAGGTGAGGATAGTGACTTAGGATATTTTAAAATGATGTATTAAATGATTTATTATGTGTATGGGGTGTAGGTAGGTGAAAAAAACCCAATGTCTATAGGAGCACTCCCCCAATGAGAAAGTAGTTCCTATAACTAGGTAAACTCCAGAGAAATTTTTTTAGCTTGAGCTTGAATCTATATTTGTATAGCAGACAAAATAGCCACTTTATCATTAGTGGAAAATAAAGCAACATAATAATCATTCTGGAAGATAACAACATTAAGCGCTTTCTAAATTTGAAAGAGAATAAAAGCTCAATATAGGATGGCCAAGAACTGAAATCCCCACATAACGCAACCCACTAATGAAATAAATCAGGGTGATAAGGCTGAAACAAAGAATGTATCCAAGACCAAGCAGCTTGAGCATGGGCGCAAGACCAAAATAGATGTTAAAAGACTTAGACTAAGAACAGAAAGGGTATTTAGGATTAGGAATGCCAATGTGATTGAGCCATTTGCCTAAAGGAAGACACTGATAAATGAGACACCATAGAAAATGGTTGACTTTGGGTTCTAACAGAGGGTTCTAAGCATGGGAAAGATGTCAAATCCAAGTATTTGGGGAAAATTGAAGCCCCCAATGAGCATTGAGCTTAGAGATGGAAGGAAAAATAAGACTCAAAAGCTGGTAAATAACTCCCAGATTATAATGAAAAAGGGAAATATTATGATTCCACCGCTAATCCTACCACCAAACATATGGAGGGTTAAGACCTAGTTTGTGAAGCATGACATCTAATATTAGCTATTGAATTTTGTGGATAGACGGAAGGTCTGAATTGGAAAGATTGAATTTCATCTTGAGCTCAGGTCATGGAATCTAGTCGCTACGAGAAACCAATTCTTGAATGGTGTGAATTCCTTTTTGAAATAAACGGAGATATTTGATGCCCAGGGTTTCAGTAAGTGGGATACTATCCTCCGTGATACTAAGAGACCACTAGATATTATGGGAGTTGAAATAAATCTTGGTGTGAAAGCCATCTCTAATCGAATGAAGCAGAGGCTTCATAGGTTCAAAATCCTTCCATATACTCTTGGCGACAAATGTGTCAGTAATTTTAATAGGTTCCTTGGTGATAATTAAGGTATGTAACAATAAATTATTCCAACATTTTTTACTGTAAAGAGAACATGAGGCAATGCAATGAGGAAGCATAATTTTCCAAACTTGATTACCCGAAAGGCAACACACTACCCATTTACAACATAAAAAATGATTTTAAGTACATGTGTACTATCTAATCACACTTATATGTAATTAAGTTTAATCGCGAATAGATTAAAAAATATAGATCAATTATTAAAAACATAAGTCTAATTTAAATTATAAGAATAAGGGTAAGTGCAGGAAGTTGATGGACAAATATAGGGTCATCCGTGGACATCATATTGCAAATAACAACATAATATCAACTTGTAGGGATTATTAGCAATACATACACTCAAAATTAGACAAAATTATATTAATATGAATCGTAACATCTGGAATCTAGTTTCTAAAATACTAATTTTTGTAAATAATGGACAAGATTAGCTATATTAAACACTCAAAACTCAATGACTTGGTATTTTTTTTTAAAAAAACGCCGATAAGATTATAGTCCGTTTGCCCACAATTTGGATGACCAAAAATTGATATATATATTTTTCCTTTGGTGAGAAGTTATATGCCACTATCTATCTTGGGATGGATTTTATTTTGTATTTTTTTGAGTAATATTTTATTTTTTATGATTTTTTCCGTGAAAGTGGTATGAAAACATAAAGAAAACAGAGCACTTTCCGTTTGCCCGCCATAACTTCATCAAAAAATATTGAAATCAAATACTTTTTTTTGTGAACATGTATATAATTTCACCACAGTTGTGATGATATAATTTTTATCACATTCTAATAAGTGAAACAAATTTTGCAATCTTAAACGTAGACATAAACATTCACAGGAAAAAGTGTCTTAAAGACCTACTATTAGTAAAAAATTATAAAATGATATTTATCCTCTTCTATTCACTTTAAAATTAGTATTTCTACAAAGCTAATAGTCTCCCCTATGCAATGGTACCATTTTTATGACATAGTTTTTACTTTTTGGCATGGTTCAAGTCCGCGGAAGACTAAATTTGATGTTTTACTGTTTTTAATGTAAAATTCAGGATTTGATGTCCACTTAATTGTCCCCCAACTTGGTGCACTTACCCATAATATATAATATTTAAAATATTTAGGCAAAATTAATATTAAAATGATTAAAGCATTTATATATAGATTTATAATATTATAACCCTTTCATTTTTTAATTTAGTAGAAGATTAAAATCTCAAAAAATTCTACCAATCAAAAATTAAATCATAGTATTTTAAAATAAAAAATGTTGTTAGGTTTTTATTTTTTGAGACTAAAATCACTCTGCTAGGATTGTTTGCTTACATGTCATACCACAGCCTCTTCAGGCAATGTGGGATTGTACCTTTCTTGGTAAGTTCTAGGGTTTCTCACCCCATGGGCTCACCTATATAATGCCTCCATCCATATCAAGCCTAGCTATTGTTGTTAAGGCTTGAACTTATGGAAATACAAAGAACAGCGTCGTCGCAAAAACGCCCCCAAAAATTTATTTCAAAGGTATTTCATGAGGTAATTTTTCTCCTCCTGATGTTGTATTACTTGTTTCTAAATTTAATGTCATATGCCAATGGTTAGAACAGTTCTACCTTATTGGTTATTTTTTGGGACACTTCCCCTCCTAAATCATGCTTAAGTCATGGGTAAACTTAGCCTAAGCTTCTCATGGCATCCAACTTGAAAGTTTGCAAAACATGACTAAAGGATTTTCCCTTTTCCGGTTCTCTGAACCTTCCCACGCCCTAGCTATCTTGAACCGTTTGGCTACCTGGTATGTGCATAACTCCCTTTTGGTTCTTTCTCCTTCAATTAAAGACTTTGTGGTGTCTGCGTGTATGGCTCTCAAAGTCCCAGTCTGGGTGGAGTTCCCTAGTTTTCCACTATCATGCATTCATTTTTTACACCAAATCACTTCCTCTATTGGGTGAGTTGTTTGCATGGAACCACAATGCTTCTACAGTGCCTTCCCTCATTAACAAGTTTGCATTGAAGTAGACCTCTCCCAAGAGGATACAGAATTTTTGTAAATTTAAATGAGAGAGACTTGCTACTCTCAGTGTGTTCTTTACATCAACCTGCCTAACACATGTTTTTGATGCCATACCTCTTATCACAAGATCAATGATTGCCCTCTCTATGTGTCATGTAATCACCCAACATAAGGTGACAACCTATAAATCTATTAATCCCCCATGGGAGGAAGGGTGGAAAACTATTGGAGGGCGGAAGAATAAGAACAAAATGGCTCAAGCCAAGAGGTCCGACAATAATGGCTCAAAAGAGCCATCTGTTGAGGAAAGGACCCCTAGTTAGCGACACTCCACAGATCCAATCTATAAAGACTCTCTAGTCCCTTTTCCTAAGTTCTCTAGAATGCCTAAGGAAGTTGTGGTTATAATGGAACTATCGAACTCCATCCAAATTTACTTGATACCTCCTAATTCACAATTGCTTTTGACAACCGGTTCACATGTTCCATCCAAAAGGACTTGAAGTCCTTCTCACCACTCCATGACCAGGCGTGATCATATCCCGAAATGTAGTGTGGATTCTACAGAGGAGATGTATAATATAGAGTATGTCGGGTGAAGGAAAGTTGACTTGCGGTATTTTCTAAAGAACAATAATGCTCAATTCATCCCAAATCAGTTTGATGCCTTAAATGGCTTGGATGTGGATGGTATGGCCCTCAACCAACATTTATCATGAATTATATGTCATGGAAATTCAAGGTCTCATAGACTCCAATCACAAGTATATCATTCATGATGCTTGTAAAATAATTACCAACTTAGATGTTTTGTGTCTACAGGAAGTGAAAGTTACAGGTTTTCAGTTATCGATGGTTTGTAAATCCATTTGGCCTAACAACCTGGCATTTACCAGTAATCATGATGGAGGGTGCGGGGGATTGATTTCCCTCTTTGTTCATAAATGGATGCCCTTCTTTATGGACCATGGCATCGACCCCACCAATTGTACCATTTGGGTCTTATTTAATATTGAAAGTCACCCTTTTGGTTTCATCAACATTTATGCCTTTCATGATGTGCCTGAAAGGGCTAATCTTTGGAAACGGATCACAAACAAAACTCCCAGTGCCTATTGGGTCATTTTCAGTGATTGTAATATGGTTGAGTTGTCCTCAAATAATTACAGGCACCTACATATGCGATGGACATCTTGCAAAAGGGAGGTGTGGTTCTACATGCACAGTAAATTTGGGTTTTATGATCCAAACGATTCCTGCAAACCCACTGTTGAAGCATGGTTCACCTGGTCCAATATCCATTGTGGATATGATTAGGTTCTTAAATGGCTCGATAAGGCCATGTTGTTCATGCAAGATTTCTTTGAGTTTGATCAAACTTATTCCTTGTATGTGGAAGTGATGCCAAATTTTGTCTTTTCTGACCACTTCCCTACGCGATTTCATATCCTAGTTTTTTATTAATACGGCCTTGATGGAGCATGGACCCATACTCAATCATATCAAATGAGTGTGGAACTTAAAGCCTTGGCCACGTCATTTGCAAAATTATCATCCACCTCTTCAGTTCAGGTGGACTCAATGGTGGGAGGATATAATGACTAGGATGACATGATTTCTTAGAATCTATAGTCGAAGTTGGCCAACGCTCATTGTCATTTATACTCTGCTACATCCTCTACCCTTAAATGAGCAGTGGTGGCACTTGAGGGAAATCCATTCTCTAAAACCCTATAATTCCGGGTGGCTGAGCTTCGATAGAAAATTCAAATCACACACAACTATAATGCTCATGGAGCTCAAATTCATGCATGTCTACACTTGCTCAAGGTTGGGGATAGTGATTTGAAGGAATTATTTCTTTCCCTCAAATCCAAGCATTCCTTCCAAAAAAATCATGTTATTTATGATATCAGAACATGGCTCATGTATTCCCAGCTCATGTTACAAGCCTTTGTTAACTTGCTTTTCCAAGCTCAAGCTCCCTCGGAGAAGCGGTGAGCTGCATTGGATCAATGTTTGGCCACAGTGCCATGTAAGCTCTCTCAGGATCCAAAAATTGCTTATGATCATATGATTTCCCTCGATGAATTACAAGAAGCATTCACGTAAATGGCCAATGAAAAGGCTCCTTGATGCAATGGATTCCCCTACAAATTTTATAAATCACTTTGGGATATTGTTGGCCCAGACCTCTTTCAGGTCTACCTGGAAGGATTTCAGAGTCAGTCGTTTGCTCTCACTTTAACAAAGGGAATATTAAGTTCATCCCTAAGCTTGGAGACCCCAAGTTGATTAGTAACTGATAACATATTACCTTGATCAGTGTTTCCTACAAGGTTATTTCCAAGGCTCTTGCCACTCAACTGCATCACATTCTTCCTACCATTATCCAACCAGAATAAATAGGCTTTATCCAGGGGTGTTACATCCTAGATAACATCATAGCCATATGGGAAGGCATGGAATGGGATTGTAAATCCAACCAGTCAGCCCTTTTCATCAAAATTGACTTCAAGAAATCCTATGATGTGATAGAGTGGCATTTTTTTCTTATCATGCTTCAAGCCCTGGGTTTTGGTCCCAACTTCATTCAATCTGTTAAGATGCTTTTTGTGAATGCCTCCACCCAAATCACCATTAATGGGCAATATTTGACCCCTTTTGGTATTTTTAGATCCATACGAAAAGGATGTCCACTGACACTTGTTCTTTATGTCCTTGTGGCCGAAGGGTTTGGCTATTTGCTGGCCAAAGAAAAATCTCAGGGGCTTGTCAGGGGAATTGCTTTACCTTCTTCCAATAATTCCCAACTTCTCAATGGTCACTTCGCTAATGACTCTTTCCTTACACTCATCAAAGATGAAAGTAACATTATCAATGCCATGCAGTATGTTGAAACTTTTTGTTTGGCCTTTAACTCTTCCATCCAATGACAAAATACACAATATTGCAAGAAATCCTTCCTCCCCACACTCTCTTGGATGGCTTTGTATGATTGATCATGGTGAGATGTTTAAATTTCTTGGTATTCCTTTTACATTTCAAGCTTCACCTGAGATCTTTGGTAATACGTCGTGCAACGGGTGGCTCAAAAATTGGAATATTAGATAACCAATTTGTTGTCCTTAGTAGGAAAATTCTATATTTTCTCTTAAGTGATTAAAGCCACGCACGTTTACTATTCTTCTTGTTGATTTCCCTCTAAAAAATTATGTAGAAGCTGGAGAAATTACTCAAATATTTTCTCTAGAGTAATGCTTCCTCTAGTAAAGGATTTCACAGGGTTACATGGGAGACATGTCAACTTCCCAGAGAATCTAGAGGGTTAAATTTCATTGACATTCTACATCAAGGATAGGCATTTTGCACCAAATGGATAATTCACAGCATCGCAAAGGCTTGCCCTTATGGCCGCTCGTGATGCTCGAATCATCTGGAAGGGAATTGACTTTGCCAATCTTCTCATTATTCCCATCCCAATCAAAATGGTTGGCACTTTCATGCCCAAAAGTATCTAGAATGCTTAGGATCAAGTCAAGTCATGGCTTTAATGGAATGGAAATGGATTCTGTAATGGCCTTTCACTTAATCACCACTACTTGTGGTGGTCTCCTATCATTCAATTCTAGGATCAATGTCTTGCCAAAGTTCTTGGGATTCCCACAATTAGGATTTTCAAGCACGGAATTTGCACTATCCAAGACATTTTATGTATACGTATTTAGGATTTTTGTTCTTGGAATGAGCTTAAGGATCAATTCAATTAAGCTCTTCATGATTGTGTCAATATCAATGATATCATCTCTACTATTCTTGATCATATGATCCAAAAAATTTATGTGCTTCCTTCTCATCCTTGGTGGACATAATAGAAGTGGTATGTGGACACCCCTTTTCTAAAATTACTTTGTTGGTAAAGGCTATGCATGGCTTTCACCCCATCTAACCATGGTTGGAAAACACAACACTTGGTGGGGGATGCATTCTTCTCCATCCAGTTAGAGAAGGAGATTCGATATTGTCTGGTCCGCATGTGTGGAACCTAAAATTACACAATTTTTGTGGTGTTTTCTTCACCAAGGCCTTCTGATTAGTGCCCCTCTGGTCCATCTTGGTGTTTCAGCCCCCAAATTCCCCTTCTGTGGACATTTGGAAATTTTTGCCCAATTTCACATCCCTCGCAAAATTCAAGAAACTTGCATAAGTGTTAGAGTTGGCAGATATTCAGAGGCAAATTTGAATAAATTGTGGAGGCTTTGACCATGTCATGGATGGAGGAACATTACCATGGAAGGTCTACATAGAACTGTGGCAATAAGAAAGTTTCGTGGAATGAAGAAAAGATTCCGCAGGTGGATATTTAAAGTCGCACTACTATAAATAATACCGCGGACAACGACACTAGTGAAAGATAGGTCACGGGTCACAAGGAAGCAAGTCATATCATTGGGGCAAGCTGTTGAAGGTTTTCAAAATCCGCATAGATCGAGGGTACCGCTATATAAAGGAATGATCTCTGGATGTCAAATAGTTGCACAAGACTAAGTGGAGAAGTTGGGTAATAAAGTAAAATGATGATTCTTCATGGAAATTATAAATCGACCGGCCTTAAATTAAATTATCAAATATTTACAAATTCAATAAGATTTTGATGTTCTCTATGCGATCAAATTTTATTTCATGATTCAAATCAAGGCAAATGGGAGAGAGTCAAGGAAACTTCTCCAACACGCAAAAAGTGCAGTTTCAGGTGGCACAACCACTAGTATTAAATGCAGTATGGGCGCTCGGTTGAAGAAGGCATGTAACAGTGGATAAATAGAGCGGCGTCGTATTCCCTAAGAGAAATTAATGAAGGTGGTTGGGATTGGTTGAGGAATTTGAATTTCCCTCTAATTTCTTCTCTTTCTCCCTTCCATGATTTTTCTATATATTGTAAAGTAATGCCTTGTTTTAATGTTGGATACTCTTAGAATTTGGGCATATTGTACTATAAGGCTTATGTCTTATGTTGTGTGTATGTCCTAAGGGTTGTATTCCTTAGATTTTGATTTAGTGAATGCTCGCATCTTCCTCTCACGGTTGTAATTATCTGTGCACAATTTTAGGCAATAAAATTAAATCATGTAGCTCATTCTGCCCTTGTTTTTATTTTATTACATTCCTTGCCTTTCTTTCATTTGAAGGTTTGTTGTATGTTCCATTTTCTGAATCTTTGTTTGATGTGTATCTTGAAATTGGATTCTAGGAGTGATTTTGATCTATGTCTCATATCCAATCCTCTTCATTATCATTTCCTTCCCTTTCCCTTATCTAAATGTATTCATCCCCTTATTTTCTAGTGTTATCACCTCTGTAGATTAGGATTTTTGTTTATGCATCTCTTTCTCACCCTGGTCTCTTAGGAAGTTGGAATAGAATTATATATTTGCATTGTAATTTCTAGGAGTAGTTTTAATAGTAGAGGTAAGTTGAGGAAGTCGGACTTCTCCAAATGTCTGTCTCAGTTCTAGTCCCATAACTTGGAGACAATCCCATGTTGCCTCAAAATACCGAGTTGTCTATGACTTAGGGCAGGGTGCAATTTTGATCTCCAATAGTTTTGGCATGCCCAATGGGACAAGAAGTCAATATTTCCATATATATCAAGTTTTGGTGTGTGCTTAATAAATTTCTAGCCTTCCAGAGGTTCTATGATAACACATCTAGCAACTCCAAGCAGTAAATATATTGGTTTTAGCAGTTCAAATGTCCCTGATTCATGAGAAGGATCCAAATAAGGTCTAGAACAAGACAAGAAGGTGTATTTGAGTACTTACAACTATCTCCAGGAAGAGGATGAAGAGGAAGACAGATTCAGAGATCTCCATCTCCTCCAAATAGAACTCTCTCTACACCTCCACCTGGTAGGCCCTTCTTGCAATCAACAAGAGTTCTCAGACCTATCATAATGGCTCATCAACAACCACCACCTCAAAATCCATTTGTGAACTTCACAGGAAGAAGTATGCTTGCCTTAAATGCCCAAAATCCTATCCCAGTAGTAGCTTTGAAGAATATTCCATATTTTACTGGAGAAAATCACACTACTCTAATTGACCACATTCAGGACATTGCAAATGTTTATGCTATCCATGAAATGGATGTGGCAGTAAAACTTTTGGCTTCATCCCTTAAAGGAAAGGCTCTATAATGGTTTAGAAGCTTAACTGCGGGCTCAATCAAGAATTGGAATGAGTTGTGCACAACCTTGTACAATCAATTTGGGGAAAGAGCTGATAACTTGTCTCTTTTGGAGTAGGTGACCACAATCAAGAGAGCACCTAATGAACAAATGACATATTTCAACTTCAAATTCCAGAGAACCTGGGACAAAATTCTAGTTCTTGTCAGGCCTACAGCTAAAGGTGCCTTTCTTTATTTCCTAAAAGCTCTTAACTCTAATATTGTTGTTATGATAAAATCAATGGGAGGAATAACCTTACCCATGGCTTATGCATTGTCCATCAAGGCTGAGAATTGTTTAATTCAAGCTAGAAAATTAGCTCTTAGGCCACCTATGCCATTATTCCCTAAATTTTTACAAGCCGCGCAACCTTCTATTGCCCATATCCCTGAACCAAATACACAACTAGTTGCCTCCACATCTTATTCCCCTACACAGCAAAAAGAGGATGAGGATATGAAATCCTTGATTAGAAACTTGAAAAACAAAGTTATATCCCTAGAAAAACAACAAGCCCAATCATATAGAAATTATCAAAATCAAGGGAAATCTTCAAATCAGGGATATCATCCATATAGAAATCAGTAGTCCAATCAGAGATACACATAGAACCAACAAAATAATAGATGGCAAGATCAAAGTGCTCCTCTTTCATTGGCAACGATTCCTCCTACACAAGCACTCCCTGCTCCTAGTTCGAGTCGTGCATTAGTTCCATCACAAAATAATATGGCACAAGAAACAAAATGGTGTTTTCCATGTAATTTGTTGCATGATCAACTTGGATGTGAAAGGGAAATGCATCTGTAAGCATACATGATCCAAGGTTCTTCCAGTTAATAGGAACCACTTTTAGAAGTACCAAATGTTGAGAATGAAGGTCAATAGGCTTCCGCGGATGTCAGCCTCATTTTCCTTGGAGTTGAGGACTTCTGTGTAGTCAATCAGATAGTTGGCATCCCCGGTAGACCTTAGATGAGTGTTGCTGACAACACGTAGAATAAGAAAAGAAGGTTAGAAGCTTAGGTTGCAACTTCTGCGGATCAGAGAAATGTTGTAGGGAAAGGAAAAGATGTTGGAGGGATTAAGGAAAATTCATGGACTGAAACAAAAACAAAAGCACACGAGAAACCATGGAATAAAGTAGATAATGTGTCAAAGCAGCCTGCGATGCCTGATAAATTTGTCACAGAAAAGGAGGTTGTTGATCAAACAAAGTCACAACAAAAGAAAGAAAGTAGTATGCCACAGTGTAGAAATTTATGGGTCTCCCATTCAACATAGTTGAGAAACTGAAGAATAATAATGTCAATGTCTCAGTGTGGGATGCACTTGCCATTCCATCTCAGCGAGATCTTCTGTGTGAATCATGTTATCTAGAATTTACCCTCAAGGTAAATTATATAACTTACAAAATTTCTTTAAACTTGAACAGGAAGAAATGGTGAAAACAAAAAATTGGATTTTAAAGGCACCCTTTTACATTTCAATAACTTCCCCATTCAAGAAAAATATGAGTTAGCATAATTTTGCTAAATGATTTAGATTCAATGGGGAAAAGTACCTATTTTAATTGCCAAAGAAATTCTGGGAGCTACGGGTGGAATGGCTACAGATGAAATTAGGGTTCCTCGACCTCGAATTGGGTCTGAAATGCTAAAGAAAAAATGATTCGTGGGTAAGTCGGGTCCTGAATGCCTAGGAGGTCTAGGTTCCACTGGGCCACAAATTCCCCGAAATCCTGATTTACCTGATTTGCAAAGGAATAAAAGTGGGTTCAAAGTATTGCGGATAAGGTGGAATTTCTTGTCCCGAGATTTTACAAGTACCACAGGTAGGGGGTTATTTCCCCATCAGATTGGACTCACCATACTTTTAAGCACCAAGGATGGCAGGGAGTATTGCAGATAAGGTGGAAGTTTGGGGCCTGAACAACATAAGTGCCGTAGAGACATGAGTTCCCTACGAAGGTGAAATTACCGCACAACAAAGGAGGTAGAGAGTATTGCGGATAAAATAGAATTTGGAGGCCTAAGTTGCCCTTGTACCCAAGTGCCTTATGTCCCCCACAAACCCATGATACCCGCAATGCAAAGGGAAAATGATTTAATTTGGATTGTGAGAGCCCGCGTGGAACACCCTAAGCATAACCTTTAAATGGGCATAACTTTTGACCCGAAGCTCCGATTTTGACAAAATTGGACTTTTCGGATAGGTCTCGACATCCTCTATGCCACAAAAATAGGTTTATTATTATTTTAGTAAAGTTATGTTTATGAATAGTGATAGTGAATATCCACAGCTCTAGAAATTAAATACACAGTCCTATGGAAGTAACAATTAAACCTGTGAAACTTAAAATGGCTGTGATCACTTAGAAGGTCATAACTTGAGAAATTTTAAACGGATTTTCAAAAAATTGGTCTTGTTGGAATCATGGATCTGATCCTAGTGCATAGAAATCAAGAAATTTTGATGGTGTTTTTAAGGAAAACAAGCCTAGTTCTGTTTGGTTGTTAAAAAGTGATTGGAAAAGCATTTAATGAGCATAGGCAATCATTATTTCACTGCTACAAGTTATGGGACACCTTGAGATTGATTTTTCAGGTCCAAAATCACCAACCACCCTCATTTATCATGACTTGTAATCAGTTGGATAAGGGAATTATCTAGGAATTAGATGGGGGGTAGCTCTCTAGATCTTAGTTTTCACCTCGAGAAAGACCTCTAAACGGCAATCGTGCAACACATCAACATGGTCTTAGTGACCTCTATTCCAGATACAGATTGTAAAGAGCTGGAAAGTGTTAGGACTCATTGATAGGGAAGAAATAGTCTAATTCAGTAGCAAAACTGAAGTTTGAATTTATTGAAAGATGCAATCTGTTGTTGGGTCCTTTGTAGTGGATTTGCTATGGTGATCCTGATTTATTCATGTAAAAGGGTAAACTGTGCATAAATGAATGATTGAGATGCAAAGAAGTTTTGAGAAATAATTTTGGCCCTTGTGTTTGATTGAGCCTCTTCAAGGTTGTTGAAAATGATATTGATGTGCGTACCATACCAGATTCCTTTTCAAGGGTCTATTGCAATTGTCCCCATGGAAATGGTGACTTTGAGTGATTGGATTGGACTATGTGATGAACTGAAGGTCAGCAAAAAAACATTGCACTGTCCCCAAAAATTCACTTGATGTGTTCTCATGGGACTATGAATATCTACAAGAATTTAATCCATACATAGTCCAACACTCTATTGATCTTGATCGCAACTATCAAGCCAACAAGACAGAATCAAAGGTCGATAAACCCTAAGATCCATTCTTGACCTTCAAAAGCAAACTAGGGACATTCCCTAAGCTCCATCGAGGCTAAGCTTATCTTTCTTCCATTACAGTTGTTACAAATATATTGTTCATCACATTATTAATATTGTATTATGTGTCAATACCCCTGGTGCCCCGCCCATTCCCATTCATGAGATGTTCCCACTCATTTAACCCAACCACCATATCCCAGCCATGAGTGAATATGAATTAGTAACTAAACAAATCACAAGGAGTTCTGATAGAGTTGAGTGACTCCCTAAATCCTCTGATTGTGAGTCCTTCTAGGAGATAGACTAGAGATAATTGAGGGATTGGTGTTGACACAAAGTCTATTACAGGAGTTGTTATCTCTATATAATGATAATCACTACTCTATGTAATATATCTAGTAAGTTTTGAAGGAGAATCTTATTCCACATAATGGAAATATTAAGAAAATTGATATGGAATAGCTATACCAAAAATAAGATCTGCATCAATTAAATCAGAGCGAAAAGGGGAAAAGAAATGTGATGAATGACAGATTTTTTGGTTTTGGGACATGGGCAAACACATGAAATATAGTAAGAAATTGAATTCCCTGGATACATAGGACTTGGGAAATATAAGGATAGACCTGATCATAATCATGGCTTTCTAGTTTCAGAAGTCTATGAGATTTTACGTGATCAAGACTAGTGTCATTGATCTGCATCTTCACTATTGGAGTCACGTATTCCTTGTAAGGACCATTCTGGGGTACCCAGATTCACAAGGTAAGAAACTGGTCCTCACTTGCTAATCCCATTTGAATTATATGAACCTGTCACCTACTCCAGATCAAATTATTTACATAGCAGGAAGAAGATGATCAAATTTCAAGTCTAGACTAGTAGTTTGCTACCTCCTGACATACTGTACAAGATCGATTTTCTCTGACTACAATATGTCTGAAAGAGATCACAAGTTCAATCAAAATTTGTGAAGAAATGTTAAAGCTTTGCAATGCTCATTTAGTTCCATGGCACCTTTTATCCCTATCCACATGAAGATTTCTCCATTTTTCTGCTTATGACATTGTGAAAAGGCTTATTGTCTATCTTGATGTCAGATGTGATTTTGATCGTACTACTTAATAGAACTCAGGTTTGGATTATGCTGGGTATTATGCCTCATTTATCTAAAGTGGTAAGTTCTCCTTCACCCACAGATTGCAATTTTCCATTCTAATGGATGTAGCTAAAAAAACATAAGTGCATGGCTTGTTGATTACAGGAAAGGGTCCAGAAAGATCAAGAAGTTGAAAATCTTTGGAGATACTGAACTTAGTCATTGTAACCAAGTCCAAATGGAAGATTTTCTACAAAGAAAAATATATTGAAAGGCCTACAGACATAGATTTTGGGACTTTCTGGAGATTTTTGATGCTCTCAACCTATAGGTTATAATGTAGAAGCTGAATAAGGAAACAAATCAAATGGAGGCTCTTGGATCTTAGTTTTCACCTACAAAAGACCTGGTTAAATTGCAAGATGCAACATATCAAGATGGTTGTTAGAGCCATCCATACCTGATAATGTAACCAAATGGCAAAGTATTTGATAGGCGATGAAAAAATTGTCCAATTCATACAAATGAAGTTGTATTTTCTTCAAAAATGTAGTCTGATTTGCAAAACATCTATAGTGATCATATTATTCAGCTCAAAACCAACAAATTGCCAAAAGTATTTGTAACTCTAGAAAAATTCATTTTCAACCTCCTAGATGATGAGTTCAAAGGTGCAAAAAAGAGCATGGTGGAAAAATAAGAAGAATGTCAGCTGGTTGCAATTGCCCTAAGAAAATAAATTTTACTTGGAAAGGTATGTGATGAACATGAAAAGAAAAAAAAATTGCCTTATGTCAAAATTTTAGTGATATGTTCTCATGGGCCTATGAAGACTTGAAAGAGTTAAATCCAATTATAGCCCAGCATTCTATCTTATCTTGATCTTGATTTTTAAACCAGTTAGGACAAAATAAAGGTTAGTAAACCCAAAGATAGATCCCCTCATGAGAAAATAATTGTCTAAACTCAAGTCGAGGCTAAGATTATTTTTCCCATTAAGTACTCCACTTGGGTGGAGAAACTTAGTTCCAGTCATAAATAAGAATGGTGAAATCAGGCTCTACATAGACTTTAGGGACCTAAACAAGGCCTCTCTCAAGGATCACTATCCTTTGCCTTCAATGGAGCAGATTCTGCAGACAGTGGCTAGATCTGAAATATTTTCAATGTTTGATGGATATTCGGGATTCAATCAAATAAAAGTGAAGGAGAAGGATCAATACAAGACTACATTCACCACCAAATGGGGAATGTATGCATATCAAAAAATTCCTTTTGGTTTATCAAATGCAGGTGCCACCTTCCAAAGAGCAATGGATATCAATTTCAAAGGATATATCAACCAATTTATCCTTGTGTATCTTGATGATATCATTGTTTTCTCAAAGAATAACAAAGATCATATTAGTCATCTTGATAAGGTATTTGAAATATGCAGGGAGTTTGGGTATCCCTTAACCCCAAGAAATGTAATTTTTCAATTCCCTAGAGGTAAGATTTTGGGGCACGTTGTTTCTAAAGAAGGAATTGCCATTGATCCAGAAAGAGTCTCTGCTATCCTTGTTCTTTCCTTGTCAACTCACAAGAAATATTTGTAGTATTTCCTTGGAAAGGTTAACTTTGTCAAGTGTTTTATACCTGGATTCATGGGTCTAGTAAAGCCACTCACACTTATGCTCAGAAAAGGATTCAGCTTTCAGATGGACCATGAGGGGAAGGACGAAGCTTTGAAAAGATCAAACAAGAAATAGCTCATTGCTCCTACATTGATTAATCCAAATTACTCCAAAGATTTCATCTTATATGTGTATGGAGCATGATTCTTGCATTGTCACAGTTTTAACCCAGCCAAATGATCAAGAATTGGAGCAACCAGTAGCCTTCTTCAGCCAAACTTTGAAGGATTATGAGCTTAAACATAGCCATATTAAGAAGCAAGTGTTTGCCATCATGTGCACCTTGAAGAAATTTAAAAGCATGATTGTAGCTAGTCATGTAAAGGTTCTAGTATCACATCCCAGCATCAGAGATTTCATTATGGGAATAGAGATCAGTGAGAAATGAGCTAGATGGGTAACTAAAATCATGGAATATGATGTGACCATTAAGGCCAAAAAATTGGTAAGAGGTTATGATGTCTGCAGACAACTGGCTGAAGATGTGTGGAATGACCTAAAGACTAATTTATTCCTAGAAGAGGACGAGTCACACGGAACCCAAGAAAAGATTAAAGAAATAACCGTTGATGATAGATAGATGAAGATAATGATAACATTCCTATCCTTTGGTATATATCCTCTTGGTCTGAGCAAAGTAAATAGGACAACATTTTAGGTTACATTCTTTTCCATATGTGTTGGTTGATGGCGTACTATTTAAAAGGAACATTGATGGCATGTTACTCAGATGTATTGAAGGTGAACAATGTGACAGAATCCTGTAACTGAGTTCCATGATGGTTTCTCAGGTGGGAATTTCTCTGTTAGAGCTACAACCATGAAAATCATAAAAAAAGGATATTTTTGGCCTACATTATTCGTGGATACTCACAAGTGGGTGAGGAAATGTAAGGAATGTGCTCTCTTTACTAGAAAGAGAATATTGGCAGCCTTTCCACTTCATCCAATTTAAGCGGATCAGTCATTTGCACAATGGGGTCTTTGAACTTCATTGGGATGATCAATCCTCCATCTAGTGCAGGGTCACAAATGAGGTTCTCACAGCAACATATTACTTCACTAGGTGGACTGAAGCCACATTCCATTAAAGGAAGCTACTAAATCATCCATCTTGGAATTTCTTGAAGAAATTGTTACAAGGTTTGGTGTACCCCAAACCATTATTTATGATAATGCTAAAGATTTCTTGGGATCAAAAATCTCTAATTGGGATCTTTCAACTTGGGATTTATCTCAAGACTTCCTCCAATTATTACCCCCAAGGCAATGGATTGGTGGAATCTACTAATACAAATTTGATCAAAATCATGAAGAGAGCCATGGACATGAATTAAAGGCAATGGCATACAAAAGTGAAAAATGCTCTTTGGGCAGATAGGATAACAACGAAGAAGGCAATTGGCACTTCTCCCTACAAACTGGTATATGGAAAATAAGCTAGGCTTCCTTTGTCACTTGAGTTTCCTTCACTCAAATTAGCACAACAACTAAAATTTGAAGGCATATCAAAGAGAAATAGAATGGTGGAAATAGTGGAACTTGAAGAAAAAATAGAAATGCCACCATGGTAAGGATGGAACAACATTAGAATTCAACCAAACAGTGGTTTGATAGAAAAGCTAGGCCTCAGACATTCAAGGTCAGAGATCTGGTCTTGAAATGGGATGTGGACAGAGCTAAACTAGGAAGACACTCCAAATTTGATGTTATTTGGAGAAGACCATACATTATTATTACTTGCAAGGTGACTAATTATTTTGAGTTTTCTGATATTGATTGGAATTCATTTCAAATCCTACTAAATGGGATTCATCTCAAACCATCTCATTAAGATATTTCATGCATCTTGTACATAGTAGCTTAGGATTTCAATTCCTCCAAGTGCTTTCAGCACATTGTTTTGTTGGTAGTTTAGGTTTCTTTTCCCTAAGTGATTTGCACATGTTTTGTTGCTTAGGGATCTTGTTGCACAAGGTTCCACGTTTTTAGAGGATGCTATCATAAAATGAATTCCAAAGCATTAACAATTAGTTGCCATCAAGTGAAGGATTCAAATGCAGAGCAACTCAATCAATCAAATGACTTCATGCCCAATGGATGCCTAAGGCTACTGATCATCCATCTAGCATAGACAGATGACCCTTGTGAGTCACCAAAAATGTTTCCCAATTTTACATCCCTTGTAAAATTTGAGTAACTTGCACAAGTGTTATACTTGGCGGATATTCAAAGGAAAATTTGAAGAAACCGCGGAGGCTTTGAGCATGTCGCGGATGGAGGAACATGCCCATGGAGGATTTACAAAGAATCCGTGAGCAATGAAGAAAGTTCTGCGGAATGCAAGAAAAGGACTCCACAGGGTGGATATTCAAAGTCTGCACTACAGATAAATAGTTCCATGAGCTAAGATAATAGTAAAAGGCCGAAGCGACGGGTCACAAGGAAGCAAGTCACATTATTGAAGGAATAGCCGCAGAAGGTTTTCAAAATCCATAGTAGACCTATAGGTGCCACAATATAAAGGAATGATCCAACGGATTCAAATAGTTGCATGCAATACTGAGTGGAGAAATCTGCCATAATAAAGTAAAATGATGATTCTTTGTGGAAATTAGAAATCAATTGGTCTTTGATTCAGTTATCAAATCTAATGCAAAATTAATAAGATTTTGTTCCTTCTCTATGCAATCAAATTTATATTTCATGAGTCAAATCAAGGAAAATGGGAAAGAGTCAAGAAAAATTCTCCAACACAAAAAGTGCAGTTCCAAGACGGCACAACCACTAGTATTAAATGTAGTATGGGTGCTCAGTTGAAGAAGGCATGTATACAGTGGATAAAAAGAGTGATTCAGCCCTGTTCCCTAAGAGAAATCAATGAAGGTGGTTGGGATTGGTTGAGGAATGAAAATTTGCCTCTAATTTATTCTCTCGCTCTCTCTCTCTCTTCCATGATCTTTCTATATATTGTAAAGTGATACCTTGTTTTAATGTTGGATAATTTTAGAACTTGGGCATCTTGTAATATAAGGTTTATCTCTTGTGTTGCGTGTATGTCCTAAGGGTCGCATGCCTTTGGATCTTGATTCAATGAATGCTCACATCTTCCTCTCACAATTGTAATAGTTTGTACATGAATTCCAGGAAATAAAATCTTAATCTTGTGGCCCATTTCTGCCCTTGTCCTTATTTTATTGCACTCCTTGCCTTTCTTTCATTCACAGGTGTGTTCTAATGTTTCATTTTATGAATATTTTTCTACTTATGTATCATGAAAGTGGATTATGGGAGTGAATTTTGATCTTTGTCTCATATCCAGTCCTCTTCATTATCATTTACCTTCCCTTTTCTCCTTATCTAAATGTATTCATCCCCTTATTTTATGGTGCTATCACCTTTGTGGGTTAGGATTTCTATTTTATGCATGTCCTTCTCATCCTGGTCCTTTGGAAATTTAGAGTAGAGTTAGATAGTCGCATTATAATTTCTAGGAGTAGTTTTAGTAGTAGAGGTAAGTTGAGGAAGCTGGAATTATTCGGAGGTATGTCTCAGTTTGAGTCCCACAACTTGGAGACAATCCCATGTTGACTCAAATTTCAGGTTGTCTATGATCTGAATGCGGTTGTAATTTTGAGCTCCAACAGAAACCTTGTCTCACCTATTCTAGTATTGGAGTAAAGCCCAAAAGGCTTGGAACTAGTTACATTCTTTCTTTCTCCCCTTCAAACTAGAATGTTTTACCTGACATCATATTATTTTGGGAGATAACCCAAGAATGCCTCACAAGTTTTCCCAAATTCGGCATGCTTTCAGAGGGGAAATTCTCTTCTGGATTTGTAAAGAATGAAATTATTATTTATTTGTTAATGTTGAAGTTGTTCAACATTTCTCTTTTTATAATAAGTTTTTGGTAATCTCAAATGTATTATTACAGATTCAAGTGCAAGCGAACAAAGTGGCCCTTGAGGTGGAGCACCTCCAAACTCTTCTTTGGCACTAGGGTGACACCCCATGTAATGTTTCTCATGAGGCATAATCCTCATCCTAGTGCTCCTCACCCCATGATAGTCCTCCCTAAGGTGGTGGGCATCAAAGCTGCTCATTGTGTCGCTCTTTTAGTCGTGCTCATTGGTCCCCACATAGTCAGCCTTTGTGGAGGAGCTTTTCCCCTCCACCTCTAGATCACCACTAGAGTTGGGGGTACCACTCCACCACACAACCAACTCATATGGGGCTCACCGGCTTCCCTTGAGTTGTGCACTCATGACAATTGGTGCCTCCCACCTCCACCAAATAAGTATCCCAGAATTTCTCTGGCCATTTTACCCACTCAGGGCACTATTGATGAGACTAAAGAAGGGAGCCAACTTAGCTATGGTTGGGATGTGTCAGACAGCGAAAAGAACCTACCTAGATCCAACTAACCTAATGATCATGATTCACCTTCTACTAGTCAATAATTTGCAATGGTGGCATAATTTCATTGCTTCAGTGTTTTTTTTTGTTATTTTGTTCTAGTTGAATTTTTTAGGCTCAACCTAGTTTAACCGTGTGGCTTTGGGGCATGCTTCCATACCGCCCATTTTTTGTGAATTATCTTGTATAATTTTACTTGTTAATATAATATATAATATTATTCATAAAAAAATGTTAAGATGTTACTATTAGAACTGCACATTATATTAATAAATAGAAGAGAGTTACATTAGCAGGGGTGACCGAAGAAATCACAGTCCCACAAAAACATCACGAAGGCAAAAAAACACGCCTAAAGAGATCTACAAAAGAATCACTAGGCACATGTCACCGCTCCAGGAGGAGGAGGAGGATCATCTCAAGGAGGGATGTACACTCCACTTGTCGGCTCAAGTGAAGAAGGGTCCATCTACCAACCATCATGGTCAGGCATCTACATCTGGAAGGGAACAATAATCCCCTAACCAGGGGGCGAAGAACTAGCAAGGGTATGAATTCCAGGCAGAGGAGAGTCCAACCGCAGAGAGCTAGTCGTGCCCTTCCCTCTTGGCGGAGGGCTCCAGCCCAGACTAGAAGAGGATGAAGCTGAAGGGAGACCCTGATGAGAGGCAGAATGATGGATGCAAGAGCAGATCCTATGATGTTGTCCTGGTGGAGGCGACCGCTGAGGTGGAGATGGCCGAGGTAGTAGTGGCAAAGGGTTTGGAGGAACCCGACTCATAGTTCATAGAACACTCACCCAGTGTACAAGTAACTCATGTAAATGAGCAAACTCCATGGAAAATTTCTCCACTTGAGCTTGAATATGGATGCACACAATAGATAATATAACCACTTTGTCATTATTGGAAAATAAATCAACATATTGATAATTATGGAATAACATAGAATTTCGAGATTTCCAAAATATGAAATAAAATGCAAGCTCTAAACAATTTCCATAGAGTATCAATATATTGAGGCCATGGGCTGAAATATTCAAACAAGGCCAAACACCAGTGAAAGAACTCAACGTGGAAGGGTTGAAAGAATGAATAGATCTAAGACCAGATGGCTTGAGCATGAGGGAAAGACCAAAATAAATGCTTAAAAGATTCAAGTTTGGAACAGAAAGGTCATTTAGGATTGGGGATGCCAATGTGAATTAATATTTCACCAGCAGAAATGCCCTGATATATAAGGCACCACATAAAATGGTTAACTTTGGGCTGCATAAGACAATTCCAAGCACGATAGAGCCTGTGAAGCCGAGTGGAAAGTTTAGAATGCAAACTCTAACGGCCACTAATTTTGTCAATGATAGGCAAGATGGGGCTCAAGAGTTGTTAAATGGTGCCACCATTGTAGCGAAGGAAGGTAATTTTATGATTCAATCTCCAGTCATGCCACCATGCATACGGGGGTTTAAGCCCGAGTTTTTGGAGCATGTCATTTAACATCAACTCTTAAATTTTGTAGATAGATGGGAGGTCTAAATTGGTAAGATTAAATTTCATCTTGAGCTCAAGCCATAGCACCCAGACTCTACGAGAGACCAAATCCAGAATGGTGTGAATTCCTTTGCGAGAGAGTCGAAGAGCTTTGATTCCCAGAGTTTTTGTAAGTGGAAGATTGTAATTAGAGATGATGAGAGACCACTAGATATTATGAGAATTAAAAGAGATCCCAGTGTGAAATCCATTGCCAATCTAACGTAGCAAGGGTTTCACTGATTCAAACACTTTCCAAATGCTTTTGGCAACAAAGGTGCCAAAAATCTTGATTGGGACCCTAGTGATAATCAAGGTGTGTAGCCCAATATTGTTCCAACATTTTTTACCATATGGAGCACTAGAAGTAATACAATGGTGAAACACTATTTTCTAGGCTTGATTTCTTGAAAGACATCTCACGACCCATTTAGAGCATAAAGCCAAGTTTTTCCTGTACACCTTAATAATTCCTGTTATCCAAAATTCACCCCTCAAGGTAATTTTGATAACATGCATCAAATTCTTTAGTCCCAAGCAAATAGATTGATTTAAGGCCCAAAATCATGTTTTCGGGGTCCCCTCAGCTTCCTTCTAACTCTCCTGTCCAAGAAGAAAACCTGGAAAGTTTTTAAAAATGTGAAAAAATTGCAAAAGCCAAGCTTGGTGCTGAAAAAATAAAGAAAATCAGCTAAGTCCTAGTCTGCGCAGTAGTTGGGACAGTTGGAACGTCAGGGCACAAATCGGCCGAAAAGCCGCCAGGCGGTCCACACAGTAGTTGGGACAGCTGGGCCAAAAGTACGCGTGGGATGTGAAAAGCTGAATCGGCCGAAAGAGGGAAAAAATTGCCTAATTCTGTTTCGCACAGTTGGGACACCCGGGACAAAAGTACGCGAAGGACGCGGATCAGCCGGTTTGGCGCAAGGAGGCCCGAATCGGGCAGTTCGGAGATATTTGTCCCAGAAAGTCTAGGACAGTTGGGACAAGAGTATGTGGAGGATGCGAACCAGCTGGTTTGGCCAAAACAGAGGACTTTCGTTTGGGACATCCAGGCCAAAAGTACGTGTGGGACGCGAAAAGCTGAAAGAGCCGAGAGCGAATGGAATCTTGCCACGTGTCTTCACCTCAAACAGGAACAAGGAGGCCTGAATCAGGTGGTTTGGAGATATTTGTCCCAGGTAGTTTGGGATAGCTAGGCCAAAGGGACGCAAGGGACGTGAAGAGCTGAAAGAGCCACCAACGAATAAGAACGTGCCACGTGTCAGAAGGAAGAAATGCACTCCTCAGGTCCGAATCAATAAAATAGTGCCATGTGTCCAAGTTTAAGGGCCCGAAAGGAATTTTCAGAGGATGAACCCATGGATGAATCAGAGCCCGACACGTGTCATCCAAGTGGTAGTGCACAGAAAAAATTCAAATATTTTTCTCGCCGATCCATTTTGGCCTATTTTAGCCCTAAAATCTTCATATCACCATAACTTTCGATCCAGAGCTCAGATTTTCACGTTATTTATATCAATGGAAAGCTAGTGAAATTATCTACACGATTCTGGGTTCAATCTTGCATTTTGGTTCAGTTTGGAGAGAGAAAATTAAGAAACATCTCTGGCGTGTGGTAATGGCCAGAACTGATGTTTCAACAACCAGCTTTAATGTAAAATACAGTTTGCCACTCTTGCCAGGGTTCTCACCCACCACCATAATGAGATAAACTAAATGTGACCTAGAATTGGTTGGGGTATATCTGACTTTCCTCTCTCTTCCCTCTCTCATTCTTCCTATATATTGAAAAGAGGGGCTTCTTTCTAAGGGTCGAACATTCCTGTTTTGCCCCTCCCTTCTTCTCTTTAGTAGGTGAATTTTTGGAGTTCGAACCTCCCATTTGAACTGTAATGTGACTCTACCTCTTGGCATTTTGTAGTGTATTTTATCAATATTTGGAGCAAGTAATGCATGTCTATGGATGATTCCCAACCCTCTCTATGTTCATTTGCATCCTCCTGACCTTTCACTACAAATTTTGTTATCTGTGCATGATCTTGCATCATATTTTAATGAATTTTGTTTATTAGAAAGATAGGTGAGGTGTTCTTCATTCCTTGGTGCATCACCTTCATTAGTTTAGGTTTATTTTTCTACATCTTCTTACCCTATCTCCCTGGCAAGTTAGATTAGACTTTGAGTAAACCCTCTACATTTTTCATGTGCATCTGAACAAAGGAATAGGAACCAGCCTTCTCTGGAGATTCCTTTCTCATCTTTGCAAGTCCCACACTTGGAGAAAGGATTCAATGTTATGCAATCACACTAGATGCTAGTATGATCAACCTAGAAATCTGATCAACATCCAGGGGTGCTGTGATTTGGTGATAACAGTTTTGGCATGCCCGGTGGGACCTTGAGGTCTCTTTTTTATTGCAGCAAAGTTGATGTGCATCTTTTGCAATTTTCTTTCTTGAAAAGAGCTATTATTTGCATATCTGGAAACTCCAAGGGGAAGAATCAACTAGTTTTAGCAGTGCAGGCCTAAAAACTCATGAGAAGAGTCACCACAAGGTTAAGAGTTGGAGAAGAAGAAGTTTTTTTTTAATACCTGCAATTATCTCCAAGAAGAAGGCAAAGAGGAAGAAGGATTCAAAGGTCTCCATCTCCACCAAACAGAACTCTCTCAACTCCTCCACCTGGTAGGCCTTTCATTCAGTCAACAAGGGTTTTAAGACCAATTAGAATGGCACAAAACAACCCCTATGTCAACTTCACAGGAAGCAGCCCACTTGCCCTCAATGCACAACATCCAATTCCTATTGCAGCCTTGAATAACATTCCATAATTCACTAGAGAAAATCATACTACTCCAGGTGATCATGTTAAAGATATTTCTAACCTTTGTGCAATCCATGAAATCAATGAGATGCAAGTGGCTTTCAAGTTACTGACATCTTCATTCAAGGGGAAAGCATTGCAATGGTTTAGAAGCCTTGGAGCTGGTTCTATCACAAATTGGAATCAGTTGTGTATAGCACTTCATGAGCAATTTGGAGAAAAAGGAGACAAATTGTCTATTTTGGAGCAGCTGACAACCATCAGGAGAGCTCCCAATGAGCAGCTGACTGATTTCAACTTCAGATTTCAAAAGACTTGGGAGAGAATTCCAGTGGCAGTCAAGCCGACAGCAGAAGGTGCTTTTCTCTACTATCTCAAAGCTCTAAATTCTGATATTTCTATGTTGATTCAGTCCATGGGAGGCATAACTATCCCTATGGCTTATAGCATTTCCATTAGGGCTGAAAATTGTTTGATATAAGCTGGCAAACTTGCCCCTAGACCTCCCATGCCACTATTTCCAAGTTTAGAGAGTCCAAACACCAATCAAGCACCTAATTTGGCTCCTTCTCCCACTCCTAGAAATCAGAGTTCAAATGAAGCTTCCACTTCATCTTCAAGTGCCCCAAATGAGCTTCAAGAAGTCATGAAGCAATTGCAAAACCTAGGCAATGAGCTGGTTACTCTCAAGAGGCAACAAGCCCAAGGTTTTAAACCTTCTTATCATCCCCAAACTCATCCTAACAGGCAGCCATACCAACCACAAAGGCCACCTAATCCAGTTGCAAATATGAATCAAACAAGGCCTCCTGCCAATAGACCATTCCAACCCTATAATCCAAATGCCATATCTGCCTCTAAGGCACTAGTGCCAACACAAAACAACATTGCCCAGGAGTACGATTGGTGTTTTCCATGCAATGAGCCTCATAACCAATCCATGTGCTTCAATGGTGCTTTCAATCAAGCATTAATGGTGACAACTACTAGTGTGGAGGGTGAGGGCAGTCAAGGAAACAACCAACAACAAGAAACATTCCAACAGCAATCAGCCCCAAATGACACCACATTGGTAAATTGGCAAGCAGAGGATTTTTGTGGCATGAACCAGGCAATTTCTCAAGGTGTTGCAGCCAACACAAGGTCAAAAGGGAGGAATTTGGGTGAAGAACAGACCATTAGCCCCAACCAATCCACAACCTTCCATGGTTCCACAAATGGTTGGCAAGCAAAGTCCAATTTCAAATGCACGAGAGAAGCCAAGAACAGCCCCTAGGCCAACTCAAATACCAGTTGTTGCTACCCACATGCAAGGAGTAAATGTGTAAACCAAGGGACAACAAAGAGATCCTTCATCACCATTCAATATCATTGATCAGATGAAGAAGACCAACGTCAATATATCAATGTGGGAATCCCTATCTATCCCAAGCCAAAGAGATCTGCTACAAGCTGCCATGAAGGACTGACCAACTTCGAATCAACAAATGCAATACAAAGTGCTTACAAATGCTGCCTAGCCTGAGGGAAATCATGGAGGAAAACAAGGTAAAATGTTGAAACCCCCTCCTTTCTATGTTTCATTGATCATTGGAAATTAGCTAGTGCACAATTTCATGGTAGACTCTGGGGCAAGTAGCTCAGTAATGCCTAAACAAATAGCTAATCAGCTAGGGCTCCAATATGAAACAATATCCAAAGGGGTAGTATAGCTAGATGGGACAACAGTAGCAACAGTTGGAGTGATTAAAAAATTGAGTCTTACCTTGCATGCATGTCTAAACGTTGTTGTTTTACAAGATGTATCAGTCATAGACCTTCCACCACTCTTTGCCCTTTGCTTGTCAAGGGACTTCATAGCCAGGATTGGAGGATATTTGTCTGCTGATTGGTCACACATGCTGTTCAGAATGAGGTATGGAACCAAAGCCACAATCAGGTCAGAACCTATTACAAACTTCCATATTGAGCCTTACACTCCAAGTCAGATTAATGCCAATTGCTCAGCATTTGATCAAGAAGATCACCCAAGCTCTGATGAAGCTAACACTAAGGTTGGAAGTATCTTGGATCTAACTCTTGATGAATGGGAAAACAAGATACATGATTTTGATCCTTATCAATAAGTAGAAGAATCTGAGCTAGGGGTCTATTGTCTACACGAAGAAAATCAACCTATTCCTAACATCACCAAGCCAAACCACAAGGATAACAATGAGGTATGGTAGTTGTTTTTTGATGGATCAAGGAGTAGATAAGGTGCAGGAGGTGGAGCTGTGCTTGTTTCACCTCGAGGAGTAAAGTACTATTCAGCTTTTAGATTTCAGTTTACATGCTCCAATAACACTGCTGAATATGAAGCCTTGGTGCAAGGGATGCATTGGGCAATCAAGAAGAAAATAAAGAACTTGCAAGTCTTTGGGGATAGTGAATTGATTGTAAATCAATTCAGGGGACAGCATGCTACCAAGAATGATCTACTCAAGTGCTACAAGAATAGGGTGTGGGACCTCATGGAAGATTTTGAGGGTTTTGGCATCAAATCCATTCCTAGGAAAGAGAATCAAGCTGCTGACAGGCTTGCAGCAGTAGGGGCAGCCTTTGACATTGTGGAAAGTATTCAACAAGACAAGGTACAACCAAACATCCACGTGATTGTGAGGCCTTCAGTGCCAGATAACAATGTTAGTTGGCAAGTGTTTGAAAATGACCAGTAAATCATCCATTTCTTGCAAGAAGAAGCTGAGTTCTCAGCCAATAATCAAGAAAAATTGGAACAGTAGTATGGTGACCAAGTGGTACAGCTGAGAACTAACAAGCTGCCCAAGGGACTTATCACTTTGGAGTCCATTTTTAATCCCAATGATCAATTTAGAAAGGAGAAAGCAAACATTCAAGTCAAGAGAGAGGATTCAGTATCCATCTTGGTAGAAGAGAACAAACCATTGCAAATTGGAAGGATGACAACTAAACAAGAAAGGTATGAGTTCATACAGCTATGTCAAGAGTTCCCTGACATGTTTGCTTGGAGCTATGAAGACTTGAAAGGTTTCAATCCCAACTTAGCTCAGCATACCATCGAATTGGATCCAAATACTAAGCCTGTCAGGCAGAAACAAAGACCAGTCAATCCACACATGGAGCCTCTCATGAGGAAATAATTGGACAAGCTGATTGAGTCAAGAATCATATTCCCAATCAAGCATTCTAGTTGGGTTGCCAACTTAGTTCCAGTCAGAAAGAAGAGTGGAGAGATCAGATTGTGTGTTGACTTCAGAGACTTGAATAGAGCCTCTCTCAAGGACCATTACCCACTCCCTTCCATGGAGCAAATATTGTAGGTTGTAGCTGGTTCAGAAAGGTTTTCATTGCTAGATGGATATTCAGGCTATAATCAGATAATGGTGAAGGAAGAAGATCAATTCAAGACGGCCTTCACTACAAAATGGGGCACGTATGCTTACAAGAATATGCCATTTGGATTGTCAAATTCCGGAGCAACATTTCAACGAGCTATGGATATGGCATTCAAAGGCTTAATCAATAATATAGTGCTGGTATACCTAGATGATATCACTGTCTTCTCAAAGAATGCAGCAAACCATCTCTTTCACCTCAGACAAGTGTTTCAGAGGTGTAGAAGGTTCAGAAGTATCGTTGAATCCAAAGAAGTGTATATTCTTGGCACATGAAGGCAAATTTTTGGGTCACATTGTCTCTAGGGAAGGGCTAACAATTGATCCTGAAAGGGTTGAAGCCATCCGAACACTTCCATTGCCACACCACAAGAAATCTCTTCAAAGCTTCTTGGGAAGGATAAAAAATTGTCCACAGATTTGTGCCTAATTTTGCCACTCTTGTAAAGCCTTTAACAATGATGTTGAAGAAGAATCTGGCATTCAAATGGACAGCAGAAGGCAAAGAGAGTTTTGAAAACATCAAGCATGCAATATCACAAGCTCCAACTCTTATCAACCCATACTTTTCAAAGGACTTCATGTTGTATGCGTTTGGAGGATCAGATACAATCTCAGCTATCTTGACACAGCTGAATAGAGAAGGTTCAGAACAACCCATAGCATTCTTCAGTCAAACCTTGGAAGATTATGAAATAAAGTACTCTTTCATCGAAAAGCACGTCCTTGCTGTCATCAGGAGCTTGAAGAAGTTCAGACATTTGGTCTCAAACAATAAGATTCAGCTACTGGTGTCTCATGCTGGTGTCAAGGACTTTCTCCTAAACAAGGATTTAAACGAGAAGAGAGCAGGTTGGATCACTCAGGTGATGGAATATGATATTGAAATCAGAGTAACCAAACTGGTTCATGGCAAAGGTTTGTGTGAGCAGCTCGCTTCCAAACAACCAGACGGCTCAGAAGGTGAAGAAGATGTTGTCCTGCTACTACAGAATGATCAAGAACAACCGACTGATGATGCACCCGTTCCATGTTGGACTCAAGACTTGGTGCATTACCTCCAAATAGGCTTGTGCCCTCCAGAAATGAGCAAAGCAAAGAGGAGATACTTTAGATTACAAGCTATCCCGTATGTACTCATTAATGGTATCTTGTTCAAGAAAGACATCCATGGTGTTCTATTAAGATGCATTAGAACAGGTCAAGTTGAGAAGATCTTGCACGAGTTCCATGACGGGGAAGCAGGAGGCCACTTTGCTCCATGAGTGACAGCTCTCAAAATCATGAAAGCTGGTTACTATTGGCCTACTGTGTTCAATGATTGCTACTCATGGGTCAAAAAATGCAAGAGATGTGCATTCTTCATAGGGAAAGAGAGGTTAGCAGCGCTGCCCCTTCGTCCAATTTCAGTAAATCAGCCATTCATGCAATGGGGATTGGACTTCATTAGGGTTATCAATCCCAATTCAAGTCAAGGCCACAAGTGGATACTTACAGCAACGGATTATTTCACCAAGTGGACCGAAGCAGTGGCACTCAAGGAGGCAAATGAATCTAATATCTTAGATTTCTATGAAGGGATAGTCACGAGGTTTGGTTCCCCCGCCACTATCATATCAGACAATGCATTGGCATTCCTTGGCACAAAGATCACTGAATGGGCTGTCAAGAATTGTGTGTATCTCAACACTTCATCGAACTATTACCCTCAAGGTAATAGTCAAGCCGAGTCTACAAATAAGAACCTACTAAGAACCATCAAAAGGACTCTGGATGAAAACCAAAGGACTTGGCATGCAAAGCTCAAATAAGCGCTATGGGCTGATAGGATCACACCCAAGAGGTCTACAGGAAGCTCTCCATACAAGCTTGTGTATGGGAAAGAAGCAGTTCTACCTATATCACTTGAGTTGCCAGCATTGGAGCTCATGAAACAGTTGGAACTAGCTGAGTTTGAACCCATGGAGGTTAGATATGCAAAATTAATGGAGCTCCAAGAAGTTAGAGAGTATGCAGCCCAAGCAATAGAGAAGGATCAAGCCTTGATCAAGAAGACTTTTGATAAGAAAGCCAAGGCTAGAACCTTCCAGATTGGAGATCTAGTGTTGAAATGGGATGCAGATCGTGAAAAACTAGGAAATCATTCCAAGTTCAATGCCATTTGGAGTGGCCCGTACGTGATCATTGAATGCAAAGGTAGGAATGCTTTCCGACTGGCTAAGTTGGATGGTGAAGAATTACAGGTTCCGGTCAATGGGATCTATCTCAAACGTTGCTACTAGAAAGAAAGCTTTTCACCCTTGTAAATATTAATTTAGAATTTCCATTCCTCTAAGTGCTTATGCACATTGTATTGCTGTTAGAATAGTTTGATTTCCCTAAGTGCTTGTGCACATGTCCTACTGCTTCTAGTATGTGCATGTTTGCAGTTCATCAATCTCCTGGAAAAGAAATTGCAGTTGTAGGAAAACCAGCTCAAGGACACAGGTTTTCAAATTTCAGATCAACTAAGAGGTTATTAGACAGACTCCATGCCCAATGGATTGCTACGAGCAGCTAGCCGTTCTTCATCTGACAGGCAGATAACCCCGCTGAGTCGCCAAAACTGTTATCCAAAATTCACCCCTCAAGGTAATTTTGATAACATGCATCAAATTCTTTAGTCCCAAGCAAATAGATTGATTTAAGGCCCAAAATCATGTTTTCGGGGTCCCCTCAGCTTCCTTCTAACTCTCCTGTCCAAGAAGAAAACCCGGAAAGTTTTAAAAATGTGAAAAAATTGCAAAAGCCAAGCTTGGTGCCGAAAAAATAAAGAAAATCGGCTAAGTCCTAGTCTACGCAGCAGTTGAGACAGTTGGAACGTCGGGGCGCGAATCGGCCGAAAAGCCACCAGGCGGTCCACACAGCAGTTGGGACAGTTGGGCCAAAAGTACGCGTGGGATGCGAAAAGCCGAATCGGCCGAAAGAGGGAAAAAATTGCCTAAGTCTGTTTCACACAGTTGGGACACCCGGGACAAAAGTACGCGAAGGACGCGGATCGGCCGGTTTGGCGCAAGTCAGTCCATTTCGGGCGGTTCGGAGATATTTGTCCCAGGAAGTCTGGGACAGTTGGGACAAGAGTACGTGGAGGACGCGAACCGGCCGGTTCGGCCAAAACAGAGGACTTTCGTTTGGGACATCCGGGCCAAAAGTACGCGCGGGACGCGAAAAGCCGAAAGAGCCGAGAGCGAATGGAATCTTGCCACGTGTCTTCACCTCAAACAGGAACAAGGAAGCCCGAATCAGGCGGTTTGGAGATATTTGTCCCAGACAGTTTGGGACATCCAGGCCAAAGGTACGCGAGGGACGCGTGGGAAGCCGAAAGAGCCGCCAACGAATCAAATCTCGCCACGTGTCTTCACCTCATCGGCCCGGCGGGAAAATTTTGAAAATTTTTCCAAAGGCAAAAACAAAAGGGAAATGGTCAGGAAGGGCCCGCATCCAATGAAATCGTGCCATGTGGCACTTGAGTGGCAGAGCATGGGGGAGAAATGGGAAAATTTTCCCAAAGTGAAAAATACCAAATTTTCAAAGGACAAAGTGCGCCCCTCAGGCCCGAGCCAATAAAATAGTGCCACGTGTCCAAGTGGTAAGAAATTAAGGAAGGGCCCGAAAGGAATTTTCAGAGGATGAACCCGCGAATGAATCAGAGCCTGACACGTGTCATCCAAGTGGCAGAGTGCGCGGAAAAATTCAAATATTTTTCCCGCCGATCCGTTTTGGCCTGTTTTTGCCCTAAAATCTTCAGATCGCCATAACTTTCGATCCAGAGCTCGGATTTTCATGTTCTTTATATCAATGGAAAGCTGGTGAAATTCTCTACATGATTTCAGGGTCAATCTTTCATTTTGGTTCAGTTTGGAGAGAGAAAATCAAGAAACATCTCTGACACGTGGTAATGGCCAGAACTGACGTTTCAACAACCAGCTTTAATGCAAAATACAGTTCGCCGCTCTTGCCAGGGTTCTCACCCACCGCCATAATGAGATAAAATAAATGCGACCTAGAAGTGGTTGGGGTAGATCTGACTTTCCTCTCTCTTCCCTCTCTCATTCTTCCTATATATTGTAAAGAGGGGCTTCTTTCTAAGGGTCGAACATTCCTGTTTTGCCCCTCCCTTCTTCTCTTTGGCAGGTGAATTTGTGGAGTTCGAACCTCCCATTTGAAACTGTAATGTGACTCTGCCTCTTGGCATTTTGTAGTGTATTGTATCAATCTTTGGAGCAAGTAATGCATGTCTGTGGATGATTCCCAACCCTCTCTGTGTTCATTTGCATCCTCCTGATCTTTCACTGCAAATTTTGTTATCTGTGCATGATCTTGCATCACATTTTAATGGCTTGTGTTTATTGGAAAGATAGGTGTTCTTCATTCCTCGGTGCATCACCTTCGTTAGTTTAGGTTTATTTTTCTACATCTTCTTACCCTGTCTCCCTGGCAAGTTAGATTAGACTTTGAGTAAACCCTCTGCATTTTTCATGTGCATCTGAACAGAGGAATAGGAACCAGCCTTCTCTGGAGATTCCTTTCTCATTTTTGCAAGTCCCACACTTGGAGAAAGGATTCAATGTTATGCAATCACACTGGATGCTAGTATGATCAACCTAGAAATCTGATCAACATCCAGGGGTGCTGTGATTTGGTGATAACAGGACTCATGAGTCTGCAGGAAACTTGCCATGAGTTAATGGCAAGTTACTTTCCCAGCTCTCTAACTTGCAAGTTTGGCAAGTTTTTGCCAATTTCCTGTGAGTTTTAGTACTTTGTGTGGAACACTCCCTATATATTCACATGTTATTTGCCACTAGAAACTCCTCCTATATATCATGTCAAATTGCATTGCTGGAAAAAATATTTTCAAATAAAAAAACTTTAATTGAAGAAAGAAAATGATGAATAAAATGGGCGGATTCTGTAGAAAGCTGCACTGGTATTCTTCCCTTCTCATTCAAATGATATTAATTCTCTTTAACACCTCCCAAACTTCTATGTACAAAGCAAATTTTTAAAAATCAGAACATGGACTTGGAACCGGGCCGAGGGTTGGACCGGACCGGAAACCGGACCGGAACCGGACCGGTTCAAACTTTATGTACCGGTTTACAATAAAACTTTATGTAGCCACATTTACTAAAAAACGATAATTTTGTAAAAATTTTTCATTGAAAACAATATATTTGAAAGATTAGAAACCATGATTCCAACAATTACACACAAGTCCAATACACAATATATATACAAACATATACAATATATGTTTTCTAAATTGGAGTTTTCTCTCTCACACAAGGACTCCTTATATTCTCAGGCTCTCAGCAGGGTTCTTACCTCTGTTTAGATATCATTTGACTCAACAAACTGATCCTTTTCTTTCTTAACTCTGATTCTTGCAACAACATATAACAGGTCTTCTTAGACCTTATTCCCTAGGCCTGTAAAATCTGAGTTTCTTAAATAAATTCACCCTACAGCCTTACAGGTGTTCAATCCGGTTGAAACAACACTGTTCAATGTCTAACATACATCTTCTTGAACCTATCCACAAATTTCCAGACCATTTGGAGAGTTCGTTCTCTTTTTACAAGGTTTTTAGTGTCCTAAAAACAAGCTTTCTTTAGACCTTATACAAGCTTTCTGGGAAGACCTTATACACACAGGCCTGTTGACTGTGTTTTGGGCATAACTTTCTCTACAGGTGTCCAAAAACAAGTGAAATCAATTTCAGAGCCTCCAAGACATCCTCTTTTACATTGGTACAAACTTTCATGCAGTTTGGACAATTCATTTTCGAGATATTGAAGATTTAGATGTGGCAAACCATGATTCCAGCAATTAAAAAGTGAAATTTTTAAAAATTGCGCTGTATAGCTGCACAGGGATATGACTTGACCGGTTTGCATCAAAACCGGACCGGTTTGGGGCCAAACTGGTCAAATGATCTGGTTTTTCAACCGGTTCATGCTAAAAAAACTCAAACTGGTCAAACTGGCCGGTTCTGGTGTTCGACCGGTTTTTAAAACACTGGTACAAAGGATGTATTATTCTAGAAAGCAGAGGCACATAGAATGAATCTCCGTGCTTGGATTCCGTGAGCAGATCTTGCACCACTTGGAGTCCTTTACAGATCTTCATTGAGTCCTTAGTACTTATTGTTAAGTTGTGGGGTAGTTAGCCTATAGAATTTAGGTTTCTATCAAAGTGAATTGTCGCTGTTATAGATTGAGTTTCTACAACTTCTAGGCTTATTGAGGACAATCAACCTACAGGGTAAAATGAATCTTTGTTCCAAATTTTGACATTTTAATCAAGCTTTCTGCTTAGGCGGGAACTCTGTTTTGACTCTTTGGTTTGCACTTGAATTTATAAGATTTCAACTTGTGACAGTGTGCACTCAATTTGTATATATGTGGTCACTAATTTATCAAGTTTCTAGGAAAAAAAGCATCAACGTGGTTTAAAAATTACATTGTATCCAAAAGGCGAAGAAATATTAAAATGTTTGATTAATGTTTTGGACCAGATTCTGATTGTTGATGATGTTTCCTGTAGGCAGTGGTATGCATGATTCCACAGAGCTGAGAGACTCCAGAGAAAGCATTGAATACATGGATGCTTGATTGCCAGAGGAACTTTCGGTGTGGCCTTGAGAAAATAATCTTCATTCAAGAGATGGAGGCATATATATCTGGTGCCCTGGATTAATACATGGATGCTTGTATTGCCAGAGGATTTCGTGTCACAGGAGAAAATAATCTTCATGATGGAGGCATATATAATCTGGGCCCTGGATTAATTCTCCAACTTTGATTAAGCCATTCCAAATAAATGTTCTTAAGATCCAATATTCTGTGTGCGTTTGGAGAAAGAGAAATAGAGGGCAAGGGGGGAATTATTCTTGACATTAAGTATTTGTTTTGTTAATTCAATGATGTGTGTGGTCATTAAAATATTACATGCTGGTCATACATGGCTTGATATTTGTCTGATGAGAAAGCCTTAATCTTGTGCAATTGCTTTCCCCTAAGCACTGTAAGAGAAGGCTATATATTTAATATTCGTCATCCACTTTGACACAGCGTAGCTTGCAATCATTATTAATTACACTATCTTGATTGGACTAACGTTACTGTACTTCCAAAAACACACAATGGTTACACCAACTATAAGCTTAAATACATGGGCTTGAGGGATGAAAGCATAGGATCTCCAGCTAGATACCACGGATGATGAACATGTAATCACTACTGATCACCCACACGACCCGATTTATGGATAGGCATCTTGACGTTCAAAGCAGGTGATTAAGGCCATTAGAATTTCAATGCTCACTGGAATTAGCAATATGCACCACCTTGACACCAAACATTTATGTAGGCATATCTTGACGTTCAAAGCAGTCCTTCCATTAGTATTCAAGACTAATTAAATATGACCGGCTTGTCATGTCTGACAACAAACTTGTCATGTCCAAATCTTCTTTATAAAGATACGAGAATATCTCATTGATATATCATGTCTCAGACCATCTCAAACCCAGGGAGAATAACTATATGAACCAACTGGCATAGGCCGGGTTAATATCCTACTGAAAGTTATACAACAGACCTCGAGGAGAAGATGGATTTGCTACAAACTTAGGGGAGAAGATTTATATCGAACCAAAGGAAACTTTATTGTGGGCCGAAGGGTAATGTCCCACTCGTGAATTTAATACACTTGGGGGAGAAGATGGTATCCCTTTGGTGAACTAACTACAGGCCCAAAGACCCAAAGCAGAAATACATAAATAGAATTCAACTGGCAAATTTACAGGAGACCTGGTGGGAAGAAGATACTATATGATGACAATAGAAGTGGGATTCACACTAGATCCCGTCTTATTCCTGACTGTAGTCCAACCATTAGACGACATATCAATTTTGGGCTTGGATACTGAGGGTTACATCATCACAAGCTTGTGTACGTTGTCTAGCCCAGGACAATTGGTTTTCTCTTAAATGCCTGATGGTCTAGGCCTTGACAACTAAAGCACGTGTCTCAGGGAGGTCCAATTAAATGCACCTTATTTGTCCTCCAAAAGGACCTTTGTTGGTTAGCTAGTCAATAGGTCCCACAAAATTCTTTTACATTGTTTTCAACTGGGTGTAAATCAAACTCGTGTATCTAGTCTGAGCATTAAAAATACCATGATTTCTGGGCTTCATGAACATTGTATGCAGTCCTATTAATGGTTTTCATATGAAGTCTCTCTGGATCATAACGATTAGACAGATGAACTTTGAAACTATGGAGTTCAATCCAGACTAGAATTTTCAACAAAACGTGGCTCGTGAGATTAAAAGTAGGAGTCCATTAAAAAATAACTCAAAGTTTTTAATTCCCCAAATAGATCTAATTCGCATGAAGAAGTGCTGGGCTTGCTATCTTAAGATCTCTCTAGGGAAGGAAAAAAGATAAAGCCCACTTGGTGAGGTTACATATACCTGACAACCAGGACTGTATTTTAGCACTCCCAACTTTAATGTTTGTCTAGTCTTGTACCGGTCAAGGATTATGAAGGGCCATAACGACTACTTCCTTCTTATGCAATAAGGCAATTGTTATGATACCATTTAACCACATACTCTAAACATTTATAAAAATAACAACATCTGAGGATGTGAAAAAGTTTATACCTCATCATAAACTTTTGGCACGAACTTCTAAGCACTCTTGGGTGCCACAACCACCACCTACATGCAACTGTCATTTGTTAATTGATGTAGATTGGGCCAATTGTGCATAGTTACGAAGTCTGGACATCCGGATCCATTAACGGGAGGGCAAATTAATCCGAAAATCACTAGAACTCTTGCCAAAGAGATTCGATGCCTAGAAAGGATACATATTATGTATAATTACAAATGCAGCATATTTTATAAATATGCAAAAATTGACATGAATACTCTAGAAAAACATTGAATAACACTTAATATAAAATGTTAATATATTACTATTGGAATTGTCTTTATATTATAAACATAATAATACAAAGTGTTACATAGTAAAGGGTGGCCTATAGAGAACACGACCTGAAGTCCAACAAGGCCCAAAGGGCAGCACTAAAAAGCCACGAGGGCAACAAAAATGACCACGAGGGAAACATAGAATGACTACAAGGGAGAAACAAAACTAGCCAAAAAAAGACTACATTAAGGCAATACTAAGCACACGGAGCAACGACAGTTGAAGGTGGTGGATTATCATCTCTCAATTGAATGAAGCCAAGTGCACGAGGCTCGTCAGTAGAGGGGTCAACCATCCATTCGTCCTGATCCAACATCTGAATATTGAGTGGCACCACAATCCCCCAAACAAGTAGAGGCAAACAACCAAACTTAGGTGCTCCCCCAGGTAGAGAACCCTAGTTTGAAGAGTTGGTGGCATATTTTCCTCATGTAGGAGGGCTCCAACTGGGCCCGTAAGAGGAGGGGCTAGGGCGAGCCCATAGAGGAGAAAATAGATCACTTTGAGATATTAAAAATTCATCTCAACAAAATAAATACAAAGTAATAATTAAGTTGAAGGCGTTACTCTTTTGGAGTGAGCCCAACTGATTCTAATAGACTTTAGAATATGGAGGGATCAGATTGTAGTTAGATGATTGCGTTGAAATCTTGATGGGAGAAAATGATCCACATGATTTGCATACTCCCATCTTGTGCCTGTATCCTATCAGAGACAATTGAACTCGCTTCAGATGTGTCTGTTTCCTATCAGAGATAATTGAACCCGCTTCATATGCGGTTACAAATCCATATCGCAGTGTTGCATTTTTTAATGCCTCTGCCTCTTTGTCACTTACCAGGGAAATCATTGATTAAATTAAATCAGGCCATTTATCTATTTTCCTGCAACCGTATTTCTTTGTGTTTCCTCCCTCTCTGTGGGCCTGTGTTTGTTTCCTTCTCATACACGGTTCAAAACTCCTCATCTACACAAGAAATCAAACCGCCTTTCACATCCTTGGTTCATCCATTATTTCTTATTGCATTATTTCTGTGACACATGACATTTTTTTGGTATGCGTGGTGTTCCGTTTTAGCGTACGACGTGTGTTGAGGGGTTTCCGTGGCATCCACATTGGTTGAGGGGTCTCCACCCAAAGCAGTCAGATCTTTGTACAACATTGCCAATTTTTATCTACAAAATATATTATCTTGTTAGACACGAAATCATTAATATATGCATGGAAAGAATTCCCAATTTTCCATATGTATATTTTTTTTAACGACAAAGACATGGAATTAGAAATTTGCTGAAGAGTTTAGTTAAGTATATTTTAGCATTTATTTGGAGTGCTATTAAATCAACCAGATAGTTTATATGTGATTCTATGTTACTTTACAAAACATGGCTTCCAACTTTTATCTACTCTATATTATATATATAATATACAATTTTTATGAATAATATGTTTTATGTATTTTTTAAAATTAATTATTTATTCATTTAATAAAATATACAATAAATTATATTTATATATTATAATTGCATATAATAGTTTGTATATTATATTTTAAATATTTTTTTGTTGATAATATATGTTTTATATGTTTTTATTAAGTTCTATTGAAGTACCAAATTTAACTTTCGCTCATATGAACCGTATTGGGAGTGTTCAATTATCAACGTCTCTTGTGTGCATCAAATGTTCCTACAATTACTCGAGCTTATAGCTAAAAATGGGGACTATAAAGTTCTACAAGAAAAAGGCTTTGTGGATGGGTGTTTGACCTTGAACCTTTTGGAATTTTTCCTTTTTTGGCTCCGTGAAGCGCAAATTGCATTCACATGAATAGTGCGACTGAGATCTATACTGTAAAGTGGAGCAAAGATAACATATTTTATTTGGGTGAGGACACTCTGAGCTATGGAATAACTACATGGCATGCATGTATTTCATTTCTATCATTTTATTTTCAACTTTTAATTCATGTCTTCGTCTTACCTACTAAGTTAATTGTTATTTGATAGATGATCTTGAAACCATAGATATGTAGGTATTTAATTCTCACCTTTTTTCTTGGTAAATTTTTGTTCATATCTTTGTCTTAATATCTAGCAAATTAAATGCTGCCCAAATAAAATTCTTTGACATTATTGGTCATTGGTAGACTACACCACTAGGACTGTTGACAACGAGAACCTTGATCATTACCCTAACATCTAAAGAGAAACCCTAACTTCACATGTGCATGTAATAAATACCTTGGGATGCCTTTACCCTGGGTCCACTCCACATATACCTATCCCTACAATGTCCCATGAAACGTGCATGTGAATTCACCTTGCATTTGTGTGTAATCTAGCCAAAAAAATGCAAGGTTTTTCCGTGCCCTTGCACTTCTCCTCCCTTAAACCCCTTGCATTCGTATTTGACAAATGTAGACATCAGGTTTCAAACATAAGTGGGAGTTTATATGGATGTTCCTTACATACAATAGGGAAAGTGGAAGGTCAAGGTGCATGAAATCAATGACATAACAAACCTTACACATACATTTTCTATATCTAACATATGTAGAGTTACAGATTCTAACAAATACAAGTTTCCATTCAAACTTATCATCATCCAAAGTACATTTCCTCAACAACCTTTACATCACATCCCCACTCTCTTTCAAATAATTGACAAAAAAGGAACATGGTTCAGATGCCCCTAGTCGTAAGAAATAACATTTCAACATAATGGTTATGCCAACTACTTTCCCACTAGTTTACTTCTCCTCCCTCTAGCCCTTTTTTCATCTCCCCTCTTCCTCCTCCATTTTTCATGCTCCCTCAAACTTAATTTTCCTTGATGCATCCCTTCCATGTTCCATCGCACAATTTGCGCAATTTTAGTCCCTTCATTTTCACTTCTTCCATGCATACCCTTCGGCATTTCCATCGTACATTTCACGTCCATTTTTATAACCTTTCGTGAGCTAGAGGATCGAAGGATGGCCCAAATAACAAAAAGAAAAAATATCAGGTGATGTGGGACTTGCAAGTATTTAGTTCCAACATATTTACTTTTTGATTTCCATTCATGTCTTCGCCTTTTCTAAAAAACTTAATGTTGTCTAATCATATGTTGTAATCTATATTTCACACATATGACTAATCATTAGAAGGGATCTGTTGTCGATACATATCCCTACATCATCTGTTTCCTACACTTACTCATGCTTATAGCTACAAACATGTGTTACAATGTTCTACTAGAATAAGGCATTGCAGCCACATCACAACGTTGGAAGCTTTTGGATTATCACCTTTATTTGTTTTTGCCTGTTTAAGCATAGATTGCATCATGTCAATAGTTTAATTGTGCTCAAAACTATAAAGTGGAGTACATATAGTAGAAATTCATCGGGTTAGAATTATCTATCGTGTGTAATACAATAAATTAAAAAATAGAAAGTACGTTCCAGACAAAATTTCTCTCTTATGACCATTTGTTCGGCATGTTCAATTGTTGATGATTCTTTTTCTATTCCCTACTTCCTTGCAATTGCTTCAAATTAAAACCTTAAAGGGGGCCTGCCAAGTTCTACAAGAAGCTATAATTGTAAACTATTTTTCACTTCGACACTAACTTTAGACCTCTCCTTGAATTATGATATATCTCAAGAAACAGTTCCCCTAACTTCTTAGAGAACAAGAATTTTCTCCTTCATTCGCTAGCCATTATTGTCATGTGACTATTTAGGGTCTACTTTCACATTTGTCCCTCAACTCGATTTTCTTTCCCTTGCACTTCACCACCATCAAACCCCTTCTCTTAATCCCTCTTCCTCTCCCATGGTTTCTCTCCCTCGAGTTCGACTTCCCCGATATATCCCCTTCGGTGTGTCCGATTGCTGGTTGGTTAGGTATGTAATGGTTCCCCTCAAATTTACATATCCAAATTAGTGGTTACCGTGTAATAATTATGCCGAAGGTGTTCCCCCTATGGGAAAGGCCCCTACGGACGTTTCTACGACTATCCTAATTTTGACGGTTTGACAGCCATCTGGAAGTTTGTTCTTTTTCGCCTATTTTTAATAGTGTTTTTTTTGGGTGCATGTTGAATGCAGTGGCTATTTTTAACAGTCGTTTTTGTTTTTGCAGCGGCTATTTTTAAGAGTGTTTTTTCTTGCATGCTCAATGAGGGTTTGTGTGACAGATTTTTGTGTATAAATAGAAGAGGTGCGGGTTTGCAATTTCATAGGATTCATTACAGTGCTGAGGATTTCAGGTTTGTAATTTCACAAGCGGGTTTGCAATTTCACAAAATTCATTACAGTGCTGAGGATTTCGGGTTTGCAATTTCACATGTATTTATTACTCTGTTCTCATCAATTTTCCATTTCTGAGGATAGCGTTGAATATTCTTTATAGAGGAACAAAACATGCACCACCGATAATTATTTTACTGGTCTTGGGTTTTTCTCCTAAATACTTCACCAAGATGCATTTCCCTCGCCAAAATTGGGATTGTTTGGCACACCATACCAGACTGGATCTTGTGCTACTTTTTTTCTAAGACTTTCAGAAAACCCTTTTTATTTATACACACACGGAGAAAACAACGGTGGAATGTTTTGGATTGGATTGGATGGAGCCTTTGTTTCAGTTTGTAACGAGTTAACCAGTTAGCAATTGAATTATTTACTATGAAGAAAATGACCACGTTTATGCTCACTTTTGTTTCAGTTTTGTATTGCACTCTGGCACTGTTTTCAACAGCACAGATTACAGATCCTGATGAAGGTAATTTAATCCAATTAAATGAAATCTAATATATAAGGGAACGCATGTGTGACACAGTATTAGTATTGCCTAATTTACTTCTCTTAAATTCATAATTTACTTCTCTGAAATTCAACTATATATAACATATGTTTGACACAGCACTAGTACTGCTTAATTTAGTTCACCAGGGAATAATATTGTGTATGATATGGTACTGGTATTGCTTAATTTCAGCAAGAAAAAGTTGGGCTAAAGACCTTTGTGGTTGTAAATTTTTATTGGAAGATATTGACATCGATGGGAATTTTAAGGGATGAAAATATGTAATAAGCTAAAGCTGAAAACAGATACAATACACATACATATATTAGTATACAAGGTTCTCCTACGTGTTTTATCTATATTATATTATATCTGTTCAGTGGGAATAAGGAATCTGCAAGTTGTTTAATCTATATCGAGTATAAATTGAAATTTGATACACATTTTCTTTTAACCTGCCCAATTATGCAGATTGCAATTGCATTTTAAATCAAAACAATCAAGCCAAGCTTCGGGAATATATTTATTTTTTATATTGAAGTGAAGGTTTACAGAGTTTGGATGCCCAATGGATTAGGCTATCACATTTTTAACTGACCAGTCTATACCAAAAATAGATAACATGCTGGAGGTACCCATCTCAAAATGATACAGAATAAGCATAAATAGCAAGGGCAAAAAAATTGGGTCGTAAAAACCTTCTTAGAAGTAAAAAAAGCAAATCCAATTCTTTGTAATAAATAGTAAGGAATAATTCTATCTTTTCCATAGAGCTTAATCTTTCATATAAAACTCAAATAACTCCATCTACCCAAATTTCAAACCCATTTATTAAATTAAATTTAATGGTCAGTTTTGATCTTTCCTGAGTCACGTCCATAATAAAAAAATACAATTTACTATTTTCTTATGTATGGCCTCTACTAATATACAATTTTTAATAACTCTTTATAATATTTTTTGGTTTTGTTGTATTATATTTGAGATTGAAATTAAAAATATAGAATAATCTTAATGGATGAGTGTCTCCTTTTGAATTCGCAGATACATTTAGTTATAATAACTTCCTATTTCGTTTATTTGTAGGGATATTTGTGCTTCTCTTTCTCTGATAGTAAAGAAAAGAGTGTTGTCTCTAGACAAACTTCAGGTGGGTTACAATACTGATTGAAGTTTTTATTCAATTGATCTCTTTATTGCACGCTATGGACTAAGAAATTATTATAGAGAGTTTTGATGTTATTTGGTTTGGATTGTTCCATTTATATTTGTAATTGGCTCTAATCTTTTTCCCGAAGTGACATGTGGGGGCATGTGCCTTCGTCAATGACAGGATATTCGTTATGTGCCGAGGGGCTCGTTCCCCAATGAGGCCATTTCGAAGCATCCCAAGTTGGACGTTACACTGATCAGCGACAAGGCTTTTAAAGCTGCATGTCATACCTAAGAACATCTTGGTGGACTAACATACTTATTGTCCCTCTCCATTTTAATATGATGCAAACTAGAAACACAATTCCCCTCCCCACAACGGGATTGACATTAACTACGCCTCACTTGCAAAGGGAGGAATATTTTAAGTGTATTCAATGTGTTGTTAATGTTTTGCATTGCAGGCAATCGAAACCACCTAAAACAGTGATAGCCGAAATGATTAGAGATCGCCTCCACCTGATGCCAACATCCCCAAATTTTCTCTCCAAAATCCGAACAATTGGAGATCATTCACGAGGCTTCTGTTTGATTTATGATTCTAACAAAGATGCACTGAAATATGAACCACCCCACAAATTGAGGAGAATGGGAATACCAATTAAGGCATCTGTAAATGGACAAAAATACAAGAAACGTGCTAAGAAAATTACATAAGCAAAAAGCAAGAAATTTGATTTAAAGAAATAACTTGTAGTGGTTAGGTTTATAAGTGTTTGTTTATAAGTGTTTTTGAAACAAACTGTAACTCGTACCAAATAATTCCATGTATGCATGTGTGGCAATATATATCGGACATAGAATCAAACTTTTTAAACACATGTTCAGTTTATGTAATCCAACAACTATGGCTTTCGAATTTCTTTATCATTGTATCTCCATATAAATTACCTATAGTTTTCTTACTTCAAGTGTACATATTATTTCTTATTGTCTTCCATTCTATTTGCTTAACATAATAATTTGTAATTCGTTTCAACCATGCAAATTTTAGTTATTTTCAACCAAAGCTTTGTGTGTTATATAACTTTTTTGCATATTGAATTGTTAAAGGATTAGACTTCGTGTTTTCACTTTTTAGCACATATAAAATAATAAGGAAGCCAACTTTAAAGGTTCTCATTCTTTACAATTGCATGCTTTCCTGAACACATCCTTCATTATCATGATTGACTGCCTTACAAGTTTACATTGTCCACCATATATTTTCAGAATTCCCACTATCGCGAGCATATTTTAGTTGCCATGGAAATAACTTTGACACACGAAGGCATTACTTAATTGATTGAGGGCGCTTCCAATGTTGAACCCACATTTCAGATACTCCACTTGTCCTTCCTAAGGTCCATTCTCAACACTGGTGCCCAACATCGTGTTGACCTTTCAGATGGGATACATTTTCAGACAGCACTTCTACCCTCCAAATTTGCAAGTCGTGTAACCAACAAATCAATACAAGAAGGCTCCATTGTGTGCTTACACAAATCCCTCATTATAATGATCAAAAGTGAACTGTAAGCTTCATCTCCTACTCAATTACCAATGTACATAAACTTCCTATATTAATTATAATTTCTTTCTGTTTGTTTTTTCGATCCGTTGTTCATTTCTAATTCTATCCCGATTTCCTTTTCCATTGCAGGATTGTTCTTATCATTGAAATGGTTGTTCTTGTCGAAACACATTTGGTAATCAGTACTCCAATCCAACTACCAACAAATGCTCTCGAACACATTCAGTTGCCGCAAACAGATGTAAGTGCAAATCGGGTTAACAAATATTTTGCAAGAACACCAACTAAAATAAGTGCTTTGAATACATATATGCTCATGTGGTCCGTAGAGGGCCGTGCCCTAGCAAAAACAACCCTTCGTCAATATCACAATGCAAGGGGAAATAGATCCGTGTTTGGGTTTGATTTTGTTGATCAGGAAGGAGGGGAAATCCACATCACTTGTTTCAATGAGGCCGCGGAAGCATTCTATGAGCAGATTGAGAATGGAAAGCTATATACAATTTCCAATGGAAGGATTGCAAGTATTGCTGATGCAAAGCTATGTTACAACCATTTGAACAATGCTTTGGAGATTTTCTTGCAACCTTCCTCAGCGATATCTCCACTCATAGCAAATGAAGATACAGTACCTTCCCATAACTTTCACTTCACCAAAATCAAGGAATTACCTATAATCACTGAAGGTTCTACAGTTGATTTGATTGGAATTGTTGTTACGATGTCACCATGATCAACAATTTGTCGGTATGACAAGTCTTAAACAAAGAGAAGAACACTGCAATTAAAGGACATGTCGGGTTTCAGTGTAAGTGTCACATTATGGGGACAACACTTAGATGATATAAGCAACGAACTTGGAGACATGCTTTCTATACCGCCTCTTCCGGTCCTCGCCTTGAAAGCTGCCCGCATCTCCAGTTTCAATGGAATCTCAGTGGACACTATTTCAAGAACCAAATGTTACGTCAACCCTCAAATTTCAGAAACAAATACACTTCATGGTTGGGTTGATTCCGATGACTACTTGCTTCTGGCACCCTCTATCACAAGCCAATTTATGGGCCCTCCAAAAAGCCTAACCTCTGTAATGACGATTTCAGAGGTACTAAATATGGGGAACACTAAGAGAAATGAATGGGCCATGGTTACTGCAAAAATCACGAATATCAGCATGGACAACTTTTTTTACAAGGCATGTCCTCTTTAAAAAGGTGAAAAACAATGCAGGAAAAAAGTGAGAGAGAATGGTAATGGTTCATGGTTATGTTCAAGTTGCAACAGACAAGTTCAAAACTATGATTATAGATATGCACTCAGAATCGATCTAAAGGACCCAACATGAGAACTTCAATCAGTTACCGCTTTTGATGAGATAGTTGAGTTAATCATGGGTGTTGCAGCTAGCGACCTCCATATATTGTCTATAGACGAAGATGCGACTAGTGACATTATAAGTAATGTCATCGGCAATGAATATTGCATCACACTTCCACTGAAAAAAGAGACATATTACGGAAACAACATATTGAAATGTGTCATCCTCAATTCAAAGAAAGCGGAAAACAATGCAACTCCTCCATAACCTTTACACAAGGATTTCCAACCCACCCGTCCCTTCAAACATCACACCCTCACTCATCCCATTCTATACTTTGAACTATCACTGCTATGTTTCTTATTTCATATCTATGTTTCGATTTTTTCCCTGCTTCAAAAGAAAACTGTTGAATTCCCTTATACACTGACATACTATTGTCTCCTTCTATTATGTGGATTGTTAGTAATTTTAAGAAAATAAATATAAAAAATGCAATTTTGTTATGTACGTATTTACATCCTTCTGTAGTATGTGAACACATTGTATGTTTCTATATATCTAATACTCTTTTCCTTAATAAAAAAAGTAGTTTCTCAAAACTCAAATTGTTACCTCTTGTGTGTATTTTCCATTGGAACTCCACATGAATTACAATTGAATTTAGTTTTACATATTCACTTATTTCAGAATTTGTTTGTCATCAAACTATGTATCGTTCCTTACTAACCAAAAATGATCTTTATCCAACAGGTGGTACTCCATAATCCTGTGACTTCGCAATCATGTCGACTCCTACAAAACGATCCCAACAAAGAGAGAACTATGCAACAAATAAAGTACACATAACTGCTGAGAAATGACATCATAAATTAGAGCATAGAACAACGGAAATCTCAAATATCTTTCAACTTACAACGACCAACAACCTACGACTCCTCGACATTCCAATCTTCCCATCAAATACAACTACTTAAGAATTTCCAACCAACATTCCGCATGTAACTTCCATAGAAAAAAACTTTCAAGAGCATACCACTTCCTTCCGTACGAACCCATCTTTGCTAACTGTCACTTTCCCCCAAATGTCTGGGATGCCACATGAAACTGTCTCAAGTACTGACCTCTCTTTAATTCATCACACAAATACAACCAGTTTATCCTCTCCTTCAGACTGCTTTCCACCTTTCAATCCACAAAGGACTGAAATAGAACACCCCACCCCTTCCAATACACAAAAAATTCCCATATCCCCACCCTCTTCGCTGAATTTAGAAGCCCAACGTCAGTTTCGCAAAAGAATAGATTTGTTGGCGAACATTCAAACTTGCTCAATCTATTTAGAAAATTACCCTGGAATTAAAACAATTTCCTTTGAAGGCTTTCCATCCTGTAACAGATGTAAAATTGAAAAACAAGGCCATCGCTTCTCTTCATGGAACAACATGGACCCTGGAAATTAGGCTACTGTTCTTGCGTCTTTAACCCAAATCGAGGAGATGCTTATTGCACGAGTTAATCCATTCCTGCAAGTCACCCAAGTACGTGGTGGGCAATACAAATACTTAGGACACACCATAATCTTCCCGCAAAACATTACTTCAATAGCAAAGACCCTACCCCACCGCCTTGGAGATTTGGACATAATTCTCATACAAAGGGAAGGATCTAATTTAAAAAATTATGATTTCTACATCAGTAGATCTCGTGTTTGGGCAGCCTTGCAATATAAAATCCAACACGATCCCTATTACAAAGATTTCTTACTTGACGATGATGCCCTTTCCTCTCTACCATCAGAGTCGTCAAATGTTTCCTCCTCTCTTAACACAGCTGCATTGGAACTGCCCCAAATGCAAAGTGCTTCTACAACTCATGGTAATCATGCTCCCACTCACTTTGATGAAACATATGAACACTCATCATCTTTTATGCCAACACCTCACAATACAGGAACAAAAGAAGAGGAAAAGAAACCCCCACGCAAAACCCTCTTCAGGGTGATGTGGGACTTGCAAGTATTTGTTCCAACATCTTACTTTTTGATGTCCATCAGGTTTGCCTTCTAAAAAATTATTGTTGTTCTCATATGTTGTAAATCTATATTTCACACATAGCCTACTCATTCGAAGGGATCTGTGTGTACATATCCCGATCATTGTTTCCTACACGTTACTCATGCTTATCTACAAACATGTGTTACAAGTTTACGTAGAATAAGGCATTGCAGCCACATCCCAACGTTCGGGAAGCTTTTGGATTCTACTGTTATTTGTTTTGCAATTGTTTTTAAGCATAGATTGGATCAGTCAATGTTAATGGTGCCCAAAAATATAAAATGCTGGAGTACATATAGTAGCAAAATCGGGTTTAGGAATTTATTATCGTGTGTAAGCAATCAATAAAAAATAGAAGTTAAGTTCAGCCAAATTTCTCTGCTATGACCATTTGTTCGCCGTTCAATTGTTGATGATCTTTTCTATTCCTCCTTCCTTGCAATTGTTCAAATTAAACCTAACGGGGATTGCCAAGTTCTACAAGAGGTCTAATTGTATAAAACTATTTTTACTTCGAACTAAACTTTTGTACCTCTCCCTGTAATTATGATATATCTCACGAAAGTTCGCCCTAACTCTTAGCAGAACAGAATTTCTCCTTCATCGCTAGCCATTTTGTCATGTGACTATTAGGGTTACTTTCACCTTTGTCCCTCAACTCGCTTTCTTTCCCCTTGCACTTCACCACCATCACACCCCTGCTCTTAATCCCTCTTCCTCTCCCATGGTTTCTCTCCCTCGAGTTCGCTTCCCCGATATCTCCACCTCGGTGTTGTCGCTTGTGGGTTGGTTAGGTATGTCCTGGTCCCTCCACTTTACATATCTCAAATTAGGGTTACCGTGTTTCCTCCTTCTGAGCCGGGTTCCCTCTGGACCGGCCCTCCGGCCGTTTCTCGCCTATCTAATTTTGACGGTTTTTGCCCGCCCTCTGGACGTTTGTTCTTGTTCGCCCTTTTACTCGATGGTGTTTTTTTGGGTGCCCTGTTGCGCGCAGCGTGGCTATTTTACAGTCGTTTTTGTTTTGGGCAGCGGCTGCTTTTTCGGCGTGTTTTCTTTTGCCATTGATCCCTGGGGTTTGTGTGCCCGCTGTTAGGTGTCTAAATAGAAGCGGTGCGGGTTTGCAATTCATAGGCTTCATTCCGTGTGCGGCTTTAGGGTTTGTCCTTCACAAGGGGTTGCCCTTTCCCCCCTTCCTTACCGTGTGTGATTTGGGTTTTGCCCTTTCCCCTTGGTAATTATTACTATGTTCTCATCAATTTCCATTTCTGGGATAGCGTTGATCTCTATTCTTTATAGCGGACCCCAAACATGCCCCCTCGCTATTATTTCTGGTCTGGGTTTTTCTCCTCACTCCTTCACCCGGCCTTTCCCTCGCCCCCCCCCCCCCAAATTGGGATGTTGGCACCACCATCCCAGCTGGATTTTGTGCTACTTTTTTTCTAAGACTTTCCGAATCCCCTTTTTTCTTCTCCCCCCGGCGCACACACTGGGGGATTTTGGCTGGATTGGATGGAGCCGAGCCCTTTGTTCAGTTTGTAACGAGTTAAGCCAGTTAGCCATTGATTCTTTACTATGCCGAAACTGCCCCCGTTTCTGCTCCCTTTTGTTTCAGTTTTGTCTTGCACTTGGCCCTGTTTTCAACCGGCACAGATTACAGATCCTGAGAAGGGAATTTACTCCAATTACAGAATCTCCTCTTACTGGGCACGCCATGTGTGACCCGTCTTCGTTGCCTAATTCCTTCTCTAAATCCTTAATGACTTCTTGCCATCCACTCTATCTCACATATGTTTTGCACAGCACTAGTACTGCGGATTAGTCACCAGGGACTAAGATTTGTGGATGCTCTGGTCACTGGTCTTGTCATTTCCGCCAAGCCCAAGGGGCCCAGACCTTTTGGTTGCCCCTTTTTATTGGCAGAATTGCACGCATGGAATTTTAGGGGATTATGAAAATACTGTAATACAGTACCGCTGACCCCAGAAGATCCAATCCACTCCATCTATAGTTACAAGGTTCTCCTACGTGTTTTATCTAGATATATTAGATCGTTCAGTGGGAATAAGGGGATTCTGCAAAGTGTTTCATTCTATCGAGTCTAAATGCCCTTTTGATTCACATTTCTTTTCAACCTTGCCCAACATTATGCAGATTGCCATGCCTTTTAAATCAAAATCCAAATCAAGCAAGCTTCTTTTGAAATATTATTTTTCTATTGAAGTGACGGTTTCCAGAGTTTGGCTGCCCAATGGATTAGGCGATCACATTTTTCAAGGACACGTCATACCAAAATAGCTAACATGTGGAGGTCCCTCCTCCCAAATGACTCCGACTCCGCATTAATCGCCAGGGCCACCAATTGGGTCGTAAACCTTTTTCGAACGTCAAAAACAGCACATCAAATTTCTTTGTAATAACTAGTAGGGAAGTAATTTCTCTTTTCCCTCGAGCTTCCTCTTCAGATCACCAAACTCACCTCCCTCCCCCTCACAAATTCAAACCATTTAATTAAATCCATTTAATGGCAGATTGGTCTTTCCTGAGTCACGTCGCATATCACCAACTTACAGTTTCCTATTTCTTGGTATGGCCTCTCCTACTATACAGTTTTTCCTCCCTCTTCTAATCTTTTGGGTTTTGTTTGTATTAGAGTTGAATGACTTAAAAAATATCGAATCATCTTACTGGCTGAGTGTTTCCTTTTGCGCTCGCCGATCCTCGTTTTAATAACCTTCATTTTTGTTTCTTGCAGGATATTTGTGCTTCTCTTCTTCTGACAGTAAGAAAAGGTGTTGTTCTAGACGACCTTCAGGTGGCGTTACAATACTGATGAATTTTTTATTCATGATCTCTTTATTGCTGTAGGGACTACAGAATTATTGTAGAGCGTTTCAAGTTATTTGTGGATGTCCATCTGATTTGTAAATGGACTCCACTCCATCTTTTCCGTAAGTTGACATGTGGGGGCCGTGCCTTCGCAATGACAGGACTTTGTTATGTGCCGAGGGGTTCATTCCCCAATGAGGCCATTCAACGCGTCAAGTTGGAGATTTAGACTTGATCACGACAAGCTTTTAAGCTGCCGTTATACCTACGAACAATCTTGGGGACGAAATACTATTTGCTCTCTAGTTTAATATGGTGCAGATAGAAACACAAGTCCCCTCCCCACATCGGGGGATTGACATTAAACTACCGCCAGTGCAGAGGGAGGAGTATTTAAGTGTATTCAATGTGTTGTTAAGGTTTTTGCATTGCAGTAACCGCAAACCACCTAAAACATTGATAGACGAAATGCTCAGAGATTGCCTCAACCTGATCACATACCATTTTTCTCTCCAAAATCGAACACAATTGGGAGATTCATTCAGAGGCTTCTGTCGGGTTTATGATTATAACGAAAGATGAACTGAAATATTGAACCACTCCATAAATTGAGGAGAATGGGGCTAATGCCAATGAGGCATCTGTAAATGGACAAAAATAAAAGAAACGTGCTAAGAAAATTGCACAAGCAAAAAAGCAAGACATTGATTTAAAGAACATAACTTGTAAAGTGAGTTAGTTTTTATAAGGGGTTGTTTTATAAATGTTTTTGAACAAACTGGAATCGTACCAATTATTCATGTATTCATGTTGGCATATACATAGGACATAGATCAAAATTTTAAACATATTTCCGGTTAGTGTAATCAACAACTAGGCTTGAATTTCTTTATCATGTTCTCCATATTAAAACCTATAGTTTTATCGTACTCAAGTGTACATATTGTCTTATTGGTCTCCTTCTATTTGTTAAATACTATTTGTAATTCATTTAACCATGCACATTTTGTCCTTTTTTCCAACCAAAGATTTGTTGTTGTATAACACCTTTTTGCATATTGGAATTGTTTTTAAAGGATTAGGCTTTGGTTTCACTGTTTAGAATATAAAAATAATAGGAAGCCAACTTTAAAGGGTCTATTCTTTACAATTGCAGCTTTCTGAACATCAGCTTCATTATCTGATGACGCTTACAAGTTACATTGTCCACCATCTATTTTAGAATTCCCCTCTCGCGAGCAGATTTAAAGGTTTTTTGCCATGGAAAATAAATTTGACCACACGATGCATTACTTAATGTTGGGGGCGCTTCCAATGCTTGAACCCACCTTTCAGATCTCCCTGTCCTCCTACGTCTATTCTCAACACTGGTGCCTCCTCCCTGTGTTGACCTTTCAGATGGGCTCCATTTTAAGCAGCATTCTACCCTCCAAAGTGCAAAGTCGTGTAACCACATACATCCCATACAAGACGGCTCCCTGTGTGTCTTACCAAATCCTCCTTATATGCTCCCACCGTGAACTTATAGCTTTCATCTCCTACTCAATTACCATGTACATAAAAAAAAAAATCTCTCTGTTGCTTAGATTAATTATTCATTTCTTTTGTTGTTTTTCGATCCGTTGTTCTTTCGAATTCTATCCCCTTTCCTTTTTCCCCCTTGAAGGCTTGTTCTTATCATGAATGGTTGTTCTTGTCGAATCAACCTGTGGTAATCCGTACTCCCATCCCCCTACACCAATGCTCTCGCCCCCCTTCCGTTCCGCCACCAGCTGTCAGTGCAAATAGGGTTAACCAATATTTTGCAAGCCACCCACTAACCTAGTGCTTTGCCTCCCGAACGCTATGTGGTCCGTCGAGGGCCGTTGCCCTCGCAAACAACACACCTTCGTCCCTCTCACAATGCAAGGGCACATAGATCGGGTTTGGGTTTGTTTGTTGGCTCCGGAAGGAGGGGAAATCAATCACTTGTTCAATGAGTGCGAAGCATCTCTGAGCAGATGAGACGGAAAGCTATTACAATTCCAATGAAGATGCAAGGTTTGCTGATCAACGCTATGTTAAACCAATTTGAACAATGCTTTGGAAGATTTTCTTGTCACCTCTTCAGCGGATATTCTCCCACCATAGCAAAGAAGATACAGTACCTTCCCATAACTTTCAGTCACCAAAATAAAGGAGGAATTACCTATAATCCCGAAGGTCTAAGTTTGATTTGATTGGCATTGTTGTTACGATGTTACATGAGAAACAATGTCGGTATGACCAAGTCTTAGAAAAAAGAGAAGAACATGCAATTAAGGACTGTCGGGTTTCAGTGTTACCGGTTACTTTATGGGGACATCAATTAGATCGATATAAGCATGAACTTGGAGACATGGCTCTATACCCGCCTCTTTCGGTCCTCGCTTGAAAGTGCCCGACTTCAGTTTCTATGGATCTCAGGGACATATTTCAAGGAACCAAATGTTACGTCAAACCTCCAAATTCAGAGACAAATACCTCATGGTTGGGTGAATTCGCATGGACTACTGCTTCTGGATCCTCATCACAAGCCTATTATGGGCCTCCAAAAAGCCTTAACCTCTGTAATGACGATTTCAGAGGGTACTAAATATGGGTGGGGAGGTAATTTAAGAGAAATGATATGGGCCCTTGGTTATGTCATAAACAGATCACGATTATCAGGTGGACAAACTTTTTTTTACAAGGCAGGTCCTCTTAAAAGGTTGAAACACAATGCAGGAAAAAAAGGGAGAGAGAATGGTAAGTGGTTCATGGATATGTTCAGTGCCAACAGACAAGTCAAAACTTGATGATAATGCATCTCAGAATCGATTCTAAAGGACCACAACTGAGAACTTCATCCGTTACCGCTTTGAGGTAGGTGAGTTAGTTAATATGGGTTGTTTGCAGCTAGCGACCTCATATATATTGTCTTATAGACCGAAGAGGCGACTAGTGACATTATAGTAATGTCATCGGGCAATGAATTGCATCACACTTCCATGAAAAACGAGACATATTACGGAAAAAAATATTGAATGTGCATCCTCAATTCAAGAAAGCGGAAACAATTGCAACTCATCCCAAACCTTTACACAAGGATGTTTCCACCCAACCTCGTCCCTTCAAACAGCACACCATCACTCATCCCATTCTATACTTTGAACTATATTGCTAGTTATTAGTTCATATCTAGTTTCGATTTTTTCCTGCTTCAAAGAAAAGGTTGATTCTTTACAAGATGCCATACTATTCTACTTCTATATGTGGATTGTAGTATTTTAAGAAATAATTGAAAAAATGCACTCTGTTATGGACGTATTTACATCCTCTTGTAGGCTGTGTACAATTGTAATGGTTCTATTATCTCTAATACTCCTTCCTTAATAAAAAAAGTAGTATCTCAAAACTCAAATTGCTACCTTTGTGTTTATTTTCCATTGGAACTCCACATGAATTAAATTGAATTAGTTTGACATATTCACAATCAGATTTGTGTGTCATCAAACTAGTATGTTCTTACTAACCAAAAATGATCTTTATCCAACGGTGGTACTCCTTTGAATCCTGTTTGTGACTTCGCCATCAGTCGACTCTACACACGATCCCAACCAAAGAGCGAACTAGGCAACACATAACGATACATCACGGCTGAGAAAGAATAGAAAATGAATCATAAATTAGGCAAGAAACAACGGAAATATCAAAAATCTTTCAACTTACAAACGGACCAAAACCTACGGAACTCCTCGACAGGCCAATCGTCCATCAAATACGATACTTAAGAATTTACTACCAACATTCAGCAGGTAACTTCATAGACCAAAACTTGCCAGAGCATACCACGCCTTCCGTTAAGAAACCCACTTGCTAACTGTCAAACAATTCCCCAAATGTCTGGGATTTGCCACATGAAACTGTCTAAGTACTGACCTCTCTTTAATTCGCTCACACAATAATACAACCAGTTTATCCTCTCTTCAGACGGCTGTCCACTGTATCCACAAAGGACTGACCTAGAAACAACCCACCCCGGTCCAACACAAAAAATGCCCAGATCCCCCCCCTCTTCGATGAATTTAGAAGCCCCACGTCAGTTTCGCAAAAGAATTAGATTTTCGGCTGGCGAACATTCAAACTTGCTCAATTATTTAGAAATTTACACCTTGAATTAAAACCCCCCCCCCCCAATTTCCTTGAAGGCTTTCTATCCTGTAACAGATGCACATTGAAAACAAGGCCATCGCTTCTCGTCATGGGAAACACATGGACCTGAAATAGGTCTTTTTCTTGCGGTCTTTACCCCAAATCGAGGAGATGCTTATTGCAGAGGTAACTCCATTCCTGCAAGTCACAAAGTACGTGGGGGCAATACAAATCACTTAGGGAACCACAATAATTTCTTCCCGCAAAAACATTACTTCAATAGCAAAGACCTACCCACGCCTTGGAGATTTGGGACATATTCTCATACAAAGGAAGGATCTTTAATTTAAAAAATTATGATTTCTACTCAGTAGGATCTGGGTTGGGCAGAGCCTGCCAATATAAATCCAACACGATCCTTCTACAAAGATTCTACTGACGATGATTTGCCCTTTCCTCTCATACCATAGACGTCGTCAAAATGTTTCCTCCTTATATTAACCCAGCTGCATTGGAATGCCCCAAATGGCAAAGTGCTGCTAAAAACTCATTGGTACTCATGCTCCCACTACTTTGAGTAACCTAGAACATTCCTCATCCTTTTAGCCAACACTAACAATACAGAACAACAAGAAAGAGAGGAAATCGCACAGTTCTTCATCAACCACGATGGGAACAGTCCATTACCATGCACATGACCAGCGTTGGCTCTCGCCAACTAAATGAAATACACTACAGAGGGCCTTTCTCATGGCTTTCCCAACTGTATTTCTGACAAGGAAAAACAAAAGGAACAACAATGTGGCAACAACCCCCTAAAAAAGACGTTCCAAGATGAAATACGCACTTCATTTGATGCTTACCCATGGGGCGATTGGTTCCCCAGATTTCGTTACTTCATCCAAACTCATAATGCGACACATAAGCCAGTCCACAATAGCAGTCTTTATGACACAAACCTCAAACTGGATCCCTCCGACATTAGAGACCTACGAAGACAACTATGGAATGCCCCCAGACAACATCCTAGACACTTTCTGTGGTTTGGATCGAGCTTTCGAGTGGGACCCGTTCATTAGGCAAAAAAGTAGAAGAAGCGAGCTTTCAAATTATGGTGGACCATTTGGGGACACCAACCTTTTTTCACTCTAAGTGCTTGCAGACCACTATGGCAGATATCCACAATATTATGTTGGGGTGATGAATGCCCAACTCCTCAGAGTGACACACGTGGAGAACACTAAAACAATTGTCTCAACCATCATCGAGTATCAGAATACTACCTCATAGATTCACGTTCATGAAGAAATATACATAAGGCACTTGGGGTAGTAGTAGTACTTTTGGTAAAGTAATCAAATTCTACCTTGTATTTCAAAGTTATTTCCAAACACTACATAGCTACTATTTATGTCCCCTGTCTCGAGGTATGAATGAAACATAGAGATCTGACATGTCCGCAGTTTCCTGTGGCTGAGATGGCGCCCCCAAAGGGACAAAATGGATTGGGCAGGATAAAAGTTATTGAGGCCACAAAACAATACTTGATAAGTTTGTGTTACCTGGAACCCTCGACCGAAAGCCAAACTTGGATTTTGTTCGCAGGTCACTCCTAGTGACCTTGTTGCTAGATCCAACAAAAATTCTATCCTCCTCCAAAATTCAGACCCTGAATAATTGCTTAACCGTTTCAGTGCCACACAAATGTTCAGAAACAAAACATGCCTACGTAGAAAGGAAAGAATCACAGCTCCAGTGCAGGTATAAAACGCCCCTGGGCCGCGTAACTTACTTCTCTTGCAAATTGAAAGTGAGGGGAAAATAAGTAACTCCCTTCATAAATGATGACGATGAACTCCACAACCGCATATGATATACTCTGGAGAGAAATGTCGATTGCCAACCGGGTGAGGTTACTTTCCCACCAGCCGCTTCTAAGTATATTGCAAAATCTTCTTCAAAATCCGAGCAACACTCAGAAACATAATCACCAAATGTTATCCATATTTAAGAGAGGTAGATGCAAGATTCTCCAGTACATTAAATTTCGTAATCCCATAAAATGCTCACCTAAAGCGTTGTAGAACATGGAACATACGCGCACAAGAAATGCCACATGTTGCCAAAAATGCCACTTGTTCTGTGCAGTCGTCCAATGTATCATTAAATGTTGGAAAAAAATTCTGAGACGTGTCGTGAAAGTACGTGTGCAGAACAAACATCCGCTTCTTGGATGCATATTAAAGTTCGTCAACTCTGGAACACCCTACCACATTCACGTGCGTGAGATTGGGAGGCTTATAACCGAATCGTAAAGGGGATAAATGGAAAAAAAGCGAACGGTACACGCAATTGTTCAGGGTCCACCCAAATTTGTGGATGTCCCCCAACAGGATCAATGTATTGACTTTTTCTGTGGTCAGAACTCTTTTATAAAAGCTTTCCCAAATCTTGCATCAGGACTTTGGACAACCCCACAGCATCCAACAACACTTGGGACCTGTTCAAGCACAACTACAAAACACGGCAGTTTACGCAACAACGCAGGACACACCTGTTCGGATGTAGTTAGGACTCGAGCTCGAATGCCAGTATTAATCACGAACCATTACAAGATGGTAGGTCTTCGCACAACTTAACACGGGTGGAGGGAAACCACATGGGTCTAGACGTCTTGACATGTTGGGGCAACGAGATTCGAATACACATCATTGGAACACAGGAAGTCCGCAGAATTAAGGTAATTGAGTTCATTCAGTGAAGAGAGAAGGCGACATAGTTAAAAACAACTACATGCCACACCCCCATCTCCTCACTTCATTGCTCCAGAACAACAAACAATCTTGATACCATACGTACACCATTCAACAAACAAAAACCCTTCTACCAACACTACGATTCATTAATTTCAAAGCGAAACACGCCGGGCACAAGGGAAAATCATTTCTGATAATAAAATCTGACATTGATTCCCCATAACCAAACATATCCTTCACACTCTACTTGTGCTTCGCCCTTCCGGTGTGTTGTGTTTCAGATTCCAACATCTGCTCCACAATCCACGCAGCTCTGCGGAATTCAATCAAAGAACTCAAACCCTTGACGGTATTGATTATCGTCTTTTCAAGGAGTGTGATGAAAATATAGAATATATTCTTATTGATTGAAATGAGTTTCACGGCCAATGTTACTAACCAACATGACGTAGGATCCGCGAAGTGTTCCCACACTCAAGAAGACATTGAAGTTGGAAACATCAGTCATCCTCCTCGACGACCACCTCGGCACTAATTACTGCCAGTTCGCCAGTCTCTTTATGCAAGTAATTCCGTACGGGGGCACCCTGGAAGGGATTTGAGATTCATTACATTGACAACCAATATTTCGGCAACAAGGAACCACCCATGCACAGTTTCATTCGAAATTACGGCCAATGCGAATTCAAACCCTATTAATTGAGGAGTGGGAAAAATTCTTAAGCTCGCATAGACCACCTACCTAACTCACAGAGCTAAAATTCTAAGGATGCACCACATTGTTGGCAAAAAACCGATCAAGTCGACTCCACAACCTTACAATGTTGCAAGCATTTGAACATTCCGATCGCCCAAACCCTGTGACAGACAGGTTGACTGGACAGGAAGGAAAGCCTGATATGAATCAGTTGGAACACAACGTTCTGTGTGCCACAACCTCAAAAACTCATGCTTATGCCAAATATCCGGGTGACGCAGGCTAGTGAATTGGTGCACTTAACTATCATCGACCATGGTCGAGGATCGATCAAGCAACCACCGACCTACCTGTATTTGTTGTTGTCAAATTTGATAGATAAAATGGTCCATGTTGGGAGTCACCAACCATTACATTTTCCATACCCCTCTTTCGAGGAGCGGGCTTGGAAAACCAAATTGCCCATTAAAATGGCGTGGGGGCTTAATATCCACGGTCGGGGACTTACTTTGCAAGAGCAACCGTCGACATTGGAACCATGAAAGCCGGGGTCTGACATCCCAGCTTTCTCCCGAGTTCCTCGCTTGCAAATCTGCATAATTCACTTGCTTTTCATCGAGAGATACTCAAAATGGGTGAACGTAAACAAACAACATCAAGCAAGCAGAACGAAAAAAGAGGAAGCAAGACTAATATTACTCCGCAGCGAAAAGATACCCTGTTGTTGGATTTAGACCTACGATCATACTGTACTCAACACTTAATTCAATCCAAAGCGCATTGCCTGCTCTAGGGGTTATAAAAGTGTACTCATGTTATGCACGCCAAAAAGCCCATAAAGGATAATATTCTGATAGTAAAAAATGCCAATGTATACATGTACATTGTGTGCACGCAGATCTAATTATTTATGGTTGTCAACATATGATATGCAACTTTAAATTCATGTACCCAAGTGTAACAGAAATAAATGTACACAACAAAATTCAATTTAGTTTAACCTAATTCATACACAAAACTAGTCAATCACCACACATATCAACTTGTACAAATAAATAATTTTCTAAACAAACACCAACCGAACAAACCAATGCACAACTAACACAATAAACCCGCATAAAATACCATATAACATCAATTAAGATAAATTAACGATTGAAAAGGGTTGTTTAACAAGTTTGAAAAGTAGAAAACAACATTCACTTAAGTTACATTACGAATCATCACACCCTAATAACCATACTACAAAGTATAATTTATACCTCTGAAAAAAATAACAGATACGTCGGCGTCACATTGCATGCAAAAAACACATGCGATTGTAGTTGGTTAAAATATTCGTATTGAAAGGTGTGAGGGTGTGGTGTAGGCGAGAGAGAGAGATAATGGCGACGAGGAGGACGAGGATTTCTGTGGAGTGTGCTCGATGCAGTCGAGGCCGATCTTATGAAAAGGCGAAAGTGTGATTCAGCGTGAAGGTGGCACAACAATGACATTCCAAACCCTATGTTGAAAGCAGGCAAAACACGGGCTGCTCTTCGAGGAAGACAGCAACAGTCCCTCTGTGGCAGGTCCTACGGCAAACCCAAAAAAGTGTCAATAGCAGCAGCAGCAAAAAGGACCACCACCAGTGTCAAATTGGTATTTGTTATAAGTGCACAACCGGCATTGGGCCAAGGCTGTGGTTTCCACGTTGGCGGCTGGTGCGGCAAAACAATGTCCATGTGGAGCGGACTGCTCTCCCTTTCACCTCCCCAAAATCAGGAGAAGAAACCTGCAGAAATTCTACATTTGTCCCCAAAACAGGTATCCAATTCTTCTTTCCACAAAAGTTTGAATGATTGATACCTGTTGGTTTGGATTTGAATGGAAATCGTACGCAGACAGTGGGGGATGTAAGTTTTTGAATGGTGTGAGCGGCTGCATGCAGTTTGCCGCTCGAAGGTCACCAAGGTTTTCCCACACTGACAGCGCAAAGGGAGTATCACAGCGGACTCAATTGGAATTGGCAAATGAAGGGCAATCGCCATGTGGTTCCGCCCTGTTCTTTATTGTCTCCCAGCCCCCACATATGGGCGTCCATTCTTTAACTGTCCCACTCCCACCAGGTCCCTTTTCTCCTTAACATTGATATAATCCTTTTTATTCTTGGCAGGCCTACTGCAATTCCCTATATCACGTTTGCTTGCACCTCTTTACCATTTTGTGACGTTCGTCCGCTAAAGCGAACGGTACACGCAATTGTTCAGGTCCACCCAAGATTTGTGGATGTCCCAACTCAGGATTCAATGTCATATGACCTTTTCTGTTGGTCAGAACTCCTTTTATACAAGCCTTTCAAAAATATTGCATCAGAATTTGGAGCAACCCCACATGACATCAACAACACTTGGGACATGTTCAAGCACAACTACAAACCACGGCATGTTTTACGCACAACCGCAGACACACCTGTTACGGATGTTAGTTCAGACTCTGAGCTCGAATGCAGTATTCAACACGAACCATTACAAGAATGGTAGGTCTTCGCACAACTTCACCCGGGAAACAACATGGGTCTAGACAGTCTTGACATGTTGGGGAAACGAGATTTCGACATACAACATAATTGGAACATACATGACGTTCCGCATGAATTACAGATAATTGGTTCATCATTCATTGAAAGAGAGAAGGCAGACATAATTAACAACAACATACATGCCACACCACCATCTTCCACACTTCCTTTGTCTCCAGAACAACAAACAACTCTTGATACCATACTACACCATTCAACAAACAAAACCCTTCTACCACCACTAAGATTCATAATTCAAGGAACGACTGGCACAGGAAAATCATTTCTGATAAATAAAATCTGAAATTTATTCACATCACCAACCACATATCCCTCACCTCTACTTGTGCTCGCCCCTACCGGTGTTTCAGCATTCAACATCTCTGCATCCACAATCCACGCAGCCCTGCGAATTCCAATCAAAGAACTCAAACCCCTTGAAGGTATTGCATTATCGTCTTTTCAAGAGTTGCTGAAACATATAGAATATATTCTTATTGATGAAATGAGTTTCATCGGCCCAAAGTTACTAACCAAAATTGACAGTAGGCTCCGCGAAGTGTTCCCACACTCAAGAACATCTGAATTTGGAAACAAATCAGTCATCCTCCTCGACGACCTCGGCCAATTACTGCCAGTTTTCGACAGTCCTCTTTATGCAAGTAATTCCTACGGAGCAACCCTGGAAGGGATTTGAGACTTCCATTACATTGCAAACAATATTTCGGCAACAAGGAACAACCAATGCACATGTTTCATTCCGAAATTTACTGCTCCACATGCGAGATTCAACCCCTCTAATTGAGGATTGGGAAATCTTAATGTCTCGCACAGACACATACCTAACTCAACAAGAGCTCAAAATTTTTAAGGATGCACCACATTTGTTTGCAAAAAACGATCAAGTCGACTCCCACAACCTACAAATGTTGAAGGCATTGAACATTCCGATCGCCCAATCCATTGCTGAAAGTAACAGGTGAACTGGACCAGGAAATCCTGATGATGATCAGTTGGAACACAAAGTTCTGCTGTGCAAACATCAAAAAATCATGCTTATTGCAAATCTATGGGTTGACGCAGGCCTCGTGAATGGTGCCACATGAACTATCATCGACATTGTCGACGACGCATCAATGCAACCACCGACATTACCTTTATTTGTTGTTGTCAAATTTGATAGATACAATGGCCCATGTTGGGAGCTCACCAACCCATTACATTTTCCCATACCCCCTATTTCGAGAGGGATTGAAAACAATTGCCAATTAAAATGGCTTGGGGATTAACTATCCACAGGTCGTAGGGACTTACTTTGCATAGAGCAACCGTCGACATTGGAACCACTGAAAGGCAGGGTCTGACATTCACAGCTTTCTCCAGAGTTCCCTCGCTTGCAAATCTGCATATTTCACCTGCTTTTTCATTCGAGAGATACTCAAAAATGGTGAACGTAACAACACTTCAAGCAAGAAGAAAGGAGGAAGCAAGACTACTATTACTCAGCCTAGCGTAAAAGATACCCTCTGCTTTGATAGCACCTACGCTACTACTATACTCAACACTTATTCTATCCAAAGCGACATTGCTGCTCTAGGGGTATCAAATGTAATCATGTTTATTCAAGCAAAAAAAGCCCACTAAAGGATACTATTCATGATATAAAAAATGCCAATGTATACATGTCTCATTGTGTGCACGCAGATCTACATTTATTAGATGTTGTCAAATATGATATGAAACTTTAAATGGTACGCAAAGCTGTAACAGAAATAAATGTACACATACAAAAATTTCAATTTAATGTTTCAACTCAATTCCTACACTACAACTATCAATCACACACATTATCAACTGTACAATAAATAATTTTCCAACAAAACACCAACCGAACAACCAATGCACAACTAACACAATAAACCCGAATAAAATACATACAACATCAACTTTAAGATAAATTAACTATTGAAAAGGGTTAACAAGTTTGAAAAGTAGAAACAACATTCACATTAAGTTACACTTACGAAATCAATCACACCCCTAATCACCATCTATTACAAAAGTAATAATTATACCTCTGAAAAAAATAACATATACCGTTCGGCGTTCACATTGCATGAAACACATGCGATTGCTAGTTGGTTAAAATATTCGTATGAAAGGTGAGGGTTGATGGTGTAGAGCGAGAGAGAGAGATAATGGAAGAGGAGGACGAGGATTTCCTGTGTGTGCTCGATGCAGTCGAGGCCGATCTTATGAAAAGGCGAAAGGTGATTCAACGTGAAGGTGGCAACAATGAAATTCCCAAACCTAATGTTGAAGAAGGCAAATACACGGCTGCTCTTAGAGGAAGCAACAGTCATCTGTGGCAGGCCTACGGCAACCCCAAAACAAGTGTCAATAGCAGCAGCAGCAACAAGAGACCACCACCAGTGTCAACTGGTATTTGTTATAAGTGCCACCAACCGGGGCATTGGGCCAAGGACTGTGGTTTCAACGTTGGCGGCTGTGTGGCGGAAAAACAATGTCCATGTGGAGCGGGACCTTGCTCTCTTCTCACCTCCAATACGGACAGAAACCCTGGCAGAAAATTCTACATTTGTCCCCAAAAACAGGTATCAATTCTTCTTTCCCCAAATAGTTTGAATGATTTAACCTGTTGGTTTGATTGATGGAATCGTATGCAGGACAGTGGGGGATGTAAGTTTTTTGAATGGTGTGATGCGGCCGCTGCAGTTGCAGGCTACGAAGGTCAGCCAAGGTTTTCCACAACTGAAATCGCAAGAGTATCACAGCCGGACTCCATGCGAATGCAAATGCAAATGCAATGCCCATGTGGTTCCGGCCCTTGTTCTTTATTGATATCCAAGACACACACAAATATGGGCCGTCAATTCTTTAAATGTCCACTCAAACAGGTCACTTTCTCCTTCAACATTGATATAATTCTTTTCTTTATTTCTTGGCAGGCATAATGCAATTCCATATATCAAGTTTGATTGCAAATCTTTACATTTTGTGAAGTTACTTCTAGTGTGACATTGAGTGCATGTATTTATAATTTGGACGAGTGCAAATCACATCTATTGTGAAATTGGCTGCAATATTAAATATTTGGACAGCTCGATTCACAAGTATAGTTTTCCTTCATCTAATGTATGTATCAAACAACCCCCAATTACTAGTCAGGGATCTAATGGATATGTAAAATATAAGATCTTCTCCAGTGATATAAGGGTAACAAACATAAAATTATCCAAAAGGCAGTTCATCTCATCAAGGAAAATAAAAATAAAAATAAATAAATAAAAAATTTCTAAAAATAATAGCCTGCTGACAGATGCAAACTGACTGCTAATATTAGATACCTTGAGTGTTACAGCCCAACAAGTTTCCAGTTTCTTACATGTAATATATGTGTACGTGTGTTTGTTTTACTACGTGTAAACACATTGGTTCATAAGCAGGTGTTTGATTATATATACCTCACAATTCAGAGTAACGAGGTAAAACAAACTGTGGATGGATATTAGCACTTAATTATGAAGAAAATAGTCACCCTACTCAGAGATTACACTATTCAAGGGCATCAGAAGTGGATTACCCCTAGCGGGCCTTTATGAAAAGGAATCGAAACTGCATTAGCAAGAAGAATCTTAAACATGACCATCTTGAATGTTTGCAAAATTGCTATAAATGTCATTTACCTCATTCTATCTCTTACATTTGCCTTTTTTCTACCTTATGTTTCAGTAAATGGATAAAAGTGTAACAACTCCAAGTTTGCTTATCTACAGACAGACTTTACATGTGACCAAAATAACATGTTCGATAGTTGGAATGTGTGAAACTTGAAACAGAAACAAACTTTGAATTACTAATGAAAATATACTTAATGAGTAATTTAAATTGACAAGATGATTCAATTTTTTTTTAATTTCCAAAGGAAAAAATCATAATTTACTTTACAACGCAGAGTAATGAGGTAAAATGATCCATGGTTAATTATTGGGGCTTAATTATGAAAAAAATAGTCACCCTACTCAGTGATAAAGCTCTTAAAGAGAATTAGAAGTCGGTTACCTCTTGTGGGCCTTTATCAAAAGAAAAGGAAACTGCATTAGCAAGAAGAATCATATAAATATCCTGTTATTGACCTCATTTAATCTCTTACAGTCGCCTTTTTTCTGCCTTATGTTTCAATAAATGGGTAGAGGTGTAATCACTCCAAATTTGCTTATTTATGGACAAGCTTTATCCATGTGAGCAAAATAACATGATAGATAGTTGGAATGTGTGAAACATGAAATTGAAATAAGTTTTGAATTACCAATGAAAATATACTAAGTGAGTAATATAAATTCGCAAGAAAAAATCATAATTTACTTTACAGTTCAGAGTAATGAGGTAAAATGATCCATGGTTAGTTATCTGGGCTTAATTATGAAGAACATAGTCACCCTACTCGGCGATAAATCTCGTCAAGGCATTAAAAGTTGGTTACCTCTTGCGGGCCTTTACTAAAAGGAAAGGAAACTGCATTAGCAAGAAAAATTTTAAATGTTGCCAAATTGTTATAAATAGCCTGTCCTTTACCTCATTTTATCTCTTACAGTTGCCTTTTTTCTGCCTTGTGTTTCAATAAATGGATGGAGGTGTAATCACTCCCAATTTGCTTATTTATGGACAAGCTTTACCCATGTGAGCAAAATAACACGTTAGATAGTTGGAATGTGTGAAACTTGAAATTGAAATAAATTTTGAATTACTAATGATAATATACAAAATGAGTAATTTAAATTGACAAGATAATTCAAACTTTTTTTTTCCAAAGGAAGAAATCATAATTTACATTACAATTCAGAGTAATGAGGTAAAATGATCCATGGTTATTTTTTGGGGTTTAATTATGAAGAAAATAGTCACCCGACTCAGTGATAAAGCTCTTCAAAAGCATTAGAATTTGGTTACCTCTTGTAGGCCTTTATCAAAAGGAAAGGAAACTGCATTAGCAAGAAGAATCGTAAATGTTGCAAAATTGTTATATATATCCTGTCATTTACCTCATTTTATCTTTTACAGTCGACTTTTTTCTGCCTCATGTTTCAATGAATGAATTGGTGTAATCACTCCAAATTTGCTTATTTATGGACAAGCTTTACCCTTGAGCAAAATAATATGTTATATAGTTGGAATGTGAGCAAAATAACATGTTCGATAGTTGGAATGTGTGAAACTTGAAATCGAAATAAATTTGAATTACTAATGAAAATATACAAAATGAATTATTTAAATTGACAAGATAATTTGAACTTCTAAACTTTTTTCCAACAGAAAAATTATAATTTCTATTCTGAGAGAGAACCAAAATTACAGTCTGCAAATGCATACAGCATTCAAATCCAAATGGAAAAGGAAACAAGCGAAATACATCAAAAAGGACAGCAGTCAAATTTTCCCTGCACAGAAAAGTTCAGAAAATAATACAGACTCTAGAACAAACTGTCCTAAAAACTCAATGGCAGCAACAGACCGAAAAATTCTTGTAGCAATCCACTAAAAAGAAAACCGCTGCCCCGAAAGATCTAAAAATGCACACATCAATTCTCTAAAACAAACCAAAGCAGACAATACCAAAGAATGAGTGAACAACAATCAGGTTTATACGCCATACATTGAGGGAAATAAACAGCAGGCAATGTATCTCCATCCATAGTTGTACCCCTCACCCATGAATCCTGGTCCACTTTTTTGACAGAGCATCTGCCGTAGTGTTTAGTTCCCTATAAGCTGGTAAGAGATGTAAACATCCTCCACTATCTTCAGCTGAGCATAAACCAGAGATAGTCCCAAGCTCTCCATTCTAAAAAGATCTCTCATCCAGTCTTTAACAACCACAGAGTCCCCAAAAACCTTTAAATTGCCAACATTGTTATCTGCTGCACACTTTAGAAGTATTTTCAAGGCCATTAGTTTAGCATAATTGTTAGAGCCAGCTCCTATCTCAGCTTTATTATATGATGAGTATCAGAAAGATAAAGAATGCCCCCTGTCCCATATAATGCTGAATTCCCAACTACTCCGTCAAAGAATCCCCAAGCACCTGATTTGTCAATGGGTATTTCATCAAGTTGTCTTGGAGTTCTAATCTTGATACTTGTTTTTAGGCCTTCAAAAGCAGTGTGTCCCCGTAGAGAGCATTGAAAGGTAGGGATTTCTTTTTCAGTGAAGATGACAGAGTTCCTTGAAAGCCAGACCCCCCAAGACACCACTAACAACAAAGCCCTAAAGGGATTTAACTAGTTTTTAGTAAACCATACTTTCAGTCTTCAGATAGTCTTCAACAGTCTTCCCCTGCCAAACCTATCTGCGTCCAGCAATACCTTCTACCTCAGTCCACACGACTCTTGTGTGTGTATTTTAACCAGCAGATGATGAATACTTTCACCGTCCTGTTTGCAGAGTAGGCACCTTCCTGGGCCAGTCCAACTCCTCTTTTGTAAAATCTCCCAGGCGAGGGCCTTATTCCTCAAAATCAGCCACATGTATAGCCTTGTCTTCATTGAGACTTTTATTTTCCAGAATGATTTCCACCACCAAGAAGGATTGCCATTTTGATCAGATGAGAGCAAAACTTTATACCCCAGTTTTGCAGTATATTGATCTGATATAGGATTTTTATTCCATACCAGATCATCATCATCTGCAAATGCATTCTACTGTTCACCTCTTCCCCCTTCCAAATTCAGCCCAAAAGCACTCTTCCATCCTTGCTGCCACCTGTTTGTAGTAGTAATAACCACTATCCGAGTCATTGTAAAAATGCCAGCTCCCTGCAAAGCTTCAATCATATCCATGGTAAGTCTGCAAATGTTCTTACATCCAACCCTGGGATCAGCCCTCACTCTGATACTTCCCCATTACCTACCTTCCAAGCTAACCAGTTCTCCACCACTTGAAAAGATAAACATAAAACTTACCAGACAATAGACTCATTGGTGATTGGTTTATTAATATCTCTTATCCAATCGACCAAGGAAAGTGGCTTAATATGCTTTTGTAAAACTACCTGTTTCTACAAGCCCTCCTGAGAGATAAAGCTCTGTAAGTTCCTTCCAGCTAATGCTTTGCCAAAAAAGTGATTATTTTTGAAGTCCCAACCACCCTTTCTAAACCATCCTTTCTCTTTTGGTTTTGCAAGGATTTTTCATTTGAACCTGCGGGATGTCCTCTTTTTCTTTCTTCCTTGTCCATAGAAATTTGAAGTATTTCCTTATAATCTTCTCTAAAACACCCGAAGGAACGAAATATCTATTGCACATCTGTACTTTCTTATCCACCTTATGTATTAACCAGGCCCAATCCTTTATCCCATAAGCATTTGGTTCAGAAAGAACCAGAGATATTTTACCCAGATTGTAAGTCAATCTTTTGGAAAGGGAAGCACTAAAATATCCATCTTTCATGAGCTTCCTTTAAACCATTGAATGATATAGAAGATTTTTGTATGTTGACCACCATACCAAAAGCAATACTGTAAGTTTCAAGGATTTCTTTTAACCTAGAAGCATCCCTAAGGGAACCATCACAGAATAAAAGTTTATCATCAACGAACAACATGTAAGCCAGGTTTATTGTTCTGCCAACCTTTATCGCTTTAATAACTCCAGATCTTCTTGCTTCTAAAGTAGCCCTATTTAAACCTTCTTATATTTATACAAAACATAGTGGGGACAACGGGGCACCCTTGCCTCAACCCTCTGGTAGGAGTGAAAAATCTGAAAGCAAAGCCATTGATTACAAAGCAAAAGAGACAGAGGTTAAACATCTCATAATCCAGTTAACAACTTCCAATCTGAACCCAATGTGAATCATCATTAGTCTCAAGTAAAGCCAACTAGCTCTATCAAAGGCCTTTGAGAGATCCAGTTTTACTACCATTGCTGGCAATTCTTAAAATTTAATAGTATGTAAGCTGTCCTGGCCCAGACCTTTAGCTTCATCAATCTGCCTTACATTGAGGAAGCCAAATTGTTCCTGAGATATTGCATTTGAGAAGATTTTCTTCATTCTACTGGCTAAGACCTTTGCAATTATTTTGTAAGCATAATTGCATAAAGAGATTGGCCTGATGTCTTCAAAGGATTTGGGCCTGTTCTTATTTGGAATTAGAGGTGGAGTTGAAAGCTCCTGAAACTTTCCCAGTTGTCCCGGACTCTTCAACAACCCTTAGCAGGTTCCTTTTCAACCAATTTATGAAAACCAATGAAGAACTCAACAATCCGGCCATCCAGTCCTGGGTTTTTATCCTTTTGAAAGGATGCCAGGATAGATTTTAATTTTTCTTTTGTGACTTTTTCCATTAACGAGTCATTTGCGTCTTCAGTTATGTACATCACTAGGGAAGTAGGTAGCGAGCTTTATAGTTTCAGCTATATGTGCACTCTCAAGCTCCTTACACAAATTTTTGAAATGTGTGACATCATTTCAGCTATCTCGGTGAACTTCCTTGCAAAACTGCGGTCACCTTTTGGCATTTCCCAAATTGTATCTACATCTTTCTTGTGGTTTGCAAATTATGGATTTTTTTTGTATTTTCATCTCCTTTGGCCAGCGAAACAGCCATGCTTGTCATGTCCCATTGTGCTTCCTTCACTGCCAATAAATACCTTATAGTTTTTTCCAAATCTCTTAACCTTTCTTTGGATTCAGCTGTAAAAATTCTCTCTACGTCATGCTCATAAAAATCTGAAATTTGTCTGTCCACTTCAACAATGTCCTGGTTGAACTTTTGTATTTCCTATATACCCAATCGGAGGCTGCCAATTCAACTTTTAAAAGCTTGCTGTGAATTGATAACTAGCTGATTCTCTGTGAGTCCCGTCATAGCTTTTCCATTCATTCAAAAGCTAAAACTATCTAGCTAGGAAGGGTTGAATTTGAAAGGACTTGGTGGTTTTCTTTCCCCATTCAAAAATTGCGGCTATATTGAGAGATGGTCAAATGCACCATGTGATTCAACCCTTAGTCATATTCTCCTCTTAATCTACCAAATATTGTTTCTGTCACAAGAAACCTATCGAGACTATAGGATATAAATTCTACCCTTGTTCTGTTGTTTCTCCAAGTTGGCACTAATATAATTGGTTCTACATCTGCTAAGCCTGCTTCCTTCATCTCGTGGATAAAGAACCTGTTAGAGTATCAACCCTTGCAGCAGACCCCCAAATCTCAGCCCCTTTTGTGGTGAAGTTTAGGTCTCCACCCTTTATCAACCTGTCATGTTTCAAGAAATCAAGATAATAAATGCTCCCAGAAAGGTTTTCTATTTTCATAGGGTCCATAAATGTTAATTACACGGCAGGCCTTACCTGGCTCCAAAGAGAAAACGTTAGCACCTATCTCTGAGACAAAGAAAGCAGAATTTAAGAGCCTAAATGAGCTTTTTTTGCTTTCCATTATTAAACCCCGGACCTCCCTTCTGCATCAACAAACAAAAAGTCTCAATCTTTCAGGACAGAGGAAAGGTCCTTAACTAACTTCCATCCCCCATCATCTCTTGAATCCTCTCAGGGCTTTGTCCTGCCCATGACTGAGGAAGGATTTTCTCCCCAAATTATTCATAAAGCCCTCCCTTCTCCATCAGAACATAGTCCCCCCCCTATTCCTGCCTACACCAATTTGATAGCTCCTTTTCTGGAATTGAGGAGATGCCAATTTCCCCAAGGTTTAAAGACCTCCGATGATGTAGCGGAAAAGTTTGGAGGGTAAGGAAGAAGGACCTTTGTTGAGCTGAGTGCAGAGGGGCTAGAATGCAAGGAGATGTTTTCTTTTGGATCCTTCTGGGAAACGAATAGAACAGAACTCTCTTCTATTCTTATTTTCTGATTTTTTCCCCCTTCCTTGGGTTTTGTATGGGATTTTGATAAATGACTGTCCTAAAGTTGGTCGATGCTCGTGGTGAAGCTTCAGAAGACTTGTCCCCTCTATTAAATGAACAAAGGAAAGATATTTTAAATTGTGCATTTCAAGGGTATATAGTGAGAAGCCATCGTCCACCATTCTTTCATCTTGTTCCAATATAGCATATGGGTTTGAGGATTCCGCTGAAAAATCCTTAAGGCACGCCTTCATCATCTTCTCCTCACCACCATTTTCCTGAAAGTCTATTGCAGGCACAACTTCATTGAAGCCAAGGCCTTTCGACCGCTCATTTTGAACCTCCGCAATCAACCTCCAAAAGAGCCATAGCCTTTGCAGTTTCGTGTACAATAATGCTACTAGCCTCAAAGTGAAGCGGCGATAGAGAGGGTGTTTTTCCTCCATTCACCTCTGGTGAATTTGAGGGTGCTGTCATCAGCTACATGACCATTTAAATGACACCAATCACATTTTAAAGGTATCTGCACACAGTCTAGAGACTGAATATATCTCCACTGGCCTATTTCAATGTCAATATCCTCCAGAAGTCCGTTTCTGAAGTCCACCATCAACTTCCAAAAGAGCTTTAGCCTCTGCAGCTTTGTTTACAATATTGCCATTAGCCTCAAAGTGAAACAGTGAGAGAGTTTTTTTTTTCTTCATTTGCCTTTGGTGAACTTGAGGGTGCAGTCATCAGCTACACAACCATATAAATGACATTGAGCACATCAAAAAGGTATCCTCACATAGTATAGAGACTGAGTACACTTCCACTGGCTTATTTCAATGTCAATATCCTCCAAATGTCTATCTTTCAAGTCCAGGCCAACCGACATCTGAGCCGCCACTCTGGAATGGTGTCTATTTTAACCTAAGTCACAAGGTTCGAGTTCGAGTTTGAGTTCAACAAGGATAAAGTTCGGTTCAAGTTCGTCAATGGATAAAGTTTGAAAAAAAAAGCGTCCTTAAATTCAAGCAATAAATTATAAAAATATATATAAATATAAAATATATAATACATAATATAAGAATATAAAAACAGAAATATAATTTAGAACTTAAAAAGATAAATAAAAAATCAAAATAAACATAAAATACAAATTAAAAAATAAAACAAAACTTGAAAAAGATATAATCTATAACCTTTAGCAAGTATAACATATTGTTTATTAATTCTGAGGGGTTCATTAAATCATTTGTACCCCGAGTTTAACATTAGAAAATAATCGAAAGTAGTTTTCACGAAAATAACTACCAATATGCCTCCTCAAATGTTGCGAACAGCTCCACCCACACCACAGCGACAATCGCTCATACCACAAAAAGACAAGTAACAGGGATTTTTAGCCACGGGGGCCATTTTCATCTGCCGTGTGGTCTGCAACGATTTTAACCTAATATTTGACATATCTTTATGTGATTTCACTTGGCTATTTTTTATGAGACATGTTCCAACATGGTCGGGTTTTATTAGCCAAGCTGCATCGAATATTTTTTGATTTTTTTCACATCCTAAGAAATACGATGAATTTGAACTTCAAGGATTAAATCTGCCAAACCCGGTGACTTAGATTGTAACTATTGTCCATTTCTAAGAAGGTACCTAAACTGTCTCCAATCACCTTCATGACATCATATGTCCAAAGTTCTAAAGGCAAACCCAGAAGTTTAATCCATATCGGATGAGTCTGGCTTTTCTCTCTTTGGGGTTCAAAGCAGGGTGATCACTTCTGTAGAGACCAATTTGATAACCCACAAAACTACCAAAAGATTAATTTTTTACTTGCATCCTCCTCCATTCTGAAGGTAAAGGCTGGCTAAGCTCTCACCAAAACATGAAATCTAGTTGAGTATCCAAGAAGTTGCCTACAAACTCTACCGGATAAATGCTTCAAAGAAGATATCAATGTCTGTTTTCCAAAGAACATTCCTGTTAAGGTGACTTTGTTCATCTCCAAGACCTGGCTCATAAGAATACCCTCCCTGAAAACCAGCTTAACCCTTTTCTCCTTGCATTTGATACACTTCCTTCGTTTCTTTACCGGAGAATCCTTCGGCTGCTTTAGATCTGAAATCTTCTCATAACTGTGAAACCCTAACAACTCCCCCACTTCTAAACTCCTTCCCACAGAACGCCCTCCATAGCCTACAAATGATCTCTCTGCAAACAAATTTATAGGAGCCAGGTTCCTAAGAAATTCTGTAAAATCCGAATTCCGAGATCTTTAATCAGCATATATTTTCCACCCATCTCCAACTAGCCTATTGGCTTCTGAACTGCGAACTTCAAAAGAACTGACAATTTTGACAGGACTCCCAGCAGCTGCTGGCATCCTCCCTCATTCTCTTTCTTCCAGATCTTGCAAAGTAGGTTATAACTACCATCGGCATGGCTGGTCATTTCCCCATTTGAGTTTAGCGAGCCCTTCTCCATTTCCATTAGTTCACAAGGCCTCGACCAATCATGAATGAATATGGAAACTCCTTTAAGTGGATTGTCTGAACAATGCAGCAATCCCTCATCCTGATTCATCCTTCATCCTCACTAGTTTGTCTTATTTAAAGTCACATCCTACCATCATCTAAGGATGTCGAGGACTTAATCTTTGTGAAGAGTTTGGTTTGGCATTTCGTCGAACAATTCACATGCAATGTGTCTTTAAGGAGGTCTCTCCTTCAGAAAAGCAAAAGTTGGCAATTTTATCCCTATCACAATCCTTGTAACTGTAAAACTGAAAAAGTACTCCTTCAACACTGTTCTTTGCATCCCATAACTGATATGGAAAATCTCTGCAGTCAGATTATGTTTGGCTCCTTGTGAGCATTTTGTCAAATAGTTAGCCCTCACCCTCCTTGGCTTTACTTTGCTGCAAAGCAACCCTTGCTCTTTCCTACTTTACCATCCACCTTTGAGCTTCCCTTCATGCTTTGGCATGTCTCATAACACTATACCTGTACATCAATAACCAAACCCAATCTTTGCAATCCAGCAAAACAACACCTGTTTCTTCTACTCCCTTGGCGGTGCTTTTCCAGGCACCTATTTCTCTTCCATATGCGACCTCTGACCAGTCTTTTTCTCAACCCTGAACATTTTAACTTAACTAGGTGAGGATGCAAATGGGTAAACATTTCAACATAAGTGTCCTTTTTCCCTAGTGCTCCCAAAAATCCTTTGCATCAAGATTTATATTGTAACTGAAATCTGGAAAAACAATATAGTTCTGCCAAGGCCCAAAATGTTTCCTAGTAGAAAGCTGAAATTGGAACTAAAATTCTGGAAACTTAAATTGACTAAAAATCTAAAATATGTTTTTTTTGAGGGCTGAAGGGAAACCAAGTTTTTAATTGGCCTTTCTGCTTTAGTAAATCCTCTGATTTCCACCCATAATTAGAGCAGCCCAAGCTCTGGTGAGCCGTTCCTAATTGCAAAGAGAAGCTATCCTCGATGTTTAAAGCACGGGGCCAACCAGATCACACAATTTTCATAAATCAATAATCTTTCTATTACATTAAGTCTGGCAATACTTATAGACAACAAAGCCTCTCCAAAAACAACCCTAACCCTCGTTTATCCTCTTAAAGCAATGTTTGCTTTATTCTTCTAAACTGATCTATAGCCTTTTCATGGCTTTCTTTACTTTATTCCATTTTCCTAGAAAAGGCTTGTACTTTGTTTCTTTCTTTCTAGGATAGTTTAGTACTTTATTCTCATCCCTTCATTTCCTTTCCAGGCAGGCTTACGCTGGTCACAATATCTTTGTCATAAAAAAGAACCAAAGCATGTATTGACCTATAGAACTCAACCCATTATTAACTTATTACACCTCACCCATTTACAAACACTCCTCGCGCTTCACTGAAAGATAAGGCCAATTATACATTTCTACCAACAGGGAAACCATTAACATATGCGCCTGGTTTATCATGCTTGACATTGTTCAAGTGACTGCTTGAATGTTTTTAGAAGGCTCTTTATTGTCTATTTCAACTAATAGTACTCTGGACAAACTGGAATCAGGCTCCCTGTCACTAAGGCTTGAGCTTAGATCCATTTACCGTATCCTTCAATTCCACTCCATTGAAGTTGCCCAACAAGACTGGTTCATTATCTTTTACTTCACCTTCAAGGGTTTTTATTATCTTGCCAATTTTGATAGGTACCGAGCTTGGATTCATTCTCTGTAGAGAAAAACTATCCTTGATCGAAATGTCTTGTTCCAGGGCTAGCCAGCAATTAAAACTAATAGTATATGCAAAAATTAATGAAAATCAGATGCACTCGATGCTGCAAATGTGGCCAGCTCTAGAATCAGACTGCGGGAATGTGTAGATCTTGAAAAAATGTCGCTAGAATCGGAATTTTAAAGAACATTGCCAGAATCGGCAATTTAAAGAATGTCACTAAAAAAAATGCCATAATTGAAAGTTGTGCCATTGAGAAGTTCTGGAAGTGGGAAAACACACAGAGTCGTCTTAGGAATTGAGACTTAAATACACTGTGATACCAAAAGCAGAAATTGACGACACATACTTATAGTAATATAGAGCATTAAAGAATGGGCAACTTAATTCAAAAGGGCTTCTGTATGGCAAAGATATGGTTGATGAAAGATATAGGGGCAAAATCAGGTCTGCTTTGATCTGTGCGCAGCTGCGCAGATCCGCACACTCTTTCTGAACTCCTCAACCTAGTTGTTAGAATCGATATTTAAAAGAACGTCACTAGAAAAAGTGCCATATGCGAAAGTTGTGCCATTGAGAAGTTCAGAAAGTGGGAACTACACGTAGACTTGTTTGAGGAATTGAGAATTAAATACACCATATGACACAACAGCAGAAATTGACAACATGCATGTAGAGCATGAAATAATAGTCAACTTGATGAAAGACTTCTTTAAAAGGGCTTCTATATGGCAAAGATATGGTTGACTAAAAATATAGGTGCAAAATCAGGTTTGCATTGATCGTGCAGGTCTGCACACTCTTCCTTTGTGTGTTGAGCTCCTCGACCTTGTGTGTCTTGTGCCATGCACAAAGACTCGCAATACCCTCACACTGGCACAACGTCATGCGAACCACTGCGTTGATCCCTAGTGCTGCATAGGACTTTGTGATATGCTTGCAGCCCTGCGCTACCATGCAAGAGCTCACAGTACCTTGCAGTGCCTTGCAACACCTTGCAGTTCCTTGCAACACCTCACAACGCCTTGCAACCCTCCAATATCACTCACAACTCTGGAACTATCTCCTTGCTGCCGTTTGACACCCCAGGTGACGCTTTCCATGTTTGCGCCATGTTCTAACACTTGTAAGCACACTGTGCTGCTGGAAGTCTAATCTTGACACCTGCAAGAAGTCCAACCGTCACTTGGGCAGAAGATGAACTGTTCTTATAACTGTTCTCCTTCCCTCATTTGTTTTGATTGCCTTTTCTAATGATTGCATATAAGCATCCATTCGACCCTAAGGGGTTGAACGAATAGATATGATGATCTCTCTCACATGTTAGCATGCTTGGAGTATCTAGCATCTGTTGATCATTGTGATCACGTTCTTGTGACTCCTTTTTGATCGGGGGAATTCTCATTTTCAGCCTTGCTGAACATTGTACCCCATTACCTATTCTTTCTCATTGAATAGAAGTTGCACTATTTTGCAAATCTCGTTCGTGTTTGAATATGTTTTGGCTTACTGCTGCAATAAGTTTTCATTGCATATTCTATAAGCCATAATCTTGCAAGACAAATTACCGGGTTGCCCCTGCACCAGCATCCTGGGCCTTGGGGTGTGGATCATTAGTATAAGAGCAAGAGCTTTCATATGCTTGTGAGTACATGCACACAACAGAAAGCAGGACATCTACGATCAATTTCAGAGTATCAAAAAGAATGCCGTAGTAAGAGAAAGATGGTTGACGACCAAATTTGCTGAGGCACCCCCAGATGTCCAAAGGCTTATCAGGACTTCCTTGAGGATCAACACACCAAACTCTTCAGCCAATTTTGTGAACTCACAATGCAACATAGACTGGTAGCGTCTCATTGTTTTGTGCAGCCTGCACATGAAAAGTTCCAACATCAATCTCGACATCCCAATGTTCAAATACAAAATTGACACTGCAACATTGGATAGTTGGATTTGACAATTTGTGGCCTACTTTTCGGTTGATCGCGTCAATGACAGAAATTTCACCTTCACAGTGTTAAAGATGTCCATTTTTGTGTCTTATTGGTGGGAAACCTACAACAGGCAGTTTGATAAGAGCACTATGAGCACATTGAAACTTGGGATTTGTTCATCAATGCCATGGAGGAATATTCCCCCCCCCTAAAACACTATGGGGAAAAGCATTTTAAAGTTCCAACAGTTGCACTAGTGTAAGGAGCAGTCGGTTGAAAGGTACACCAACAAGTTCCATGACGACATTGCGTGTTTGCATGAAGACCTAACCAAGCAACATCAGGTGCTGAAGTACATCAGTAGACTCACATTATATTCGTGCAAAGATGGAGTTCTGGACTTTCAACACATTGTGACAAGCATGTTGCAAAATCTCCAAGATCTAAGCCAAGGTAGATATGGCAGAAGTTTTCCTCTTCATTTGGTGTCGTGCGCAAGATCCAACCCATGCAAAGCATACCATATCACCCCCTGCGTAGAAGCAGAACATGTTGCGCAAGGGAGAGCTGCCTAAGAAGGTCATGCAACACTAGAAGTCTCCGTCAGCTTAAACATCAGATAAAGGCAAGAAGAACCAGGGTGGCAAGTGGTGCCACCAACATTGAATGAGCTCACACAATGACTCCAAATGCCACGGACAACAATCTCAGATTATGCAACTTACATATGTCTTGTGCCATCACATGACATTGATCCAGATGCTACTTTTTTGAGCTCTAACGCCTCTTCCATCGACATTTAGAGGAACGAGAATGCCATCAACCATGGGAGCTAGAAGAACATCACTCTCAAGATGTAGCTCAACGCCCATGCCTTACAACTTAAACACATCCTTGACCATACTTGGTTGGCTCTATCAGGGGAAAGATATGTATGTTTGGCAACAATGCATTTTCTTGTACAAAGTCAAGCCAATTAAGGACATAGTCACTTGTGACATCGCACAACTAGACATGCGTGAAGTTTTAGTTGGAAGATTGTATTTGTAGGATTGAGATGCTACATATGAAGTTGAGTTACATCGATGGATCCATGTCAAGATCGTTTTTTCAATCTTTTGGAGTCACCTTCAAAGACCAAACTTACTTTTGTCTCTGCCAAACAATTTTGCAAGCTCATCTTGCACATGCAATCATTTGTGGTGCAATTGTCTATCCAAAGGTACTTGCACAACTGAGCAAGTGCACGTTAGCAACGTGCACAACTGCTCAATTATTGTCGTAGCAACAAAAGCTCGACAAGTTACTGCAACATTGTGAAGACGTTTTTGTGAAGCCGAAAGTCCATGTGTACGTTATGTTATAAGACATGAAATTAATATGGTTCTAGGATCCACTCTTTCAAATAATCCATTGTATTGCCGGTCCATTTAGGAGGATGGAGTATGGCATCAAATACAAGAGCTTCTTCATCAAGGAAAAATCAGGCCTAGTTCTTCTCCCTGCGGTGATTTGATAGTCCTCGTGCTGATGAAAGATGACACATGACACTTGTGCATTGACTATTGTGTGCTTAAGAAGATAATGGTGAAGAATCGGTACCCACTACCTTGCATTGATGACCTCTTGGACAACTTTGAGGAACACAATACTTAACCAAGATCAACCTGAAGTCATGTTACCATCAGATATTGGTCCATCCTGAAGACATCTAGAAGACAACATTCAAGACTTAAGGATTGTATGAATGGTTGGTTATGCCCTTTAGTTTGACCAATACTTCAACCGTGTTCATGTGCCTGATGAACAACATACTATGGCCTTTCACTAACTCCTTCGTCATCGTCTACCTGGATGACATGCTTATCTACAACAAGACTTGGGAGGAGCATGTGGAGCACATCTTAGAATCTTTGTGCGAACACAAGTTGCAAGCCAACTTAGTCAAGTGTACATTCGATGTCCACAAATTCAATATCTGCACAATGACATTGATTGCTTGAGCATCCATTTACTTCAGAGAACATTAATGCGATCCAAGATTGACTAACTCTTTGCAATCTCACCGAGTTGAGGAGTTCTCTTGGACTTGCTAACTTCTATTGTTGGGTTTTCCTTGATTACTCATACATATCATGGCCCCTTAGCCAAATTGTGCACGCCAAAGCAACTTTCCATTAGATATCTCCACAAAAACATGCCTTCAATGAAATCAAGCATCGCCTTTGCACAATATCTATTTTGGCAATGCCTAACCTTATCCAATCCTTTGAGATCCAAATTGATGCATCTAACTATACACTCGACACATTGTTCATACGACATTGACATCTTATCACATATCACTCAAAGACATTTAACAACATGGTTCAACGCTAGTCCACCTATGAAGAAGAGTTGTACACCATCATGCAAATACTCAATCAATGGCGCCACTACATCTTGGGTAAGGAGATGATCATAAATATGTTCATGAGTTGCTTCAATTCTTGCATACATAGAGAAAAATGAAGAATGAGTGCCACATGAAGTAAATAACCTACTTGGAGTAGTTCCATTTGGTGATCAAGCACATGAAGAGTAAAGACTAAAAACAAATTGCCTCAGTTGCCCTCTAGGGCAAGTGCTCTTCAAAATGCTTGACATGCATGACCAAATCTTCTCTATTTGGCTCCCTCTACTTGGCCAACAAGGAGTTCACAATAGCCTACACTACTCTTGCGTGAGGGAAATTAGTTTGTGAATTCTAAATGTTCGACAAGATTCTTTACAAGCTTGGAAATATTTGTGCTCTTGACGATGAACCTTGACAAAGACTCATTTGGGAGACACAATACGCTAAGGCAACAAGCCACTTTGGCATTACCAAGACATCAATAGTGCTGCAAGAACACTTCTACTGGCCTAACATGTGCATAGACATTGAACACCACATCATGACTTACTTTCCATATTGCGTCGCTAAGCGCACAAACATGAAGTTGGGACTTTACAAACCTTTGTTGATCACATCCAATCCGTGGGAATCTATCAACATTTCATGACATGACGAAGCACCATCACGACTCTTTTTTTGTTGTAAAGAATAGGTGTTCAAAGATGGCCATTATGGTTTCTTGCAAGAAGAGCATCAATGTGCAAGAAACCATACATCCTTCTTTAACCATGATTGGGTGCAATTTGGACTCCCAACGTTCATTGTGTTTGATCGTGACCAACACTTTGTCGGGCACTTCTAGAAAATCTTATGGCAAACGATGAATACACAATTGGATCAATCTACAACATTTCGTTCTCAGACGGATGGATTAATGGAAGTTGTAAACCACAAATGTGTTCATTTGCTACGCATGTACAACAATGCACATCTATGCACTTGGGATGACAATCTGCTTGACATCGAACATGCTTGTAATCAGTGTTACCTAATACTTTGGGATGACGGGACACTTTTGGGACGGCAAAAAATTTCCAAAATTTCGGGATGGTGGGGGGATGGCTACTAAAATAATATATAAAATTATAAATATTAAAAATATACAGATAAATTTTAGATTTTTTTTGAATAGTAGTCCATATTTATATATCAGTCCACCATATGCATACAATCCATGTCCAGATGTCCATATTAAAAATCCAACAACATACATATAGCTATACCAATGTTATATGTCCATATATATAACTTTTAATATTAATATGTATGCTGCTGGTTTTCATAGTCCATATAGCTTTTAATGTATGGACATATTATATTAATATGTATGCTGTTGGTTTTCATAGCATCTTGTGACAGTCCGAAGTTGTGCTCGAAAATTTATGTATTCATATATCACTCTTGATTCTTAATATGTCTTTGTAATACAATACAGTCGGGTTATGGTTAACCGGTAAACATTGTTAAAGAGAAAAAAACAAAGAAATTAATTAAAAAAAAACCAGACGTCCCTGAAACGTCCAAGGGACGTCTTGACGTCCCCCAAAAAGGGGGCGTCCCCGAAACATCCTCTGATATTCAGGGACGTTCCCCCTTTTACCCGTCCTTTTGGAAATGTGGGGGGATGTTTCCCCCCCCCTGTCCTGCCGTCCCTAGGATGTTCAGGACGTCCAATCTTCAGGGGGCGCGTCCCTGCATAACATTGCTTATAATAAAGCTTAACACAACTCTACATGGTATAATCCATTCTAGACATGTCTGAGATTCCAACTAGCGGCACCCTTAGACATATCCTACCTTGTACCATTTGGCATGGAGACGTGTGGATAGGAAAGGGAAGTGGACAAGCCACAAAATTTTCTACAACATGTCTAGCCTGTTCAACAATAGGGTCCATAGATACTCTTGCGCCAACAACAAATGTACAAAGAGCACTATGACGTGCATCGCGTACCTCACAAGATCAAGGTGGGTTATAAAGTCTGGCTGCATCTTTAGAAGGAATCCTTCAAGGGTCCACACCGAAAGATAAAGTCTCAGTTATTGTGTGTAGCTGGTGAGAACGCCTTTGTCCTTGATCTGCCATGATACTTGGGTCTACATCCAGTGTTCAATGTGGAACTCCTTTAGCCATACATTCCACCGTTGCCTGAGCTAGCAACAACTTAGCATCCTTTACACTCGGATCTCAAACACTTGTGCACACCAATGAAGGATCAAATCATTGAAGTGACAACAACATGCACCCGCCAATGCACACATCAATTATTTTGAGTGGTCAAGGAAGGGTGATATGCTGATCAAGCTAAATGGTACAATCTTCAGCAACTGTAGGTTTAATATTGGGGACCACTGCTCCTTGGTAAGGCTGAATTATCTGTGTTTATCTGCATAGGTCCGTCCACTCTTCCTTGGGACATTGAGCTCCTTGACCTCGCAATGTTTTGCACCACGCACAAAGACTTGTAGTACCCTCACATACTGGTGCAATGTCATTCAAACTATTGTTCAAATCCTTATTGCCGCACATGAGTCCCTAGACTTTGCGACATACTCATAGCTTCATGATGCCTCATAACACCTTGTAGTTGATTGCAACAACCTGTGGTGCCTCACAACACTCCAATGCCATGTAGGACTCTCCAAAACTCAACGACCATGTGTCAACTCCTTGCTGCCGTGCAACACACCAAGTGGCATTCTCCATGTTTGTGCCATGTTAGAACACTTGTCAGCATACCGCGTCGTTGGAAGTCTAACCACCACACCAACAAGAAGCCCAACTGTCACTTGGGAAAAAGATGAACCATTCTTGTAACCATTGTTTGTTGTAATTGCCTTCTTGTAATGATTGTGTATAAGCATCCATTTGACCCTTAGAAGACAACAAAATTAAATGGACATGACGATCAATCTCACATGTCAGCATGCCTAGAGTATCTAACACCGTTTAATCATTGTTATCACTTTTAGTCTAGGAAATTTAGTGAAAAAGTGTTTTACACCTTTTTCTAATCACGGGAATTCTCATTGTTAGCCTTCTTGAACATTGTACACCATTGTATTCTACCCTATCCTTTCCTATTGAATGGAAGTTGCACTATTTTGCAAATGTCCTCCGTAGTTGAATATGTTTTGGTTTGTTGTTGTAATAGTTTTCTGTTTCATATTCTATAACCTGTAATCTTAGAAGCCAAATTATGTGGGTGGCCCCCCACACCGGTATCCTCGGCCCCATGGTGCAGATCATGCCTTATAATATACCCTTCCGCAAGCTCCTTTGCAAGGTAGCCCCTTTGTCTGTTGCTTGATCATCCACATGATTGTAGGTAGCCCCTAAGGCTATCCTCCAGTGACCAGCCGCCTCAGCTAAGAGATTATGCTTCTAAGGAAAACACTGTGTTTAAGTTTTATTTGGAAGTCCAGTTTAAAGAGATGCATTGGGGTCCAAAAAATGTGGTAGCTCTTGTTAATGACAAGGATATTTGTGGAGTCAATGTGTTAGAGGCTGCTGACATGGCAATTTGATATGGTCCATGTGTCAAGGTGATGTGTCAAATTGTAGATTTGAAGTGCATGCCTATTAGGTTAGTGTTATGGGATCAATGGTCAACCATGTGGGGTCCCGGCATCCTGTTGGATGCAGGTCCACTTGTGCAATGATGAGTGGAAGGTTGTCAGTACATGGGCCGAGGTTTAATGTTTGGTCAACCCTCATGGCAGTGATTCAGGGGTCATATGGTGATTGGTGCGGGACAGGTGGGAAGATATGCGCATGATTTGAGGCATGAAGATGTTGACTGCACACTGGGCTATCAACTCACATGGGCTGTAGTCTCCGCAGCTGCTGTGTGGCTTGCTGCATGGTAATAAACCCACATGAGAGTGCATCCTTGTGGGCTGTGGACTTTGTGAGCTGCACTCAGGTGTCGGCTGACCTCACGACTTCCTTGTTGTTTGTCAACTCCGGTGACTGGTGAGCAGGATTAAGGTAGTCCACTAGAACCCACTTGTGACCTAGTCCACTCGAACCCACTCGTGATTTCTGGTGTCGAGCTCAGTCTGTTTGCTGGAAATTAAAAAAAATGGTCTTTATTTAAATTTTAAATACCCTGCTCAAGACAATTTATTTACTTTTCAGAAACATTGCTGCTACTCATTTCTTTATTTTTGACTACTTGACCTCCTATAGGTGGATTTTGATGAAACAAAAGCCACCCTCTCCTAAATCAGCCATATGGATCATACAGACAGTCAGATTTTTCTGGTAACTGATAAATTTCCCATGGTATGCAGTCCAATTTGAAATGAAGAATCAGTGCTTCCTGGAGATATGGGAGTGCAAGTCATACTTTTCTTGGACAAAATTTCTCCTTGCAGCTTCAGGATTATGGATGTGAGCCCCAATCGAAGATCCCACCACTATTTTCCAAATTTTGCCCTACAGATCCTCCTAGCTACAAGAGGGCTTTCTTCAGAAAATCTTCACCATAAATACCTGCAATAGAAGCAGACAAATCTCCGCAAAGGAGAAAGGGGAGACTGGAATCATGGCTCTGATATCATATTTGTGTAAATGATGATTCTGCCATTCAAGGTCTTCATGTTCTATAGCCTCACCCAAACATTTTTTACTTGACTGTCACACACAAAAGAGAGACAAATATGCTATGGATGACACAATTTGTATATTATCATAACAAATAAGCTTAATACATTGGGGGTTTTCCATATACTGGAAAAGTAACCCCACGTGTCTCTAACTTCTCCTATCACCCAATATATAATATATCCATGGTGCGTGATTCATGTTTAGAAGTTCTAACCATTGGTCTCATGCTAATAAATAGGAAAACATGAAAAGTTAGCTTTATGGAGAACTGATTAGAATTGGGTACGTGGATCAATAGCATCCATTTGTGACCATTGGATGACTTTTAGTAGTCGTGAATCATGACATCATGTCAGATCATCCAAAAGTGGTCTTATCCTTGTGGATAATATAACTAAAAACTTGAATCTATGTCTATTTAATTAAACCATAAGTCAATATTACCTGTAACTGGTAAACCATCATCGCTAACAGACCATGCCTCGGCTTTATTTATAGCCTCTCTTGCCTTACCTTTGATGTGATATTTTGGCATGCAGTGACTTATAATAATAACAGTGGTCTCTTTGGATCCAATTCCTTTCCGAGGTGCAATAGTGGCTTATAAATCTGGCTTCATAGCGAATGGTTTAGGTGAGCATGGTGTTGACTTCATGGTGTATTAATAACTATTTTTCTTTGGTCAAAATTTTCTCCCTTGTGGAGAAAGCCCTGGGATACATGTGAACAAAGTACTTTGTGCAACATCATCCAGATTACTTATGCATTATTGATGCCTAAATCTTTGTAAAAATATTTACCTACAACTATGTGAACTGTACCAATGCTTAAAATATTGTTTCTCAACTAGACTGCCTGGAAACGCCCAAGAACCCCCCATCCTCACCCCCCCCCCCCCCGTACCAGGCCTGATACGCCGATGAAAGGATGCCAGATGCAGTGATAAAATTCATGTAGTTGAACATGTAGGGCAAGACCAACAAGGAAAAGTTGATTGATTGGGAGCCCTATAAGAGTCAATATAGGATTAGCTGTGGAAATTTTTGTAGAGGAAAACTTTAACTTTATTTTGTGCACAATAAAGTATTTGGCTTTTTGTGTGGGTTATAAAAGGATGAACTTTGAAGTATAATATTGCGAAGTTTGGAGGGAAGCATGACCCAAGCATATCATGCAAGAAAAATGAAGACTTGGTACACGAAGATAAAGGTTGCGGTGGAGGATGAAGAAAGGATACCTTAGCAGTTACTGGTTGCTTATTTTGGCTATGCATAATTTTGGACAATGGCTCACTTCACTTTGGTCAGGCTGATGGGAGAAGATGGAGTTTGTAAAGATTGGATGATGATACCTTATGCCGTGAACACAAAATATATTGAATAGTTGTTACAAATGATGAGGCAGCTAAAGCACATAAGTGAATTATTGACAACCATTGAAGGGAAGGAAGTTTTTAACTATGGGGATGAAGAATCTGGTGAAGACTCGTTGAGGTTTAGGAGGCGTAGGAAGTTGTCTTGGATGGCAAGAAGATCAAGGTTTTGTACTTATTGAGGCCAAGGAGAAGAAATACAAGAAAAGGTTCAATGAGTACTTTGGTGATTGCAACACTTGGAGGAGGAGGTTCTATCGTGCAAGAAGTTTGAACAACGTGCATGGAAGAAGAAAGAGCAAGAGATGCTCGAAAGGTTGTTGAAGCAACGAGAAAAGGGAAAATGGTTGTGGAACAACCAACGATGATAGTAAAAGATCCTCCAAGAAGTGAGATAAGATCTACTCGTAGTTGTCAATGAGGGAAAGATGCCTTGGATGTGGATGGTTTCTATGGGAGGTGCAATCAAACTGACGGTGGCACAAGAACATTTTGCACCCGAGATTTAAGAAGAACCAAAGCAAGGTTAGGCCACACTGAGTGAAGAAGAACAACCTGAAAAGTCTCATGATCCTTGCGTTACAAATCCCGTGGATCTTATAGAGGAAAAAGAAGAAGCCAGACAAGAAGCATTGGCACAAGATGTACAAGAACAAAGCAATGTAATAAGTATTACTGAGGGTAGTTCAGAAGAAAGTGAAGACGAGGATGTCCATGCTGGTAAAGAAACAACCTCGGAGAGGAGAAAGGAGGTTGGAGAAGACTTAGATACCTAATCATTAGAGGATGAGGACATTAGAAGATTTAAGAAACTGAAGAGTATCCAGATTTGATGAAGAAACTTCAAGATGATCTTGTGCTTGAGGTTGATGACATTGTGATAAGAGCAACAAAAGACAAGGATGGTGATCTTGATTTTGAGGTAAGATTGGGAAGGGGCTCATGAATTTGTAACCCGAGGAAGCTTAAGCATTGCAAAACATCAATTGATGATGATCTATGCAATGAGTGATCTAGTTGCGCATTATGAGCTAAGGGATAATGAGGTTAATGAATACCTTGTACATTTGGAGCTCGAAAGGGAAAGACACACAAAAACAAAGGCCAAGGTGGAGGAGATAGAAAATTGGGTAGGAGAATTTTGTGCAAAATCATGGAAAAGAGGCCTAGGATTTTGAAGGGGATAATAGTGATAGGTTAGGACCTATAGACAAGTTAGAGTTAGCTATTGATTGGCTGCTAGAAGAGCTTCCACTTGATCCGCCAATAGAAAAAGAAATAAGGAATGAATTGGATAAAGTGAGAAGAGAAATTGGGGATGCGTTGGATAGCTTACATTCGTATATGAAGGACGCAAATTGATGGTTGTTAGGTTCAAATTTAGGGACGGATTTATTGATACAAGTTTAGTAAACAAGCAGGTTGCTGTGGAAGAAGCAATGGAACGAAACAGGAGAAAAAGACAATAAGAAGTGCAAAATGATGAGAGAAGTGTGCAAGAAAGATAAAGAATTGAGTAACATGATAAAGGAGCTAGAGGAACCATTTGATGATTTTGAAATGCGGGCCAAATAGGGATCACTTGAAATGTAAAGTTGGAATTGTAGGAGTGGAAATAATGAAGAAAATTGAACTAAAAAATTGAGACAACATAGGGAGTTAGAGTTAGCTATACCTTGTAGATTTGGGGCCCATGAATTTGTAACCCGAGGAAGCTTAAGCATTGCAAAACATCAATTGATGATGATCTATGCAATGAGTGATCTAGATGCACATTATGAGCTAAGAGATAATGAGGTTAATGAATACCTCATAGATTTGGAGGTCAAAAGGGAAAGACACGCAACAACAAAGGCTAAGGTTGAGGAGATAGAAAATCGGGTAGGTGAATCTTGTGCAAAATCATGGAAAAGAGTCCTAGGATTTTGAAGGGGAGAATAGTGATAGGTTAGGACCTGTCGACAAGTTAGAGTTAGTTATTGATTGGCTGCTAGAAGTGCTTCCGCTTGATCCGCCAATAGAAAAAGAAATAAGGAATGAATTGGATAAAGTGAGAAGAGAAATTGGGTATGTGTTGGATAGCTTACATTTGTATATGAAGGACGCAAATTGATGGTTGCCAGGTTCAAATTTAGGGATGAATTTATCGATACAAGTTCAGTAAACAAGCAGGTTGCTGTGGAAGAAGCAAGGGAACAAAATAGGAGAAAAGGACCATAAAAAGTGCAAAATGATGAGAGAAGTGTGCAAGAAAGATAAAGAATTGAGTAACATGATAAAGGAGCTAGAGGGACCCTTTGATGATTTTGAAATGCGGGCCACATAGGGGTCTCTTGAAATGATAAAGTTGGAACTGTAGGAGTGGAATTGATGAAGAAAATTGAACCAAAAAATTGAGACAACATAGGGAGGTAGATGCACTTCTCCAAATACTAGAAGAAATGAAGACCATGACCATAAATACTCGAGAGTCACGTAAACTATAGCAGAATTTTGTGGATGAGGTCAAAGACAATGTCCCCAAAGTTTTGGTGCCACGGGAAGGAGAACAGCCTATTCAATCTCCCTTGTTTGAGGAAAAATAAGATATTTTGCATTTGAGCACCCCATTCGTGTGAGTGAGACATGTGTGTTCACATGACTAACTGCAAGAATGCACAAGCTGCAAGCAATCACACAAAAATATACTCAAAATATTCCACGAGAAGGGAAGGACACGAGGCGTGCAAGAATTTAGCCCAAATGTGCATGATCCAAGATTGCACGACTGACTCAAGACCAAGGGTAGTTTTTTGGAAATCTGAATATGCATGCCAACTCAGTAACAACCAGGCAGATTGGATCCAAAAAGAGAATCAAAGGAATATTTCCAAGATTCGGGGAAAATCTATAAATAACCGTTTTATTGTCTTAATTATAAAGTTGGTTAGATAATTAACCTTTTTGAAAATTTTGATTCTAGTCCCCAGTTGTCAATTTTGTAAAGGTTTTAGGGAAATACTTGTACTTGTAAGTGTTTCATGGATTCTTAAGTGTAACTACACATAACTGGTGTATAACTGTGTAGATCCGTGACTATATTCATAAAATGTGTTGCACTGAGCACAAATTAATGTAATTGCAACATTCTTTATGACTATTAATGGAAGATTCATGTTTCTGTGTGCATCAGGATGATCTTTATATGTTACATGAGTTATGCTAGATCTGATGTTTGGAAGGTTATTTGTACATTAGCTGCATGTTGATGTTGTAATTAGGGCTTCGAGGTGTTATATTATGATGAAAATGCCACTCGTCTAGATTTTGTCACTCTCCTATAATGAGGGATCCCACACTGCTTTAGTACATTTTGGGTGAGACACTCGTGCAAATGTGAGTGAAAGTGCTAGTGCAAATAGAGTTTTAATCTTCAATGTGCATTAGGGTTTGTTGTACACAAATATTCTTAGGGAGTGCGCAAAAGCTCTAAAACTTGGCACACATTATTATTGGCAGTGGTTTACATACAATCCATTTGGTTTAACAACTTGACAATCCCTACGTTGTTATCATGTGGTGGGTTTTGGCTATCAACACAAAAATGATTGTTGATAGTGGTGTTGTTGGTAGGAGGATTATTTGGAGTCTTTGGAGGTATCTTAAATGGTGTTGTTTCCATGAAAACTTTGGTTTGAGGAACTTGAATATATGAGCCCTTCTTGCTAGGAGTGAAATACACATTGTTGTCCAAATTCTTAATGAGGAGTTAAGGAATTTCTTGGGTGTTTCAATCATATTACATTGAATGGTTAGTGTAGGTTGAGATTATGAAAAAATGCACCATGAATGGTGTTCTTTAATGGCGGGCACAAAAGGGAGAATTGGAGTAAAGAAGACATAATTGATTAGATAAGAAGGTGATGATTAAGCGTAGGAGCTAAGTAAGGGATTAAGATGATAAAAATGTGATGATAAAGATTAGGAGCTAAAAGAGGGTATAAGATGATAACAAGTTGATGTGATAAGAGATAAAATAGGAGAGAGAAACTTGAAGATGACTCACTCAATGGTGGAGTAAGACTCATGTCAGGTTCACTAGAATGTAATGATGGTGAAGATGATCGGTACGGGATATAAAAGGAAACGTGAAGATGACTCAATTTAATTCTGGTGAACCTGATGTGAATCTTACTCCACTGTTGAGTGAGTCATCTTCACGTTTCCTTTTATTTCCCGTAATTGTCGTCTTCATCGTCATTACATTCTATGAACTTGAATGCTCCAAAGTAGACTTTCAAGTATAAGCTCCAGTAAACCCTAAACCTATTCTGGTGAATCTGATGTGAATCTTACTCTAGTATTGGACAAGTCATCTTCGTGCTTACTTTTATATCACATAATGATCGTCTTCACCATCATTATATTCTGGGGAACCCAAATGCTCAAATGCTTAACCACTAAACCCTAAACCTATTATGGGGAATCCAACATGAATCTTAATCCACCATTTTGTGAGTCATCTTCCCCTTTCCTTTTGTATCCCGTAATGATCGTCTTCACCATCACTACATTCTGGTGAATCAAAATGCTGCAAAGTAGACTTCCATGTATAAACTCCACGAAACCCTTTACCTCTTAAACCTTTAAGGGCAGATTTGCAAGCAAAAGCAGAGCAGACTATGTGATGATGATATAGAGAAATGACAACAATGATGCCTATTTATAGGAGAACATAACCTGAAGTCACTATCTCTCTTAGTTGACGGCATTGTGGTTGATGTAGTCAGCTGGAAATAAGGTTCTACTAGACAACATTGACCATGGTTGTTGCCGTTGGGCACAAATAGTCTGACATAAAGGTAAGGAGAGGAGGGAGAATGGAGGTAGAACAAACACTTGGAAGATGTATGAAGAGGATCTAAAAGTGCTATAGGCAGATTTGAAGGTGATGATATTGGGTATATCAAGTGGTCATAAAGAGATGCTAAGGAGGGAGTAGAAAGTAAGGAGGCAAGCTAGGGTGATGCCACATATGAGTCTCTCACTAGCCCAACCCTGCTCTCGGTATGCCCCTGGCATGCACTTGGGGAGATTTATACGCCAACAACCTGCAAAGTGAGATCATTAGAAAGAGTGAAAATTTAGGTGTATACACCTGTCTTATATTTTATATTTTCTGGAAATGGCTTTCAACTGATATTCCTCGCATTGTAGGAACCAATTAAACAATGTAACCATGTTTTATATTTTGGATCTTTTCTATGTGCTTACAACTTACTTGATTCACTCTTTAAACCTCCCCTAAGACATCAACTAACCAGGAAAATTTGCTGGCTAGAGAGTAAATTATTTTGTATCATTTGGCCAATGGGATTATTAGTGGGTGAAAATCATGCACACAAGTTTGTCTGATATATAAAAGTTTTTCAGAAACTGCTATCTCTATGCAAATTTCGGGTTGTGGGCTTCTTGTGTTTTACGTACTCAAGCTTATAATCTTGATTCTTGAGAGGAGTTTCAAGCCCCAATGATTGAAGATTGGAAATTGCTGCCAACTAACAGCCCTTCAGAGTATAGGATGAAAACAATTTGCAGATAAAACATTGTAAGATGTCTATACTTGCATGTCAGTTTAAATTGACTCACCTAGCCAGACCCAAATCAATTATGTTCTAATGCTTTTCTAGCTCAAATTGTACTTAGAATTTACAGCTTTGTCATATTGAGGCTTGACTTGTAATCAACTGCTGGCTCAAATTGTACTTAGAATTTACAGTTTTGTCATATTGAGGCTCGACTTGTAATCAACTGCTGACGTGCTGGTCACTTTGAAACAGGCAGTCAAGTAAGATATGTCTTTGCAACTCCTCTGACTCTCACATGAATGTAGCAGCCTGGTGCGCAATGGTTTTCTGAGTTGGTTTTTCATGCTTGTTATTGTTTCCCAAATATTAACCACTGTAGTTTCATTTACTTGGACTGAGAAGGTCTAGGACTGCAGAAGTGTGCTCTATGACTCTTAGCCTATTTTTGGCTGCTATGTATTTTTCATCTCTATCAATATATGGAACTACCTTATTTGTATCAAATAAAGTTCAAAACTTTTCTGTAAAGGATGTTAATCATGCAAGATTATTCATCCAATCTCTTGGTTCCCATCTTTATCTTATGATAAATGTGAGGAGTTCCATTCTATTTCTACTGATGGGATAGTAGTTAGCTTACAATGGCCCTAAACTGGCTTACTGTTGTGTACCTTTTATGCAGTGAAAAAACCATTTTTATGCTGTTGTGCTGATGTTGCTAAGAAAGCATATGTCTAAAGCATCCATGCAAAAACATAGCAGGGCAACAAGAGTGATATTTGACTGTTCCAGCATGCAATTTTAGGTATAGCTGAAGCATATTCTTGTGTCCCATGTTGTCCATTTGGTTATCGTGGAAGTACATCATTGATCAAATTCATGACAAATGGTCTCAGCCCTTACAGTACAATGTTTCCAGAATATCACATCAATCTCTTAAGAGAGCATACCATATTAAAATGTAACATAGGTACATTAATTCAAAAGCTGAAATTTGTCCATCTACTATTAGTATTTACAATATGGAATTCATGCGAGAGTTCCAAATCTTAGTTTTAAAATAAAATACATATGAAATACATGTATATGGTTTGTCTAATTTTTTACATTTTTGTGCAATACAGAAGTCATATTAGGAAGAAGCAAGAAGTCTAATTTCTGTTCTAAATTATTGTGAACAGGGGAATGGATCTTGCAACTTCTTCAAATGGTGTGATGAAGTGGATCCAATGAATAACAGTTTACCTATTGTAGTCCAGAGTTTCTCATCTAAGTATGACAGCACAACAGGAAATTCCGAAAAAACTAGATATGATAACACGCCAGGAAATTCAGGAAGAACTGGGCCATCACCTTGCTACAAGTGTGGATTAGATGGCCACTGGGCCAGGGACTGTCTAAAATCTTCATCTAGCATGACTGGGCCATCTAGTACCGGGCAAGGGGACAGATCAACGTGCTTCAAGTGTGGCCAAGCTGGGCATTGGGCAAAGGATTGCTTTTTTCAATCATCTAATTCTAAATATGGTGGAGGGGAATTCTTGAATTTTCCCTATAAATGTGGCGGGATTGGTTTTCAGGCATCATCTCTGCCTAAGTCTAGATAGTTTAGTGAAACTGCAACATGTCAATGTTACGAGTCATTTACTAGTGCATGCGTTTTGTCTTTTTTTTTTGCCCTGCAAGCAGCATGTGATCATAAATCTGGGTTAGATGTGTGCTCTTTGTTGTAACTTGACTTAGTCTAGTAGGTTACAAATACAATTCTTATATGATGGCCAAATATGGCATTGTCCTATAATGTACGATTTATGCCTCATCATATAATGCTTCAATTCCTTTGGACCAAATATATTAGCAGACTTGCTTTTCCTTGTTATTTTTGTACAGAAATTATGTTTCATCAATGTGACCCCTTGAAAAATAAGACTGGGAAATTTAATGAATTGTTTTTAATGGTATTTGACTTGTTTTGCAGTGTTCATGTTTAAATTAATGTCTGCTAGGTACCGGTGTCATTCATTAGAAAAGTTGTTCTTTTAAGTATGTAATGAATTTGTTAGGCTGTAGGGGAAGATGAATAGGATCTAGACCAAACATGCACTCAAATTCTAGTTCACGCACACACACTGTCAAACTTTTGCAAATGGATAGAGTGTGTCTTAACTCTTCCCACCAGGTATATTTTCCCAATAAGCATATATTTACTTTACCTTTGAGTCTTCTATATGATCCAGCCCTTTCTGTATGACCTTCCTGTTGTCTTTGATTATTGAAACAGATGCATATTAGGATGATGGGGTGAGAGACGCCCTGTTCTTTTTCTTAAAATTCATTTTTTTTCTATTGGATCTGTATTTGCACAGTGGTCCTAGTATAAGAGTAAGGAGCATGATAGTAATAGTTTATAGTTTGAGTAAGTGCCTTTCAGGTGATGGACATTTATATTGAATTTGTAGGGATTTATGTTTGCTGTGTGTTGTGGAGCTATGTGTTTTATAAATTGCATCCAAGGGATTGGATGGACGAGTTCATAAGTTCATTAATATTATTTATTGTTTTTCAGCGCTTTTAAACATTTATGTTTTTAATGCTTATGTTCTTTTTGAAAGGTAAAATAAAAAAATGGGCCTTAGTGCCTAGGTATGGATGGGAAAAAAGTGAAACATATTATCTCATGGGTTTTAAATTGGGATCAAAAGCATGAGAAGAAACCTGGAAAGAATATGCCCCATGAACCAGGAGTTTATGAAGACATACTCATTGAAAATGGACTCCACAAATCAACAAAGACCAACTGTAAAAGCTTAATTAATCAGGCATTTTCAATATACTTCCCCATCTTCTACTTTATTCAATACCAGGTTCTGACAAATCAAATCAATTTTCCTACCCCGATTAATGAATTGGGATTTTTGAGTTGCCCAAAACTTTGAATGATCAAAGGCCGTATCTGTTCCAATGTCTGCAACTTCCTCATGGGCATGATAAGCGAAGCCTTTTTAGGTGACCAACGTTCCCAGGGCAATTACGTAAGTAGTCTTGTTTGTATTGGAGTGGGCCTTGGTCTGACTGGAATTTTTCATGGCTGTTGCTATTTTGTCAACATTGCTTGTTGAGCCTATTCTCTCCCTAAGCTTCCTGCCAAACACGAGGCTAACCCGTAAATTTCTGTCGATGCACTGCCTCCATGCCTGCAGTGCTGCTCGTGATTCTTTTCTCATAAAGGAGTTGTCTACCAAACCTTTGTGTCACCTTCAGTGCATCTCTGAGGAGGTCACCATATCCATCAGCAAGGCCATCATTTGTAGAGTAGTATTTTTGTTTGGCAAGAACCTCTGTCATAGTCTAGTATTTTTGTTTCACAATAACTTCTGTCATGGTCTAGTATTTTTTGTTTCACAAGTACCTCTGTCATGGTCTAGTATTTTTTGTTTCACAAGTACCTCTGTCATGGTCTACCTAATCACTCCTTTGGCTCCCACACATGCTTCTGAATGGGCACTAGGAAGAGGCCCTATGATTTTGATTATTTTACACATCAATGACATATGTTTTCTCCACAGGCGAATTGCAAAACCAAACCTGTGAAACAAACCTCACAGCAGACAAGTGCCCTTTTCTCCCTCATCAAACTCAAAATTCAGATAGTTGCAGACAATAATGGAGATAGTACTGATTACAAGGGGCCAAATTCCAAGGTATCCAAGTACTGTGAAATTTTCTAGTCTGCATTTGAAATAATGGACAAAGATTGATGTAGATTTCAAAACTAGGTCTATTAGCCTTTTGATGAGGACACCACAACTTTATTATCATCCATTGTCATTATAAATGGGACTTAATCTATTATCCCAGATAAATAATTCAGACAACTTGAGGTCTTTGAAATGACTGTCTTTCTTTTTAGATCTATCGGCATATCATTAAAGTGCTGAACCCCTAATTTAGCTAGGGAGTCGGCCTTATTAGTCCTTCCTTCCCAATATGCTTGATAGATTTTATGTTGCATATTGGGCCACTGTTGCGAATTTGCCCATTAGACCTGAACCCTTTGATGGCTTCTTGAATGGTAATATATGTTCCCCCACCCCTTCTATATGTCAATTCGCAAACCTCTTAGAATGGCTCTAAACTATGCTAAGTGTTTGAACATGTTCCTCGAGGCCTCACGATGTAAAACAATTGTCTTTCCCATACCGTCTTTGAACACTCCATCTGCCTATGTAGGGCCCTGATTACCCTAGGCAGCCAAAAGTGAGCTTCATGAAAGTGCTATTAGGGGGCACCTATATAGACGCATTCTTTTGAGCTTGTTCTACTATGTTTTTATTGTAAATTTTATCCAAGACCATAGTCCAATTCCAAAAAATCTGATACATAGCAAGGCATCTTACAATTTTTCTGGGGCCAAGCATTTATTAGCTTCTTGGTTTGAGAGGATATTTGAAGCTGAATTTTTCTTGAATATTCTTCTATTCCATTCCCTCCAAGCACACCAACAAATGAGAGAGGGCAAGGTTGCCTAATGTCAATTAGGGGAGGTTTACTCTTCATGACCTTTATTTTCAGAAATACTAAAAGATCAAACGGGACTTGCATATGACCCAACAACAGACTTGACAAGACAACTGATCCAAGCACAATCGTGCTGATCTGGGTGTTCTCGTAAGGACCCTTCGCATCCCAACCTCAACGTCAACTTGCACCACCTGTGCAGCCTCATAGTACTTGTGTGGTCGTGCAATGCCAAGTGGCATACCTCGCATCTCTCAGTTGTCCAAAACCTCTGAAACTCAATGGCCAGGTGGCAGCGACCTGTTGCCTTGTGCAATATGAGGTGGCACTTTGTGAGATTGCATCATGTCATAACACATGTCAGCATAGCACACGCCCCAAGTCCAACCATTGCATCTGCAAGTAGGTGAAGTGTCAACTGCTATGGAAGTTAAATTGTTTCATAATTGTTCCATTTTGTAACTGCTTTCTTGTAATAATGTTTATAGCCTTTTGATCCTATGGAAAACATAGGGAATGCACATTGATTACTTACCGAATGTTAGCATACCCCGAGTATTTAACATTAGATGGGCATATGTGTTTGTATGGCAGTCTAGGCGAATTAGCGTGTTCCCCCCTCTAGTCACTAGAATCCTCATGTTTAGACTTGCTAAATGTTGTATTACTATGTACCATACCCTATTCTTTATAATTGAAAAGAGCTTGCCCTGTTTTGCAAGTAATTTTACGTTTGAATGTTTTTTGGTTTGCTGCTGTTAGGTTTCGGATTGCATGTTGTACAACTTATAGGTAACTAGCCAAATGAAAGGGGCGATCTTACAACATATTGGGTTCTGTGGTGTGGACCATTTGTATCAGATCAAGTGTTTTTATGTGCCTAGAAATATGCGAGCACACCAACATAAATGACATGTTCTCAAATCTATTTCATAGTATTTGGTAGAACGACATAACAAGAGGGTTTGACGCGAACAAGGTTGAGACATCCTTAGGCGTTTAGAAACTCATTCAAGATGCTTGGAGGAACATTGCACTATGTCAGCCTGCATGAACTCATGATATAGCTGATTTCGACATCTCATTCTTCTATGCAACCAATCAACCCATAGTTTACCATCAAAGCCCTTTCAAAGTATAAGTGAAACTTGACATTCTAGTGACTAAGGTAAAATTAATGCCGCAACATTGGATAGCTAGATTTGACAATAGGAGGCCTTCTTGGTCAACACCTGGACAAGATCACTAACATGTGCATGATGCGGGAAAGACTTTGAGCTCATTCAGAGTTGGAGTTCATTTGTTAGTGCTATCTGAATTGAGTACTACCCTCTGTAATGAAATTACTTAGATCTAAATATCAACAACAATGGAACACCAAAAAACACCAAAATATAGAGAAAAGATCACAATATGCAAGTAGAGTGACTTGGGCACTTTGAGGGGTCAAACTCCAAACCATACAATAAGACTCAAGTGTTCAATATGATGATGATCTACTAGTTACTAACTCCTATATATACCCTACTATGTTATGCAAAGCACCAAGGCCAACCCACTAAGCATATAAAAACATAAATAAATGTGATATGACATGATAAAAGATTATGTTAGCCACAAGCCGACCATACATATCCCAATATATGACCCCAAATCAAGGGCGTAACATGCCCCTCCCATTCTAAGCAACATTATCCCCAATGCTAGAAATCTCAGAATGTTGTTGTAGGAATGTGTCATCTTTTCATGTTGCATCTTTGTTGGTCAAATTCTTCCACTTGATCAATTAACTCAATAATGATCATTTTCCTGTAACTTCTTAGTATGGGCCTTAGTGATAATGCCTTTAGGCTCCAAGATGATTTAGCGCTCTTAATCAAGCTTAGGTAATACTGACTAGGTTGACACTTGCTGTCTAATGACCTTCTTCAAGCAAGAAACATGGAAAATTGGGTGTATTTTGGTTGGTGAGGGAGCTCCGACCTATATGCCACACTACCAATTCTTTGCAACATTTGATAAGGACCGTGGTATTTAGGTGAAAGCTTGTTATCCTTGTATTGTTTTATTTCAAGGAGAGTTTTTTATATGGATTCAATCATACAAAAAATAAAGTCTCCAACTTTAAATCTTCATTCACTATGGTGTTGATCAACTTGTTGCTTCATGCGTGGTTTTGTTCCATTGCCAAATTCTCTGTACAGGCTAGAAAGTACCACCTGTTGGTGTTGAATGTGCTCTTCAATTGTGCTCACTTCAAGCCCGATCCTCAAGGTGGAGGTGAAAGATGATGCTTGGTAACCATACAATGCCATAAATAGAGACATTTTGGATGAGGTGTGAAATGTAGTGTTAGGCCACTATTTTGCAAGTGGCAGCGACCAAACCCATCTTTCCTACTTGTCTGAAGCAAAGCATCATAGATACCCCTCCAAACATTTGTTTACTACCCCAAGCTGCTTGTTAGATTGGGGATAATGTGATGAACTTTGAGCCAATTGAGTACCCAAATATGCAAACAAATTAGTCCAAAAAATCTTAGTAAATATAGGGTCACGATCATTGAATATAATCTTGGGTGTACCATGTAGCTTCTAAAATATATCCATAAAAGAGATGGGTATTGTACTTGTTGTAAAAGGATGTGACAAAAAGGCACAAAAACGAGCATACTTGGTGCAAGTCTATCCATAAACCACCATGATTACACTTTCCCCTTCAGATTTTGACAATCTTGTGATGAAATCCATGGAAACTTCGTCCCACTACTCACTGGAATAGATAGAGGTTGTAGGAGGCTTGGGGTCTTAATAGTTTCTCCTTTGTTATGCTAACACACCAAACATTTTGCCACAAATTTTTGAACGTCCCCTTTTAACCCTTCCCGAAAGAAATCATACTTAATTCGATGATAAGTCTTCAGAAATACCGAATGGCCACCCACTAGAGAAGTATGTAGCTCAGATTAAAGTTGACTTTTGAGGTTAAAGTTACTACATAAGTACAACCTATCATTGTACCATAGTGCGTCTCCTTTCCATATAAGTTTTTCTGACATGCTCAGATCATGTTGGAGGATCTGAATGAGAGTGAAGGTCTCTTGGTCATGTTCCCACTTTGATCTTGCCTAATCAACCCAATTTGTTTGCAATATGGGCATGGCATATAATAATGCTTTCTGTAGGACTCATCCTCCTATATAGAGCATCAACCACCACATTTTCCTTCCCTTTCTTATATATGATCTCAAATTCATAACACAACATTTCAATGACCCATTTCTGTTTCTTCATATGATAAGTCATTGCTCCAAGAAGTATTTGAGACTATCATGATCTATCTTCACCTTGAAGTGACAACCCATGAGATATGGTCTCCATTGTTTCACTGCATGAAGAATAACTATCATTTCTTTCTCATAAGTTGATTTTGACAAATTCTTACCTTTGAGGTGACAAATCTCAAATATAATGAGACTATTCTCTTGCATGAGTATTGCGCCTATACCACACCTAGAAGCATCACATTCAACAATGGAGATTTTGGAGAAATCTAGGGTACCAAAAACTGGAGTGGTACACATGTCCTTCTTTATTGTCTCAAATGCACCATGTGTTTGCTTCCTCATTCAAATGGAAGGACTTTTTCTTCAATAAAGTTGTGAGTGGTGTTGTAAATTTGTAATGATACCATTATTCTTCACAAATTTGTGATAGTAACATGTAATCCCTAAGAATCCTTTGAGGTTTTTGAGGTTTTCGCCTTTAGGTAACTTCCATTCCACCATGGCCTTGATCTTGTGAGGATCTACTTTTACACTTTCATGGGAAACAATATCACCCAAGTATTTGACCTCCTAGACTCAAAAATAACACTTGGATGGCTTAACGTAAAAGTGGTGTTGTTCAAGAGTTTCCAAAACCTTATTCATGTGATACAAGTGTTCCTCCCATGTATTGTTCATAGATTAAGATATCATTAAAGAAAACCAAGAAAAACTTTCACAGAAATGGCCGAAAGATAGAATTCATCAAACTCTGGAAATGTAGATGGTGCATTGGTAAGGCCAAAAGGCATCACAAAAAATTCATAGTGGCCCTCATACATGTCCTAAATATTTGTTTTATGAATATCTTCATCTGCGAATTATAATTTGATGATATCTTGATTGAAGATCTAATTTTATAAAATAAACAACACATGTAACTCATCTAGTAAAATCATCAATGACAAGAATAGGAAACTTATCTATTTTACTATTTACTTTGTTGAACTCCTTGTAATTTAGGACACATGCGCCAACATTCATCCTTCTTTTGTACCATCACCATTGAAAAGACTAAGCACTCTTGACTATGGAAAATAATACTTGCTTCCAACATCTCCTATACCATCTTTTCAATCTCACTATTATGTAGATATGGGTACTGATAAGGTTGAAAATATTGGTGTGATTGATCTACATAGTAGACTAGTTGAATGACATGATCATGATGATCTCTTTTGGGAGGAAAACCTTTCAACATATCCCCAAAAATCAACCGATTGTTCATTAATAATTGGTTTATAGATTATGGTATAGGACATTTTAATGGTTGAGATTCTATTGAAAATGGTTGTACCAAAAATCCATCTGCACCCTTCTTAAGCATCTTCTACATTTGATGAGAACTCACCAACTGTGGAGCTTTTGCCTTCATCCCGCGCAACTCAAAAGTCCTCCCTTCAGAATGGAAATGCATGAACAAATCCTAAAAGTTCATCTCAATAGTCCCCAATGTAGTAAGCCATTGAACCCCTAACACAATGTTTGCACCCCTCATTGAAATGTCATACATGGGGGCTATATAGCAGGTAATCTCCCATGGATAGCTTATTTTATGGAACTTTCCCTTGATTAACTAACTTTACCTCCTTTTACAACCATGACATGAAACTTTGGGGCTGGATAAACAAGGCAATTCAGGGGCAATGCCAACTTATGATTGATGAAATTGTGAGTACTGCTAGAGGCAATCATATTGTCATCCTTTCTTTCTTCACAAAGCTGACGATGACCTTGAGGGTTTCTAGGAGGTGGTAATGCCTAAATTGCATGGAAGAGATGGTTGAGATTCCTCGGCATCAATCTTCATGAACCTACTTCCTTTTCACCAGTTGTTTCCTCCTCATCTTCTTCCTCGTTGTGCCCTTCAATGTAGAGAAATTTATTCTTAGGACATTTATGTCCCTTGCTCCACTTGCTATCACAACTAGACATTGACGTTTTTCTTACTTCTCTTCAATATGTTGAGGATTCAATCCTACTAGTTGGGGAGATTATGGTGTTGGAATCATGCGCTCTCTTGTGAGTAGTGAGACCCCTCCATTTTATGCCAAATTTTATTTCCTCCACTCGATGAGCAACTATCATGGATTCTAATATCGAACCCAAATTAAGAAATCAAACATCAAGTTGGATGTTATCCTTGAGTCCACCCAAGAAAAGATCATTTAGATGATCCTTTGAGATGTCATCCACATGATAAGGATAAATTTTGAATTTGTTAGATATAATCCTTAACTGTCCTTGTTTGCCTCATAGCTTTGCTAGCTTAGCTGAAATATTTCTATAACATTGTTACTGTAGTGTGTTTGGAGCTCACTAGTGAACATGGACCAAGTAACATGGATACCCCTATTTTTATTTTGCTTGCACATCCTTCTATACCAAATGAACCTTTCTGGTTCTAGATACAAGGATGCCATTACCGCCTTTGGTCCACTTGGGATTTGATGCATATCAAAAAAAATTCTCCATTTGGTTGATCTAGTATGAGCAGGGTGACCAAACTTACATTCTACATTGAACTTATGTGGCATTTCCACTTTTGGAATGTGATGTTCTTAGCAATTGGCTAGAAGATCCATTTTGAGTTATGTGAGAGACTAATAACTCAACATTGGTTGGTGTATTTATCCAATCCTTGAGTGTGCATTGCTTGAGGTTAACCCATATGTGACATTGAATGGAAATTCATGCTCAGTCCATTCAGGAATTATATTTTTTCTAATGAGTATGGCAACTCCTTCCTCATTGATTCGAAATCCACCTTCATTTCACCCTTCACTGAGTGCAAGCTATTGTCAAAATCTGTCTACTCATATCCTCTCAATGGCGATTGAGGGTTTAGGTTTAGGTCAAACTGAACGTTCCAAATTCACAAAAAAAACCCAAATTTTTAGAGAGATTTCTAAGTCTGGGTGAGAAACTCCTCAGTTTGTGTCCTATAGAGCAAATTTGTGAAAAACCCTAAGATTCATATCTTCTTTATTTGGAGTCATTCCAAGAGTTGAATTGCCCCTTCCTCTAATGGCTCTAGTTGATTTCCTTGTCATGATGTTAGGAACAATTTGCAAGGCTATAGGTGAATCCTAAAATTAGGGTTATCAACTTAATTTTGGCCCAAATTGAAGATATAATACCATTTGTAAGGAAATTCAATTGAATAGATAGGAATATCAACATGAATAGAACATCAAAATAGAGAGACAATATCACAACATGCAAGTAGAATGAATTAGTCACTTCAAGGGGTAACCTCAACCCCATAAAATAAAACTCAAGTGCTCAATATGATGATCAACTAGTAGTTACTACCTCCTATATATGTTAGAATTTGAGGATTCTAATAAATATAGATTTAATCAACTTACATATTATATAATGTTACAATAAATATTTAAATAAACATTACATCATAAGATAAGTAAATAAACAAATACTTACATGAAAGTAAATAACGCAAGTGACACAGTATTTTATGGTGGAAACACCTCAAATAAGGTAAAAACCCACTTTGAAAATAACATTTTACTTTCAAAGAACTTATTTTACATCTAGTAAGATTCACTTCTCCTCTAAAACCCTATTTACCAAAGGTAAAACCAAGTCACTTGATTTACACACCTTTGATATATCTTCCCGAACATATCAAATGAGGACCTAAAGTCCTTTTTATATTAGGTGATCGGGTATGTCTCCCGAACCACCTTTTCAACCTTATCGGTTGACACATATACCTAGGTTTATAATATTTAATATTAGAAATATAATCATTTCATAATATTAAATATTTAACCGACAATATATACCTAGGTTAGCATATTTAATAATAGAAATAAAATATTTCATATTATTAAATATTAACCTATATATTAGTGATGAACTCATATACATTAAGGGTTGGCCAGACCACTTAATCATTATGTTCCAACACTCTTCATTAATGTTAAGTGAGATACCATAACATATGCCAATAGATTACCTACCCGTAGTACACTACATGATTTACAATCCTTAAACCATAAAATGTTTTGGGCTAGCATATCAATTGAAGGAATTATAACACCTTCATTATACTCAAGTTACCTTTTGGTAAAAAAAGATTTAGAATCCCAACGATCATCCCATGATCAGTGGCTAAGTATGATTTGTGAGTTTTACATGTTCTCACAGGTTATCATAAAAGGTTATTGAACCCAAGCATATAGGAGCCTTTTTTAACCAAGGACATCCTTAACAATATGTTTGTATTGGATGTTTACCAGTAAACTCAATTGTACTAAAGAGTTTACTGAAGACCATCTTTAAGATCTTTCTACACTTCTTTTTAAAAAAGAAGCTGAGGAGGTATACATGCGCGAAGGTCTTTTTACACTTGCCCGAAGGCCTTTTACAAATGCCCGAAGGTCTTTTTACAAAAACCAAGTTCCATTAGGAGGTGACATTGTCATGCACACTCCCCCTTAATGGCAACTCCGACAATCCAAGTTTTTCACGAAAGTGACAAAACTTTACATTAGTCATGGGTTTTGTGAAGATGTCAGCAACCTGCTCTTCAGTCGACACGAAATTGAGATTTATTTCACTAGTTAGCACCTTCTCACGAATGAAGTGTATATATATCTCAATGTGGTTCGTCCTCTGATGTTGTATTGGATTATGTGCAAGAGTTATGGTGCTTTGGTTATTAATGAACAAAGGAACACTGTCTGGATCCTTCATCTTTATCTTATCGAACAACCTCTTTAGCCATATAGCCTCTTTTGCAGCTTCTATTGCACTTCTATACTCAACTTTTGTTGAAGAGATAGAAACAATTGACTACTTTTTACTGCACCAAGTAATGACACCTGCACCAAATTTAAACATATAAACAGAAATATATTTTCTATCCAATATATCACCAGTATGATTAGAATCACAAAATCCATATAAGTTAGCATTTTCATTCTTACTATAATGCAACCCATAATTGATTGTTCCTTTAATATATCTAAGAATCATTTTTACAAGATTTCAATGATCTCTAAGGTTCTTGCATAAACCTCAAAGTAATTCCTACTGCATAAGAAATATCTGGTCTAGTTATAGTAGATAAATCAAACCATCAACTAACTGCCTAAAAGTATGATCATCTTTTTCATATGTAGGCTTATGATCAATATTTAGTCCAACTTCCATTGAAGCATAAAATAGTTTACAATCAATCATACTTGCCAATTCGAATAACCAATCATGCCATGTATCACCAACAAGTCAACATATACCCAACCAACTTGCCATAAACGAATTACATTCTCCTAATAAAAAAGGAAGTAATAACATATATGGGTGCATTCCAAAATCAATATCCATCATACATTGCCTGATTAATAATAGTCCAATAGCTTAGCACAAACATAGATCGTTTAAATCTAAAACCTATGAAAACCTTATTAAAGTCCCTTAAAGATCCTTCAAAAAATGTTCCATACCACAAGGCCCATGTGCTTATCTACAAAACCACACGACACTAAATAAGACTATTTTTTTAATAAAAAAGTAGAAAAAAACACCCTAAAACCATTAACAAATACTTATCCACCACGTTCTGACCAACCACCGGTTACATTGCCATGCCAAACTAAGAGCATGGAGGGTTCGAAGACCCCTAACAATCACACATACAAGGTGGTCCCAATGACCGAAGCTAAAAGAATGGCCAATGGCCAAGTCTTTTTCCATATGCCATAAGGCCATTCAATAACCCAATGCAAGTGAAAAGCATTATATTCAAACATCTACCATGCATAAATTAAACAAGTGTGTGGACTGAGCAAACTAACGAGGATAAGAAATCATTGATAAATCGGTAAGGAGGCCACATACTATATAAAAAAACACAATGAACAAATAAAAAGCATTGGCCACTTGGTATGTAATTATTATTTTAGGTTTTTATAAACATAAACTATGCTAAGGCGGCCCACATTAATATGGCATGATAATTTGGAAACATAAGTTAGGATATTAGTTTTTTTATTAAACATGCCATACTTACCAATGCCACGTAAAAAACCTAAGAAAATGCCATATGATTTTAAAAACTACGTAGGTTTTAAGTTTAATTTTTTTATATCTCACTTAGAAAAAAGAATGGCGCTGCTTTAGAGTTGAAGTAGTTTTTAAGGTTTAGTTTTGAATTAGTTTTTTTTAAAACATAGGTTGAAATTTAAAAAGCATTAGAATGTTCCATTGATCTCCATTGATCTCCACGTGGAATGATACTAATACAATCACATGTGGAACATCTAATAGATAATCGATTAGGATTCTTAATTTTTTTTAAAACTATATAGTAATAGTATGGTTTATATATGCAAATACTATAAATTATAAAAAATTGAAATATTTTAAATTTATACAAAAAGGAAACTATAGTATTTATTATATTATAGTTTAAATATATAGTGTTTACAAAAACAAAATGTAAATTCCACGGGAAATTTATCCTTAGAATTTAAGAGGAGACAACATTGTTCACGCTTCCAATAGGAAAATTTGAAACCCTATTTTGATGGAACTTTGTCTTCTTTTTTATTTACTTTGAATTTACCCTTTGAATATTTTTCAACCCACACACATGAAACTATAGAGAACTTTGGAAACAATTCATATAATTCTGCAAGCTAAAAACTTTATAACTTTTATGTGGCTATAACTACCAATATTTTAATAAATATTTACCACACTTCACATGGGCCACCAATAAACTAGCCTTTTTTTTTAAATTCTCCATTTATACCTAAAAATTTCACATTTATACTTGAGATATTATTCCATTTTATTCTCCACTCCCACGCTTATATAAAAGAAAACTTTTAAATAAGTTTATTTATATAGTTTTTATAAACTATAAGATATAAATGAATGGGGCCGCCCCTTTATATGGATAATATAAGCGGTTAGGGACACATGTTAGGTTTATGTTTGAATACTCATTTTTAAAAACTATAAAATTATAATTATTTTGTTATACAAATATATATTTTTGTTTTTTATAAATTATAAAAGTTTACTATAGTTTTAAGACTACAATATTTACATGAATTTATTAAAGAAATGGAAATGACCATATTTAAAGGGACCCTGACAACTATAGATGACTCCTTAATAAAAATATGTAAAAAAAATTCAAACAGGGATATTAGAGCAACTGCATTATTTTATTCCATTCCATGATAGGGTAAAAACCATTGTGAAATAACCTTTTATTTTCAAGAACCAAATTTACATCCAGTAACTTTCACCTCCTCCTTTCAACCCTAATCACAAGGGTAAAATAATATTCACCTTTGATATTTCTTCGAACATATCAAATGAGGACCTAAATTCCTTTTTATATTAGGTGATCGGGTATGTCTCCGGACTCACCTTTTCAACCTTATTGGTTGACACATATACCTAGGTTTATGATATTTAATATTAGAAATATAATCATTTCATGATATTAAATATTTAACCGATAGTATATACCTAGGTTAACATATTTCATATTATTAAATAATAACCTATATATTAGTGATGAACCCATATACATTAAGGGTTGGCTAGACCACTTAATCATTATGTTCCAACAAAACCTAAAGAACAAACCCTTGCTAATTTTTTGCAAGCTTTCCGAAATGTAGAGAAGTTAGAAACATGTCAAAAATTTGGGCCTATAGAGAAAATTTATGGAAACCACTAAAATGACGATAATTTTTGAAAAATGGATCTAAAAATCTTGCATTTGAAGAGAATCTTACTTGACCGATTTCACAACTTAAGTAAAAAAATTGTAGAGAATTTCACAATGGTTTGCGAGATATAGCTGAATCCTTAAAATTAGGGTTTATGACCTAATGTTGGCCCACTTTGAAGCTTTGATACCACTTGTAATGTAATTACTTAGATATGCATATCAACAGTAATATTTGAGATGGGTGGAGCTAGGGTTAGGGTGGAGCTAGGGTTAGGGTTGAGCCATCATCGTTGGCGGGTTTGGAAAGAGAAACTTTTCTTTGGGATCTTTTTAAGGAAGGAGGAATTACTCATTTTATGCAGAGTTTACGAGGGTATGATGAAAATATTTTGAAGGAATTCGCAATGGTTTGGGATAATGGGGTTGTCATTATGCAGGGTGTTAGTTTTTTGGTTTTTGAGGAGTTGATTAACAACATTACTAATATGGATTGTAGTGGTTGTAAGGTGTTTAAGGATAAGACTCAACTGTAAGAGGAAGTCCATATTTTTCTTCAAAATGACGAGAAAATAGGTTTTATGGAGGATGGTATAGCCTATAAATCTTTACCGGGGAGATGGTTTGAAGTTTGTTTCTACATAATGAAGTATAACATTGGATGGTAAGTACCAGAAACTACACTCTTAGCATTTTATGCTTCTTCATCATTTTCGTAGAGGAAGAAAGATGAGTATTCCTTTCTACTTGTTTAATTCTCTTCAATTTTCTGTTAAGAGCTTTAAGGAGGAAAAAACAGAGGTTCTTCTTCACTAAAGGTTAATCCTTCTGTTTGTTAATACGGGTAAGCTGATTCCACAAACTAGGGGGATCAACATTAGGTTTGGGGAAGACTGAGAAGATCACATTTCTTGAGTTGATAGGATTAGACTTAATAAAATGAAAGAGAGAGCCAAGAAGGAGGTGGATGCTACGACTGCTTTACAAACTCTTGCTATGAATAATGAAGAGGGAAATCCTAGTAATGGGTTGCTGGAAGGAAACACCGTGTTTAATTTTCTTGCAAGTAAAATTGAAGCTTTGGAGGATACTGTTTGTCAACTTAAAGTTCATAATATGAATCTGTTGCGGGGGCTTTAGAGGTCGAATGTAGCAATCAAAGTTTTAGAAAATAGGGTTGATATTCTCTAGGGGATGGTTGCAGTGGACAAAGGAAAGAAGAGACAGCTAGACATAAGCAGTTTTGATGAGGAGGATTTCCAAATGGATGGTGTCTTCTTGAGCTCAAGGACCAGGGCAAAATGTCTTTAGGGTTCTATTGCAGACTTGTTGTTGACTTTCTGTTTGAGATGGTTTTGTTGTAAACTATTTTTGCTTTGGGTTTTTTGTATCTTTTTTGTTGGGCTCTGGTTGAGTTAATCTCTTTTTGACTCAAGATTTTTGTTGGGTTTTTTTGATAGATACTTTTTGCTTTTGATGAGCTTTATTGTAATATTTGTTATGTAAATGGTCCTTGGATCCTTTTTCCAAACAATATCTATAAAAAAAAAAAATCACCAAAGAATACCAAAAAATAATGAAAAGATCACAATATGCAAGTAGAATGACTTATCTACTTAGAGGGGGGAGCTCTAAACCATACAATAAGACTCAAGAAGATGATCAACTAGTTACTAACTCCTATATATATACCCTACTATGCTATACAACACACCAAGGCTGACCTACTAAACATATGAAAGCATACATAAATTTGATATGACATGATAAGTGATTATGTTAGACACATGTTAGCAATACATATACTGATATATGACCCTAGATTAAGGGTGTATCACCCCCTTAGAACATAGATGATGAGTACATGAAGTTCCAATAATTGTGCCAACTCAAGGATTAGTTGGTGGGAGATTACACCAAATTCCATGACTAAATTGCACTCATGTATGGGGCCAAAATAGAGCAACATAAGGCGATGCAATACATTAGAAGACTCGCTCATTATGGTCGACCAAAAATGGAGTTCTTGACTTCCAACACATTGGGGAAATCATACCTCAATACCAATAAGAGTAAAGTCAAGGAAAATTTAAAGCATACCACAATGCTTTCAGCTTTAGATAAGCACAAGAAGTATCAAGGTGACCAATGGCACCCTGGAATTTGTACAAGATCACACAATGATGATGAATGTCACACACAATATTATTTGATTGTGGGATCTACATCAAATATGCACATGTAGAAGACACTGATCCATATGTTACGTGAATCAGTTGTAACACATATGCCACCAACATTTTAGGGGAATAAGAATACATCTTCCACACTAAGTGTCAAGTTGAGGGTCAATGCCTTCATGTCATCGTCGACAATTAGAGCCAAAAGAGTAGAATTATACAAGATGTAACCCAATGCCTATGTATTACCACTCAAGCACACCCTCCACACATCCCCAATCATATTCATTGAGATGCCTATATTAAGGGAAAACTAGTTGAAATACATTTCAATTTCAAGTATATAGTCAAGCCTATGGGGATAAAATCACTTTTGACGTCATACCACTAAAGGTCTGTAACATTCTACTTGGAAGAATGTAGGTGTATGACCATGATGGTACATATCAAGCTAAACCAAAACAATGGACCATCTAAGTTGGAAGTTGTATCTTTAATATTCTTTAGCTACCTCCAAAAACCAAATTCACCTCTTTTTTTGCCAAACATTGTCACAATCTCATTTCACACATGTAGAAGTTCATGTTTTTCATCGTCCGTTTGGAAGCATATGTGTAGTTGAGTAAGAAAGTGTTGACAACATGCAATATAACACCATTTTCACAACATCAACTCAATAAGTAACTATAGTAACATGAAGACGTCTTTGAAGCACTGAAAGGCCTTCACACACATTGTGTTGTAAAGCATTAGATCAAAGATAAAGCAAATTATTAGATGATATTAATTGAGAATTGACAATAATAACTCATACAAATAGGGTAACAAAACCTAAAGGTAATATCTCAACTTAGATGACACCATCAGCCAAGTCGATGATGTTAGTTGGACATGGTTTTGTACTAGGCATCATTGACCAATTCGACATCGGTGACAACAAGTCCAATAAAAGGTGAGGGAGAGGAGAGAGAAAGGTGAAATAGTTCACTTGGAATAAATAGTAAGATGATCAGAAGGTGCTAAAAGGAAGTAGGTTAAATGTATAAAGTGGTGGTACAATGTAGTGGGATGGTAAGGGCAAGTGCCACGACGATTGCTCATGAGGTGTTACAAACATGCCCACCTTGATCTTGGTGCGACCCTTAAAGGAATGCACTCAGTGGGATTAATGCATTGACATATTGCAAAGATAAATGGTTAGCAAATGAAAAGTAAAGTGTATTTATATGTCCCAACTAAAGATCACCACATGTCACAAAAGTGTAGTAAGAGATGGTCTTCGAGAAAGAAACATAGTACTTCAAAATAAATGTGAATGATTGAAAATAAAGTAATAAATGATATCTAAACCAAATGAAATTTACTTTGACTTATCTTTATGTGAAACTGGATGTAGATTGACCTCGTGTTGTGATCATGGAGGGTGCAAACTTGCTTAGAAGTTTGAATGATACACGATTAAAAAAGACGTAGGGCTGATGACGTGGTTGATGAAGTTATAATGTGTTACCCTTATCTGATGACGTTGATCACATGGATGATTAAGCAATAAACTATGTACCTAGTCGATGATTTTTTTTTGCACATAGACGATGTAGTTTATTTTGCAATGTTTACCATTAGTTTAATTTTTTCATTAACTAACATTGATCAGGGTATATTTTTTTGGATATTTCATAGGTACTATTATGGGTTTATTTGTGGAGGATAATCGATGCCACATGGCTACTTGAGCTATTGGATATCTACTTAGACTTGGACCTTGCACAATTCACTAGTTTGAGCTTTGGATGGATTATCTATATTTTTAGTATTCCATTGTATGTGGATCTCAAGGCCATGTTTCTATGTTTAGGGAGATGTGCACAAACACTTTTATGTGGGACGTTATAGTGTGTATATGAAAAAAATGAAGCTGTGTATGAAAGTAGGAATGCTTGTGTTTTTTGTGTACTATATGGTATAGACATTTTTATTGTATGTATACTCCAAACATAAAAAATAGGTTAATACTAGTAATGATTATGTTTTTATGTGTATTTTATACTATGCACTCTGTTGTTTAAAGTGTGTATATGTCAAACAAAATAATGGGTTGATAGTAGTAATGACAATGTTTTTCTATAAAATAATGTGGTATACATGTTGACCTAAAACCCCGATAGGATTGTGAGGCTTAGGAAATTTGACTTTAGTTAAGGATGTACTCGGGAAATACACCACATATAATCTAAGAACAAAAGTATAAATGAAAGCAAGTAACATATTTCATCCCAAACTCCAATCTTTATTTATTTATCAAAAATGATTACATCATACATTCTTCTCATTCTATCTCATATATTCTGACTCTCATACAAAATCTCTCAAAATGACACTCACACATATATTTCTCATGATGCGTCCATATACAATACATTAGTTACAATAAATACACAAAATACAATTGATTCCAAAAGACACTTCTTTTGACTTGTGCCTCTGTTGGCTTCTGTCTCGTATTGGTTCGATCTGTCTTCATTCTGCGGCTTTATGTCATATTCCGCGGCTCTTGTTCAGTGTTATCAACAGATTCTTATAGTTTTCGATATCATGGCTTTACTTAGTTGTCACATGGCTTCTTTTAGTGTTCGAAAGATTTGTTCTTTTATACGTGGAACCGTTCTTTATTAGTGACTATCCTCTATCCTTCGCGGTTAGCTCTATCTCTTCGCGGCTATCTCCAGACTTTGGTGGTGTTACTCCTATACTTGTGGTTGATCCAAAACTTGATGAATAACCCTATCAACATCATCCCCCCATTAAAACTTTATCTCATCCTCGAGATAACAATAGATGAAGAATCCTATACTTTCCTCTAAAATTTTTCTTTCAAAATATCATATGCAGGCATCAACCACCCTAACTTAGACATCTGACGTAGGGAAGGATTCCCTTGCTTGACTCACCCGAATAGATTTATGGGACGCCAACTAATAGAGGAATCAAACTCCCCAGAAACTTAGACATCTGGCATAAGGAAGAGTTCCTTCGCTCGACTCGCTCAAATGGGTTTCTGGGATGCCTCAGCCTCTAAGCCTTTATGGCGTACTTTGCGACATATACTTTTGTAATCTGTGGAGTATAGTTTTTTCAAAATATACCATAAATCAAATGAATGTTCAGATGATTTGGTTTACTATTCTTATAGTTGTGCATTCTCTTGAATCAATGGAAGGATGTTTGATGGAGTGGGATTTGCATTGAATTGGATTCCATCTCTGGTGACAAGTGTAGTTTCTTGTTGCATTCTTATTATGGCTTTATCCATCATACCACCGTATTCTTGCATTTCATGGTGATCTTTTTAGTCTGTGCCTTCTGCTTGTTTTGATATGTTTCTGTGAGTTCTGCAAGCTTTGTTCTTTGAGTTCCATCCTTGTCTGTTGATATCATATGTAGTAGATTCCGTAAGTTTATTTATCTTTGCTCTAATTGATCAAGTATTTGCTTTCTCCATTGAGTTTCACTAGGCCACCCGATTGTATAGTTTAGTATACCGTGACATTGTTCAACTCTGCCTCTAACTTAGTGACTATGGTTTGTACTCACTTTCCTTCATCTTCTGATTTTACTTGGTGTGGCTTAAAAATCATTGTTCTTATTTGTTCTTCCACTACATCCTCGTGTATTTCTTCTTTTCTGCTTCTGATTGAACTATGTGGCGTTCTTTGAGTATTTGTTAACTGTTTCTTAGTTGTACTTCTATTTGATAGATTGGATTGAATGCTGAGTTGGGGCTTTGCAATTTGGATGGATGAAAAGCATCTTTTGCATGGCCTCTTCTATCTCCATGCATATTTGCATCCAATCATGTCTAGCACTTTTTCTAGGACTTGGCTACAAGTAGACTTTTGTAGGGGAGTGAGTTTATCTAAATTCACCTTATATCCTTCTGTAGTTTGTTTCTACTATTCCTTGTTGCAACTGAATGGATTGTTCCTTCTTCCTTTTTGTAATGCCTATTTGATTCTAGCCAATGAATCTTTAGGTACTTGAAGTGGTATCATGCTTGAATATGTTTCTATTGTGGGGTGGATGGTATTGTAAGATTTTTCTTGTTTAAGTTCTTTTCTTTCTTCTTATCTTCTCCTCCTTTTCCTTCTTCTCTTCTTTTTGTTTCTTTTCCTTTCCCTTTCTTGTTCTTTCTTTTTTCTTCTTTCCTTTTTCTTCTTTTCCTTTTTATCATGCTTCTTTGTCCTTCCTGATTTGTTCTTCCTTTTGTTTTTGTGTCGCATCTTCTTTATCTTTCTTCTCATTCTCTATTTTCGCTTCCTCTTCCTTCTTTTTCTGATCTTCTATCACCCTTTATTTTTCTTTACTCTATTTTTCTAAGATTTCTTCTTGCTCCTTTTTCTCCTTTTATTCTTTTAGTTTTCTTTTTGCTTCTTCTTTCTTCTCCCTCTCTGCTTGTTCCCTTTCTTTTTGTTTCTTTTTGTCCTGCTCTTTTTTATTCTTTCTTAGTATTTCCTTTTTTTTCATCTTTTCTAACTCCTTTTTTTTGTTTTTCATTATGTTCTTTTCGTCTCTTATCTTCTTCTAGCCGTTCTTGTTCTTTCTTGTTCCTTTCAAGTTCTTTGGTCGGTTTTCTTGTTGCCTTTTGTTTTTCTTTCTCCTTCTTTTTCTCTTCTCTCTCATTATTTGTTTAATCAACAATCAAACCAATTCCTCCACTTATTTTATCCAATGCAACTCCCTTTTAGTTCGGGGTTTATTTTGTTTTAAAGTAATTCTTTCTTGTTGGAGTGCAACCAAACGATGTGTATGTTTTGCATCTATCTGCTCCTGGACTTCTTCTGCTAGAGTTGGTGTGAGAAAATGAGCTATATCTTCAAGTACAAAGGCACATTTATCCAAGTAATACACTATAGCTTCTTCTATGGTCATTTTTTCTCCTCCTGTGCTAGCGGCGTATTCTTGTGCAACTTATGAAATTCCACCAGGAGTTAAGCATTTTTTATAATAGTTGTATGCTTGTCTAGTGAGTCCTGTCTCCTCCACTGGTTCCACTTATTTTGGGATATCGGGTTCTGAATGTTCTTGTGTATGTTTTGGTGAAGGGGTGTATAAAGTTTCCTCTTCATCTGATTCAAAAAAATCTTCTGCTTCCTCAGATTCCACTTCCTCTTTTTGTTTGTTGGCTGCGAATTCTTTCAACTTTGCTTTTTCTACTAAAGTTTTTTGTCATTTGGTGATAGGTTTTACAATTCTAGGGATTTTATTTCGTTTATATGTCTTAGGAATCCCCACTCTTGATTATGATTTTCCCATTTTTACCGAGTATTTTTGCTGATATTATTTAAAGGTTTTCTCAATAACTTCGTCAAAGCTAAGGAGGGTAGTTTTATGAGGATCCAAAAGGTATGCTTGCAATGATTGTATATATGTGGCTAATAATTCATTTGAAGCTTCATAGGGCAATGATGGTATTTTGCTGGCATGTGGGACTAGTGGCTTGATAAAAGTATAGTCAATATCCACAATAAACATAACCTCATGCTCATATTTTGCCACAACTTGTTCTGATATTCTAGATCTGTTTACAACTATCCCCCTGATTCTATCTTCCCATTAAATGAGTGAGGTTATTTGTGTAACTACATCCATGGTTTTCATATGCTCCCATATTTTCTCAGCTATAGGGGTATCTATCCGCCAATCGACTAATTATTCCTTTTGAGGGAGTTTTCTTTTAAAGTACATTGCCAAACATAATAGTATTGACCCATAACAAAATGAGTGTTTACCTTCTTTAATCCGCTGTACATTCTCATGAAATTTTGTCACTAGCAATTCTGCTAAGTTATATTTAGAGTGGGCTATAACCATATCCAATGCAATTTGGGTAAGACCATGGGGGCCATCCTCCCTATTAGAATGGTAAATTTTTAGAAAAATAGCTTTGGTAGCATACCTCAGAGTAACATTTGGAATATTAGAGATTTTGATGCCTCATTTGCATGTCGTGACGCCCATCACCCTCGCCATATCCTTCATTGGAACCTTCTTCTTTGTTAGAGAAGATTGTCCTTTGTCCCATAGCTCTGTAACCCTAGTCATCACTTCGGTGTTGATTTGGTATGGTTGATTGAGATAGAGCATTTGATTATGTAGAAAGATGAGGAGAAATTTAATTTCCTTGTCTGCCCTATGAAAATAGAAAATTATGCTCCATGCATCGAGTTTTAATTCCCCAATTAATTTTACATTCTTCTTATACTCCTCTTTGTGGGTATCCTTATTTATAACCAACTAGTAATACCCTATCTACTTCAAGTCTCGTATGATCATATTCGACAATGGGGGAATGGATATACCTTTGGAGGTCATGTGTACATGTGACTTTGAAAGGAATATGCAAAAATTCTCCCTCTGGATTGTGCGTATTTGATTTCATGAAGTGCTTCTAAAATTTCAGCCTTGGAAGCTCTTGCCTGTGTGACTTCGATCGAAGTATCCATGTCTTCTCCTCACTTTGCCCTAGTTTTCGGCCTAGCTTTCTTTTTCGCGCTTGATGTTTTTCTTGATCTCTTCTTGCCTTTTGTAATTCCTTAGCTTTTTGTAATTGAATTCCTTTATATAGATTTTATGTCCACCTACCCCATTTACTACATTTTTGGCATAAAACTTTTTGTTCTGACCACGGCTTTATCCCACGTATTTTGCATGTTCCATATTTTCTTTTGTTCGATTTTTCAGTTTCCTTCATTACGTGGTTTGTACACAGTTTGTACGGTTTTTAGCTTCACCTTCCTTTGTTTTTTTTATATTTTTTTGTTTTGTGGTTTTTTTTGTTGTTTCACGTTTACCTCCTTTTCTTCCTTCTGCGGTTTTTCCCATTCCTTCTTTCCATGGTCCTTCCCTATTTTATTTGTTTCATGGCTTTCTTCAATCTCTCTTTTCCACAAGGTTTTTTCTTTCTGCTTCCTTTGGCAGTTTTTTTTTTGTTTCTTCATATGGTGGATTTATTCTTCATCTCTTCATTGTGTAGGTTTTTTCTATTTTATTTTTACTGTGGATTTTCTATTGCATTTTTTATTTTTCTTTATTACGAGGGTATACTCCCTCTGCAGTTCCATCCTCTCTTTATTTTGCGGGTATTCTTCCTCTGCGACTCTTTTCTTTATTCTATATTTTTTCCCTACTTTTAAGAGTAGGGATGCCCTTGCGGGTTTTCATCCCACCCCTCATCCTATCCACCAAATTTCTATTTTTCAGATAGGTCGGTGTTCTTTTTATTACGTGTATCCATCTTCTGCAGTTTGTTCTTCCTCCTCTTTTAATTTTTCTAAGGGTAGAGATTCCCTTGCGGGTTTTCATCCTACCCCTCGACCTACCCTCCGAATTTCCATTTTTCAAGTAGGTCGGTATTTATTTATATATATATCTTCTTTTTTCCCAAATTTGCTTTTTTATTTTCAAGTTACGTATGTCTTGAGTCTTGCCCCATTCACATACCCGAGAAGTTCTTTCAACTGTAAGGTTTGTAATTTTACTTCTCCAGAAGGCAATATTTCCTTAATGATATATGGCCTTAACCATCTTACCTTTAAATTTCTTAGGTGTTTATACTTGTTATCATACAATAATACTTGATCTTCAATATCAAACTATTTTCTCTTAATGTGGTGGTCATGCCACACCTTATGTCTTCTTTTCTCCTGGGTTTGGTTATACGCGACTATGAACCTCTTCTCATACATTTTTTCTAATTCTACTAGTATTTCATGGAGGGAATCATCTTCAATCATTCTAAAATCAACTACAATCCTTAAAATTGGAAGCAAAAACTCTATAGGGACCATGAATTCTAATCCATAGACTAATCTGAATGGTGAGTATTTTGTAAGCCTTTTATAGGTTGTGCGGTACACCCATAGAGTGGCAGCTATCTTTTAATCCTAGTATGCCATTTGTAGAGAATTTTTTTTGTTAATACCTTCTCTAGTACCTTGTTGAATGCCTCTTTTGTTCCATTCGCTTGGGGATGGTATGGAGTGCTTCTATTATGATTGATCATAAACCCGCTCAATAGTTCTTGAATAGTTATATTCACAAAGTGTTTTCCTTGGTCACTAGTAATGCTCAAAGGACATACAAACCTTGTAATAATGTTCTCATATATGAATCTAGCAACTATTTTTGCAGTTCATTATTTTGTGTGAACCACTTCTTCCTATCTTGTTAAGTAATCTTTCCCTAGTTATGATAAACCTTTCCTGAGAATGTTTGGCGGATGGCTTGATGGGTCGAATGAAATAAATAGCCCATTTTTTGAATAGTGGTAATGTCAAAATACGTGTTAATGGTATCTCATCCCTTGCATTAGGTTTCCCAACTCTTTGAAATATGTCACATGACCTAGCATGTTTATGTGCATCCTTGAAAAAGTATAGGCCACCATAGACCAGCCATCATTACTTTTCTTGTTGTCTGATCTCATCAATTATGACTGCCTGTGATACCTTCATGTGTTTCAATCAAGATATTATTTCTCTCATGCTCTAGAGCTAATCTTCGAAGGACATCATCTTGTCCCTTTTTATATAACTGACCTTGAATCAATGTGAATGGAAATGCTCTATTTAGCAAATTTCTTTTCTATTGCTGAGTATAATTACTTAATAACTCTTATGTATGCAATAGTTGTGCAATTTCATAAAACTCCTTGGGTATTGCTTCAATTATAAATAGATGAGCACTAGGAAAATCATCATCTATAGGCCCCTCATCTTCTCCATTTTCAATTCTTGACAAATAATCTAGGCCATTGTTTAGTTTTCCAGGTTTTATTGCCACAATAAAATTGAATTCCTGAAATAGCATGAGCCATCTACATATTCTCCCTTGCAACACTAGTCTATTCAATAGATATTTTAAGGTCTCATGGTCAATATAAAATACAAATGAGGTGGCTAATAAATACTATTTGTATTTCATCAGGGAATAGACCATGCTTAGTGCTTCCCTTTCTATTGTTGTGTAATTTCTTTTTGCCTTGGCCAACTTCCTGCTAACAAACGCTATAAGATGATCCATCTTATCTCTAGGCTGAGTCAATACAACTCCAATTGCTATCCCAGATGCATCCACATGAACATGGAAGGGTACCTTCCAATTAAGAAAAATCAATATTGGTACATATAAAATTTTATCTTTCAAGATCTCAAATGCATTCGCACATTCTTTAGATTAAAATATTTGTTTATTTGTTCTCTTCTTCAATAGTTCTTCTAGTGGGGTGGTTATCTTTGCATAGTTTTTGATAAAATTTCTATGATAGCCCATGTAACCAAGGATCGTCCTTACTTCTTTCTGTGTTTTTGGCAGTGGTAGATTGACAATCACCAAATTTTTCAATGGATCAATTAATAAACCTTCCTTACAAATTATGTGCCCTGGTAGTGTGCCAAAGGGAGTCAAGAAGATGCATTTCTTTAAATATAATGATATTTTCAATGCTTTGCATCTTTGAAACATTAGTTTTAGTACTTGTATATGATTCTTCAGTAGGCCATATACTATTCTAGTCATCAAGATAGACTTCTAGAAAATCATGAATAAAATCTTTGAATGTGTTAATCATGATCCTATTGAATACTGCTGGAGCATTCTTAAAGCCTAAATGGCATAACTATATAAATAAAGGACCCCCATTATGTGGAAAAAGTAGTTTTGGGTTGGTCCTCTGGGATAATTTTTACTTGGTAATAACTAGAGAAACCATATGTGAATGAATATACTTCTATGCCAGCCACATTTTCCAGTACTTTTTCTATAAAAGGGGTTGGAAATGGATCATATACACATGCCTTATTTAGATTCTTGTAGTCTACACAAACATGGATCTCTCTAGTCTTTTTATTTTGGATCACCATGGGACTGATCCATTCTGAGTCATCAACAGGTTTGATAATCCCAACATTCAAGCATTTTTTCAATTTCTGACTTCACCTTCACCTTTCAAATTCAGGATTCAATCTATATGGTCTTTTCTTTATTAGATTGAATCCATATTTTATTTGAATTTTCATTTTCCCTAACTCCTCTTTGATTCCCTTCAACTCTTTGAATTCCTTGGGAAAAATATCTTGGAACTCTTGTAGTAATTATACCACTTTAGCTACTTCTTCCTCTGACCAATAGTCCCAATTTTGGAAAACTTCTCTTCTCCATTTGTCCCAATGTTTTCATTCCTGTTTTTCAAGGGCTGGTAATAGTAATTTTCTCCTTCATATTTTTTCTCCACTACTGTTCATTCTCATCCTCTATAACCTTGTATCTTAAATTCTTTAGTTTCTCTTCTCTTTCTTGTTTTTCTACATTAAAACACCGAGCCATTTCTGGAATATTCTTTAAAGTTTCTTACGGCTTTAGAATCTCAAGTTCTGTTTTCTTCTCCTCTTCAGAATGTTGTTTGATTGCTTCATCTGGTGTCAAAATAAGGAAAGTTCTAATATTTTGTAATGTTCTTAAGACATTTTAATTTGTGTCCCAAAAATTAAAGGTATGGCAAAAGTCTTTAACTATTTAATCCCAATGTTCAGTCTCCCTTCTAATTTCTTGATGTGAATACCAGGACCGCGGTATGGGCCCTAGGGTCCATACAAATAATTGAATCCATAACAAGGGAGAGGTCTCCCCGCATAGTCACAGTGTTGTTCACATATTTGAATGTGCTTTTGTGGATCAGTTTCATTAGTGTATTCATGGATCACGACCTAGTAGCCTTCACTCTCCATATATATGGCTTTAAGCAATGTTGTGACTAAGTTCCAATGAGTTACATTATGTTTATGTGTTTCCCACCAAATTGTAAAATTTATAGTTAGGGTATCATCTAATGCCTCCATCCTTGCCTTCTCATTAGGAAATATTATTTCCATGATTTTAATGTACCCTTCAAGATCCCCAAATCCCGAATAATTTGGTAGGGTCTAGTGGGACACCCCACGGCTCAATCTATAAACTCTTTTAATTGGTAGATCTTTTACTTCTTCTTCTTCCGTGGAAAATCTATCTCGAGTTGGCATAAAAATATCATCCTTCTTCCTCTTGTGTGGAATAGGTATTCCTCCTCTTCTTCAAATGTGTCTTTGGTGGGTGTGAAAATGTCACCCACAGTGTTATAGTTGTCTCCTAGGGTGATAAATTCTAGGCAATATTCTTCTTGCGTAGTGTAATTTTCTCGTTCTTGATTTCGGAAACCCATGTATCCAAGCTTCTACCACATTATCTGAGCTTTCATAGATCTCTTTGGATTTTAATGAAATTTCACCATCCGAGTTTGGTTTGAATTATTTCTCAATGTTAGAAAGTTTATTTAATGCATACACCCCATGTATGTCATCAAGAATATTCCCCTTTTGTATCATGTTATACTTCCTCTGCCCATGCAGCACTCATTCTCGCATGCAAGGGTAAATGAACACATATACCATCTGAATTCAATGTCACCTCTTCTTCTTCAGAACTTACTGTTCCATTATAGTCTACGAACCATTCCAATGATAGGATAACATTTTATGAAGGATTCTTGGCCACATTCTCTACCACTTTAAAATTCACCATCTTCTTAATTCCCATGAAATTCACTACTACATTATTTAGTACTCCCAGTGGTTGTCTAGATGATTCATCCGCTAGTACGATAAAGTATCTCGTGGGTTCTAAAGTAATTCTTCTAAGCATCTCCCATGTAGTTTTAGACATCATATCAACATCTGCAGCAAGATTTAATAGTACTTTGGTAATGGTGGTATCAAAGATGTCCACTTCTAAGTAGATGGTGGACTTGCGCCATGTTCGCTGAGTACGAAATATGTTTCTCATCTTATTATTATATCCCCTTCAATTTTTTAAACATGATGAGTCCTCTCTTCTTTATTCCAATACTTGCTGAATTGTTTCAGCTTATCTATTAACCCATAATTGATAGTTAATTTTTCTAGTTCCTTTAAAGCATTAACCTCTTCTTCTGCAATTTTTTTTTTCTCTCTTTATTCAATGGCCTGTGCTTCCTTTACAAGTACCCTACTCTTTCCAACTTGTTTTAGGTGCAACCTCGACCTCACTTCCTTATCATTCCACTCCTCTTCATCAGAAGAATGTTGTTCTTGCGGTAGCCTTATTATTTTATTCTTTTTAGGGATCGCCTCACTCCTGGTGGCACTTCTAGCTATAACACCTACCCTATATCGAGGTTCTTCACTACGGTTTCTAGATTTTTTCATTTTTCTTCTCATGTAACTTTATTTTTCTTATCCTTTCTTATATTCTTTTGTGGGTCTACTTCCTAAAGGCTTCTAATTTCGTTGTTCCACTCCTATAGAATTGGGTACCCTTAGAACAATTAAATACATCATGACCTTTCTAATGAAAAAATCCGCAGGGATCAGTTTCTGTATAGTTTCTTGCAAGATGCCCATCTTGTCCACATTTATAACAAGTCATGGGTCTTCTATCTTGATATCTACCTAATTGGTTATCCCCATATCCCCCATAGTAACCACCATCGTTGTAACCTTGATATCCTCTACCACTATGGTAGTCATCATAACCGCCTCTGTATCCACCTTTGAAATTTCCTCTATATATGCCTCGATACCCTCCACAGTATCCTCATCATTATAACCTTGATAGTTCGAGTTATAGTTATTTCCCTAATATCCACCCCCAAATTGAGGTTGGCCACCTTTTGCGTTTGCATACTGTGATGCAATTATCATTTATTGTGAAGGTGGCTAATTTGTTGGTAGCATCTATGGTTGAGTAGGGGAGGGTTTTGTGATGCCTGTTAAAACAACCCACTTGAGACCCAAGAAACAACCTAGGATCAATTAGAAAATTATGGAATTTTTTTTTTTTGATTAGAAGTGTCTACAACTAGGTTGTAAGACATCAGTTGACACTATCAAGTTCCGGAACACGTCTAAAATTACTAGAACATAATTTTCATTTATTAACAATTTTTAGAGGTCTCATGGTCCAAATTTTAGGGTTAGAAGTTTCAATTAGGTTCAAAGGTAAAATATCACCATACCCACTCTCTAACCTGCTTAGAGTTTCAACTTGATTTTTCTCATACTTAACATATTCAAAATTTCCCTAAATCATTCCCATTGGATAGGAAATTTTCTACCTTTGAGGCGATATAAAGCAGTTCTCCTAACTCCTTCAGAAACTCAAGATATGGGCAGGCGGACTTTAAGGGTCAAATTTTCCCCAAGGGGACAAGTGTCAAGCGGGGAAGAAAAGTAATTTTGGGATGACGGGTCACGGGGCGGCGTTTGGAATTTTTCCTTGCGTAGGAGAAAATTCCCATTTGTGCTTGCATCTCTGCGGGTCCTCCAGGGACATGTGGCGGCCTCAGAGTCATTGCCAAGAAAAAAGGGAAGGGCAGGGTGGCGGGAGTCTTGTGGTAAATTTTCCAAAGGGGAGAAAACAACCAAACAACGCCCACACGCCCGCGGGTCCGCCAGGGACACGTGGCACCCATACAAACGATGCGGGGAGAAGAAGAGGGAAATGTGTGGCGGCGAGGTTTTTTTGTTTGTTTTTGTTTTTTGGAGCAACTTCGCCAAAGGAAAAAATGGGTAAATGGCGCGTGAGGGTCCGCGTGCCCGTAGAAAAGTCTCACCAGTGTGAGGGCGGGGGTGCGGAGCCACGGGGAAAAAAGAAAAAAATTTCCAACAAAAAAATTTCATAGGATAAAGTTACGAGGATTTTCCCCACCCCGCTTTCACCCCATACTGTCACATGGTAGCCTCTGGTTGGCTGCGGGCCGGCGGGGAGAAATACGAAAAATTTCTAATTTTTTTTAAAAAGCCTAAGGGAAAAATAATGTTGCGCCTCCGCCGTTTCCCCTTGAGGACACATGACACCCTTTGATTGGCTGTGGGCCGGCAGAGGAAAATTCAAAAATTTTCCTCAGCAAATTTTTCAAAAAAATTTCTAAGGGTAATTTCGACGGGAAGTTTTCGGGCCACGGGCCTATTATGGAAAATTTTCCCAAATTTTCCTGCCAAGGCGAAAAACTTCAAAGTGCCATAACTTGAGCTAGAAATCTTGGTTTTGGGAAAATGAGGACTTTATGGAAATCTATCGATGCCCTCTTTGCACAAGAATCATAAATTTTATATTTTGATAAATTTTAAAGGGTCAATTTTACAAAAATGATCTGCAGACTTTTAATTAGCAAACTGGTAATTTTGACTTATAAATTTTTGTTCAATTTGATCTCCTTCTTCACTCAACATTCCAAACAGACATGGAGGATTGCTCCAGGAAGGATTTAGAATGTTTTAGGGAAGTAAATTTACTCAATTTATTCAAGTTTGAATTTTTCCAATAATTGATAGAAAAACGTCTGAGGAAAGGATTGGCTCGATTTTGCAATGTTATAAATAGTTTTCTTAAGTTTTTCTTTGTCAAATTGAGTTCCTTGATGTCTTAGCATGCTAAATTATATCCTTTCCAATTTGATAATTAAGTGCAGGTCTGAACTGTGCATTTTATTTAAATTTATTTCCAGTTTAAAGTTTATAACAGAGATCTATTTCTTTTAAATCTGTATATCACTTTTATCATTCAAGTGTGGCATTCCATTTCTAAACTAATCCAATACATTCAATTGTTTATATACAAACCATTTCAACTAACTTGCAAAGTTTGATTTCCAATTTTAATATGTTTCAAAGGATACAAAAATGCAACATTAAATCCACGTACATTTTTAAAAAAAATAGAGATTTAACTATCTCTTTTGCCATACAATAAAACATTGAGTTCAATCCAACAATGCATAGGAGAGAAGATCTTTCAATTATTTATTAATTCCAATTATATACTTTACATACTTCAATGTTTGAAAGCAATAACAACATTCAATAGAGCAGGATGTAAATGTCTTTCACAATTCAAATATATATATTTCCATAATCAATTACAACATCATTTCTTCACAAGTATACATTACAATTTCATCCACTTCAAGTGGGAAAGGTTAAAAATGAAGTATAATTCATAAGGGATTGTCAAAACTGTATCTTCCTTTGCTCCATAATAGCAACATGCAAGTTTCCTTTTTCACCAAGTTGATCACAACAAAAGAGGGGGAAAGACAACGCTCTCCATCCAACCAAGACATCCAATGAAAGGAGAAGCCTTCCTTCATCATTGTCCCCTGAGCCCCAACTAAAATACAATAATAGGTGTGATTCAACCCATGGCAACAACTGGCTTCAATAACACACAACATTCTTTTAACATACACATTTCATTTTAAAACACCATTCAACACCAAACAACAGTTCACAACTACATTTAAAGATATTTCAAAATAGATCTCAGCATTGATCATGCAAGCCAAAGGAGCAAGGTCTATTGGGGAAGCTACTTATGCCTCCCAATTGAGAATTAGGCATCCACCAATAACATACCACCAATAAATTTCACTATACATATCCTTATGCCCCCCACAAATCCCTCCTTATTCCCCCCACAGATTTCCTTATTCCCCCCACAAAGTAAGAAATGCAAGCTATTTCTTTTCCATGGTGGATCCCAAACCCAAACTCCCTCCAAAAAATTCTGATGCCAATGGCATTCCCTTATGCCCCCCCACATGGATTCCCCATAGCCTTCTCCTACACCATTCCTAAAGTAGTCTACCCAACCAGCCAACAAATAAATTAAAACATGCACCATTCATACAATACAACAAGAAAATAACAGCATGAAAATAAATTTAAATTCCTACCTCTCCATGGTAGATATTGTTTCCAAACAGCAAGATTTTAATTCCAAAAACATAGTCCCAAAACAAAAATCTCCCAAGCATTCAAAGCTTTCTCCAAACTTCCTGCAAAAACAAGAGCTCTCAACTCAAGAAAATGTGCCCCCAAAGAAGTTACAAAATGATTCAACAACCCAAAACAAGTAAAGAGTTTGAATTATACAGAAGAGGGAAGAGAAGAGGATGATGTGGATCCATGTAGGATGCCAAATCACACGTCCTCAAATTCAAAAACAAAATACAAAATTCATTCTCCCAAGCACAATAAAGAGGTGGGTGAAAATATGACAAATTACTTGCACACTCCAAAAATCCCACACCCCAAAGGACTACATAATAAATAACATGTAAGAGATTGCAATCCAAAACAAGAAACATGATTAACAAAATACTTTACTAAAAGTCTAAAATCACCTCTGCAACCATAAGTATGGTTGGTAAATTAAATTGAGAGGTATGGGACAAGTTTTACTTGTCCCACAAGCCTCCAAAAACATCCCCCAAGGACAAATTCGAATTTCCAAGGAGGTGGAGTGTTTCATACTCCAAAATATGACTTACACAACTCTTACAAAACTTACATATCCCTTACATATTTAATACAAGGAACCAACAACTCCCATAATTAATTTCCCATATCTTAATTTAATTTATTTAAATTTTAACCATATGATTTCTCACATTAATCTATCACATTTTAATTAATTAAAAGAAAGGGAACACATTACTAATACAATACATATAAAAATAATAAAAATTAACCATATCAATAAAATACATAATACACATGGTCACATGTAAAGGTGACCCCCCTATGAGAATCCCTAACAAAACAACACACATACACAAAACAAGTTGCCATGGTGACCTTGTCGAATTCACCTAGAATTTCATTGTGGTTGGTCTCCGATCCCCCGATGCTTGTTGTGATTTTTAACCTGTAAAACACAAATACCTCCTTAGGCCTTGTGGCCATATCAGAACATCCAACATGATATAAATAAAATTATAAAATCATCTAAGTATGTAAATCACAACAACATCAAGGCAACTTAACATTATAACATACAATTCATCCCAACAACTATATCATCATCACTAAATATCCAAAATCACATGTCCAAACAACATCCATAAAATATCCATGTCAAATAGTATATCATCATCCACATATGAGTGTCTCTAATAATCATCATGCATCATAACCAATCAAGATCAACAATAATCCATAATCAAATGTCTAATAACATACTAAATCAAAACAGAATAATGTCCATAATGTGATCAAATGTATTAGAATAAGTATCGGCAAGTGTCAAAGGGAAGTGGGCACTACAGGTTTGGTGTTGCATTTTGTCTAGTGGCCATTGATCTACTGGTGGCATAATATTTCAAGTCGTCCAATGCATCAAACGAGGGACAAGTATGATGATAGTGATTATATGACCCGAATGCAATACATTACATCAATTGATTTGTAGGCAGTGCTACTTCAAGTAAGGGACAAGTATCTTGAGTATGTTGGTCCAAAAGTATACAAATATTGCACCATGTCCTTTCCAATGGTGTTATGATGCTAGAGGATTCTTTTGCGATGAATGCACTCTTACTGTAGCTTATCTTTTTGAATTCTCAAAGTATGGGCATTCGGTTCTACTATGTCCTTCATTGCAACATACTATACACCATATCTTTGGCCTCATATTACTCTTTGGTGGGGAACTACTTCTTAATCCTTCAGTCCTCTAAATCTCCTGCTGCAATTTTAGCTTTACTAGTTCTAACTGTACTCTTTCTAGTTCAGTCTTTATTGAAGTTTCACCCTCTCTTCTCCATGGATGGGCTTCCAGTTTAATTTCCATATCAATTTCTTCTGCTAATGCTTTAAATTGCTATGAATCTAATGATACTCTTAGATAAGGAAGTAGCCATGAGGTGAATCACTCAATTTTCTGCTTATCTGTCAGGGGCTCTTCCAACTTTCTAGTAACATTCTTAAATCACTGAATAAATTCCTTCACTAATTCTCCTTCTTTCTGTATAAGGTATCTCATCTTTCTTACTCTTTCTGTTGGTGCCTCTAGGAAATGGAAGTCTATTTTAAATTTTCATTCAATGTCATCCTAGGGTTTTCCTCCTTAAGAAATTATCTTTATGTACCAACGTAGTGCATCATATCTTAATGAGTATGCAAAATCTTGTATCTTAGTAGCTTCATCTATGTTATTATTTTTCTTCCAGTAGGCTTCTAATAGGAACAAGTGTTCCAATGCATTGCTAGAGTCCTTGTCAAAAATTGGCATTTTGATCTTGTGAGCCATTGATGATTGAGTATTTATTCTTGGCTAAACAACAGGATGCTTCTTAACTTTATTTAATTTCTTTGTCTAGTTATGGACTGGTTTTGAATTATTCTTTCTTCCCTTATCTCTAATTAATTCAATATCAAAGTACAATTCACCCAATAGTTCTTATAATTATCTTATTGTTTCTTATCTTCTTCGACTCTCTTCTCGTAATATTTGATATTTTCCCTCCAAAATCTTTCCTTTTTCTAGATTCTCAAATGGTGTATTAATTGGCACATGGAATGGAATCCTCTCCGCGGGGGCGGCGGGGGGGGGGAAGGGGTCATCTCCTTTGGGCTTGTGTGTTGGTTGGGGGGCATGTCTTTATTTGGTGACTTTTCATAACTAATATTTCCCATAACTACCTTTGTATCTTTATTGTTTCTTAATATGTATCTTTCTTCTAATCCTCAGTCACTTCCTCTCTTCTTATTTTGTTTTTATTTCTCTCTTCCTTGGTTTTCCTCTCTACCCCTTTCTTCATTTTTCTCTTCTATACCCTTTATATTTTCTTCTTCTTGTTTATCTATATTTTCTTCTGCTTTATTCTCCTCATCTACTATTCTTATATTTTCTCTGAATTCCTCAACTAACTCCTTCATTCTAGTGACTTCTTCTTATTCTTTGCATATTTCCTTAATCATTAAAGGCATTCTCAATTCTTATTTGTTCCACCCTTTTACTTCTAATACTCTCTTAAATGCCAGTTCTAATCCTCCTACTAATTATTGTAGATCCCTCATTAAGATTGCTTGTCTTGTTATTGCCTGTTGAACTGGAGACTCTATAGTATATTGAACCGTGAGATTCCATGGAGTGACAAAACCTTGTTGGTCTCCACATGACGTGGGTATTATATCTAGTCTTGATGCATCCGCCTCCGTTTCTGGGTGAGCCAATTGCTAGCCTCCACTTTTTGTGGATGATTCTACTTTCTCTTCTTTATTTTCTTCTTTCTTAACCTTATTCAAATTTTCCTTCCTCTAATTCATCTTCTTAGCTCTTTCTTCTCGTGCTATATTTTATTTTTCAATTTTTTTCTCTTTTTCTTTCTTTTCCATGACTATCTTTTTTCTTTCTTCCATCCTCCTCATTTTTAGTTACTTTTCTTAATTTAACCCCCCTTAATTTTCTCAATCTCCTCTTTTCTAACTATCTATTTTTTTTCTTTTTGCCCATTTCGGCCTATTTCTTCCACCCCAACCAGAACCTTGTTAATTTTAATAATTCATGACTCTTGGATCACCCCCTTTGTGTAACCCATCCCGCGGTGCTTGCCCCCCTAAAGGAAATTATCTACCTCTCTAATTAATCCATTGTCAATCATTAAAAAATTTAATTAGGAATGGAAATGACTGAAGATATCGACCGTGGGCTCTGCTCAAAACTTATTACTTCTTATCATCAAAACTTGTCCAACCTTGAATTTCCCACGTGATTATGTAAGAATCTAGACTAGTTTTGTACCAGTAATCGATTTCTCTGGTCCATGGTTCATTAATGTATTTTATCATGGTCAATGTTTTTACATCCCACTCAAAAGGTTGTCTCAAATACATCCATGACCATTCTGTCCTCTTTTCATGTGTGATGTCTCCTCAAAAAAGCTCTGCATTTTTATTACCAAATCCAATTTTTTTTGAGCTCACGCCCTTTTTTGGTGTCTAAGGCAAGTTTGAGATTCAAGAAATTAGCTAAAATCATGCCCTTGAGTTGTTGAAACCTCTGTGTCACTCATTTTTAGCAATCCTCCTCTTCGTGGTCTATGCACGTAATATCCTTTTACCCCTCCCATTTTTGATCAAAATAGTTCACTTGTTCCATGGCTTGGGTCGTCGAATCATTGTTTTGCCTTCATGCCTCTGGCTCGTGAATAAAATTTGAAAATTTGACTCAAAATGATGAATTTCTCTTCCTCTGTGTATTTCTCCACAGTCGAGAATGATGGGAATTTCTTTCCCCTCCAAATTTTGCCTCAGCATTCCTCAATGATACATGGGTCTCTCTAATTGGTATGGTCCAATTATACTTTAAAGACTCAGCGGATGGCTCCACGTGTCACAATGACATAACTCTAGGGGTAGGAAAGGTCAATTACCAATTCAGCGCCAAATCACCATGTGGTGGAAGACATTGAAAAGTCAAGGTGGATGAGTAGGCCATCAGGGGAATTCAAGACTTTGAACCTTTTTGTAAAAAGACAAAAAATTAAAAAGTAACCCACATCCCCAATCAAGCTACCAAGGAAAAAGTCAGAGCTTGAGCCCGCAGGAAAAAAGTCAAAGCTTGAGCCCGCAGGAAAAAAGTTAAAGGAAAGGCCCACCATTGAAAAGTCAAATCAAAGTAGTGGGTCGGCGGGGGAATTTGAGTTTTGAGCCTTTTTTCCAAAAAAGGTTAAAATGTTGAGAAGAGAACCATGACCCTGCCTAAAAACATAACGTGCCACGTGTCCTAGTCAAATTGAAGCAGCGGGTTGGTGGAGGAAATTGAGTTTTTGAACCTTTTTGTAAAAAAGGTTAAAATGTTGAGAAAAAGACCGTGATCCCATTTCCAATCAAAATGTGCCACGTGTCCTAGTTGAAAAGTCAAAGTGGGGTTGCGGGCCAATTTGTTCCAAATTTCTAAAAAATCACAAAATGCAAAGGGCTTCCCCTCGTAAACACTCCAATCCCTTCCTGCCACGTGGACGACCCAAATTCAAAGTTAGAGGATTAAATCAAATGGTCTAGATTTAAACTGGCAAATCAAATGTTACAATTTATTTGTAAGGTCTGGTTTTAGCTGCCATGAGTGTTTTCTTTATGATAAAGGAATTTGAAGAGGCGTGAATGATTTGTAATGTTATAACGGTTTCTTGCGAAGAATATAATGACTTCTCGACGTCATTCCAAGGGTTGGCGATTGATTTCATAAAAATCAGAGTGCTTTGTACCTAGAAAAGACAGAAAATGCCATTCTTCTTCTATTTTCTCTTCTTCCTCAAATTTATTCCATTCTCAAGCTATGTACAAACTCTGCTCAAGCTTCAATAAGAAACAAAGGAATTTTTACCTCCTTGATTGAGGAATTAATTAGTACTTTGCGACCAATGAGTTTCATTTGGTCTTGTAGCTTCTCCCATGGATTTTTTTTTTCTAATTATAAATACATGTAAATGAAGTTTCTAATTGATGTGTGTGGGCATCTGATATTCTACCCACAACATTAGTTTTTCCTACCTCCATTCTCACTCCCTTTTCTCTTCTTAGACAAAGTTATTCTCTAGTGAGAAATTGCTAGCTTTGCCACAGGGTCAGTGGAGTGTCCCTGTTGGATCTCTTGTCGAAAGGCCACCATTGGAATCCACCATTTTTGCATGCACATACAAAAGCTACACCGTTCAAGTAGAGGGACTTAGATTCCTAGCATTGGCTTGAAACCCACCAATTTGTCCACAAGACAAATTTTCTCGCCAATAGTTTTTGGTGCCCACCGTGGGGCAGATATTGTAGCATCTACACCTAAAACGACCTTAGGGTCATAAAAAAAAGATTCTAAGTGAAAAATTTCTGGAGATTGAATAATCACACGAACTACATGGATGTAAATAATGACTATTCGAGGAAATCCTCCTATTAAGAGACCTGATTTACTCTTTCACATCCAAGAAGACATTGCTTCTGATATGAGAGAAGCCATTTGACACATTAGACAAAGTGTAAATCAATACTTCATTGCCATAAGGATTCTGGACCTGGAAGAGGAACGTGTTGTCAATTTGGAGAGACAGAGACAAATTCTAGCACCCTAAAAGAGATCATAAATCTTCAACCCGGTTGAGAGAAGATACACCTGGAAATTGAGACAAGGAGGAAAAATTGATCCCATATTTGAAGAGCTTGAAAGAGAGGCAATTACTGAAGAGGAGATAAGAGCTCAACTTGAAGAAATAGAAAGAATCGAACTCGAAGCAGAAGAAAGAGCAGCAACAGAAGCAACCTTAGCAAGACTGGAGGATAGAAACAAGAATAGAATGGGTGATCACGAAGATGAAGTACGTAGGCCTAACGTGTCATGGGGAAGGAATACTGGTCCACTCACCCTTCCACAACCACTTCATGACCTCCCAAGAGGCTCAAGAAAGAACTTCCCAAAATTCAAAGGGGATGGTTCTAAACTCCAAGAAGAACATGTAACAACATTCATCACTGCTTGTGGAGTGTTGGGAGTTGAAGATGAAGATGTTTCAGTTAGGCTATTTGTGGAGTCGCTTCAAGAAAAGGCTGCTGAATGGTTCTACATGCCACCCCCAAGATCTCTCACATGTTGGGAAGAAATAAGAAGTGAATTTGAACATAGTTTTAAGAGCACAAAATATTGTCAGGATCTGCTGGTCCAATTGGTTCAGATGAAGAAGGAGACCTCTAAATCAATGAGAGATTTTGTAGCAAGGTATAATAGGTTGACAAGAAGGATCCCAGAAGATGTGGTCTTGCCTGAAAACAACTTGAAAAGGTTCTTCATTAGTGATTTTCCACAAGAAGTTGGTTTCTTCCTCAGAAGAGCCCAACCAAGAACATTGAGGGAAGTTCAATACTTTACGGTTGAGACTGATGATAATCTAATTATTTTTGGCAAAGTGAAAGGACCAAATAGGAAGAAAAAAGGTCAGAGTTCAAATTCAGTCACCACTGATCCAATGTTTCAAAAAATGGCAAATGACCTAGTTGCTTTGAAGAAGCAGCTGACACAAATCACAATGAGGAATGCTCCAAGGAGACCAAACCCTCATGATAGACCAATAATTTCTCCACCCTTGTACACTTTCTCTTAAAGCACCACTGGTCAATGCCATCTATGACACTAGGGAATTAGAAGAAGGAGCATATATTAAGGAAACTGAAGAAGAAAGCATGGATGACCATGAAAAATATCTTGAAATTGAAGATGTTGGCATGCACAATGGCCTGATTGAGTACATTGATGATGAGGAGGAAGGTGATGAAGAAGCTCCAAGTTTTTCATGTGCTGCTTTCACTCATGCACAATCCAATAATGGTGTTTTAGCCTCAACATTTGCAATAGATGATAGGAAGAGCAAAGAATACAGCTCTTCAAATCCTCCACAAAACAAGATCATCAACAGAGGATCACCATTACCACCTTCCATGGAATCAGCCAAAGAGAAACCAGATTCACTGGTTGCCAAGGATCATGCTGCTCTACCAAGTAAGTTATATGAATCTTCTTCCAACTCAAAGGTTGTTAAGGGAAATTCTCTTCTAAATTCTGGTTTTGCAAGAACATCTAAATTTCAATCAAGGGCTACACCCTCACCTCCTTCCAAGTCAATTGCTACATTTGAAAAGGAGAACCCAACACCAAAAGTAACAAAACCTCTACCATTTAAGTCCTCATTCACTGCTAGAACCTCTTCCTCATCTACCATAGCTCCATTTGACTTTGTGGAGCATGCAAGCAAAACTAAGGTTCAACTCTATGAGATTGAATACCTACAAACACATCCTACCCAATTTGACAGATTCATCAAAGTAGTCCAGGGTGGTAACTCTACATCCCCAATATCTAATTCTAAAGGCTTGCTTCCCACACCATATTCTCAAAACATGATAGCCCTCAGTGCCTCCAACACCAACACAGTTGAGCCTTTTTATCTGTCACTTCTCATCAAAGGTTTCCAGTTGAAAAATTTCATTATAGACTCTGGAGCCTCAGATAATGTGATGCCAACAAAAGTCACAAATGCTCTTGGTCTTACTTTTACCCAGGTAAGTGGCACATGCTATTCAATGGAATCCAAACAAGTTCCATTAGTAGGAAGGATTAAGGATGCTCAGGTCACACTAGCTGATTACCCTGACCATTCGGTGGTAGACATCCCAACATCATTTGGTATGCTGTTGAGTAGAAGTTTTTGCAGAGATCTAGGTGGAGAAATAAAAATGGATTGGTCATCTGCAACTATCCTAGTGAAAGGAGAAATGAAGAATTTGTTACTAGTCAGGAAGATGAAATTCACAGTAAGGAAATCTGATGATACAAAAGCTAACATCCTTTTTCAAGATGGTGGGCTAGGAAACTACCTCCTTACATCACAAAAGAAAGAGAACTTGCCACTCCTCATGGAAGAAGAAGAAGATCAGATTTGGACAATGGAGTTTGATGGCAGTCATTCCAGAACAGGTTCAGGGGTTGGTGTAGTATTATACTCTCCCTCCAATGAGATATATCCTTTTGCCTACAAGTTGTAATTTGACAATACAAACAATACAACAGAGTATGAAGCATTAATCTTAGGCATGAATGAAACAAAGGACATGGGAATTAAAAAGCTGAGATGCAAAGGTGATGCATAGATTGTGGTGAAGAAAGTCCGCCAGCAATATTAGGTAAAAATTCCCAGACTCAGGCATTATAGAAACAGGGTGTGGGACCGCATTAAATGCTTTGATGCATTCTCCATTGAAGCTATCCCTAGGTAGCAGAATGAAAAGGTTGATTCTCTAGAAGTGTCAGCTTTCTTAGTGACACCTCATCCCTCTTTTGGCAAGGATAAAGTGACCATTGAGATGGTGTTCTGACCCAACGTACTAGACAATGCAAATCACTGACAGGTCTTTAATGATGAAAATCCGATCTTATCCTTATTAGAACAAATGGATAACTTCAAAAATATTTTCTTTGAAGGAAGTGAAAACCCACACTGTGAATTAGTTCACAAAGAAGAGGAGGGAGTTAAGGGTATTGATGAAGAGGAAGTAATCAAACTGAAAGGAAACAAAATCCCTAAAGGCTTAGTTTCTTTGGAAGATCTCTTTGACAAGCATGAAAAGTTCATCCAAGAAAAAGAAAAGTAGTCTTCTCGGTGTCCATTTGATTTTGATTAGGAAAACATTGGCACTTCAGAGAATCCAAGGATGGTTAATATTGGTAAATGCTTCTCACTAGAAGAGAAGAGAAAGTTTTTACTCAGATGTGTTAGCTTATTCCTATGATGAACTCAAATATTTTCAAGAAAATAAAATGAACCACTCCATTCCTTTGAAGCAAGGATCCAAGCCCTTTAGGAAAAATCAAAGGCCCTTCAATCCAAAGATTGTTGATGTTATCAAAGAAGAGGCGAAAAAGATACTCAATGCTAGAATCATTTTCCCCATCCACCATTCAACATGGGTGGCTAATATTGTGCCATTAAGGAAGAAGAATGGGGAAATAATAATTTGTGTAGACTTCCGAAATCTGAATTAGGAATCTCTCAAGGACAACTACCCTCTTCCAATCATGGATCACATTTTGTAAGCAGTCACCAGATCTGAGATGCTCTCTTTGCTTGATGGATTCTCAGTTTACAACCAAATCAAGGTGGCAGAAGAGGATTGCAACAAAACAACCTTCACAACACCTTGGGGCACTTTTTCCTACAACAAAATGCCTTTTGGCTTGATCAATGCTGGAGCCACTTTCTAGAGGGCAATGGACTTGGCCTTCAAATATTTGAAATATTTCATTGTCTTTTACTTGGATGACCTCACAATTTTCTCAAAGAGGAGGGGAGATCATATATGTCACTTGGAGAAAGTCCTTGCAAGATGTAGAAGACATTGTATTTCTCTAAATCCTAAGAAATGAATTTTTGGAGTCACAGAAGGTAAGTTGCTGGGACACATTGTGAACAAGCATGGAGCACACATTGATCTTGAGAGGATTAGAGCTATCCAAGCACTATCCTTAGTAACCAGCAAGAAGGGAGTCCATTCTTTCTTTGGAAAGGTAAACTTCCTTCATATTTTTGTGCTTGAGTTTTCTAAACTGACCAAGCATATAAATTCCATGATGAAGCCTAAAACATGTTTCAAGTGGGATAAGGAAGGAAAAGAAACATTTAAGGAGATAAAGAAAGCCATTGCCAAATCTCCAAATCTTGTGTCTATAGATTTCAACAAGGAGTTCATCATGTATTGCTATGCATCATAACATACACTCTTTGCTATCCTTGCTCAGAAAAATGATGAAGGTTTGGAAGCCCCCATTGCTTTCATGAGCCGTCCCTTGAAAAATAATGAGCTAAAGTACATTTAATTATAGAAACATGCCTATGCAGTGGTTAAGTTGTTAAAAGTTTCAGATTTTACATTCTTAACTCCCATACAGTGGTGATGGTCCCTGGAATACAATCCATTTTGACTCAATAGGATCCTGGGGCTAAGAGAGGAAGTTGGATGGAAAATACCCAAGAGTTTGACTTGGAGATTAGACCCTCTAATATGGTGAGAGGAAATGGTTTGTGCAAGATGATTGCGGAAGATGAAGACCTTAAGGCTCAACAACGAGAAAAAGATGGTGTTTTCTCAACCTGTTCAGGAGACAGTCCACAAGTGCTCTTTGTCACCACTGCTGATGAGTGGTATGCTGGTATTGCTTACTACCTCACTTATGGAGAATACCCTCCTCATCTTGACTACAAACAAAGAAGGACACTCAAGCTAAATTCATCCAAGTTTGTGATCTAGAATCATGCACTTTACAAGAGAGGCCTAGATGGTTGTTTCCTAAGGTGTGTAGATAAGGAGCAGTAAGAAAAGTTGCTCAGGGCCTATCATGATCAAGCTTGTGGTGGACATTTCTCAGCAATGTTCACTATACATAAGATCTTTAGAGGAATATATTAGTGGCCCTCCATCTTTGCAAACACTTAAGATTGGGTTTCCAAATGCAAAGCATGCCAACAATTTGTTGGAAAGCTGCAACTAGCTGCATTGCCACTCAGACCTATGGTGATTAAAGAACCATTTAAGCAATGGGGGCTAGATTTTATTGGTGTTTTGAATCCTCATTCAAGTGTAGGGCACACTTATGTACTCACTGCAACTGATTACTTCACCAAGTGGGTGGAAGACATTCTAACCAAGCAGGCCAACTCTGAAACGGTCTGCAACTTCATCAAAGAGAATATCAATGTCTGTTTTGGAATACCATAGAAGATTGTTGTAGAAAATGCCACCTATTTCTCTTCCAAGGAGCTCATAGAGTTTTTCTATGGATTTGAAATATCTCTATCTCACTCCTCTGACTACTATCCATAGGGAAATGGTCAAGCTGAGTCAAGCAACAAGAACATTGTTACCATTGTTCATAAGCTAGTTGATGAGAAACAAATGAACTGGCATAAGAAATTATATGATGCATTGTGGGCTGATAGGATCACTCCTAAGAAGGAAATAGGTATGTCACCTTTACAAATGTTAGATGGAGTTGAGGCAGATATTCCCCTCACAATTGAGATGCCAACTCTCAAGTTTTTGCAAGAAATAGAAGATGGTCAATACAAAGACTCCATTAACAAGAGGATCCTCTTCCTGGAGAAGCTAGAGGAAAGCAGATGCCAAGTGGTGGATAGAATTAAGGAACACCAATTGAAAGTAAAGAAGATATTTGACAAGAGGGTGAAGGCAAGAGAATTCATGTTTGGATATTTTGTCCTACTGTGGGACAAGAGAAGAGAACCAAAAGGCATCCATGGAAAGTTTGATTCATTATGGGTTGGCCCGTTCCAAATTCATGAAGCTTGTGGTGAGAATGTTTTTCTCCTCTCATACCTATATGGAACACCATTATAATTTCCTAAAAGTGGGAAATACTTGAAACTGTATCATCAGTAGAAGCAGGTTGTCCCCCGCCTTCTACCATAGGTGCTTTCATAGGTGTGTTTTCCCTTTGTTGTTGTGTGGTTTTGGTTTTGTTTTGTTTGGTTTTGTTGTGTGTGTTTTGGTTTGTGTGTTTCCTCATTCTTCCTTCCTTTCTCGGAATTATACATGAATATGCAAGGCCCAATGGATAAGGCACTGGTCAAACATAATATGTTTTGAAACTCGAGATTCTAGATCCTCATGTCATGCCCTAGCCATGCCCAATTCACACGATGTCCCCAAGCTAGAGCCAGTTGTTGTCTCCTGAAAAAAACTCTTCATTTTTATTACCAAATCCAATTTTTTTTAGCTCACGCCCTTTTTTGGTGTCTAAGACAAGTTTAAGATTCAAGAAATTAGCTAAAATCGTGCCCTTGAGTTGTTCAAATCTCTGTGTCACTCATTTTTTAACAATCCTCCTCTTCCTGGTCTGTGCACGTAATATCCTTTTGCCCCTCCCATTTTTGATCGAAATGGTTTACTTGTTCCATGACCTAGGTCGTCGAATCATTATTTTGCCTTCATGCCTTTGGCTCGTGAAGAAAATTTGAAAATTGGACTCAAAATGACAAAGTTCTCTTCCTCTGTGTATATTTCCACAGTTAGGAATGATGGGCATTTCTTTCCTCGCCAAATTTTTCCTCAACATTCCTCAATGATATGTGGGTCTCCCTGATTGGTACGGTCCAGTTCTACTTTAAAGAATAAGTGAATGGCTCTATGTGTCACACCGACACAACTCCAGGGATAGGAAAGGTCAATTACCAATTCAATGCCAAATCACCATGTGGTGGAAGACATTGAAAAGTCAAGGCGGATGAGCGGGCCATCAGGGGAATTCAATAATTTGAACCTTTTTGTAAAAAGATGAAAACTTAAAAAGTAACCCGTAGCCCCGATCTGACTACCAAGGAAAAAGTCAGAGCTTGAGCCCGCAGGAAAAAAGTCAAAGCTTGAGCCCACAGGGAAAAAGTTAAAGGAAAGGCCCGCCATTGAAAAGTCAAATCAGAGTAGTGGGCCAGCAGGGGAATTTGAGTTTTGAGAATTTTTTCCAAAAAAGGTTAAAATGTTGAGAAGAGAACCGCGACCCTACCTACAAATAGAACGTGCCATGTGTCCTAGTCAAATCAAAGCAGTGGGCCGGCGGAGGAAACTGAGTTTTTGAACCTTTTTGTAAAAAAGGTTAAAATGTTGAGAAAAATATCATGATCCCATTTCCAATCAGAATGTCCCACGTGTCCTAGTTGAAAATTCAAAGTGGAGTTGTGGGCCAGTTTGTTCCAAATTTCCAAATCTCTAAAAAATCACAAAATGCAAAGGGCTTCCCCCCGTAACCAATCCAATCCCTTCCTACCACGTGGATGACCCAAATTCAAAGTTAGAGGAGGAAATCAAACAGTCTAGATTTAAACTGGAAAATCAAATGTAACAGTTGCTTTGAAAGGTCTGATTTTAGCCGCCATGAGTGTTTTCTTCATGATAAAGGAATTCAAAGAGGTGTGAATGATTTGTAATGTTGTAATGGTTTCTTATGAATAATATAATGACTTCTTGACGTCATTTCAAGGGTTGGCGATTGATTTCATAAAAATCAGAGTGCTCTGTACCTGGAAAAGACAGAAAATGCCATTCTTCTTCTATTTTCTATTCTTCCTCAAATTTATTCCATTCTCAAGCTATGTACAAACTCTACTTGAGCTTCAATAAGAAAAGAAGGAATTTTTTCCTCCTTGATTGAGTAATTAATTGGTACTTTGCGACCAATGATTTTCATTCATTCTTGTAGCTTCTCCCACGGATTTTTTTTTCTTCTGATTATAAATGCATGTAAATGAAGTTTCTAATTGATGTGTCTGGGCATATGATATTGTACCTGGAACATTAGTTTTTCCTACCTCCATTCTCACTCCCTTTTCCCTTCTCAGACAAAGTTATTCTCTAGTGAGAAATTGCTAGCTTTGCCACAGGGTCGATGGAGTGTCCCTGTTGGATCTTTGGTCGAAAGGCCACCATTGGAATCCACCATTTTTGTATGCACATACGGAAGCTGCACCATTCAAGTAGAGGGACTTAGATTCCCATAACATTGGCTTGAAACCCACCAATTTTTTCACAAGAAAAATTTTCTCGCCAACAATGTGCTACTAAACAGGGCCACAATTGATGCGGAAACTAGGCCAAAAATTCTTCACTGTACTCTCCAAACACTTCTGCTTTTGCTACTTTATAAGTTATCTTCTACCTTTTTGATTCCCCTTTTACAAATATGTCAATTTTCTTCTCCCACCACTTTTCATTTTATAATAATATGGGCTTCCAATACCTTGGTGGTGAAATATTTCCTGACATCCGATTAACACAAGGAACGTAGGCTCAGACACCAAATGTTGACCTAAAACTCTGACAAGATTGTGAGGCTTAGGAAATTTGACCTTAGTTAAGGATGTACTCTGGAAATACACCACATCTAATAGAAGAACATAAATATAAATGAAAGCAAGTAATAAATTTCATCCCAAACTCCAATCTTTATTTATTTATAAAAAATGATTACATCATACATTCTTCTCATTCTATCTCATATATTCTAACTCTCATACAAAATATCTCAAAATGGTACTCACACATATATTTCTTATGATGCGCCCATATACAATACATTAGTTACAATAAATACACAAAATAATATTGATTCCAAAAGACACTTCTTTTGACTTGCACCTTTTTCGGCTTCTATCTCATATTGCTTTGATTTGTCTTCATTTTGCGACTTGATGTCAGCTTCCTTAGATCTTTCCCTTGTTATGTGGATTTTATAGTCTTTTGTAGCTTTATCCATATATCGTGGCTTTGTTCTTTATTAACAAATTTTTCTAGTCTTTGGCGGACATCTTCTATTGTCTGTGGATTCTTTCAGTGTTCGACGGATTTTTCCTTTACGTGGAATCATTCTTTATTCATGTCTATCCTTTATCCTTTACGGTTATCTCTATCTCTTCGTGGCTATCTCTAGAATTTGGCAACTTTACTGCTATACTCGTGGTTTATCCAAAACTTGATGAAGATACCTGCCAATAATACACAAGCTATTTTTTTGTGCGTATGTGACAAACAACACCTTATATGATACTGGTAATGATAATGTTCTGGAGACGTATTCTGTGGTATATACAATATTTTTATAATGTGTATATGAAAAAATGCACCTGTGTATGAAAGTACGAATGATTATATTTTGTATGTGTACTATATGGTATACAAACTGTCATTTATTGTGTGCATATGCCAAACATAACAAATGGGTTGATACTAGTAGTGATTGTGTTGTGTATTATGTGGTATACATATTGTATTTTAAAGTGTGTATATGCCAAACAAAATAATAAGTTGATAGTAGTAATGACAATATTTTTTTGTAAAATGATGTGGTATATAAAGACTGTGTTTTTTATGTGTATGTGTAAAACAACACCCTTATATGATACTAGTAATGATATTGTTTTGGACGTATTTTGTGGTATACACAATTTGTTTATAATGTGTATATGAAAGTAAGAATGATTGTATTTTTTACGTATACTATATGGTATACAAATTATCTTTTATTGTGTGCATACGCGAAACAAAACAAATGGGTTGATACTATTAATGATTATGTTGTTATGTGTATTCTTAGTACACTCACTATATTTTAAAGTGTGTATATGTCAAACAAAACAAGGGGTTGATAGTAGTCATGATAATATTTTTTTGTAAAAATGATGTGGTATACACATGCTGTATTTTTTGTGCATATATGCCAAACAACACTCTAATATGATACTAGTAATGATAATATTCTAGAGACATATTCTGTGGTGTACACATTCTGTTTATAGTGTGTATATGAAAAATGCAGCTGTGTATGAAAGTAGGAATGATCGTGTTTTTTATGTGTACTATATGGTATAAAAACTATGTTTTATTGTGTGCATATGCCAAACAGAACGAATGGGATGATACTAGCAATGATTATGTTTTTATATGTATTCTGTGGTATACACACTGCATTTTAAAGTGTGTATACACGAAACAAAACAATGGGTTGATAATAGCAATGACAATATTTTATGTAAGATAATGTGGTATACACAGGTTGTGTTTTTTGCGCGTACATACCAAACAACACCATAATATGATACTAGTAATGATAATATTCTGGAGACATATTCTATGGTATACATAGTCTATTTCCAGTGTGTATATGAAAAAATGAAGTTGTGAATGAAAGTAAGAATGATTGTGTTTTTTATATGTAATATATGGTATAGACTATGTCTTTTATTGTGTGCACATTCCAAATAGAAAAAAATGGGTTGATACTAGTAATGATTATGTTGCTATGTGTATTTTGTGGTATACACAACATCTTTTAAAGTGTGTATGCGCCAAACAAAACAAAGGGTTGATATTAATAATGACATTATTTTTCTTTAAGATAATGTGGTATACACAGACTGTGTTTTTTGTGCACATGTGCCAAACAACACTCTAATATGATACGAGTAATAATAATGTTTTGGAGACATATTCTATGATATACACATTCTGTTTCTAGTGTGTATATAAAAAATGCAAATGTGTATGAAAGTATAAATGATTTTGTTTTTTTTTATGTGAACTATATGGTATAGACACTACCTTTTGTTATGTGCATATGACAAACGTAAAATATGGGTTGATACTAGTAATGATTATGTTGTTATGTGTATTATGTGTTATACACACTGTCGTTTAAAGTGTGTATATATGCCAAACAAAACAATGGGTTGATAGTAGTGATGACAATGTTTTTTTGTAAGATAATTTGGTATACACATGCTGTGTTTTTTGCACATACGTGCCAAAAAACCCATAATATGATACCAATAATGATAATGTTATGGAGATGTATTCTGTGGTATACATAGTTTGTATATGAAAAAATGCAGTTGTGTATGAAAGTAGGAATGATTGTGTTTTTTTAATGTGTACTATATGGTATAGACAATATTTTATTGTGTGCATAAGCCAAATAGAAAAAATGGGTTGATCTTAGTAATGATTATGTTGTTATGTGTATTTTGTACTGTACACACTGTTGTTTAAAGTGTGTATATGCCAAATAAAATAATGAGTTGATAGTAGTAATGATAATGTTTTTTTGTTGATATGAGTAATGGCTGTAGAGCTGCAATGAAAAAACATACTACAAAAGTCTTCGACTAAATATACCTTATTTGAACTGAGTGCCCGTGTGATAAACAAAAAATATAAATTAAATTAAATTAATTTTTTCATACATTATTATCCCAAATAATAAACATTCGAGAACAAAGAATTCAACACTTTTTATCACCAAAATAGATTGGAAAACAAAAACAATTCAAGACTAATATGATAAAATACTAGCAAAAATATTATTAAAATAATAACAAATATGAGCTGGAGAGATTGGATGATCATCAACATCCCTTTCATCATGTTGGATTAAACCCAAAATATATAGTAAAACAACGAAGCCTTATAAAAGAAGAAACTGATTAATGCTGAAGAATAAAGAAGGTAAACTTACAAGTCCCGCACCTAGAAAAACCAGGAAATTTCACGGCACAATAAGTGAGATTTAACAACATCCCAAACAAGAACCTTTGCAACTCTACAACTCCTCAATGTACCCTAGAAAATTCTCCCTCCCAATTCTCCCGCCTTCACCTGCTACAAACACCTTACATAAGAAAATGGAGTTGTATGGAGCTTAACAAAATTAAATGGAGTGATTTTTTTGGCACTTAACAATATTGGTTGGAGTGAATAATCAAAATGGTAGAGTCTGGTGGTTGTGCGAGGAAGGAAAAAAAACACAATACATTAAACATCTTAAATGTGCCACCTTTTTCCATCCACAGTAATGTCCTTTCTCTTGTCTTAGCTGACGAGTCAATGAATGGGCTGTGATTGGTTGTGTTGAGTTAATGCCACCTCTGCAGAACCGGGTCCCACACATGGGTGATGCATGTATGGTATCTCATGGTGTATCTTATGGGGTCCATGTGATCCTGTTGCCAAGATAGATGAGATAGGAATATGGGTAGCACAATTATTGCAAATTAAAATACAATTAAAATTTTCTATAATCTTAAAGTTGTGATACAAAATGTTTAACCAAAACAAATTTTTTACTATTTCACAGCTCCCAAAAGACAAATGTACAAATTTTACGGAGGAATATTAATATTTTATATCCCTATCCAATCTTAATCTCACGGAAATATAGAGAAAAGTTTAGATGAATGAGACACTACACATTTAATATTATAGACATGTATTTGAATCTAGTTAAAAACTAGGTGAATTTCCAATAAATATCGAACAAAAATCAAAAACCAAATCTAAGCATAGAGTGTCATTGATTGATAAAGAGAAAATATATGATATATAAATAATGACACATGGTAGAAGGAAGCATTTTCCTTGGAAGGATAAAAATATAAAGTAGAGTAGAATTCAAATAATCATAGGCATATAGAAAAATGACCACCAAACCAATGATAACAGTGATAAACATAGGGATTTCACTCCAATCGCTATGTAATTAAGATGTTGAACAACATGAAAGATATTTTTGACAAGATCCTTAACCTTTTTTTATTGTTGTTCCTTCTATTATTTTATTGGAACTACTTAAAGAATTGTGAATTTTACTTTACAATATATATTATTACAAGAAGGAACTTGCAGACAAGACAATTATTGAATAATTTACCTTCTTCAATGGGTGATGAAATTAACTCATTTCTCTTGTCTTCTCCTCTCCCATTTTTAGCTTCCTCTAAGTATTTTAGATTCATATACCAGACATGAAACACAACACAAGACCGTGCATCAAAATTTAAACCTAGCCGCACAAAGTTCTCATTGGTTGAAGAATTGAGTATACACACAAGAAGGAATGAAGGGATTGATGCAATTTAGGGATTTGATACCTAATTAAATAAATATTTTGAAATCTATGATAAAGGTAAAATAAATAAATTATTAAAAACAAACTTTCTTACCAACAAATGAAGACCTTGGGTGGGCCCACTCCAAAAAATAAGTAAATGCTTTCAAAAGCGAGAGAGATGAGAGTGTGAAAAAATAAATGAAGGGGTTCACTTTATAACCTGAGTATTTTTCAACTACCCTAACAACCTTTACCGTTAAAATTTAATAAATTAAACTATTACACTTAACTTTGATAAATTAATTTAACTTTATTAACTCCTTCTCTAGTACCATGTGAGAGGATCGAGATAAATAAATATAATTAAATTAACCTTAATATTATTTCATTAAATAAAACATAGAAAATACACCACATGATATTTAACGTAGCAGAATCTCTTAAGAGGTAAAACCCCCCAAAAATAATAAATTACTATTATGTGAGAAACCACCATTTTACAGTTAGTAAATTTCAACTTTTTCACCTCGCCTCCTCTCTCTCACACATTATTTTTTCTTCAGCCTCGTGTGCCTTATTTAATTTAGGGTGATCAGGTGTGACTTCTATAAAATACCCTTTTAACTTAATTGATTTTTAAATCAATTAATATAAACATTACTTTATATTTAATTCATTTTATTTATTTATTAACTATTTTTTAAAGTTTATAGTTATATTTAATATTATTATTAAATATAATCAATTTGGGAACTTAGTAAGGGGTTAAACCCGTTTAATATTATTTTTCCAACACATATACAAGGTCAATAATGTCAAGGCCATTATTAGCAACTCCTCGTGGGACATACTTTAATATGAAGGTGATTATTTGATTCAGGGTCATTCTAGAGTAGTCACAACGTCGAACCTTGAATTCATCTGCACAATCAACCCAATAGTCTTCCAATTCTGGATGGTGTATGTAGTTTGGGATGATAATCCTCTCCATAAATCCAAAAATATAAAATTCCCACCTTCATGTCTAGAGGTTGTTGAGTTCCAATTCTTGCATGAACCAAGGGGAGCTTATTTGTGCGCTATCCCTTTAGCGATTAAGATCTTGATCTTAACTCTGGATTTAGAGGCACGAACTATGGCTAGATAAATCCTACCGCGTGCGGAGGAAGGAGCCGGTGTGGTGAAAGATGGTGGACTTGGTGGCAAAGAGGCAGAGAGAGGAAAGAGGACTTAAGTTTAATGAAGTGTGTGAGAGGGACTTGGCGAAGCAGAGTGGTATTGTGAAACAAATGGTGTTGCAGAGAGAGATGGATTGTGAAGGATTCAAGGCTCATGTGAAAGACGTGGAGCTAGAGCATCTGGAACTCCCCCATTTGGGTAAGCATGGCAGAGAATCCTCTTTGGTTTTAGATGAGAGTTCGTTTGAGAAAATACTAAGAATCGCGAGTGCGCATTTGATCCCACCTGGAAACCTAGCCCTTACGCTTGGTGTTCCACTTTAAGAGATAGTTATTCACTTATTTAGTGTTATTCCACCTCACTGGGTGAGTCATCTCACTCAGGTGGACATGGATCTAGGTGTCATCTTAGTTATGATAGATTCTCTTACAGAATCTATCATATGTGTAAGTGTGTCATAGGAGTTACATTCCCATTTTGGAAAGTAACTCCTCTTCTCCATTATGGAGGAATTTTCTCTCACATGGGAGTTATATATTCACTCCACTATATGTACACCACCTCTTTTGATCTATGACAAGCCAATACAAGCTAAGCTAAGGCTTCGATTCCACTCCACTTTTCAAATCTTGAGCTCTCATATGCATACACATTGATTTACAAAGCTTGCTTGCTTCAATCTCACAACTCCTACACTTTGGTGAAGTGCAACTATTCGATGCACGTGAATTCCTTCCAGGTATTTGTCCTACACTCCTTCATGGTATCAGAGTGGATCTTGTGGATCCTTGAACTCATCGGTGTTTCTGTGCATGTTTTCTAGCTTCTTGCATGATATTCAGATCTCTTTAAGCATGTGGATCGTAATGGATATTCCAGTTGTGCACTTATTGCATTGATTTCGGGAGTTTATACCTCCCTTTGAGGTTATTGTTTGAGTTTCTAGTGTTTTTTGAGTTTAGTGTCTTTGACTGCTCGATTCTTCGGGTTTACATGTGTGTTTAGAGGTGTTTTCCTAAGGTCTAATGCGTTCTGAGTTACAGATTTGCATTTTTTGTGCTAGTTTACATTAGTTCACTGTTCTTGCATTGGCTTGACAAACAACTTGCTTGTGACTTAGCTCTTGCTTCATGCAACTCATTTCTCTGATTGTGCTCATTTTTTCTCATGTAATGGCCTTTCACAGCAACCTGCAACTCGTTGTTTGTTGTTTCCTTGTTGTTTGTTGTTTGCTAGTGGTAATCCTGGTTGAGGACTCACTTCCGCGCCCTAGTGCTTCGGCCTTGCTCAACATGGAATACTGCCTTATTGAGTGGTTTTTCTTATGCATTCGAATGCTCTTTGCTACAGCCCTACATTGTTTGGCTCATGGTTATCTGCATCCATTTCACTCAGCTCCAACACCTACAAAGACTTTTACATTCTAGGCACGTGGCTGCAAACGTTTTGGCTCCAACCTGCACCTTCAGATGTTACAACCTACATCTTCAACGTGGTCTACCTTGCATGTTTTCGATAGTCTCTGTGACCTCCCACATGCCTGCAGCACCTCCAGTGACCTCCATTGTGGAGCTCCCACAGCCCTCAGCTCAACGCTTCTACTCGAACCACCAGCGGTCTCTGCTACTCCACGTGGGCTCTCTAGCTCCTTATGTAGCCTTGACCACTTCCAACGTGGGCCCCACCTTATTTTTTTATGTTTTAGGGTGTTTAAAAAAAAACATTTCATTCATGGCATGTAATAAGTTTTAGACTGCTATTTTTGGCTTATTTAATCCCCTCCTACGATTGTCGAAGATGGAGGGTGAGGTCCGAGGTTGGCAGGAGGCTAATCCCCCCTCGCAGTAAAAACAAACCCTATCTAAAATTTTGTGTTGTTTCCAACGAGTAGTCACACGATACCCTTTGCACCCATCTCGTGTAATTTTTTAATGCATTTGCAACATTTAGTGGCATTTTTCATTTGTTGCGAGAATCATTTTAATGCCATAAATTTTGCCTCGCAGCTCATTTTTTAGCGCTTGTTTAGTCAAAGTTGCATGATTTTTAACACATTACGTGATGGAATTGTCAGTTTTGTAAATTCACTACTTTATAAAGTTCCACATTCTAGGGGGGTTGATTGTACTCTTGGGATTTCACACTTAGACACATTATCGGCCGAGTTTGATGTCTTGCTTTTGTGCATCTTACATTTTGCATCATGGAGAGTGCTCTTTCTAGACTTGAGCATCATAGGATCACTTTACAGCCTCTGCCACTTCTCACCGGGAGAGGGAACTATTCATCTTGGCATGCTTCCATGGAACGTTACTTTGCTCATGAGGGTCTTTCACCCTTCTTACTTGGGCCAGTTCCTGCACCCACTGATCATCGTCATTTGGAGGAATTCCTTGACACTTGTGACCATGTCTTTGGCCACATGATGATGCATGTCTATCGATATCTATGGTTTCACGTGGCAGATTCAAATCCACCTCACTGTGTATGGAGCATTCTTCAGTCCATCTATGGAGACCCTTCACATACTGTCGTTGTTTTTGTTATTACTGATTCAATTATCTCCTCTTATTCTTTGTGTGATGGCAGTTCCACTAACATAGACTCACTTGATTCTACTTCTAATGATGAGGATTGTGCACCCAGTTCTGATGTAGAGAGCATTACAGAGGACTTCTCTCCTCTTTCTCTCACTATTCTAAACATTTTTTTCACCCCTCCCATCTCATCAGATATCGAGCAGTCTCATACAGTAATCACACCTGCATCCTTTCCACTTCTTGTGTGTGAGGCCTCTTCCACTCCTCTACCTTCATTGCATGACTTATACCTATCTGACATCGCTCTTCTATTTGTTGAGCCCCCTCATTGGGATGAGTATTTTCCTAACCTTAGTCGTCTTTTCGCAGAGTCTACTTGTGATGCACTATAGGTTCCTCATCCATCTATAGGTATTTCAGAGGAGTTCATCATCTCTGTTGTTAGGAGTTCCCCTTCCAATAATCATGCCATTTCCACATTTCCAGAGACCTTCATTGATCCACCCTCAGTTGTGGATCCCTTTTCTGTTATGGAGGATGTTTTTTCCCCTTCACATCACTTGGACATCCTTTCTGCCGGTGTTCCTCTTTTTCACTCTGACAGTTCTATGCATGTGGCATTACCTTTAGTTCCTTGGCACTCACTTGCTAGACCTATGTCACACTTTCGTGCACCAAACTCAGAGTTCTTTGTGCTACTGCCTTCGGTTTCCTTTGTGAAGTGGGCAGAATTCCAACACGTAATTTTTGTCCTTCCTAAGGTTAGGCACACAGTTCAGTGTGGGTGGCTCTTCTTCAGTCCAAAGGTAGAGGATCTCATCATCGACATTCTTTTGGGAGACCTCCTAGAGTTGTAGAGTTCAGATCCGTCCATGGCATCTTCTGCATTCCTCTCATCTCCCTCTTCTTCTCTCTTCTTCTTCTTTCCAAGAGATTGCCTCTTTGTACATGGGTACCTTTTCAGGCTTGTCTATGGTCGGGACCCATTTTTGGCATCTTTCTTAGATTAGAGAGTGTTTTTTCTCTTGTGGTGGATGTTTTTCCCACTGGGTTTTCCTTCACTGCTTGGGATCTTCTTTCTTGTACGTGGGTACCTCATCAGGATTTGTGTTGGGACCCATTTCTCATTTTTGACTTGCCACCTCATCCTAAGTTACGATGAAGGGTGGGTGTTGGTGTAGGTGGTATTTTTTCTTCACTTATTTAGTGTTAATCCACCTCACCAAGTGAGTCATCTCACTTAGGTGGACATGGATCTAGGTTTCATCTTAGTTATGACATATTCTCTTACAAAATCTGTCATATGTGTAAGTGTGTCATAGGGTTTACATTCCCATTTGGGAAAGTAACTCCTCTTATCCATTGTGGAGGAATCTTCTCTCACATGGGAGTTACACATTCACTCCACTATATGTACACCACCTCTTTTGATCTATGACAAGCCAATACAAGCTACGCTAAGGCTTCCATTCCACTCCACTTTTCAAATCTTGAGCTCTCATATGCATGCACATTGCTTTACAAAGCTTGCTTGCTTTAATATCGAAACTCCTACACTTTGGTGAAGTGTAACTATTCGATGCACATGAATTCCTTCCAGGTCTTCATCCTACACTCCTTCAGTTTTAACCTGGTGTCATTGCACCTCTAGTCTCCAGAATGGTGAAAATTCACCTCCATGCCACACCATATAAAAGATAGGAAGTCATGTAGACATGAACAATCATCTTCACCTCAATAAATTTCTTATGCAATGTGTCACTTATAATCGTTTCCTAGTCAATGTGGATTTTTTGATCGAGGATGACACAAATGAATTTTTACATCCACGATTGGAAATAACAAGTAGAAGAGTGTTGAGTGCATTTGTAAGTAAGGTGATCATATATCCAATTTCATCTTGGAACTCAATGCAAGGAAATTCTTTTGGAATCCTATTAGCATGAGTCCTCTTGGTGACTAAATAGTTATTACTCATGACTTTAGAGAATTTTAGTGGGTCTTCATCCCAGTATTGTTGTGAATACTCCCTTGTGATCTCAGAAATATCCTCATATTTTGTAATTCTGAGTAGTTCTTCAATGTGCTCAAGTGTTCCTATTAGGAAAACCTCTCTTTTCAGGATCATAGTGTTCTATGCATGCAATGATGAGCTCTAGACATTGAATTGACACTGGTAAGACTGTTGTTTTTGGTAGACCATGTTGGTTGGATGTTTTTCTAAAGAAAAAATATGAGGTTCAACCATAACATGCAGGAAAAATTCCCTCCTCAAATAAAGGGGAGACACCCTATTTATTACTAATCTAATGAACATCTAAGAATAATTACAATATCTACACTAATATAACCATTCAGGGTTGGGATCTCATCCCAATAGATTTGTTCTGATTAGAAAGGAATGTGTATAAAGAGAGAGGAAGAAGATAGACAAGATTAATTTCAGAATAACAAAAAGAGAATAGATAAGAATGTGCTTTCACTTAAACAAATGTAGATCAAATGATAATCACACGTGATCAGATAGTAAAAATTGGCTATAGATTAAACCTTTATATATTAAAGAAAGAACCATTTAGTGCATTGAACGCAAGAACAATACCTCAAATGAAAAATATTTTTTCCACAACATAAATTTTGTAAAAGATATCTTTGATAATCTTCAATAGTTAAATAGAAAACAATTTTTTTTTCTACCTCTACAACTTCAAGATATAATTCATGCAAAAATATCCCACCCCTGAAATAAGCATCACTTTACAATAGAGAGAGAGAGAGAGAGAGAGAGAGAGAGAGAGAGGAGAGAGAGAGAGAGAGAGAGAGAAGAGAGAGAGAGAGAGAGAGAGAAGAGAGAGAGAGAAGAGAGAGAGAAGAGAGAGAGGAAGAAGAGGAGAGGAGAGAGGAAGAGAGAGAGAGAGAGAGAGAGAGAGAGAGAGAGAGAGAGAGAGAGAGAGAGAGAGAGAGAGAGAGAGAGAGAGGAGAGAGAGAGGAGAGAGAGAGAGAGAGAGAGAGAGAGAGAGAGAGAGAGAGAAGAGGAGGAGAGAGAGAGAGAGAGAGAGAGAGAGAGAGAGAGAGAGAGAGAGAAGAGAGAAGAGAGAGAGAGAGAGGAGAGAGAGAGAGAGAGAGAGAGAGAGAGAGAGAGAGAGAGAGAGAGAGAGAAGAGACGAGAAGAAGAGAGAGAGAGAGAGAGAGAGAGAGAGAGAGAGGATTTGATATTGTCATTAATGAAAATATCCATCTTTCCCTACAACATGGCATATCAAGCCTTAACCACCACCAATCATCCATTAATCTGTGAAAAACATCATGGGCACCTTGTTGACCCGTTTCCCTAATGTCCTTTTGCTTATAGGAGAAGGTAAGAGCCCCATACTCCATCAATTCAAGTGGTTGAGCTATATGTAACTGCACATTAATTCCTAAACTATTCCTTTTCCATTTTCTCCCACAAAACACCATCAATTATTGAATCTCACGATGGAAAAGTGAAGGGAACGAGGAGACCTTTCAAATGAGACTGATTTTGCTTGATTTGGAGCTCTAGAGAGAAAGTTATAGCCATTTGAATATTTGAATGCTAGGATGGACATGAGAGTGACACATGGCAGCATTTGATTGAACTCAAAGATTTCCTCTGCCAGTGTGTTACTTGCTTTGAATGTGTCACGTGTTATTCTATGATTAGTTGCAGGGTTAGGCCTTGCCTCTATATCAGGTATGTTCACTTGCAAAGTGTAAGTCAATAAGAAATATCCACGTACATTCACAGTGTCAGACCATTCTCCTACTTGTACTGGCCACCGCAAAACATGAGCCAATAAGAAATCTCCATGCTCCTTTATAGTGTTAGTCTTCAGTTATACCATATCGACCCTTGTAAAGCACGAACTAGTAAAAAGGCTCCATATATGTCTTATGTCAAATCTTTATTTTATCTAGACTGAAAACCATGAAATGTGAGCTAATGAGAAAGCTCCACACTCCCCGTAATGCTAGAATTTTGATATCCCCCTTCCGACTGCTACAAAACATGAGCTAATAGGAAAGATCCATGTATGGCATGTGCTCACCTTACATTGGTTGCACCTTCACGTTGTAAATTTAATCTGGGTGGACCTGAAATTGTTAACTCCATAGAAATGTTGCCACATAGAGTACCTTGACCACTGAACCCGAAGCTTTATGAAACTTGGATTATTCCATGGAATTGAGGTCCATGAAATGCATATTCTTTGAAGAGTGCCAGAATGGTGACATGTGCCCACCGTCGGTCATTGATATTTTGCCACCTATCATACCCTAACTCTACCATGTTTCCTTTGACCTTCATTGACTTTGTTTGCCCTGCCGCATGTCTAAAATTTAATTGAATGCAACTTATTTTGTGGCTCTCACATCCATTGAAGCCCAAAACCTTTGACGAGATCTGAAATCCTTCCATATGGCCTGCTACTTGATGTTTGAAATTTAAATTGATGACCAAATGAATGTCACACAACCTTTTAAATATAACCCACTAATTCTTTAAACCTTAGTCTCCCATGGGTATTTAAATGCGAAAAAACAATTCTTTGGAGAGGTGGAACTTAACAGCCGTTTGAACATTCTAGACCTGTATACAAAGTGCTAAGTGCATTTAAAAGAGTTATTGAAATTAATATAGGAGGGGGGTAAAGTTGGGATAACAGAGACCTCAAAAACCACTTTAGGAAGCAAGTAAGGAATTTTTAAAGCAATCCATGGATGAAGAAAGGGGCATAAACATGTTCATCATGAAAATTTTGATTAGTTATCCCATTTTATCGATGAACTCAAAAATGGGATAGTAGTTGGATCCAAATGGGGACTTTCTTTTATACTTTGAAGAAAGAGGAAACCTAGATCTCTAAAGTGTCAATCCATTAGGCCATGGAGTTGAAAAGAGCATAAAATAGACACGAACATAAAAAAAAACATAGCCCATGCTACTGGAATGGACATGTAAGGTCCAAAAATATTTAAGGATAGGAATCAAAGAGAGTATGAAATCAATAATTTATTTTTCAGAAAGGAAACTGTTGATTAATTCATTGATGGTATCACTTGTACCTACATTCCTGGGGTGTGGAGAGAGGTCTACCTGCACATCATGAAGTATCTGACTCTAGAGGGTAAGTATCGCAAGATATATACCCACCACTTGTCATTTTTGAACATGTTTAGACATAAGAAGATGCTCAGTATCACCTTCAATCTTTTTATGTCTTTGACCACCTCAATGAGGGATTTCCAATAGATTAAGGTGGAGTTTCCCATCCACGAGGGCCTCATTCTTCTCCTGTTTCGCAATGGGAATCTGACTCGGGATAAACAAATGCCCCCAATTGAAGAGGAGGATATAACCCTAGCTGAGTGTCTATCCAAAATGAGGGAAGGGAATATGGGTTCTAAGCAGATGGGTGATGGGAATAATGGGGAAGGGATGGGAAATCAAGAAGTCAGTCCATCAAAGGGGAAGGATAAAGTTACCTTGGAAGGAGAGCAAGGTATTGGCATGTGGAAGAATAAAGTTCAGTACTTGGAGACAATTGTCCAGGTCCTGGAAGAGACTAACTCAGTGGTGAGAAAGGGCATGATTGATAGTATCGAAGCCACCAAACAAATATGATTGGCCCAAAAGAACATCCATGGGAATATCAAGCAGTTGGATTCTATGGTTTGAGATTTAGGCATTCGTTTGGATGCTGTAGAAAAAGAGAAGTGGAAAAGTAGGTGGACCAGTTCTGATGAAGAGGAAGAGGAAGAGTCACAGGAGGAGGAGGTGTCTGAGGAGGACATCAAGGGAACCCCCCAAATTAATCTGAATTCAGATTCTAGCATGAAAGAGGAGACTAGGGAGGTTAATCCCTCCAAAAAAAGTAAAGCTAACTAGTGGAACTTCTTCTGAACTATCTGAAGAATTTCAGGAAAATTTCTTTGTTTTTTCTGGTTTAATGGTTTAGCTCTTTTCTACTCACTACTTCTTGGACCCCCTTCTCTATTTTGGATTTAATTATGTTTAAATCTGGGGTCCTTTTCCTTTTTTGTCCAACTTTCTTATATCATGATGTAATATTTTGTACTCGACCTCTGGGAACCTATCCCTGATTTTTACCCTATCTAATAAAAAACAAAACAAAACCAAAGAAAAGGAACATAAAGAAAACAAAACAAAAAAAAAAACAAAAAAAAAACCCACACCAAAGCAAAAGGAAACTATGATACACGAAAGAGACAACTTGCTTTACTGATGCAACACCGATTCTTATTGAATGTTTATCTACACACATGTATTACCAAATGTATTTTTTCTACAAATCCATTGACTAGTTCCATGAAATGTGATCCCTTTCTTAAGTTCTATGGAAGGTTTTCATGATTTTTCTTACAAGAAAGAATCCATTTAGACAACTCATTGCCTTTATATCATGTTTCTATCTGCTCATTTATTTTTAAATTTATTCCAACTCCTGATTCTTTTTCTCTGCTACAAGAGTAAGTCTTGATTATATCAAACTTACCATTTTCACACCAAGGATTATCATCTATGATATACATTTAAATTTTATTAGTTACCCATTTCATGACCATGATCTCTATGAGATGGTTCTCGACAAATATTTTGAGATTTTGAACACTGTCACAAGTCTCTTGATCTTCCATGTCTCTCAATTGCTCTAAACAATTGTTCTTTGTAAAAATTTGCTCACATTTACCTGTTTGTCATTATGGTGTTGTGTGCACATTGCTTCATTGTCTTGAAAATAAAATGAGCATAAGGTTCGACATAAAATATGTAAATCATCGTTTCTCCCATCCTGACCATTTTGAGCTTCGAAATTCATTTCCGTGATGAAAAAATCATCTCCTTGAGTAGAGTCAACTTTGAAATATTCAAGCATCTTCTTATCCATATATTACTCATTGAGACAAATTTCATCTTCTCCTAATGGGAAAAATAAGGCTTTAAATTCACAATCAATTTCATACTCACCAAATAAGCCTTCAAGACCTGTACTACTCAACAACTTGGGATTACTTTGTTGCAAGTCAAATTGGCATGGGGAGGTGGATCTGAAACTGTTGCAGGTTCATTTGTAAGCATTTAATGCTTGATGTTGGTGGTTGGAAGTTTGAATATGAGTTTCCCTCTCTTTCTCCCTTTCCTTCTCTCCCATTCTTCTATAAATTATTGAACATTGCTGATTGAAAAAGGTTAGAACCTCTTTGTTTGATAAGAGCATTGTTAAGAGCATTGCTACTTAGAATTTTGATTTGTAGGCCTCATATTTGAGCCATTACATGTAGATCATTGCCTCTCTCACCATTATAATTGATTATTCATCACTTGGAAGTAATAAAATCTTATTTTGCGGCTATTCTCTACCATTGTTCACATTTTATTGCATCTTCTTGCCTTCTTTTGTATTGTTGATTTGGTGTGCATTTTCATATCTCTTATAGGGTTTTTGTTTTTTGTGCTCCATGAAAGCTAGTTTGTGAATGTTGTTGCAAACTGTGGCATATATGCCTGCCCTCCCTGTGCACATTTTACCTCATTATCACTCAACAAAGATCGTTCATCCCCCTCTTTCTGGTGTTATCACCTCCCTTTATCTTGGGTTTCCCTTTCATGCATCTCCTTTTCACCATGGTCCCTTTGAATCCTCGAATAGTGACATGTTGCTGTATTTCCTTTCCTAGAAGTAGTTTTAGTGGTAGAAATAGGTAGAGGAAGTTGGCCTTCTCTCGATGTCTATCTCAAGCACAAGTCCCACAACTTGGAGATAGTCCCATGTTGCCTTGAAATCTCAGTTTATTCTGATTTAGGACAGGTGCAATTTTGAGCCCCAAATTTTTTTGGCACGCTTGGTGGGACGAGATTTAAAAGATTAGATTTCATCATTTCTAGGTTTTGATGTGTCACTTAGTGATTTTTGGCCTTTTAAGGCTTGTTCGAACACATCCAACAACTCCTAAGATTCGGATCTACTATTTTCAGTAGTTTGCACGCCCCTGTCATCAAAGGAGAAAAAACATAGAAGCATGTGAGGATGCTTGCAAATAATTTACATCAGGAACACAAGGAAAAAATCATGAACGTGTGCATGCATTAATAAGCACAATAAAATGTGAAGATTTAATGTGCAAAGCTAAGGATTAATCAACGCGTGACCTAATAGTGCACACGGGAGGATGCACTTTATTATTTCATTTTCCAAGTTAATGCATTATTGGTGAATTCTAGCCTTTGGAGGCATTTCTAACCACATCTGATGACCTCATTGATCATTTACATACCTTTTCCTTCATTCTTTCATCCATCCCCTTTATTTTCACCATTCCATTTCACTCCTTCATGAAGTTATGCAATCATGACTTCATTCCCTCACTGGAATCTGCATTTTCAAGAGAAATACAAGTTCCCTCCATCCCCATATTTTCAAAAGCCTCCTATAGATTAGTTTTATGAGCCCTATCACGAAGGATATGCATGTAGCCCAAATCCCACTGACCGATATGATTATTTTTCTAACCAAAATGTTTTTCAAGAACAAGGTTATGTAGGTGATGGTAAAAATTCCATGAAGGATGCTGATTTTATGAGGTAGATTCAAGAAATTGAGGCAAATATGGTACATGTCAGGGCTACATGTCTAATAAAGGCATGTAAAATTGGTTTTAGGAAGCCTTACCCATAGGTTGGCCCTATGCCAAACAAAATCAACCCTCAACAGAAGCTGAATTTTATGGTTAAAATGGCACCCCAAATAATAGAATAGGCCAAAGCAATATAAGCTTATCAATATAGTAGTAGGGAAACTTGTCAATGGAGCAATCCTACACTATCATCTGACATCCCTTCATTTTACTCTCCTCAACCTGCACCGTCTCAGCCCGTCTTCCATGTTCCTATATTTCTGCCTATTCCCATTTAGGATTACTCTTATACATCTTCTCCCCTTCCTTATTACCTTAATTTATGTACCACAACACCTCCTCAGTCATTTAAACCCCCACACGCTCATCCAAAGGCTATATCCTTTCCCAATTTCACAAAAATAGATTACATGTGATCGAGCCTCACAAAGTTTTAATCCACGAGGTTTTGGAATTCAACCAGCTAATTGAGTACTTAACTACTTGTTTTCTTGAGGACCAATTCCTCACAAAACAAGATCTTGAAGATTTCATGTTTGAAAAAGTTGGTTTTCATCATTTTTTACAACAGGAGGAACATGCATGCCTAAAAGGGCTTTATGAGGAGGATCTAAGAAAAAAAAATCATATTCAAACCTTCAAGGACTAGAGCCATGAGATTAAATCAAAAGAGGTCCATTTCCAAGAACCTATCAGTCAAATTTCTCCAAATTGATCAACATCAGTTGGGATGAGTGTCATTATTGACAATCATGATATACTTGTTGAAGAATGGAATAATTTTGAGAGCATGGATGGAGATATGGCTCAATCCATTGAAGAACCTCCTTCAGATTTAATCAAATATTTTGAATAAAAGGACATTGAAACTGAATGACACAAGGCAAAGGAGGAAATTTTAAGTAAGAAAGATGTTGCATTTGAATGCAACGACCCCCATTTTCCTACGTGTTTAGATCTTGCTTCACTTTTGAAAGATTACAATAAGGCATCAAGGCAATCTTTAGGAGTTGTAATTAATCAAAGGGATCTTCATAATGAAGAGGAGGAGAAAACTGATTTATTAGAATTCTTGTTTGATAAGGAGAATGCGGTTGTGAAGGAGGCAGAGATGTTTGTGAAGGAAAAATAATGTGTAGTATAACATACAAATGATGTCCTTAAGAAGGAGAGTCTACATGAGGATCCCATCCAAGGTATTGAGATTCAAATAAATGGGAAAAATACAAGAATCAACCCATGCCCAATCAGATATATGGTTAGTTTAGGGCTAAAACAAGAGTTGCAACAGATGACGCTTAATGCAGAGTATGAGCTAGAGCTTCAATGCACAAAAATTCAGCAACAATGCCTCCTAAATATAAATGCAGAAAAAATAAAGGAGGTATTCATTTTGTTATTTGTCGATACTTTGAGAAGAAGGGTGGAAAACCAACTTCAGAACAATTTTTCACTCTTGTTAAAGACCATGTTCAATGCCAAATCAGTTACATGGTCTCAATTTGTGAGGAAAGTAAGATATTTATCCCTTCCTATTGCAGACTTTGTTTGAGTTTCCTTTGCCTTTGGTTAGATTAGGGTTAGTTTAGGCTTGTTTTTCAGCAAAATAAGTGCTTGCACACAATTTTCATGTTTCCCCTTGGAACATGTATGCTTTTTAGTTTTTGTACATAGTTGTGCTTTTTTTACTTGGCACACTCCTTCTGGTACTAGTTATTTCATCTCACATGCTCTTTTGTTTCTTCCAGGTTGCTAATCCATGTGTTCACAAGTTTAAATAGGTTGTTTCATCTTGCTGACATTACCAACAGTTTGTGCATAGTTCCATTTAAATCTCAGAAAATGTTTCAAGTGACTTCAGGGGTGGTTCTTTAATTATAAATCAAAAATCATGTTTTCTGGTTGACTCCATGCCCAATGGATGCTTCTAAGGCTATTTATATCCTTCATCTAGTAGTTAGATGGCCCCAAAAGTTAGAAAACCATTGTCTAAAATAACCACCCTGGTCATGTGGACAAATATTAGTTCCATTCTGGCTCTGACATCAAGTTATAGGTTGCGCGCACTCATGGTTTTATACCTTGGAACTTATGCATGGTTTTAATTCATCATGCGAGACTTTACGCACTCTTCCTTATCCTTCCATGTATTTACCTTTCCTTTTCTTCCTCCTACACATCTTTCGTGCACCCTTTCCCTCCTTTATTCTTCTATCTCCTTCCATTCCCCCTTTGTGCACACTCCTTGCGTGTCCACATTCATTCTAATAGTTTTGTGTATTCCTCTCATGCATACTCATTCCCCTTCCACATTCTTCCTTTGCATATCATGCCTTTATAATCACCTTCCCGTGCACATATGTTTTCTTCACGCACATCTTCCTTCTTGTCTCCGCACACTGATTCGAGTGAATGCTTGCACCTGATTTCATACTTGCATACTCTTGTAGAAATGTAGCTTTTATTCCCACTTCTCACGTACCCCTCGTATGCTCGTAGACATTTGTGTTCTTCTCTCTCCTGCCTCTTCTTCTTGCACACAAGCCAAGTGTAACCTTCTACGCCAAGTCATCTAGTGCCACGTGTCAAATTATTAGTTGGAATGCACAACACGCAACCTATCATAACATACCAGCTATTCACCGAATCCTCACATCAAATGAATGCATGACATGTGACAGAATAGTCAAAAACAACAAATAGTCAGCCAAATTCTTAAGTTGATTAGAGCATGCCCCATGTCTTTCATGTTCATATTATACTGCAAACTTCATATCACCATAAATTTTGCTGTAGAGCTCAAATTATCATGTGCATGGATTTGATTGAAAGGTGGTGACATGGGCTATACTGTAGACCTTTTAAAATCAGATTTTTGTGGGATTTGGTAGGGGAAAAATGGGAAAATGTGATTCAAGACATTAATGCATAGATTCATTCAGCTCAACCACCCATATTTGATTAGATCATACTTCCTTCTTCCACAAGTTAAACTGGCATGGGGATGCATATATAACACTTCTTTAGGTACATTTGTAGGAATTTATTACCTACTATTGGTGGTTGGAATTTTGAATATGAGTTTTCCTCTCTTTCTCCCTTTCCTTCTCTCCCATTCTTCTATAAATTATTGAACATTTATCATTGAAAAAATGGTTAGATCCTCTTGGTTTTCTAAGAGCATTGTTACTTGGAATTTTGAGTTTTAGGCCTTAGATTTGAGCCATTGCATGTAGATCCTTTGATTTGTCACCATTTTAATCGATTGTGCATCACTTGGAAGTAATAAAATATTATTTTTGGATATTCTCTGCTCTAGTTTGCATTTTATTACATTTTCTTGCCTTATTTTACATTGTTGATCAGTTGTGCATTTCATATCTCTTGTAGGATTTTTTTTTGTTTCTCTCTATGAAAGCTAGTGATTGAATGTTGTTGCAGACTATCAAACCCATGAATTCCCTCCCTATGCATGTTTTTCCTCATTCTCACTCAAAAAAGACCATTCATCCCCCTCTTTCTGGTGCTATCATCTCCCCTTAGCTTAGGTTTCCATTTCATGTATCTCGTTTTCACCATGGTCCCTTGGAATCCTAGAATAGTGATAGGTTGCTGCATTTCCCTTCTTAGGAGTAGTTTTAGTGGTAGAAATAGGTAGAGGAATCCAAAATTCTCCAAAGTTTTTTCTCAAGTGAAAGTCCCACAACTTGGAGAAAGTCCCATGTTTCCTCAAATCCCTAGTTCATTTTGATCTGGAACGGGTGTAATTTTAAGCCCCAATAACTTCTTTTCTCCTTGTGGCTATGTAAGATTTCACTTATATCCTTCATGCTGATTTGGCTTTATCTTTATCTTCTTTACACCACATTGGGAATAGCTTATTTCCTAACACAAGTTCTAACTTCACGATTTCTTGATCTTTTGCATGGGCTTTTAATGTATTTTCTTTAAATATAATTGATTTATTTTATCTCCTTTTGCATTGACTATTTCTATTCTAATATCCACATGTTTCTTCCATACATTTTGGTTTTATTTCTATCATGTGAGCTTGGTCTGTATGCAAGTTTTATGATCCTGGTTTGAATGTTGAGTTGTACTTTCTTTATTTGTATTAGACCTTAGGCTAGCATGTAAGTTTGTTTTCTTCTTCCACTCAATCTCACATTCTCCATCTCCTAGTGTAAGATTCATATTTGTGTTTATCTATGTTTTGACTATCCATTTCATGATTTTAATGCTTCCACATATGCGCTAGAATTATCCCTTTTCCTCTACATGGTTGGTGTAGGTTCCCTCCTTTTATCCTCCCTATTATATTTTAGGTCTTCATTTACACATGATTAACATATTTGCATCTCAATTATGAGTATATCTATATTTGTTGCTAAAAATATGCCTTGACTGAAACCTCCTGGTGAGTGAGTGGGTTTTTCCTCTTACTTGTATGGCTTTGGCCACTTATCAAGAACTCTTTAATTAAAAAATCCCTCAATATACAAGATTAACATTTTATTAAATCAACTATAGTATCCAGTTGTTTGTTTTTTATGAGGAGTAATAATGTTTGGGTCTTAAATTAATTCCATTGTCTTCATCCAAGTCATGATTCTCATTGTTACGTGTTCATGTTCTTTTGCTTCTTCATGCAAATCATGTCATCCCTCATGCCATGGATATGTGCTTATTTGACATGCAAAAGAGGAATGAAAGAAGAAATTGATTAATCTCATACCTATATTAACCATTTCCTTTATTTAGGGGAAGAGGGAATTCAATGCAGGAAAGGGAAAGAGCGAAAAGTGGAAAATGGGGAAGCAGGTTGAGTTTTACCATTTGCCAAATTTGACATTTTGTAAACTTCCCCATGGATCTTATGCAGGAAGATTTTAATCTTTATCCAATTGGAAAGTGGCCTGGATGGTGTAGTGGGAGTAAAATCCCACTTCACTATCTGTTAATTTCCAGTTTAATTGATTAAAATAATTAATTAACGCTTATTTATAAAATTAACATCATTAATTTAACAATTAAATGACAAATTTAATTAATAAAATTAATAAATTAAATGACGTTAATTAAAAGTTAAAAATCATAATGGTAATTCTGTTAGGAATATCCTAACTATTAGTGCTCACTAATATGTTAGTGTGAGTAATTATATTATCTAGGATAATATAATATTGCATTGTTGGTGCGGTTGGTTGTGAGTTACAACAACCCACTTATTTAGGGAGTGTATTGTTATAACATCTCGTATAGAGTTAGTGAGAGGTTATGTTTAGCTTCGTTGATTATAGGAGCAACATTAGCCTATATAAATGTAATGGCCCGTATGAATCAATCTGTGAAGACATAATATAATATTGTGTTATTTTCCTATGTAAATTTGGATCTGCATTTACATATGGTATCCGAGATATTGAAATTCCTATGCCTGTACGATGAGAGTCATTTGTTGTTTAATGTATAAGATTTCAATTTCACGTGATAGACTCGTTGGTAGACATGTGCATTTGGCGTGCTTACTATTTTGAATTTCTTTTCACCCAAAAGAGGAGTCGTGGATAGTGGAAGCATGGTCAATATTGGAAAATAATATTTGCTATCAGACCCTAAGCATTTTTTACTCTTCCAGATCTATTATACAGTCTGTTTTTCATTTTTTCCTCGTATCAAACCTGATAAAGGAACAAGGCTGATTTCAAAGTCAACATCTCTCACCCATTGCTGTGATAATCTGTGCAAGGAGGATGTGATTCATCAATACATCCAAAGGGACATGTTTGGCGATCTGGTTTATGTCTGCATCAAACTTTAGCACATGATCTCCCTATTTTATCTCAGTTGAAAACTACTCCCGTATTATATTGGCATCTGATCGATCCATTACTCACAGCTCAATCTATTTTTGATAACATTGGCCTCTCACCTCCACTTGCTATCTCTTCGTAGAGCTACCTGACGAGGAGACCTCCGCATTAAACCTACAACCTGGTTCTATTTTCCATGTGGACATCTCCATTATTGTGAGTCAATTTTGTCACCATATCAAGGGTCTAAAGTTTCATAAGTTTTGTTTATTTAGCATTGGTCAAAATATTTAGTTTTTTTAATGAGTCTTCGCAATGTCATAGTATTCATTATTTTTGAGTCTTTGTCTAATGTAATTGTTAATAGATATTGATTATTAATTTTGTAAGACTAATATTTATTCTGGTCATTGTTCGATAGAGAATGTAATTGTCAAGTCATTATTGTCAAAATTGGTTATTTTTGTTGTTCAAGTCCATATATTAGTAATGTGCAATACATCATCCATCAAATTAGTTAGATTTAGTATGTTAAAAGATTTGTCAAAGTTGTAGTAGTCTGTAGTGTCAAGGTGTCAAGAGTCAAATATTATAAAAAAAACATAATAAAAAAAATATTGCCTCACGGACGCATTTTCGGTGTTACTCGACGTCTGGAAGAAATAAAGTGTTTCACATTGCGGGAAGAGAAGAAAAGAATAAAAAATGTGGAAACAGTTGAGTGTCATATCCAAATATGGATGAGCTAGTAGCATGTTGATGGAGGAAGGAGGCAATAGAGGAAGGAGGTCGATCAACAACCTCTCGTTACTCACCAACGATGGGGCCACGTAGAAGATGTGGTGGCATATGTATGGTGTGAGTATATGATTTTCAGTGTGGTTTCCATTTTCTCTGTGTGCTTCAGTTTGCAGTGTTCCTGTTTTGTGTGGTATTTGATGGATGTTGGAAAGAGAGTTGTGTTGGAGCACAGATGACTGTCAGTGATCCTCTGACTGACTTGGTCCTTTGACTTCTGTACTTTGTTGGAAGATGGTCAGATAGAAGAATACGTTCACTAGCATTAGTGACCATGTGTAGCAAGACCTAACTAGCAAGATCCATTCAGGAGTATGTTCTTTGATGAATTTTGCTTCTCAGTATCTATATGACTGGAATTTCACATTGTGGGGGGGGGGGAATACATACCAATGTTCCATTTCCATTCTATACTCGAAATGAATTAGTCAAGGAAAGCTTCCAGTGGTAGTGGCAGTTTTCTATGCTGTTTGAGATCAAGTGGCAATGATCAATGACAGAGACTACGATTAAGAACATTACGATTCTTATAGGAAGTAATGTGAAATATTTTCAGTATATCTTCTATTGTGTGGTTTTGTAATATGTAAGTTGTGTTTCCTACATAATTCCCTAATGTATAAGCATAGTGGTGAATAGTAGCACCAGAGTAAGTCAGTTCATGGATCTTGAAAGGGTTTGTGGGAGGATCCAGAAAACCACATGAGGTCAACAATTGATGAGGTTCCTGTCACGTCAAGGTTTTTGGTAAACCTGTTTAAAACCATGGAAGGAGAGAGCCTTTCTTTTGGATCAAGGTCATGAGTCACAGAGTTGGACATGTTACAGGGGTGAGCATAATGCAAAGGAGTGTGTGGATGTTTTTCTACCATGTTCACACTAAGGGGGGGAATGTTAGGAATATCCTAACTATTAGTGCTCACTAATATGTTAGTGTGAGTAATTATATTATCTAGGATAATATAATATTGCATTGTTGGTGAGGTTGGTTGTGAGTTACAACAACCCACTTATTTAGGGAGTTTATTGTTATAACATCTCGTATAGAGTTAGTGAGAGGTTATGTTTAGCTTCCTTGATTATAGGAGCAACATTATCCTATATAAATGTAATGGCCTGTATGAATCAATCTGTGAAGACATAATATAATTGTGTGTTATTTTCCTATGTAAATCTAGATCTACATTTACAAATTCGACTATTTAATGTTGATTAATTAATAAAATTAATATTATTAGTGAATTAATTTTAAATAATTACATTAAAATCATTAATTTATTGATTATTGTTAAATTGTAAACAACAAGAGGGTATGTGAGGTGAGGCGGGACAAGATTGATCTCGGGAATGTGATAGTTTAAAATTGTGATGATTATAGATTAAATTATTGAGGAATATAGAAGTAAATGTATTTATGAAATGAGATGGGTTTATCTATTAGTGTGAAAAGTTTTGAAGTTTTCACAATTTTGGCAATTTAAAAATTTCAAGACAACATTACTTGTAGCAGTTTCCATGTTAGTCGATACATATGGAAACACTCATAAATTCAAGTTGCCAAAAGTATGATGAGCCCCACTACCTGCTATTCCCTCATATGAATCTTGTATAAATCATGCACCAAATACACCCATGTGTCTATTTACCAACTAAATGTTATGTTGGACTATAGTGCATCTTTGCATGCCACTAATACAAATAATGGTACTGCTCCATCTTCCTAGTGGTGCAAAATACATGACACAACTATAACAATGATTGCATTCTAAATATTTGTAATTTACGCGACAAAAAAATACTTAAACAAACCATTAGTATCTTGGATAATACTCCTCACTACTTTTGGCCCAACAAGTTAGGTCCCTCCTCTTTACGGTTCTTAATGGCAGATCAAAAAACATATGTACACTCTGAATGTGCAAACCAGGAATAACATGAACATCATGTAATGTCATTGTGGCCTCTATCATTTTTCCATCATACATCCACATGAATGTGTTATACTTGAACTCCTAATGGCCCAAAAAAATCAATATCATATTGGATCCAATGGGATCTGCACCATCTGTATAATGCCTCCAAAACCGAGGCCTTGTAATTGTGCAATATTATGTGTAGATAACCAATGCAATAAATATAATAACCATGCCACATCCATTCATCTCCATAATCGAATACTTTAGGGCACTTGAAAAAATCAACCAACAAGTACCCATCATATCTCAATCCATAATCATCATAAAAAATACATCTCAAAATACCAAAAATTAAAAAACATAAATCACTTATATACTACATCGACCATCCTAGCTTAACACCATCGTTCTTTGAGAAAATAAACCTCTTTCCTCTACTACATCATCCACCATTGCATAATTCCATTAGCCATCATAAAAATATACACCCCATCCAATAAGATACCTAAGCATAAACTCCATTAGACATGCTCAACAACCTCAATGCCATCAACCATGATGTCATTGGTAACTCTAGCATGGCTTATCTAGTTTATCTTAGGGATCCACACCTTTCCTAGAATTAAATAAAAAATATAACCTAACGACTCTAAAATTGAAAATTATCCCAAGGCCACCTAGATCCTGAACCAATCTACATTTTTATTATCTTTGGGGAAAATTTTGCTAGCTAAATTTTCCCTGACATAATTTTTTCATTTTTATCCTAACCAATTTTTCCCAATTTAATAAAAAAACCTACCATGAGATTTGCATATCCACATGCCCCATTTCAGGCACATCATCTTCCTCCTCATATTCTCACCATTATCACTCAAATTGGGTAACCTCAGAGGTTAGTGTTATCACCAAAAAACAAAACCCTCTTATTTATCATGAATGAATTAATGAGCAATCAATGTTTTTGGGTAACGTGAGGTTGTTTATAAATTTGTGGGACTTGATACTTGAGACATACCTCTAGATAAGGCTCGTTCCTCTACCTAATCTTAATGTTAAACTGCTCATACTGCAGGAAATGTAACTATCTAATCCTATTCTAACAATCTAAGGGACTAAGGGAAGAGAGAGGTACATGAAAAGGGAAATCCAAGATGAAGACATGTGATAACACTAGGAAGGGGGGGAAAGACAGTTTTAGATGGGTGGAAATGGGAGGAAAATGAAGGAGGACATGACATACATGAGTGAAAAAGTCCAAAAACAAAATTCAAATTCTCATTCTCACAGAGTACAACAAATATAAAACCTACAAAAAAGAATAAACATGCACAACACATAAAAAATGCAATAGAGGGGAAAGATAATGCAATAAACACAAGCTAGGGTAGAGAATAGCCATATAAAATGAATTTTATTGCCTTAAGGATATGCGCAGATCATTACAATGGAGGAAGAAGACATAACCACATTGTAAAATCCCAATCTAAGGCTTGCAAATCAAGAACACTTGTGCAACACTTTGAAATGATGCTGTAACATTCCAAAAGGGTCCAACCTTTACAAATGAGAATCATTCTACAATTTATAGAAGATGGAAAATAGAGAGGAGGGAAAAGAGAGGGAAACTTGAATTTATGCCTTCACCCACTAACCATATGCATTCAATGTATAGAAATAAGCATGGGCACCCTGTCAAGGCCATTTCCCCATGAAACTTTTCTTGTAGAAAAATGAATGAGCACCATCCCTCATAAATTTGGTGGTTGATTTACCTGGAACTAATCCTTTATTGCTGGGACTGTATTTCCCCCTTTTCACTTACCTAACCTCACCAAACTTAATATTTCTTATTTTCATGGTGAATCTCATGATGAGACCTTTCTAAAAAGTCTAATTTTGTGAAATTTGGAGTTGTAGGGTGAAAGTTATGGCCGTTTGAAGTTCTGGTAGGAGGAACATGAAGGGGTACCTTGTGGGCTAGAACATACTGCTTTAATGTTTTTGGTGCCAGGGAAGATGAATTCACCGATTAGAGTACCTGAGGAAGGGTGGAACTTTTATCTATGTGCTTATGGGGCCTGACTTGCCTAACTTTCCACATTTTCCGCACTTCAATCCCCCAGCTGTTTAGTCAACCATGTCAGTTATGTGTCCTGATCAATAAGTTGTTAGAATGAAAAAATGTTCCAACCATTCCCATAATGCCCAATTTATCCCCTTTTTTATGACCTTTCCTCTATCCTGTCAGTCATCTTGCTCGATTGACAAAATATTAGAACCATGGAACAGTTCCACGGGTGTCAGTTGTGCCCAAATTAGCTAACCCACTCAACGAAAATGCCCCCAACCTCTCTTGTAAATAATGTAGAAATGTGGGGAACAAGAGGAACCAAGGAACAATTTATCCTATTCCTCCAAAGGCCAATTTTTCTGATCTGCATGGATCTTTCCCAATTCTTTTGATTTTTAGCTAAGTATGGAAATGAGGGGGGTTGGAAAGAAGGAGATGAATGCCCTGGATCATTGAAGTTGTCCATAATTGTGAATTTTACCTTGCTTGACACTTCCCCAAGCCCAAGATGAAATTGCAAGTTATCAAAGTAGCCTGAGGTTGGATAACAATTAGTTTATATTAAACTTAGTCAAGAAAGTGATAAATGAATTTCTCCTTTTACTATTTATAGTAATTTTTAAAAACTAGTTTGAACATGATTCATTTTAATATTTAAAGCTTCATATATTTCAAATTAAAAACCCTAAAACATATTCCATAAATTGTGTCATGATCATAACAGTGAGCCACTCATTTTGACATATCAAATGTATCACTACCTAATCCCTCCAAAATTTCCTATTTTTTTTCATTTTAATTCTCAATACATCATGCCTATAGCCTCTTAGTTAAGTTATTTGCCTTATTTTACTAATTATCGTCTAGTGTTACTTTTTATCCTTACTTATTTAGGGTTCCAAGTAGCTATTACACCTTCTAGAGGTAAGCCAATCTAGAGTGGAAGGTAAGTATGAGTTAGGTGTAAATCATTTGGTGGAGTTAATTATTTCTTTATAGGAATTACATTATTGCTTTACTATCAACATTTACATTTGATATTACATGTTGCATAGATCTTTTTATGAAGACCATATCACATTTCACTATTGTGACATGCATTGGTATTTGGTTGGGGCATGTGTATACACCACGTTTTTGACACTTGCTAACCATTTATTTTTTATAGTGAATGTTGATGCATTTTCCTCTTGGCAAGTCCCACATGGAACCTATTTAGATTGGAGTGTGATTGGACTTTGTCATGTGGCCTATACCACACCATTCAAGATATTTCAATATAATTATATAGTTCCACTTCCTTTCCTTGTGTGCTCCATTTATTTTCAAATTACATCCATCATGTCTAATTATCTCATTATATCCACTTGTTCATGTTTATTGTACACTACTATCCTTGATTTAAGTCACTCTAGACCTTCTTCATCTCCTTCAATTATCTTCTAAATTACACCTAACATGTTTTTCACCCATTTTTAGTTAGGTTTCCCCGAAGGCCATTGCCCATGGGGATGGTGTCAAGTTTCATTTTCCTTAGGTCGACACCACCACCCATGGTTGATGGCATTTTTTATATACATCCCACCATATTTTTTTTTGATTTTGACCAATTCATCATCAATTTATCATACATGAATAACACTTATAGCTCACACACTTTCATATTATTTCACACTTACTTGTACTTGAGGATTTAGAGCTTACCCATTTTATATTTTAGACACTATAGTGAGTTAGGACTCAATGCATTCTTGTTGAAATTTCCTCTTCTCTACACATATTGATTCTCTCTCAATACTATTTTCTTTGGGGAGGATTATGCATCAATGGTCATACACATGCTATAAATAAGTATTTATAATTCTTCCTAATCTCTTATCTTGCACTTGTATCTTCTTGATTAGTCATTCAATTTTATAGAATAAATTAGATGTATATTTTCTTTGATATATTACATTGTATTGTTATACTATGCCCCTTGGATTTATCCATCCATTGATTACTCTTATTTTGAATCCTAATTGGATACATATCTTTACCTTAGTTATAGGTCTCAGAAACCTATAATTATCTTGGGTTTAGGGTCATTATCCTCTAGAATTATGAAACTACCACTCCTTGAGCACCTTTGTATCTACATCATGTGTATGGAATTTGATTTTATCTCTACATTTGAGAACCCAATCAGGAACCCATATTTTATTCTCATACAAATTTTTTCCAATATCCCTCTCATCACAATATAACTCTTCAAAATCATATCCAAATCAATGATATCGGTCATCCTAAACCAATAGGAACAATTTCATATGTTTTTGTTCCTACTATTCTATATGACATATGTCATCCTCAACCAACATGGTTAAAATCGTTTATTTATATATTTTTTCCTGATGCCATCAACCATCCTAAACTAAAAGGGACAATGTCATCTACCTTTTCTTCTGTCACTACCATTGCCATAAACCATCCAAAAAGAAATGGGTTGATTTAATTTTCTTCCTCTTATGCCACTCCCAATTGTATAGGATACTAACATAGTTGATATCATACAATTGGGGAAAAAAACCTTATCCAACCTGATGCTTTAGTCCCCTCATAATTAAACTTCCTCATGTCCAGACCAATATTTCATCAACTAACTTAGAATATTGGGATCCAATCAAAAAAATATCACATCTCCCAAGTCATATTTATTTATTTAAAATAGTCCAAACATCTCCAAAACAATATAATCACTTCCTGAAATCCATATTCAAACTAACTATACCCTCACCTCCAACATTTGGGAAATACTCCCCCTTGTATGTTTTTCATTTCAGCATAATTGAGCAATGTAAATATCTTAGAATTCATAAATATTGAACCATCCTTTAGTATATTTCTCTTCACTTTCCCATTAAATTTATGATCCTGGAAAAGTTCCTCTTCTGAGTATATGAACCTCTTCTATACATTTTAGTCAAGATTAGAAATGAGGAAATTAAATGAGCTCTTATCAACAAAGGCTCAAACACACGTGTCACTTATTTATAATTCCTTATATATTTTGGTTATTCTACGGATAATATCAAATATACTCATGAAATGTTTCAAGGATATAGCCGAAGGAAAAATTTCCTACAGGGTTGCATCTAGTTACCTATTATTTTTCCTCCTCAAACTATTATAGTAAAGGTTATGATCTCCAAATTTCCTCTTTTATACAACATTCTTCTTGCCCTACCATAGACACATCAAATGCATGCAATTACATCATTCATTTGTCAATGTTTCAAGCTTACCTACCTAATATTCATGTTCAAGATTCAAGGTAACTCCAATGTATGGAACTTTGAGAATTTTCAATGTGCTCTTGAGGAACTTCCTTATGACCTATTTCATGAGTATCAATGATTTAACTACCATATAATTTATCTTCAAATATATAGTTTACACCCTAAAATTGTTGAGAATATACCACCTAACATCATCAACTTAGATGATGACGAGCCTAATGAAATCAATCAAAAATTATCAAATTTCCTAATTCTATCATTTCCCAGTTACCCCCTTATTTACAACCTGATTCCCATAAGAAGGTGACTAACACAATCTCAATCACTCTTTCCTCTTCTTCATATATTTCTAAGAAGATTCACACTTCATCATTTAGTGAAATTATCATTTAATATCTTAATATTGATATCACCACCACAAGTATAATGAAAAATAGTAACTTGATGATCCACTCTTGTCTGGCCATGCCCAAACCAATGAATAAGAAATCTTCAAATATTTTTAATATTAGTGATTTTTTTATCTTCACTAGAAACTCTATAATCCTCCTTCAATGGTCACATTAATATCATTCATCTCTCAGGACCAAACTCAAAACTTAAAGATTTTAATGAATAGGTTGATAATCATATGGTTAATGAACTAGATATCCTATCACCTCTAATAACATCTCCAACTAATTCTCCTCACAATAAGGAGATTGATCTATAAAACATTATGCATCTTTTGGATATATATGGAAAAATCAATCCTTCCTCACCTTATTCTACATTCATACCCACACCTCCTGTAATTATGAATTTAAAATCTCCAAACAAGTATGAGTTTTACTTCACATGGAATGAGGTGTCATGGCATGATGTAAATGATTTTTGAGATTACTAGTTACACATGAAGAAATTAAAATTTTATGTTCATGAGGAATAACAATAATGATCATCTCATTCTGCTCCTTCCCCTAACCATTTTTTGAACTAATCATGTTGGTTCTCATTCTTATCTTGGTTATCAGATACTCTAGAAGAAACAATAATTTCAGCGATTACCCTATCATCTACCTCAAGTTCAGAGTTTGGTTTCCCCTAATCCTCCTATATTACCCAATTTGATTCTCTCTTATGGTCCTTTCAAATACACACATATCTTATAGATGATCTCATATATTTCATCCTCACATTTATCCTCCAAAAGTGGAGATAGCACCCTCTTTCCTACCTACACTTGCACTTTCCACAATGGACATGCACAAGGAGATACTATCTCATATTTATATATAAATGGAAGAATCAATGGTATTTTTTCATTAGGATATACATCAAAAGGTATCACATATCATTAAAAACATCATGGAAAGCATGGTTCACACATTATATGACATTCAATGATAATTCCTAAATTTATTGAGTATTTTCATAACTATCTTACATGCCTCTTTTGACCTCATCCACTTGTCCTCATCCTACATGTTGGAAGAAAAATGGAATGAAAGTGGGGTGAATCAGTCCTTAAAAATTATTAAATAATTCAAATTACATTCATACACTAGTTAACATTTAACCATGCATTAATGTGATCTTAACAATATGCAACAACCATCCACAAGAGCATAATCATGAAAGAGCACACAAGAACACAAGATACAAGTGGGAAAATCTCAAGTGGAATATAACCCACTGAAATTTTTGATAATATTACTCAAACCAAAATACTTGCATGAATATGACTCATCACACAAGATTTTTTTGGTGAGGCACTAACCCCACAAGGAGCACCAACCCCTAAAAAACATGGTTGATATTAATCACAACAAAGGAATCATGTGAATATGAATCATAATTTTTTTTTAAATAAGAAAACCACTAAAGATATAATTCCAACACCCATAGGTGATAATGATAAAAGATTCAACTCATTCACCTTTAAACCCTCTTCAAACACACCTTCTCCTACTTCGCTCAAACTAGCTCAAACATGGACTGATTTGGAAAAAAAATCTTGCACAATAGCTCCTCAGAACACTTAATACATTCACTCACTATCTCATATATGTTTTGATGCACTTAAACCTCTTTCAATATCTCATCTAGCTCACATTTTTTCCCTCTCTCTCAACTAGTTAAAAAATGAACCCAATGTTCACTTTGATATGAGAATCAAATAAAAAACATAACATAGGTCAGCCATGACCCAAGAGGTCAATCATAAAAACTTAAAAACATAACACCATACTCATTTAAATTCATAACATGGACCCATATAGGTCGGAAATGCATCAAGACACTCAAACATGCACAATTAGGCCAATAAGCCTAAATCCTTCTCCAACGAGCTGATTAAAGAATCCAATACTTCAAAAAGATTTTTCATACCTCAAAAGGATTAAAACATGTCCATAATACTCTTACAACATCATCCATTATCTCACAATACTCCGCACCAATCATTTTCTTCATATCACCACCAAGTAGGATTGTTTCCTACTCAAAACAAGCACTTCTAGGAACCAATCTTCATCAATGAAGCTCAAGATCACACAAAAACAACTCGAATATGCCATGTAACCACTCATTGTAAATATAATGAACTGTGTAACAAATCCAAGCATGATAGATATCATTAAACATCCAACAAAGCAAACCATACCTCTTTTCCTCTTAAAAAAATTGAACTGCCCAGAAAGGAGTTTTCAAAACTCAACTGGTTTACACCCTTGATGACACATTAAAGACCTATAAATTCATTCAATAGGAAAAAAATTCATACATATTCAATATCAAGTGGCTAAAAAACATTAGATAATAAAAATCATGGGTCTTCTACATCAATCTTCTAGCTAAAGCATCTCTATCTTGAACTAGTCAAAATAGGTCAACTTGTGACCTCAACTATGCCACTTCAGTGCACTTTCAGAACTCCACCAAAATATGAAACATGTCCTATGAGATGTGTAAAAAAACTAAAAGGATCTTAGGGTCTACCAAAAATCTCACATGTTCTCAAGAACTTCCATTTGCCAAATCTCCTAAACTACCCTTTTAGGCCCAAAAACTAGTCTTCAAAGATAGGGCACACTTTGCACTTTAGGACCTCAACCATGATCTAAAAATATAATGGAAATGTATTAAAAATCCTAGGATTCCATAAATTATAATTTAATAAATAGGTTCAATAAACTTAATTTTCACAGATTGAGTGGGGCCCACATACTGTCATAAGCTCTAACAAGGTTCATTTTAAGATCCCCCATCCAAAAAATTATTATAGAATGAGTGGAAAATCTGCTGAAAATGAAATTATCATTGTTGAAAGATGTAGGAAAAGAGGGTTTTGTGATGGTGATGAATGGAGGTTTTTTCAAGTCACTAGGCGTCGATGTCCACTTTTTTGTTTTGTTGTCAGATGATAAGTACAAAACATTTCCGAATGGTAATAAAAACATGTTGACGTACGTCAAGTTGTGGTTGTTTTCATATGATAACACATTTATCTTATCATCAGACACTACAAATGCATTCCCAAATGTCAACTAAATACACACTTTTGTTAACGTTTAGTATCTCGATATTTGTTGTTGCCGTATGGTAACACATTTCACTTGTCATCCAACACAACCAATGCATTCTCAGATGTCAATTAAACACATTATTTTGTTACCTTCGGTATCACAAGGTTTTTGATGAATGAGAGTTTCTTTACATTTCCGAACATATTAACCTATATTGCTATTTGTATTGCCACTTGAAAATACACTTGTGTTGTTTCCCGTTAACATTCCCATGCCACTGTGTGTTGCCAACTCGGCCTATGGGCCCCGAACCTGTACTTGCCTATATATATACCCATCCCAATTCATTTTGTCCTATTTTGACTTGTAGGTTTCTACAAGGTAGGGTTTTTCAGAGCTTCTGCCACTATTGAAAATGGTTTGTTCTACGCTACTCATCCACTTCTAGTATTATCTAGATGATTTATTATACGATCCTCGTATACAGGTATCTTCCAACACATCTTTTTTTCAAAGAATAAAAATATCAATATTCAATAATCATGGCATCAAGAAAAAATTCAATTAGAAATCCTTACTATGTTTATCGAAACATATTTTTTTTGCAATTACTATAACTGGTAGAAGACCCACAACTAAGCAGTCAATCCGATTGGATTTGTAACTCAATGTTCAATGGACTTATTTACATGCCTATAAATGAGATAGAATAAAAATTGTTAAATAATTTAATGCAAATGTATAATAGTTCTGATGAATATTTTATTGTTGCATTACCATCCCACCAATTTTTCATCATAATAACACTAATGATATTCATCGTCTAATAAGCATACCATATCAAAACACATTTACCGTATCCACAAAAACCATTATGCCTGATGAGAAAAAGAAAATTTTAGAGTCTCGTTATGATATTTTTGTCAAGGCTGAGGTTAGTAATCCATCTAAAAGAGGGATTAATACACAATCAATCAAAGATCCCTTTCTCTTGGCCATGGTGGAATTTTTCCAGGTCCACATAATGTTACAAGAAATATATAATGAATTTTCTCAGTGGGCACTGTACTACCTTCTCCAAACCATTTCCATTGTTAGATTCAATTAGTGTACATTTATTTCAACAAGGATTACTTGTGACCTTGAAAAATCCATTATGAATCCTAGCGCAGTTATTTCATCTTCTTGTCTTGTTCTTTCTTTCTATTATGAGGGTTTTCATGGAATCAAATCAACAACTATTTCAACTTTTCTTCATGAGAAGATGGATAAATATGCAATGCCTTTGGACTGAAAATTGGTGAGTATTTTCTTTTAAAAACATTTTATCTTGATTCTTTATAAAAAATTATTTTAAAGTCAATTCTTAAAAATATATAATCTATTTTCAGCAGGTCAAAGTAAGAGAAACAATGGCTTGACGTAAGGTGAGATTTCTCGCACATAACCCTACTAGGCATGAGGGGTCTGGTGACAACATTCAAATCGATGTCACCACTACTGATGAATATATGAATGCCACTAGAAAACAACAACATAGAGGTATAACAAGAACCAAACATATGCGTGGTTCTATGGAATCATCCCACAGCCAGAACATAACACACACTAAGTCCAATCCAAGTTTTAATTAATCCATAATGCACAATCATTTTAATTTTGATTAAATTTGTTTATAGACTAATGACAATTATATATGCCATTTTCCTAATGTGCAACCTTTTTCGGCACATCACCGAGACACATGGTTTCTATTGGTACATACACTACATACATACCTGAGCAAAAAGAGATTCGATTTGCACTAGCTCTTCACCCTTCAAGTTATAGTATTAACAAAAAATTATTTAAATTATATTTATATTAGTCTTTCTTTTTGGATTTTATCATTCTATTTAACTAGTTTTTTTAAATTTAGGTTTTGTAATGCCACCACCCCCTTCCACCTAGTGCCACAATCTGTTGATTATGGACAAAAAAATTTACAGTATAAGAAATATTTATTGATTTCATTTTTTTAAAGTTCTTACTGTTATGTTATTTGACTTCGTAAATACAACATATTGATATTGTTAAATTATTGATGCTCACAGAAATTTTGCAACCTCAATCTCATATTCAACCCGTGGTCACCCCCAATGCCTAAGGATTAAGGAGTACAACATGCCCACCTCCCCTAATGTATTATGGTAGGGGAAAGATGATAGTTTTCCATAGAATGAGTAGGGGACACATAATGTTATAGTGTCAGATTTCCCCATATTTTTAATTAGTGGCATGTAGAGTGCTAGAGGCACTTCTATTTTAAATAATATCATTATGGATGAGGAGTATATCAATTTTGACAACATTTATGAGATTTCAACAACAGGGAAACATACCAAAAATCTCAAAAAATTTTCACATAAGGAGGTTCCAGTGCCACAACAACCATCTTCTTCAGATCCTCCTTCCCCAACATGGGAGGAAAATTTAGATGTTGATGTGAAAACACAATTTTTAGTAGACATCCTTATGGATGATAATGCTACAACCCTTGTGATGGAAAATATTATTCCTGACATTAAGGGGTTGAATATGTGGGAGATCAGAGAAAAATCTCTGATAAAAGAAATTAATGAAAGATATTATAATTTTGAACATCGGGAAAAACTTTTTTCATTGATTAAAAATGAACCAGTGATGATTGATGGTTTACTTGCTGAAGCACAATCTGGTAATTTAGTCACCAATAATATTTACAATAATGATAATTTTTTTACTATAATGCTTAACATATTGGCTAATTTGAATGCCAAGGCACAATCTTACTACAATAATTGGAATAGAGACAAGAAACTTGTCACTATTACAAATGTAGAGAAAGACTTGGTCATGCCAAGTACTTAATTTTTTGTAGATTATATTTTATATTGTTATCATTTATCTACTTCTAATTATGGGATTTTTAATTTCAAAACAAATACTAGAAATTAAAGATGGAGATGCAGGTGTTACATAAGCACTTGAAAAAATCAAGAGAAAGTGTATGTGGTGTAATTTTCTTCAAAGAAAAAATTGTTCTATTAAACAAGAAGAACAATAAATTGTGTAAGTTTATAAAGGAGAATATAATGGATCCAGATATTTTGTTGAAGAAAAAAAATGTTGAGGATCCTTATCTCCTTTCAACAGGAGATGCAACTAATGAGGATAGAAAAAATATTGTAAATATCAATGCAAATAAAAAAGAATTAGTCCAGTTTATTGTGATAAAAAATAATTCAAATGTTGATGTTATAAAATATCTTATAGAACAAGGATCTAAATGACATAAAAATATTGATGTAAATCATTTTATTTGTCAAATGAAATTTGAAAACATTATCTTTATGTCAAATTGTCAATCATTTTATTTCTCTCACGCCTGTTGTTAAATGAAAACATTATTTTTTTTTCAATATTTTACAGTTGATGAATAATAATAGATGGATTATGGAATATATATTTACATTGTATAATTTAGTTTCAAATATGTATGCACTCAATATTTAAAACTTGGATGTACATTTTGCTGTTGAATCTTGATAGTTGATTCGTCACGTATAGATAGATTGTAATTATAGAAAACATTATCTGTAGACTGCTATGTTTTTTATTAATCCTAATAATCATGATGGGATATATGGATTATAATATATTTGCAAACATGTGTGCCTATGGATTTGATATTGAGAAATCAAATATTGAACATACTTTCCTAGTAATGAAATTAATTCTTATTACACCATCTAGTTATCAGTTTGCACAACTATCTACTATATGTTATTTCCAAATATTAAAATAACATAGAATCAATTTAAAATTTCCAAGAATTATATACACAACACATTTAAATGAAAAAAATGATGAGTAATAATATATATTTCAGAAAAATGAATACGTTCAACTGTCTAGTAGCTGGAACAACCGTATCCTAAATGGCCCTTCATCACTTATTTTATCTTTTTTAGTTTCTCATCCACCAGAGTCTAAGTCAATTTCACTATAATCTGAGACTCCATTGGTTTCTATTTGATTAACACCTCTCTGCTCTACAAGGGATTTCCAAGTAGCTAATGCTATTTCATATGAAAATGTGTCCACTCCATATCTTGAAACATACTATCTCAAACAAGTTTCCAAATTTTTGTCCAATCTGTTGTGAAATTTTGATTTCAAAAATGTTAGTGCGCTAAATACCCTTTCATATTAAATAGAACAAAGAATTATTATATGTATGACTTCATACAGTTTGAAATATTCACTTATAATTTCTCTCAGAATGCTACTCTGATACAAATTTCTCCACAATAGTGTGATAACTCTCATATCTGTTGGTTCAACAAGAGTCTGATATTGATGACTCAATGTCATTAAGAAATGTTGTGACTGTGATATGAGTAATTTTATGTCTAATATAACATTCATTTCCCCTCTATTAGCATTTAAAGATTTGAAAAACTGATCCATAAGTTCAGTCATGTATTTATCGAAGAGTTAAGCTATTTATTTTTAACCAATCATAAAATTCTAGAAATTGGGTTTATAACTCCCATGACCTCAAACATATCACTATTTTTAAAACCCTCTCTGATATCAGAAGACAATGTTTTAGATATCTTCATCAAATTTTTCTGTGTATTAGAAACTACAACATTAAAAAGAAGGCTTGTGATTGGTACTTCCTCAATTTCAGAACCTATTACATAAGGATATTTGTGGAAAGTGTGCATTGGAACATTTTCCCCATCAAATGAGATACAAAGATGACCATTGATATTGAACTTCAAATGGTATCTTTTGTATCTGAAAAAACCTTCTAGCTATTGAAAATTGGATTCTAAAACTAGTCTTGGGTGGAATATAAGGTATCCAAAATCATACATACTTGTTTCCTTAATTTTATAAAATCAACAATGTATATAGATCTTTCCTGAACTTATCTCACCACACTGTTTCTTTCCTTCAACATTGGAAAAATACCACATAAAGTTAATAATGTCTCCAAATCTGTGAAGTGATACAAAAAATCTTTAGCCTTGTCAACTTCTCTACGATTCTTGAACATATACCTTGCTAATGACTTGTATTCCTAAAAAATTATGCAATCTAGATCATACAATGATATCCATATTGTGTCAACATATTTAAACAATTTTTAACCATTTGTTATTCCAACAGAAAATCTCTGAAACTCCAAAAATATTTTAGGACTGTTTGACATGTATGAATGCAAGTCTTGTAAAATCTCTTCCACTTTAGCAACATTTTCAAAATTACTTACAATATTGTAAGCGAGGTTCATTCTGTGAGCCATGGAGTGTATAGGTATCATGTTTGGGTAAATGGTTGTTTAAAGGAAAATACAATGCCCAATTTTATGTCCGTGCATGACAATTTCCCCATCAGCTCCTAAAAAAATCAACTTTGTAGAGATTAAATGACCATCCATACCAACTATTTCTTTCAAAATTTTTAATAACAAGTTTACAGAGGTTCTCAGAATTACAATTTTCCATCACTTTGTGCATAGCTAGTCGAGGATGTTCCCTCAAATGGTTATTGAAAATAAAAGTGTAGACATGCATACAAACCCATGATGTATTGTCTACTTCTTTGACATTATAAATCGATAATGCGATAAAATTTGCATTTTTACCTTCTCTCTCAAATCAGTGATTTCAATTTCTACCATACGCTTTTCCATTTCCCATGCACTTATATTTAACCAATGTTTTGTTTTATTGTTTGGAAACTCATTACATTGAAATAAAGTATTATAATCAATGAGATCTAATTTTTTTTTGCCCTTTTTAAAAATGTGAAATATTGTTACGAATTGTATAAGTTTTTCCTGAATACTTGCATCAGTAGCTTTTGCAAATTTAGTCTTTATTGTTCCACTTTTCTCAACAAGGTCTTAAAGATGTTTATGATGATTGTCATATTCTGCTGCATATCTCATATGTAAACAATATTCCTTTGTTTTCCATCTAGTTTTTTTTATTACTGTTCCGTCATATTACCTTTTAGACTCATATAATTTCCCACAATGCTTCTCTATTGTATCCAACTTCAAATGCATTTTGTGGTATTTACATAGTTTCTAACTACATATAGTACATATACATTATGTAGGAGTATCAATAATATTTTCTGGTTCAATAGGTTCAATGCATGGATATTTGGTTGACCATTCAAATTTATAAGTCCTTCCTAAAGTCCACTTCCCACTCTTAGGTTTTTGACGTGTGTTTCTAGAATGTTTATCTCAAGTTTGATTTGGATGGAAATTTGGATTATTAGTACTATCAATGTGAATTGAATTAATATGCTGATTGGTAATTTCATTTGGAGTATGGTCATTGTTAGGGTTCTATGCATTTAAAAGAAATTGGTTTGCTTACTGTATCCTTAAGTAAAGTAATATATAAAGTAACATTAACATAATAAGAGTCAAAATTACCTCTTGGCACTGGTGTCACTGTGGGATGATTGAAATATTTTGAAATGTTCATGTCACGTTTTCTTTCTCCTTGAGTTATTTTCTCATTTGCAACAAAGGCCATCATATGGGTGATTTTGAAGTATGTACATGTGACAAAATAACAGAAGTTTCAAATAAGATCTATAAAAAATACATGTAAGACACTGTGAAAAATAAATATCATGGTACATGATAACATAGTAACATGGGTTAGGATATTGAACAAGGTTATGCAAACATGATATCGGATCACCACATGATTGCATACTAGTTTTTTATCGAACGACAACACAAATTTATGTTGTCACCCGATAACACAAATTTATGTTGCTATCCGGAAACACAAATTTATGTTTCTGTCCAACAACAAAAATTTATGTTACCATATAGAAATACAACTTTATGTTACCATCCAGTAATATAACTTGCTACCATATGACAATGCGTATTCACCGTACCAAATGATATCATGTATTTAGATCACCGTCTGGTAACAGTTTTGTAAAAAAACTTGACAGGCTGATAGTTTGAACTTTTTTTCTTACCTCTTTTGCTTATTCTTTTGGATTTTTATGTTATAATTTCAGATTTTTCACAGGATTATTTTCTTTTACCTTCATCTTCAACTGTAGATCTCAAAATTAATGAATTTTGAAATTATATTGTATTACTATATTATGGTGAATTAATCCTATATATGATGGTATATTATAACATGAAGGTGAATATAATAACATTGGTTGGACCTTAGTGGAAATACTAAAGTGAAATGATGCTAAAATTTATTTAGGACCCATAAAATTTTGGTGAACGGGATACCATATGGTAGTAAAAAATTCACCAATTTTAAAATTCAAAAATTCTAATATTCACCTATTCATGAATATTTGCCGCTAAAATAAACCCTGAGCTCTAAAATACCTCATTGGAAATATGAAGGAGTCATTTACAACCTCTCATAATCACATTTGTAAAATCATATAATTATGGGATCATACCATGAAGATCTTCTCTATCATTCATAACCTACGGTTTCAAGGCCATTAAAAGTGACTCATCTTCTTAACGATCGTTCATAAATGTTTGGGAATTATTTTTTCTCACTCCAACTCTAATATCTTCTTAACTCAATTCCCCAATATGATTGAAAGGATCATATCCCCATGTAAACCTTACAAGTGCCAACCTTGAATATTTCTTTCACTTCGAGCTAGAAATCATGCTTTTTTGGACCCTGTTTTTCCCAAAACATACTAACTTGCAAATTTATCTTCATAATGACCTAAATTTATTCTAAAAAATATATAAAACCTATATGCATCATCTCTAATCATCATATATCCAAAAATATCTCTACATATTTTCAACCACCATGATTTGCATGACTAAGTCTTAGGGTTTTACATAGTTCAACCCAAAACAAAGTAGAAGAACACTATACCTCATCATGAAATTTATCCAAAAGGCTATGAAAAACTTGAGACATAATTTATTACTCATATAATTGACCTCATAGGCTTATAAAGCTATGTAACTTACTCTCATACTCCTTTTGGTATTCAAGTACCTGGACTAGGTCTAGATGAGCACCTGCAATTGAGTCTAAAACATGTACCTACACTATGAAACTCATGTGAGTGTCTCAAAACACTCTTATAATTATCTCCCCACCTCTATTATGCTCCTCAAAACATCATGTGACTATGTTATTCATGTTCCATCACATAGGCTAGCTAGGTCTCCTAAATAAGCTTGTTAGACCAAGTCATTCTCAATGTGTCTACTCATGCCATCATTCTATATCTTGTTTTTCCATGTCATTACCACAATAAACATCCTTTATCATTAATATATCATCCTCTTTTTTATTAATGATATTTTACATCAATGAAAACACTCTATCTCACTCATGCCAACAATCTCCCCCTTTGTCATTGATAAAAAACCACCTAGTTCTTCACCATTTTTTTACATTAATGAAAAATTACATACCTGAGTACATGGTATTTATAGTCCTTTGTCTCCTTGGAACATTTATTAGTTGGAAACATCAACCAAATCCATCATCTTAATAGACCAACCTATTATACATCACTTTGACTCTTTTTTAGGCTTCATTAGAGCACTTGTTCACTATAGCTCCCCATGGAGAAGTGCATAAAATCATGCCAAAAATCATTATGAGCATAAAACATCCTAAAACATAATTCTTACCTTCTTATTTACCTATCTCAATTGACACATGATCAAAACTGACTTGATTCTACCATACCCTAATTACAAACAACTCTTTAGGATTGGGATCACTAAACCAGACCTTCAGTGAAAATTGGACCAACTTTTTCCATCCATGGAAGGCCTTACATAACATGAATAACTTACTTATAGCTCCCCTTAGATTCATACTACCCATGTCTAATTGAAAATGCAAAAACATGAGCTCTTACCTTCCATATTTTCCATAGGAATGGATAATCAAAAATGCCCCTGTCCTGAAGCAACATTTCAGTAATTTATTTCTCTTTTCATGCTACCATAGATGATTGAGCTTATGAAAATATCCCCTTCTAAGTATTCCTTCAATAATTCAATATCTCTTCCATACACATCTTCTTGTCACTCTATTAACATCCATGAGGATCAAAACCAAACCCCCTGCATTAAGAAGATTTCAGATTTCTGTAGCACACCATTTTGGTGCAAAATAACCACTAAAATAATATATTAGGATGAAAGTAACTAACAACAAAAGTTATCATCTCTGTACAAGCTTACATTCTCTTGACATGATACATTATCCAATCAAGATGTAATATATCATTGAATCATCCTACATACATACTTAGTTACACTTTATTGGTTTTTAGAGCACAAAAACTCCCATTTAACACATACCATGATGAAAATATTATGAAACCTTCATATATAGACTTGCAAAGTATACAATATCCTTTGTACTACTGTAACCACTTCAAGAAATGATACTCGAACCATATCTTAGAATTTGCACACTTTGATCAATTTTTCATGGACCAACATTAAGATGTAAAGCTACATTCTATGCATAAATGATCCTAGGAGACTCTCTTGGCATTTTATACTCTTAGTTGAGACAATATTATAGACCTCAACAACCATGCACATTTTTGACATACTTCATACTAACTGAGAAGTTATATTTTTCATTTCCACAAATCTAATCATGTTTGATCTTCTTTATACCTCTCTCAAGATGAAAAAACACTTTTGATGTATCTCAAAACATGGTTCAAATCCAAATACCACAACATCTAGACCCAAATAGTCATTCTCAGACAAGTAACACATACTTCAAGGGATAAGCCTAGGAATCATAACTTACGTCTATGCAAGCCTATAGGCTATCATCAAGGCATAAATCTCCATCTTAGGCATGAATAGTCTAGCAAACCTTCATGTCATTCTTCACTCTTTGTTTGAGGAAATAATACAAATCTCAAACAACTATGCATAGATTTGGCACATACCATATCCACTTAAAACTCATTTGTGACCTTTAATAACCCTGATAATGCTTCACTTTTCTCTATACAATATATATGATGCATAAGAAATCTTAGCACACTTCAAAATTGAACCAAGAATCAAAATAGAACATTAATGGCACATATAACACATGAACATACCTAAGATTTACTATTTCTTCTCGTCACTAATGGTCTGATCAAGTATTCATACCAAATGATTGAATTTCATTTCACGAGTCTAGCATTCTTACTCATTGTTAGAACCTAACACATGTCATCCTTCATTTTATCATCAAGGACCATCTATAGCCATTTTCACCTTCTTCACATAGATGTAACATACCTTAATCTTGCATGTATAGTCCTTCACTTGACCTCATCATTATAAATATGACATTTAACCATCCTTAAGTTCTTTAAATGTGGATCATGGAGAGATGGGCATACCTTTATCTTGTACTTACTTGCTTCAACTATACAAGCATATCAAATTGTTTCCTGTGAAAAACTTCAAATAACCATGTACATTCCTAAAACCATGCTCATTAACAAATACATTTACCTCTTTAACACATTAGAGGTCTAGATATGCTTATTGATCCTCCATGATTCTTCTCTGATGCATAAATACTATTAGGACATCATAAGAATGATTCAAATATAAATAGTCCATTATGTAGACTCATCCAAAACAGTGATACAACTCTCCTTGTGTCTCTACATACCTAGGTACACTTCATACTATCTCCATGCAACACACACACTTGACATACTTCACATTTTCATCTTGAAAATACCTCAACCATCCTTAGAAAAAAATAAAAAACTTTGTAACATGATATAAATACCTTAACACCTTGAAGACACACCTAAAACATCAAAATACCAATCCTACATGCTCCAAAACAATAAGATACCCTTCTTACAATACTTCATATGGATGATTATGCCTCTAAGAAGAATAATAAAAACATATCTCTTCATAGTGAAGCTAGGAGAGTGACTTGAAGAGGTCCCAAACCCTATTAGACACATAAAACTCACCTCTTTCTCCTTGCTTCTGGTATGTGTTGGTGGTGAATCACAACACCCTTGAATGTCTGCAACACGATGGGTTAAGACTCTTAGTACGATTGCATAACATGGAGCTTTTCCCAAGTGTGGGACCTTGCGAAATCAGAAAAGATCTCCGGATGAAGGCCAGTTCCTATTCCTCTGTTCAGATGCACAAATAAAATGCAGAGGGTTTACTAAAAACATAATCTAACTTGCCAAGGAGACAGGGTAAGAAAATGCATAAAATAAAACCTAAACTATAAAGGTGATGCACCGAGGAATGAAGAACACCTGTCTTGCCAATAAACACAAACCATAAAAAAACACAATGCAAGATCATGCAAAGATAACCAGATTCACAGTGAAAGATCAAGAGGATGCAAATGAACACAGAGAGGGTTGAGAATCATCCACAGACATGCATTAATTTGCTCCAAATATTGATACAACACATTGCAAAATGCCAAGAGGCAAAGTTGCATTATAGTTTCAAATGGGGGGTTTTTTCTCCACAAGTTCAACTGCCAAAGAGAAGAAGGGAGGGGCAAAACAAAAATGTCCAACCTTTTAAAAGAAGCCCCTCCTTACAATTTATAGGAGGAAAAAGAGAGGGAGAAGATTGGAATTCGAAATCTGCCCCAACCACCTCCAGAATGCACTTAACTCATCTCATTATGGCGGTAGGTAAGAACCCTAGCAAACCCAAAAAGTGGCGAACTGTATTTTTCATTTTTGAAGAAATTTTTCACACCCAAATAAATATATCCAGTTGTAGTTTGGTAGAGGATGCCGAGAGATTTCTGAAAAGTCTAACCTTGCGAGAATCCGAGCTCCTTGTGAAAATTTATGGCCATTTGAATATTCCCCAAGTCAGGGTCCGTTTCCAGTCGGGTTCGGGTTTCTCCTTTGCATCTGCATCAGGTTTTGAGGGTGCCTTAACATGTTTCTGCCCCATGCTTGCCTAACTCCAAAACCCAATTTGCCTAGGTAGTGTTTCGGGTTTACGAAACTCTCAAGCATCGGGACATGCCTTGCGATTCTCATGCTTCATGTCTCATGTTTCCCGAAACCCGAAACACGAAATTCCTTTGTGTCAGGTTTCTGGACCTCTCCGACATATTTCCTTTGTGTCGGGTTTTTGGACCTCTCCGACATATTTCCTTTGTGTCAGGTTTCTGGACCTCTCTGACATATTTCCTTGGGGGAGATATATACAACAGTATGTACCCTGATAAATTCCTTAATTTACATCACATTATGCTCTTGGTGGAACCACATTGTTCACTCTAGGTTCCTATGACTTGTTTTGTCTTCTTTCTTGCATTATAGGACCCTGAAATATCTTGATTTGTATTGAATAACCATAATGATTTTTTCTAGAAAAATGACCAACTTCATTACAATTAAATCATACAAATTTTTTTTTACCTTGAAAACCTTCATCTCTCCAAAAATGACTAGGTGGATTGTATAAGTAGAATCTAGTATTATGCCCATTCTCATGACAATTATAGTAAACGACAGTCCTTGTTTTCTCATCTCTATTATCCCTCCATGGATGATCATATCTAAGATAACTTCTACACTCCTTTTCCCTACATCCAAATCCATTATAAGTAAAACAATAACTATTAAGGATATTTCATACCTTGAGGCATTAGGCTGCCTAAAAAACCTTGTCTTTACCTCAGAAATTCTTTCCTTTTGCTCATCTTCAGTCTTCATGCTCTGAATAATGTCTTCTTAAGTCATATATTTGCCTTTGATGTCTTATTTAAACCCTAGAACTATCTTGTCACTTGTAGGTCTTTGACTACTAAGAAGAGCATCAAGATTCCTAGTGTTTTTCTCAAATTTATAAAAACACTTGGCTTTATTGACTACATCATAAAATTCTCCCTTAAGAAGAATAACCTGTTATTACTTGGATTGAAATATTAGAGTCATGGATATTATTTGCATCTCCAGTATTTTGATCATCTCATCAAGTTTCTCTATCACAATCCAATGTTTCTCCTCTAGGTCTTGAATCTTTGCCTCATATTCCTTGACTTGAGATCTCAACTTTTTTTTGTTTTTCTCAGTATGATTTAACTCAGTCTAGAACCATACCAATTTAGTCTCATAAAATTCTTATTCTTCTTTTTAAAAGTCCTTGCAAGAATATGACATGAAGTCACCCAAAAGTGTGGAACCACCACTAGTAGATCTCATGGCATCCTGATCATGAATAAGACCTCATTTCCAACACCTTTATGTTTTGAAAGTGAAATGCCATAAAAATTATTGCTTTAAATGAACAAGCCTCTTCCTTTGCGTAGAAACTCTTCTTTCCCTTTTTCTTGTAGTAAAAATTATTCAAATCCTTCTTTCCTTTACCAGACTTGTGATCTTTGTTGTCATGATATCCATCACTTTATTTTTCATGCTTACGAGGATACCTAGCAAAAAAATGTCCTTCTTTAATAAAATTGAAACATTCAAAAGTAATCTTACCTTTATACTTTCTAGAGCCACATAGAGAAGAGTTCTTCATTGCAACGCCCTTAACCTATTGCTTGCATTAGGATATGAGTAACCGACTTATGGCTTGCTATATCATTGTATTATGTCATTTATACTTTCTCATGCTTAGTAGGTCGGCCTTGGTGATGACCATATCATATGAATAATATATACAGGGGTTAGTAGGTAGTAGTTGATCATCATTCATGCATTTTAGTCTTATTGTATGGTTTAGAGGTTACCCCCTCGAAGTGGCGAAGCTATTCTATTTGAATATTAAGATCATTCATCTATAATATTTTATTGTTTTGTGTCTTATTATTACTCATAATTAGATTTATATAAGTAATTTCATTACAAGTGGTATTAGAGCTGTGATCTGGGCAAAACTTAAGGTAAAAAACCTAATTTTTTGTTTCAGATATATCTTGCGAACCAAAGAGAATTTATCAGATATATATTTTACCAAAGTTGTGAATCATTCCAAGTAAGGTTCCATAAAAATTTAAGACTTTTTTGATTTATTTTGAAAAAGATATTGCAAATTTAGGGATTTTCATAAAATCACACCCTAGGTTGAAAATTGTGGAAATTTTCTAAGTTAGTTACATTTTTGGAAAGCTCTATAAAAATATTAGGAGTATCTTATCTATATTTTTTCATATTCGATTGAATTTATATCAAAACCCTAAACCCTAGGGTTTGACATCATGATGGGGCCTTCCAAAAGAGCCAAAAAGAATCCTATCACTCTGGATAAAACCCCAGATAAATATGGGGTAGTGATTGAAGAGTTGGAGTCAAAATGGGTAAATATAGATTCCTCAGCATTGGGGTTTACCTCAGTTGATCATAAGGTGAGCCAACTCGAGTATGATCTGTGAAATCTATAATATGAGGTGGTGCGTAAAGGAGACATAGACAAAATCAATCAATGATTGGATGATATCATGTAACATATAAAGGGTAAACAGTCTATCCAAAATCATGCCCAAATCAACCAAAGAGGATCTTTAGTTCAGAATAATGGTAAAAATAGTGTAGGAAATGTTGTAGGAAATGTGAGATCTAGAAAATGGTGTAGGAAATGTTGAAGGTAGGTATCATCAGGCATAGCTAGAGCACATATTCCTTTCTAGTGGTCATGGTACGTAAGAAGGATGAAACATAGAGGATGTGTCCAGATTATTGAGAACTTAACAAGTACACCATAAAAGATAAGTTTCCTATTCTAGTAATTGATGATTTACTTGATGAATTACATGGTGCTATTTATTGCACAAAATTGGATCTTCATTTAGGGTACCATCAAATTAGAATAAGATAGGAAGATGTTCATAAAATGGATTTCAGGACTCATGAGGGCCATTATAATTTTTTGGTAATTCTCTTTGTCTTAAAAATACTCATGCAATGTTTCAAAGTGTAATGAACATTGTTTTTAGGCCATTTTAAGGAAATATGTATTAGTTTTCTTTGATGACATATTAATTTACAGTAAGACATGGGAAGAACACTTGCAACATGTAGATAAAGTGTTAGAAGTTTTGGAGAAACATAAGCTTTATGAAAAGACATCAAAATGTTCTTTTTGTGTACATGAGGTAGAGTAATTGGGTCACATTGTATCCCATGAAGGTGTCAAAGTTGACCCTCAAAAGATAAAAAGTATGGTGGAATGGCCAAGTCCCAAAACTTTGAAAAATATCCAAGAGTTCCTAGGACTAATAGGGTACTGCAGAATATTTGTGAGGGGATGTGGTAGAATTGAACCTCCACTTAGTACATTGCTAAAGAAGGATTCTTTCCATTAGAAAAATGCAACCAATGAATCCTTTTAGTAGTTGAAGGAAGCCATGTGCATCACCCCAGTTTTGGCTACTTCTAACTTCTCAAAAACCTTCATTGTTGAGTGTGACACTTCAAGATCAGGATTGAGAACAATTATAATGTAGGAAGGAAGACCAATTGCATTTGAGAGTCACCAATTAAATGGAAAATATCTACTCAAACCTATCTATGAGAAATAAATGATGGCTATTCTTCATGTGGTCAAGCAATGGAGGCCCTATCTAATGGGTAGAAACTTCAAGGTGAAAACTAATCATGATAGTCTCAAATAATTTTTGGAGCAAATATTATCATCTGAGGAACAATAAAAGTGGGTAGCAAAAATGTTGGGTTATGATTTTGAAATCATATACAAAAAGAGTAAATAAAATGTAGTAGCCAATGCATTGTCCAGAAGGGATACATCCACAGACACATTACTAAGTGTAATGTCCATGTTGAAGGCTGATTGGGTAGATGAAGCTAGATTAGAATAGGATTAGAACAAGGATACACAATCTCTAATACAAAATATCAAGAAGGTTCTATAACATCTAAAAAATTTGATTGGAAAGGTAATTCCCTATGGTATAAGGACACATAATACTTGTGCAAATATTCTGAGTTGAAGCATAATATTATTGTAGAGCTACATGCATCGCCTTTTGGAGGACACTCTGGGTTTTTGAAGACATATCATAGAATAAAAAGAGAATTCTTTTGGGAAGGACTCAAGGGTGATGTACAAATTTTTATCAGAGTGTTTTTTGTGCCAACAGAATAAATGTGAAACCATTAAGACACCAGGTCTATTGTAACCATTACCAACTCCTAGCCAGAGATGGGAGGAGGTCTCCATGGATTTCATTACAAAGTTTCCTTGTTCAGAGGGTAAGAATTTTATTTTGGTTATTGTGGATATGCTCACAAAATATGCCTCTTTTTGTGCCCTGTCACACCCATTTGTAGCCAGTACAGTTGAATTTTTTTTTTGAAGACACTTCAAAAGCTACATGGAACCCCAAACATAATTGTAAGTAATCGTGATCCTATTTTCACAAGTAATTTTTGGACATAATTATTTGCATGTTTGGGTACTTAGATAGCTCACAATTCATCTTACCATCCTCAATTTGATGGGAAAATAGAAGTGGTAAACAAATTCTTAGAGGGGTATCTATGTTGTTTTGTATTAGATAACTAGGAACGCTGGATTAAATGGCTACCGCTTGTAGAATGGTGGTATAACACATCTTTTAATACCTCTTCTCAAATGACCCCATTTTTAGCATTATATAGTTACCATCTACCATCTATCACTTATTCCTTGAGGGTGAAAACTAAGGTCAAATATGTTTAGGAATACGTTCAACATCAACAACAAGTTTTGGCTGGTTTGAGGGAGAATTTGGCATTGGAACAAAATAGGATGAAACAACAAGCAAATCAACACCATAGTGAAAGAAATTTTTAATTTGGTGACCAAGATTTTTTACGTCTGCAAAATTACAAGAAAATTTCCTTGAAGCAACAGAAAAAGGACAACAAAATTGCTCCTAAATATTATGGTCCTTATTAGGTTCTATAGAAAATCAGAAGTGTTTCTTATAAACTAGAGTTGCCTCAATCTTCATTCATACACCTAGTATTTCATGTTTCCTTCCTGAAAAAGGTTATTGGACATAAATTTACAGCCCAGACAGAGATACCAGAACTTGATGAGGAAGGAAGAATCATTTTGGAGCTATAGAAGATTATGCAAACATATACTAAAAAGATGATAACCATAGACATTAAGGAATATCTGATAAAGTGGAAGAATCTGAGCATAGAGGATGCAACTTGGGAGGATAAACATTTTCTACAAAAACATCCAGGATTATTCAATGTTGATGACAACATTGGTTTTAAGGGGAAGGGCATGCTACACTATTAACCTATTACTTGTATTAGGATATGAGTAGCCAACTTGTGGCTTACCATATCATTTTATTATGTCATGTATACTTTCTCATGATTAGTAGGTCAGCCTTGGTGATGACCATAACCCATGAATAGTATATATAGGTTTTAGTACGTAGTAGTTGATCATCATTCGAGCATTTTAGTCTTATTGTATGGTTTGGAGGTTTCCCCCTCGAAGTGGTAAAGCTATTCTATTTGAATATTGAGATAATTCATCTGCAATATTGTATTATTTGGTGTCTTATTACTGCTCATAATCAGATTTATACAAGTAGTTTCATTACATTCATTATCAATTTCAGGAGCATCACCATCATTATTAGCTTTCTTACCCTTTTCCTTTATATCAGTTTTGAAAGAAATCTCTTTCTTGGCTGGTTTAGAATCACTAACCCTCATCTCATAAGTAGTCAAAGTTCCATGTAACTCATCCATAGTGAAGAGAGTCAAATCCTTGGATTCTTCAATGGTAGACACTTTGGAGTCAAATTTAGGAGTTAGAGACATCAATACCTTTTGTACCATAACCTCTTCCTTCACTTCTTCACCTAGACCTTTTTAGTATTTTTATTTCCCAATATAGCCACCCACACTGGCACTTCATCCAGAGAATTCTAGAAGCTCACCCAAAGCGTGCATAACCACTAGGTCTCTCCTTTGTTATGCTCATAAAGATGTTAGAATGCATACTCATCATATTCATACCCAAAACAACCATTCAAGTAGAAAGAATCATTATAATACGGTAATTCAACAACACATATAATAAGGAAATTCACTCAATATAAAGAATAATCAACACTATTTGAATTCCCATTATGCCATACTCAAATCTAGTCACTTCTACAACCCATATACAATTATCCATTGCAAACCATAATCAATTACATAATATAGAAGAATATATGTTCCAATCCATTACATCAGTGTGTTGGACCTGTGCTTTCTTATACAAACCCAAAACCCTAGAACTGCTAAACTCTGACTTGGACTAACACTCTACCAACACACACTCACTACAAAAAACTCAATTACATGAAGCATCACCTATATTTATACTCTGTGAGGACTTCCCCTTCACTGTATACATGTAATATCCTAGTAATAGGCGTGCTTACAATAACTTGCATGATTTTTTTACATTTTGTGCTAATAATAGATTAAGCTAAATATACATCATGTTTTAATACACTTTAATCATATTATCAAACTTCTTCCATGGATATTATTTACCTTTCTCTGTATGTTATTTTATATTCCTTGCTTAGCCACTAAGTATTCATGATTTTTTCTATTTCTATACTTTTCTTGAGTGGCACTCCAACTTTGATATTCTAGTTTTAGCCCTCTTGGAAAATCAACAAAGTCCTTGATTTTCTGCATGCATGTGTGTAACCTTGCGTGCTGATATGTTACTTTATAGTGTGTGCACATATACACACTATATTCTCTCACTTTATCTATCTTGTACACATGACCATATGCAAAAATCCTAACTCCCACACATGGCTAGTACTTATACATTTTCTTAGACAACCATTACCCCACACTAGGGATATTGTTTGTTCTTGGAAATAATGGTATCCAAAAAGATGGCCTCCAAAGAATTAAATAATAATGAATAGTAAGATCAAATAATGGTGGGTAATTTACCCAATGAATCAAATAATATCAAGTTTCTTGATGTGCATGTTTAATTATTCATGGGGTGGCTGGAGTAGTTCTAGGAATTTTATATTCAGGGTACTCTCGAACTCTTCCCATGATGTAATCTCTTTAACAAATGCATTTGATACCGACCAAGAAACATCATCTTGTACTCATGCAGGGGTCATTCCATAACCATTTTAATTTAACTCCCCGATGATACCAACAAGGAATGATACTATTCCTTCTAAGGCATCTATCTCTTACACAACCAATGAGCTAAGTTCCTTGAGTCTTACCTCAAGTGTGTCTCTTACGATCTTAAGAAAATCTTGCTTCCATGCAATCTGAACCATGATATCTTCTCACCCAACCTTGTTGTCCTTATTGGCATCCTACACTTGCTTAAGTTCATCCTCCTCCTCAGTAGTGTGTGCTTTGAGTATGGGATCAAGGTCTTGATAGTTATTAAACACCCATCCTGACTTTTTCATTACTTCCTTACTCATGGTGATCAACACCTCATATTCAACAATCTTGCATGCTACTGCTTCATTATTCCCTTGTCACTCTTCATCAAAATATTCTTCTGATGACCTTGGAACATACTTCTTCTCATGCAACAACATCCTTACCAGGCATTCCAAGTAGTGCAATTCTAATGATTATTCATCCTCAGCATTTTCTTCAAGGTTGGGGCACACTGTTGTAATAAAATCTACAATGTGAACTGATTTGTTGAAGGTATATCATGCATGCTTCTCTAAATCCCCTAACTCCTCTGCAAGTCACTGGAATTCCTATTCCTTTTCCTTTTTATAATCTATTAAATTTTTTATAGTGTCTCCTTTGTCAAAATTTCTGGGTGCCACCTCCATTGCCATTTTATTCAACACATTACTAGCCTGCTCATTAGTCAGCTCCATAGTCTTAATAGTGGTGAGGAATGTACCTAGTACCTTCTTCATCTTACACCTAGAATATGCCTCATTGTTTATTTCAAATGCAGGTTCCTCCATGTGAGTCTACATATTCAAGGAAAGCATCTTCTTTGTGCGCATTGTTGCTCCTTCTAGGTCAATTACCTCCCACCCATAGAGGTCCTTGTTATGCAATGTGCTATGGAATATTGATCGCAACACTTTTTAATGATAATATATATAATTCATCTGAGGTGTTTATAATATCTCTTCCTTTTTATTCCTTCCTCCAATGTTCTTTCCCTTGGGAACCTCTATCTCAATATTTACTTGCGTGCTGCTTCCAACTCAACCTGCAACTCCTAGGCCTTCTTCATTAGATTATTCTTCATTGTTCTCTTATTCCTATCCTTTATTCCCCTCAAATCCTTATTCTCATCATGAATTTATTCCTTATGCTGGAGGGTCTCATACTTTGGCTCTTCTTCATCCTCATCCAAATTGTGGATGACTGGGGACTCTTCATTACGCGTAACCTATTCCTCAGACTTCTCCTCATCACTTTCTTCTATAGTTACCAAACTTCACCTTCTCCTCCTTAGAGTAATTGTCATATTTTATGGGCTTGGCTTGGTCGAAGTAATCTTAGGGGAATTATTTGTTCCCTCAACAATCCCTCTTCTCTGATCTTTCTTTACGTGCCACCTATTCAAATTTCTTCTACGAGTATGGTCCAGTGCAATATCCTCTTCTTCTTTTACCTCATCCTCTTCGTTATCCTTTTCATTTTATCCTTGTTCTTCCTATCATGGAGGGGTCTCCTCACATGCTCTTTTGGTGTCCACAGTCAATTTTCCCTTAGGTGGCTTCGAAAGGCTAATGCCCACTTCATTGAAGAAATTTCCATTTTTCACTCTGGGTGTCAATTAAATGTAGACTCTCACTACTTCCTTAACCACTACAAGAGTCACATGAGTAATATCCATATTTTCAGACTCCATCATCTCCATATATGATGACTTGGAAGGATATACAAACTTGGTGTGCAATGTGTGGCATTTGAAATCTACTTTATCTCCATCAAAAATTAACTTCCACGTATCCCTGATCTTGTTTATTGATACATGGAAGTACCTGACTATGAAGGTGAATTGTAATTTACACCATGGGATTTTATCCTCCTTATTCATGTAGAACCTTCCCAAAATAAATGTTGATGCACTACAAATTCTTCCTTTCTATCCAAAATTTAGGGCAGTTCCCTTAGTACATTACTTCACGCATTCACCTGTACCACTTGTCCATGTAAATATTATATGAATTATTGATTCCTCCATTGCATGTGTAATCAGTGATCCTCTCTGCGGGGGACTTATTATCCAATGGATATATCTAGACCTTATCCTTAGGCCCATCTAGTACCCATATCTCCCAAAATTCTATTAAATGCAAGATAGTGCCCCAAGTTATCTTCTCACCTTTAATTACTTATATCCTTGCTTATTCAATAATTCCTGTAGAAATGTAGGCAAAAATATTATACACAGTCTTGTGCACCATCTTGTGTGCTATGTGTAGCCACTTTTTGTTTACTTGGGTTCACCTTTCTGATGCATGTAGCTTGCAGATGATAAGGGGCATGACAACCCTCATGCATGGGTCACTGATACTTATAACTTCCATTACAAGGCCTCCCCTCTGATAGCTAAACATAGTGGAAGTGGCCTCTAATCCTGTATCATCCTCCAAATATGGATCTATCTCAAAGATTGAACTGTACAAACTAGTCACTCTCTAAATCAATTGCGTGGTAATGCACATTCTTCTTCCTCTAAAGTAGTAGTCCTCATTGATGTGCAACATTAACAATTGGTATAGTCATTCAGGTTTACCAAAGAATGGAAACTCACACAATTGAAGGAATCCAATGATTTCCAAGTCTTTATGAACCGTGTCATCAAAAAACAACTTCTTGTATGCTATCCTTTGGTCCAGTTTCTTCATCACCTCATTTTTTATTTAAGCCTCATGCACCTCTGATGTTAGGAAATAATGGATAAAATATGCGGAAGAATCCCTCACAGAATCGCAACAATAGAAACTAATATGAAAAAAATATTACAGATCTCAAATAAAAGTGTATAGTAAAATAACACAACACAAAGAGATGGTATTTAACGTGGTTCACCCAATTTGGGCTACGTCCACCAAGAATCACTTGCTCATATTTTATTACAAGCCATTGCTCTCTGAATACAATACCTAGATCTGTTTGGAGCTATGCTCAACAAATTCTACAGAATTCACACCCAAATTCAAAACACATATGCAATGTTACATTATACCTACTATATGCATAAAACCATATAAGTAGATAATTGCTTAAGTAGTTTTACAAAACTGTGGGTGTTAAAACGATGGGCCAAAACTGTCCCATAAACCTATGGGTCAAAAATCTTCCCCATATGAGAAAAGAACGTTTCCTGATATATCGGGCACGTTTTAAGGCCATTTTTTTTTTCGGAGGTTGCACCCCCGAACCCCTGCTACTGGGGGCTGCCACCCCTGGACCCTCACTCGGGGCCCAGCCTAGCCCTAAATACCAGCGAGATAACTATGGAAAGTGTATAGTAATCTTAGTGTATATTCTTCAACACTTTCTCACATGAAAATGGGCTCCACAACCTAACAATATCCCACTTGGAGACTAGTTTTCCTCTAAGCAAGCTTCTCAACCCTTCACTAGTTTATGTGAAGACCAACCAAAGCTGAGCACAACTTCAGTTTTTCTCTTGTGACCACCTTGATCATAATGTGTGCAAGATTCTGACCGGTATGAATCTTCTCCAGCTTCAACTTATCTTCCTCCAAAGCTGTCCTAATGAAATGGTAGCTTAACTGTATATACTTTGTTCTAGAGTGGAAATCATAGTTCTTAGCTAGGTGTATAACACTCTAAATATCACTATGAAGATTTCCTTCCTCATGCTTATGGCCCAACTCCTCAAGCAATTTTTGTAACCAAATCATCTCTTTTCTTGCCTATGTGGAAACAACATACTTAGCCTCTGTGGTTGATAAAGCCACTAGCTTCTAGAGTCATGAAATCCAACTCACTGCTGTCCTACCTACAATGTAAACATAACCTATCGTGATCCTCTTGTTGTCTACATCTCCATCCATATTTGAATCTACATAACCACAAAAAGTGGTGTCTGATCAACTGTAGTAAAAAACTTTTCCCATGGCACCTCTCAAATACCAAAGGATCCACTTTATTTCCTGTAAGTGATCTCTACCTAGATCACTCATAAATCTACTCACTGCTCCCACTGCATGGGAAATATTAGGCATGTGTACACCATGGCATACATCAAACTACCAATGACTGATCAGTAAGGTACCTTGTACATCTAGTTTTCTCTCCTTGCTCTGTCTTGGGACACTACTCCTTTGATAACTTGAAATGGCCTGCCAAAGGAGTCCCAATTGGTTTAGCATCCTGCATATTAAACCTCTCCAAGACCTTCTTAATGTAATATTCCTGAGATAAATTCAGCTCCATTCCTTCCTATCTTGAGATATCCTCATACCAAGAATTTTTTTGGCTGCCCCTAAATACTTCATAACAAAGGATTCACTTAGCTGCTTCTTGAGTACTTTTATTTCCTGCATGTTTTTTACCTACAACCAACATGTCATCCACATACAAACATAGGATAATATAACTTCCATCCACACAATGGTCAGAATGACATCTAATATAACCTTGCTCCATCATAAAGCTATCAAATTTCTTATACCATTAACGTGGAGCTTGTTTCAAGCCATACAAGCTCTTCTTCAGTTTGCACACCATCTCCTCTTTACCTTTGACCTCATAGCCCTTCTGGTTGTTGCATATATAGATCCTCCTCCAAATCACCATGGAGAAATGTAGTATTTACATCAAGCTTCTCTAAGTGGAAAGTCTTCTATTGTAAACTATTCCAAGAACAGTTCTAATAGAAGTCATTTTTACTACAGGAGAAAAAATCTCATCAAAATCTATACCTTTTTTCTGTGCAAACCCCTTGACCACCAACTGGGCCCTTGTATCTTTTCTTGCCTCCTTCTTCCTCTTTGAATCTATACACCCACTTGTTCTGTAATGCTCTTTTTCCTTCAGGTAGCTTCACCAAATCCCATGTTTGGTTCTCCATGAGAGCCTGATGCTCCTCATCCATGGCTTGCTCCCACTTCTTCCTGGCATCTACCTACATTGGTTCATCAAATCTCTCTGTCTCTCCACTATCAGTGAGTAATAAATAATAAAGAGAAGGAGAAAAAATTTCAGGTTCTCTTCTTAACCTAGAAAACCTCCTCAATATATGAGTTTGGGGTTCCTGTTGAGGAGGTTCCTAAACTGATTCATGTGTCACTTTCCCATCTGGAAGATCCTCTACCACTGCATATTCTTTCTTAGATTCTTCCCTATTTTCTTGCAATTGCTGCTTATACACGACTTTCTCATTAAATACCACATCCCTAGATCTAATGATTTTCTTGTCCTTAATACTCCAACATTTATATCCAAAGTCATCACCACCATAACCAATGAAAGTACATTTTTTCTGATTTAGCCTCTAGCTTGGTCCTATCATCCTTGTCTATATCTGGACAAACACCTCACATCCAAAGACTCTAAGAAATGAATAATCAAAATTTCTTACCATACCAAGCCTCCTCTGGTATGCCTCCATCCAAGGCACTTGAAGGGTCCTCTATTTATCAAGTACACAACCTATGCTCACCGCTTCTGCCCAAAAAGAAAGAGGCAGTCCTATATATAACCTCATGCTCCTAACATGTTCCATTATTGTTCTATTCATCCTTTCTGACACCCCATTCTACTGTGTCTTAATGTAGGCACATGTTTGACATCCTTCAATAGCCAAGTATTCCCATTCTGCATCTTAATCTAAACAGAACCTTTTCCAACTATTTTTCAAGGCTCATCATCACCAAGAAAAACATGCCCAAAATATCCTTGAATATAATCAAAAAAATAATGCCTATGTGGAGTAACATGGAAAGAAGCCCCTGAATCTAAAACCCAATATTCAATAATATTGTACAAAGAAAGAATCAAAGCATCTTAACATACATTACCCATTGCCAAATTTGCCTCCTTATTTTTTTCTGTTGTTTCTTCTTGTCCTGAAGCTCCCAACAATCCTTCTTTGCATGCCTAGACTTTCCACAGTGCTAGCATACTATCTTGCTTTTGGATTTTGACCTTGTCCGATCCTTTGATTTTCCACAGCTTCCTCTATTCTTTTGTCTCCCTCTAGTTTCCATTTTCAAAGCATTCCCTGAAGTAGAATATCCCCCAGAGATTTTTCTTTGCATTTCCTCACTTAGAATCACCCCTACAACATCCTCAAACTTAAAATTTGAGTTACTTGGAACTGAGTTGCTTACCGCCATTACCAGGCTATTCCAACTCTCAGGTAACCAAAGCTAGCATATTTACAACTGTATTAAAATCATTTAAATGATCTGTTACTAAACCATTCTCAGACAACTTCATATTAAACAACTTTTTCATTAAAATTATCTTATTTGAGGCAGAGGGTTTTTCATACAACTTCCCTAATGAATCCATCAGTTCTTTTGTAGTCTTTTCCTTTGAAACATTAAATAATATTGAAGATACAAGACATAACTAGATTTTCCCAAGTGCCTTCCTATCTAGCAAATCCCATTCCATATCCATCATGCTCGAGGGTTTATTCACCTTCTTAGAAAATAAAATATAAATATCCTTCTGATAAAGGAAATTTTCCATTTGCATATTCCAAAGACTGAAATTCTTCCCATTGAATTTATCAACCCCTGATCTTCCATCATTTACCATAGCTCCCACTAAATATAAAACTTTCCCTATGATTCAACACTTCACCAAACCAAACCAGGCTCTGATACCAACTATTAGGAAATAAGGGATAAAATATGTAGAATAATCCCCTAGAGAATCGTAACAGTAGAAACTAATATGTAGAAAATATTACAGATCTCAAATAAAAGTGCAGAATAAAATAACACAACACAAAGAGATAGTATTTAACATGGTTCACCCAATTTGGGCTACGTCCACCAAGAATCACTTGCTCAGATTTTATTACAAGCCACTGCTCTCTCAATACAATACCCAGATATGTTTGGAGCTATGCTCAAAAAAATCTATAGAATTCACACCCGAATTCAAAACACATCTGCAATGTTACATTATACCTACCATATGCATAAAACCATATAAGTAGAAAACTGATTAAGTAGTTTTACAAAACCATGGGCCAAAACTGTCCCATAAACCAAAAATCTTGTCGATATGAGAAAAGTAGGTTTCTTGATATATTGGGCACGTTTTAAGGCCATTTTTTTTTGGGGGTTCCACCACTGAACCCCATCTACCAGGGGCTGCTGCCCCCGAACCCTCACTCAGGGCCTGGCCCAGCCCTAAACCCCAGTGAGACAACTATGAAAGTGTACAGTACTCTTAGTGTACAGTCTTTAACACTTTCTCACATGAAAACAAGCTCCAAATCCTAACAGTTGAGTGATGATTGTAGTTGTTAATATTGCACTTAGTCAAGTACAACTCCCATGGCTTCCCTACAATCACTTTAATAGGGTACTGGATCTCTAAAAACCAATCTTACGGTGCAATGTACACCTTAAGATTTTTATTTTTTCCCTTTCCCTTACTTTTTAGTGATACCATGGGTTCCTTTTTCAGTGCCATTGTTATCTTTCACAACTTCTTTCAAACTTCAAACTTCAAATTTTGTAGGAAATGTGTGCCTAAATATTTTGTCAAAATTTGAAATTCGTGCCCTAAATGTATGAATAAATTACTCAATATCTTATGTCTTCATGATGGGTGTCCAATTCGTCAACCCTCCTTCACCCTTTCTCCAAACTAGCTAATTATTTTCCCTACTTGTGTAACCCGTGCTTTGTGATTTCTATTCCAACCCTTGCTCTGTAATTTTTTAACACTCAAACCTCAACTATGCATATTTCCCACTCCCACACCTTATTTCCACACTCTCACTTCCACCTAAGGATCTCCCATGTTAGGCCGTGTGTATCTTTCTCTGGTTCATCTTAAATCTCCTCCACATAAGCTCTCACTTCATAGAAACAATTCACACTTAGTCACTCTTTTAGTCACTCAAACTATTAAATATGCAATATAAGAATAAACTCACATACGCTCCTTTTATAGATTTCCAAATTTTATCACATCAATTTCTCCTCACCTATTGCCAATTTAAAGCATTAAATGTGTTTTTTTGTGCTTTTATATGCTTTCTTCCATGCACGGAAGTTGTAACCTTCTGACACGTCACTAATTTTCAAGCTAAAGTCATCCTTGTGCATGATTCCCCACACTGCAACTCATCTTCCTTTACACCCCATATAAATTATTTTATCCTATTGCTTCCTCCCTTGTGTTACATTGCATGACTTATTTATCATGTGGCTTTTAAATTTTAGTAATTCCCATTAAGCACCAACATTCTTAAGCACATGTAACATGTTTCTATTACTTGTGCTCATTCCCCCTTCATTTCCACCAATATCATTTTTTTCATATTGTTGCACACACCTTTGGACCAAATCTAATACAAGTACAAACATCATAGTATATTTGGCACGCAGTTACACCTGTTTTACCCCACACCAAAAGTATTCCTGGTCCTCTATGCATTAACTCAATAAGTAGTAATCAGATTTCTATGCACGAACACACTTATTACAACAAAACAAACAAAGAAAAAACATGAAAGGGAAAATATTATCTAAATGGAAATAATGCCTTATTACAAACACAAATGAATCTTATTTATATTAGGGCTTCAGCCTAATCCCATTGAAGTAATTGGGTAATAGGGTTCCATCCAGTGATTGTAATTGGCATGCGTCTAATTTTAGTATCTTGGTCACTACAAAGGGTCCCAACCAATGGACTTTAAACTTCTCTGGATGGCTCACAAACTTAGAGTCATAGAGAAGTACCATCTTTCCAATTTAAAACTACTTGTTCTTGATATGCCTATCATGCCAAGCATTATGTCCTGCCTTTTCTATCTTCTAAGTCCAACGAGCGATGGTGCACCACTCATACAATTACATAAATTTTTCAATGCACTCATCAACTAGGTTTTCATCATCCAATCCACTTGCACGTGCAGTATGAAGTTATGGTAACATAAATTCCCTAGGTAGTACATCCTTTATGCCAAACACCAACTGAAAGGGTGTGGCCTTAATTAACCACTTATATGTTGTTCTATGTGCTCAAAGAAAAGATGAAACCTTGTCATCCCAATCCTTTCTTCCAACATCACATATATTCATTAGTGTCTATCCCAAGATCTTTTTTAAAGCTTCAATAGTGTCATCAACCTAAGGGTGATAAGGGATAGTCTTATGGTGTGGCACCATAAATTTTTCCAATAGAACTATAATATTTTCATTTAAGAAATGAGTTCCTCTATCACTTGTTAGGCTTAATAGGCATCCATATATGTTGATGATGTTTTCCCAAAGAAACCTTACTATTGTTGTGTTGTACAATCCTTTGTAGATGTAACTTATGGCCACACTGTTAAGTAGTTAGTACATGTAATGATGTAGTGCACACCCTTCCTAAATGTGGTAGGTGTAATCGGTCCTACAATTTTAGTTGCCCATTTTTCAAAAGGTTCTATGCTTGCTATAGGCCTTAATGGAATCTATTCTCTATTTATAAGATTTATAATTCACTGACAATGATCACATGCCTTGAAAAAATCTTGAATATCTTTGTAAAAAATTTCCCACCATAAACCCACTTAAAGGATCTTGTGCACTATGGCATCTTCTACATAATGGCCTCCTGCTATTCCTCCATGAGCTTATGCCTTGATGGATTTTCAATCACGCTCTAGAACACACCTACACAAGACCTCATATCTACCCATCTTATATAAGTCTTCTCCAATGAGTTGATATGGTGTAACTCAAATAACAAGATGCTTATTTTCCAAGGTATTCATTCCTTCTGACACCAATCAAGTGTTCAATATTAATGAAATATCCTCCAAATAAGCTGGTGCATTGTTCAGTCTAAACAATTATGCATCTGGAATAATTTACTCAATGATATCCTCTAATGAGTTGATATGGCACAACTTTAATAACAATCCACTTCTTTTCCAAGGTCTTCATTCCTTCTGGTGCCAATCCTATGTGAAAAAATATTACAATATCCTCCAAATCAGATGGCACGTGATTTGGTATCAATAATTTTGCATCTGACATAGTGTCCTCAATGCCTTATGAATCCTCCCCATAATTGATCCTTGATAAATGGTAAACTCCCAGATTTTTTTATCCTAGATTTACTATAAGTGTAAAGTCGAATTCCTTGAAGAGGAGTATCCACTGGTAGATGCACCCTTGCAAAATAATTTTGTTGAGCATTTACTTAAATGCCATATGATCTATATAAAAAATGAATGGGGTGACAATTAAGTACTGTCTAAATTTCTGAAGCACATAGATCATGGATAACACATCGCGCTCTGTCATTGTATATTTTTTCTCCACAGGTTTCAACTTACTACTTGTGAAGCATATGAGATGATAAAAATTTCCTTCTCTTGGTTATGATAATTATTTTATAATACCCATGCAAGAGGTACCTACATGTACGTGGAAAGGTTTTTTCTATGAAGAGAAGCACAAGATAGGTGTGGTGTTAAGCTTCTCCTTCAATGTCTCAAACACCTGATAGTGCACATTACCCCAATAAAAATTTCCCTTAGCCTTGAGTAATTCCTCAAAGGGCACAAAAATCCTTGTATAACCATTGATGAACTTATTTTAATAGCTAGTATTCCCCAAGAATCCACACACTTCACTTTTATTGGTAGGTTTTTCTAATCCCAAAATAAATACAATCTTAGTAGGTTCAACTAAAAACCTTTCCTTATAAATGATGTGCCCAAGTAAAGTACCAAAGTGAGTGGAAAAATGCACTTCTTGATATTTAGGGAGATGGCTAGCTTCTTGCATTTATCAAACATCAATATTAGTGTTTCACCATTTTATTTAAGTTTTTAGACAAAAAAGATAAGGGTGTAGGCCAAGGAGGAATACTTGTTGTGACAGTTAGTTTAAAGGTTGTTGCACGTGTTTTGAATTCTTGATCCAACGATGACTTTGAGAGCTTATTTTTGGATAGGAGGAACTACCTAAAATACACAACAAGACCACAAGAAAGAGTTAAACACAATATGTCAGTGGGATGCCTAGTGTATGCTAGATCTAGGAAGTGTGATAATTCCTTAGCATTAGTCAACCCATTGTTTAATACAATTTAATGTAATAAATAACACAAGTAAATATAATCCTACTGTAGTTGATATAATTTAGGGGTATCATCCAAATATAATAAGAAAATCTGACATAACAGGCTAGGCTATGATCAGATCTAGAAATGAAGTAAATAATTAAGGTGTTGAAATAGGTTAGGGTCAATTTTTGGGTCACTTGGGTCACTTGGATGAAGGTTCTTAGGATATTTTATTATTATGATTTCCAAATACAGAGACCAACATTGGTAGGGTATGATCGATGTCGATTTAGTAAAAACCGATGATGGTTAAGGCACACAGATAATAAATCAATAGTTCATGGTTTTGGGGATGTGCCTGAGGCTGAATCAGAGGTTGTAAGGAGTTGGTTTAGGTCTGTGGAGGTGTTGGGAATATTAATACATACTTAGGAATGGAAATAAATGATTAAAATGGTTATGGGTGATGAGAATGATTGAATTTGAAAGAAGGAAATAGTGGTGAGGTAAAACTATGAATGGTGGTTGATAAAATAATGTGAAGAAATCTTATAAACTAAATAGAAATGAAATGGTGCAGGTTAGAAAAAAACTTACTACTATTTAGGTTTAATGGCTGGATGGTGTTGATGGTTGATTAGTGGAATGGTGGTCAGTGCCGCGGCAATGCCTCCTAGAATGCTACCGTGAACAAAAATGCCTTATGATCATGTGTAGTGCTGGTTATGGCTACCTAGATGTGTGCAAGAGATCTAGTTCTCACTTGCCTACATATCTCCTTTGCTCCAAAAACTCGATAATGTGTCTGACCTCTCAAAAAAGGTTACCAAAATGGTTATATGGTAACTGACGATGGTTTAGGGTTACCGACATCAGTTTTGGGTTGAATGGCATCAGTAAAGGTGGGATATCATACGTTTCCTAAAATAATAGCTCTTGGTTATCCTCCTTCAGAATTTTTCTCATTTGTACTGGGTCTAAATGGAACGTTGTGCTTAGATACATGGGAATGTGGTTAGAGGAAGAATAGGCATATGCTTTTAGGGTTATAATAATTCTTAGTTCATTAAGGTAAGTAGGGATAAGTCTTAGTTAGTTATGGAAACATGCTATAAACAGGTCTATGGTGAGGTGTCTAGGTGAGGTGGTGGGGTGAGGTGGAAATAGGTTTTATTTAAGGTAATTAAATAATTAATGAAGTGAGGATGAGTATTAATTTAATTGTAAATAATTCAATTAATATTAATGTGGGGTATAAGGGTCATGGTTAGGTGAATGTGTTTAAGTTGGATATTCGCAAGGGGACCAAGTGGAGCGTGAACCAATTTTTCTGTCTACAATTTTCCCCTTTTTGTTGTGTAGCTTGTATTGGTAAGTGACACTGACAAAAATAGGAAGCGATTGCCCCATGTGTGGGTGAAGGTGATCCCCCTCAAACCGAGCACTGATGAGGTGTAAGTAGAAATCAGTGAGTGGTTTGATAAAGGTGTAGGTGGGAAAGATATGTGGGGAAAGGTTTGAGTAGTGAGGGAAAAGGTGATAGTCAACTTGGGTAATAGGTAATAGGCTAGGGTCAAAATCAGGTCATGGGTAATGGTAATCAAATGCATGCACATGTATAGATTGAAACATGGTACCAGGTTGAAGAGCTTGCAAAATTGACATCATCTAAGGTTGATAGGCTTATCAAAACAAGGGTGAAGTGATTCAGGTATCCAAGGTATAGGATATGGTCGAGAAACACAACATAGGTCAGGTGCAGGAATGTTTAGGTATGCTTTAGTACACCAAAGGTGTGGTTGGGATAAACGATATGACAATAGGAAAGGTATAGTTGTTAGGCTAAAAAACATAGGTAACAACATCGCAAAGTATAGTGAGTACATAAGGTCAATGGTCACACGAAGGAGGGAAATTTTAGGCAAACACATCATGGCATAGGTAAGGCCAAGGTATAGGTAACATAACAACTCTTAAGACACAACAAAGGAAATGTAGGGGTAGGTTAGGCTTGTACGCATATTTCAATGGGTGGTCAGAATGATAAAAAGTGGGTGAGCATGAGTGGTGACAGGTGAAAAGGGAGTGAGGTAAGGGAAACGAGTTTGAAGTGTGATTGAAACCAGTTATATGTTGACTAATGCCAGTTTACTAGGGAACAAATATGACCAACATCGGTCATAGTAGATGGGAATAAAAAGGAAAATTCTTCTATTTGTGGAATCCTTTTTCATTTTCCAATAGTAGAAAATGAAAGAGGAGTGGTGGAAAAGTAGAAAGTGATAGAGTGAGATGAAGAATTGAGTTGGCGAGCCTTGGAGTGGGTGATCAATCATTCGATAGGTAGGTCCATGAGATCGATGTGAGTGATTCAGTTGGTTAAAGGTGAGGAGGGAATTCAATGATGGTAGAGGTAGGAGAGGGATTGGGTGGACCACCAGTACAGTGGCCCAGCGTGCCCCGATGGAGATGACATCATGACGAGGTAGCATTCAGTCCCATTTTATGTTTATTAAATTAATTTGTTTGTATAAATCAGGTTTGGGTAAAAATGGGGTTGAGGGTGAGTCAAATTTTAATTTGGAAGGAGGATTAATGAAATAGGACTTGTAGGAAGTGGTATGTAGGTGGAAAGAGGGGTGGGAGTGGGTTGAGGTGAGATTTTGGTAGGAAAGGGTAGGTTGGAGGGTAGAATGTGGAATTTTTAGAGAAAAAAGGGCAGGGTTTGGTGGATTTCATGCTACAACAGTGATCGACATTGGTCAAGGGTTGCATGACATCAGTGGGAGTTATCCAGTATCAGTTGAGGGTGAGGTAATTGATGCCGGTTTTGGGAGACCGTTTCTTGTCAATAAGAACTGATGACAGTAGAAATTTATAGAAAAATGGGCTAGCAAATGAGAGGGGGTGGGTGGTGGAGATAGGTCATGAGATAGGAAGATATTGTTGAAGGAAAATAGCTTGGGTGATAGGTAAACATAGGGATGATTTGAGGGTAAATGTGGGTATGATTGAGGTTTAATCATGTTATGGTCTATTAGATGTAGGTGAGGGACCAGTTGAGGATGTGAGATAGGGTACTGCCCCTGTTAGTATCGGTATGAGGGAACACGACAACCAAGGAGTGGCGCCATGTTATAGATGTTGACCTAATTAGGGTTAAATGGTACCGAAACTTAGTTTGGGATCTAATCCTGATTGTCACCCTCATCAACCGATGGGATTAAGTGACTAACACATTTTTTCTGCCAATGGGTGAGATCACAGACACCTTAGAGGATGTGTATAGGATCCTATGATTACCTATAGTGGGGATGTAGGTTTATTCCATTATATAAGAGGCATATGAGGAGTTGATGCTGATAGTGTTTGGTGAGGGGCTGAAATATTTATGGTTCCACAACGCCAACTTGAGTTCTGGAGATATGTATAGGGCCCATCCCAAGAAGATGAGGTTAATGGTGCTGATTATGGAGGCAATTTATTGTTTTGCACTGCCAAATGTGGAGGGTGGGAGACTTCCATGGGAATTGATGGGGGTTCTACATGACATGATAGAGGATAGGACCCATTCTGCATGGGCACCAACATTCTTGGTGTAGTTATATAGAGAGTTATGGGCCTATGGGAGGTTACAGAGGTTCAGCTTGTGTTGCATGTTTCTACTACACTGTAGGGCATATGAGCACATTGTGTGTGTATGTCTAGTTGGTATGCCCTGACCAAATGCATTTGAGGTGGGTTTGGTCCAAGTAGGCTACAGGTGATGGGTACCTGCTGTTGGAGAGTGCTGGGATGCCAGGGCTACACACAATGTAGCATATTATAGGTGCACATTGGAGGGATTATTTGGTGTGGAAATTATTTGGAGGCCGTATGTGGGCTTCCCATCATATAAGCAGATGGATGTGGAGCTAGATGAGCTATAGCTTCTCAGATGGATAGAGGGACACTATGCCAGGGAGTATGAGATAATACTTGTAGATAGGGTTAGATGATAGTTTGGGTTGCCACAAAATAGGCCTCCACCCTTCCCACAGTATAAGAGGGATGACGTGGAGAGGCCTATGCCTCTACCATAGCTGACGGTGCCAATAGGAAAGGAGGAGTAGGTAGTAGATAGGTGGATTGATGATGCCGAAGTGGCAGATAGATATAGATAGTGGTGGAAAGCACAGCTACGGGCAGTACCACCAAGGCTAGGGAAGTCTGACTTAGCCACTATCATAGTTCAAAGGGATGCCCTACAGAGGTAGGTGATTACCCTGGTGACATAGTTGGGGATAATACAAAGGAAGTTGACAGGTTCAGAGGCACAAGTTTCTACTTTTAAGGCACATGTAGTATCCCTTCAGGCCCAGGTTGCACATGGATAAGCACCCGTACATGGTGGAGATAGGGATGGGGTACAGGTGGCCACCCTATAGGCATAGGTTATAGGTTTGTAAGGCCAGCTAGCCACTGCACAGGTGTAGATTGTGGCCCTTTGGGCCCAGGTACAGGCACAAACACCCACACGAGCTCAAGGACAGGGTCCCATTATACAGGTAGCAACAAGACGGGGTCCCACAGTACATGTATAGGTTCAGAGACTGATGACACCACCACAGATAGTACCGATGAATAAGTTTAGGGATGCCCTAGGCAAGGTGAGATATTATCAAGATCACCTGATGGCCATAGGGATAGACATCCCTAGCTATGTAGAGTATAGAACATAGTAGGCATCGAGTGAGAGGACCAGGTCTCACACTCACAGTGTGGAGAGTACAGGGGGCCGAAGAGTGCTAAGACAGGGTCATGGTGAGGCCACCAGTGCATGGAGGCCAGCTCTAGGTGAGGTACCTATAGAGTTTAGACCGAGGTCCATGGAGGGTGGTGAGATGCTATCGGTCCGACAGACAGGTAGAGAGGAGGAGACATGTGAGACTGGCCCATAGGATATCAGGTGGGGTGACGATTAGTCATTGGAGATGATCATTGTTTTAATTTTTTGATATATATACCAGCCTATGTGCCAAAGATAGTGAGGATGTATATGTGAGTTTTGTGATTTTATTTTTTATACCGTCATGCGTGCCAAAGATAGTGAGGCTGTATCTGAGTAATTTGAGATATTTGTATTTATTTGTACATGTGCACATATGTATGGATACAAATAATTTCTCATTTATATAGATGATGATATTTATGGTATGGATGGTGTACTTGTTTTAATTTCCACTATTATTTGTGTATGTGATGGAAACCAAGGGAATTTAGGCCTGATTAAGTTGAGGTCCTATAGGCACGGTTGAGTCTAGGTCATTTTAGGTATAGTTGGGTTTAGGTCATTTTAGGCATAGTTGGGTTTAGGTCATTTTAGGTACGGTAGAGTCAGGTCATAAGCATGGGAAATAAATGATGATGTATATGCATTTTATGGTTTAAGTTTCCAAATGTTTTCTATAGTGGAAATGTGAAAATGATAAATGAACGATGTGATGATGTGGTAAAAATTTCTATTAATTGTTCCTTGTTTGGTTTAATTTCCAATTGTTGATATAAAATGGAAAAAAATTAAGGTAGGATGTGGATAGGGAAATGAAGGGGAAAATAGGTTAAGGTGAAGAGTGGTTGAGCTAACCTTCAAGGACCCCATACCCTCAAAGTGCTACCTACATAGCCCTAATGAAAAGGGGCCTTAGGCCGATGTAGTTCTCCCATAAGCTAGGGAATAATATGATGAATTAGGGAGATGGGTTGGTATATTTTAGGTGTAATTGAATGTAGGTCATAGACATGGTTGAGTCTAGGTGAGTTAGGCATGGTTGGGTTTAGGTTAGTTAGGCATGGTGATGTTGGTGAAAGAGGAATTCCTAAAGTGTAGGTGTTGATGGTCTGGTCCTGTATAGAAGAGTCAATAAGTAAGAAAAAGGTCAATGGTAAGGGAGACAACAAGAGCCTCCTAATTGATAAGGACCATAACAAGTCTATCATACCAAAGATTGGATTAGGAACGTAAGACCATAAAGGTGTTGCATAATGGACTATTGTAAAGGTGAAAAGAGTCACATGCTCATGAAATGTCACATTTATGGCAAGTCCCTTGAGCAAAGAGAAAACTAGGGTGCAAAAGGAAAAGAGGTGATAGTGGATGGTTGAGCGTAATCTAATATACGAGTAAATGTTTACTTGGCAAGAGACCCAAGATCGAAATAGGTAAGTCCATGATGAAAAATTTAATCTTTTTCTTTTTTCTTTTACTTTTGTTTTTGTTTTGATAGACTGATCGATGCAGGAAGTCTATGTGGGATGAGTAGATTTTCTCCTTGAGGTCTTCATGAAGCTAATCAATGTGGGAAGCTTCTGAACATTTATTGTATTTTGGAAACGACTTTATATAAATGTCCTTCAAGGGAGCAATCTATTTATAGTAGCTCAATAGAGAGAAGAGATGCCCATTTTTGAGGGAGTCATCTTTTGTTGGAAGTTTGAATCAAGGAGTTGAATCCCATTTTGTTTTTTGGATGTTTTAAGTCATGGAAAAGACTATAGAGGAGGATTAGGTTATTTTTTAGAAGATAAAACCATAGTGCACAGAGGTTAACTATGAAAGAGGTAGTTTTGAGTGATGAACGACCATGGGATTCCATATTTTTAAAAGATGAAAAGTATCCATGAGAATCATGCTATGAGTAGAGCCATGGTACTCATATTAAAGATAAGGATGAAAGGCAATGGGTAATCACATGATTATTGTTTAGTCATTTATCCCAAAAAATTGATAATATGGAAGGTGAACAATGCTCAAGGGATGAGCAGTCAATTGACAGAAAGTGATATATGACTTAATGTCAACAATAGAATGGTCAAAGATGTAAGACATTGAGAGGGTCAAGTTTGGGTTTACCTTCGAGTGAAGAAAAATGATAAGCACCTGATCTATATGCATGTGTAACGATATATGGTCCAAGCCAATTAGGATAAAATTTTCCCCATTTACTTTTCTCTTCTTTGGGTACATGTTAATTTTCCTTCAAGATGAGGTCACCGACCTAAAAGGTTTGTTCATGGAAATGTTTGTCATCAGAACGTTTGATACGTTTTTTGGTATATATGGAGATGGTCAAGAGCATTAAGATGAAATTTGTCTAATAACTTTTGTTGTGCCAAATGATCCTGGTGAAAGTCATCGTCATTGAGCATGTCTTGTAGTGAGATGCAGAGAGATGGAATCTAGAATTCAAGAGGCAAGACAACCTTGGCACCATAGAATAGAGAAAAAGGTGTGGAAATAGTCGAAGTGCGAATAATAGTGTGATAAGACCAAAAAGCGAAATGAATATGTGAAAGCCAATCCTTGTTAGTATCGTCAACTACTTTCATAAGAATTTTGTTCAAGGTTTTATTGGTCGATTCTAATTGGCCATTGGTTTATGGGTAATAAGGTGATGAGAAACTGAGTTGGATGCCAAAAGTGTCACAAAACTTACGTAGGGTTTTGTTTTTGAATTTACTTCTATTATCAGTGATGAGAAACCCCAAAGTGACAAATGATGTGATGGTTGATGAATTCACATATTTTCTCGGCCTTTGTAGAAATGAGGGGGATGGCTTCTACCCATTTAGTGTAATATTCAGTAGAAGTTATAGTCCATTGATGGCATTGTGAAGAATGGGGATTGATCTTGCCAACAAGATCCAATCCCCTTTGAGAGAAAGGCCAAAGGTATCATGTGACCTGTAAGGCATGACTAGATGTGTGATGAAGATTAGCATGTTTCTGGAATTTTACACAATGTTTGACATAGCCATAACAATCACAGTTTAGGATTGGAAAATGATAGCCAAGGTGAAGAATGCATTTTGTGATAGCTAAAACACTAAATTTACCTCCAAAAATCCCATCATGAACTTCTTTGATAGTGTTAGGAATTTCAAAACATGTAAGGCATCATAAGAGGATACCATCAAACCTGCACTTATAAAGGAGACCAGCCATGATGACACAATGAGAGACACTTTTAAGAAATGCATGTTGTCCATTACGAGTGAGATCAGTGGGTAGAATGGAAAGGGAAAGATAGTCTACAAACTACTTATACCAAAGGTCATATGGGTTAGGTGCAACTGTTCTGATGGAGTAGAACTCATGAGGTAAGTAAGAGGGTGATTGTAACCTTTGTATTATGACAAAGATTTTAGAGTCGATAGGAGAAGTGGGTATCTGAGAAGCCAAACATGCCATGGTATCCAAAAATTTATTAATAGAACGTGGGGTGGTTTGAATTTCATAACGGTCAACAGTAGTCAAAAGTATGTCTACGTGATGTTTATAATTTTGAAGTATCTCATTACAAAATTGGTATATACCAATGACTTGGTTTACGACCAGCTGGGAATTACAAATATATTGATTGACTTAACATATAGGGCATAAGTAGCCTGAAGACCCAATACAAGTGCTTCATATTTAGCGATATTGTTTGTACAATCAAAATCCAGTTTGAAATATAAAAGGCATAGGTTCATCGTCAAGAGGAATGAGGATAACACTAGCCCCACCTCCCCGCTGATACTTGGAGCCATCAAAGAAGAGTATTATTTGGTAAGTGGTATCATCCAAGGAGAGGGTAGCTATGGATTTGTTTGGGAAATGAAAGTTAGAGGGTTGATTCCTGAAAAGAGGTGCGTCTGCTAGTTGGTCAATGATGGTTTAACCCTTGATAGATTTTTGATGAGTGAATTCGAGGTCGAGGTTGGAAAGAAGCATAAGCCAACATGTGACACATTGATGCTGGTAGGGTTTGGCATACATGTGATGTATGGGGTTATTATTAGCAACAAGGAAGGTTTTGTGGTTGAGTAGGTAATGGCGGAGTTTGGTGGTGACGAAAACTAAGGATAAGAAGAGTTTTTCGGCATGGGTGTATCTAGTTTCAAAGTCCACAAGGGTACGGATTTTTTAATAAAATGCTTTCTCTCTATGTTTCTTGTCACGATGAGCGAGCATGACACCTAAATAATGGTCAGTGGCAGAAATATATAGGTAAAAGGGTTGATCATCCTTAGGAGGAATGAGCATTGGTGGTTGAAGAAGGTATTGTTTTAAGGAATCAAAGGATTTATGGCATTCATCATCCCATTTGAATGAAACATCCTTCTTGAGAAGATGATGAAATCGTTGACAACTGTCAGAAAGATGTGAGATGAAATGACAAATGGATTGTAACTTACCTTGCAAGATTCAAAGTTGATAGAGATTAGTAGGTAGAGGCATTTCTAGAATAGCCTTTACGTTAGCAAGATTGACCTCTATGACACATAAATAAACGATGAAACCAAGGAGTTTTCCTAAAAGTACTGTAAAGATGCACTTCTTTGGTTGAAGATGAACACAATACTTGATGAGGCAGTCAAATATGACCTTAAGGATGGTAAAGTGTTGAGATCGATGTTTGGATTTTGCAAGAAGATCATTTACCTAATATTCCAATATGTGATGCATGATGTCATAGAAGATATAAGTCATGGCTCGCTGATAAGTAGCACCAACATTTTTAAGGCCAAAAGGCATGAATCGATAGTAGAAGGTCCCTCAAGGAGTGATGAGGGTATTTTTGTGCTGATCTTCTGGAGTGAGTAATATTTTATTATAACCCAAGAAACCATCCATGAGTGATAGAATTTCATGTCCGGTGGTGAGATCCACTAGTTTGTCAATGCTTGGTAGGGGAAAATCATCTTTGGGACAAGCTAGGTTGAGGTCATAGAAATCCATGCAAATACAAAGTCCCCCTATTTCCTTTGTGACAGGAATGATTTTAGAAATCCATTGAGGATAGTCAATGGGTAGGATGAAGGAAACCGAGAGAAGGCACTGAAGTTCTTCTTTAACTAGAAGAGCAATGCGAGGATGCATTTTCCATAGCTTTTTTTTGATGGGTTTGGAATTAGGAATGGTTATGCTATTGTGGACCAGGAGTTTTGTTTCAATACCAAGCATATCGGCATAAGACCAAGAAAAAGTGTTACTATGGTCCCAGAGGAAAGAGGTAAAATCTTCCTATTTGGCAAAATGTAAATACTGACCTATCTTTAGAATGTGTGGGTTGTCCTGAGTATTAATGTTGATTTCGATAGTTGATTCATTCAACATGGTTTACGTCTCAGAGGGTAACGACCGGTGAATAGAAGAGTCTTCCACACTAAGGTAGGCGAGGATGGACTCATCATCTTGACATTGAATGACATTAATATAAGGTGTATTGTCATCAATCATGTTAGGGTACAGGAAGGGGAGAGAAGTGGGAGCCTCACCATTGCGTTGATAGGTAAGAGGTCTAAGGGAAATCATGTTTATGATTTTTTTTAGGAGGAATAGATTCAGGATCTATGGACTCCGTGGGTGAAGATGGTGATGTGGATGAATGAGGTGGAGAAGGTTTGTCTTCCTCAATGAGGTTGACGTGGGCCTTCTTGGGAGGTGGTCCAGGAAAGCCAATGCCACTACAGTCATTGTGTTTACAAGTAGTGTAGGAAATGATAGTATGGTGGCCCTGTTTGTAAAAACCAAAGCCAAAGCCTTTCCATGGGAAATGGTGGAGGAAAGTGTGGGAGAAGTGGTAGTTAGTAAGGGATTATAGGTAAGATGAAAATGGTCATGTTTGGGATAGAAGTTCGGGTGAATAAGTGGCCATATCAAGTCTCCCATATGTTAGATTAGTGCCAATAATCTTCACGTAAAAATTCAATGACCTTCACCACATCTAGATATGACCAATAATCTCTAATAATTTCCTCCTTAGGCACATCTTCAGTCCCAATATTTACTTTTTTTGTCTTCATAGGCACGTGGTATGCATGAACCTATTCATCCATAGAGTCTAACACCTTGTGCATACCTTTGGTGTGATTTATATAAATATTCTCAATTTCATCATCATCTATGAGGTACACCATCTTCCCTTTTTCCTTCTCTCTCCATACAAGCCCTAGTTGGATTTCTTCTATTTCCATTACATCCTCACATGCCTCAGTCTCTAGTTCTCCTAAAAGATGAACCATGAGTTCTTATGTCTTTATGCTATCACCTAGAGTTATAGGCTTTATGATCTGCAAGGTCTCATGTAATCATGGATTATTAGAAAAATAATCAAGTCTTGCCAACTTGTAGTCTCTTTCTTGATCTCAACATGCACATACCATGCCCATGCACATCTTTGTAGAGTAGAGAAGAACTTATGTACCCATAGAGATGGTGGTATAACCTCCTAGCCATGTGCCCATTATATCTCATAGTTTTAGATGTGTACCAAAGTAAGAGTATTCCCATCATACTCATTTATAAGAGAAGGAACATTGCTCTAAGTAAAACTTATTAAAAAGGTTACTGTTGTATATATTTACCCCCCAGGTAAATATAGATCGACATCAAAGAGATATGTCGGAGGGGTTCCAAAACCCGACACAAAAGAGATTCGGGTTTTGGGTTTCGGGAAACATGAAACATAAGACATGCAGATCACAAGGGATGTCCTGATGCTTGAGAGTTTTTCAAACCTGAAACACTTCCCAGGTGAATCGGGTCTTGGAGTCGGAGAAACATGTCGGGAAAGCATAGGGCGGAAACATGTCGAGCCATCCTCCAAATTCGATGCACATGTAGGTCCATTTTTCGACCCCGAAAGAAAGGAAATCTTGGAAATACTGGCGAAAGTGGGTTTTGGGAAAACAAAAGCATCAAACACATGTCGAGGCATCTTCCAAACCCGATGCAAATGCAGAGCAGAACCCCAAACCCAACAGGCAGAAGACCCTGATGCGGGAAATATTTAGATCGCCAGAACTTTTTACAGGGATCTCGGATTCACACAAGGATGGACTTTTCGGAAAGCTCTCGGCGTCCTCTACCCAACTACGACTGGATATATTTAATTGGGTGGGAAAAAGTTCTTCAAAAATGTAAAATACAGTTCGCCACTGTTGGGTTGTTGAGATTCTCACCTACCGCAATAAAATGAGATGAGTTAGGTGTAGTCTTGGAGGTGGTTGGGGTAGAATTCGAATCATTCTCTTCTCCCTCATTTTTTCCTCATATAAATGGTAAGGAGAGGCTCTTTAAAAATGTTGGACAATTTTGTTTTGCATCCCCCCTTCTTCCCTTGCTTGCAAGAGAATTTGTGGAGCTTTCAAACCTCCCATATGGGTTGTAATGCCAGTCTTTTTGCCTCTTGGCCACTGCAATGTACTGTATCGACTCTTGACCAATAATATATATGTTTGTGATTGATTCTCAACCCTCTCATGTATTCATTGCTGTCATTTTGATCTCTTATTGTAGTTTGGTTACCTGTGCATGGTGTTTGTATTGCATCTATGTGGTCTGTGTTAAATTTGCAAAACAAGTGTCTAACATTCCTCGGTGCATCACCTTTGTAGTTTAGGTTTTATTCTATGCATTTTCTTACCCTGTCTCTTTGGCAAGTTAGATTAGGTTTGTAGTAAACCCTCTGCATTTTATTTGTGCATCTGAATAGAGGAATAGGAAATGGCCTTCATTCGGAGAGCTTTTCTGATTTCACAAGGTCCCACACTTGGGAAAAGTTCCATGTTATGCAATCGCACTGAGAGTCTTAACCCATCGTGTTGTAGACATTCAGGGGTGTTGTGATTCGAAACCAATATTTTTGGCACACCCAGTGGGACCAAGAGGTCATTTCACGAGATTTGAAGGAGTTTTCATGAAATTCGGACTAAGAAATTGCAAGTTTTAAAATTTCAGATTTTTGCACCTTCCAGGGTGAACTCCAAAATCAATTTTCAAGGGCTTAAATTGCTCAAAACAAGTCAAAATTTCACCAGTTGGTATATCTAAGGGTAATCTTCAAAAGGGTATCCTTAGTTTTTTGAGATTTTGATTTTCAAAATTTCATGCTTTTTAGTGTTTCGGGTTTTCGAGGTCCGAGAACATCAAAGCAGACCCAACAGTCATTTTAGGTTTTGGGGGATGCATTGCATGGTCATATTCCTAACAACAATCATTTCAGGTTTTCCAGGGTGTCAGGCATGTCTCAAGTTCCGACACATGGAAATTCGGGTTTTGTGAGTTGTAGTACATGACGTGAGTTCCGCCTGTACTTTTCAGGGATCCGCAGCTGCACAACAAGGCCTGAATTCCGAATTGAAGATTGTCTCCTCTGGGTCCTTCAAAGTTTAAATTATATTTTCAATATTGTCAAGATTGGTGTGTGTAACTTGGCAAAATCTAGTCTTTTAGAGGCTTGTTATCTAACACATCTGGCGACTCCGAAGGGATAGAATTCAGCAGTGTAGCAGCACAAGTTGCCCAGGCACATGAGAAGAATTCGAACCAGGTCTAATACTCAAGAAGAGGGGCTATTTTTCCACTTGCAACTTTCACTAGGTAGAGGAAGGAGAGGAAGAAGACCACAAAGATCACCATCTCCACCTAACAGGACTTTGTCTACACCTCCACCTGGTAGACCTTTTCTCGCATCAACCAGGGTTCTCAGGCCAATCATAATGGCGCATCTACCACCGAATCCATTTGTCAATTTCACGGGTAGTAGTCCACTCGCCCTAAATGCTCAGAATCAAATTCTAGTTGCAGCGCTAAAGAATATACCCTATTTCACAGGAGAAAATCATACTACTCCTATTGATCACATCCAGGATATTGCTAATGCATGTGCAATCCATGAAATAAATGAAATGGATGTTGCAGTCAAGTTGTTGGCTTCATCTTTCAAAGGTAATGCCTTACAATGGTTTAGGAGCCTAGCAGTAGGGTCTATTACAAATTGGAACCAACTTTTTTCAACTCTTTGCAACCAATTCGGGGAGAGGGCAGACAATTTATCTTTATTGGAACAGCTGACAACAATCAAAAGGGATCCTAACGAACAAATGACAGATTTCAACTTTAGATTCCAACGAACATGGGACATGATTCCAATAGCTGTTAGACCAACTGCCGAAGGTGCATTCCTTTATTTCTTAAAGGCTATAAATTCAGACATAGCCATGATGATCCAATCAATGGGAGGGACGACGCTGCCAGGGGCCTATGACATAGCTATCAGAGTAGAGAACTGTTTGATCCAAGCTGGCAAGCTTGCACCAAGGCCACCAATGCCTCTCTATCCGGATATGGGAAATCCTACAACCAGTCAAGCACCATAGTTGAATCCCATTCCAACTCCTAGAAATCAAAGCAGTAATGAGGTGTCAACTTCTTCAAATAATTCAAAGGAATTGCATGAGGTTATGAAACAGCTACAGAACCTTGGAAATGAGCTAGTGACTATTAAAAGACATTAAGCTCAAAGTGCTAGACCGTATCAGCCTCAAGCGTAGTACCAAGCTAGGCCCTCATACCAACAGAATAGACCAACACCTCAGGCTGCAAATCAAAACCAAAACCAAGGACAACCTCAAGCTGCCAGGCCATTTCAACCGTATGATCCAAATGCAACGACATCCTCAAGAGCCTTGGTTCCAATACAAAATAACATGGCGCAGGAGGACGACTGGTGTTACCCTTACAATCTACCTCACAATCAGTTAGCATGTTTCAATGGTGCACTGAATCAGGCCTTGATGGTGCAAACCATTAGGGTTCCTCAAGAACCAAGCCAGGAAGAGAATCAACAGCAAGAAATGCAACAAGAAGGACCTCCTGCAGAAACCACATTGGTCAATTGGCAAACATAAGACTTCTGTGGAGTTAACCAATAGCCTTTTCAAGGCATGGCTGCCAACACATGGTCAAAGAAGAGAAGCATAGAAGAAGGACAACCGTCAATCCAGTTGTTTCTCAGCCCACTCCTACATAAAAAGGGGTCAGTAGACCAAACACAGCCCAAAATGTGTAAAATCAGCCTAAGGTACCTGTTGTAGCAACACATGAACCTGTTCAAGCTCCAGAAAAGTTTGCACCAAGGGACAACAAAAGGACAATTCATTCCCCTTCAACATCATTGATCAAATGAAGAAGACACATGTGAACATTTCCATGTGGGAATCACTGGCGATCCCAGGGCAACGAGATTTATTGCAAGCTGCAATGGCTAATTGGTCTGCCACAAATGTATCAAACCAGGGATGTGAGAAAGTTCTCACTAATGCAGTGCAACATGATGGGGGCCAGACAAGAAAAAATTTGAAGCCTCCACCAGTCTATGTTTCGTTGATTGTTGGAAACCACTTGGTACACAACTGCATGATAGATTCAGGAGCAAGTAGTTCAGTGATGCTGAAGCAAATAGCGGATCAACTGGGTTTGAAGTTTGAGCCAGTGCTGAAAGGAGTAGTACAGCTAGATGGAACGGCGGTAGAAATAGTTGGGATCATCAAGGGGTTAAGCCTAACACTACATTCATGTCCTAATGTTACAGTTCTGCAAGATGTTTCTGTGATTGACCTTCCGCCACTCTTTGCGTTGTGTCTGTCAAGGGACTTCACTGCAAAAATCGGTGGATATTTATCTGTAGATTGGTCACATGATTTTTAGGACAAGGTATGGGGCCAAAGCAATAATCAGGTCAGAACCAATTGCCAATTTCCATATTGAGCCTCATGTACCAAGTCCTATCAATGTAAATTTCTCAGCCTTTGATTAGGAGGAGTGTTCAAGTGATCTAGAAGCAGGTACTAAGGTTGAGGGAATTCCTGATTTAACTTTGGATGAATGGGCAAACAAGAGTCATGAATTTGACCCATACAAGGAAATTGAAGAATCTGAATTAGGTGTGTATTGTGTACATGAAGAAAATTCACCCATTCCCGACATCATTCAACCTGAACAAAAGGATGAAAACAAAGTTTGGAAATTATTCTTCGATGGTTCGAGAAGCAGACAAGGTGCTGGAGGTGGTGCAGTGTTGATTTCACCACAAGACATCAAATATTATTCAGCTTTTTGTTTCCAGTTTTCTTGTTCAAACAACACAGCTGAATATGAGGCCTTGATTCATGGACTTCATTGGGCCAGAAAAAGGGGCATAAAGAACTTGCAAGTGTTTAGAGATAGTGAGCTAATTGTCAACCAAGTCAGGGGACAACATGCTATAAAGAATGACCTACTACAGAGCTACAAGAATATGGTATGGGACCTCATTGAGGATTTCGAAGCTTTCAACATTGTGTCCATACCCAGGAAGAAAAATGAAGTCGCAGATAGGCTTGCAGCAGTTTGAGAAATGTTTGATGTGGTTGAAAACATCAAAAGAGAAAAAACACAGCCACATATCCATGTGATTGTGAGGCCAGCAGTTCCAGATAATAACACAAGCTGGCAGGTGTTTGAGAACGATCAACAGATCGTCAATTTTCTACAAGAAGAAGCTGAATTCTCAGCTAGAAATCAGGACAGACTAGAGCAGCAGTATGGGGATCAAGTAGTGCAGCTACGGACAAACAAGCTTCCTAAGGGTTTAGTAACGTTGGAGTCTATCTTCAACCCTAACGACCAGTTTCGTAAGGAAAAGGCTAATATATAGGTCAAGAGAGAAGATTAAGAGCCAATTCTGGTTGGGGAAGGCAAAACACTTCAAATTGGTAAAGTGGCCACTGAGCAGGAGAAATCATATTTCACACAGCTTTGCCAAGAATTTCCAGATGTCTTCGCTTGGACTTATGAAGACTTGAGAGGATTCAATCCAAAGTTGGCACAACATACCATAGAATTGGATCCAGATGCTAAACCCATCAGGCAGAAGCAGAGACCAGTCAACCCTCACATTGAGCCTCTAATGAAGAAAGAGCTAAACAAGATAATAGAGGCAAGCATTATATTTCCAATTAAGCACTCAAGCTGGGTTGCAAACTTGGTTCCGGTCAGAAAGAAGAGTGGAGAAATTAGGTTGTGTGTAGATTTTCGAGACCTCAACAGGGCATCTCTCAAATACCATTACCCGCTCCCTTCAATGGAACAAATATTGCAAGTAGTATCCGGTTCAGAGAGATTCTCTCTCCTAGATGGCTACTCAGGGTATAATCAGGTGATGGTGAAAGAAGATGACCAGTTCAAGATGACTTTCACCACCAAATGGGGGACCTATGCCTACAAGAAGATGCCATTTGGGCTATCAAATGTTGGGGCCACTTTCCAAAGGGCAATGGATATGGCATTCAAGGGGTTGATCAATAAAATAGTTATGTTATATCTTGACGACATCACTGTATTCTCAAAAAATGCAGCGGATCACCTCTGTCATTTGAGGCAAGTACTTCAGAGATGTAGAAGATTTGGGGTATAATTGAATCCCAAAAAATGCATATTCCTGGCTCATGAAGGAAAAATTCTAGGCTATATTGTTTCAAAGGAAGGGTTGATGATTGACCCAGAAAGAGTTGAAGCAATTCAAGCATTGCCATTGCTAAGTCACAAGAAGGCTCTTCAAAGCTTCTTAGGAAGGATCAATTTTTTCCGTAGGTTTGTTCCAAACTTTGCAGCTCTCGTAAAGCCAATAACACTTATGTTGAAGAAGAGCATGACATTTAAGTGGACATCTGAAGGCAAGGCAAGTTTTGAGGCAATAAAAGAGGCTATATATCAAGGTCCAACTCTCGTCAATCCAGACTTCTCCAAGGGCTTCATGCTATATGCCTTCAGTGGTGGAGACGTAATTTTTGCAATCCTGGCACAACAGAACAAAGAAGGATTAGAACAACTAGTTGCTTTCTTCAGTCAAGGCTTGGAGGAATACAAAACTAGGTACTCTTTCATTGAAAAGCATGTCCTTGCAGTAATAAGGAGCTTAAAGAAATTCAAGCACCTAGTCTCAAACAACAAGATCCAATTATTGGTCTCTCATGCGGGAGTTAAGGACTTCCTTCTAAACAAGGATCTGAATGAGAAGCGTGCATGGTGGATAACTCGTGTCATGGAATATGACATCGAGATCAAGGTCACCAAACTAGTACGTGGAAAGGGACTATGTGAACAGCTAGCCTTGAGTCAACAGGTTGAAGCAGGTGATGAGAAAGAGACTGTCTTGGTACTACAGGATGGCCAAGAACATGAAAATGATGATGTGCCTACTCCTTGTTGGACTCAAAATATGATACACTTCCTATAGATAGGACTATGCCCTCCGGAAATGAGCAAAGCAAAGAGGAGATACTTCAGATTACAAGCCATTCCATATGTGCTTGTTGATGGTGTTTTGTTTAAGAAAGACATCAATGGGGTTCTATTGAGGTGCATTGGGACTGGTCAAATTGAGAGGGTGTTACGAGATTTTCACGATGGAGATTCTGGAAGACATTTTGCCCCACGAGTAATAGATCTCAAGATAATGAAGGCAGGGTATTATTGGCCCACGGTGTTCAATGACTGCTATACATGGATAAGAAAGTGTAAGAAATGTGCACTCTTCACAGGTAAAGAAAGACTAGCAGCGCTTCCATTACACCCAATCTTGGTTGACCAACCATTTCTGTAATGGGGATTGGACTTCATCAGGGTCATCAACCCAAACTCAAGCCAAGGCCACAAGTGGATTCTCACGGCAACGGACTACTTCACCAAGTGGGCTGAAGCAGTAGCGCTCAAAGAGGCAAACGAGTCTAATATACTAGAATTTTATGAAGGAATAGTGACTAGGTTCGGTGTGCTGGCCACTATCATATCAGACAATGCATTGGCATTCGTAGGTTCCAAGATTATAGAATGGGCTGTCAAGAATGGAATCTACTTGAGCACCTCTTCCAATTATTACCCACAGGGTAATGGACAGGCAGAGTCCACGAACAAAAATTTGCTAAGAATCATCAGGAGGACTCTGGATGAAAATCAAAGAACATGGCATACCAAGCTAAAATCAGCATTATGGGTTGACAGAATAACACCAAAGAGGTCTACAGGTAATTCCTTTTACAAGTTGGTCTATGGAAAAGAGGTAGTATTGCCTATATCATTAGAACTACCTGCATTGGAGTTCATGAAGTAGTTGGAGTTGGCTAAGTTCAAACCAATGGAGGCTAGGTATGCAGAGTTGATGGAATTGGAAGAAATTAGAGAACATGCAGTTCAAACAATTGAGAAAGATCAGGCCTTGGTGAAAAGATGGTTTGATAAGAAAGAAAGAGCAAGGACCTTCCAGGAAGGGGGACTTAGTTCTGAAATGGGATGCAGATCGGGCAAAACCAGGAAGGTATTCCAAGTTTGATGCCATTTGGAGTGGCCCCTACATGAACATGGAATGTAAGAATAGCAATGCCTTCCAATTGTCTACATTGAATGGGGAAGAACTCCCGATTCCGGTCAACGGAATCTATCTTAAACATTGCTACTGGAAAGAAAAAGTTTTACCCTTGTAAATTTTAGCCTAGATTTCAATTCCTCTAAGTGCGTATGCACATTATCTTGTTGTAGTTAGGTTTCAATTTCCCTAAGTGCTTTGGCACAGGGTTTGTTGCTTCTGGGTTGTTTTTTTACAATTCAGCGCACTCTCGGAGAAGGAGTTGTGGTATCAGGCTCGGGATCAGATATCAGGTTGGTTTCAGGTTATTGCTTATGACTCCATGCCCAATAGATCGCTAAAAGGCCACTGATCTTCTACCTAGTAGGCAAGTAATCCCGTTGAGTCGCCAAATTGTTGTATATAAAACCCCCCAGGTAAATATAGATCGTCATCAAAGAGATATGTCGGAGGGGTTCCAAAACCTGACACAAAAGAGATTCGGGTTTCAGGTTTCGGGAAACATGAAACATAAGACATGCAGATCGAAAGGGATGTCCCGATGCTTGAGAGTTCCGTAAACCCGAAACACTTCCTAGGTGAATCGGGTCTTGGAGTCGGAGAAACATGTTGGGAAAGCATAGGGCGGAAACATGTCGAGCCATCCTCCAAATCCAATGCACATGCAGGTCCATTTTCCGACCCCAAAACAAAGGATATCTTGGAAATACTGGCGGAAGAAGGTTTCGGGAAAACACAAGCATCAAACACATGTCGAGGCATCTTCCAAACCCGATGCAAATGTAGAGGAGAACCCCAAACCCGACAGGCAGAAGACCCTGACGCAGGAAATATTCAGATCGCCATAACTTTTTACAGGGAGAGCCCAAATTCACATAAGGTTGGAATTTTCGGAAAGCTTTTGGCATCCTCTACCCAACTACGGCTGGATATCTTTAATTGGGTGGGAACAAGTTCTTCAAAAATGTAAAATACAGTTCACCAATGTTGGGTTGTTGAGATTCTCACCTACCGCAATAAAATGAGATGAGTTAGGTGTAATCTTGGAGGTGGTTGGGGCAGAATTCAAATCATTCTCTTCTCCCTCATTTTTTCCTCATATAAATGGTAAGGAGAGGCTCTTTAAAAATGTTGGACAATTTTGTTTTGCATCCCCCCTTCTTCCCTTGCTTGCAAGAGAATTTTTGGAGCTTTCAAACCTCCCATATGGGTTGTAATGCCAGTCTTTTTGCCTCTTGGCCACTGCAATGTACTGTATCAACTCTTGAGTAATAATATATATGTTTGTGATTCATTCTCAACCATCTCATGTATTCATTGCTCTCATTTTGATCTCTTATTGTAGTTTGGTTACCTGTGCATGGTGTTTATATTACATCTATGTGGTCTGTGTTAAATTTGCAAAACAAGTGTCTAACATTCCTCAGTGCATCACCTTTGTAGTTTAGGTTTTATTTTATGCATTTTCTTACCCTGTCTCTTTGGCAAGTTAGATTAGGTTTGTAGTAAACCCTCTGCATTTTATTTGTGCATCTAAACAGAGGAATAGGAATCAACCTTCATCCGGAGAGCTTTTCTGATTTCACAAGGTCCCACACTTGGGAAAAGTTCCATGTTATGCAATCGCACTGAGAGTCTTAACCCATCATGTTGCAGACATTCAGGGGTGCTGTGATTCAACACCAACAGTTACCCTAACCTCCCACCATCCCAAAATTTTATTTCTGTGTCGCCCACTACTACACTGTCATTCTACATAATGTATAGACCATCATATTCCTTAAATCCCATTCATTTTTCAACTATTCCTCCATTACACATAAGAAAGATTCATGTTTCTCTTCTCCACTATATCTAGGCAAGTTGACCTTACCCATATGCCTGACTGTGCGCGGTTTGATAATCCTAGTTTCCCTCTCCTTAACCTCATGACCAACAATTTCATAAGTACCATGGGACCAATTGTCATGAGAAAAAATGGTAGTTTCACTGATAGATTACATGTCTTCTCACTGATTTACACCTTCTTTTGATGGCTCTCTATTCTCAGGGTCATGCACTGTATATGCATATATTTTATTAAGCTCTTCCTCATTGAGGTGTTATGTATAGGGCATAACCTTTACATAATCTAAAGGGATGAAAACATGCTCATCCTTGTTCTCAAAATTGATATATATTTTGTTGAAGCACAAATCAACATTATTTACATAACACTAGGGGTTTGCAAGAAGTGTGGGAAAATTATCAGCTTCTGCAAGCTTGAGTACCTCAAAATGACCTATGAATTTTTCTCCCTGAATCATGATAGAGGCATAGTTTAATACACTAATGATCATGGCACTTGTCTTATTTTCCATGTACAACACTTTAGAAGATGGTTGCAACTATGGCCTTCCCATTTGATTTGATGTATCTAATTTCAACACATTGACCTCTGCGCCTGTGTCAATAAGAATGTTACTCACCAACCAACCATCTATTAGTGGATCAAGTGTTATCTCTTTATCATACTCATGGTCAAGTGGTGGTAAATTTTCATGGAGGATATGGTGCTCTTGTTTAACTCCTACATGTCGTACTTTATCATAAAACCATTATCTAATAAAAGGAATGATGTTTTCCTGGCACAACATCTGCACACTTCCTTCAAATCATCAATATCCTTTTATGGAATCTTTTTTCCCCTCGTGAATTCCCTATCACATTTTTTCTCCTTCAAGTGATGGATTTTGTCTTTTAGTTCTTTGAAAACACCCATGGTTTCTTGGTACATCTCCTTCTAATGGGATTCATCTAGATACTTGACATGTACAACCTCCTCATTATTGATAAAGGGTTTTGTTTTGAGAGGATTGAACGTGCATGCTACTTCTACATGTTTAGTAACTAAACAATGTTGGAGATATAGATGAACCACCTTATTTTATGCCCATTATTTAGGATTCATACTCCACCTTAATCATCCAAATGCTTTTTTCCTTCCTTTTGTTCTGATACATATGTTCATAGAGATCCAGACAATCCTCAACCTCATGATATTTTCCAAAAGATGCACATATGAGGTTCTTAGGACACTCATGATGATAATAATTTGGCGATCCAACATTATAAAATGTCCCACATGTGAACTTTCCTCTACCACCTCGGCATATGATTTTATATCCACCTCTAAAGTTAGCATTATGATTGTCATGGATTTTAGTATCCTTCCCTTCCTACACCTAATAAATACTGGTCAAAGTGGTTTGGTGTAATCCAGTATCACACGCTTTGTGAATGTGATCGACAACCAATAGTCAAAAGTGTCGTGGGTGTACGCATCACAAATATTGTAGTTAATAGAAAACATCTTCTGTGTCATGTGCTTTAGTAGATGAAAATTTCTAACATCATGATTCTTGTAGAAAATATTAGAAGACATCAATAATGCATGCACACTCCTATGCGGGAAGTTTTCCTTCATATATCCTTCAATCTTGCAATATGTGCACCATAACCCACTACACATCTCATGCACTGAATTGGATGATATTTTTTTCAACCATGTAGCTATTTCTATAATCTGCGCCTCAAGAAAAAGGATCACACCAGTATCAACACTTTTGACTGCTTCTGTATGTAGAGATTCTTCCAAAGCCTTGCATGGATCAGTAAATGTTTTATGCAACAAGGCTCTCCTGAATAGTGTTAACAAGAATTAGACAAACCACTGAGAATGCTGGATTTGGTGAGTATCATAAGAGATCTTGGATAAAAATGTCTTGAATTACATATCATACTCCCTCAAAATATTTTACATGCCCTGCTTGATGTCCTTGAGTGCGCCAATACTCTATTAATAAAATTCTTGTATATGGAACTTAGCTAAAAAGGTAGTGAACATCACATCATAATCCAATGCAATCAGATTTGGATCATATTTCCTATACCAACTATGTGCGTGCCCTTAAAGTGTAGTGGAAAACTAACTTGCCTTCCTATCATAGGATTTGATTCCTCTATACCTCCATAGTAACTCACACTTATGCACATGCTCAGTTACATCTTATACACCTCTATACTTTGGTAAGTGAAGTGACATCTCAACAAATAATAGAGATGTCTGCTACTGTGGTTGCTGAGGCTGCAATGATTGCTAAGGAGGCTATTTTGGTGGTGTCCCCTATCTTAGAGGGGCACAAGATCTTAAGCCTAATCTTCCACCAATATTTCCTCTGCATGGTGACTTTCCTGACCCTCTCAAGCCTCCTGTCATGACCTGTGACTCCGTAGACAAACATTTTTGTGTCTCAATTTGTTAACTAAAGTGGACTCCAATTTTTTGTGCTATAGAAACATCTATAAGAATACTTCCAAATTTCTACACGCCAATGCTCTGTCCTGTCAACGTTTTTGTAAAATTCCCCCAAAAGTACTTGTTCCAAACATCAATGCCTATTGTGTTACCATGTATGCATCCTTAATCTACTGCACTTCTTGAGATGAAAATAAAATATGTATACCTGTATCTCCTTCCCAATGTTGAGATCCTCCTTGTTCACCTTCACTATGATGCTCTTCTATAATTATACCTGGATTCTGAACACCTTGCATAAGGGCTAGGAAACCATGCTGGGTCATATGTGTGCCTGTGCTTCTCATTATCTCCTTAGACGTGCTCTCATTAGATGCCAATGCTTCCTCTCTACTACACTTTCCCAATGTTGAGAGGACACAATCCTGCGGTCCTTCACCTTCTGTAGGGGTATCCTGACTTCCACCACTCATCATTCTTCTTGATATCAGTGCCTCATTAATTGCCCTCTATTGTGCATCTTTATACATGAGCCACATTTCTTCTCTCTGTCTTTCTTCCATTAGGGCCAATGTCATCCTTCCCAAACTTTTCTCCCTCCCCTATGCACGGTGGGGTTTTAGCTCGCCATAGGTAATTTATCCTTTCCCAATTAAATCATCAAGATATTGATAGATAAGGGTATCATACACAAATTGGATACTCTTAGATTGCTTAAAAAAAACTCTACTTCCTCTAGAAAAGAGTATGTTGAAATTACGTACTCCAATATATAATTTCACAACACACCTTCCCAAAAATGATCTACAACTATAGTCCATAGCTCATCCAAATTAGAGAGTTCTTGGTAGTCTTACTATCTCCACAATTTCTTACCAGGCTGAACACCGCTATTCTATGCATATGCTACCGGCCACTCAAACAATTATACTCGGAAGAAGTTGAAGAAGGTCTCATACAAGTAGTCATAGAGATTATCTTCCACCCATTTACACACATTAAAGTTAGGTCCAATGCTATACCTTTAAGAAAATGCGTCATGGATGTTGTATATCTAGTTCTCAATATTATCTGAAGACATTTGGAACACCATGTGCATGAAACATTGTGGTGACAATTTTGAAAAGAGGTCCCATGAAAGGAACCAAAATGTAGTATTTTTATCTCCCAATATAGCTATGCATGCTAGCACTTCATCGTGAGAATTATTGAAGCTCACCCGAAGCTAGCACAACCACTAGGTACCTCTTTTGTTATGATTAGAAAGATATTAGCATGCATGTTCATCATATTCATACCCAAAATAACCATTCAAGCACAAATAAACATCATAACATGATAATTTAACAACACATATAATAAGGAAATTCACTCAATATAAAGAATAATCAACACTATTTGAATTCCCATTATGCCATACTCAGATCTAGTCACTTTGGTAACCCATATAAAATTATCCATTGCAAACCATAATCAAGTACATAATATAGAAGTTGAAAACATTCCAATCCATTACATCATTGTGTTGGACTTACATACTCTCATACAGACCCAAAAACTTGGAACCACTAAACTCTGACTCGGAATAACACTCTACCAACACACATTGACTAACATACTCTCTATTATATAAAGTATCACCTATATTTATACTCCATGGGGAATTTTACTTCACTGTATGCACATAGTCTCCTAATTATAGTTGTGTTTACAATAACTTACATGATTTTTACATTTTGTTCTAATAATATATTAAGCTAAATATAAATCATGCTTTAATTCGCTATAATCTTATCATTATAATTCTTCTATGAATTTTCTTTACCTTGCTCTGCATGTGCTTTCTTATTCCTTTCTTATCCGCTAAGTCTTCATGCTTTTGTCTATTTCTAGACTTTACTTGAGTGATAATTCAACTCTGTTTTTCTATTTTTAGACCTCTTGGAAAATCAGCTAAGTCTTTGATCTTCTTCATGCATGTGCATAACCTTGTGCACTGATCCGTTCCTTCATGGTGTGCATACCTATATGCACTATTTGGTCTCACTTTATGTTTCTTATGCACATGCCCTTGCACAAAACTCTTAAATACTGTGCATGGCTAGTACTTAGCTATTTTCTTAGACCAAAAATTTCATGGTGTTAACAAATTTGTCAACTCTAAGAAAATATGCAACAATTGACTCTTCATAAATCACATTTATCCCTTCAGATTGATTTTTGAATGTTTAAATATTAGCTATTCTTACCTTGGAGTCTCATTCATAAAGGACCTATAATTTCTACCACATTGGTTTTTATGAGGTGAAATATATCACCTTCACAAGTCCAGGTTCAACTAGGCTACACATGATTTCATTCATTGTGTTGGAGTTGTCACTACTAGTCTGCAACTATTGTTGGGGGAGTTGTAGAAGTTGTATAACCATCCGACATAGATTTCCAAATATCTAACCCTAAGGAAATGATGTGAGTCCTCATCCTTAGACTCCAAAAATCATAGTTTATCCCATCAAACAAAGGTTCCTTGCTGGAAGATATTCCACTCTACTGACTCACACTTTTTTTGCTTCAAAGGATCTCCTTTCAAGTGATTAAAATTCTCCAAAAGTACCTGATATGACACCAATTTTTGAAAGAACAATGGAATGAGGGGGGGTGAGTCATTCCTTCAAAACCCTTAACCAATTTAAATTACTTATATACACCAATTAACATTCAACCATGCATTAATGTGATCTTAAATATATGCAACAACCATACAAAAGCATAATCATGAAATAGTACACAAGAAAAAAATATATAAGTAGGAAACCCTCAAGGATAAGAAACCCCATTGAATTTTTTTATTAGATTAATTAAAACAAAATAATTTCATGAATATGACTCATCACATAATATTTTTTTAGTGAGGCACCATCCCCACAAGGAGCACCAACCCCTAAAAACCATTGTTGATATTAATAAAAAAAATGACTCATGTGAATATAAATCGTTAGACAAGTTTTGAATAATAATACCACTAAATATATTTTTCCAACACACACATCTGATAGTGATGAAACATTCAACTCATTCACCTTCAAACCCTCTTCAAACACACATTCTCCTACTTCGCTCAAACTAGCTCAAACATGGAATGATTTGGACAAAAAATATTAAAAAATATCTCCTCATAACACTTAATACTCACTCTCTTATCTCAATTTTTTTATTCCCGTAAACCTCTTTCACTCTCTCACATATCTCACACTTTTTCCCTCTCTCTCAACTAGTTCAAAAATGAACCAAAAATTCACTTTTATATGAGACTCTACTCAAAAACATAACATATCTTAGCAATGACTGAACAGGTCAGTCATAAAAACTTAAAAACATAACACCATACTCGTATAAATTCATAATATGGACCCATATAGGTCGACAACACATCAAGGCACTCAAACATGCATAATTAGGCCAAGAAGCCTAAATCCTTCTCCAACGAGCTCATCAAGGACTCCAATCACTTCAAAAGTATTTATCATGCCTCAAAATGATTAAAAAATGTACATTATACCCTTTCATTATCATTCATGATCTCACAATACTCTGCAAAAATCATTTTCTTCATATCACCACCAAGCATGACTATTTCCTACTCAAAATAGGCACTTTTAGGAACAACTATTCACCAATGAAGCTCAAAATTACACAAGAAAATATAAAATATTCCATGTATCCACTCATTAAAAATCCAATGACCTGTAGAACACATCCAAGCATGCTATTACTCATGAAACATTTAACAAAGTAAACCACACATCTTTTCCTCGTGAGTAAAATGAACTTCTTGGAAAGTAGTTTTGAAAACTCAACTGGTTTTCACCCTTTATGAAAATTCAAGACATATAAATTAATTAAATAGGAACATTATTCATCCCTCTTCACTCTCAAGTGGATATAAAACATAATATAAGCCAAATCATGGGTCTTCTACATCAATATTCTAGTCAAAACATCTATATCCTGAACTGGTGAAACTAGGTTAACTTGTGACCTCAACCATGCCACGTCAATGAAATTTAAGAGATATTAAAAACATGAAACATGTCATATGAGATGTGTGAAAAAACTCTAAGGACATTATAATCCACCATAAAGATCACAAGTTCTCAAACACTTCCATTTTTCAAATTGCTAAACTACCCTTTCAGGCCCAAAAATCAGTCTTCAAAGGTAGGGAACACTTTACACTTTAGATCCTTAACCATGAACCAAAAATAGAATGGAAATGTAGTAAAAATCATAGGATCCCATAATTTTGATTTAGTCAATAGGTTCAATGGAGATATTTTACACAGACTGAAAATCTTCAAAAACAAACCTTTTTGAATGAGGTCCACATACAGTCACAAGCACTAAAATACATCATTGGAAAGATAAAGGAGTTATATACAATCTAAAATCATAAAATTTTAAAAAATAATAATTATGGGATTATACCATGATGATATTATCTATATTACATAACCTAGGGTTTCAAGTCCATAAAAGTGCCTTATCTTCTTAACGATTGTTCATAAATGTTTGGGCCTCATTTGACATCATTCCAACTAAGATATATTATTAAATCCATGAAAAAAAATCCTTGGAAGGATCATATCCCAATACAAAATTGACATGTGCCAACCATGATAATTTCTTTCATTTCGAGCAAGAAATCATGCTTTCTTGGATTCTATTTTGTATAAACATCAATACTTGCAAATTTCTATTCATAATGACCTGGAATTTTGCTCAAAACTCTAGGAAACTTTTTTCATCATATTCAATCATAATATTTCCAAAAATATCTTTGGATCGTTTCAACCACCATGACTTGTATGACTAGGACTTAGGGGTTTGCATAGTTTAGCCCAAAACAAAGTAGAAGAACACTATACATCAACATGAAACATATCCAAAAGTCCCTAAAAACCTTAAGACATCGTGCCTCACTCACCTACATGCCCTAATGTGATCAAAAATATTTTCAACTTACTTTCATGCTCCATTTGGTCTTCAAGCTAGTCTAGGCCTAGATGAGCACCTACAACCGAGTCCACAACCTATACCTACACAATGAAACTCATGTGAGTGTCTCAACACACTCATATTATGCTCTCTAAAACTCTAGGATGCTCCTCAAGACATCATGTGAGTATGTTCTTCATGTTCCATCACCTAGGCTAGCTAGGTCTCTTTAATAGGCTTGTTAGACCAAGCAATTCTCAATGTATCTACTCTATTGGTGCTCATTTTAAGCTAACACCTTGACTTATAATGTCTCTTCCTGATTTTTTTCCACCACCACTTGTCAAAAACTATTTTATAAAAGCTTATGATTACATATGATATTCCATGAAATTAGTTTCGCCATGTCCAAATAAACCCGTGCTAGGTAACAATTGCAATGTCATTTATAGATAAATATCGTTTACAAATAGCTTGATATATGGGGAAATCATGATCCTATTGATTCAATATAAAAATGTATGGAAATCAAGTGAATCAATAATGAACGTATATGTGCTTGGAGAAAATTTATTACATTCATAAAACTTTGTGTTCCATTTGTGTGCAAAATGTAAATTCTTCCCTGTTTCCTGATGATGTGGCATTCTCTGGGAGGCTTTGTAATGGAAAAACCTACACATCTGTTCAAACTTTTGGTAAGAATGCAAAATGCAAGAATGGCTCCAGGCCCTAACATGGGAATATTATGTCGAATATTCTAAAAATGAATTAGGGCCATAATACAAAGTTGCACTTTTACAATATGCAACTCACATGTAAAAATGTAAAATGAAATCAGGACCCCACCCCCAAAAAATACATATGTCATTAGAAGAACACATGGTAGTGTCAGGAATTTCATGAACAATAACACTTTGTAGTTTTATAGTTCAAGCAGAAAATGTAAATTACATTCAAAACCCTGGGGGGTGACTAAGGACACGTGTCTTAGTCATGAAGGGACTTAGCATTGGGCACATTGGGAAACTATGCATTTTTGAAATTTTACCTTTGAAAGAAAAAATGTAAAATAATTGTTGAGTCCCATTCACCACAAAAGGAAACTTGTGGATGGTCATCATTCAAGATAGAAAAAGGAGAAAATCAATGGTTAATTTTGAATGTAACACATTTATGGATTTTACCATTGATGCTACTCGAACGAAGGAATAAAGGTTCAAAATTTTACTAAACAATTTTACATTCTTACCTATGTATGAAAAAAGGCATTCTCCAACCCTAGAAACTATGAATTTAGATTAAAAATAAAAAAAATTGAGTGCAAAAATCAGAGTTTGAAGGAAATTAAAGTAAGTAGCATGCTCAAACGACTTGTGTATTGAAGGAATTCACAAAAACGGGTAAGTTATCCTAAAAAATGGGTTGTTATTTGAATTCCCATTCACATAAGAGGGTTTTTAAGAAGTTCCAGTGGTTTTCATTCTTGTTCCCATTCAAGGTTATTTCTATAATCCCTATACTATCATAAATAGAGAATTACAACTAGTTTGTCAAAACAAAATGAAGATAATGGAGGATGGAACCCATGTAACTTAACATATGATATGTAACTTAGATGAAGTGATAGACACTAACCTAGGGAACATAGACCTATAAAATGTCTTACAAAGATTGCATATCCCTAACAAAAGTGATTACATGGTAGTGATTGACGCCAGTAATAATGCTTTAGCTACTGATTTCCCACCCTCAGTACATTTCTCAAAATTATTATAGGTTTGTGCCAAAAATTACAACTCAGAGAAAAGGAATGTCTTAGATGGAAGTGGTGATAAGGTCCTATCCTTAACACTTGAGGCATTTCAGTTGATATTGGGGTTGCCCCATGTTCGAAAGGAGGTTAAAACTGACAAACACGAGGAAAAAAACCTTTGGAATGCTGAACATGATGAATATATAAAGATTATGGATACTTAATGGTTGTTTAAGAATAGAGGTTCCTCTTCCAGGATCCTAAAGAATATGATTAGATCACACTTTGTGGCAGAAATTGAGGAAATCATAACTTTACTGAGTAGGATTTTAGGCTTAAAAACAACTTATGGTTTCTAAGAATGCATATATAGTTATATATGGATTATTTTGGATAACACTGAGAATTGTTTTGGGAAACCTTCATAGCCACATCTATCCATGATCACCACATTGCAAAGGATGTGAAAATTAGAGAAGGCATCACTTTCAATTGTGAATTCTATCTGATGTCATATCTAGTTTTCAATATTGCATACCATAAAAATTCCCTAGTGTATGAAGAGTTTCAACACTCATAGGGTGTATGACATTTACCCTTAGCTAAATTTGGATAATTAGAAGAGGAACTTTAAAAATATAAATTATTCCTTTTTAACACCAATCATATACCTCTTTAGGCCATAATGGGAACAATACAGGATGTCTACAGAGGTCAAAAGAATAATAAAGGAATATGGATGTTACTTCATCCAATTTAGGTTCTTCACTTACATAAGGGTAAGTGGTTTTGAGGGAGAACCGTTCATGTTTCATAGATACTTAGATGATAAATGGGCACTCCTAAAATTCTCAAGGAAACTGGAAGAAGTTCATAAGTTGATAACAGGCAAGCACAAGACAAACACAATGTTTATTATTTCAATAGGAAGATACACTTTCCTAGCTGTTACAAAATCTAGGCTCTTGGAAGAAGATATGCATACACTAAAAAGGGACAAGTTTCAAGCTAGACCGAAATATGATATTAGATGGGTAGTGAGTTGAATCCTAGGGAGCTCACATGAACATGAGGCCTTAATATTTTTGGATGGATTACAGAGATGAAGAAGAGGTTAGGTTAAGGGATTATTCCAAAATGACCCTATAACAAATTATTGATTAAAAAATTGTAGTTGTGTCCCAGGGTCTAGATGATGAAAAATAGAGAGTGAGTCCATATTATTATGAGATAAAAATAACATCACAACCAATTACACCACTAAACTAGAGTGAGATAGAGTCAACTAGTATGCATATTAGGACAACACATATGATAAGACAAACATTAAAATGGTTAACAATAAAAGGATTGGATATGTATTTATAAAATACTAAGCTATTGAAAGAATACAAGGACACATGAATCCTATTCAATTGGGAAAAATAAATATAGAAAACCTCAAGAAAAAGGCTATAATGGTCCTTGGGGGCCTTATCCATAAAATTGACAAGGATAATGAGACTAAGAAGCAATTGAGGGAGAAGGTTGAAGTCCTGTCAACTTATGTGCAAAAGTGGATACAACCTTCTGTTGAAGGGAAATTTTTTTCTGCTGCCATAACACCATAATCCTTAAGTGTAGCTGATAAGTTAAAAGAAAAATTGATGATGTAAAAAGATGGAAGGAACTGTCCAAAAAAGGGAGAAAGATCATAGAGGATGTTGTGGAATGCTACAACCTATTGTCAAAAAAATTAAATGATGCACGTGATTAAATTGAAAATTGTGAGGAAAAATTACACTATTGGGAAGGAATCCTTCTCAAAACTGAAGCAATAACTCAATTCGATGATCAGTTGGTGGAAAAAAAGGGATTTTTCCCTCTGGAGAAAAAGGAACATAGTATACCTATGAGGGATCTATCAAATTAAGAATGAAAAATCTGAATCAGAGCATCAAAGAGATCACCCTAGAAAAGGATAAAATGTTAGAGTACATTTATGGTATTGACAAAATACTTGGAGAAATAGCGTCAATAAAACACCGACTCACATATGGCGATTTGGGTATAGAAAACTTGATATAGTCCGTTTACCAATACATTAATGGAGAACTAGATGCTATTTGTTCAAGTTTCAGTTATAGTAACATCCAAAAATTTGTTCACTTAGAACAAAAAATGGCCAAACTATCAAAAAGGGTAAAAAAGAACAAAGGTGCAATGAATAAGTTTAATGACAGTCTAAAGGAACAAGTACTGATATTCATGTCTCATGGTGTACTAGATGAAGAGTACCTCATTCAAATGTTCCATAAATATGATGCTTACAAAAAAAGGGATATATAGGCAAAAGAAATTGACTTCATTGAGATGATAAAAATAGGCTTGTTCCCTGAATTTCTCTTCTTCTTTGGGTTTTTCTTATTTTGAAAATTTTGAATTTTCCAAATTTGTATTTTCCAAATTTTATATTTTCCAAATTTTGTATTTTCCAAATTGTAAAGATCAAAATATTATTTCAAAGGAATTAGGTAGCAAAATAATTAAATCAGAAATCTTTCTTGAAACAAATTGCAAATTTATGTATCATTTGTATTCATAAAGAATAAAACGGGGATTCTATAGGGGCCCCTGCCCTTTGGAAACTATATTCAAAATTTTGTATACATATTACAAAAGAGTTTTGTGGCTAATAGTTGATTAATCGATGATTATAATCTCCTCACTAAAGATAGGAATAAAAGATAATAATTATTTCTTCCTAAGTTCAAAAGCTATATGACTTTGAGCTTGGTTTACATGTTGAATACTTCTGGCCAAGTCATGAGACATGCCCATATCCAAGATTTCCTCCATTCTTGTCTGTGGATTCCTTCAAATACTAATCAATTCCATTTTTCTTGTGCAAGAATAAACCCACTGTAAAAAATCGAGCCCTTGAGATGTAGATGACTGGGAAAAATTGATTTTTCTTTCAAGAGTGAAATGGGACACGCCAACACCTCCCAAAGACTCCAAATCATATGACACCGAAATGGTGACCAAAATTTCCTTTTCCATCAGATTATTGGTGAAGAAAATTGAAGAAAATAAAACCATATTTGAAATGACAGTTGGTCATGAATGAATCCAAAATTACTTAAATTTATTAGGAGCTTGATCATCTTCTGAACAAAAAAAGTGATGGAGCTTAATTTGGAACGCCGAGAAAATAAGGTCATTTTTCAAGCTTTCTCATCAAAGAAAATTTGATAATACTAAGAGTCATTAGTCCTTTAGAATCCCACCGTTCTTCAAATGAGAATAACATACTGATAAAATTCTTGTCTGGACTTGAAAACATCATGGTGGAGTTAATTGCAAGATTAATTTTGATGTGCAACACAAATGGAGTAAAGGAAGAGAAACATAAAATTTGGTGAAGGGGCATTCCTTTAAATTTGACTAAAGGTATGACATGATTTGAAGCATTACATTAATTTTTTTTTCCGATAAATTAATTCCTTTCCTAAGGTGTAAGCTTTTAAAAAGAGAGAAATCAAATTAATATAAGGAGTGATGTCAAGGGATAGAAAAAGGTGACGGGATACATGAGTAATTACGAAAAGATAGAAAGGAAAAGACCACATCTGACAATTTCAACTAAATGTTTTACAAATGTGGTAATAAAGGCATGGAACCGATGCAAAAAAGACTAACACAAAATAGGATATTTTTAGTTATGTGTACATTCCCACTTTAATTCAAGCTCCTTTACAAAGGGAATTTTTCTTACTGAATTGGGGGGAAAATTGAATTGTAAGAATCCACCAAATTTTTATAAATATGGGGGTGTGCCCTCAAATCAAGAGTTGGTTAGTTTTTTCTAATTTTGAAAAGGGTTGAAGATACAATTGTAACACTACACATTTCCTTTTGTGAAATACATATGAATTTTGGTTTCTAAAGCTTTTGTGTCAAGGTGGTTGCAATGTACGACCATTTTCAAACATTGAGAGCATTTGATTTATGTTCCCCTGTCAAGAGATTGAAGATTTGAATGAAATGTGTCTACTTATGAGTTTAATTTATGTTTTCTTAATTCTGTATGTTGGATTTTTAATTAATGAGTTATAGTTTTTTGCTACAATTTTGTGTTTATTGCTTCTCTGTGTAGTACACTAGATCAATCCTTAATGGTTGTGCTTTGGTCATTAATTCAATATTGTGTTGTAAGCATTTACTCTACAATATTGAACATAATTCTAAAATCCTTACTATAACCATTTTGTTGAGTGATTTTTGTTATCCTTTGAGTGGATCTTGGGTGTATGAGAATAGAAGAAGTAAATACTTTATTAGAATAATTACATGATCTTTTGTGTCAAGTATTTTAGATATTGTGTTGAATATTTGCATCTATTGGGTATCAATGAATGTAAATATTTCTTTGAAGAAACTTTCACTACTTAATCAAGTGTTCTTTACTTTCCATAATAGTAGGCTATCTTAGTAAGTGTCAAATGTTTTTTTTACAAGGATTTGACCATCCTATAATCCCCCTCTTTATGAAGTTAAAACCTACCATAATAAATCCCACCCCATCATAAAAACTTTCATTTACAACTTTGTTTTTTTGTTTCTAAATATCACTGAAGGTTCCTTCTAGCCTTAATTCTCCTATCAAGAAAATGCAAGAGAAACTAAACTTCATTGTCTATAGTAACATATGTCTGATAAATTAAACATATGTAACATATTTTGTGACAACTTGTAATAGTGAGTGTTGTATTCATGGCCATGCTTATCTCGGATTGACCCATCATTTAACATATCAAGAGGAATAAATAATTTATCTCGCCATTTGCATTCAAGTTACCCTATGAGTTCTCACACCTTGATTTAAGGCAGGACCAAATGAAGTGGGATAAGGCCATCCCCTTTGTATGTGCCTAATCACCTAAAATATTTATCCCAAGGAAAGTGTTAAACCCCTCCCTTACTGTCAATGAGATATAACACCCAGTCCATCACTATCCAAGCATCCCCCTTCCTAGAGAATGTTGTCAAGACACTAGGGGGTGTAAAAAATAAAGGACCAACATGCTTCTAGCACCACTTCTAGGGACTTATTTAGTCCAGGAAGGGTTCAAATACAAACCTTTATAGATATTTGTGAAGATTAGGAAAATAAAGACCATTATGCTAAGTATTGTCCAAAATTTTTCCATTATAAACATGCTTTCCATAAAGCCTATACTTATCTGAGTATACTAGAAGTTGATAACTAGAAACATCTAAAAATTCATAGAAGTCTAGAAATATTTATCTACCAGTTTGTGAAACAATCCTTTTAAAAACATTTTGAGTTAATCTATACATATAGGGTGTGAGGCCTTAGTGATGGCTCCATCTTTCAAAGAAAATATGGGTTATACCAGTGAAAATATTCTATACACCTTGCTAATTAACTCTCCCCTTTGCAAAGATGGAAGGAATATCCTTTTTCAAATTTGAACCCACTAGAGGATTACTCCTAGAGCGGTAAAATAAAAAGTCAAGAAGGAAGCATAGATTGGAAACCAGTGGGTGGTCAAAATTCAAAAGAAAATATTGTTCAAACTACTGGATTTGATCCACCTTTGGTGGAAGACTACTCTAGCACATCTGACAACTTTGATTCAGGTAGTCCTCAAGCATATTTACATTCCTTGTTTAAAGAAGGTTTAACATCTAAAAATAATAAAGGTAGTCCTCATCTTCCTTACTTGTTAACTTGTAAGAAAAAAATATTTTATGAAACTGAGTCCCCAAGAGATTTCCACTTTGTGGATTATACTCCTCTATCTCATAGGCCTCTAGTTCCCCACCATTTTAACCCTCCTTTTAAAACTCCTCCATAAAATAATATGGAACAACCTCCACCAAGGGATCCTTTTATAGTCACTACCTATAGACCAATAAGGTTCCATGGAATGGTGGGCTATCCTAATGAAGTGCCAAATGAGATTAGAAGTAGGTTTCCTAGGTTTCAAGGGAATAATGCTATAAGTGGGGATCAACATCTTAGATTCTTCCAAAATGTCATGGATGAATATGAAGTATAGCATGAGGATGTTTATGTTAAATTATTCATACATACATTAGAAGAAGATGCCAGGGAATGGTATAATTTGCTGCCTAAAAATTCAATTGATTCTTGGGTAGAAATGAAGAATGCATTCAGACTCCATTATGGTGATAAGACTAACCCTAGGTTTCTTTTATCAGAGTTTGAAAATATCAAGAAAAATCCTAATGAGTGTGTGCAAGACTTTAATACTAGGTTCAATAAAACTTTGACTAGATTTCCTACTAATATAAGGCCTAGTGATGATTCTTTCTTGATTAAATACTCAGATGCCTTTGATAAGAAAGAAACTTATTATCTAAGGGACAAAAATCCTAGAACTTTGAGGCAAGATTTCTCTATGGCTGTCCAGATTGAGAACAATATTAAAGTCACCGGAAAACCTCCAAAGAGGGAAGGTGTCAAGTTGATTAATCCAGAAAAGCCTCAGGAAAGTAAGGCAATAGACTTGGAAGAAGTGGTTAAAAATTTGGCTGGAGCAGTCAAAGAGATATCATATAAGATTTCTAGAGTGGAGAAGGGATTGGTCTCAAATCCTCAAGCTTAACACCAGGCCCTAGGAAAAAATATTTTTGGGAATCATCCTAAATGAGATCACCAGGTAGAGGACCGAGGAAAAGGACTTATGGGTTTGGGAAATAAGAAACAATCCTTCAGAGATAATAAAACAGTCAGAGACCCATTGACAAAAAGAGTATCAATGGTAGAGGATGAGAAAATCATTGAATGCTATGATAAATGTTTGTTGCCACACCCCCTTGTGAGTAAATTGTTGAAGATAATGATATTAATGAGGAAACTGATTTTGGTGATATATGTATGATGGAGTGTCCAAATGATTCAACACAAGGATCTACTTCCAATGATCTTCTATATGCCAAAACTGCAGAAGAATTTTGGGCCTGCACCAGTCAGGTATTCTCTTTTCCTATTATAGTTAATGCTGATGTAGATATGGCTCAATCATTTGAACTCCCTAACCATGATTTTGAATATCTAAGGGCATTAATGATAAAAAAATATGATGGAAGAATTCCCTCAGAAGAGGATAGGAAATTATTGATGAATGTTGTTGTTTCCCAAGAAAGAGACTATAACCTTCACAATAGAAAAGTTAAGGGACCCACCCCAACTCCCAAACCAAATATGCCTCTCTTAACCAATATCCCTAAATATGCTCCCAAGAAAAGCATGCCATAAAAGGGCCCATTTCTCTCCTCAAAACCAAGAACTTTTGCCTCTACCCAAGCAGTAAGGGACAACATCCCATCAGAAAATGCAGTCACCCTGGCCCCTAATACAACCCTTTCCAAATATGCAACCTATGACATGACCCAAATTTTGAGCCAAATAAAGATCACTGTCCCGATTGTGGAATTACTCAAAATTCCTAAGCATAGGAAGATGCCATTTGAATATTTGGGATTGAAGGAGGGTGCAATTGTCAAATAAAGGGAGGCAAGTAATGTTGTGATTCATCCCACCATAACTGAAATTAAAGTAACAGAAGATCAAGAGAGTACAGAAGAACCACCAGAAGTGTATTTGGGTACTTCCTTGGTTGAATCACAACTAGACATGGAGCCTTTCTTTACTACTTTTATTGTCAATGAATGAATTCTCCACAATTGCATGTTTGATTCAGGAGCTTCATGTAATATCATGCCTTTAGAGGTCATGAATGAGATAAAAATCAAAATAATAAAAACATTTGGAAAATTTTATGTCATGGATTCAAGAGAAGTATCTATTTTTGGGTATGTCAAAGGTTTAGTAGTATAACTTTCAACCTATCCTAGTAAATATTTAACTATGAATATGGTTATAGTTGACTTCCTTCTAAATGGGGTATGTTACTATCAAGAAAATTGGTTGCTAGTGTAGGAGGTAGTGTTCAGGTGGACATGTCCTTCACCTCTATACCATTGGAAGGGAAATTAGTCAAGTTGTATAGAGAAGAGAAAATGCTCCATCTTATTGAATATCTTATGAATGCTTCTTACGAGGTATTGTTTGTTGATACGGATTTGGGTAACTTCATAAGATATGAATATTTTGAAGATAATTTTATGGATGCTAATGTAGAACTTGAAGATGTCAATGTCCCTTGGATTATTACTTTTGATGGAGCATGATCCAATGCTAGAAATAGACCTGGAGTGGTTTTGACTTAACCAAACAAAGGTACCTTTAACTTATCTTTCAAATTAAAATAATAAATGTAAAAATAACATTGTTGAATATGAGGCATTGTTCCTCGCTATGATATTTGCATGGAGGAATGGGATTAAGAATATTATTTTCAAAGGAGATTCTAAATTAGTTGTAAAGTAAGTCAAGAAATAATATGCAATTAATAATAAGAGGCTGAGAAAATATAAGCATGTAGTTTGGGATCTCATATAATTATTTGATTCCTTCAATACCCTTTACCATGAGAGGGCTCATAATATAGTAGATGATAAATTTGATATCTTGGCTTCTCAATATGATAATGAGGCAATATTTCCCTATTGTAATTATGAAGTAGAGGTACTCATAAGACCATCCATTCCTGAACAACATTCAACATTGGTAGGGTTTTGAAGATGATGCTCAGATTCAAAGGTTATTAAGCTATAAAGATGAGTTCATGAATCAAATCATTGGACTAGAACTTATGGTGGTATTATGTGAGTGGAAGGATACCCTCTTTAGGAAAATATATAATTTAGTTAGAAGAAAAATACTATTCCTAGAGGACTTTTCACCTTGGAATCAAATTTTGATAGTGCAGAATGAGTAATGAAAAAGCCTATCCATATACCCAGGGATGTTGTGGAGTGAAATTTGGTAACTTCTCAAAAACATAGGAAGGTATGGTTTGGAAGTAGCATGGATGAAAAATAAAATCAAACCTATACCAAGTTGTTGAAGAAATTAAAGGATTTCCTAGAGTGGTCTTATTTGGAATTAAAATATTACAAAGAATACCTTTTTCAACACGAGATACCATTGGATCCTCACACTAAGACCTTTAGGAAAAATTAGAGGCCTATCAACCCTATTATTGCAACAAGGATGTAAGAGGAATTGAAAAATTTATAAGATGGTGGGATTATCTAACCCACTAGATATTCATCATGGGTTACAAATTTGGTGCTAGTTTGAATAAAAATGGGGATATAAGGCTTTGTGTGGATTTTAAAAATCTAAATAGAGCTTCTATTAAGGTTAATTATCCATTACCTAATATTGATAATATGTTATAGAAGGTAATAAGATCTGAGCTACTGTTTACATTAGATGGATTCTTAAGGTATAACCAAGTTGTGGTGAAACAATCAGAATAGTTCAAAACTACTTTCACTACCCCTTGTAGAACATATTTCTATGTTTGGATTTCTTTTAGACTAATGAATGTTGGTGCAAATTTTCAATGAGACATGTATATAGCCTTCTCTAGTTTCAATAATGCCTTTATTACAGTTTATCAGGATGATATAACTGTCTTCTCTAGACACAAGGGTGACCATTTGGGCCACCTTGAAAAAATACTAATCAGGTGTAGAGAATATGGGATTTCATTGAACCCAAATAAATATCATTTTAGGGTGCAAAAGGCAAAAATGTTGGGACATATAGTCTTAGAAGGAGTCATGATAGATCTTGAAAGGGTGGAGGAAATCAATAATGTTCCTATTCCTATGTCTAAAAAGGATATCCAATCGTTCTTCGGACAAGTAAATTTTGTAATAAGGTTCATCTCCAATTTTTCTGAGATCACTATTCCCATTACAAATATGTTAAAAAAGATAAGGTCATTAAATGGGGAGAAGAGGTTGTTTGAAGAATTTAAAGGAATAAAAAAGCACTAAAAACTGCCCCAATATTGACCATCCTTGATTATAAGAAAGCATTTCAGATATTTTCCTTTTCCTTAGAGAATACAATTGATTTTGTATTATTGCATAAATAAGAAGAGGGGAACAAAAATCCCATTGCATTTTTCAGTAAAGCCTTGCAAGGATTAGAATTGAAATACTCCATTATGGAGAAGAAAGATTTTGCCTTGGTAAAGACCACTAAATTTTTTAGGCCCTATATTTTGAGTTCCAAAATCATTGCATATGTACCACATAAAATGGTGAAATACATTCTATCACAAATGGATATGTCAAGAAAAATATGTAGATAAGTGAACAAAATTAAAGAATATGATATGGATATTCAAACAACAAAATTGGTTTGAGGATTGGGGTTATTAAGGTTGATGGCAGAGAGCAATTTATAGGTGGTTGAGATACATAGTATTGAAGAAGATGGGCCACACCTTCATGAAAAGGTAAGCACTTCAGCTTGGTATAAAGATATGGTATATTACTTTATGAACTTGAATTTTCCTATGCACTTAAGAAAAGAATCAAAGGAGGAACACTCAAGTTGGTTTCCCAAAAGTATATTTTCACTAATCATGGGCTGAATTGGAAGAACCCAGAAGGATTTTTTCTAAAATGTATCATTGAAGAAGAGCATGCACCTTAAATATTTTGTAGAATTTCATGGGGGAGTGTGTGGAGGCCATTTTTTTGGCAAAGTTACTTCTCACGAAACTTTAAGGGAAGATTAGTTGTGGAATTCATTGTTAAAATATGTTACCTTGTTGGTTCAAAAATGTGAGAGTTGTCAACATTTCTCTGGTAGACTAAAATCCTCTAGGACCCTACCCCTGAAGAATGTGTCATTAGAAGCTCTATTCAAAAAATGGGGAATGGATTTTATTGGTGAAATATCAGACCCTTCAAGCATTGGTCATATGTGGATATTGATATCCACATATTACTTTACCAAATAGGTTGAATCCATTCCCACTAGGAAGGAAACTCATCAAGTAGTCATGGATTTTATTATCAAAAACATAATTTGCAGATTTGGGGTTCCTACAAAGATAATAGCTAACAATGCCATGATTTTTCAGAGCTAAACCATTAGAAACAATGTGCCATGAGTATGGTATAAATTTTGTCTTGTGCATCAAATTACAATCCCCAAGGAAATGGCTAAGAAGAATCAAACAATAAGAACCTACATAAAATACTCATAAGAACATTAGAGATAGATAAGAAGAAGTGGGGTGAGCAACTCAAGTTTGGACTATGGGAATACATGGTTACCACCAAGAGGTCTACTAGAAAAATATCATTTGAATTAGTCTATAGAGTTCAAATCCTTTTACCCCTGCACATATAACTTTACACGTATTAGTTCATACAACAATTTGAAGAAGGAGAAGAGATGAGTCTATATGAAACAAAAATCAATAAAATTATGGAATTAAATGAGGAAATAAGAGAGTCTCACCAAATACATGTTAAGTTCAAAGAAAAAATTAGGAAAATATTTCACAAAAAGGTCACTCTAAGAGTTTTTAATATTGGATACCTTGTCCTGTTATGGGACAACAGACATGAAGACAAGAGAAAACATGGAAAAACTGATGCCTTGTGGATGGGACCTTATTCTATTGACATCAGGATTGGAGAATATAATTTAGTTCTAAAGTACTTGGAAGTATATTTTCTAGAGTTTCCTATCAATGAAAGGTATCTCAAACATTTCTTAGATTGAGCCAAATTATCAGGTATAATTTTTTTGTACAGTCTTGATGTTTTTTTTGTGTTGTTGTTTCCCTTTTTATGCTTTGGTCTATAGTGACAAAGTTTCGTTAAGTTTTCTATTTAACCTTGGCCTATTACATATCTATTCAAATGACCATGTGTGTTTTTCCTCATGAATCCTTACCAAATGAATTAGGTACTTGGTCTGTCTATTAATGATATTTTCTGGTTCTTGTGACACCCGAAGGGGGTGACCATCCGCAAGCTGGAGCTGATGTTGGTGCTCATTTTGAGATATCACCTTGAATTATAATGGATCTTCTTGAATTTTCCCCTAACACTTATAAAACTCTATTTTAAACAAGTTTATGATTCTAGAAGATTATCCATGAAAGTAGTTTCCCTATGTCCAAATAAATCATGCTAGGTGATGATTGCAATGTCATTTATACATAAATATCATGTACAGATTGTTATGATAGAAAATTAGCACCCTAGGATTTGCACAGTAAAAAACCCTACTTTTTACTAACATGGGATTGTTTCAAGGTGTGGTACCCTTTTCATTGAGACAAACCTCCAGATAAGGCTGGTTCCTAACCTATTCTCATGCTAACCTACTCTTAAACTTTAAATTCCAAGTGACCAGAGAGAGACAAATATATAAAATGTAAATCCTAAAGTAAGGTATGAAATAACACCAAAAAAAGGCTAGAGAGATTCCTAATGAGTGGAAGTGGGGGAAAAACTGGGGAAGGATAGGGCAGACAAAGTGCCATAGTCCTAAAATGCATTCAAACCTCCAATTTTGTGGAGCACAACACATTCAAACCCTGTAATGGAACATAATATACACAATATACCTAAAAAATATAATAGAAGGCAAGAAATTTAATGTAAATCAAGTGAGGGAAAGAAAATCCACAAAACACTAATTTTATTTCTTAAAATTATGCACAATCCATTACAATATAGGCACAAGGCAAGAATCCTTCAAAAAATGTATAAATATGAGGCTTGCAACTCACAATAGCTCTAGAAATATTTTGATAGAGTTCCTTTTCTCTTTTCGAACCCCCCCCCCCCCCCCCCCCCAAAAAAAAAAAAAAAATTAGGTGAATTTTACAATATATAGGAAATTTGGGTCACCAACAAGCAGGATGCATTAAAGAGGTATGGGAAACAATTCATTTTGGTACATTTCTTGCACAGGTGGTCATGGGTGCTATGCTTCATTAATTTTTGTCATTGGGATGTCATTCATTCACCTACCCTCATCTAGCTTATAACTCATCCATCCTCTTTGTCATCCAATTGTGTTGGGTTATACAACTTCTATCTTTGTGACCATACATGCTTCTAGTCTTTAACTAACCCAGGAGTCGCCATATTCACATTGTGGACTGTCCAACCTAGGAGGTTTGATGGCCATCTATCTCTACCCGTATGACACACTACCCATCCATTATGGCAGCCGGGGAATCGAAAAGCCAACCAAACAGATGACTCGACCAACCATGTCATACAATTGTAAGCCATATATCTATGTTGGACATTAAACCCTGAGGGGTTGGATGATATCTATGTATGTTGACCAACCTCTCTGTATGCCATCCATCTAACCAATCATAACCTCACCATCATGAGCCACCACACTTGTCAAACTAACCCATCACCTGACTGACCGAGCTTCTATACCAAGGTTAGATGTCATATAACTAGTCACCTAACCAACCGAGATGACCAACCATCACCTGACCAACCGAGCTAACCTACCGTTACCTGACCAACCGAGCTGACCAACCTTTCCGAATAACCATTACCTAACCAACCATCACCTGAACAACCTGCCAACCAACCTCAAACTCAGCCAATTCTTTAATAAGCTCAATTTATAACTCTAATATTTATCATGACTTGCCAAATCACCATGAGTTATGACTAACTCGGCCAAGCCAAAACACAAGATACCCTACATACTACAAAAGCATTCCACTTTCTCCATCAATTGCCGATGCTCCATCTTGCTAAGTTGTCCCTTTCGTAGGGGTGTGAAAAATGGATAACAATTGGTGATTTGCGGGATGATATTCCTGATTGATTTGGAATATTAGTGACCTTAAGGGATCCATTGGGCATGGAATCATATTAATTGCTAGAAGTAGCTCATCACTTGAGAATATATCTTCCAACCGTTGGCGCACTATTGGAAATTTTCATTTCAAAAGAAACCCTTGGTTGAGGAATGGTTGTTTCTTCACCAAAATTTTCCTAAAATTGGAAAGTATAAGAGGAAAAAGGGAAAAACTATGTACAAATAGAAAGTTCATACACATTCCAAATAGAATATGTAGAGAGTGCATAAGCATTTTTTATAAAAACAACCTAAACTAAAACAATGAAATGTGCTATAAGCACTTGGAGGAATTACAACTCCTAAACTAATATGTACAAGAATTATCTTTTCACACAATAATAATGCTTAAGATAAATTCCATTGATTGGAATCTATAGTAGTTCTCTATCCAACCTTGATAAATAGAAATCATTGTTTTCTTTAGAACTTGAAATCATATAAGGGCCACTCCATATTACATAAAACTGTGAGTGCCTTCCAAGTTTTCCCCTATCTACATCCCACTTAAGGACTAAGTCTCCCTCTTAGAAGTTTATGTCTTTGGCCTTTCTATCAAAAATCATCTTGATTTAAGCTTGGTTCTTATCCATTTTTTTCATGGCCTAGTTTCTTAGCTCTTCCAGCTCTATGAGCTCTGCATACCTAACTTCCATAGCTGGAAACTCAAACAACTCCAGCTACTTGACAAGCTCTAAGGCTGGTAATTCAAGGGATATTGGAAGCCTTGCTTCCATTCCATAAACCAACTTGAAAGGGGAATAACTAGTTGAATTATTGGGAGTGATTCTATCAGTCCACAAGGCTGATTTAAATTTGGTATGCCAAGTCCTCTAATTCTCATCTAGGTTTCTTCTTATGATTCTCAACAAGTTCTTGTTCATGGAATCTTCTTGCCCATTACCTTGGGGGTAGTAGTTAGAAGAAGTGCTCAAGTAGATTCCATTTCTAATAGACCAATTAGATATATTAACTCTAAGAAAAGCTAAGGAATTATTTGATATTATAGGGGAAGGAACACCAAACCTTATTACAATACCTTCATAGAAATCCAAAATTCTAGCTTCATTTACTTAAGTGTAATTTCTTCTATCCACTTAGTGAAGTAGTTCGTGGCTATAAGAATCCATTTGTGACCTGGGCTAGAAGTTGGATTGATCATCCCAATAAAATCTAGCCCCCATTACATGAAATGTTCTTTACTGAGATAAGGAGTGGGAGGGTTTTCACCTTCTCTTTACATGTGAAGAAGGCACACTTCTTACATTTCTTGATCAATGAGTAGAAATATTTGAAAAGATTAGGCCAGTAATAACCAGCCATCATGATTCTAATAGATGTCTCTTTTGAGAAAAAATTACCACTTGCCTCTCCATCATGAAACTCATGCAATATCCTCTTTATCTGAACTGTCTTGATGCACCCTAGAAGGACATCATTCACATCCATTTTGAACAAAACATTATCTGCAAACATGTATGGGATGAAATGAAGTGTGAAATACCTCCTTTTGGACTTACTCAATCCCTGAGGACTTTAGCCTATTTGAAGAAAATATACAATATCTTGAGTCTAACAAGGAATGGATATACCACTTACAATTTGTTCTTTATTATCTTACAACACCATAACAACTTTTGTCTCCTCTCTTGATTCATCATGCTGGTTAGAAGATAACTTCTCACACAACCCTTTCCCCCTAACTAATTTAATCACATTTATATCAATGTCATATTCCATAACCTTGGTTACCCAACCAAATCTCTTTTCATAAGGTCCTTGTTCAAAAGAAAATATTTTACACTAACATGTGAAACTAATAGATGAATTCTATTTTTTTGACGCTAGATGTATGAATTTATTTAAACTTATAATCACAACAAGGAAATGATTCTGAATGAATGAATATATCACCTCATAATCCTAAAGGATTTGGATGAAGAATGTGATAGGATGCTCCAGTCCTTCTTGATTTGGCTATAATAGTATGGCAGATATTGCATTTTTTCTTCCAAAAGTGTATAAAATGAAGTCCTTCAAGAAATCTAGATTTATGAGGATTGGAGCCTATGTAATGGCCTCCTTTATGGCTTCAAAGATTTCTTTTCCCTTGGCTTTCCATTTTAAAACCATGTGCTTATTCAACATCATCGTTATTGGTTTGTCAAGATGGGAGAAGTTAGGAATAAACCTCCTAACAAAATTAATTTCCCCCAAAAAGATTTGGAGAGCCTTCTTTTGACTTGGAAATGATAATGCTTAAATGGCTTCTACCATTTATGGATCAATTACTAACCCTTCCTTAGAAATGATGTGGCATAAGAGCTTACCTTCATGAGATAAGAATATGTAATTTTTCAGATTTAAAGACAATCCAAATCTCCTGCATCTTTGGAACACTTGCCTAAGGTGGAAGAGGTGACTTGCTACATTTTTGAAGAATAAAATAATGTCATCTAGATACACAAGAACTATATTATTGATCAAATCTTTGAATGCCATATCTATTACCATTTGGAGAGTGACTTTGACATTTCAAAGTCAAAATGGCATCTTCCTATAAGCATATGTGCCCCATTTTGTGGTGAAGGTTGTTTTGAACCAATTCTCCTCTTTCACCATAATCTTATTATATCTCGAATATCCATTTAAGAGGGAGAATGTTTCTGAACAGACCACTACCTACAAAATATGCTCCATGGAGGGTAGTGGATAGTGATCCTTGAGGGAGGCCTTGTTTAAATCTTGAAAATCCACGCACATCCTGATTTTCCCATTCCTTTTCCTAACGGGAAAAATATTTTCCACCCAACTTGAGTGCTTGATTGGGAAAATGATACTCACCTCAATAAGCTTATTTAGCTCCTTCTTTATGAGAGGCTCTATATGAGGGTTGACCGAACTTTGTTTTTTCCTGATGGGCTTAGCCTCTAGATGTAACTCAATGGTGTGTTGTGCCAATTTTGGGTGAAAACCTTTTAAATCCTCATATCTCAATGTGAAAACATCTGGGAATTCCTGGAAAAGATACACAAGGTCATACTCTTACGTATTTGGATCGTCTTACCTTCTCAAAACAAATTGGGTTCAAAATCCTCCTTTTTAACTTGAATGTTGGCCTTCTCTTTCCAGAATTGATCATTTGGCTTGAATATTGAATCTAAAGTCACTAAATCCTTTGGAAATTTGTTTTTCCACAGCTACACTGTTTGATCCCTGTACTGCTGCTCCAATTTATCTTTTTTTTTTGTAGCTGAGAAATCAACCACCTCTTGTAACAAATTAATGATCTACTGATCATTCTTAAAAACCTACCAGCTTCTGCTATTATATGGAACAAATTATCTTACAACCACTTTGATATGAGGCTGATATTTCTCTCTTTTGATACTTTCCACAACGTAAATCGCTACCTTAATTGTTGCTAGTGTGTCTGCTACTTCATTATTATTTCTTGGGATGGAATTGATGCTAAAATATTTGAAATATACAATGAGATATCATACCCAATTTTTGTAGTTCTTCAACAGATCATTCTTAACAAAATTTTGTCTTTGACTTGGTTCATTATTAACTCACTATCCCCAAACCCTTGCAAGTTTTTAATACCTCTCTATCTTACCCAATGCAATCCATGGATCAAGGCTTCATACTTAGCCATGTTGTTTGAGCAAACAAGCTGAAAATAGAAAGATGAGTAATATTTTTTACCTTATGGTGAAATAAGCATAGCTCCTCCTCTAACACCTTTTCCACTCCTTGAGACATCAAAGAATAGTTTCCATACCTCATTATCATCTTCATCATCTAGCTTTGTGATACTAGGAAGTGATGAATTTTTTGTGTGTAAATAACAGACCCCTAATCCAACTTCTTCCATTTCCTTGTAAGGGTCGAATGCATGTCTCTTATTGGCCCAATAATTAAGGGTTGAGTCTGGAATGCTTTCAAATTTGGTATCCATTTCATAAGTTCTTGGACAATATCATTGATCAAGACCCGAGCAATTTACATTGATTGGACTCGGTGTACGAGGTTCAATATGAAAGTTTGCAATAGGATCAGATCTGATCATAGCCTTAGCTCCATACCTTGTTTTGAATAACATGTGTTACCAATCAACAGATAAATAGCGTCCAATTTTAGTGGTGAAGTCTCTTGAAAAAAATAATACAAAGAGTGGTGGTAAGTCTATGACTGATACATCTTGGAAGATGGTCACATTAGGACATGCATGTAATGTAAGGCTCAATCCTTTTATTACTCCAACCATTATTACCGCTATCCTGTCCAATTGAACCAAACCTCTGGAAATGACTTAATATTGAAGACCCAGCTAATTGGTTATTTGTTTTGGAATTGCAGGGTGACTTGCTCCTGAATCAATCATGCAATTATGAACCAAATTATATCCGATGATCAATGAGACATAGAATTGTGGGGGATTAAAATTGTTACCTTATTGGCCTCCTTTATTTCATCCTTGCTAAGATGCATTAGCGAGTAAATTATTTTTCTCTTTGGATGATTGATTCAATGTTGACCAATTCACCATAGCAACTTGCAATAGGTCTCTTTGTCCTGAGATAGCTAATGACTCCCACATTGAGATGTTTACATTTTTTTTCTTTATCTTCTCAATAATTTTGAATGGATATGAGATATCTCTCTTCTGCACCTTGTTTTCATATTTTTTTCCTACACATGGGCTATTACAACCGACACTTGAATTGGTATAGAAGGTGTCTTGGGATGACCTTGCACATTGGGAGCTTCATTTTAGTTACTGATACCTTTTGGGTGATAAAGGGCGGTGGTTCATTTGAATTAGATGACTATCCCTCTCTAATATTTCTCTTCTTGGATGGTGTATTGGCTGTTACACTTTGAGAAGGGACTTGATTTATACCACATAAATATTCATCCTGCCAATTGACAAGTGTGGTCTCATTTAGAGGTGCTTCCTGAGTTGCTTCCTACTGCTGATTTCCTTCTTGGCCTGTCTCTTGTTCTTGTTAGGAATAAAACTTATCTTAATTCATCATTAGTTGATATTTTAATAAATTTAATAAGTTAAAGTATTTAATTAAAATACTTTAAACTTATGTCAATAGGTATTAGTTATCCTTAGTTGTTAGTTAACTAAGTGATAGTGTTCTCATCCCAATGTTTGTGGGATCATGTTCTATCTTGCATATTTTGTTCCTGAATGATTTCCATGAGGGGCAATAGGGGCAGTTAGGGGAAATATGCTATTTATTGCATATTTAATCAAATTAGGTGATTTTCTTCCATATATTGTGGATGAGATATAAGCTGTCCAATATCTATAAATATTGTAGCTATCTCATTTGTTTGTAATGCTTGATTTCATATTAATAAAATTATGCAAGCACTGTCTTATTTTCTATAATTAAATCTAGTTTGTAGATAAGATTTGGTATTAGAGCAACATTTTGATCCAGAGAGGAGTGTAGGAAGTTTTAGGGAGATCTAGAGAAATTGCAGAGCTAGGAGGAGCAATAGATGCCCCCAGTTGTTTCACAGCCCCTACTCGGCTCCACACCCTAAATCATGGATTTATTTGTAGTTGAAGAACATATGGAGTGCAATCATAGGAAGTTACAGACCTGGATGCAACTTTGTTACAAAAGGTGATATTGTTTCACTGTTTTTTAAATTTTTTTTTACTTGTATGTGTAATTTTTTTAAAAAATTGCAAGCATTGGAAAAAAAGATATACAATATTTTTGATCTATGGGGACCCAATATTTTCAAGCTCACCACATTACTTCTTCTTCCTCTTATATGTACTTTGTCTTCTCCTTCCAAGATTTGTTAGAAGAGGTTTAAGCAACAAAAAAAGAGATCCAATCAACTGTGGAAGTTTCTCTGTGAACATGCACCTTCCAGAGGAGAAGAAAATATGATATTTAAATGATCTCCAACATTCCTACATTCAAAAAAAGACTACAAATTAAACATGGAGAAGCTTTGCAACCTGCAAAAAAAATAGTGTTGGAAAAAGGAAGAAAAAGCTGTCTGTAAGAAAAATACTTGTGTAGAAAGAGAAATAATAGAAGAAAAGTGCGGCCAAGTGTTATAATAATGCTTAGGCAAAGCGGTTGAAATGTAGTTATGCCCTAAAATACACAACGCATACACGTAAGTCCTTATCTGCATCTGGTTTTAAAAAAAATGTTTCTAATTTTTTTCCCATTTTTGGACGTCGTGAAAAAATTAGAAGTGAAATTTTTCCTTTTTTGGAAAGGGGTCTGGAAAGATATTGAAATTGTAACTTAAAAGAGTCATAACTATCAATTGGTACCTCAGATTGAGGTGTCATTTTTTTTGAAGTGTGTGTTTTTGCAAGCTCTATGTCTTGGTCCAACTTTTAATAAGCTTTGTTTTGTAAAAATTAAACAAATGAGAGATTGTTTGTATTTCAAAATAGGTCAAAGAGCCCAAAAAAAATTAAATATATATTTTCAATTGGCCAAGAGAGCCATTTTATTTTTGAAAATTTACCATAGAGCCAAATTTGTAATAGGTCCAATAGTTCTAAAACTTCATTGTACATGACAAAAATGAGCCTAAAATAAATAAAATAATATTTGGGTGGGGGGGTGTGCATGCTTTAAGGGGGGAAAAGTGTTCAATTTTTCTTCTACTATTTATCACTTTTCACAATGGACACAATTACGATACCAAAATTCTTTTTTCCAAATTATCAACTTTTACATTATGATAATTATCCAGCATGGAAAACAAAAATTTACGCACAACTTGATTTTGAAAATCTATAGTCCATTGTTTCTGGTACATTAACAAGATCTGCAAGAGATGTTACAAAATAAGATACATTTGATCGGGAAAATAAAAAAGTAAAGTTGATAATCTTGTTTAGTGTTTAGTGTTTCAGATGAGGTACAACCTCATATTTGTGAGACCACAACAACAAAAGAATCTTGGGACAAGTTGAAAATAATATATGAGTCAAAAAATAAGAACACAATACTTCATCTCTAGAGTCAACTATTAAACTTGAAAATGCAACCAACTGAGAAAGTTGAAATGTTTTTGAGAAGAGTAGCAACTTTGCATGCATCACTTCAAGCTTTAGAAGAAGAAGTTACTGACAAATCAATCGTGGCTATAGTATTGAGATCTCTTCCTCCTTCTTATAGGATTTTTGTGACCACGTTAAAGATAACTGGTCAAACAACAACTTTTGAAGAGTTAGTGAATATGCTACAACAAGAGGAAGCTATTCACTCAACTACTAAAACTGAAGAGCATACACTTTCTTCTAATAAAAAAGGGACAAAAACAACCTAAGTCTAGTAAACAAGCTCAAAAGGAAGGTAATACTCAACAAGGCCAAAAGGACCAACAAAAATGTCTTATTTGTGGTCAAAAAGGACATGCATTAAATAATTTTTGGTACAACACATTCCAACAAGGTTCATCAAGTGGTAAAATATTAATTACCAACAAACAAAATCTAGTCAACAACAGAGTAAACATGGAAAAAATAATCACAAGTGGAAGAAGAAACTAACTCAACAAGGAAATGTTGCCAAACATGAAGATCAATTTGATGATGATGAATTCCTATATTCTGCACAGTCAAATGATGTATCCAATTCTATGAATCAAATTTGGTATGTTGACTCGGGTGTAACTTGACACATGACATGAAATAAAGATTGGTTCTTCACAATGAGTAAAACACCCACCAAAAATCATGTCTCTTTGGGTGATGATACATCTTACAATGTTGAAGGAATTGGTTCTATTTCACTACCAATTAGGAAAAATAATTGTAAAATTACAGATGTTCTTTATGTCCTTGGTTTAACAAAAAATCTATTATCCATAAGTCAATTATTAGATCACAATCTCAAAATTGAATTTGATTATAAAGGTGTTAAAAAGATGTGCGTAATTCAAGATAAGTCACGAAGCTCCAAAATTGTTTCAAAAGATTCGAATGTGGGAAGAATGTTTTAGTTGGATTTTGTTCAACGAAATGATCAAGCACTTGTAGCCAAGGATACATCATCAAATCAACTATGGCATTGAAGACTTGGACATGTGAGTATTTTCTATCTTGAAACACTTTGTCGATATGATATGGTTAGGGGTTTACCACCTCTAAAAAATGGTACAAATAAATGTCAACATTGTTTGGTAGGAAAACAACATAGAGTACCATTCAAACATAGTACAATTTGAGCTAAGGAAATACTTGAATTGGTGCATACCAATCTGTGCGGGCCAATGAGACCTAGCCACTCTGGATTTCAATATTTCATGCTCTTTGTTGATGATTTTTCAATAAAAATGTGGATATACTGTCTTTCTGTAAAATACCAAGCTTTTGAAATTTTCAAGAAGTTTAAATCCCTTGTTGAAATAGAGTTTGGTAGAAAAATAAAAACACTCTGCTCATATCGAGGGGGAGAATACACCAACAACGAGTTCAATGATTTTTTTGAAACACATGGAATTCATCATTAAATGGCTCCTCCTCACACACCACAACAAAATGGTGTTTTTGAAAGGATAAATCATACTATCATGGATATAGTGTGATGTATGATTAATGATGTGGGTTTTTCAAAAACATTTTTCACCGAAGCAACTAAAATGACAGTCTATTTACTAAATAGATTTCCCACTGCAACTCTTGATGGAGTAACACATTAGGAAGTATGGTTAGGGAATCAGCCATTTATTTCACACCTTATAGTTTTTGGATGTAAATCAAGTTTGCAAATTCCTAAGAAACAAAGAATTAAGCTTGATATGAAATCAGAAAAAACTTATCTTCTTGGGATACAGTGATGAAACACTTGGCTATAGACTTATGGATCCAAGAACAAGAAGGGTGTACGCTAGTTGGGATGTTGATTTCTGTGAGAAGAAAGAAGTATATGCTCCTTCCATATACTCACATGATGAAAAAATAATCCCTACAGTGAAAAAAGAGGATGGTAATCACTTTGATAACAACAGTGATGACAGGGAAGATGGTGAAATTCAACCTCCCACAAGAACCACAAAAGTATGCCTAAATGGTATACAAGTATGATGAGAGATGAAAAACTGGATAGTGTCCCCAAAACATCTACCACTAGAATGAGGACTCATAGTATGGCTTGAAATGAGGTAAATTTGGCCTTAATGGGTAAATTTGTTGAAACTGTTGAGTCATCCTCAGTTTTAGAATCCCTACAATCTAAACCTTGGAAAGATGATATGGATACACAATATAAGTCACTTATGAAAAATAATACATGTCAACTTACAGATCTTCCACCAGGGAAAAAGCTGATTGGATGTAGATGGATCTTCAAAACAAAGTAAAAATCAAATGAAAACATTGATAAACATAAGGCTAGACTATTTTCTAAGGAATATGCTAAAAAAGAAGGAATTGATTATGAGGAGACTTTTTCTCCCATAACTAATATAAAAACTTTCAGGTTAATATGTTCTCTATCTGCGCAATTTGGTTGGAAAATACACCAAATGGATGTGAAAAGTGCCTTTCTTAATGGTGATTTATAGGAAGAAGTTTACATCACTCAACCAGAAGGTTTTTTCATACCAAGTAAAGAGGAAAAGGTATGTAAACTCATAAAATCACTATATGGTCTAAAGTAGTCTCCCAGGGCATGGTACATAAAAATTGATGAGCATCTCATTCAACATGGATTCAACAGGAGTCCATACAATCCTAATATCTATCTCAAAAAAGAAAGGGGGAAGATAATGATCATTGTAGTATATGTTGATGATATAGTCATCATTGTAGGATTAGTGAGGATGATTAAGTCAACAAAGAAAGATCTAACATGATCATTTGACAAGACTGATCTTGGGATTCTACATTATTGTCTTGGACTTGAATTTTTCCAAAGAGAAAATCATATCTTTGTGTCAAAATTTAAATACGGCAAGATAATGCTCGAGAAATTCAATATGATGGGTTGTAAGCCATTTTACACACATATGGAGACAAGACTTCAACTTTCTAGAATAGATCCATGACCACAAGTAAATTCAAATCTCTATCGGTAGTTGATCGAGAGTCTCATCTACTTGACGTACACTAGATCGGATATCAACTATGTAGTTAGCTATCTTTCATGGTTCATGTAAGAACTAAGGGTTTCCCACTGGAAAGAAACAAAGCAGATAATGAGGTACATTAGAGGAACTATGGACTATGGCCTAAAATACAAGAAGAATAATAACTTCTTCTTGAGAGGATATTCAGATTCAGATCATGTAGGAAACATAGATGAAAGGAAATCCACTTTAGGATTTGTATTCTTTTTGGGATCTAGAATGATATCATGGGGGAGTAAGAAGAATACTTGTGTTTCAAGATCCTCCAAAAAATCAAAATATCGTGTAGCAGGTGGAGCTTTCAATGAATCAATATGGCTCTGATGTATACTTGAAGGATTGGGAATACCACAGAAAGATCCAAATATCCTACATGTTGATAAAGGAGTAGTAAAACTTGTTCAGAATCTAGTTTTTCATGAGTGCACAAAACACATTGAGGTGAAGGTACATTTCATTCTCAAACATGTTCATAACAAGAACATCCAACTCCAATATTTCCCAACAAATATGTAGCATGCAAATTTATTCACAAAGTCACTTGCTCGAGGTAAATTTGAGGGGTTAAGAGAATTTCTCTCCCATTCACTTGAGACCATGATGAATTAAGGGGGGAATGTTAGGAATAAAACTTATCTTAATTCATCATTAGTTGATATTTGAATACATGTAACAATTTAAATTATTTAATTAAAATACTTTAACAATAGGTATTAGTTATCCTTAGTTGTTAGTTAACTAACTGATAGTTTTCTCATCCCAATGTTTGTGGGATCATGTTCTATCTTGCATATTTTGTTCCCAGATGATTTCCATGAGGGGAAATAGGGTCAGTTAGGGGCAATATGCTATTTCTACATATTTTCTTAGATTAGGTGATTTTCTTCCATGTATTGTGGATGAGATAGAAGCTATCCAATATCTATAAATATTGCAACTATCTCATTTTTTTTGTTATGCTTGATTTCATATTAATAAAATTATGTAAGAAACATCTTGTTTTATGTAATTAAATCTGGTTTGTAGACAAGATTTCTAAACCTGTTGTTGTTACCATAAGAGCTTGTCTCAAAGCACCATTGAAAAAAATTGACTGGTTATGAGGTTGATTGTATGGGAAGCACCAGTCATATTCTTGAGCCATGTTATTTTACACTGGAACCAAGGCTCTTGATGTGGATGCAACACTAGGATTGTAAAACTGAAATGGCTTACTCACAGGAGGTTTTATTTGGTTTTGATTGTTAGCTTAAGTAGGTGGTCTATTATTTTGATACAAAGGCCTAGTGGGTTTGGTTTGAGGTTAATATGACCTGAAATTTTGAGCTTTCTACCTCTTAATTGTCACCAACTTATTTCCTAAGTTTTGTAACTACTTCATGACTTCCTGGAGCTCATTTGAGGTACTAGAATACGAGGTAGAAGATTCAGTGGAGATCTCATTTTTTAGAGCAGGAATGACAGCTAATGTAGGTGCTTGAATAGTAATTGGACTTCCTAATTATGGATAAAGTGGAATGGGTGGCCTAGGTGCAAGGTTTCTAGCTTGAATCAATTATTTTTAGCTACTCGTCTCACTAAAAGTAAAATTCTATCCCATGTCCTTTGAATCCTGAAGTTAAAAGTGGCCATCTGCGCATTTAGTGCTCTCTTGATTATGGAAAGCTATTCCAATAGAGACAAATTATCTACCTTTTCTCCAAATTGGTTTTGAAGAGCTATGTAAAAATGGTCCTAATTCTAGATGGATCCTTCTGTTAGACTCCAGAACCATTTCAAATCTTTGCCCTTAAAGGAGGATGCTAACAACTTAACTGTAACACCCATTTCAACAATTTCATGAATTATACAGACATTTACAATGTATTGGATATGGTCAATCAGAGTTGTATGGTTATATCCAATGAAATATGGAATGCTCTTTAATGCTACAACTAGAATTTTATTTTGTGCATTGAGAGAAAGTGAGCTTCTTCCCATGAAGTTGACATAGGGATTTGGTGGCCCTTGTGGTGGTTGTTGTAGATGTTCCATTATTATATTCCTGATAAATTTGGTCGATTGAAGGAAGGGTCTATGAGGTGGAGGTGCTGATAAGGTTATGCTTGGTGGAGATGGAGACCTTTGTAATCTTCTTCCTCCCCTTCCTTTTCCTGGTGATAACTGCAAGTATTCAAAGACACCTTCTTCTCTTTCTCTGGACCGAGTCTAAATCCTTCTCATGAGCTAAACCACCAATACTGTTGAAACCAATTGATTTTATATTTGGAGTCACCAGATATGTTGCTGCAAAGCCTCCAAAGGCTATAAATTCACCAAGACACACATCAAATCTTGATGAAATAGAAATATTGACTTCTGGTCCCACAAAGTGTGCTAAAACTGTTATGTCAGAAAAGTAGCACCCTAGGATTTGCACAGTACAAAACCCTACTCTTGACTAACATGTGATTGTATCTAGGTGTGGGACCATTATGATTGAGACAAACCTCCATAAAAGGTTGGTTCCTGACCTATTCTAATGCTAACCTACTCATAAATTATCAATTCTAAGGGACCAAAGAGAGAGAAATACATAAAATGTAAATCCTAAACTGAGGGAGGTGATAACACCAAAACAATGCTAAAGAGATTGCTAGTGAGCAAAAGTGGGGGAAAAATGGGGAAGAAGAGGGAAAAAAAACTGCCACAGTCCCGAAATGCATTCGAACCTCCAATTTCATGGAGCAAAACAAATTTAAACCCTGTAAAGGAACATAATAGGCAAATTATACCTAAAAAATAGAATATAAGGCAAGAAATGCAATGTAAATCAAGCGAGGGAAAGAAGAATAAAAAAATCTAATTTTATTGCTTAAAATGATGCAAAATCCATTACAATATAGGAACAAGGCAAGAATCCTTCACAAAATGTATGAATTTGAGGCCTGCAACTCACAATAGCTCTGGAACAATTTTGATAGAGTTCCTTTGCTCTTTTCAAAAAATCCCCCCCAAAATGAGGTAACTTTTACAATTTATAGGAAATTTGGGTCACCAACCGGAAGGATGCATTAAAGAGGTATGGGAAACCATTCATTTTGGTACCTTTCTTGCATGGGCAGTCATGGGTGCCATGCCTCATTAATTCTAGTTGTTGAGTTGTCATTCATTCACCTACCATCATCTGGCTTATAACTTGTCCATCCTCTTTGTCATCCAAATGTGTTGGGTTGGACGATGTCTATCTTTGTGATATTACATGCTTCTAGTCACCAAAAAACCTGGGAGTCACCATCTTCACATTGTGGGATGTTCAACCCAGGAGGTTGGACACCCATCTATCTCTTCCCATACGACACACTACCCGTCCATTCTAGTAGCCTGTGAAATGACGAGATAACCAACTGGATGACATGAACAACCATGTTGTATAACCGTAATCCTTCTATCTGTGTAGGCCATTAAATCCCAAGGGGTTGGATGATGTTTATGTATTTCGACCAACCTCTATGTAGGCCATCCATTTGACCAATTATAACCTCACCGTCATGAGCCTGCATAGAAGTCATCCAACACAATCATCAGACTAACCCTTCACTCAACTGTATGAGCTTCTGTTCTAGGGTTTGATGCCATCTAACCAGTTTCCCAACCAACCATCACCCAACCAATCGAGCTGACCAATCTTACCCAACCAACCGCCACCCAACCAACTGAGTTAACCAACCTTGCTAACCAACCGTCACTCGACCAACCGTGCTGACCAACCTACCGACCAACCTTAAACTCAACCAATTCTCTAAAAATATCGATTGCCAACTCCAAGATTCGTCATGGTGAGCCAAAACACAAGCTACCCTACATACTACAAAAGCATTCCCCTTTCTCCATCAACTGCTGATGCTCCATCCTACTAAGTTTTCCCTTTTACAGGGGGTGCAAAAAATGGATAACATAGATCATTCAATATATGGGACAATCATGATCCTATTGATTCAATATAAAAATTTCTAGAAATCAAGTGAATCAATAAAGAATGTATATGCACTTGGAGAAAATTTCTTACATTCACAAAACTTTGTGTTTAGTTCGTGTGTAAAATGTAAATTCTTCCCTACCACCTGATAATGTGGCATTCTTTGGGAGGATTCACAATGGTAGAACCTACATGTTTGTTTGTAATTTTGGTAAGAATGTAAAATGAGATAATGGATTTCAGACCTGACACAGGAATATTCGATAAAATATTCTAAAAATGAATCAGGGCCATCATAAAAAGTTACACTTTTACAATACATAACTCACATGTTAAAATGTAAAATTCAATCATGACCCCTCCCACGAAAAGGACATGTGTCCTCAAAAGAACACTGGGCAGTGTCGAGCATTTCATAAAAAACAGTACTTTGCAATTTTACAGTTCAAGTAAAAAATACAAATTACATTCAAACCCCCAGGGGATGACTAAGGACACGTGTCTCAACCATGAAAGGAGCTTAACACCATGCACATTAGTCAACTATGCATTTTTTAAATTTTCCCGTTGAAAGAACATATGAAAAATACTTCCTGAGTCTTGTTCCCTACTAAAGGAAACACATGGATGGACATTATTCAAAAGAGAAAAAGGTGAAAATCAATGTTTAATTTGGAATGTAACACATTTATGGCTTTCACAATTAATGTTGCTCGAACGAAGGAATAACGGGTCAATTTTTTAAAAGAAATTTACAATCTTACTGGTGTATGACAAAAAGAATTCTCAAACCCTAGAAACTGCAAATCTAGTTTGCAAAATATAAAGAATTGATTGTAGAAATTTGAGTTTGAAGGAAACCAAAGTAAGTAGCATGCTCAAGCAACTTGTGTATTGAAGGACTTCACAACAATGGGTATGTTCCCCTAAAACCTGGGTTGTAATTTGAATTCATGTTTATAGAGGAGGGTTTTTCAAGATGTTCATGTGGTTTAAATTTATGTTCTCGTGCCTACTTCTTTCTATAATCCCTACACTATCATAAATAGAGAATTACAACTAGTTTTTCAAAACAAAATGAGGATAATGGAGACTAGAACCCATATCACTTCACATATGACAAGTAACTTGGATGAAGTGACAGACACTAACCTAGGGAACACATACCTAGCTGAATTCTTATGAATATTGCATGCCCCTAACAGAAGTGATTACATGACAAGGATTGACACCACTAATATTGCTTTATTTGTTGTTTTCCCACCCTCTATACATTTCTCGGATTTAGTATGGGTTTATGCTAAAATATATAGCCTAGAGAAATAGGACCTGTCTTGGATGGAAGTGGTGATAGGGTCATCTCCTTACACCTGAGGAATTTTGGTTGATATTGGGGTTTCCCTAGGTTTAAAAGGTGATAAAAATTTTAAAAACAAGGCACAAGACCTCTAGAATGTTGAGCATGACGACTATACCAAGATTATGAATACTCAATGGTTGTTAAAGAATAGAGGGTCCTCTTCCAAGATCCCCAAAAAAATATGATTAGATCACACTTTTTGGCAGAAAATTAGGACGTCATAACTTTACTGAGTAGTATTAGAGGCTTGAAATTAGATTATGGTTTCTTAGAATGGATGTGTAGTTGTATACGGATTATTCTGGATAGCACTGAGAAAATTCATTGGGCAACCTTCATAGCCACATCTATCTATGATCAACTCATTGAAATGGCTGTGAAAATAAAAAAGGCATCATTTCAACTGTGAATTCTATATGATGTCATATCTAGTTTACAATATTACATTCCACAAAAAATTCCCTTGTATCCCAAGGATGAAGAGCTTCAACACTCATAGGGTGTATGATGTTTACGCTCAGGTAAATTTGAATAATTGGAAGGGGAACTTCATAAAGTTAAATGATGCCTTTTTGTACCAATCATATGCCTCTTTAGGTCATAATGGGAACAATACAATATGTCTTTAAAGGCCAAAATAATAATAAAGGAATATGGATGTTACTCCATCCAATTTAGGTTCTTCACTTACATAAAAGTGGTTTTGAGGGATGATAGTTCATGTTTACCAAATACTTAGATGACAAGTGGGCACTCCTGGAACTCTTAAGGAAACTAGCGGAAGTGCATAAGTTAATAGTAGGTAAGCACAAGAAAAATATCAAGTTTCCTATCTCAATAGGAAGATACACTTGCCCAACTGTTGCAAAACCTAGGCTCTTAGAGGATGAGATGGATAGACTAAACATGAACAAGTTTCAACCTAGACTGAAATATGATATTAAAGTGGTAGTGACTTCAATCCTATGGAGATCACATGAACATGAGGCCTACTATGAAGATTTTTGGATGGAATACAAAGATGAAGAAGAGTTCAGATTAAGGGATTATTCTAGAATGACCCTATGAAAAATTATTGACTACAAATTTGTAGCTGTGCCTCAAGGTTTGGATGATGACAAACAGATAGTAATCCCATATTATTATGAAATGAAATTAGAATCACAACCAACTGCACCACTGAAATGGAGTGAGACAGAGTCAACTAGTTTACATACAAGGATAAAAAATGTGATGAGAAGAACATTAACATGGTTAATAGTAAAAGGATTGGATCTATCTTTACAAAATACTAAGGTATTGAAAGAATACAGGGGACTTAGGAATCCTAGAATAATATCTCTCTCATTTTATGGAGGGAGATGACAAAATAGACCCATTGGAAGGGAAGGCACCTCAGCTTCCATCCAAAAGACCAACTAGTGGGATCATAGAGGAATGACTATGCAGCCACTAAAACAGGAACTTCCCATGCCACCAGGCTGAAGAAATGGGAAAACCATGAAGGATGCCCCCATTACTCAGGTGCAATTCAAAGGGGTGGGTGCATCACATCCTAGAAATTTGGTAGTAAATTTATTAGGATCATCAAGTAAATGCAACATAATGAGGGTAATCCTCTAAAATATCGACCCATAACTCAGGGTGCAAGGTGCTGAGGAGAAATTAAAAAAATGATCTCAAGTATTTTGAGAGAGCTAAAAATCCAGGGTTATATATCCTCTAGAAAGAGACACCAAAAACCTTAGGGACCAGGAGCATCCCAACTATGAAAGAGCATAAAAAAGGAAGTAAGGAACCTGAGGTCATAAATCCATTCCCTTTAAATGAGGCTCAAAAGACTCTTATTGCAACATTGGCACAATATGTAGAAACATCACAACTTGAGGTAAGTAATCGCATCTTGTCATCAACAGTGCAAGAAACCCTTATTGCAACATCAGGTCCTAAAGATTTAGTACCAAGCTTAACCAAAAATAAATAAATTTATGATACTCTTAGGGACAATCATTTTTTGCAAATTTCAAGATATCATGAATAATAAGGGCTTAAGGTAATCTAATCAGTTTCACAGAGGGAAGGACAAGAATATGTTATTGCCATTGTACCTCAAGGAGTAATTACACCAGTTGAGGTAATAGATGTAGATGAAGGAGAGGAGACCCATGCACCAGGGTTCACTAATCTACTGCTTGGATTGATAGCAATAAAATAAGAGAGTATTACCTCAATGGACACCCAATTGCTAGAATCTTGAAAAATCTAGGATGTCTAAACAAGTATTGAAGTCCAAGATGTAAAAACTAGGGTTATAATAACAACAGTTAAGGAAGAACCATTTAATCAAATAATTACAGATGAGTAATCAAGAGAAATGATTGTTTCCATAGGGAAGTAGGCTTAGGAAGAGGATAATATCGCAGTAATAGAGAAACCATATGATATTTTAAGCCCTACAAAGGAAACATTGAAAGAAGTCACTAAGGTAGTTATAAGTCCAGAAATGATTAAGGGCAAGAAAGAGACACCAACTAGTGATAATTCCCAAGAATCAACCACTGTAATAAAGATAACCAAGGAGCTTGAAGTTGAAAAGAAGAAAGTAGAGCAGGAACAAACAAATTCTCTTCATATTAAACAAAAGGAGCTAACAATAGGAGTTGAATTCCCACATACACAGGTGTCAGTTCCACAAATACCTCAATCTTCTTCCACATAAATAGTAGTGTACTCAAGCACACCACATTCTTCATCACAAGTATCAAGAGGGAGAAATGTCCTGACAACAGCATGGATGGGAACACTCCTCCCAAGAAAAGAGAAGGATTTGGTTCAAGTGGATACCATTGACATTGAGAATATTATGTTTTTAAGACCCAAAATGGTTCCCAAATGAGCTAAAAGACTATCAAAGGCCCATGTTGCTCCACAAGGATATTAAACATTGGATTTTTTTGCCCCATAAGGAAACAATATAAATATTGAAGTTAAAAAGAGTGGTTACCAAGTCACACATATTCAATTGGGAAAACCAACTACACAAAACCTCAAACATGAGGCTATAATGGCCCTTGGGGGCCTTATCCAAAAAATTGACAAGGATAAAGAGACTAAGAAGCAGTTTAGGGAGAAGGTTGAAGTCTTGTCAACTTATGTGAAAAAGTGGATACAACCTTATGTTGAAGGGAGAGAATCTCCGTTTCCATAACACCAGAAGCCTTAAATGCAGTTGACAGGTCAAAAGAAACAATTGATGTTGTAGCAAGATGGAAAGAAGAACTATCCAAAAAGGGAACAAGATCATAGAGGATGTTGTGGAATGCTACAACCAATTCTCTGAAAAATTAAATGATGTAAGAGATATAACTCTAAAATGTGAGGATGAATTGCACTATTGGGAAGGAATCCTTCCCAAAATTGAAGCAACAAATCAATTGGATGATTGGTTGGTGGAAAAATAAAGTATTATTCCCCCTGAAGAAAAAGGAACACAATATACTTATGAGGGATCCATTAAATTAAGGATGAAAACTCTGAATCAGAACATTGAAGAGCTCACCCCAAAAAAGGATAAAATGGCAAAGTACATTCATGATCTTGACAAAAGACTTGAACAAGTAGTGTTAATACAAGATTGGTTCACATATGGAGATTTGGGTATAGATAACTTGATACAATCCTTTTATCAATACATTAATGGGGAACCAAATTTTTTTTCTTCAATTGTCAGCAATGACACCATCCAGATATTTGTTTGCTTAGAACAAAAATTGGCCAAACTGTCAAAAAGGGTGAAAAATAACAAAAGTGCGATGAATAAGTTTTAGAATAGTCTAAAGTAAAAGGTACTGATATTCATGTTTCATGTTGGACTAGATGAAGAGTACCTTATTCAAATGTTCCATAAATATGATGCTTACAGAGAAAGGAAAAAAAAGCAAAAAAAACTGACATCATTGAGCTTGATCAAAAATAGGCTTGTTCCCTGGCTTTCTCTTCTTCCTCGGGTTTTTTCTTATTTTGTAAATTTTGTATTTTCCAAAACTAGAAAGATTAAAATATCAGTTCAAGGGAATTAGGTAGTGAAATAGTTAAATCAGAAATCATGCTTGAAACACATTGCAAAGTTATGTATCATTTGTATTTGCAAAAAATAAAATGGGGATTCTATAGGGGCCCCTGCCCTTTGGAAACTATATTCAAAATTTTGTATACATATTACAAAAGAGTTTTGTGCTAACAACTGATTAATTGATGATTATAATCTCCTCTCTAAGGATAGGAATTCAAGATAGTAATTATTTCTTCTTGAGTTCAAAATCTATGTGACTTTGAGCTTGGTATACATGTTGAATATTTTTCCCAAGTCATGAGACATGCCCATATCTAAGAGTTCCTCCATACTTGTCTGTGGATTCCTTAAAATACTAATCAATTATGTTTTTCTTGTGTAAGAAGAAACCCACTCCAACAGATCAAGCCCTCTAGATGTAGATGGATGAGAAAAATTGATTTATCTTTCAGGAGTGAAATGGGACACACTAACACTCCCTAAATACTCTAAATCAAATGACACGGGAATGGTGACCAGAATATCCTTTTCCGTTAGCTCATTGGTGAAGAAAATTGAAGAAAATCAAGTAGTATTAGAATTGACAGTTGGTTTGTAACAAATCCAAAATTCCTTCAATTTATCAAGAGCTTGATCATCTTCTAGCCGAAAAAAGTGATGGAGCATAATCTTGAATGCCAAGAAAAAGAAGGTCATTTTTACAAGCTTTCTCATCAAAACCACTTTGATAATACTAAGATTCATTGGTCCTTCAGAATCTTGTTGTTCTTAAACTGATAATAACATCCTGGTAAAATTCTCATCTAGACCTAAAAGTGTGAAAATAGAGGGAAGTACTTCAGAAGGAAAGTATTGCAAATTATCTTCAAATTCCATGTTAGTCATTTCTCAAGACACAAAATATTTTTGATCCTTTCGTAGGGCAGTTCACAAATAATTTCACAAAAGGAATTCCAATTCATGGCTACGAGTGAAGAATTTATAAAGAAGAAAATTCTAGAGAAATCTATACGAGGCATCTTGATGAAGTTCATTACAGGATATAGTTGGATGTGTAACATGAATGGCGTAAAGGAAGAGAAAAATAAAATTTGGAAAAGGGGCATTCCATTAGATCTGATTAAAGGTATGACACGAGTTGAAGAATTAATTCAAAATGTTTTCTGATATATTGACTCCTTTTCTAAGGTGTAATATTTCAAAAATAAAGAAATCAAATTAATACAAGGAGTGACATCAAGGGAAATACGAAGGTGACAGGATACATGGGTAATCATGACAATATGGAAAGGAAAATACCACATCTAGTGGTATCAAATAACTATTTTGCACATGTGAAAAAAAAGGCAGGAAACTGCTTTGAAAAATACTAGCAGAAAATAAGATATTTTCATTTAGGAGTACATTCTTGCTTTAATTAAATATCTTTCTTTACAAAGGGAAAATTTTCTTACCAAATTGGGGGAAATTTTTTATTGTAATAATTCACCAAATTTGTATAAATATGGGGGCTTTTCCTTGTATCAAGAGTGGGTTAGTTTTTTATATTTTTAAAAAGGGTTGAAGATACAATTGTAACACTACATATTTCCTTTTGTGAAATACATATGAATTGTGCTTTCTCAAGCTTCTGTGTCAAGGTGGTTGCAATGTAAACCCATTGAAAAAAATTGAGAGCATATGGTTTATGTTACCCTATCAAGAGATTGACGATTTGAATGAAATATGTCTACTTATGATTTTAATTTCTATGTTTTGGGTTCAATATATTGGATTTTTGATTAATGAGTTATATTTCCTTCTATAATTTTATGTTTATTGCTTCACTGTGTAGTACACTAGATCAATCCTTAATGGTTGTACTTCGGTCATTCATTCAATATTGTACTGTAAGAATTTACTTTTCAATATTGAATATAATTCTAAAATCCTTACTATAACCATTTTGGCGAGTGATTTTTATTATCCTTTGAATAGATACTAGGCCTATGAGAATGGAGGGAGTAAATACTTTTTTAGAATACTTACATGAAATTTTGTGTCGAGTATTTTAGAGATTTTTTTGAAAATTTACATCTGTTGGATATCAATGAATACAAATGTTTCTTTAAATAAACTGTTACAACCTAATCTAGTATTCTTTACTTTCTAGAATAGCAAGCTGTCTTATTAAGTGTAAAATGTTTTTTTAAAAGGATTTAATCCCCCTATTTTTGAAGTTAAATACTATCAAAATAAATCTCGCCCCATCATACTAAATTCCATTTACTACTTTGTTTCTCTGTTTATAAATATTACTGAAGGTTCCTTTTAGCCTTAATTATTCAATCAAGAAAATGTAAGAGTAATAGAAATTCAATATATGTAGTAACCTGTGTCTAGTACATTAAGCATATGCAACATTTTTTGTGAAAACTTGTAATGAGTGAGTGTTGTATTCATGGCCATGTTTATCTCAGATTGACCCATCATTTAACATATCAAGAGGAACAAAGAATTTATCTCCCCCTCTGCATTTAGGTTACCCTACGGGTTCTCTCACCCTAGTTTAAGGCATGACCAAAAGTAGGAGGATAAGGCCATCCCATTTGTAATTTCCCCTCAATCACCTCAAATCTTGATCCCAAGGAAAGTTCTAGACCCCTCCCAGGCTACCAATGACATATACCACCCAATCTATCACTACTCAAACATCTCCCTTTCCAGATAATACTGTTAAGCCACCTGGGGGTTTATAATTGAGGACCAATATACTCATGCCATCATTCTCTACCTTATTTTAAACTATCATCACCACACTAAGCATCCTATATCATTCCTAGATCATCCTCTTTGTTATTAATGAGGTTTTACATCAATGATAACACTCTATCTCATTTATGCCAATACTACCCTCTTACTTTCCCACAATTTACTTTCTTGTTATTACATTTTACACTACTTAGTTACAATATTATATTAGAAATGACAGTTAACTTAATAATTCAGACACCCCTTATCATTCTTATATTAGACAATGCAACTAAATCGATACTTTGACCACCCCTTATCATCCATAGTTTATACATGATGATTAGTATGACACCCTCAATTACCCTTTATAATTTTATATTATCTACTTATTTTACAATACAATTCGTTCAATAATTTTGCTACCCTTTATAATCCATAGTTTAGATAGGATGGTTAGTCTAATAAACTCTTCTATTCCTTTTAAACAATCCTATAATACTTATTTATTTTACATGTCGGTTTGTTCACATAAGTTGACTACCCCTTTACAGATTATTTTGATTTACATACTCCTAATAGCATATTTTTGGATTTATTTTTACTATTTTCTTCTTACTTAATCATGTAATAAGGTTTATCAATATATGATCTTTTATACTCATTTTTCATAAACATTTTACTAAACATATCTTGGATACATTTCTACTATTTTCTTCTTACCCGATCTTTTGGGATTTTGTTAATACAATATGGCCTTACATTATCTTATATGCAATCACTTTTTTATGCTTATGTTGGACCCATCATAAGTTTGCACTACCTTCTCTCAACATATCTAGTGATATGAATTTTATTTTGTGCCTATCTTGTGCCATTTTTAGCTTTCTTCTTTGATATGAATCCCCTTTATATGTAACTTTATGATCAACTATAAGTTATATCTATCATTGTATCACTTTTAAATACTTTTATTTTTCACTCATCCTACTCCTCTCGTTCGAGTAAAAATTAGGTCGGAGATGATATCACACCTTTTCTTTAGCTTAGGTATAGAGGAACCTAAGCATATTGTTTTTTACATTATCCTTTGTAGTGATCAGGAGCAATATCTCTTGTGTTAGTGATATTTCACACACACTAGAGCAATTTTCTAAATTTGTGGTAATATCTTCACATATAATAAATTCACAATTTGAGTTCTATACAATATATATTGATCCCAGCACAATAATATATATATATAGGGAAACTCCCTAATATTCAATATATTCAGAATAATATAAGAATAAATTTAAGGTAGGTTAACACCACACAATACTCCTTATGGAAGGAATAAATCCATGATCTTCCAATATGATAATTCTACTTCAAGGGGGATACCTCTAGTATCCTTCTACCAAGTAGAATACTCAACACATGCGTGACATATTTCATAATGATATTCATCTCTTTTATATAAGCATATATTACTCCTAATAGATGAGTATCACCTAATTCCATTGTAGGGTGACTCATTACCCAATATAGTTAAATCTTATGTGACCCCATATATTACAAACATATAACTAACTAAGTAAATAAAAATAAGTATAGAGAATAAAAAGTAGAACTAACCCAAAAATAAAGTTAAGAATCATATTATTAAAGAAAATTTAATAAAAGGAGATAGAAAAAGGAAATTATTACAAGTAATAAAAATCAATCACAAACATAAAAGACGTGATATTATCATATGTAGAACCATCTCCTATTCATTTTAAAATCTCAAACTCCACAATTGTTCTTGTTATATAGCTTGAGGTCCTTTAGGGTGCAATAAGTTTTTTTAACTGCGATAGGATGTCTCATATCTATAGTTCATTTCCCCTTCCTTCTCACACTAGTACCTAATATTTGTAGTAGGCCTATAAATCTTTCAATGAGGTCTTAAATAATGGAGAAAATATCATGTGGAATAAGGATACATAGATAGTATAATATATTATCATACATGAATTTGGGACACATCTTTATACTTCATAGTTGGCCTAAGTCACACTTACTCATTTTGGTTCCTTATCTACTTAATGTCAACAAGCTTTAGTTATATCCACTTGGTTAGAGTGTTTATCTATGATAAGGATTTTGTATCACCCTTGTAGTGCCTTATTTTTTCCCTCTTTCATGTTCACTCCATTTACCCCCATAATGGATATTACCGGTAGTCGACCATGAGTTAAATTATTTTCTATCCTACTATATCACATATTCACAAAATTTCATATTTGTGAGTATGTATGTAAGACCTTTAGTCCTTCCTCATAATTTTTTTCCACATTTATCTGCTTCATCTTGACTCATCCTAGTCATGGCATAAAAAGGTAGTGTTTTATCTCTTGATAAATTCAATGTAAGCATTGATTATGATCTTATTCCTTTCCCGATGCTTATTTTTATCACCTCTTATGTGTTTTACATGCAAATTAGATTTTTTTGGATATTTATCACACATATTTTAATTTATTTGATTTCCTTCTTATATCATATTAGATGTCTTACACCCTTAAAAATGTTTTCCTTTTTATTCCTTTGAGATTCCTCGTAAGGTTTCATTAGGTTTCTTACAACATTTTAGCATATCTTTTTTATTTCTTTGATTAATTTCCTAGATTCTATGAGATATCATTATATACAAAGAAAAACTACATAACAAAAGAAACAATGAAAATAAAAGCAAACCAAATATTCCTTCATATCTCCTTATAACCTTGGACGAGATCACTGAATCTTGGAATGAAGCACCAAACTTGTTAAATATATTCATCAAATAAATGTTTGTGGATGCTCCAAATATGTTCTGAATGGAAGTAGACATGAGAAAATATATTGAATGATTGATTTGATTGTAGATTTGTGATCAAAAAAATAAAATCGTGTCAAATTGAATGATAATTCAACAAAATGATAATGCAATTCTCAAAGATTCTAAAGATGATAATTGGAGAAGAATGAGTGATGATTTATAGATGAGGGAAGAGAATTCCTAAATATTTGATTTGTATAATTAGCCTGTTTGATATGAAATTAACTGAGTCAAGATTGAATTTTTCAATTGAGTTTCCAATCTATCTGAGGAGTTAAACCATTGATTTAAGCTTGCATAGATGAGTTATTTTTGATCTTGGAAAATTTTTCACATGATTTTATATATTTAACATTAAATATTAATTGCATGTCTTATGTTTTATTCAACCAAAAAGGTGACACAACTTTTAGCTTGGAGAGATTTTCTTTATTTTGGAATGTCATGCTTTTGGAAGATATGTTTAGTTAATTCAAATGCATGATTTGATTTAATATAATTTTATCCTCTTACACATATATTTAATGATTTGATCTTTAACTAATTTATGTTGCTCTAGTTAACTTGAGATGTCAATTAGCAAAGTGCTATTAATTAATTGGATAAGAGGTGAAGTGTAAATGGATAATGTGTAGGATTTATTTAATGATTTTTATATTTGAATTAGCTAATAATATTAACTAATAGGATAGAGGATGAATAATAAAAGTGATTGGATTAATTAATTAAACCTAGGAATGGTATAAAAGTGTAATAGGGTCCATAGTGCAAATATTAAATAATTTGAGACCAAATGTGAACAATAGGAATGATTAGGGGAGTTACGGGACAATGTCGTAGAATTCCATTAAAGGTCGTAAAATAGAGAAATATATAAAAATTGGTTGAAAAATGGTCATAATATATTATGAAGTAATTATGTGACAATTTTGGTGGTTTAGAATGCGTAATGTGATATTTTAATGTGTTTACATTTGACTCTATTTAAAGTGTTATTATAAAGTAATAATGCTTTAAATAAAGTAGAGACATTCATATTAGTGAACAAATGATAAGGAAGTGTGGTGAACTGCATGATTTTCCCCAGTGAAGAATTTAGATGCCCTAGAAGGTTTGTATTATGCTAAGGAATCATGATACTAACTCTATTGTGTAATAGAAAAGTAGGTTTCTCGAAATATAAAACTTGAATGTAAGCTCAATCTTTGAGAAACTTTAGTCATATCATTATTACATTGATTCATGCATCTCATTCAAAAACCAATAATAATCATATCATAATTCATTCATAACATAATTCTCATCATTTTTCTATCATCATCCACTCAACAACATATACTTTCTATTCACTCTTGAATCATAAATATTCTCCTTCTTGCTATCAAGCGGCTATCCAACATTTTTTTGAATCACCCAACCACTTCAGGGGCACTTCCTTAGCATAATTTAGACTAGTTAGGGCATCCAAATTCTTCACTGGAGAAAATCAGGTAGTTCACCATGATTCATTATCATTTTTTCAATGATTTACACATGTCTACTATCTTTAAATAACTATAAAAATGTATACAAATAAAAAATACATAAAGAAAGAAACAATGTAAATAAAATGAAACCAACTCTTCCTTCATATATCCTTACAACCTTGAATGAGATTTCTGAAGCTTGGAATAAAGCACCGAGCTTGTTGAATCTCTTGACCAAATTTGTTTCTACGGATGCTCCAAAGATGCTCGGAATGAAAGTAGATTAGCTACGAGAAAAGTGATTGAATGACTGATTTGATTGTAGATTTGTGATTAATTATATAGTGTAACGTTGTGTAGAATCTAATGATAATTCAACAAAGTGACAATGTAATTCTCAAAGATTCCAAAGATTATAATTGGAGAATAATTAGTGATTATTTATAGACGAGGGAAGAGAATCCCAAATCCTTGATTTGTGTGGTCAACTTATTTGATCTAAAGTTAATTGAAACAATATTGAATTGTTTAATGAAGTTTCTAATCTATTTGAGGAGTTGAACCATTGATTTAAAATTTCATGGATGAGTTATTTTTGAGTTTGGAAAAGGTTGCACATGATTTTATTTATTTAGCATTAAATATTAATTACATGTCTTTTGTTTTATTCACCCTAAAAAGTGATGCGACTTTTATCTTGGAGAGATTTTATTTATTTTGGAATGTCATTCTTTTTTAAAGGTATATTTAGTAAATTCAAATGCATAATTTGATTTAATCTAATTTTATCCTCTTGCACATATATTTAATGATTTGATCTTTAATTAATTTCTTTTCTCTAGTTAACTTGAGATGTTAATTAGTAAAGTGAAATAAATAAATCGGATAAGAGGTGAAGTGTAAATGGATAATGTGTAAGATTTATTTAATGATTTTGATATTTAAATTAGCTAATAAAAATAACTAATAGGATAGAGGATGAATAATAAGAGTGACAAGATTAATTAATTAATTAATCCTAGGAATGGGATAGGTGTATAATAGGGGTCCATAGTGTGAATATTTAATAATTAGAGACCATGTGTGAACAATATGAATGATTAAGGGAGTTGCAGAACAATGTCGTAGAATGCCATTAAAGGTTGTAAAATAGAGAAATATATCAAAAGTGGTAAAAAATGGTTGTAATTTAGTGTAAAGTAAATACATGATGATTTTGGAGGTTAGAATGCATAATGTGATATTTTAGGGTATTTACAATCATACTTTTTATAATCTTTTAACAAATATCTTGATTCTTAGAGTTTTCCTATCTTTTTCATTGGATGTCTATTTGTAGATCTTATCTCACTTTTACCTTTTCAATTTTATAATTCATAAATTTCATCACATTTGTGCGAACATAGAAGTAAAAACATATGTAAAACCGATCACATGAAATTCCATAAATCATGCACACAATAGAATGAACTATTCATGATATATATATATATATATATATATATATATATATATATATATATATATATATATATAATGTAATGTCTCTTATAGAACCCCTTCACCCTTGAGGAGGAGGTGATATACCTTTAGTAAATGGGTTCTAACTGGTCTCTCAAATAGAACCATCCAAGGATGTTACCCTTATCTGGTATATGAAACTCCACCATATTCCTAGGTAACCCTAAACTTAACCTACTAATCATATCAACTATAGTATGGGAATCAGTTAAATTTCTATCCTCCTTTATTACCGAGGCCATCTAAGTATCTCTAGCATTGTAGATACAAAATATATGCACTTGGGTACATTTATTGGTCCTAAAGCATACTAGTATATACATGATTCATAAGCAAGAAAACTGTTTTATTACATCAAGCTCCTTCGCATTTTCTTAGGGTTTTTACATTTTGAATGCTTATATTTATTCAATACAACCTATATTATTAAAGGGGTCAACTATAGTTTAAATACTATAATTTTATATCTTAAAAAAAATAAGGGGGATTCATAGTTTTTAGTATGGAAGGGAGGTCCATTTCCCTTCACACCCTCCTCCCTACTTGCCACTTGGAAAATGCTGGTTGCGCACATCTTGCCCACTCCCTTTTGGGCACATGGCAAACTGGTTCCCTTTGGGATGACTACCCTTATCCCATTGCGTAAGCTTATGTGGTGGTTGTTTTATTTATTTTTGCATTTTCTTGTCCCACATTAATGGGATAGTTGGTTTGTGTAAACCTTAAATACAAAAAAATGTGCAGTGAATGTTGTGGCCTCCATCACAGTTTTGTTTATTTTTCATGAGACTCAGTCCCATTCACAAGATTTGTAAGTTTATTTGTAATCAACCCCTGTTGTGTTGAATGTACCCACTTGGTTTGGTCGGTCCACACTTGGTTTGGATGGAATATAACTATGCTCACTTAAATTGGTTGACAAACATTTGAGTTAGATCATTTGGCTCCATCACAAAAACTCATTGGAGTTTAGTTTGATGTTGGATTTACATTGGACACTCCACACTATTGGAATATATGGCATGTATGTGGCAGAATTCTTCTCCTTAGCATTAGACTTACCACTTGTGACTCAGAATTACACGCCAATGTAGCTTATGTACATTAGCCAATCTGACCCATCCAAATAGATCACCCTCCACATAGCTAAAAATAAGGCGAAGTGAATATATAATGTGAAATTGGTGGGAAATATAGACACAAAATCTATGCACTTGGGTAAATTTCTCGGTCCTCAATCATACTAATGTATATATGATTATTAAGAAAGAAAACTAGTGGTTGACAACTCCTTTTGGACTTTTTGTTACTTTATCTATTGCACTTTACTGGCTTTACACATCTTACATTTCTACTGAAACTTGAATTATTTACCTTTTGATGGCCTTAGACACTAGTACCTAGTTAGGACAGAAGTTCTCAAGTGCTCATGTCCCTCTTAGGCGCTCATATCCCTCTCTTTCTTCTTCTTACAATTTTGGGACCCTTTTCTACTTGGTCACATTTTAATACTCTGGGTTGGTATTTTAGTTTTCAATTACAAAATTCAAAAAAGGGAATCATATATATACTTATTTAATTCTTTCAAATAGAGGGCCAACGACTATAAACATTATATATCACCACCTAAGCTTACACAAAGGAACAAGAGAAATAAAAATTACATATCTTGCACATTCACCCAAGGGATAAGGGCTGTATTGGTTTGCATACACTACATAGGAGGGGATTTTATTCTATTCCATTACACACATTTTTCATATTTTGGAAAATCTAGATATAAGCCACTATCATTACATAACTTGGACAAGGGAAACCTAGGAAACAAAACATGGATACACACACATGAATAAATTCAAGGAGTTTGAGATGTAGTGCAATGATATGTCGTAAGTTCACTATTTGGGTGACCACTAGTGTTAGTCCAACTCTATATTCAACAGTTTTTTTATTATATTTGATGCGGTTTATGGGAATTTGTATCTACATATTTTTTTTTAAAGTTATATGTGCAATCAATGATCTAACAACGAAAGTGGAGCTAAAAAGAGAGAATAAAAATGAAGACCTTCTAACTGAGAAAATAATAGATTATGAGTATATGAGCAGACACATGTACCTAGATTAGTCATTAGCGCCTGGGGAAATACTTTCATTTTGCAAGCACTTCTTCCCTATAAATTCCTGGGGTTATGAACCGTTATCAAGCATTTTTTATTCTATTTCCATCATGTTATAACATATACACAATCATGATTACTCTCAGGTTGTATAGAATCAGCTAAGTCATCATCCCTCTCTCATTTTCTTAGGGTTTTACGTTGTATGTCATTTTACTTAAACATATGAATATAATTTATTACATTAAGTTACTCTGAAATAAATATTCAATTCAAATTATATTAAATCAAGCATGTGCAAGTGGACATCTATATCTCCCTACTCTATAGTTGTGAGTATTATTACACATCTCTCTAACTCTTGAATTTCCTCTTTATACAAATGAAATACAACCTTGTAAACTCCTATTAAGGGCATCAATGGATTGACCAACAACATTGTGTTCATCTTCTAGGGAAATAGGTCCAAAATATCATTCTGTGTGCCTTCTATGAAGGTTCTCTAGTCAACTGCAATCTCATCTGTAAAAGATGACATCACACATAAAATAATTTAGCATTATACATGTCATAATGTTTCCTAACATATATCTCTATTATAAGAAAGCAAATAATTCAAATAAAACACATACATTTTTGACTTCGTGAGTCCTCCATAACATTTCCTTCAACTTGTCCACATAACATGATGTTATCATCATCATCTTTAGCCTCGTAGAAACCAAGTGTTACCATCTCTCTTTGTATTACTATAAAACTTGTTTTCCTTCATGCTATGGATTCTCTCATCATGTCCCTAGAGTGAATAACATTGATCTTTTCACCTTGAGGAGAAAGTTTTCCTTCTCCCGTTACCTTAATCTCCATGCCTAGTCCCATCCATGGGGCTGTTATATGCCCCCATCCTAATCAGGGGTGTCCCTCTTGAGGTTTTCCTTCACCTCTATAATTCATACCTTCCTTGAAGTTATTTCTACTCTTCTAGGTCATTGTATCTTTGAGGTTCACATATGTTAGCATAACCTTAATGATAGGATGATAGGTTCTATTGCCTCACCTAATTAACCTTGTGGCTCCCAACATGTCATAGGTGATACACTGGGATTAGAAATGGTAAAATAGGATTTTTCCTCCTAAACTACCCTAGTATTCTATCCATATGATTTTTATATCCACCAATGATAGTTACATGTGATCTTTATAATGTCACATGTTACTTGTGTTATAGGCCATGAAGGCTATCTATTAGTTAGTACCACATATAGGATCCATATAATTTGATCTAAATGCACTGTTTATAAAGCTGCAAAACTAAATTTTCTTGTCACTACCATTTTATCATCCTCAAGGCATCCATTTCTATATATACTAAAGTTATAATATTCTTATACATATCAAACCTCTCATATATCCATGCCAATAATAGAATAATGGGCTTAAATCCCCATTTTTGTCTCACCCGCACTATACAAATTATTTGTTAGTCATATTTAAATGGCCACACCCCAACTAAATTGAACACCCTAATCTAGATTCTGCTTGCGATCTAAAAATGAAAATAATAGTACTCCATTTAATCTATAACACAAAATATGTGTCAAAAACATCCTAATCATAGCATTCTATATAAATATAATCCCTAATACATATACAACACCAAGTTATACAATCAATGATCTATGATGATCCTCACTTGCACCTGTAGATCATTGTTTCAACTCTCTCCTCTCATTTGTAGTTCTAGGCACACCACAAAACATTCATTCCTCCATATTGGAGTCCCAAAATGACATGAACATCCTATAGTGTTAAAGTCATCTCAATCAGGTCTCTACTAACATGCCATATAAATGTGTTGGAGATATTCCCATAGACCAATAAAAAAGTACCAAATCTATATCCAAAGGGATCCATGTCATTTACTAAAGCCCAAAGCCTAGAATCAAGTATTATCTCTCGCTGTAATACCTCTAGCAAAGCTAGAAACCATGTCACATCAGCTGATCTCCAAAGTCATATCCTCCATGTGATCTGTAAAATATAAAATAAGCACTGATTAGTATCACTTAAGGAAAATCATAATAAACCATAAAATAAAAATAAAAAATATATTAAAAAAATCACTATTTATATAGTATTGGCCATGTTAATAGATGGAATTATCCCTTATCTCTAGACGGAATTGACACTGCTAGCCTTCTCTGATGTCATTACCCATATTTCTAAATGACATTAGTTGTGATATTTATCTTGATATAATTGACCCTATAAATAGATGGGATTGTTTACACCTAAAAATATTATAGTAGGATGTAATATATATTTGAATAATTTGGTCAAAGTTTCAACAAAAATTTAATTAATAAAAATAAAACAAAAAAATCTATTTCCTATAATCTTCTCATTCAGTATAACATGACTTCATACGGGATACAATGCATATACTTATGAAGATCTTATAAAATAAGAGGTAGGTTTAACTATACACTCCATAAAATACTCTCATAACCTATCTACGTAATATTGTTATAACCAAAACAATATTACCAACAACCCAAATAAAAATTAACCAACCATACTAACTTAATATTTTACCATACCGTAAATTTATGAATACCATGGAACACTAACTATGATTTCATAACATTCCCCTCTTAGTGTTTACATGGGAAGAAGCACATCTAAAAAAACTGGAAACAAAATCATATGCCTCCGTATACTTTTATGTTTACATACTGCTAGATTGGATCTTGTTGTCTGGATCTTGGTGCACATGATCACCTCTCTGGTTCACCAACTAATAATGATCACCTCTCCATATGAATTCATTCACTGGATGATCATATTCTGATGAACTATGGTATTTAGAGGATTGTATTCTAGTTAGAGGACTGTATGATAGTAAGAGGATCACTGCAGTCAGTTTCCCTCATATACAGCTGTTCAAAAATTCCAAAAATGCACATTTTATACATTTCAATCATAGTAAGGGAATGAAACCACGCACCACTAAAAAAAACAATTGAAATATGGAAAAATTTCACATCACTTTCCATAAGAATAATGTTCTTAATTGTATCCACAGTTGAAAATCGATGCCACTCGATCTCAAACAACATAGGAAACTACACCTGCCACTAGAAGCTACCATTGACTTTAGCCATTTTAGGCACAAAATGGAAATGGAACATTGGTGTCATGTTCCCCCCATAATGTGAAGTTTACATTTATTCATGTAAGGAACACAAAAAATAAAATCAACTAAAATTAGAACTCAAAAAATAAAGCAGAACTCACACCACACATATGTCATTACAGCTGATATGCAGCCCCGTCATTTATGACTGACGAGAGGTCACAGAATGTCATCCTTCCTCCATTTCGTCCATCCTCTAGTTTTAAGCTGCTAACTCAGTGGAATGTGATCATGTTTCTCAATTTTTTCCACTGGATGTCAAGTAACACTGAAAATGTGTTCGTGAGGAAACTTTTTACAATTTTTGACATTGACATGATGAGGCTAAAAAAAGAGGGTATTTTTTAAACTTTGTATTGTTGAAAAAAATTAGAATCAATGCATTGAGGATGAAAAAAAAACTTTTGCAAAAAATGACACTTGATTTCGAGGTACCAAGAAAATTTTATTAAGGTTTCAATTTCCTGTAAAAAGGCCCAATTTTAATTAAAATTAGATCAACGATTAAAAAATTTCTCCAAATGGAGAGAAAATTTATCTTGTGACCACTTGTTGGAATTGAGAGGAAAAAAGGATTCGAAAAATATCAAAGGCTTAAAGAATTGGCATCGAAAAAATATTTATTTGGCCAAAAACGTAATAATTTCCCTTAAAATGTAATTATTAAACAAAAACTATAGAAAAATTAAAATTTCAAACTATAGTCTTTGCTAAAAATTATAAAAATTATCCAATAAAAAATGGCTATGCAAAAAACTCATGGTTCATTGAAGTGAATAGGAATAATTTGTTGATAACTTGACAATCAGAGCTCCGTTTTATAAACCAAAAAATGTTTTGGAAAGGTGGTTTCAAGATATTTGCAATTGTACTAATTTTTTGATTTCATCACCCTACTTAAAATATGTTCATGATTGGACATGAATTTGGAGTTGTCATTCATGCCTGAAACTTCTTGAATGATTCAATATTGATGAAAATATTTGCATAGAAATTTACAAAGCATATTCCACAGGGCCATGGTCTATAAAACTCCTTCTAGGATAAAATAGAGCCTCTGAATCACACTATACTAATAATGCAATTGATTTAAAAAATTTATTCAATGGGGAAATAACACAACACCACTACCCCTTGAACAACATCAGAATTCCATAATATGTACATGAGAAACCTGCTCTAATGCCAAATGAATAATTTGGTCAGAGTTTCAACATGAAGTTAATTAATAAAACTCAAACACAAAAATCTATTTCCTGTAATATTCTTATTCAACATAACATGACTTCATACATGATACAAAAAATAGACTTATGAATCTCCTATAAAATAAGAGGTATGTTTAACTACACACTCCATACACTACTCCTGTAACCTATCTACGTAATATTTTTATAACCACAACAATATTACTAACAACATAAATAAAAATATTACTAACTTATAAATACCATGGAACACTAACTATGATTTCCTAATAATATTATAGGTTGAATATTTTAATTAATTAATAAACATTAATATACAAACCAAAATAAATATTTCAATACATTACACAATGATAAAATGATAGAGTGATGGTGTAAACCACAATAAGAGATAAATGTTTAGTTACACATAGAGGCACAAGAGGGATTTGGGTGCTATAACTATATTCAATGGATAAATTTAACCTAAAGATGTTTCATTCTGGAGACTATGTCTGAAAAAATATTTTGTATAAAACTATACATATCTTGTTGGGTAACACTAAATTTTTTCACTACTTCGTATGGTTTCAAACCTACAAATGGTGGATATTTTTAATTTTTCTTACATATAATTGGAACTGAAATGATTTTCCTTTATATCACTAGGGTTTTCATACCTTAGGCACCATATGAAATGACCTAAAAAAATATAATCCTTTAATACCTGTAAAAAAATTCATAAAACAGATAACAAAAGGAAACGTTGGTGTGTGGGTGAGGATAGAATGACCCCAGTATTCAACCCTTGTTGAAAAAATCCAAGAACTACACTAAATCCCCTTGATAGGGAGAAAAATTCATGTAGTTATCCTAGAGTTGGTGCAAGTAAATTATGCAATCTAATCCAACCCCCTATGCTTTCCCTTATGTCTCTTTACACAAAGGTACCAAGTGTAACTATAGATAAATAGAAATGTACCCAACGTGGTAGTTTTATGATGTGGCGTGCTTAAAATAATAATACCAATCCCCTCTATCCCTCAAGACCTTTTGAAAATGTTTGGCGTGACTTATTATTTCTATGACATGGCTCTAGGACCTTTATATGGTTGGTAATGGAGGAATCTATACTCTTAAACCTAGTTTGAGTGTTTTAGACCTATGTGTGGTTAGAATAAAGAATGTGAATCTAATTTAGGAATAATTAGGTGAGTATTGAGTTTTATGTTGTTGATTTTTATGATTTATGATTATAATAATTATAAGTGAGTTATGAAGTGTATTTTAATTTCTTATATCAGCTTCTAAGGGTTATATATTTGCATTATGGTTGACCTAAGAAAAATGAAATAAAACACATAAGATTTTACAATTAAGAAAAGAGTCATTTGAAGAGAGAGTATGAGACCATACAGGTCAACCCAAACCATAGTACGATTGGCCCTATTTTGTATAGTCTCATATAAGTATCTAGTGATGAAAGAGCTAGAGTATAGGCAAGATGCCTAAGGATAGAAGACCGACCCCATAAAGATTTGGGGAAAATATTATGTGCCCTTCCTAGATATTATTTATCATTATTTAACATGTCTCTCCTTAGGATTTTTCTAGCCATTATAAACCCATTTAGGCTTCCCATGGGTTGATCTAGCATTTTATCACCTGTACCTAGAAGTTTTAATTTTTTTTCTCATCTTATCCTTTGTAGAATGACACAATTGGCACCTAATCCACACCATGATTGATCCTATCTAAATCTCTTTATATATTTCATGATGCCGTTGGATCCTTTGTACCAACATTATCGATCCCATCATTGAATGAAATTATGCCTAAATACAATATGGTGGAAAGCATAAGGGTTGATCATATACATGTTATTTGGAATATAAACAATAAAAAGTACCACACACCTAGAAAACAAGGGGAAATAATTACAATTTCTCATGGAACAGGTCCTATAGAATAGAAAATCATAAAACCCCATTCAAAACCCATTAACCATGGTAAGATTCCTATAACCGGTAACCCCTAACCAATCACTAAAATCACATTTACAAAGTAAAAATACAAAATCTTATTCATCTAGTTTCTATAATCCACCAATTTATTGTAATCTCATGATTAATAATTTTTTGGATCAAATAGCCATTATGCAATCCTATACTACATCTATCATGTTCCAAATGTAAAGATTCTACAAATAGCTTTTCATTCAACACAAGTCCTTGTAAGTCCTAGTGAAATTTTAACACATCTTTTTCCTATGGATGTTGATGGGAATATTTCCCCTCCTTAAATATATTCTATGGATATGGGGGGTATCCACTTCAGTTTTTTATGATGGGTAAATTGATCCAACCATTTATCTTAATAAATTTAGAAACATCTATAAAGATTGGATTTAAACCAATATATATGTTATGAATAAGATCCTTACAAATACATTTGTAAGAGACTCTCTATAATGGTATAATAAAATTCCTTCATATTCCAATTTTTACCTAGATAATCTACTCCAAGATTTAATAAGAGTTCCAACACCATGATCTTCCTAAAAACACTTTCCAAAAATTCATCAACTTGAAACAATCCCTTAGTGAATCAACCTATGATTTCATCACACGATGAAAGATTTATCTAATCAAGACAACCTTCATCTTGATAGTAAAAATGTATTCCAAATCTTCCTTAAAGTTCTTATATCTAATCTTCATATAAGGTATGGTCCTTCTCTCCCACCAAGTTTGAAAAGGATCTCGAGAAAGCTAAGTGGTAGGAATACCTTATACAAGAATTTGAATAACCATACATGCCATTAAATACCATCAAATCAATGTCTAATTATATCAAACCTCAAGACCATTCTAAAGGAAATCTATCACACTTTTATCTTCAAACAATGATAATCAAGGTATTATTTCTCATAACCCGCACCACCCTCCTTTTTCATATGGTGAATTGTTACATATTCTTCCTACTCCTTGTATCTTCCCTCCAATAAAATAACCATTACATTCCTTTAATCTCAATCACATTTTTTGGTGGTATGCAACTATTAGCCATTCCCATGAGGATTTTTGAGACCTTAAGAAGCATTCCTTTGATTTTTATTTTAGAACAAAGAGCACATGAACCACTTTGTTAGAATTTTAGAAGGATATATGATTAAATGTACCTTCTTTCTTGTACACACACCATTTTTCATGATGCCAAAGTAAAAATTTCCAATGATGATGATGCGAGTATTTAAAAATATTATGAGATGTTACAAAGTTCTCAAGACCATCCTTGACCTCTTCTAACCCCTTTAGAATATTTTACATCCCTCTTCAACCCTTCTAAACCCTTTCAGAATCTTGTTGTATCATATTTATCTCATTTTGACCCTCTTGTTATTATCTAGAATGATACCATCGTGATGGTTACACAACCATTATGGATGTTTCATATTTTTTTATAGTGGTTATGTATTTTGTTCTGGTAGTTGTGTATTTTTGTGTGGCAGTTATGTCTTGTCCATAGGTTTTCCTATCCCCCACCATAATGGTTCTGTAATTGTGTCCTTCAGGAATTGATGGTTGTATCTCTAATACATCTCCAATTCAACTCAAACTGGCATTTCATATTTTTTTATCCTTCTTTTCACCATGTACGCATTTCACCTTGTTTTTAACACCCATTTCCCTAGAGCTTGAGTTCACCATATAGGGATATAATTTAAACCATAGATTTGATTTTGGATCTTGAGTTGATATTTATACTACTTAGAGGGTTTCTATTAAGAAAAAAACAAATGCTCATTTTTTCAAATTAGAATTTTAAAGATATCAATTACAAACAACATTACTTCTATTGTATTGTTGATCTAGAGAGAAACCAAATCTAAAGGAGATAGCTTACAATACTATACACCTTGAGATTTTTATTATTGCTAGCACTAAAAAGAGAACACAAGGGCTTACAAACTAGAATTAACCCCTTGAACCAACCTAAAATCTAATTTTTATTCCTTTTTGAAGATTAATCATTCTATTTAAACACGATCGGCCCATGTGTAATATTTTAACACAACTACTATTTTATCTTGCAAAATGTAACATCATACAAACCCCATAAAACAAACAATAACATAAATAGTTACATTATTATCAACTAGAGTATTAAAATAAGAAAGTAATAGTTGTTAATTTTCATTGCACACAATTGAATATTTAACATATAAATCTTCTCTTTTTAGTAGGTAGTATTTTTTTTTGTATAATTTCCTATCATATTATAACTGATAAAAAACTATCCAATATGAATACAAGAAAAATGTATAAAAACTCATGTTATACAAAATAAAAAACACATATTTAAAACCTAAAAAAGCCTAGAAATAAACAAAAATATTATTATAATCATGAAACATAGTGACTCTATTTCATGTACAAGTGGATGGTAAAACACGACAAGGATTCTCAATAATGTGTAGGAATATGAGGTACACTTTTTATAAAACATCACTATAAGACATCTCCACTACTCTACTCCTAACTTGAGATTATCACACCATAGCCTCCAATATAGGATCTTATCGTGATTTTCTCCATACCATAGCAAACATTATGTATTAGTTATCTTTTCTCCATCATGGATGAATTTAGATAAGTAGATATTCCTAGGAAGCATTAGAGACTTCCCTCACATTCCCACCCTATTTTGATAACAAAACATCCATGACGACATCTTTCCTGAACTTGAATGAGATATATTTCATTCTTTTCCATCCCTAGCACATATCATCCCCCATATTTTTTTATTGAGTATGAATCCCTAGGAGAAAAAAAATCACGTTTGACATGTCATCAAAAAGCTACTCTGATTTGGATTTAATTTTTCTTAGCTCATCAAGCATTGTCTGTCATTTCATTCCATATGTTCTTGCTAGATCAAGGCCATCCTTCTTCAAACAAAATTTTCATCCAAGTTGCACAACTCAACATTCCTCCCTTCATATATCAACAAATATATCTAGAGCTCTATTTTGATATCATCCTTGACCACACCATTCATCATGAATAAGTTCATAGGAGCTTCATTTCCATTGACGAGAAGGTATTACTCTCTCGAGGACACAAGTAGAGGAGTTTCATCCTATCTTGCTCACACTCCCCATGCTGTCATCACATCATCCACACCATTCTCCTAGTGACATTCTATCATTCCACACATCAACTACCTTAGCCCAAAATCATAAGGAGTCGAGTGCACATGAAATGTAATAATAATTTTTGGCATGTACAAATTTGGTGAACTTGATATGAAGGAATAGTTTCTTCTCATTTCTATAGATTTTGTTTCTTTCATCCCATCTTTTCCCTCTCCTATTATTCTATGAGTATTAATACACCACTTGAATATCTCAAGTCAAGCATTTGGAAGGCCTATCTTAGGAATCAGAGCTTACTATGCTCATATTCATGGCCAAAATTCACCTTCTTTATTTGGTTGGGTTGATAACTATTCTTAGAGTATGTCACTATTATACGTCTCTTCCATTCAAATGCCAAATTATCTTCTAATGTAAAGATTGAATATATCAACCAACCATTGACCTATCAAGGCTCTTCCATGGACTCTTCCAAGTCTAACAATGTGAAGTTTACTGGGGAAGGAGGGCTTTACTCACAAGTTTTGACTAGGTCATAGATTAACATGTAGTTTGATGCTTTACCATCTTACTTACAACCTAATGATGAGACTTCTAACATAAATCGATCAAAGAATAGCTAAATGAATCAAAACCATAGATGAGTCGGTGGATAGACTTTAAGCATGCATACCATTGCCAATCTTTTGCAAGATACACTGTTGCTTCTACTCCACCTAGACCTAGAAGTGCACCTCATAAGAGGAGAAGTAACTACAAATTGAATTTATCAAAAGGATATCTATCATTCCCCTCTATAGACAAATATGTAACTTTAATGTTCAACAATATAGACCAATAGGTTCCACTCATGAAACCTCATCTCTACCCTGGTTAGATGATTTTGATAGACTAGAAACATGCTTTGACTTTCTTGAAACACAAAGCAAATATAGGCCAGGATATAATCCAAACCTTGGAACAAATAAAGTTATGTCTAACCAATGCAATAACGATCACAAAAAACCCCTCTTACCAACTATGTGATGCAACAAAACCTAGGAGATATCCTCCTTAAAGGTGCTGACATGCTAGGGATGAGTGGACCTTCATCATACACTTTTCCAATGTATACTCCAAACAACAAGACCACTTCATACTATCTTCCATTGAATATATAAAACCATACACAACCTTCCAACCAATCTAGGTTTATATCGCAGAACTATGTTCAAACTTCATAAACATACATTTAACAATTATAGGCCCTATAACTACTCTATATAGGCTTACCCCCAACCATCAGAGGATTATCCTCCAACCATTACAGACCTTTTACCCAACCCAACTCAATTTTTTGTAATTCCCTCTTTGGTACGTCTTACATGCCACCCTACATGCACCTATGTATTTTAAATCCACTTAATCCCAATAGTTTTATTCCTATATTTTATCTACCAAATGTCTCGACCCATGACGTTTTCACTCCAATTCCCCCTTTTACTGGTAACTTATCAAGTTCCATAACCAGCTATGGGCAGCTAAGAAGCACTTCCTGACTAATGATTTTGAATGCACCGGGAACCTATGCTAAATATCTGAAACAACCTCTTGATTCTAATATCCGTATGATACTCATCCCTCACTCTCTTATTGAGTTACCAAGATATAAAGGTGAAGGAGATCTTAATGCCCATATAAAGGCATACAACCACTAGCAATTTTATGAGTTACTCCTGTGGGATGGGGTTCTCACAAATATTTTCCCCAATACCCTTAAAGGAATAACACTTGATTAGTGTTATTATTTACCTAAAGGCTTTATACTCTCATTTAAGTAACTTATATTTGAATTCATCAAGGATTTTGATATGAACAAGCTTGTAAATACTGGTATTAGGGATTTTCTTCACAGTAAACAAGAGCCCAATGATTTTGTTGCACATTACATCATGAGATGGTGGGAAGTTCTTTACTCCTCTGCCAACGGCCCAAACATGGATCAACAAGAGATATGTGATATTTTCCTTTATCACCCTCAATAAAGGAAAATAAGAGAAAATATGTAGAAGCTCCAATATAAGTATTATGATGAACCGTTGGAGAGTGCATTAAGGATTGACTAGGAAATGATAGATAGTGGTCGTAGGACCTATGGTTTAAATGGAAGACTTGTTTTCGCCATCTAGAATTTTGGGGGATACCAAAATAATAACAAAAATAATGCACGAGCTTCCTAAAATGTCTAGGGTCTGAAGGAACTCAACCAAAACCATAATGCCACTACATATGTTGTTATGGATTAGCCAAAGAATCCCAATATCCCTAACAATGAGATTAATCAACACAATAATTACAATAATAATCACAATGGTAATTTCCATGTTAATAACAATCAATCTACGGTAAATGTGTTTGACTTTAACCGGGCTCCAGATACCAATCTAAACCAAAAACCAGATCAAAACCATTCACAACCACAAATTCAAAATAGGATCTGAGAGGTCCTATATCAAAAAACAACTTTGGCCCCAATCAAGGCTATCACAATAACTTTGGAAATTTCCAGCAAGTTGTAGATCAACAAAATAATCGTCCACAGAACTACGATCCTGACATGTTTTTCCTACTTCATAGGGTCAGGGGTCACGACACTACTACATGTATGAAATATAATAAAATCATTCAATGCCTCCCCAAATACCAAAGACATGATTTTAACAAACAATTTATAGGGGCAACTGACCTTAATGGTCAGTTGATGGCTCATTTACGTCTTGTTACACCCCAGAATACCCACTTGGGTATATATCAAAACTATTTCCCCAATCATCAACAAAACACCCTTCAAAATAATACACAACCAAACAACATGCAACAAAAAAAGGAAACCACCTCCACCATAACTACTATAACAACAAAAAATAGCCCTGGTTGGAAATCATGATGTCGAAGCCTCAACTTCTAACACAGTTAACCATAATGTTGCTCAACATCTTGGTGTACCAAGAAAAACATGAATGATTTTATTCATTGAAATATAAATCTATGAAGAAGCTAATTTGATTACTAGAACAAGAGAATATTAAGCCTCTAATAGTCCTCTACACGGTCCTTTTAAAGTGTAAAATAATGGAATCCCTGAACAACTAGGGAGTTAAGATATCATTGCAGATTTTGCTAAGACATTATCCCATATTTTATTTTGTAACCTTCTATAAATTTCTACATCTCATGACTTGTGTTATTATATGTCACAGGAATTGGACATTTTTCTTATGTCACACCCCCACTAGAGGAACAAGTTAATCATATTGACATGGATATGTTTCTTCCAGGTACCACGATGAGAGATGTGGGTTATTTCTTTGACTTGTACCAACTAACTGTAGAAGCTAAAATTTATAGAAAAGAAGACCCAACTCTCCATTTATAGATTTTTTGATATACAACAATATAATGAAGTGATCTATGGTGGATGATGAGGGTAGATGTCAACATTGTCCCCTTTTCCCTTATGTAGAATCTTGGATACGGTGAAACCAATTTCTCATCAACTCAAAACATTTATCGTGGGTATGACAGTCTCAGAGTCACATCAATTAGTACTATTATCCTCCCCATAAATATTAGTCCCAAAATGATCCTCACTAAATTTTATGTCATATACTAGGAAACTAATTATAACATGATCTTAGGATGACATCAGATCCAAAAATGAAGGCCATTCCTTCAATGCTCTTTCAGGAGATCCAATTTTTTCACTTGGGAAATGTTTTCGTCACTAAAGGAGACCTAAACCCATACGATATATTTCAAGCCAGTATTATAAAATTTCCCGACACTCATGTTAATGTAGAGTTTCCTATAAATGGCATATGAATTCTCACATCCTTAATAAAATGAAAAAAAAAAAGATTACGAATGTTGATGTTGAATCTAAACCCGCTCTCTTAGCTCGTGACCCTCCCCTTGTAAGGCAACCATGAAGGAGGATCTTGAAGTAGGAAAGGAAATTTCCTCATCAACTGAAAGCCCTAAACGACAAATTGTAACTATATCCTTGAAGACTACCACTCAAATTATTGACATTCTAGAAAAATATTCACCTCTCATACTTCCATTTGAATCAAAGGGGCCTTTCATGTATTGTTTCCCCATACTTGAAAACAACAAGGACCAACCTTCTTTGGCTAGGATAACATATGTGAATATGGTCAAGATTAGTGATTGACAGGTCCCTTCATCCACTTTATATTATGACCCCCTCCCCAAAGGAAAATTATGTACTATGTATTATGATGGATCAAAATGTGCTACAAGAGTAGGGGTAGGTGTGTGCTTGAGTTCTCTTGGGAAGAGGATCTTTCTCTATGGGTTCTTGTTATATTTTGAATGCACCAATAATACAGTTGAGTACAAATACTTGTTAATTGGTCTTCTTTTAGCTCGTAGAATCAACATATGAAGAATTTAGATCCTTGACGATTCACAACTTATTGCTAATCAAGTAGCATATATCTATCAGACAAAAGCTAAATACTTGTAGTTATATAAGAACATATCCCAGAGGTTAGTTTAAGATTTTTATTTCATATCTATTGAGTCCATTTCTAGAAGCCAAAGTTAGCTAACTGATGTTATTTTCATTTCCTCTGTATGGTATTGTCCTACTTATGGGCTTCCTGAGACTGAATTTTTTTGTAGCACTAAGAGGCGGTCATTTTGTCAAGAAGGGATCCCAACTCAAGGAAGGTGTCATCAAAATAGATGACCTCGGGTTAATTAATCTTGACATATCTAAGAATGAAGAAGACATTTTAGAGTATCCACACTTACAAACACTTCCCTTCCTCACATCATAAAAAGGTATTTTCCATGACTTTACATCCTTCCTCCTTAAAAAATGAATACTATGATTCTTATTACAAGATCGAAGGCTATGATTATGTTATAGAAGACCTTGATATTTTTGAAACTAAGAGGAGGTTTTGGACCTCCCCCCCAACACTACTATAATTTAAAGAAGGTAATGAATCTCTCATCAAGGATACCACCAACACAAATATAGGAACATAAGAATATCCAAGGATCTTAAAGCTTGGATCTTCAAGATCACCATAAGAAGTTGAAGATCATAAAATATTTATTACTTAATTATCCAAGGATTTCACTTTCTCCTATTTTTATCTGATCGATATCCATATATATTTCATTTTCACAATCTAGTAATGAAACTTGAAACCAAGTTAGTTAAACAAAAGTTACGACCATTGAAACCTAAAATAACACTAATGGTAAAAGAGGACGTCATCAAACTCCTTAAATTTAGTTTCATTAGACCAGTAGATTACATGAATTGGTTATCATGTATTATGTCTGTCCTAAAAAATAATGGCAATATTCATATTTTCATTGATTTCCACAATATTACCAAAACGTGTCCCAAAGATAATTTTCCATTTCCTTCTATTGATGTAATTGTTGATGAGATGGCTAGTTATGACATCCTTTTACTCATGAACAAGTTCATGGGTTATAACTAGATTTGTATTTCCAAAGATCAGAATAAAACTTTGTTTACCACTCCCTTTGGAACCTTATGTTATATAGTCACCCCTTTCGGTCTCAAGAAAAAAGGGACAACCTATTAAGGAGTGTCGACTCATATATTTTTTGACCTGATCCACAAAATTGTCAAGTCCTATGTTCATGATTTTCTAGCTAAGGATAAAAAAGATAAGATCATGTAGGATTTGTATGCATCATTCTCACGCGACTCATTGAGTACATATTCACCTTGAACCTACAAAAGAGTGCACATTTGGAGTGATAAGCAGAAAAATACTAGGATATATCATATCTAAATAGGGCATCAATTTTGATCTTGCCAAAATTCATGCTATTATATAAATGGTTCCACCAACTACTGAATCAGGAATCTGAAAATTCCTTGGGAAAGTTAGGTTCTATGCATAGATTCATTTTAGATATTACTTACATAGTCAACCCAAATAACAATATATTAAAGGAAGATAATGCCATCGAGAAGACTTGATAATGTCACAAAGCCTTTGAATCCATCAAGTTCTTCCTATTATCTCCTTTTACTTTCATAGCTCCAAGATATGATAGACCTCTCATTCCTTATATACATATGACTAATGTTTCATTAGATTTCATGCCTACCAAAGAATATAATGATGGAAAAGAATGGGATGTTTATTTTATCATCCACGTGCTCTTAGAATGTAGGTTTTTTTAACCAATGCTAAGTTGGGTGCACTGGCACTTCATACAAATCAATTTTGTATGCTCACTTAAAGTGTGCACAACCACCATGTCCCTCCTTTTTTCACTAAGAGGATGTGGTTAAACCAAAAACAATCATATGAACCATTATAACATGCATGAATGGAGATACACCATACAAGTTTGGAAACACATGTAATAAGGAAGATTATTCAACATATAAATGATCAATAATACTTGAATTCCCAATATACCATATTTAGACATAGTAAAATTTGCTACCTAAACATAATTATCCATTATAAACCCAACTGGTTTGATAATAAACATTTTGATTACATTCATAGTGTAGTTACATCCTTACGTTAGACCATACGTGCATATAAACCAGCTCTCTGACACTCCCATACTCTACTATCTCCATAGAACTCTATATCCCAAACTACTTAAAAGGATGCTTCACCTATTTATACATGGTGGGGACTTTCCCTTCATCATTTACATGAATTTACCATAGTAATAGGTGAGCAATACATAGTCTGCATTCTTTTTCAAATATTTCTCAACAACATGTTGAGCTATAAATAGCTCATCTTTAACATGTTTTAATCCTATATTTATCTTGTCTTCATGCGTCATCTTTATCTTCATCTACATTTTCTTTGTTATATTTATAAACCTTTCTTGTGTGTTATGTCAACTTACTTTTGTCTATTTTTAGTTATATCCTGAAAATCAACTAAGTCCTCATCCATGCATTTATACACGCGAGCCTTTATGCGATGACTTGTTCTGTAAGTCACGCACAACTTCACACATTTCCCTATTTCTTTTTTCTTCCCTTACATGCATTATTCCATGCGTAGTCTCCAAGTCTCGTACGTGGCTATTAGTTAGTCATTTCTCTGACCAAAATTACCTCACACTAGGAGTATTTTCTGTCCTCGACAATATCATGACCAAAGAATGTTCCTCCAAATAATTACTGAAGAATGAAAGAATAAAGAATGGGAGGGACATTTACCCAATGAGTTAAAGACTAATAGTATTTCGTTGCATGCACATCCAACCTTAGGAATTTTCTAGTGGAATAAGTTCTGAAAATTACTTGTTTATTATGTTTTCTAAGTCCTTCCAACTTTTGAGCTCTGTAGAAGCCTTGTCTGGTGCTGCTTCAACAATGCCTTGAACCTACTCAGGGGTCAGATCATTGGTCTTCTCCTTCAATTATTTCACTACCACATATAGGTCCAAATTCACACCATCTAGTACATTCATCTTACACAACACCTCCGTGTTGATCTCCTTGAGTATTTCCTCAAGTGCATCCTTGATGGCCTTGAATAAGTCTCTATTTTTGGCTACTTCAGCCACAAATTTCTCCCGCTCGAGATTGTTATTATTCATAGTGGATTTAATTTTTCTTAACTCTACCTCCTCATGTGTAACATGCATGTAAGGCATTGGATCAAAATTTTGGTTCTTTTCAAATGTTTGTTCTACCTTCCTTATAGCATATTTGATCTCTACGATCGATGCATCATATTATACTATCTTCTACTTAACTATCACCTTATTATTTTTCTTCAGCTCAGCTAGTTCTTCAGATATTGAAAATTTTCCATGCTTTCTCTCCATCAACATCATGCACACTAGGTCCTATAAATATTCCAACTTTTTGGAATACAATCCCATTCTTGCTCTAATAACTTAGGGAAAACGCTCATAATACTTTTAATTATATCACCCAATTATCATAAAAATCTGTAGTCTACTTCTTCCCATCTCTTATCTCCTCTTTGAGCCTTTGTATCTCTTTATCATTTTTCTCATTGTCCTCATGCAAAACTCTTATTGTAGCCCCTTTGTCTAGATTTCCACGCGTAACTTTGAAAACCATTTTATTGAGTGCATTGCAGGATTTATCATCAGATAACTCCGTAGGATCAATGGTTCTGAGGACAATACTTGGTTCCTTCTTTACCTTGTCATCAATAACAATTTCCCTTTTATCATCCTATGGGATAATTCCTTCATTACATATTTTCTTATTTATCATTCATAGGCCTTTGTGTGATGGTTTTAGTCACTTATCTTACATTTTGTTTCCAGATGTGATACCCATGATTGCTCTACTACCGCTTTTGGGGGTACTGCATTTTAGAGAACCAACCCTATGGTGCATGAAAAACATTCTTCTTACCCTTTTTCTTTGGTTATTTATTGACTATGGGATACTTCTTAGGTGTTATTGTTTCACTTTTAAAATATTAAAAACTTCAAACTCAATGAATTACGTGCCCTGTGTGCTCAATTTTACTTACCCAAATCATGTGCCCTAGTGCCAAGGGTCCAAGTTACTTGATCAACCCTTTTACTTATTCAAACCATTGCTCTTGATGTTTTAACTTTGTTTCCTAGCTTGTTCTCCAAGCCCCATGTCCTATCTCTTTGAATTCAAACTATGCAAACCCTAATCCTTGATTATTTCTTACCTCCACGCCTTTTCTTTATGCTTCTACTCCTACCTAAGGATCTCTCAAACTCAAGAAATTGCACAATCTACCCTAGTTCATCTTAATTCTATGGTTTGTTCTTTTCACTAGCTCTTTACACTTAATCTCACTTTCAATTGCTCAAATAAACAAGTGCTCAAAGTCAAGGTAAAAATGAATTTTCTTGCGCACTATTTATAGTTTTTCCCAATTTATCTACATTTATTTCTCCCCACCTATCATTGCCTTTTGCTTTAATGATTTTTTAAATTTTTTCTCATGCTTTTCTCTTCTGCACATGAAACTCATAACATTCAGGTGCACCAATACTTCCTAGGTTGTAGACATCCTTGCATGCCCCTTCTTACATCATACCTAATCTTCCTTTACACAACTTGCTAAGTAGTTTATCTTGTTGCTATTTCCCTTGTATTACACTACATATATCACTGTTTACGTGGTATTCAAAGATGATAAATTTTCATTAACATCCTTAAACACCCTCACACTTTATCAAGCCTTTTATAACTTCAATTTTTGAGCACAAAAATAAATTTTCCATCACACATAAAAATATTTATTCATTATGCACCTGTGAATTTCTCCTACATGCACCTAAACCATTCCTTAGTGCGCCTCCAACTCATACCCATGTGCGCTTACCTATCAGCTTCCCAAGGAGTACTAGGGTCCTAATTTGTCTCATGTGCACTTGTACCTTCTTTACCCCACATTAAAAATATACACAATATCAATCTAACATAGAGTAATCAACTCCTGTGTGTGAATATGCTTATTACAACAAAACAAATCCAAACAAAACATGAAAGGGAAATATAATATAAATGACAACACTTCCTTTTTAAAAACAATAAAAATATTTGTTATAGTAGGGATTAAACCTACTCCCATTGAAGTAACTTGGAAACATGGTGCCATCTAATGCTTGCAATTAACATGCGCCTGATTCTAATATCTTGGTTACTACAAATGGTCCCAATGAATGAAATTTAAGATTTACAGGATGACAAACAAACTTGGAGTTATACAAGAACACCATATTCCCTACAAAAAATACTTTTTCTTATTATGTCTGTAATGCCAAGCCTTATGTATGGATTTCTATGTATTCTGACCCCAACTTGTAATGGTGTGCCACTCATATAACTACATTAGATTATAAATGTTCCCTTCTATTCATTTTTCATCATCCAATCTATCTAGGCATGCAATACATAGTGAGGGTAACATAAATTCAATAGGAAAAAATCCCTCTAGTCCATAAACCAATTGAAAGGGTGTGGCTTTATTTAACATCTTGTAAGTTGTTCTATATTCCCATAACATAGTTGATAACTTATAATCCCAATGTTTCCTTCTAACATGACATATATTTGTCAAATTCTGTCCCAAAATATTATTGAAGGTTTTAGAAATTCCATTAGCTTGTGGGAGATATGTTGTAGTCTTATGGTGTGCCACCATAAACTCTACTAGTAATATACTTATTGTATCATTCATAAAATGTTTCCATTTATCACTTGTAAGACTCAATGGACATCCACACCTAATTATGAAATTTTCCCATAGAAATATAGCTACTTTTGTTGCAGTGTAAAATTTGTAGGTGCAACATCTACTGACTTTTCAAATAATCTGTTCATGTAATGAGATAACATGTGTCAGTCTTGCGCACATGTGGTACAATGGGGACTATAAAGTCAATCGACAACTCATTAAATGGATCTAATCCTTTTATAGGGCACAGTGGCACATCATCTCGATTTATATGATTACCCATCCTCTAACAATGATCACAAGCCTTGACAAATGCCTTAATATCCTTGTACAATTTTTCCCACCATAAAAATTCTCATAAGTTCTCACGTGTTGTTACTTCTCCTACATAGTGTCCTCCAACTATTCCACTATGTTCTTCCTCCATGATAGCTTCGCGCTTATGCTCCATTACACATCTATGTAATACTTCATTTTTATGATCCATTTTATACAGGTCTCATTGAATGAGTTGATAAGGTGCAACACGAATAATAAACTTCTTCTTTTTCCAAAGTCTTCATTCCTTTAGGCATAAGGAAAATGCACAAGAACACCTTAATATATTCTAAATCTACTAGTGTGCAGTTCAATCTGAACAACTATGCATCTAACATAGTATCTTCTATGCTTTGTGAACCCGCATCAGAGTTAATATTTGATAGACAATCAGGTCCCAAATTTCTCTTTCCAAGATTTACTATAAATGAGAAATTAAACCCACAAAATAAGAGAATCCAATGAGAGATATGCCCCTGTAAAATGGATTATTGACCAATTACTTAAACACCATATGATCAGTATAAAATATAAATGGTATAGCCAACAAATACTTCCTAAACTTATGAAGTGCATATATCATTGGCAAGGCTTCGCAATCCATAGTGGTGTAGTTTTTCTCAGTTGATGTCATATTCCTACTCGCAAAGATGATGGGATGAACTACATTTCCTTCACCTAGCTGGGTCAACACCATTCTTATGGTTGTACTATAAGCATCCATATGCACATGAAAATGATTGTTATAAGAAGGGAAGTGTAGGATATGTGTGGTGGTTAATGTCTCCTTAATGGTCTCAAAAGACTGTTGCTACTCCTCATCCCAATATAAATTTCCCTTATATTTTAATAAATATTTAAGGGGCACAAAAATATTTCCATAACCATTAATAAAATTCACATGGTAACCAGTGTGCCCAAGGAAACCACACACTTCACTTTGATTTGTTGGTTCTTCTATCACAAAACTAATTGCAATCTTAACTAGGTCCACCAAGAATCCTTCTTTGTAAATGATATGTCCAAGTAAAGTACTAAAAGAAGTTGCAAAAATACACTTCTTTATGTTCAAATAGATGCTAAGCTGCCCACATCTTTCAAACATCAATATCAAGTTATAACAATGATCTTTCACCATCCCACACACGGTCTAATCATCCAAGTATATTTTCATAAAATTTTGAATAAAATATTAGAATGCTTAAACAACTATACACGAGACCACTACTTATGCATTATTCAATCCAAAGGGAATGAAGGTGTAGAAAAATATTCCCCATTCAGTTTTGAAGGTGGTCTTATTCCGATATTTGTGCCTAATCCTTAATTGATGGTAGCCTAAAAATCCATCTGTAAATGAATAGATTTCATTCCCTACTACCCATTCCAAGATCTCTTCAGTGAATGGCATAGAAAAATATCTATGACACATGAAGCATTGAGAACTATGTATTCCACACAAATTATTATCCAGCCATCCTTATTAATGTTGATCACCATGTGGCTTATCCATTCAAATTCCTTAATAGGTTCAATGATTCCTAAATTGAGAATCTTATCAATTTCCTCTTTTACCTTCATGTGCAAGTTCAGATTCATCTGGTAAGGCCTCTTCCTAACTATTCATGCACCCTCTTTGAGCTTGATTGTCATTTCTCCCAATGATGGATGCATTCCCTTCAATTCATGATATCCATGGGAAAAAAATCTTGAAAGTCACGTACTAGCTCAATTATTTTCATAACTTTAGGTTTAGACTAGTAATCCCCAATAATCACCTCCTTTGGCATGTTCTCAGTCCTAGTGTTCACCTTATTGGTCTTAAAAGGAACATGATATGCATGTGCATGTTGATATACAAATTCCAAGACCTCACACTCACCCTGTATGTGTTTAATATCCAAATATTCAATTTCTGCATCATTTATGAGGTAGAAAATCTTTCCCTTCTCTTTTTATTTCCAAGTGTGGCCCAACTGTCTCTTATATTTATACCAAGTTCTTGTGCACCTCACTACCAACATAACAAAATAGTTGAATCATAAGCTCCTCAAATTTCATGCTCTCCCCCAATGTGATGTGCCTCATAATCTACAAGGCTTCATGAACTGGTGACTTAGTAGAAAAAAATCAAAAGTATGAACAATAACTTCAGTTAGGTTACACCAACTCATTGTCTCTTTTTTTAACTCAGTGTGTACATACAAAGCACGTGCATAACCACATAAAGTAGAGTAAAACTTGGGTACCCATAGAGATGGTGGTAATGCATCTTACCCTTGCATCCAATTCCTTTCACAAATGTGATCATGTATAAGAGGAGGGGTATTTCCATCATAATCCTATACTACTGAAGGGGTATTACTTCATATAAACCTTGTTAAAAATGCCACTATAATCTCGCACGAACCCAATAATCTATCTCTGTGTGTATCCCACTTGTACAATGTAGTCCTGCATAATATATATACCATTATGTTTCTTATATCACCTTTATTTAACCATTGTTATTCCATTACATGCAAGAATGACTTAGGATTCTCTGCCCTAGTATAATTTGACAAGTTGGTTTTATCTAACCTCTTAATTTTGTGTGACCTTATCATCCCAGTAACTTGTCCTTGTACCTTACAACCCACCTTTTCATATGTGACATGGGCCCAATTGTCACAAGACACACTGTTTGTATTATTGATGAACTAAGCATATTCCCAATGAAGTAAACCCTCATTTGATGGTTCCATGTTCTCATGGTTGTGCACTGTATGTGTATATATTTGGTTGAAATCTTTCTCATTAACAGGATTTGTATAAGGTGAAATCTTCACATCATCCATGGGTATTAAAATGCACTCATCCTTGTTCTCAAAACTGATGTACCTCTTATTGAAGCACAAGTTTGTGTTATTATCATAACACCAATGATGCATTAAAAAAGTAGGGAAATTATCATCCTTAGCCAGCTTCAAGACCTCAAAGTCACCCGTGAACTTGGCTACTTGAATAGTGATAGATGCATCCTTTAATACCCTGATGGGCATGGATATTTTTTTGTTGGCCATATACCACACATTTGAGGATGGTTTTATTGATGACCTTCCCATTTAGTTCCAAGTGTCTAAAGTGAGAACATTAATTTTTGTGCCCATATAAATAAGAATGTTACTTACCAACCACCCATTAATCACTACATCCAATTTTATTTCTTTGTCATATTCATGTTCATGTGGTGGTAAATTAACATATAGGATCTAGCACTCCCTTTCAATACCTGAGCTCAACATCTTATCTTGTAACCATTCTCCAAAAAGAGGTATTATTTTTCCTACTTCAACCTTTTACATACCTCTCAAAGATCATCATCAACCTTCTTTTGCAACTCAACACTCCTCAGACATTGCCTCTAGTGCACTTTCTCTTTTAAACACTGCATCTATCCCTATAGCTCCTGCATGATGCCCATGGTCTCCTAATATACTTCCTTATGCTGAGATGCATCTGGATACGTTGCATGTACCACCTCTTCCTGTATGATGAGAAGTAATTTTTTACCTTTCTGACACACACACACTGCCTCTGTACACGTAACAAATAATAAAGGTTGAAGTTAAAGCTCAACCATCTTCTTAGGTGCCCATTATTCCTGATTAGAATGCTCTATCTTGATCATATCTGCACCCCTATCCTTTTAATTATTCTTACACATATGGGTATACAAATATGGACAATCCTTAACCTTATGTGCCTTTCCACAATACACGCAAACCTAAATCTTTGGAAAATCACGTTGATAATGATCATATGAATCACATGTATAGCATGTTCCTTGTGAAAAATTTCTATGACCACCACCATGACCTCTACTCCAAAATCCACCTCTAAAGCCCCCATTTCCATTTTTGCATGCATCACTAGTTTTTCCTTCTTGTGCCTAATATTTGATTGCCACGATGGTCTAGAAAAACCTTGTTTCACATGCCTCATGGATTTGGACAATCAGAAAACAATCGGCTGTGTCATGGCTATGTGCATCAAAATTTTTTCTATGTTGCATGCTATAAAAGTGGAAAATTTCAAACATCACGATTCTTAAGACATATCTCAAAAGATGTCAATAAGGCACACATATTTCTACATGGGTAATTATTATTTGTATGTCCTTCCACCTTACAATCACTACACTGGAGTCCACTATGCATCTCATGTGCCAAATTGGTAGAAAAATTCTTCAAATGAGTGGCCATTGCTACTATCTAGGATTCAAGGAATGAACTTACCCCTTTGTAAACACTTCTAACTAATTTTGTGTGTAATTCCGATTTTAATGCTTCATGAAAATCAGTCAATGTCTTGTGTGGAAGCGCCCTCAAGAATGGTGTCAAAAAACCTCCTACAAACCATTGTGCATGTTGTCTATGATTAATAACTCAGGAAATTTAGACAACAAATTCTTAATACATGCATCATATTATTAAAAACTCTCAGATAGGTCGTGTTTGATTTCATTCAACACGTTAATGCACTGCTTCTCAAACTTAGGTATGTGAAACTTAGCTAAAAAGGTGGTGTGCAATGCATCATAACCAATTGTTGTCTGATGTGGATCATATTTCCTGTACTAAATGTGCATGTGCCCTTGAAGTATGGTGGAAATTTTAATTTCCCTCTGATTAGGAGTTGTTATTCCATTAAATTTCCACAATTACTCACACTTATGCACATGTTAAATTATATCTTCCACACCTATGTACTTTGAAAAATAGAGAGACATATCAAAGAAAATATAAGGGGTTTGATACTAAGGTTGCTAAGGGAGTTATTTATGGCTGTTGTGGCCTTTATCCTGGAGTAGGGCCAGATCCAGAACCTGATCCTCCACTAGGATTTCCTCTACACAGTGGTTAACCTAAACCTCCCAAGCTTCTCACCATGACCTAGGGTCCTGTTGAAGAACTTCCTTGCGTACCTGTGGTCATGATAAATTACAAAATAATTATCTATCCTATAACTCCACCAATAGTACTACTTCCATCAAGTAGCATGCCACTACTTTTTCCTGATGACGTGCTTACTAAATTGGTTCCAATTTTTTTTTCCAAACATGGGTGCTTGTTGCACTTCCATGTGCACCTTATTAATCTACCATGCCTCTTGAGATGATAACAATATGTTCCTACATGTATCTCCTGTCTAATGTGGTGATACCTGATTATCTTCTAGCTCATCTTCAATATGATGATCTTCTACAACAACTTCTAGATTCTAAGCACCTTGCATAAGGGTTAGGTGGTTAGGCTAGTAGATGTGTGCCCATGGTTCTTATTATCTCCTTAGACTAGCTCTAATCTAATACTGAAGGGGTCCTTCTACTGCGCTACCAATACTGGAAAGAAATGATCCTGTGGTTCCTCACCTTCTGTAGGGTTCTCCTCACTACATCCAGTCATCATTCACCTCAGTCTCATCGCATCTTCAACTACCCTTTCTCATGTATCATTATATTTTATCCATCTCTCATATCTCTCTACATTTCTTCTATTTGAGAAAACACCATCGTTGACAAACCTTCTTTTTGTCTCTACATGCAGTGGGGATTTTAGCCTTCCATCAATAAGCTCTCCATCCCAAGCTCAATCATCAAGATATTGATAGCTAAAGGTGTCGCATGAAAATATGATCCCCTTGGCTCGCATAAAAACTATAACTTTGCTTCCTTATGGAACAAGTATGTTGAAATCACGTACTCAAAGGTATAAAGTTGCAACACACCTTCACAACAATGATCTATATCTTTAGTCATTGGCACATCTAAATCGGAGAGTGCTTGATAGTCATGTTGGATCCAAAATCTATTTCTTCCTATCCAAACACCTATGTTATCTGCATAAGCTACTAACCACTGGTACAATTCTACTAGAAAGAAGCTGAAGAGCATCTCATATAAGCTATTTTAGAGGTTTTCATTAACCCACTTGCATGTATTAAAATCAGGTCTTGTGATGTATTTATGAGCTAACATGTCCTGTATGTCATGATTCCAAAGCTAAATGTTCTCCAAAGTGCCATGTATATGCCACATCCTAAGAGCAGAAAGAAAAGAGGTCCCGACAACATAACCAAAATATAGTCTTTGTTTTCAACCAATGCTAAGTTGGGCATGTAGAAAATTCATAAAGATAAATTTTTCATGCTCACTTGAAGCATGAAAAACCATTAGGTCTCTCCTTTGTTCACTCATAGGATGTGGTTAGCAAAACACAATCATTATAACATGCAAGAATGGAGATATAATTTACAAGTTTAGGAACACATATAATAAGAAATCTTATTAAACATACAAAATGATCATAACACTTGAATTCCTAATATACCATATTCAGACATAGTAACTTTCGATACCCAAACATAATTATCCATTGTAAGCCCAAATGGTTATATAATAAACATGATGATTACATTCATAGTGTAGTTACATCCTTTTGTTGGACTATATGCACATACAAATCAACTCTTTGACACTCACATACTCCACTATCTCCTTATAACTCTATATCCCACACTACTTACAAGGATGCTTCACCTATTTATACTCGGTGGGGACTTTCCATTCACTTTTTGTATGCATTTACCCTAATAATAGGTGATATATACATTTTCTGCATGTTTTTTCAACTCTTTCTTAATATTATATTGAGTTATAAATAGCTAGGATTTAACATGCTTTAATCCTATATTTATCTTGTCTTCATGCTCCATCTTTGTCTTCATCTGTATGTGATTTTTCCTATTTATAAACCTTTCTTGTGTGCCATACCAACTTGATTTTGTACATTTTTAGCTGCATCTTGAAAATTAGATAAGTCATCATCCCTACATGCATACACATGAGCCCTTGTGTGACCTGGTTTGTAAGTTACATACACCCTTGCACATTGCCTTGTTTATGTTTTCTTCCCTTGTATACATGCTCCCGCATGTAGTTTCCAAATCTCACGCATGACTAGTACTTTTCCATTTTCTTTGACCAACATAGAATATGAAACACAATATTCTAAGGCTGAAAAGGAATGCCTCATCAAATTATTTTCTAATAAACGCCTAAGGTATTATATGTAAAATAACCAAACTAGGGTGTTCATCAAATCCTAGGTACTTCACACATTTTTAATGTAACCAACCATCTCCAAGAGATTCAACCATTTGATCACACTCCTTGGTGAATTTAAGTTAATAACTAAAAATTAGTTAAGGGGCAAATAATCACTAATTATATGGCTAAAAAACCCCTTGGATTTATGGAATTTCATGGATATTGAGCCTCTAGATGAGTTAATTTGTTACATTGACAAGCTTGACATTACTTCTTATCTTTTGTATATGGATATAATTACCTACTTCATTGAGCACACCTACCCAAAACATTCCAATTCTAAAAAAGGTGAAACCTTCATGTTATTGCTATGAAATATGTAATTTTGGATACATTTTTGTATAAGAGATCCTTTGACTGCATGTTCCTTCATTGTGTAAATGAGGAAGAGTCTAACCAAGTCATATTCCAGTGTTACAATGGGGTTTTCAAGGGTAACTTTGGTGGCCACACAATGTCCCATAAATTCACAGGATTGGCTTTTTTTGGCTGAACTTTGAAAATAATGCAATTGAATATATTTGAAAATGTCATAAATGTCAAAAATTCATGCATATTATACATATATTTAAAAAAACAAAGCTTTAGGATATCTTATTTAGTGAAACAACAACATCAAATGATTTCCAAATAGGGCCTTCACTTGATTAGTATATAATTGACCCCCATCCTCTGCCACGTCAAATCACATCAATAAACAACATTTAATTATCACCTAAAATCTTGTCATGACTTTTTCATTCTCTCTATTCATAATGATCAAGTTAAGACCACATCGGTCATAGATATGACCTTACGCATACCCTTGAGTTCAAATTGTATTAAATATTTGGAGTCCCACATGTCACTAATTTATGGACATTAGGATTTACTTCAAGGATCTAGCCATTGCATGAATACCTCCTAAAAATCCTAGTCTCACATGGACACTTCAAATGAATGGATCAAATGACCCTTAGGCCAATAGACCCACACAAAACTGACTCAAACTTTCCCATTAACATCTATGTCTTCAATCAAACAACAAATCAAATGATAAGATGGCATTGGTACCTAGATGTCATATATAATGTTGCATAATGGGATTATTACACAATAGGTCATACACATATGCTAGAAGTGACTGCACATTTTTCAATAAAAATTATGAGTACATAACTTGTCCTACTCCATTATAGACTCAGGTACCTATCACTATCAATGTATGATCCTTCAAAATGTATATCTAGACATTATGATGACTCCAGGGAATCACAACAACAGTCATCTATAGAAATTAGATGAGAATCATATCAAGTGATTCACATTTTATCACTGAATTGTATCGTATGACTACAGGGATTTAAGATGTGATCCCAACATGCTCGTGAATCATACACCTTAGGTGAAGTTGGTAAAAATTGAGCTCTTGATCAAGGAACTAGTTAAATAGACCACAAGACTGATGAAGGTATCCACAACACTTATCCAATTCACCTCTTTAGTCATATTTCCTTTTCACTTAGTCACTAAGGATACTCATTAATAATCCTGTATTTTATGTCATTATACTTGAAGTTGATGAGTATGGTGATTCATTCAACTTTTGCTTCATAGCACTCTTTAATAGGAGTACTATCTTCATCCAATATCATTCTTTTATCTTCTGATTTATGTTTTTCATTTTTCATCTTGTATTGTCTCACCTAATCATGTTTATGGATATAGACCCACAAGTTATTTAAAGTATGTTAGTGATGTCCAAATGCTCTTCAAGAAACTCAATCTCATAAGCATTTTTGTGTATTAACTGTTTCATTTAATATTTTATTGCATCATTACTATTCTCCTGATTATCTCCATATTATACCCCTAGTTGTTGATTTCCTAATGTCAAAAATCTCTCATTACCTAGTGAAAACACATGGCCAAGACGTATGTATCGAATTTGATTGTATAATAACTTAGAGGCATCTTCAAAAAATAATTCCCCATACCTCTTTCTTCGAGTATGCATACATTGGTGCATATCATCATGTGGGATATTTTACACCTATCATATCCTTTGGTGATAATCCCTTACATCTTAGTGGTTACATCGGGCTGGAACATGGAAGGAAGTTCTCGCCTTACTCTCTAAAAAAGAGAAAAATCAAAAGAAGAAGAATATACATAGCAAACAAAAATTTATTATTGAAATTTTTACCACATTACTTTTCCTTTTAAGTATTTGGTGACAATCCCACTTATCTTCATTGATGCATGAGACCAACATTTAAGAGTAACACCCTTACTTTCTCACATCTAGTCTTTGGTGATGATCCCATGTATCTTCTTGGGAACATGAGGCTAGGTATGGGGGTTCTTACAAAAAAATAAGATATGTATAAAAAAAGTAAGAAAATTTAAATAATGAGAATTCCTAAATCCCTATAGAAAAGATAGTTATTTGAAATTGAAGAGAAGGTGATAATCCACATTATCCATTGCATCACGATTGGCTACTAAATTTTTTATATCTAGGTCTACATAATTTTTAATCCTCATTTTCCCCTAAGGATTTCTTAAACTTATCACAATTACTATTTTATTTTTTAGATAAGGTAAATAAAATTTGGTTTTGAAGGGACCAAAAAACCCATTACAAAAAGAGAAGCATGGTCATACAAGCCAACCGAAAGAGGACCAAGGGAGCCATGTAAAACATAATTGACATGAGGGAACCTCTAAAACACATCGAGACTCCAAAAAGTCTACAATATTTAACTAACTATTTTTTATAATAAATAGATATTAAAAATAATAGCTTTAGTAGAGGTAAAAAATAGGAAAAGCATAGAAAAGGACCAAAACAACAACAAAAAGTATGCCATTGTTTTGGATTAGTAATAGGACCCTTGCTGCAAGTATTGGTACTCAGTCCACTATCCTTCAATCTAGAAACCTTTACGATCACCATATTAGGCATTTTATCAGCTTTGTCTTAGATCTCCATGTCTAAGGTGTCTTCACTGTCAGAGCTTCTCAGCACGAGACTCATCTTCATTTTATACCCTTGGCCTTGGTGACTTGATCCTGCAAGATATATATCCTCTGATCTTGCATAAAAAACTCATCGTGCATGCCCCCGATCCTCTTATTATAGACATCAATTTTATGGTGACAATTGTTAGCATAATTTAGCATAGGCATAGTTATTGCATTTTATTGCATTGTCTTTTATTTAATAATGTGCAACATGTGCACTCTAGTCTAGTGACTTGCATTCAATATTGTTATGTTGGATAACATTCAATATTTGTATTATTAGTAATTACATGTGCATGTGAGAAGGGTCTTATCATCTCATAGTTGGTGTCTGCTAGGGTGTCATGTCTATCCATATGAGGTTGTCTAATATCTATAAATATTATAGCTCTTGCATTGTAATGTAATTTGATTTCATGATCAATAATATTTGTGAGGCTTCCATCCCTCTTTGGTCATTGCAATCTTATTCTATTCTATCATTTAGTATCTAAGCTATACCATTATTATCATTTGGTATCAGAGCAGGTTCTATCCAAGCAAGGTTGAAGAGGAGAACTATTGGAGAGGATCCATTGGAGAAGAAGATATGCATCAAAGGAGATCCATTGAAGCATCCCGCAGCCTCCATTCCTCCCAAGCATCCATCAACTAAAATTTGACCTATCCACTTATTTGGAAGGTAATTTTTTTTTATTAGTCATTGGCATAGCCAATTGATCTAACATACTGGCGGAATATTTCAGATTTGGAGATCTTTAAAAAAAAAGGAGAGAGATCTTGAAAAAAATTGCAGATCAAAAGAAAAAAAAGATCAGATCTAAAAAAAAAAAAAAAAAAAATTAGATCTGAAAGTGGAGGTGTGAAGAATTCGGGAGCAAAGGTTGAAGTAGTCGCGTCAACAAAATTCCAGCAGATAGCTCTTAGAAAAAAGGACGTAACTTTTTCATACAATGTCAGATTGATGTGCTGTTTTTTTTCTGGAAAGATAAGAAGGAGATGCACAACTTTACAGTTTACATTATCTTCAGATTCAGCCTCTACATGTGACAAAAAGTCTGTACAAGTCGGATCATTTTTTCTGAAAAAAATCAGATCTAGCTGGTAAATTGGTAAGATCTCAAAAATCAAGGTGATTCTTCTAAAATTTTGTGGGTTTCAAGATAAATATTGTATGATGTTGCTGTCAAAATTTTAGAAAAACCCAGATCACGGTTTGTGAGAAAAGTTGAAAACAATATTCAGATTGTTTGTTTGGATCTTGGGAACAAACAGGTCAGCGGTTCGATTCCCACTCTCTCCATATTTTTTATTAAATTATTTTTTTTGGAAAATTTGGAGAAATTAATAATTTTTGGGAGATTTCTAAATTTAGAAGCTCATCAAACACATTTAGAGCCATCGCTAAATTTAGCGGAAAAACACCTATTGGTGGGTAAAAAATATTTTTGGCCTAAATTGTGTATTTTTTGATTCTAGACCCTTTTTTGTAAAGAGGGGGGACACAAAAACTTCATTTTTATGTACTTTTGGAGCATGTTGTAGTAATCTTGGTGCATAAAGTGAAAAAAAAAAAGTGCAAAATTTTCATTTTATGTTTGGTTCTATCACACGAGATCTTTGATCTCATAGCAGCGTTTGGTATATACGGTGCCTCTGGGAAGTGCTTACGGGTGATGCCGTCGTGACTACTACTGCACTTAATGCCTAACACAGCTACCTAAACGTCGTCTGGGCATTGACCCTATAAAATCGACGGGGAGTAATAAGGACACAATACACACACATTTGAGCCCTCCCATCCATTTGTGCTTGCACAAAGCCCTCTCCGTACTATCTAAGTACCACGTACTAAATTATTTCACATGCGTTAACACCTCTTTCCGTAATGATGGGTATATTGAAAGGGTGATCTTCTTCCACGTACCGATGGGTATATCGGAAGGGAGCGTATATAGAAAGGTTTGGTATATCGGCCTGACAGTATATTGAGAGGGAGACCATAAACTTGGAGTGATAAGAGCCTTACCCTTTGTCAAAAATTCAGAGTTTCAAAAATTCAGATTGCAGAAATGGGTGCACAAGCACCAAATTTCTTCTTGCCAGATTCACAACTGCTTAGAGGAGACAACTATGTTGCATGGAAACCGAAGATCAAGACATTACTTGAGTTTGAAGACCTATGGATAGTTGTAGATGGAAAAAAAACAAGATCACTTGATGATGGAAGACAACAAGTTCAATTTGACAGGGCCAATCAAAAGGCCAAGTTGATCATCTTGTTTAGTGTAACAGACGATGTGTAACCCCACATTAGAGATGCCACATCGACCAAGGATGCATGGGATAAGTTGAGCACAGTCTATGAGGCAAAGAACAAGAATGCCATCCTCAACCTACTATCACAACTGCATACTCTCAAGTTAAAGCACAATGAGAAGGTTGAAATTTTTTTGAGACGAGTTGCTACTTTGAGGGCATCTCTATTGGCATTGGGAAAAGAGATAAGTGATGAAGACCTCATACCAATTGTGTTGCGAGCACTTCCTCCTTCCTACAGAATCTTTGTGACAACTATCAATATGAGTGAACACACAGTCACCTTTGAGAAGTTGGTCAATCTACTCCAACAAGAAGAGGCAATGAACAACAAAGATCAGGAAGATGAGCAAGCACTATCTTCCAATCATAAAGGAAAGGGAAAATTTCAGTCCAATCACAAGAAGTCCCAACAAAACCAAAGTCAACGAGACAACACCAAGAAGTGTCCCATTTGCAATAGAGGGGGACATGACATCAAAGATTGTTGGTACAATTCCTACAAAAAGGGTTCATCAAGTAATTCAAAACCCAATAACCAACAGGGTAACAATAATTCAAATAAAAGGAAGTCCAACAACAACAACAATCAAGGGCAGAAAAATGGTAATTGGCAAAGAAAACACAAACAACAAGGGTACATCGCCAAACATGAGGATGATTCAGATGAAGGACACCACATGTATTCTGATCAATTTGATGAAGAAACCAAGTCCACGCAAGATATCTGGTATGTTGACTCGGGTGCAACTCGACACATGACTGGACTCAAGGATTGGTTCTACACACTGCGTGACTCACCTAACAAGAACCATGTGTCATTAGGTGATGACTCATCATACAGTGTCAAGGGCATTGGAAACATTTCACTACCTCTTGGAAAGCATGACTGTAAAATCACAAATGTATTATATGTACCTGGGTTGACCAAGAATTTGCTATCAGTTTGTCAACTCCTTGATCACAACTTGAAGTTAGATTTTGACAGTAATAATGGAGAAAAAGTGTGCTTGATAAGAGATAAGTCAAGAGGTTCCAAGATTGTAGCAAGAGCCTCCAATGTGGGACGCATGTTCCGACTTGATTTTGTCCATAAGAATGACCAAGCTTTAGTGGCCAAAGACACACAATCTGCAGAACTATGGCATCACAGATATGGTCACATCAGTTTTGGCTATCTCCAAACACTTCAAAAGGGCAACATGGTGAAAGGATTTCCTACACTCAAGCACAACACTGACAAGTGTCACAATTGCCTAGATGGAAAGCAACACAGAGTACCCTTCCAGAAGAACACATATAGAGCTAAGGGAAAGCTTGATTTGGTGCACACCGATCTTTGCGGGCCCATGCAACCAAGTCATTATGGATGTTAATACTTCATGCTTTGTGTTGATGACTACTCAAGAAAGATGTGGATATATTTTCTAAGAAACAAGAGTCAAGCCTTTGAGACATTTCAGAATTTCAAAGCACTTGTTGAGAATGAAGTTGGTTGCAAGATCAAAAATCTCCGCTCAGATCAAGGGGGGGAATTCACAAGTAATGAGTTCAAGACTTACCTGGAAGCTCATGGGATTTGTCGACAAATGCCTCCTACTCACACACCACAGCAGAATGGTATAGTTGAGAGAAGGAATCGTACTATCATGGAAATGGTGCGATGTATGATTGACGACTCAGGTTTAACAAAGACATTTTAGGCAGAAGCTGCAAGAACTGCAGTTTATTTGTTGAACAGAGTGCCCACAGTAGCTCTTGAAGGAGTGACACCTCAAGAAGCATGGTCAAATCGAAAACCATCAATTGTACACCTAAGAGTATTTGGGTGTAAAGCTAGCATGCACATACCCAAGAAGAACAGGAACAAGTTGGATATGAAAGCTGAGAAACTGATATTCATTGGATACAATGAAGAAGCACTTGGGTATAGATTATGGGATCTGAAAGCAAATAAAGTATACACAAGTAGGGATGTTGAGTTCTTTGAGAAGAAATAAGCAGATGCTCCACTCAACGACTCAACAAACATGCAGAATACACCTCTTGTGAAGACAGAATTTGATGTTCCCACTGAAGATGACAGTGATGAATTGGATGATGGTGAAAACTTAGATCCACCACAAGCCAATGGAACAGCTAAGAAGTTACCTAAATGGTATACTCAATTAATAAGAGATGAAAATTTGGATGAAGCACCTAACACATCATCCAATCCTAGACCTAGAACTCGTAGTCAAGCTCGTGAAGAGGTCAATTATGCCCTAATGAGCAGAGTTGTTGAAACAGTTGAGCCATCTACAGTTCAGGAAGCCCTACAATCAAAAGCTTGGAAAGATGCCATGGATTCAGAGTATCAGTCAGTGATGAAGAACAACACATGGTAACTTGTTGACCTTCCACCAGGGAAGAAACCCATTGGATGTAGATGGATATTCAAGACTAAGTACAAATCAGATGGGACTATTGACAAGTATAAAGCAAGGCTTGTAGTAAAGGGGTATGCACAACAAGAAGGCATTTATTATGAGGAGACATTTGCTCCCACAGCCAAGATCAAGACAATCAGGATGATCTTTGCTCTAGCTGCACAATTTGGTTGGAAAGTCCACCAAATGGATGTGAAAAGTGCCTTTCTTAATGGAGATTTGCAAGAAGAAGTCTATATGACTCAGCCAGAGGGTTATGTAATACCAGGAAAAAGAGATGATGGTATGCAGACTCATAAAATCTCTATATGGCCTAAAACAGGCACCCCGGGCATGGTACATCAAAATTGATGAGCATCTCATAAGTCATAGATTCGAAAGGAATCCTTATGACCCCAATCTTTACCTCAAAAAGCAAGGGGGGGAGATTGTCATTGTGGTTGTTTATGTCGACGATCTAGTCATTACAGGTAGTTCTGTGAAGATGATCGATGCAACAAAGAAGGATTTTAATCGATCGTTCGACATGATAGATCTCGGGCTCATGCACTATTGTCTTGGATTGGAAGTATGGAAAAAAGAGAATCATATATTTGTGTCACAGTTGAAATACACCAAGACAACACTCGAGAAATTCAGGATGATGGACTGCACTCCTATTGCTACACCTATGGAAGTGAGACTTCAGTTATCTCATTCCGATCCATCACCATCGGTGAATGCAACTCTCTATCGGCAATTGATCAGGAGTCTCATTTACCTGACATATACTAGACCAGATATCAGCTTTGCAGTCAGCTATTTATCACGCTTCATACAAGAACCAAAAATATGTCATTGGAAAGCAGCAAAGAGAATACTAAGATATCTAAAGGGTACAGTTGACCTTGGTCTAGAGTACAAGAAGAATGACAATTTCTTCTTGACAAGATATTCAGATTCAGATCATGCAGGAAACATGGATGATAGGAAGTCAACATCAGGCTTCGTCTTCTTTATGGGATCTAGACCGATATCATGGGGAAGCAAGAAAAAGAACTTTGTTTCTCGCTCTTCTATAGAAGTAGAATATAGAGCTGCAGGTGAAGTTGTTTGTGAAGTAATATGGCTACATCGAATACTGGAAGGAATTGGTCTACCACAACAGAAATATACTCCAGTATATGTTGATAATGAAGGAGTTCTAAAGATTGTTCGCAATCTAGTATTTCATGAGAGAACCAAGCATATTGAAGTACAGGTTCATTTCATACATGAGCATGTCTTGAAGCACAACATACAGCTCCATTTCTATCTTACAGCTGAACAGAAGGTAGATGTTTTCACTAATTCACTTGCACGTGACAAATTCACACTGTTCAGAGAGTTCCTCTCCACTTCATTGGAAACTATGCAAAATTAAGGGGGGGAATGTTAGCATAATTTAGCATAGGCATAGTTATTGCATTTTATTGCATTGTCTTTTATTTAATAATGTGCAACATGTGCACTCTAGTCTAGTGACTTGCATTCAATATTGTTATGTTGGATAACATTCAATATTTGTATTAGTAGTAATTACATGTGCATGTGAGATGGGTCTTATCATCTCATAGTTGGTGTCTGCTAGGGTGTCATGTCTATCCATATGAGGCTGTCTAATATCTATAAATATTACAGCTCTTACATTGTAATGTAATCTGATTTCATGATCAATAATATTTGTGAGGCTTCCATCCCTCTTTGGTCATTGCAATATTATTCTATTCTATTATTTGGTATCTAAGCTATACCATTATTATCAACAATATTTAACCTCTTGAACCGACTTCTTGTCAATAATGAGGATTATGTCAGTAGTTGACTCCGCTCTCATTAACTTGGCTTCCAAATCCACAAGATTCATCTCTATCTCTCTCTACTACAAAAACCCTCACCCCTTTTATGGAACCCATTTTTAGGCTACAAAGGTCATCCGCAATCCCCTCTGGATTATCCTTCCCACTCTCTTTCTCAAGAGGTTTCATGGAAGTCTCTAGGGTTTCATTATAAGACTCAGTATCACTATTGATCACCAGCTGGGCAGGGATTAAAGGTTTTCCAGTTTGAAAAAGTAAAAGAATCAGGCCCTGATGAATGTGTACATCAATTTTATTACTATTAAAGTCAGAAATGGAGGAAGTTAGGGACCTGAAAAGGAAAAAGGTTAAGCTCATGGGTTAATCCCTTCGTATGTGATTCAAGACAAAAAGGTGATATGAGAATATATTCCTGAATTTACCCTCCAACGTCAAATACTTCATCACCATAAGATAAATGTCAACCCAACATTTGGGAAGACATGTGCGAGCAATGTCATCATCATACGACATAATACATTCACTAGGACTAAAGAAAGTAGCTAATCCATGTTTATGCCAAGTTTTGTCTTTGAAAATTTTGAGACTCTCCATACTTAACCCGGTAACCTCAACAATAGACTCCTCAGTAATCCTTATTTCAATCCCCCTTAGATTAAATCCCCCCTGAACCCAGGCATTACTAAATTACACAGAGAACTGAGGGTCCTTACCTTTTGTACAATGAATGTACTATGAGAACCCTCCTCTACAAAGAAATATCCAAAGGGTTGTAACACCCTGAACTGTTGTTACTTCCTCCTGAGCACTCAAGTGTTGATCTATGATTTCTTCTGTATAAGGACGTGTTCCTTTGATTGTGAAGTCATGCTTGATCTGGATTGTATCTTCTTTGCATTTTAAGATCTTTGACTGAGTCGGAATATGTTTGGACTCTTTTATTTCTTTTATTTTTAGCACCTGAGTTCAATCTGATTTCGGGATGAATTGTGGATTTACCCATCTTTATGACTCAGCCTTGGATCAGTGGCATTGATCCAAGAGATGTTTTAAGTTTATTCATGATGAAAAAAATTTATTGACCTTACGAAAGTTGCAATGTTTGAATGAGTTGAATGAGAAATTCAAGAGTTAACTCAGGCTGATCTTGTTAAATGAAAATTGGTTCCAAATACCGTAACATCGGGAAGGCCTAGACCTTAAGCCAGGTAAGATGTTCCTGGGTATTCAGTAAGCTTATTTAGCAATACCTGATAGGATCCTGTACAGGGATGTTTTACCTTGTTTGGTTCCAATACGGATCGGTCCTACTTGGGAGACCTAGACTGGATTTGTTAAGGTTAATAACCTTAACCTAAACTATAACCTATTGGTTAAATCATTATTAATCTAACCTAGCCCTAAACTATAAGCTAAATGTTCCTAAGGTTAGCTACACCTAGCACTATGAGGTAAGACTAATGTCTTACCTTATGATCTACCTATGTTTCTAACCTATCTTAACTAATGATCATGGTTGGAGGAGGACCTATGAAGGGGCGCGAGTCATAGGCAGTGGTTTCTATGGCATTTATGAGGTGGATAAGGATGAAGGACTTGGGATTTGGCAGAGGTTGTAAACATCTATTGAGACCTGACGTGGTGGTATCACCAAATTTGGGAATGGTTGTTTGTGTTCAATTGGCAATCACCAACTTTGGCGGTCGGTGGAAATGGAGATTAGGCGGGAATATGGGAGTTAATGCTATTGATGAACTTCAGTTCCTGAGCGTGGATTGCTTGGCAAGGCATGCAAAAGGAAAATTTGTTGGTTGTTTGGTTTTCCATGCGTTCCGTTTTTCTCTTTGCTTGATTACTGGTTCTTCGAACCGGTCTACTTTGTGTTGCATGGCAACTATGAGAATATCTAGCTCCTTTCTCAGTTGGGGAAGATTTATAAGGCATGAAGGTAACAGATTATTGTTGTTTAATCTATCATGGAAGAAGAAGAGAAGGTGCAAGCACATTCAGAGGTCTTCTTCGGATTTTTAAGTGACATTTCTAGGCATGATAGGCCCTGACTTTTAAAAATCTTGCTTTACTCCAAATGCTTTCATTAAAACAACTCTGTTCAGGTGATTTTAGTACAGTTGGTTTGAAGCAATGTATGGGTTCTTCTTTTCCTGTGGAATTAGAAATCTCTGGTTATTCGAAAAACCTGTTGAAATGTTACTGTATTTATTTTTTCCTTTTGAAATCATTTTTGGCTAGAGACCCAACTGTGCTTTTTATGTTATTGCATTCAGTTGAATCTTGCTGGGTATACTTAAAGTTTCTTCTGAATGGGATGCTTGTCGTGATTATTTTTGAACGCGACTTCTGTAGAAGCTTAGTTGTGAATACTGTTGCTTAGTTGTGAATACTGTTGGTATTGAATCAGTTGGAGTCCTTGAAATGTATCTTGTGCTTCGACTTCTGTATAAGCTTAGTTGTGAATACTTTTGGTATTGACTCTGTTGGAGTCCTTGAAATGTATCTTGTATTTCGACTTCTGTAGAAGTTTAGTTGTGAAGACTGTTGGTATTGAATTTGTTGGAGTCCTTGAATGTTTTCATATGAATTCGACTTCAATCTAAACCCTGGCTATGAGTTCTTGTTGGATACGACTCTGTTGGAGTCCTTGCAGTATTTCCATGTGAACACAACTCCTGTTGAAGTCCCTGATGTGTTTGCATGTTGGCTCGACTTCTGATCTAAGTCCATGCTGTGCATACTTATTAACTCGACTCTTTCTAAAGGTTGTTGTGTTTATATTCAGTTCAATTCTGTGGAACGTGTGCTGGGTTTACATTACAAGCACGAATCTATTTGAGTCCCTACTATATTTTTCGTATTAGCTCGACTTAGGTTAAAACTTTGATGAGCTTATGTAATGGAGGTGACTTCTGTAAATTCCTTGCTGTATATTCATAGGGATTAGATTCAGTTGAATGTTTTCTGTGAATATATGTGTTTCGATTCAGTGGAATTGTCACTGTGTTTGCATCTAGATATGTCTTCTGTTTTTGGTGTTATCTAGACTCTGGTTGACTGAGATAAAGGGGATCCTAGCTGTGCCATGTTAGGTGATGGCGTTGGGTATTTTATTATGTTTAATGAATGACATGGAAAGATTTGTTGAGTCTATTTTGGTTGGATTATTTATTATTGCTTTTCGCGGGAGCTCTAGTATTGCTTAATAGCTACAGGTGATTTTTATAATTGGATTTTGATGAAACTGTAGTTTCTTCTTATTATCTTGACTGATTCAGTCACATGCATTTAATGTTATTGCATTATTCATGAGGATTCGGTGTAGTCCTAAACATGATTGGAATGAAGTCTGAATGTCTTTGTTTCTTTCTCTTCTGCTGTAAAGTATATGTTGATATATTTATATTTAACTATAGGAATAATAAAATATTTTCTCCTTGACTAGAAACTCTAAGTGCTTTATTATTTTGTATTCCTTATGTGAACTCTACAGTACAGGCTTAAGAAGGGAATACTGTTAAACTATAGGGAGAGACTGATAAAAATATATTGCAGTAAAGTTGGTGTATTAGTCAATACCATTGAAATAATGCAATGTTTTTAAAGGAACCTTGTCAGTTGAACTTGATGAAAGTTATAATCTGCCTTAGAGGAATTGTTAAAACATACTGATGGATACACAAATTGATAGGATATTCATTTTTGAATGTAATAATTTGTCAGATGATTGTTGTCCTTGGGATTCAGATGGATGGATGTTTTGGATTCTTTTTGTTCTTCTTAGTCTTTAATATTTATGATGAGTCATTTGAAAAATATTTAGGATTAATTGGCAGCTATAATATGAGTTATGCATTAAAAGTCATGTTTGAATTACAGAAAGAACATAGTTTGAATTATGTTTTCATGTTTGATGAAATGATTTCATTTAAACAGGGTGTTTAATGAGAGCAATTGGTGGATTGCAATTGTTTTAAGAATTAGTGCTTATCATGCTCAGTTCACCGAACTGACCCGTGTTGACAATTTTTATAGATGGTTGTCGTAAGTGGTAAAGGCACGTAGATCTGATATGATCTTTAGATTGTTTAATTTGGTTTATGATGAATTCTAACTTGATTCTCTAAATGTACTACATTGAGAAAGTTGTTCTCTTGCTATTGTGTATTGTATCAAATGCTGAATGCATAAATTGTAATTGATTAGCTTAGAAATGAATGAAATGAGGGGATTGTTACTTATGTGGCTGCATTTGTATCTTGATGAATTGAACTTCTTCGATTAGAATGTTTTTAAGTGCATTTTTATTATTTTTATACCTTGAAGTTATTAGGATTCTCTAAGTAAGCCTTGTAAAGATTATGTGCCTGGATACTTGTAAATGATTGGTAGTTCTGTTATGTTCTATATAAGGCTAAATTGGAAATTAGCCCACTATTCTTCGGGAAGCTAAGGTTAAAATAAACCTTAACAGGAAGCTGAACGGGAAGAGTAAATTATTACTCCTAACCTTGATCTAAGTCAAGAAAACACATTAAATGATTTAAAATTACTATATCTTAATACAAATAAGCATGATATAATACAGTTTTGGAAAACTGATTTAAACCTAAAAAGGTATATTTATCATCCTTAAGAGGAGACTTAGGGCTACTGCCCATTTTCATTGATTAAGATTATGGTGAATAAAGGAACTCTTGACGAGATCTCAAATCTTATTAATTTCTCTCTGTGAAATGGATCTTAATTAAGTAAGGTAACTCAATGATGAGGAGCCCAGGAGTTGAGATAAGACTAATCAGAAAGGAGAGTCTTAAAGTATAATTTCAACTCAACGTATGTAACACATTAGGATAAGTAGATCTTTCTGAGGCGGTTTTGTAGGATGTCGGCACATGTCGACTGCAGGGTTGTACCCCCGAGAAGATTAGGATCTTCTCGAGGATATAAAAATGTAGGTGGCTTATGGTGACACCATTTGCATTGATCGTTAAGATTTACACCTTAAACTCGAACAATTTTTACTCGGGATCTGGTTAGGAACATGGTCATGTTATGAGGCTGCCCTTGGAGATTTGGGGTACATTGACACACTGGGTTAACTAGGGTTTATCCAGTATGTTAGCTTATCCCTAGTCCACAAGAGCATCCTTATAACGTTGTCATGTTATTAATCCATTCCTGAGTGAATGACTTAGGGGAGGGATGACTGACAGAAGTTAGTATGGGACATTCTATATAACATCGGAGTAGGGTGGAGGATGTATTCCAGATTGATGAGTATGTCGTCAAGGAATATGAGACATGAACAGTATGTTTCAAAACTTTGGCCAAAGTATCGCAAGCTGCTGATTGCGTTGTCCTATGTCACCTAGTCTAAGGGACGAGATGCCGATGAATAATGGTAATGATTATTCAGATAGGTTCCTTGGACAGAGCATTCTGAAATCCCAGATTAGGGAAGAGAACCACAAGAGTGAAGAGTTTTTAAAAATGCTAACTTTGTGAAACACATGAATAGATCAGTAGATCACCGAGTCATGGAATGAATAGATCAGTGGTGCACTAAGTCATTATAGCTACATATGGTTATCTGTTATGAGAATGGTTGTTTTGATTTGTGAGTTCTAAATTATGTATTTAAAACTAGGAAGCATTTATCAATTTTTTTTTTCTTGTTCTAATGTACTAAATTGGGAACGTTACAAGGGTGGAGTCATTTTTGAGGTGGAGGAAATATTTCAGATCTGTTTTGACCCTATTTCTGCCCATCCTTAGCCAAAACCCATGTATATCTTTTGGAACAACAATTACTATTTTATTAACCACTAAGGTTTTCTTCATTTATAAACATTGTTTCCACATTTTTCTTGCCATTATCACCAGGTTTGACTCCAAGATTGTTCATCTACCACTTTGTTTCAAAATTTTACAAGAACAATCTATGGAATTATGATTTATATCTCACCATAAAAATATCTCATCAATGTATATTGTTATGTCATCTATTACATCATCTTTTCATTAGGTTGCATACATCTATAAACAAGAAAAATAACTAAAACATGCATAATTAAAGGAGTCCCATGGCATCATGTAATCAAAAGTCCAACATATATATAAGTCAATCTAAGTTTGTACAATGTTTCATTACATCCATGTTCCCTTGTCCCCTACCACTTAGGAGAACAAGATAGCTATGATCACCTTGGGAAAGTTTAGACAAAAAACATTCTAAAACATTTTCAGTCTAACACCCTACTTAGCACTCCCTTTGGCACTTAGGCATCAAAAAAACAATTATCCCACTCTAAGGTTTGGGTGGAACCTATAAAAGGGAATTTTTAACCTATCTTGCCATATCTAGGAGACCTTTGATCATGTACACATTCTCTAAAGTGATGGTCCGCTCTCACTCCATCAATGGAAACCATAGTGTTTTGGTTTGCGTCCTAATAAGTGAAAACATCACACAAAATATTACTTGTAAGAGAAACTATGGGAGTCTTAGATAGATTTATGAGTACTAAGATATTTAATAGAATAATCTTCTATGGATTCAATTGGCCTATATTAGCCTATATCTAATTTAATTCTTTGTATCTACTCCATCTGACATATCCACCTTGAAAAACACCATAAAATGAAATTTAGCATTAAACCCTAGTCAACTTATGGTAGGAATAATTTTCTGAGGGGGAAATTTTTACATACCCAAAATTTCATGGTGCCAAAGTAAAATACCCAATGATAATGATGAGGATCTCCAAAACATGACAAGTTGTTATGAAGTGCTCAAGATCATTCTTAACCTCTTCCAACCTGTTTATACTCCTTTACATCCCTCTCTAACCATCCTAAGCCCTCCCAAAATAGTTTTTTCTCTTCCTTCTCTCTTTTTGACCCATTTTTATTATCTAGAAAAATACCTTCTTAGCCATTATGTAACTATCATGTTGGTTCATCCCCCGTCGGGGTAGTTCAATCCTTTGTCATAGTGGTTTTATTATCCATTATGGCAATTGTGTATTCATTTGTGGTGGTTCTGTCCCCCACAATGGTGGTTGCATAAATTCCTCCTATATAAACTGGTGGTTCCATCTCTAATACATCTCTAATTCAACTCAAACTTGTATGTCATGATTTTTATACTTATTTTTACCATGTATGCATTTATCCTTATTTTTAATGCCCATTTCATCAATCTTACCATTTAGAACTTGAGTTCACCTTCTCGGGATCTAATCTAAACCATAGATTTAATTTTTGAGTAAGAGTTGATATTGAGATCACTTAGAGGCTTTCTATTAAGGAAAGCTAAATTTTCATCTATTTCCCCCTCAAAAGTTTGAAGTTATCTTTTCTAAATGACATTGTTGTTAATGTATTATTGATAGAGAAAGAAACAAAATATAAAGGAGATTACTTCCAGTAATAAGCACCTTGAGGATTTTGTATTGTTGTCACCACTTAAAAGAGAACAAAATTCCCTATAAACCATCCTTTTTCCCCCTTTGAACTAGGTACAAATCTATTGTATGTTCCTATTTGAAATTACATCAAGCATCTTCTTCTCGCTACTAAATAAACCACTAGTACACTGGTCTTCATGAGCATAAATTCGAGTAGTTTCCTGAAGGTATAAGCATAGATAATACAACATTAACTCCATCATGCTTGCATAAAGAGGTTAACGATGTGATTATTATTTTCTATTTTCACATAGATGTTTTAGATTTAGTTTTTTTCTTTAGATCTAATTAGAAAAATCAAAGAAAAATAAGATGAAGTAAATAATTGTGCTAGTTTAGAATTGTTTTTTATTAATGGAAAATAGTTTTGAAAGGACTATAACCTGTTACAAAAGAGGCTCAACAACCAAATGAAAATGAAAAAGTAGAAAAAAGGATCATAATCCAGATATTATAGTAAGTCCAACAATAGTCAAAAGAGAATATACTAAGAAAAAGTAAGACATGAATAAAACTATAACTAAATAACATAAAAACATCATACTATCAGCAAAAAAAAACTTAAACACTTCTAGCTTGCCCAGAAGGTGTTATTTCTTAGAAGCCCTATCAATTCTTGTTTTGATTGTCTACAGAGAGGTAAAAAGTGCCAAAGTGGTGACATGCGTGGGGTCATTTACATTTAGCTGTGAGATGACCTAGTTTCTTTCCTTTTCTGTACCCCAAATGTCCTTAGGGACTCCACTTAGCATAGTGATGCTTTTGACATGTTGATCAAGAAAATCAAATATGCCTTTGAAGATGGACATATTGTGATCATGTCTATCCTTATATTTCCCAAGTCTATTATCCAGGGAGTTCAATTGCTTGTATATTTCATTAGTCTGATCTATCCCAATACCAACATCCTCATTCATCTTTATTTTCCCCTTTTTCTTATTTAATTGATGAAAATATTTTTTAATACTTTCCACTTCATTTTCTAGCATTTCCATTATGAGGAGAATATTTTCCCTCTCTTGTTGAGTATCATTATCTTTTCATGCATTAGTGATTTGTAGAAGATTGTGAGTAATTTCCAAATCCTTGCTTCTCCTAAGGACATGACCAGGGGGAGAAGGGGCCACTTTATAGAATGAAGGGTTCTTAGTCTTGACATTTCTAAGACTAGGAGTGGTGGTTGGGTTAATAGTGGGCATATTATGCATGTAATTGGGTGGGGAGCCGGGGTTAACAGGAATGGAAAGAAAATTGATGAGGTATTTCTTGTGAAGGAAAAAGATGAGCCCCTAGTGGAGGGGAATTTCCCTAGTATATTTTTTAAATTCAAGAATGGAACGCTCCATAGAATTTAGGAGATAGTGTGGGAAGAAAAAAACAAACTTTCTCCTAAAATGATTAAGAAAAATCAAGTATTTTGTGGGGACAGTGATTTATTGACCTTTAAGGGAGATATACCAGACCATCATTCTGGTAATTTCATCAAAGGGTTCCAGTATGGAACTTACATTAATGTCAGTCGTAACAAAGAGAATCTCCTCCCTTGTTTCAACAAACTTATTCACCTTAGCATTTTTGTCTACCATTTTGCTAAATAACATGATTCCATCCAGGGATAGACCCGTAACCTCAGAAATGAATTCCTCATTCATTAACACTTTTTTCCCACCATACTTAACCTTTCTTTCTTTCCAATCCGTAGCAAACTACACCGAAATGTTATAGTTGTGACCTTGGATTTTCTTGATAAAATTGGTGACACCCCCATTTGAAGATAATTTCATAGCTCAACATTATCCTTCCATGAGGGATCACAGTTGGAATGTACCTGACACGGAGCTCCCCTAGTGATTCTACATAAGATGTAGATGCTCATATTTATCCTTAGTAATAGTATTCTGTACTTCAATAAGTATGTATTTCTCATTATTCCAAGTGATGAAATTATTATTGGTACCATAATTAGCTAAGTTTTCTGCCACCCTAGTGCCCTCTCTATACGTATGTCAAATTTTAATAATTTTGAAGCTGTGACATATATTAATAGATTCCTGAATGAAATCTTTAATAGTCCAACTTGGAGGATGCATCTGATTAAGATGATTTATAACATTCAAGGAATCCCCTTCAATTTTTTTTTTTCTAAATGTTACATTCCTTAGCAATTCGTAGACCCCATAAAGCTGATAAAGCTTCAGCATAGTGGTTTTTTTGATTTCCCATTCTAATAGCATAAGCAACAACTAAATAGCCTTTATGATCCCAAATTATTCCTCCACCAATAGGTGCCCTTGGGTTTTCCTTTGAGGTTCCATCAAAATCGAGTTTATACCAAAAATTAAGAGGATGGATCCAATGAATTAAAGATCTCTCAATGGTTGGGGTTATTCATTTTTAGACATTTTCAATGTCAATATTCCAATTTGAAAGAATAAAATCTTCATATTTAGGATAATTCTTGTTCTTAGGTGGTTTAAATCTCTCAATATTATCTTTAACTGCATTAGCAATCTTTATATAGCTTGTTTTAGATGTCTACCTGTTGTTTTTGAATATTATGTCATTTATATCTTTCCAAATCCTCCATATAATATGGGGCACAACTAGTTTCCATAATCTCCTAACAATACAATGCTTATAAGGAGGATCCCACTGTATCCAAGTTTGAAGAAATTACTTTGGCACTATCCAACAAACATTTAACTTTGAGAAAACATAACTCTAAATATTTTAAGAGAACTCACAACGTAAAAGATGATGCTTAATGTCCTCGACCTCTTTTTTACATAAGCACCACATGTTTGGAATTATAAAGCCTCTCTTGATTAAGTTTTCATTTGTGATAATTCTTCCTCTAATAACAAGCCAAAAAAATAAATTTACTTTGGGAGTAAGTTCAGGCATCCAAATCCTTCTCCATTTGAAATCAAAATGTATGTTTTCAAAATAGGAATTGTATCTTATTTCGCCAGTGTATTCTCCATCACATGATTTGTTCCAAAAAACTTCATCCTTAGCATCAATTTTACTCAGGGGTATGTTATCCAACTGCTCTTGAAGTGAGGATATTATGGAATTTAGATCATTCCTCTCAACCTTAAGCTTCTTCCATAATTTTCTATTACCCTCCATTTCAATGTAGTCTTTGAATTTGGTTCCATACTTGTGCTCTAAAATATCTTTGACATGGCCAAATTTATCATTTAAACTGAAACTAGTCCAGTTATCACTCCAAAATTGAATATCCCTGCCATTTTTCATTTTCCATTTATAACCTTGATTGATGAAGTCCCTAATTTGTATCAAATTATTACAAGAAATAGAACCTTGAGGTAGTTGACCTTCATAAAGGAAAGAAGTTACTTTTTACCGAGCTAGATATTTGGCCTTAATTAAATCAATCCAAGGTTGTTCCTAAGTAAGCATTCTCTAACCCATTTTTGCAATTAAGGCCATATTCATTTTTCTGATATCCTTTATGCCTATCCTACCTATTCTTGTAGGTGTACAAACTTGATCCCATGCCACCAAGTGATATCTGAATCTTTCCTCCGTTCCCTGCCATAAAAAGTTCTTCCAAATTCTTTCAATTTTGTCCCTAAAAATAGAAGGAATGCTGTATAGTGACATACTGTAAATAGGTAAATTATGTAAAGTGCTTTTGTTTAGAAGATATTTTCTAGCACTGGATAGTATGGCCCCTTTCCAACCAACCATTTTCTTTTGAGATCTTTCAAGTAGACTATTCCAAACTATGGTAGAATTTTGTTTTGTTCCAAGGGGAAGACCCAAATATGTTGTGGGTATAGAATTGATTTTGCACCCAAAAATTTGAGAAATTCTATTTTTCCTTCCCAGTGGAGTATTAAAGAAGAAGATGGAACTCGTATCAAAATTTATCTCTTACCCTGAGGCAACCTCATAGAATTTTAGAATAGATTTAATAGCCTTAGCTTCAAGGATAGAGGCCATCAAAAGTAGAATTGTGTCATCAGAAAATTTCTGATGTGAAGCTATATGATTAGTTGAAGTAGGCCTAATTCCTTTTAAAATCCCTTCATTAATAGCTTTGGTAATGGATCTATTGAGACTATCAGCCATTAGAATGAATAGTAAAGGGGATACATGATCACCTTGACTTAATCCCCTACTGCTAGTAAAGAAGCCCACTGGCTCCCCATTAACCACTACAAAAAATCTAGCTATAGAAATGTAAGCCTTAATAATTTTTCTGAATTTATTGTGAAAACCAAATTTAGCTAAAACATTGTTAAGAAAATGCTAAGAGAATTTTTTCAAATGCCTTGTTCATATCAAGTTTCATTACCATGCTATCTTTTTTGTTATTATCCATTGAATGAATAATTTCATGCACCATAATCACCCCATCTTGAATAATCCTCCCTTTTATGAATCCACTTTATTTGTTTGAGATCATATTACCAAGAATAGTTTGGAGTATTGTTGCAATAATCTTAGAAAATATTCTATAAATAAAATTAACCAGACTAATGGGGTGAAAGTCCTTAAAATCTTTATCATCCATTTTTTTATGATCAAGCACAATGTGGGTGTTATTCAACTCTTTTAGGAGATCACTTGTTATGTAGAACTCATTCACTGCCTTTAATAAGTCATCTGAGCATATTTCCTAAAACTTCTGAAAAAAGTTAGCAGAAAAACCATTAAGACCTAGTGCCTTATCTCCTTCAAGAGCAAAAATAGATTTTTGCATCTCCTCCAAAGTGACTGTTTTAGAAAGGTTTTTGAATCTTTTCTCATCTATTATGTCATTTGTAATGGCCTTTAAAATAAAAGTGGCAACCTCTTCATTATCCACACTATTCCCCTTGAGCAAATTTTCATAAAATCTGAGCACTTCAGCCTTTATATCCTTAGGATATTTGATGACAATACCATTTCCTTTTAAAAATTCCATTATCCTATTGCAATATCTATGTTTCATAGTGGTCATATGAAATAAATTTTTATTTCTATCTCCCTCTTTCAGCTAGATTTCCCTTGATTTAAGCCTCCAAAAAGTTTCTTCCCTATTATAGACCATATGCAGCTCAGATAATTTTTTTTTCCATAAATTGATCCTCCAATGACATGCCCTTTGAAGTTATTTGAGATTCCAGTTCCTGAAGTTTTTTATTTAACTCCTTTTTCCTTTCAAATATATTTCCAAAAACTTCTTTATTCCATATTCTAACTTTCTTTTAAACATTTTTTAATTTCTGAATTAATCTGTATTGAGAAGTTCCTCCTCCATCCCAATTCCACCATTACTTAATCTGATTAGAGATGTCATCATGCTCGATCCACATCTTTTCAAATTTAAATGAGCACCACATTGGCTTAGCCCAATAGAAAAGATTTAAAACAATCGGATTATGATTTGAACCAATTCTTGGTAAAGAGGATAAATGAAAGTCTTGATGCAATATCCAATTGGCAGAGATAAATACTCTATCAATTCTAACCTAAATCATGTCACTACCCACTCTTCTATTTTTCTAAGTGAATTGATTACCATGAAGTTCCACATCCATGAGATTAGAGTTATAGAAAAAATCAACAAATTCATCCATGCCATTGGAATATCCAGAATTTATCCCTTACTTTTTATTAGGATTTAAATGAGATTTGAAGTCTCCCATAACAAGCCAATTGTCATTTTTGTGATGACTTATAAAGAGATTTAAATCATTCCAAAGCTTTCTTCTTCCATTTATAGTATCAGGTGCATAGAAGTTTGAAATGATCCAAGTAAAATTATTATCAATAGCATGAAACTTAACAACAAGATGGGTGTTGGTGTTAGAAATCACCATACTAGTAAGAAGATTTTTATCCCAAAAAATAGCCAAACCACCTAAAGCTCCTTGAGAATCAACAACAACAATTTCTGAGTTATCCCATAATTTTTTATTACAATTTTCAAGGATATTTGATTTCATTTTAGTTTCTTGTAAAATCAAAATATTAGGTCTAATTGAAATTCTAATGGAATATTTGATCAAAATTTCCATGTTTTCCATTTTATTAGTACATTTTAATGGAGTGGGAGTGGGATTTTTCAAAATTTGAAAGCGAGCGGGAATGTCTAGAGCCAAATCTATAGGGAGAACGGGAGCAGAACCTGGCGAAGGAGCATGTGATCATGGAACCCAATGGAATCAAGGAAAAGGATGGGAGACCAAGAACGTGGGTGGAAATTTGGGGGGGGGGGAATTAGGATCAGGATGTCTCAAAGAATCTTGAACCAGTTAAAGGAAAAGGTAATCTTTCCCTCAAAATTCCTAACTCTTTATTGGCTAGAACTAAAGTTTCCATGGAAGGGGCACTCTTCACAAAATGTATGGGCTCTAGATCAAATATAGATTATTTTAGAGGCTGGGGAAAGAGACGCTGGATGGCTAATGGCTCCATTGATATCTCAGCTTATGCTAATGGGTACTTCTTAGCTATCCTTCCTAGTAAGGATCATGTGGCAAAACTTTTGGCAGAAGGTCCATGGTTCATTGGAAAATCTCATATAACTATTCAGAAATAGGAGCTGACTTTCAATCCTTACGGGAATCCTATTATGGAGTTCCTGATATGGGTCAACCTTCTGGGCCATACCATTGGATTTTTTAGGAACCGTAAGTCCTTTTTGATATAGCAAAAAGCCTAGGAAAAACCTATTTCCCTGGATCCGGTAACTAAATCAAAATACTAGACTCACTCATGCCATATTTTGTGTGAATATGCACCAAGAGTCATGTTTGGAAAGTAATATTAATCTTATAACCCTTGAGGGGGATTGGGTGCAGTGTTTTGATTATGATCCTACCCCTTTTGCATGTAAAAATTGACAATTTGGTGGGTCATGATCAATGCTCTTGTCCAGACCTCAAAAAGAAGAAGCCTGAAGCAAAAGATCTATGCCTCAAAAGATGGTGAATGAAAAAAAGGTGAAGGAATGGAAAAGGATTGGGAAGAATGGAAGGGTTGTTGAAATCAAGGAACGGGAGGTTCTCCAGTCAGATCCTGAAGCAGAGCCTTTGAACCTTACTTATGAAAACCAAAGAGGAAGGAATGGGAACTAGTACTCAACAACAAAGAAGTTCCAATAAAGAAACCAAAGAAAAGGAAGATGAGCCTGTTCCTCAAGTGTTGGAAAAATAAATCCAAGATTCGGAGGATAGGGAAAGCATAGATATGGAAGACAAAAAACTAGCTCTGATAGTTGTTGATGGACTATCACTGGATGAAGTATTGTCTATAAGGAAGAGCTCTTTTGCACAAAGAAGAGAATAATATTTAACAATGTCAAATGGGTTCAGGATCCTAACAGATTTTGTAGCTAATACCTATGAGGTGATAGGATATCTAAAGACACCTATGAGTAAATCCAAACCTGTCACTCGTAGTAGCTCAAGAGATGACTTTGGAAAGGATTCTATCCAAAAGGGAAGGAAAAGTAATATGGAAGTAAGGGAGACAAGTTCAAGAAAGGAAGTGGATGCAGGTATTCATAAAACTTTAGGGGAATCTGTTTCCCCGTAATAAGAAGTGTTAAATGATTCTTCTCTCCTGGAACATTAAGGGGTTGAATAACCCTAGCAAACACAGATTAGCGAAGGATCTTAGAGTGAAAAATAAACCGGATATCTTCATGACTCAAGAAACTAAAATGAGTATGGAAAGATTTAGAGAAGTGGGAAGGTTTATTTGGAAAGATAGTTGTTGGGAAGGGTGCATTTTTTTAGGCACTTCTGGAGGGGTTTTCATGCTATGGGATCCCAATATTGTGCATGGTATTCCTATTCTCATGGCTCTGAGGCATGTGTCAATGTGTTTTATGAATATAACCTCTAAGAAATCCTTGTATGTTTCCAAAATTTATGCTCCTAATCTAGTTAGTGAGAGAAGAAAATTGTGGCAACATCTCTCTAATTTCAAGAATTTTTTCAAAGATAAAGACTGGATTATTGGTGGAGAATTCAACTCCCCCCTTTCTCTGGGGGAAAAAAAAGGGGGCAATACACTTCCTATACTAAGAGTATGGAGGACCTTGTTGATTTCCTTAACAATAATGGTTTAGTGGATTTGGAGTTGGAAGGTTCTAAAGTACACCTGGGATAATAGGAGAGTTGGGACTGAGCTCATCCAAATTAGAGTTGATAGGTTTGTTGTAAGTCATCTCTGTATGATCAGTCAAATCTACTCCCTGAAGTCTCTCCCCAAAATTGGATTCTGATCATAACCCTATCTTCCTTAATCTTGGTTTAAATCTGGTCAAAGAAAGAAAGACCCTTCAGATTTGAAAAGATTTGGTTAGATCACCCCTGACCTTTTTAATAAAATCCAAGAGTGCTGGAATATCGGGGTCTTTGGGGTAGCTAGTTATAGACTTAGTTACAAATTAAAGTATCTCAAAGGTTGCCTCAAAAAGTGGAACAAAGATGTTCTTTGGTAACATCTTCCAAGAAAAAAGTAGATTGGCTGAATATTTAAGGAATATTGAGGAACTTATCGATCTTGATGGCCTTAACCTGGTGCTTAAGGAGCAAGAACAAAATCTTCAAGTTGAGTATCGTGATATTCTGGCAAAGGAAGAAGTCTATTGGAAACAACAATCGAGAGTGAAATGGCTTAAGGAGGGGGATAGGAATACCAAATTCTTCCACTTCTCAGCCATCTCCCAGACAAACCCCCTTAAGATAAATGAAATGAAGAATGAGAATGGTGAGATCCTCTTGGAGAGAAAGGAAATAAATAAAGTCATCATAAACTACTTCAAGGATATTTTTCAACAAGGTTAGGGGATTGAAAGCAGAATCAAAACAATATCCTGAACCTATTCCAAAAATTCATCTTCCGAGAATAAAATTGTGAGCTCTTAAGGATCCATTCTAAGGACGAAATCAGATTTGTGGTCTTTGATAATGGAACTTGACAAGTCACCTGGGCCTAATGGTTTTCAGGATTTCTTTTACCAGAAATTATGGAAGGTGATTAAGAAAGAAATCATTGAAATGGTCCAAGATTTATTCAATAATGGGAAACTCCTCAGCCAACTTAATAATACTTTCTTGGTCCTTATTCTAAAAATCACAGGGGCCAAGGAAGTTAAAGATTTTAGACTGATCAGTCTTTGTAACATGAGTTATAAAATACTGACTAAAATCTTAGCTGGAAGAATCAGATTGGTTCTCGACCATTTTATTTATAAAAATCAAGGTTCCTTTGTCCCAGGAAGGTAGATTACTAACAATATTATGGTGATTTAGGAATTAATCCATTCCATTATCAATTATGACATAGACCAACTATGTTCCTTAAGTTAGATATGCACAAGGCCTATTACAAAATTACATGGTCTTTCCTTCGGGCCATCCTAAATAAAGTGGGATTTGATAATACTCTAGTTAGAATGATCATGACCTGTATATCTACTACTAGTTATTCAATTCTTGGTCAATGGTAGTCCAGAGGGTTTCTTCAAAGCTCATAGGGGCTTGAGATAAGGTGATCCCCTATCTCCTTTCCTCTATGTTATAATGGCTGAATCTTTGAGTAGAATCTGCAAACATGCTTTACTTTCTAGGAGTATTTAGGGAATCAATATTTATAATGGACTCCCTCCAATCTGCCTTAATCAATTTGTTGATGAAAAATTCCTGATGGGAAAGGCCTCTGTGCAAGAAGCCACCAACTTCAAATTATGTTCTCATGGACTATGAGTTGGTATCAGAGGCATATGGTTAATTTTCTCAAAAGTTTTGTTTTATTTATTAATGTGGATAAACAAGTACAATTAAGGATCACTCACATTCTGGGTTGACAAAATCAAGTGTTTTTCCAGATTTTTATTTAGGAATGCCTCTAATCCTAAAAAAACCTTGACATCCTCTATTTGGAATTCCTTGTTGGAAAGAGTTAATAAGAAACTTTCCTCCTAGAAAGGCCTCCTCCTCTCTCAGGTGGGTAAGATCCAACTCCTTATGAGCTCTCTTCAAGGAGTTCCTCATTTTCATTATGCCTCTCTTCAGAGCTCTCGGCAAAAATAATTGATGCTCTGGAAAAAATTCAGAAGATATTTCATCTGGGCTGGGGCCTCAGAAAAGTTTAAATTCCCTTTGGTGGCCTAGGAGAAGGTCACTATGCCAAATATGTGTGGCGATCTAGGTCTAAAAAGTTTACCTATCATGAAAAAAGCTTTGGTTGCTAAAGCTGGCTGGAGAATTGATAGAGAGGAAGGATTATGGATTGATATAATAAGAAATAAATATCTGCAGAATTTAGGTAGAATTGAATCGTTCTTCTCTCATGAAAATCTCCCTAAAGGACCCTTCTTCTATAAGTATCTGTTGGATTCAAAATATATCCTCTCAAAGGGATCCCTATGGGACATTGGTAAGGGGAACATGATCAGATTTTGGTGGGATAATTGGATAGAAGAATCCCCTTTAGCTGATCAGTAAATTTTCAAGGAGGTGGCTCAATTCTATGAGGAGAATGATAAAATATGGATAAGAGATTTTTGGAGTCATGATGATGAGGTCCAATGGGAAACCATAGTTCCCCCCTGGTTATGATGGTGATATCAAACCCTTTCAAGATCTCAATAACAAACTCAACGAATTCCACATCCCAATATTCCAAACTAACGAGGATTCCATCATTTGGAAAGAGGAAGACTCAGGAAATTATTCTGTTAAATCAGCCTATAGCTTACATTTCAAGAAATATTTTCAAAAAGAGTATTGGGGTAAGTTATGGATCAAGGAATTGATCCCTAAGATCAATATTTTTTATATGGAAGATTCTCAAAATAGAATCCTGACTGTTGAAAATCTTATAAAAAGAGGAATGCAGATCCTTAATAGGTGCACACTTTTTCGGAGAGGGGAAGAGAATGTGAATCATATTTTTTTACATTTTCCTTTCTCTAAAGGTGTCTTCTCACTGATTTCAGAACTTTTCAATATGCAATGCATTATGCCTTCGAATATGGAGGATTGTTGCACTCAATGGGAGAGCCCATTTAGATTTCCTTATCTGGCATAGGCCTGGAAGATTTCTCTGCCTCATCTCTTATGGGGTATGTGGAAAATAAGAAATGATAGTGTTTTTAGAGATCAAAAACCTCTAATTGGGGTGGCTAAAAGGAAAATCCTTGTAGCCATTAAGGAAAATCTCAAACTTTTTAAAGGTAAAACAAAAAATCCCTATCAGAAATGGGAGCAGGAAGTCTTGGATAATTTCACCTATAGTCAGGTCAAGAACAAAAGCCCTGGTAAGAATGTAAGCTGGATTAGACCTATGGGAAATACGATCAAGATCAATTTTGTTGGGGCCTTAAAGGGGAACCCTGGTCAAGCTGGGGGTGGGGGTATCTTAAGGAATAGTGAGGGTGATTGGTTATTTGTCTATGCTAGTCCCTTGGGAAAGCAAACTAATAACATCGCTGAAGCTAGAGCCCTCGTTTGGGGTATTTTGGTCGCTAAGGAAAAAGGCCTTAAGGACATTCAGATTGAAGGTGATTCCTTAATTTTTATAAATGCTCTTCTTAATAGAAGTAATATCAACTAGTCGTTAAAAAATATCATTCAAGATATACAAGAATTGCTAAAGTTTTTTGACAAGATATCTATCAATCATACTTTGATGTAGGGAAATAAATGTGTGGACAAGATGACCAATGTGGGAGTCCTTAGTAATGAGTACAAAATTTGGTGTAAAGGGGAGAGATTACCCTCTAATATTAATAATGAAATTATTAAGGATAAAAGGCACTAAGATTTATGATGCCGGCACGAGTGGGGGAAAGTATTTTAGGAACCAAGGTAGTTTATACAAAAAACATTGTTCCAGTTTGAACTCAGATAAGGAGATCAGTTTGGGGATTGTGAAAAGTTTTTGCTGGAACGACAACCTAGAAAAAGTGTAGATGGGTGGCAACACGATTCGTGTGGAACCCGCCAGTCAGAACATGGAAGAGAGCAACAAGGATCTATGGAACAAGCTTAAAGTTGGTGGATTTAGTAATTTTATTGCTAAATTACATGGTCACAACCCTGCTCTATCCAAGGACTTTGGCTAAGCTTGAATAGAGGGGGTTTTTACTATCCACGGTGTGGAGGTTGAGGTCTTGGAGTCCAATATTGCTAGGGTGACTGAAATGAAGATGGATGGGTTAAAAATATATAAGGAAAGAACCCGTAAAGACCTTGAGATTGAGTGATTTTTTGTTGGCAAGGAGACTTGTTTCTTCTTCACTGATGGTATTACATGTTCGTGTATTCCTGGAGTCTAGAAGGATGTTTGCCTTCAAGTTATGAAATATATTACGCTGGAGGGTAAGTATAGAAAAATCTATACCCATCACATGACCTTCCTCAACATGTTCCATCACAATTTTATGGTCAGTATCCCCTTTTTCCTGGTTACCTCTCTTTCGAATTCACTGATGGATTTCCAGAATAACAAAAGCTGAGCTGCCCCTTTATGAGGGTATGATTCTTCTTCTATTTGAGAATGGAAAGCCAATTATAGATCACACTTTGGTCACAGCCCTAGAGGAGTATGAAAAGGAAGATGACATTATTCTGGTGGAGTGTCTTACTAAGATGAAAGAGGGTAGAGGTATTCCTAGGGGGGATGGAAAATATAGAGACAATAATGAGGGAGGTGGTGGGGAAGCTAGTGCTTCTAGGAAGAATGAATGTGTGGGTGACCCCATTATTTTTGAAAAATGGAGCAAGAAGATGGTGTATTTAGAGGGGGTACTCAAAGCTATGGAGGACATGAACGAGGGAAAAAAGGAGTCCATCTTGAACATCATCAACATTTCAAAGAAGATGGTCATGGATCAGGTCCAGATTAAACACAAAATGAAGGAGATGGAGACTCAGGTCAAAGTGCTGCTTGACAGAGTGGAGGAGATCGAAGGGGAAAAGAAAAAGAGGAGATTCAACCTTCACATTAGCATCTCAGAGGACTAGTTGGTGGTTGGTTCTGGATTCCTGGTTGGCTATTGCTGGTATAGGAACTCTGGTAGTTTTTCTTGTTTATCGTGGAGGCTTTGTTGGTCTCTGAACTTTATGTGGACTATGGGCAAACTGTGGTGCCCTATTTTTTTTCTTGGTCTTTTTTTGTCCTTTTGGGGGTCCCGATCCTATATTGTAAGAGTTAAGCCTATTTAACTCATTTTTCTGGGACCCCTTTCTGGGATTTTCTTTCTAGTTTATTTCTTATTGTGTTCCTCTCTTTTTTTCTGGCCTATGGGATCCGATCCCTATTTTTTTCCTTACCTAATAAAAAAAAGTCTTCTCTTTAATTATTCTTTTTTTAGACATCCCATTCAACCCTCTTATGTTCCAAGAGATTATCTTCATCTAAACATTATGGGGGATGGATTTTCTAAATGGTTTAATTGAATTTGAGTTCCATCTGCAATATATTTTTTTGTTTTTTTTTCTGAGTTCCTTCTTTGAAGGTATTCCTTTTTTAGAACTACTTCCAAATTATACTATCCTTCTAGTAGACGATCTAGTTGTTCTGGATGTTGAGGGTCCCCATTTTCCTATTTATTTTATCATTATATAGAGTATCCAGTATCTCCTCAAATCATTTCATTCTTTTTATTTTAATTTAACCTCTATAAATCCATTCATCAAATTAGCACCATCCTTAGAGAGTTCTGTTTCCAGTAATGGTGTAACTTCCCCCTCCTCCTTTTCTCCATATTCCTGATCTGTAACACCCTGAACTGCTGTTACTTTCTCCTAAGCATTCAAGTGTTGATATGTGATTTCTAGTACAAGGATGTGTTCCTCGATTCAGAAATCATGCTTGATATGTACTGAATTTCTTGCAGATTGCAGATCTTGACTGAGTCAAAATATGAATAGACTCTTTTATTTATTTCATTTTGTGTCTGAATATTAATCTGATCATGGAATGAATTATAGAGATATTCATCTATAATATCTAGACTTGGATCAGTGGAATTGATCCAAGTAATGCTTTAAATCTATTTGTGATGAATAAGATCACAGACCTTGAACAGGCTGCAAGGTTTGGAAGCATTGATTAAGCAGGTCAGGAGTATGACCCAGGATGATCTTGGGAAATGAAATGGTTCCCGATATCAAAGTATATCTGGAAGGTCTCGATTTTAGACCAGGTAATAATTCGTTGACATACAATTCTGCAATAAGAACAGGAGCTAACTCTGTTCTAGAAGGTATGATACAGGTCTTTCCGAGTTTTCAGGACAAGGACCAAACTGAATTATTAAGGGTTAGTAACCTAAAACTAAAACCTAACCTAGGGGTTAGATTATTGTTAGTCTAACCTAGACCTAGGCTATTTGTTAATATCCTAAGTTAGTATCTTTGTGTAAATTTGTTAGTGTGGGTATTACCCTAAACTCTAACCTAAGATACTAACCTAACTTATGAGGAGATTATGAAGGGGCCTATGAAGGGTGGCGAACCATGGGCGGTGTTTTCTATGGCAATAAATGTAAGGGATAAGGATGAGGGATAGGTCATGGCGGAGGCTTAAGCGGCGGCTAATCTGTGCAGACTTGGCAATTGCTAAGTTTGGAAATGAACTTGAGTTTTAGCTGGACTGTCACCAATTCTGGCGGTCGGTGGAAGTTGAGTTTAAGCGGGAAAATTGGTTTAATGGCATTTAATTTTCTCAGAAAGCGAGCACGGAACTCGTGAGAAGGCATGCAAACGGGAAGTTTGTGGGTTTGTTTGGCTTATCGCGATTTTCAGTTTTTGCTCTACTTGTTTACTGGTTCTTCGCACCAGTTCTCTTTGAGTTGCATGGCAAGAATGAAATTCTCTAGCTCTTTTCTCTGTCATGGAGGATATATACGTGATGGAGACAGCAAAATTTTGTTGGTCGCTTTATCGTGGAAAAAGAAAAGGAAGTTTGAGCTCTTCCTGTGGTCTGCTTCGGAAATTTGATCAAAGTACAGGCATGTTAGGCCCTAACCTTTAAATATCTTGCTGTCTTTCAAGTGCTTTCATTAGAAAAACTCTGTTCAAATGTTTTGTGAAGATTAGATGAATTTTCTATGGAGATCTTGTTTGATTTTCGGCACTGTATCTCTTCTGGTTTGATTTTTCAATTTCCTCTTGATGGGTGTTTGTTGAAATCGAACTTCGACTCTATTTGCTTTGAGTATTCATTTTGGCTTATAATTGTGAGGTTTTTATTTATAAAAGTTTGGGTATTCGGCCTGTTTGGCGTGAGCCTTCAGAATATACCTGTGTGTAGTATAAAACCACTGTATGTTTTTGTTTAGTGGTCGCTGTTTCTTGTTATGGAAACTGTATGGAATGATTTGATGAATACTGTAAGATTGATCAGTATTATCGCTTCTTTGGAAACTCTGTCGTTGGTTTTGTTGACTGTGTTTAATGATACCTTTTGGGTTTTCATTGTTTCCTAATTTTGTTAGGAACGGGTAATTGTTGTGTTACCGTAGTTTATACGACCTAGCGGAAGTTGTTTTTCCTTGTTATTGTGGAAACGGGATTATTTGTTGGCTATGTATAATATTGAAACATCTATACTTTATTTTATCAACTCAGTGGAGTCCATGATTGAATCGAATATTACTATCTATTGCTGTGGATGTAAATTCATCCTGGTGTTTTGTTATTTGATTTCGTGGAAGCTTTGTAGAGAAAGGAATAGGCTTTCTGATCTTGGTTATTTGAAATAAATAAGGAGTATAGATTTCTTGGATATGCATTGCATTTCCTTTTGAAAGCTGTTTGAAAGTTTTAAGGCGGCTCAGTTGTTTTCCTTGCTCGAAAAGGGTATTTGTTTTGCTTCACTTGTTTCATTCGGAATGTTTGCCATGAAGGGTATAGAAGAATTAAATTAATTAATGCCATCTTATACTGTTGTTGGGTTCTGCGATTTTGGGCATAAACCCGTTTTCTGCATGTAATGGGTAATTATAGATTTATAATGGATATATTCTGAACGACTCAGAGGAGACGATTCAATGATTTATATTTCTATTTGGGCCGCTGTTCAATTTGAATATGTTTAATGATGAACCAATGGTTGGAAGGAATGACACGTACTAAGACCTCTGTATTTCCTGGAATTACCCTTGTGTTGCATGGATTTTGTTGCACAGTTTCTTGGATATATTTTTATGTTCGTTCCTTGAAATCTTGTGCGAAAAAGGGGCAAGACTTAGTCGGGTTCTTGATTTGAATCGTTAATTAAAAAGTTCTGCCTGAGTTTTTAGCATGTACACTCTTTACTGTCCAAAGGGAAACAGTGACAATTGTTTACCATTTCACTGTAGTTCAGGTTTAGAGGATTGAGGGAATTAACTTGTATCTTCTATTGTTTCAGTTGAAACTTGACTTGATATACTGTTGTTGATATTGGACATTTTGTCAGAATAATGGTCTGTATCAGGTAACGCGACCCTGTATAAGTTAATCGTAAGTACTTGTGACTATCTTCGATTAGTACAGATGTATATACAGTGTGTTGTGTTCCTTTCTGATTTCTTATAGGAGGCGATAGTGTATATCATGGCATTGGTAAGGAAATCTCTGTATTGTCTTGTAGATGCGTCAATCACTTATTGTAAATAAGTCTGTTGTTGACAACGATACTTTAGAGGTTTCTGATTTCGGACTTGATTCTAAAGCCTTGCTGTGTTTTAAATGAAGTAGCTTTGGGCTTAGGGTTGATATATGAATTGTTGATGTGTTAGTTGCTGTACAGGAATGTTGCTGTGTTTCTATTTCTTGATTTAGTACAGCGATCTTGCTTGCGGCTTGTCTAACTTGTTCATTTTTATACCGATTGAATGTTTTCATATGTGAAAACGGTACAGTGATGAACTTATGTGAAAGGAAGTATGAATGGTTTGGTTCTTTCTCTTCCTTTATTTTAATATTATTGATATTTGACTATCAGTGGGAAATTGTTTGTAACATATTGGTGGAATCCCGAATTGTTATGTGATTTCCTTTTAGGAGAATGAAACAATCTGACCAATGTTGTGATTTTGGATTCAATGATTATTTGTGTACATTCGTTCCTTGTTTCTTAATATTTGATGAAATATTAGAAAGTGATTAAGACTATTCTGTAACAATGATAGAGTTACATAATTGTAATCATTTTGTATTACAAGGGCTTAGTCTGATTATGTTTACTTATGTGAATATCTAAACTCATTTAAACAGGGTGTTTAATGAAAAAAATTGATGGATTGCAACTGTTTTAAAAGTTAGTGCTTATCATGCTCAGTTCATTGAACTGACTCATGTTGACTATTTTTGCAGATGGCTACCGTAAGAGGTAAAAGTAATGCAGATCTGACAAGCTGATCAGATTGTTTATTTGATTTGTAATGAATTACAGCTTGATTTTATAGATGTACTAAGTGGGAAAAGATGTTTCTTTTCCGATAGCATTGTGTCAAGTATGCTGTTGCATAAAATGTAATTGTATAGTTTTGAAAGAAATGGAAATAAGTGTTTGATACTTATGTGTTGTATTCTATTTCTGAAAGATGACCTCCTTCGGTTTATGTAACGAAGGGGCATCGTTGTCATTGTATAATATGGATGCTTTTGTGATTAACAATGAAAGCTTGTAAGTAAATGAGATTAAATTCTTATGAGTGTTTAGCAGTTCTAATTTGTTCTAGCAAAAGCAATAGTGGAATTAAATAATTGTCTTTCTAGAAGATAGGTTAAAAACGAGCCTAAAGAGAACGCTAAACAATCTGGATTAAATTACTAATCCCTAGTCCTAAGTATGAAAGGTCAACAGTAAGTTGGATTCTTAATCACTTATATCTTTAAACTAAAAAGTATGATATAAAATCAGTTAAGAGAACTGATAGGCAATCAAATGGAGTTCAGATGACAATCTCAAACAAAGGTTATGAGATATTGTCCGATTCTGTTGCTTTAGATTCAGGTGTATTCTAATGACTCCTTGATGAGAGCTTGACCGTAATACCTCTACTAAGTAATGAGTGTTTTAGAAGAGGGTCGTCTTAAGACGAAGAATCCAGGGATCGGAAAGGCTAACCTTAGGGTAAACGTCTTTAAAGTAATTTGTACTCAAGTGCTTAACGCATATTGACGAGTAGATCTTTTTGAGGCGGATTTAAAGGATGACGGCACAAGACAACTGCAGGGTTGTACCTCCGAGAAGATTAGGATCTTCTCGAAGTTACAACAATGCAGGTGACTTATGACGACACCCTTTGCATTGATCGCTAAGATTTACATTTGTGACTGGATTAGTTACTCAGGGATTGATTAGGAATGTGGTCAGGTTATAAGGCTGCCTAGGAGGTTCGGGGTATCCTGACACATTGGTCTAACTGTAAGGTTAAACCAGTATGTCACCGTATCCCTAATCTTCTGGATATCCATATAACATTATCACCTTGTTAATCTATCTCCGAGTGATTCAGTTGTGAAAGGAAGGACTGACAGTAGTCAGTATAAGACATTCTATATAACATATGAATGGGGTGAAGGACGTATTCCAGATTGACGAGTATGTCGTTAAGGAATACTAGACATGAACAGTATGTTTCAAATCTTTGGCCAAAGTATCGCAAGCTGCTGATTGTGTTGTCCTAATTCACCTAGTCTAAGGGATGAGATGCCGATGAATAATGGTAACAGTTATTCAGTTAGATTCCTTGGATAGAGCATTCTGAATCCCAGATTAGGGAAGAGAACTGCAAGAGTGTTGTGTTAAATAAAAACACTAACTCTTTTTACGCATGAATAGATCGGTAGATTACCGAGTCATGGAATGAATAGATCGGAGGTACTTCGAGTCATTACAGCTGCATATGGTTGTCTGTTATATAAATGGTTATTTGAATTGTGAGTTCTAAATTATGTATTTAGAACCAGTATGCAATTATCAAAAAAAAAAAAAATTGACTTGTTCTATTGTCTAAAATAAGGATGTTACATGATCCTTGTATGGCTGTGAACCACCTTCAGGAGAGACATTTTCTGTCCTAGAGATGTTTTAATCCATTAGGAGGCTTAGTTCCTTATTCTCTTTTTCCTCATGCAACTCTTCCTTTATGATATATAATGGATCATTATTACCCCTCTTTTCCCCTTCTATCACTGATTCAGATCTTTTTTCATTTACCCAATTCATCATCTAATCTTTCATGTCCCACATGCAATATGTATCCTTGGAAATAAGATTAACCCTTACCGTGGCAGTCTTTTCATCCACCTCCATAATCACCTTCACATGTGTTTCCACTACTAGATCTCCTTTTACACTTTGGCATTATCCTATTGGTTTCGTTGCTGGACTTTTTGGGCACCAGAGTTTCCTACAAACTAGAGGTTTCTTGATTGGATTTCGGAAACCCTTTTTTCCTTTCTTATATTTCAGATCTGGCTGGTTTAGAGCAATCATTTCCATTTGTTCTTTTTCCCTTCTTTCAAAACCATCTATTGGGATCCTAGGCTCATTCTCTTTCCTTATTTTAGGTGCCTCTTTAGTTCCATCATTTACCATATCATTTTTACCCATCAAATTCACCTGAAGTAACCCTTCATCCGTGTCCTTGGCTAAGGTTGGGCATTTTCTAGTGAAGTGTCCTATTCTATGAAATTTTTTACACCTTAAATGAAAGGTTTCATATTCAATATTTTATTGCCATGTACCAAATTTTGACTGTAAAATGACATTCTCTAGGAGTTCCTGTTCCATTTAAGAAGAAATGTAGAATATTACATAAGTAAGTATGGATCTATTCCTTGTTGGTCCATCAAACCCAATCAGAGATTTAATATATTTAACAATATTTAATAATATCTCATCATCCCAGAATTTAAGGGGTAGACTAGGAAGTATACACCAAATAGGTATGGTGTGTATATTCTTAGTATTGGGGTCAAACCCTAGATACCATATTTTTTAAAAAAATCCATATTACCCATACACAAGGGCCCTCATAGAAGCATCGATTCTAAATCAACCTGCTAGTTAAATTTAGCTAAGAAGAAACCTCGTGACATGGTTGTAATATTCATATCTCCCTTTGGTTGCCACTTTCTCAAAGCAAATTTCCTAATAGCATCAATATTAGGTTTAGAGCTCAGAAACTTACCAACAACTGAAAGATTCAATTTACCCTATGCTTGATACAGACATCCATCTTGTACACTGAGGTGGCTCACTCCTTTATCCTTCACGTTCATGAACTGCGCCTTGGCAGGTGATTGAGGACCCACATTCTTTTCCGGAGGTTATTTGAGAATATTATTCCAAGTAATAGGTGTGGATACCTTTTCTATCTCAAAATACGTGAGTATATTTTCAACCGTACAATTTGAGTCAATAACCATCCCTTTCACAGCCAGATTTGGCTGAGAAAATAGATATTCTACAGTCAGAACCACTGACACAACACTCACTGATTAGAATAGTTTTGCTAACTTCATGTTTTTTAATTTGATAATTTTAAATACCCATACTCTATAATTCTCTCACCTTTGGATTAGAATCTACATTTAGTTATAAGTTTCATTTTCTTAAATCAAAATCTATATTAGATTAGCTTTAAAGATTCTATCCACAAAACTTAAAATCACAAAAAGAATTTTACTAGCCATTAGATTTGTTTTGAAATTGTCATAGATAGATCAATTTCACTCACCTTAATTTTGTACTACATTCTCATTAGAGTTTCCATCTCAGAATAGATCAAACTTGGAACATATTGAAAATATTTGATTTTTAGATCATTCACTCATTGAATCCAAACTTAATTTAGAGAACCCATATCTAAACAACTCACAAAATTTAGATCTAAATACAACAATTACATATGAATAGTTGTTATTGCCACTTCTCATTCTATTATTATTCTTTAGTTCATTAGAAAAAATTCAACCTTGATGTTGTAAAAAAATTTATGTTGCAAATTATAGCACCATAAAAACCCTATAAAATAAACAAAAACATAGAAAGTTGCATTCATATCAACTTGAGTAGTACAAGAAGGAAGTAAGAATTGTTTATTTTCATTGCACAATTGAATATTTAGTATTTAAAGCTTATATTTTCAGCAGGTATTTAAAGTAATTTTTGTATCACTTTTTTTCATCTTTATAACTCATACAAAAAATAGCTAATATAAATAAATACAGTAGGTCCAAAAACTAGAGTTATACATAAAAAAGCACATGGATTTTAGACCCAAACAAGCCTAGAGATTAACAAAAATATTGTAATAACCATGAAACATAGTGACTATATTTCAAGTGCAAGAAGATGGTAAAAAAATACAAGGAATTTCGTTGATCCGTAGGAAAGTGAGGTATACTCTTAATAAAACATCACTAGGACATATCTCCATGGCTCTAGTCCTAGCCCAAGATTTTCATATCATAGCCTCAAACATATGATCTTGTCATGATTTTATCAAATCTATAGCAAGCTCTACAAAGTAGTATTATTTTCTCCACCATGGATGATTCTGGATATTCATATATTCTTGGGAAGAGTTAGACACTTGCCTGACATTTCCTCCCCATTTGGGAAATAAAAACATCCATGAAGACATCTTGTCTTAACTCAAATGAGTGGTATTTAATTATTTACCATATACATCACATATCATCCCCTAACACATTTTTCTTAACATTTAATCCCTATAACAAAAAAATAATGTTTCACATCTCATTACACAACTGCTCCCATTGGGGATTTGAGTGCTCATAGTTCCTCAAGTATCCTTCATCATTTCCTTCCATATGACCTTACCAAATCGTGTTCAAATTTATTTCAACAATCACTTCATCTAAGTTGCACAACCCAAAATTCATCCCTTCATAAATATATTCGTAGATATAAAGATCTACATCACCATCATCCTTGACCACACATCTATTGTGAAATTTTTTGTAGGAGCTTTGCTACATTTGAGGAGCAAGTATTGCTCTCTCAAGGACACATATAGAGTATTTTCCCCTATATTGTTCACATTCCCCCATGCTTTTATTACATATTCCACACCATTATCACACTGAAACTCCATCATTCCCTACATCAACTACCTTAGTTTGGACTTATGAGGATTTTAATGCACTTAAACGGTATTAATTTTTTTAGCATGTAAAATTCCTAATATATCAATGTGGCTAAATTAAACTACCAACGTAAGCTTGTGCATAAATATCTTGTCCATAAACCAAAAATTCTTCCCCTAATGACCAAATACTCACCAATACCTCATACAGACAACGCAATGATGAGCCTACTCCACTAGCCAAGCATCATCCTAAAGTTTCAATAGAAATCCGTGTACATATCACTCTTCTTGCAACCCTTATCTGACCGTGGATCCCTCTTCCACTCCTTATCCCCTTGGATACCACTATTATACTTATCTTAGGCCGTAATGGAATTTCCTAGTTGAACTCAATTCAATGACTTGAAAAATCCTTTTGATGGAACTCATACATAATTCTCCTGAGTATCATAAATTCCTCATACAACAAATTTATCTCTAAGAGAATGCCTTAGATGATGAATAAGAATCAATGTTTATTCCACCTCATTGAAACCTTGAAATTCATAATATTTAAATTACCATTTCCCCCAAAACTTCTAATTCCATAGCCATATAATTCCTTAAAGATGATATGATTAAGGATGAAGTATTATTTTGTACCAATGATCCTCCACTTCTTATTAGTGTCTTTATACATGACTCCCATGTAAGAAGAGTCTTATTAGATGCATTTTATTGAATCAATGTTCTTTCATTCTCCCTCATAAAAAAACTCACATTTTATGTTGATGACCTTTAGCATACAAGACTCATTTTTATAAGACCCGTTAGAATCCACTCGATTATATCTAGCTCCTAATTTTTTTTTCCCAAGCCCATTTGCACCAAGATCATGGTTCTAGATTGATCTCTATGTGAAAGAATAATCCACAATATATACTACAAATAATGTTAAAACAATAAGTAAATAAATACAAATAACGTAGAATATAACCTCACAAAATAAGCTAAACCATGAAAAGGGTTGAGACACAATTTGGTAAGTGGGGAAACCGAATCAACATAAGAAAAACTCATGTGTATTAAGAAGGATTAAACATTACTCTCTGGATTTTAATATTTGAAAAAAACAAGAAGAAAAGTGAATAGAATAATAAGAATGAACTTCTAATAATGAGAGAGGAGAGGAGAGAGCTATTTAAATAGAATATGAGATCCAAAAGGAGTTACAAAATAACTCCATTATTACCTATGTAAACCTTCTTAGTGTGTGCGTAGTGTAGACATCAAAATTGGGTCACACTCTCCTTGGTCCCTCGTCAAATAAACACCTTGAATACATTTACCTAGCCATGGCCCCCTTCACCCCACTCTAATATTAATTTAATTAAATTAATTCATTATCCTCACAATATATATTATTTAAATATCCTAATTGGGATAATCCCCCCATATCCACCTCACCTAGACACCTCATCTAGCCACCTCACCCAAAGACCTATTCTTAGTAAGTTGCAATAACTAACTAAGACCTACCCAAACCCTAAAAATCAAAGCTTGCATTCCCTCTAACCACATTCCCACATGTTAGAAGGAAGATTCCATTCTAATCTGTGGATCCAAACAAATGAGATCCCAAAAAATCAAGGGGATCTGCCTAGTTTAGTAAACCTAGGAAATCCCACCCTAACCGATGCCAATTACAGTAAACCATTACTGGTTAACCCAGAACCACCATTGGCTACCATTTAACCCCAAAAATAACCTAATTTTTTTGGTTGGAACATTTTTAAGAGGTTAGAAAAATCTTCAGAGAAAAAGTGACAAAACCAGAGCTACATGCAAGCAGAACCAACATTAGTACACGCATCATAGCATTCATAGCCAACACTTGAAGAAACTACAGAGCCAATTTCCTTCACAAGAGCATTTGGGAAAGTGCCAACACCACATCGAGTTATTTCCATTTGATTACCCACCATTTCTAACCAGACATCAAGCTCATGTAACAGTAAATGTTATATTAACCAGTGCTTGTCCATTAGCATTTTTAGTAGATTCTTGTAATTATGTTATTAGTTTCTACTCCCATTTCCATTTACCCACCATTTACCTCCATGCAAAATTTACCATCCCTTCACCCACACCCTTGAATGTCCCTTATCCAGGTTTTGATCATTCATGTGCATATCCAGGATCCACATAAACCTTTCCATTGCCCTTCCTTTTCATCTAGCCTCAGATCTATCACCTTGCCAAGTTTTTATTGAGTTTCCTATACCCTGACCATACCATCGCTAGTTAACCTAAATTGACACTGGTCATATCAAACCGACGTCGGTCTCTGTGTTTTGACCATAAACCAAGAACAAATCTTGAAACCTCCATCAAATACCCAAAATAGACTAGAACCTTACCCTGACCAGTCCCAGTACTCTGACAGAGACCTTGACCTTCAGATTCTATCATAGCTTAGCCAATTGTGAATGAATTTACTTATTGTAGACGAATGAGATACCTAAATCATTTTAAATACAGTAGAATTTCCTTTATTGTTACCATTAAGTTGTTTTAAAATAGTGGATTGACAACTATCTAGGAAGTATCACACTTACTAGATCTAGCACATGCTAGGCAGTCAACTGCATATATAGTTTAACTTCTATTTAGTGGTCTTCTTATCTATTTCAGGAAATTCCTCCTACCCAAAAGGAATCTCTCATGATCAACTGTGGGTCTAGAAGTCATACGCGTGGAAAAACCTTCAACAAACATCTTAACATGTATTCCTCCTAGTAATTTACCCTTATTTGTTTCGTCAACATTTGAAGAAATGCTCTAGAATCAGGTGAAACATTTTGGCATGCCATGTGGGACCCATTTAGGGTTCTTTTCATTCTTTCATTTCTAGTTGAAAAGGTTGTATGTTTGTTTCTTTTCTAAAAGTTCTTACATTAAATTTTCTCCCTTGGAACCTTCTCTTCTTCTATTGTCTAAAATCAATCGTATTTTTGTGCTTTAGAAAGAACATTGCTTCCCTTTCATTGGTATTGTATTAGTGAAAGAGCATCCCTTCTCCTCTTCATCTTTGTGTGTCATCAAATTCAACATTTCAATTTGTGTTTAAAACTCATTCATTTCATTCTTCTTCTCTGCATTAGCTCACAATTATTGAGGAAAACTATACGTACCCAAAATTATAGGGTACTGCACTGTCAGATTAACGTTACATGTGCCCCAATGATGATACAGGTCTCCTCACAAGGTGTTTGGGATTTGGAAAATCTCTCCATGTGTACATTAACATCCCACATGACCTGTTTAGCCTCTGCGTACTTTGTTTTGCTCTCCCCCCTCTTTTCTTTGTGTTTTGGTCTTCAGTAACGAAACCTCCGCCCTGCCTGGGCGGCGGTCTAGTGACCACTGCCCAGGCAGGGTGGTGGTCCTTCATGCATTTTCTAGAATGTTCTTCTTAACATGACTCACGTAAAGTTTCAACATTTACCAACTTTTTTCAGTGCCTTTGCTTGTATTTATGATTCTAGTTCCCTAGAATAGTGTTTTTACATTGTTTATGGTTAAAGAGTTTAAATTGGTTTTCACCTTTGGGTAAATGGGGATTCTATAAATAGCTGGTTGATCTTCAAGCAAATAGACCCTCAAAAATTACCTCTCATCTTCTCATTTCATAGTTTAGTCTTTTAGTTCTTAGGAATTCATAGTTTCCATTTATTACATGCATAGTTAGTGTTGTTTTACTGTTTAGAAGCCACATAATCTTCTTGTGCTAGTGCTGTTACTATTTCACACAATCAATTGAGATAAGATAGTTTTATTTTCAGTCTAAACCCATTAGAGTTGAAGGTTTTGTTCGTCAAAAATAATAGCTTCAGGTTCTAGACAATTTTTATCGTATGAATCGCAATAAATGTCGCTAGGAATTACATAAGCCAAGCTATGTTCTCTTGTGCTATCCCTCTCCTACTTGCATTGTATTCAGTCTACATCTAAAGCTGCCATTATTCCAATACCTACTTCTGTTGATGCTAACATTACACACTTTTTTGGATTCACGTGAGCATGTCAGAACAAGGAGATCACACTAAGGGGACAAAGCCACACATAATCAAATTCACCACTGTTCTACAAAATCTAGGTTCAAGCTATCAAAGTTCTAGTTAAAGCATATCAAATAGAGTAGTGAATCATTTCATTTCAGTTAACCTCATTCTGGATATTTTTGGGGAAGCTGTGGGGATTGATAAGATTTATTCCTCACTTCTGAGGTGGGATCAAGAGTCTTTCAAATAGATTAGATTAGTTATTTGGTTATTTAGAATAGGTTTACAACTGCACAGGAAAGTAGCTATACTTGACTGCTTTGTTTGTTTTAATTTCGTTATTAGTTTAGTTGTCAATTTCTAGATATATTAAATAATTTCTCTTTCAATTCTATTCAATAGTTTATCAAAAATACAAAATAGAGGAATATACATAGATATATGTTGTGTAGTTAGTTTATTCTGTCATTAGTTATATTTATATCATTTCCTTTTACATGACAACCACGGGACCTAGGGAGGCCAGAGAATACACATTAAGCCAATCATGCCTCAACCCAATCTTGTTACAACAATAACTGATATAGATCAGGATCTTAGAATCCAAGTCTTTTGAACAACAATAGACCTATAAGAAATTAGCTCATAGTTAAGAGGATTAAACATAGAAGATGACAGAGTGCATACATTTTGGTCAAACCAACCAAACTACATATTACCCTAGATAAATGTCCACATGACTATGGAAGGGCTTGAAAAAGAGAAAATGTTTGGTTGTGATCCTTTGGTCCCATAGCCAGATGCAGGAGACATTCTAACTGACATAGACACTAGCTTAAGAATTCAAGTCACCAAAACACCCATAAGATACTCTGAGAAGATTACATAACTGTTAGTTTTCAATATAGAGGCCGAAAAGGCATACAACTACTGAATACTAGGGGTTAGAGATTGATTCTGCATATGACCATAGGAGGTCCACAACAACCATGAATCTAAGGTTGTGATCCATAGGTCCCACAACCCAACGGGCCCACAGGTCAATCAGACGTTGATGCTGATTTATGCACATTAGTATTTAGATCCTCTCCACTTCCACCAATCATCATCACACAACTATCTTCACTAGACGTAGCAGAAAATCAAGCTAAGGATTTCTGGACTAGACCGGAGAATTGACCATAGAATCCACTATATCCATCATCCATCTTATGACCTTATCTGGAGATATACACAAAACAATTCTAGGTCATTTTCCCCGTATCCCACAACCTATAGATTGAATCACACTAGAGCTTGATATTGATTGGAGCCTTCGAGTAGTCATCCTCGCCGACCGATCTATCATGCTAGTTTAGGTTAGGAGGGCCTTCTTTGCCTTAGATTCACAGATTCCATTTGTGCATGTCAAAGATATAAGATTACCTAACTAGTTATCTTATACCCCACGTATATTCCATCCCCACCGGCTGTCTTAGCATGACCTTGGGAGGTCGGGTGTGAGGAAGAGTTACTTGTATATTCCCATGCTCGCTTGTCACTTTTCCATCATATAGAAACCTATACGCTGGAAGTCATGCCCAACTGATCATTGACAAATGAATCATATAAAATCACTTCCTTTCTATTTCTCTCTCTGAGTCTTACCAAACATCAAAAAATTAAAATATATACACATTCTTAAACAACATATCACCTGGAAGAAGCTATAGATGATCACACAATCACAACATAGTGGGCACCCCGCTGGTTATCTCTATCTAATACCCCATCAGAGGACGTCCCACCCTAACCATAACATACCTGAAACCTCTCCTTGTAGATCTCCTTATTCATAAGAAGCCATCCTCACCAAAAAAATTCTATTCTAAAGTTCATGAGTTAGTCCTTAAATAGCATAAGCTAAACCAACATAATAGAAAAAGAACTCTTAGGATCATATTTTTCTTAGTGTTTCTACTTGGCTTGCATTTTGAGGTGAGAGGTCATGTTCTTCATTTTTCTTATTTCCCCTTACACGCTCCTCATCACAGTTGGTGTATTCCATCTTCATCTGAGTGTGCCTAGACCATATTCTCATCATTCTCAGAATTCTGGGTTTGATTCCACATTCAATTTTAACTCACAACCACATTTTCTTCATCACTATTTCAATTTCATAGTAACCGGTGTTAGTTCAATGACCATTGTCAGTTACCCTATGACCTTCATTAGTTTCACTCAACCGGCATTGGCTCACTGTTATTTTGGTTAACCTACCCAAAAGGAAACTTATTTACCTTCTTTGACTGTTCAGATTCTATGTCACTCTTATCATATTCACTGACCTAGTAATTTCATTAGCTTCTTGCATACTTGGAAAAGTATTTTCCTTTTTCCTTGTTTTGACAAACTATCCATTCTCCATAGTAACCAACAGCGGTTGACTGTGAGTGGTGTTGATTTACCCTAACCAGCATCGATTATCCTGTGTAATTTTTCCATATGACATTTTAACCCCAATTCACCCACCACCACCTATTTATCCTGTCTCTGTTGTATTTTTTTGTCATTTACAAAAAGTAGTCTTACCACATCAGTGCTTGTTCACATGGTGCTGACCTGAAGCCAAGAAAACACCCTCATATTCCACACCAGTCATCAACCACTCCCACCTAGTCCTTCACCACCTTCTATTTTATCACCCATGAATCCTACCCAACCTATGACTATCACCATAGAAGACGAGAAGTTCACATGACTCCTTGACTAGAACCCTGCCACCTTGTAATTTTATCTTTCCCACTCATACACTTGAAATGCCTCAGGTCAGTTGATATACAACATGCTCGTATCTATTCCCCCGATAGTCACTCCTACTTCTGCTCTAACCTCCACTGGCTCCATGCTACCCACACCTTCCTTGCCCCAAGTCATTTCTTAGCTAGGCCCCATAACTGCCATGACTACCATGTCTAACACATTTGTTGCACCCGCCACATCCACTATACCTTTTCCAATCACCGAGAACATAACCTCATCTACACCTATTGTTTCATATGTACCTGTAACTACATGACCACCCTCAGTGTCAGTGACCCCTATCCATTTTCAAAACGTTGTCCTTTCTATTCCACAATCCTTAGCCCTCATTTCCACTAGGGTCACCATGACCCTTCCACCTCCATATACGTACTATCATCATCCTCCCATTTCATCTATCATTCATTCTGGGTACATACCCCATATTTCACTTCCTCCTCCTTAATATACCTATATGGCATCACCATATATAGGAATTCCACCTCCATCATATGTCCAACACCAACCTCCTTACACTATAGGAGGTACCCAACAATCACAACCTACCAACGAACTAATCAAGTTAATGATGGATAAGATGCAGACATTGGAGGCATCGGTTTCTGGCACACACAACTCTCTCACCTACAATGAGATTTGTAATGAGCCCATCCACCCATCCATTCCTATCTGTACATATCCTGGACATTGGGAAATGCCTAAATTTAATCACTTCAATAGAAAAAAGGACCCATAACAACATTTGTGGTCTTTTAAACATAGGTGTTATCTGATCGCCCATGATTTCACTTTTCTTATGAGGACCTTTCACATGTCTCTAACTAGGCCTGCATTAGACTTGTCTAGTGGGTTACCTAGACATTATATCTTCTCATTCACTTAGGTATCCCAAGCCTTCTTGGATCCCTTCTCCATCAATGTCATTAAGAAAGTTACCATGACTGACCTCTACTCAACACGTTAGTATGATGATGAATCTATCGCAGATTTTGTTGCTGGTTGGCGTAGCCTGATCAATCAACTCACATTCCAACTACCACAAAATGAACTCATCGAAATCTTCACACGGGCTTGTGCTAGACAAATCTCACTAATCCTGCAGGTCTAGACTTTCCAAACCTTCAATGAGGCATTCACCATCGAATAAAAGCTAGAGATTCGAGCCATTGAAGAGAAGAAAATCCAACTATGTAATAAGAATTCGACATTCAAACCAAATGATACCTCTTCTACTTCAAAACCATAGAACAATTATTCAAAATCCAAGGGAACCGCTAAGACAGTGGTACTCAAGGCTGGACTAGATCATCCATCAAATCAAGCTAGTCCCTCATCTAATCTTTCTCCTATCCAGACTTTTCAATTCAGACGGGAACAAAAAAAATACACCCCAATTGGGGAACCTTATTGTTCTATTTTAGAAAAGCTCAATAATGCTGGGGCCATCACCCTTCCTCCCATAAAACCACACATTGGTTTTGACCCTGCTCTCCCCACACCCACATGGTATAAAGAGCACGAATTATACAACTATCATCTAGTAAAGGGTCATAGTGATGACAATTACATCACTTTCAAAAACATTGTCCAAGAAATGCTCGAGAAAGGTGAGTTAACCTTGGATAATCCCAATGCAGCTTCCAATCAAAACCTACACATATTCAATAAAAAACTTCCTAATCATGCTCCTTCTTCCAATCAAACTGGAGAGACCTCAACTCATGATAGCCATACCCATGAGGTCCATGCTATTTTCAGCGATACATCTGTTGCTACCCAATTACCTCATATTCCTTCCATCAAGGAAATCCTATCTTGAAGTCCTCCACATGCACTTAAACCCACCTCACCTATTCCTCCACCTGTACTTTAACCCACCAAACCTATTCCTCCACCCATAGAGGAACACCCTTCATTCCCCCCCTCACCTATGAAGGAACCTCCTGTTAAATTGAGATCATTTCACCTTTGGCTTCTCCACCTAGAGATCCGTCACCTGCAGTACATCTCAGACCCATGGAAGAGGCTTGTTTATCTCCTCTACCCATAGAGGAGCACCCATTATCTCCTCCACCCATAGAGGAGAACTCATTTTCTCCTCCTCCTATCAAGGATCCAGTAGAAATACCTTTGCCTCTAGGTGACCATTCTCCATCAGCTACCCAAGATCCTGTAGAATTACTTTTGGCTCTCTTACCCATAGAAGCTGAAGCTAGAAAATTCCCCATCTCTAAGACACATTTTACAAAAATTTCCATTAGATTCTCATCAACCTCACCTACAATAGTGCCTTTTTCATGCCTTGCCAATTTCCTAGATTATGTGGATAGATCCTTACTTTGGGGGTGTCTTCTGCTTCACGTCTCAACAAAAATGCAGATGTCACTTGCTGACACTTTCACTATCTACCCAAAAATATTTCAGCTAGTCGAACCAAACATAACTACAACTATCACAAATTCTACCATGATACCCCTCATGAATCAACTCACACCTCTACCCATAACCCAACATGCATCTAAATCTAAACTCGCACCTACATCCTCTTCCTCGCCTAAACCTAGTACTACCTTAGGGGTCATTCCAACCACTAGCCTTACTCATCCAGCCATAAAATTAGATTTAGCTACATCCTCCAAAGCCAACACCAAACCTACTTCGGCACCCAAATAGAAGAACCAATCCCATAGATCTTATACTCCAACCTCCTTGATCATACCTTCATCACCTTCACCCTCTCCATCCATCTTAGGACCTCACCCTTCCAACACGGTTAAGAAACCTCCACCCACTGGTAAACTAAAAATGTAGCAACCCATTCCGCCCTCGCAGACCTCTACCATACCCAAGCACCCGAAACAACTTACTCTCACACCTACAACATCTTTACCACTCATACCTCCAATACCATATATAGCTTTTGTATTACCCCCAACATTTAAATCTCTTTCCCTCATGCCTCCTTCACAACTAGTGCCAGCTACATTCACATAACCTTTGTTATCCCTGTGGGTGACATGTCCCCTTCCACCATCAACCTTTCCCTCTAGAGCTCATGTGCCTGTATCACCTTTACCCAAGAAGGTGCAACATAAAGACAAAAATCTGTTACCCTCTAATAAGGTAGTTAAAACAACCACACACTTTCCTTCTAGTTCATCTACTATACCCCTACCCAAGCAAACATGACCAACACCCAAGATCACGCTGTCACCTAAAACCATATCTCAACCCACTCCCCCTCATGTAAATACCCTTCCTCTACAGTCTACCACACCTATACCCAAACCCACTTTCACTTCCCATTGTGATCCACTAGCGGGATCCTATGCCAAAATCTTAACTAACCTCCTTGAGAATTCTGTCATCACATTACCGCGGCTCAGACCTTATGACCCTCTCAAACCCAAACCAAAAGGGTTTGATGACACCAAAATTTATGCCTACCATCATGTGCCATGGTATAATGTGGAGAACTACAAAGCTTTAAAAAACATTCTTATCCAGTTGTGTCCTCCCACAAAAAAATTTGACGATGATGACCTTCTTGATGAAGACCCCATTTCACCAACACCCATTCCCACAGCTCTTCCCTCACTGCCTACTCAATGACCTAGACCTTCACCCCCACAACTCCTAGAGCCACCTCCGAGATTTGAAATTAACATGGTTCACTTCAAAGAACTTGTCAAACATCCACCCAAATGTTAGTGTGCTCAAATCATCTCACAATGTTTTGTCCCACCATTTGGATTTTTCCCTTATTATCCCTGTACATTTCATGGATCACCTACCTCACCTACCTCCCCACCTTAGATCAATATGATCCACATTGCTTCCTGTTCTTAGAAAGATAAAGGCAAGGAAAAGGCACCTGACCCACCGACCCACCCTATACCCAACATACCATCTGCACCTACACCTAAAATCACTATCTGCGGCCCCACATATCCTATTTTAACAGGGTCACACATCACGCCATAATCAAACATCTTCACCAATCCCCCCTAAAAGTGTATCTGTATGACCTCGTCCAAACCTCAAAATCCCATCATCAAGATCTCATGGAGGTCCTACAATCTATTGAGGTTTTACCTAATGACCCTACACCGGTAGCCTCCATTATTACACCCCATCATGTAGCCTCTCTCACTAAATTACCACCTTTATCCACACCTCCACCTACTCACCAAGTAGACTCCCTTAACTTCTCAGAGAAAGAGATCTCACCACACAAAACTGATGACCTAGACCCAACTCTATTCATCTCTATCCACATCGATGATATACGTGTAAGACATGTTATGATAGATGGGGGAGCTAGCATTAATATCATTTTATCCTATGCATTAACTCAAATGCACATACCTGACAATTACATGGATAAACATCTCATCATGTGCGTTCATTTAATGACGCTATTGCCTCAACACTTGGCACTGTCATTCTCCATGTTCTCGTGGGACCCCACACTATTCCAGAGTTGTTTTATGTCTTGAAGGGGGAATTTCAATATAACCTATTACTGGGTAGACCCTAGATTCGTGTTATGGGTTGTGTTCCTTCCACTTTGCATCATTGTGTAAAGTTTGAGCATGAAGGAGACACCTATACCATTTCGGCTGATCCATCACCTTTCCAAACTTGCAACATTCTTTACCAACCTAATGACGTGCTTATACCCATTCAGGTGTCTACCTCCATGACCACTGCCTCTTCACCTACACCTCCACCCACTAGTATAGCCGCTACTTCAATCACACCTACATCCTCCATTCCCACCACTGCCACAACGTCCACAGCCAAACCATCGACCTCCTAATCCATTAGCTCTACCTCCAATATGACCTCTGACACATCATCTATTCTAGCTACCCACATACCAACTACCGATCCCTTGGAAGGAATTTTTCAATGCCTCACTTTGGGGGAGTATCACCTATATAGTGTCAACACATTCCTTAATCCACAAGAGTATGGAAGTCTTCACCAACACCCTCATTATGATCACCGTATAGGAGAGCACCTCCTTTATGGTCCTCCCCACCTTCATACCAATCTCACCTATGGGGGATTTGATACTATAACTTACACACTTGAACCACCATCACAAACCCGCCAATTTTCTATTGACCTCCAATCACTCACCAATCACTATTTTTTCCACACCTTCCTACATCGATGTGCGTGGAAGGGTTTTCGTTTTGGGTTTTATGAGCAAGGTCACCATACTATTATTCCATGTACTACAAACAAACATAATGACCGTAGTGGTATCAGCTTTATGGAACCACCTACCAAGAAGGCACACATTGAACTCATTGAGGACATTAGCCCTTCTCCACCATCTTCACCTGATCCATCTTCTTCACCACCTTCACCAACGGGGTCGATGGATCCAAAATCCATTCCTCTTAAATTTTTTTTTCATAAACATCATCTCCTTGGGGCCTTTGACTTATCAACGTGAGGGCGAGGCTCCTTCCTCTCTTCCCTTCTTGTATCCTAAAATGATCGACAATGATACACTTTTAATTAACATCGTTTAATGTTAGGATGATGAATCTATACTCACCTACCTTGGTGAAAAATACTCATATATTCATCGGTCGTTACCCTCTAAGATGCAAAACATGTTGAATGAATCGACTATCGAAATCAAAATTCACACTCAGGACAACCAACACATTCTAAAGATGGGACAATCTTTAGATACTTCTGAACAAGAATCCATCACTTATTTTCTCAAAAACCATAACCAAATTTTCACTTGGTCTTACATAGATATACCCTGTTTTGACCCCACTATAGTGGTACATAATATCGTAACCATTCCCGATGCCAAACCCGTGAAACAAAAATTGAGGAAAATGCACCCTCGCATTGCTCTTTTGGTTAAGGAAGAGCTTCAACGCCTTCTTTCGGTTTCCTTCATCTTACCCATTGATTATCCTCATTGGATTTCTAACATTTTCCCTGTCACTAAGACGATAAGGGGACTTCACATTTACACATATTTCCATGACCTCAACCTAGCTTTCTCGAAAGATGACTTTCCTATTCCCGGTATTGATTAACTAGTTGACCTTATCGCTGGTCATGAGATGTTATCACTAATGGATGGCTAATTAGGTTATAATCAAATCTTGCTTGCCCCAGAGGATCAACATAAAACTGCATTCATCACCCCTTGGGGAACATTCTTCTATCAATTCATGCCTTTTGGCCTTAAAAACACTGGTTCCACCTATCAACAGGCTATGAATTATATCTTCCATGACATCATGCATCGTATATTAGAAAATTACATGGAAAATCTCTTGGCCAAATCTAAATCCCAATCTGATCACCTCACCATCCTAGAAACCATCTTTGACTACCTTATTAAATATTACGTTCCCCTTCAGCCCAAGAAGTGTGTCTTCGTAGTTATCTTAAGAAAGCTCCTGGGATTTATCATTTCCTTACATGGTATAGAGGTTGACCCTGCTAAAGTCAAGGCCATTCTTGAAATTCCTCTGCCTACTAATCTTAGGCAACTCCGTAGCATATAGGGAAAGTTGCAGTCTATTCACCGATTCATTTCACAATTGTCTGATCAGTGTCAAACATTTCATCATCTTCTTAAGAAGGATGTCTCTTTTAAATGGGATAATGACTGCCACAAAGATTTTGAGGCCTTAAAACAATACCTTCTCCAACCACCTGTACTCATTCCACCTAAAGACAATCAACCCATCTACCTATAAATCTGAGCTACTGATCACTCCTTGGGGGCCATGCTTGCTCATCGCGATGAACAACACAGGGAGCAGGTGGTTTATTACATAAGCCGTACTATTTTAAACTACAAAACCTAATATACCCATGCTAAATTTTTTTTCTTAGCCTTAGTTTTCATTTCCACCAAACTCTGCCACTATCTACTTAACCATAAAACCTATGTTGTGACCAACACTAACCCCTTACACTTCATGTATGCCAAACCTTACAAAAATAAACATGCCACATGCTGGCTCATGATTTTGGTTGACCTCGACCTTGAATTTATCCACCAAAAATCCATCAAGGGCCAAGGAATCATCGACCAATTGGCTGACGCACCTATTTTTGAGGATCAACCTTCTAATTTTGACTTTCTAGATGAATCAGTTGCTTCCCTTTCCTTAGACGAGCCCGCATACCAAATGACACTCTTCTTTGATAGTTCCAAGTGTTAGTGTGGGGGTGGGGTAGGCGTTATCCCCATTCCGCTTGATGGTGAACCCATGCCTTTGTCTTTCAAACTAAACTTTGATTGTACAAAAAATATTTCCAAATACGAAACGGTCGTATTAGGTCTCTAAGTTGCCTATGCCTTGGATGTCAAATCCATCTACATCTTTGGTGATTCCTAATTGGTTATAAACCAAGTCAGTGGTATATATCAATGTCATAATGAGACACTTCAAAATTATAAACATCACGTAGACATACTTTTGATCACCTTCAACCACTATGCCATTCAAACTGTCCCACATTCAACCAACAAATTTTCAGATACCATGGCCTTCTTGGTTTATCAAATCCCCGCTTCACCTGCTGATTCTAAAATCTTTGTCAGCAAATAAAGAATCCAATCACCCTCTTATTTACCTCACAAGGTTTACTCTATTTGAACCGCTACCCCTAACTCAAGTGACCTTTGGTATAAACAATACTCACACTACCTTTCCCATACCATCTTGGCTCTTGACCTCACTCGTAATGGAAAATGGGAATTTCTTAAAAATGTCTCTCACTACGTCATCATGGGTGGCCTCCTCTACAAATGTGGCTTCGATGGCATTCTCTTATAGTGCCTTACGAGTTCCGAAATTACTTATACCATTAAGAAGGTCCATGATGGCATATGTGGAGGTCACTTCAGTGGCCTCACTATTGCTAAGCGTATTCTTCACCTAGGCTATTAGTGGTTGACCCTCAACCATGATTATTGCAACTATGTCAAGCATTGTGTAAAATTCCAACAACATTCCAACCTTCATCATACACCCAGTCATGCCTTACAGGTCACACGTGACCTTTTTCCCTTCTCTCAATGGGGTTTGGATCTTTTCGAGGAGATCAATCCCCATTCTTTGCAATGACATCAATGGATCATCACCGCTACCAAATACTACCAAAATGGGCTGAAGCCATACCTATAATTTCCATGAAAGCTAAGAAAATATGTGAGTTTATCAATCATCACATCATTTTTCACTTTGGTGTCCCATATCACCTCATCATTGATAATGACAAACAATTCAAAAATAAAACCTTGCAAAAAATTTACGATGCCTTTGGCATTCAACTAAGTTTCTCATCACATTATTACCCATAGACCAATGGCCAAGCAAAATCCACTAAAAAAACCCTAAAAAAAATTCTCATGAAAGTGGTTAACGATACTGGGAAGGAATGACATATGCACATTCCTTTCTCCCTATGGGCATACTACACTAGTATTCACACTTCCACTACCGCCACACCTTTTTCCCTAGTCTACAGTACAAAGGCCGTTCTACATCTCGAAGTCTAGATTCCCTCACTCCGCATTTCTCTCCATGACATGCTCAATGATGATGAATTTTTTTAGGACCATTTAGCATAACTTGAGTTACTAGATGAACACTGTCTTAATGCTCTTGACCATCTTCAAGTTTACAAAAAATGTATCAAATGTGCCTATGAAAAATGTGTCCATGAGTGAACCTTCCATGTCGGTGACCTTGTTATGAAAGAAAATAAACACATAACCAAAGTAGAAAAAATTAAACGGGGAAAATTTTCTCCTAATTGGATAGGACCATACATTGTGACTCATACTTACGAATCAGGTGCTTATCGTTTATCTTCACTTGAGGGTAAACCCAAACCTGAGCCCTTAATGCCTTGCATCTTTGACCATTATATTATTGACTTTTAGTCCTACCTCACCTTCTTCCTCTTTCCATGCTCTTCCCTTGAGCGCTATCCACTTCCTTCGCCATCACCAATGATTAAATAAGAATCATGTGCATACCTGTCACTTTTTATCTTCTCTTAATTATGTGTACCACGACGCTGCACATAACATGATTCTCATGGATACTTTTCTTCTACCTTTAGATGAGATCCCATGGTTGTTTCACCCTAATTTCTGAACATGAATCATATTCTTCACCTTAGTCTTGTCCATAAGTTAAAATCCCTCACATGGGATCCAACTCCTTGATTCAAACTTCCAATAGAAAGACGAATCCCTCAAAAGGAAATCTTTCTCTCTACAATTGCTGCTATAAATAGACTACTCCCTCAAAGGAAAACTATATAAAGCCTACAAAAAAAAATAAAAATAAAAAAATATTATAAAAAATAAAAAATAAAGAAAGAGAATCTGAAGCTTCCCACATTGATAATCATGAAGACCTCAAGGAGTTAATTTCCTCATCCCCTATAGACTTCCCACATCGATCAATCTATCTCGAATATCAATCAAAATAGAAAGCCTTTTAGTCATGGAATTTCCCATTGTGCCCTTGAATCTCTTTCCCAAAGAGCATGCTACCTAGTACCATATAAAAACTAACCAATTTTCACCCTCTCACCATTTGTACTCTCATTTCCTACTGCCTCTAGGGACCTTGTGGGACCGTGACATTTAGTGGTCATGTGAATCCTTTACACCTTTAGAATAATCAATCATGCAATGTCTTTAGGGTCTTATGTTCATAATCCTATATCAGGTATGACTTACTTGTTATGATCCTAACCAATCAGTTGGCTTGCTTGCCTCCTCTTAGATTTTTAAACTACTTCATTACATATTGATTACCTTATATAGGAATTGGTCCTCAACGCTTACCTTTGGGTCATCTTCTTCTTCCACCACACTCAAAATCACATCTACCAGTGTGCCTGCAATTCACCCATGCCTAACAGACCTAGAATCAATCACGCCTATAACATACCCACCCATACTCTTACCTCCTCACATTCTCCCCTAGCTTATGGGAGAACTACATCGGCCTGAGGTCCCTTTTCACCGGGACTATGTAGGTAGCACTCTAAGGGCATGGGGCCCTTGGAGGTTAGCTCGGCCACTTTCTAACCCTAACCAATTCACCTTTCATTTTTCTAAATCCTGATCTACCCTTGTTAAATTTCTTTATATATCAATAATTAGAAATTAAAAACCAATAAACAAAAAATTGTTTTCCACCTTTATCATCATCCAACATCCATTCATTATGTCTACCATTTATTTCCCATGATCATGAATGTATTATAAAACATCTTAAACATGGTCCATCTCATCATTAATTATACACATTAATGAATTACCTAGCTCCACCATGCCTATAACCTAACTCAATCCATGCCTAGACCATGACCTGACTCTATCCATGCCTATAACCTGACTCGATCCATGCCTAACACACAACCTAGCTCCACCATGCTTATAACATGACTCCACCATGCCTATAACCTAACTCATTTATGCCTAAAACTTGACTTTATCCATGCCTATAACCTGACTCAATCCATGCCTAACATACCTATCCTAAAATCCATCTATGCATAATAATAAAATGTTATCGACACAAACACATAATGACCATAATCGTCATCATCTATATAAATAAAAATATCCAATCATATGTATCCATATACATAAATACCTTCGACACGTAGTCTGGTACATATAAATAAATATCTAAAAAATCTCATACACAACCTCACCATCTTCAGTACGTAGGATGGTATATGATCAAAATATATGAAACACTTATACATCCTCACTCTCTTCGGCACACAGGATGGTATTTATATCAAAAATGACAAAAATACATCAAAATGGAGGGATGTGCATTAGGCATCATCTTGTCGAATATCCTCCATCTCAGTTTCACCTATCTCCTCCTCAACTCCTGGCTGGCGGCCTGATAACCTCTCACTGCCCACCATAGGTCATGGTCAGCCCCTTGCGGATACATCACCTAGAGCTGGCCTCTGTGACCTGGTGGCCTCACCTTGATCATGTCTTGGGGATCTATGGCCCCCTGTGCTCTCCACGCTGTGAGTACGGGATCTTGTCCTCTCACTAGAGGCCTATTATGCCCTGTACTCTCCATAGGATAAAAAATCTATCCTGACCGCTATCAACTGATCCATCTGAGTAGCTGAAGGCCATCTAACTCATCAGCCATCTATCTATATGAGGGATAACCCACATACGGTCTCCATATAATGTCTACCCCAAACAATCCCTCCAATTGTCACCGGTAGTAGGCTACATCATGCGTAGCCCTATCTGATCACCCCTCTCTAATAATAGGAACCCATTGCTTATACCCCACTTATACAAAACATGGATCAAATGCATTTTCTTGTGGCATACCCACTAGACACATATAGACAATGTGCTCATAGGCCTAGCAGTGTAGAATAAAATTACATCATAGACTAACCTGCGGAGCTGCCCATACACCCATAACTCTCTATATAGTTGTACCAGGAATGCTAGCACCTAGGAAAATCAGGTAATTTCCATCATCATGTCATGTAGCACTCCCATCAGTGATTATGGGAATCTCCCACCCTCTGCATCCCATAGTGCAAAATAGTAGACTGCCTCCATTAATAATACTACTAGCCTTGTCTCCTCTGGACGGGCTAGATACATCTCTCCATAGCTCAGACTAGTGCTATGGAATGTCAACTTGGCCGTGCCCTCACCAAATACCATCAGTTTCAACTCCTCTGATGCCTTTGACGAGATCAAACATACATGTTTAACCAATATGGGTAACCATAGGATCCTGAACACATCCTCCAGGATGACTGTCGTCTCACTCGTCGGTAGGTGGAACGTGTTGGTTGCCGAGTCCCATCTATCAATGAGGGAGACCATTAGAATTGGCTGCCAGACTACATGCCGGTAGCGTTCGACCCCAATTAGGCCCACCTCCTCAACCTGCTATGACTCCTTGGTTTTCGTTGTACCTCAAACTATCACAAGTAGGGGTGGCACCTTGTCTCACATCCTCAGCTGATCTCTCACCTACATCCAACAAAACAAGCACATTATTAAAACTCAACCATATCTACATTCACACATACCAATGTGGGCCTATCCTCTACCCCAAACCAACCCGACCTACCTACCCTAACCCTACCCAAACCACTCTCACCTTACCTATTTACACACACCCCAACCCGCACCTACCAACTTACTCAACCCAACCCACACCTACCTACTTACCTAATCCAACCCTAACTTACCGACCTACCTACCCTAAACCTACCCAACCTAATATCACCTCACCTATTAAACCAAAAACCCTGACCCCTCACCTAATTCCATTTTTACCCTCTCCCTGACCTTACCTTTTTCCTACACATCTATAAATTTTTCCATAACAACTCCACCCTTACCTATTTTTACCCCTTACCTATGTTATGATTTTCATCAAAACCACTTTTCTCACCCCTATCTACCTCACCCAACCAACCTCTGACACCTTTTGGCTCTTTTCCCCCCCAATTATGGCTAGTATTGGTTACCCCTAACCAAACCCAGTCCCCCTTCAACTGGCATCTATCACCTGCTTCGTGACCGATACTAGCGCCCTAACACTGACATTGGCTAACTTTTAACCGATGCCGGTCATTGTTACCGCAAAACCGCGGTACCCAACCCCCATTTTCCCTCAAAATTCCCATTTTTACTTCCTTCTACCCACACACTCCTACCCAAATTCCCCTTATACCCTTCCCCACCCCTTCTTCACCCAATCTCCTTCCTCTGTTTCCTATTTTACTTGATTTCCCTCCCATAATTCAAAATTTATTCCCCCCCCCAAAAAAACAAAAAACCCATACAACGCAATAATTCAATTTAATAAACAAAACAATGAGTTGGATTGAATCCTACCTCATCACGCTACCATCTGTGGGGTGGCACCTCCAGCCGCTATACTAGTGGTCCCCTCAATCCCTCTCCCATCTTTGCCATCACCAAATGCCCTCTCACTCTCCACCCAATCAATCCACTCAAACCAATCCAACCTATCTTGTGGATCCACCTATCAACCAACTATCACCTGCCATGTGGCTCGCCAGCCTAGTCCTCCATCTCACTCGATCACTTTTCACCCTTTTCTCTCACCTTTGTCATTTTTTGCTCTTTTGCAAAAGACAAATGAATTGAAAAAATGTGGATCTTTCTCTTTTTATAAAAACCCTGACCTAACAGGGGTCGATTTACCATAACTGACATCGGTCATGTGCCCTAGCTTACCATGGTCGATCGATCTTGACCGGCATCTGTTCCCTTAAACCATCATTGGTTTCCCTACTTAGTCTTTTTCCTACCCCCTACCCCCAATTTTTGACCTGAATCCTTTTTTATCCTACACTCACCTCAGTTGGCCACACCACTTGACCTTCTTGATGTTACCCTTTACCCCCTCACCTTGTCCTCATTCAGGGACTCATTATTTTACCCATACCTTGGCCCTACCCATGCCGTGACCTAGATACTAGGACCTAGACCATCGCTAATTCCCTTTGACCTCATGTGTTTGTATACCTTGTGGCACTGTTACCTGTGCTGATTGACATACTGACCTTACCTTGCCTCTTACAGTAACCATTTATCCTGACCTAACCTTTTTTGTACCAGAACATACCTAAACATTCCTACACCTGACCTGTGTCGTGTTTCTTGACCATATCCTATACCTTGGATACTGGAATCACCTCAACCTTGTTTGGATAAACCTATCGACCTTAGACAATGTAGATTTTTCCTACTCATCAACTTGGTACCATGCTGCAGTTTATACATGTGTGTGTGTTTGATTGTTACTACCTTTGACCCTGACCCATTACCTATATTACCTGAGTGGACCTTTTCCCCTTTTTAACCCCTATTTTCCACCTTCCTCTTCATCACATTCACTTTTTATCAAACCACTCACTGATTCTACCTTCTGCCTCATTATTTCCTGGTTTGAGGGGTATCACCTTCACCCACAAATGGGGCAACCACATCTTATTTTTGTCAGCGTCACTTACCAATACAAGCTACATGACAAAAATGGGAAAAATGTAGACACCAAAATTAGGTCACACTCTCCTTTATCCCTCGTCAAATAAACACCTTAAATACATTTACCTAACCATGGCCCCATTCACCCCATTCTAATATTAATTTAATTTAATTAATTCATTATCCTCACAATATTTATTATTTAAATATCCTAATTAGGATAATCCCCCCATATCCACCTCACATAGACACCTCATCTAGCCACCTCACCCTAAGACCTATTCTTAGTAAGTTGCCATAACTAACTAAGACCTACCCAAACCCTAAAAATCAAATCCTACATTCACTCTAACCACATTTCCGCAAGTTAGAAGGAAGATTCCATTCTAATCCATGGAGCCAAATGAATGAGATCCCATAAAATCAAGGGGATCTACCTCGTTTAGCAAACCTAGGAAATCACACCCTAACTGACACTGGTTACCCTAAACCATCACCGGTTAACCCAGAACCACTTTCGGTTACCATTTAACCCCAAAACAACCTTATTTTGTTAGTTAGAACATTGTTGAGAGGTTAGAAAAATATTCAGAGAACAAGTGACGAAACTAGAGCTACATACAAGCAGAACCAACATTAGTACACACATTAGAGCATTCATAGCCAACACCTGAATCAAATACAGAGCCACTTACCTTCAAGGAAGCATCCGGGGAAGTGTCAGAACCATACCGAGTTCTTTCCATTTTGTCACCCACATTTTCCAACAAGACATCAAGCTCGTGTAATAGTAAGTGTTTTTTTAAAAGACGCTTGTCCATTGCCATTTTTAGTAGATTCTTTTACTTATGCTATTAGTTTTTGCTCCCATTTCCATTTACCCACCTTTCACCTCCATGCGAACTCGAACATCCCTTCACCCACACCATTGAACTACCCATTTCTAGATTTTGATCATCATTGTGCATATCCAGGATCCACATAAACCTTGCCATTACCCTTCCTTTTCATCTAGCCTCAGATCTATCACCTTGCCAAGTTTTTATTGAGTTTCCTGTACCCCGACCATATCATCGCCGGTTAACCTAAACTAACACTGGTCATATCAGACCGACGTCAGTCTCTGTGTTTTGACTAGAGACCAAGAACATAGCTTGAAACCTCCATTAAATACCAAAGAAGACTAGAACCTTACCTTGACCAGTCTCAGTACTCTGACAGAGACCTTGACCTTCAGATTATTTCATAGTTTATCCTGTTGTGAATGAATTTTCTTATTGTAGATGAATGAGATACCTAAATCATTTTAACTATAGTAAGATTTCCTTTATTGTTAACATTAAGTTGTTTTAAAATAGTGGATTAACAACCGTTTAGAAAGTATCACACTTCCTGGATCTAGCACACACTAGGCAATCCACTGCATATACTATTTAACTTCTATTTGGTGGTCTTGTTGTCTATTTCCGGTAGTTCATCCTACCTAAAAGGAAGCTATCATGATCAGTTGTGGGTCTAGAAGTCATACGCGTGCAACAACCTTCAACTAGCATCTTAATAGGTATTCCTCCTAGCCCTTTACCCTTATCTGTTTCATCAACATTCAAAGAAATGCTCTAAAATTAGGTGAAACACCTAGTGTCCCTAATCCCCATGAGGTGTTAGGGGAAGTGTGTGATAAGTGTAAGAGGAGTTACATTTGACATGTAACTTCAAGATTCTCTTCAAGAGAGGAAAAAGAGGTGTTAAACCTCATATATTACCTAAATATATGAATTAATAAATTCATCTCAGAATAAATGTACACACACCTAAATAAAAATTAGGATTATAAAAATAACCCAAATAGAGGATAATATTTACACTATGCTATAATATCCTGCTTGTACGACCTTAAACTTATCACATGTGTACACTCACAACATTATGGCACAAATGAATTAAGTTCATCCATAATAATCAATGATATTAACATGATGCCAATCCATATCCTTAAGATATACCTATCCCCTTTGTTAATAAACCCTTGTGCAATCCCACTACTATTATAATACCTAATATCCCATACCTTGAGTTTTATGACTATATGTTGTTGGTGTATATGACTTACCTTGTCATTACTTGACATCTTATCCACCTCACATGGCAAGTCATCTCATTTAGAAAGATCACGGGTCATCAGGGTTTCAAGTGTCTATATGTCATGCAAAGGAGTTACACAAAACTCCTGTTTATGTATCCTTTTTATTTGAGCTATGAGAATGAGTAGTCCTATTCTTTCATGCTTGATTTTCTTTTTTGTTCAATTTTTTATTAATTAATTGAAGCATTCACATCATCGTTAGAGTGCATCGTCTTTTTTGTGCATGGGGTTCAATATTTATCCTTATAGAACAATCTCACATGGTATTAGAGTGCTTATTTGGTAAACATGCACTTGTTTATTCTAGTTGCTAATTACTTCCAATTCATAATTCGTGCTTCTTGTGTAATTTTTTGATCATTTTTTAGAATCTTACTAATCTGGTGTAACCGTCTCATTTTGGAGTTTGTGCTGGTTTTATGGCTTTTCATGTGTTGGTTCAGGGTTTTCTCCTCCAGATATAGCTAGTTGCATCTAACTTTGGAGGGAAAGAAATTATTGGAGGTTGGTACATTTTTTGGTTTTATAAGTTATTTTTTCATTAAAATTGATTTTGTTGAAAAATTTCTACTTGGAGCCTTCCCTGCCTCATATCCCTCCTTGTTTCTTTTGTATTCTAGTTGTCATTGTTGTTTTTTGCACACCCTACTTACTACATCCTTCTAGCTTGGTCGAGATCCTACAAAGATTATAGAGCTCTATTTTGGCTCAACTAAATGAGTTGGGTTTTTGGGTGAGTTAGGCCAGTCCTTTAATGTGAATTAGGTTAGTTTTACATTGGTCTGAGTCGGTTGTTTGAAGTTGAGATGTTTGTTTGTTTACCTTGGTGAGTTATTTTTTAAACCTTTAGCGAGTTAGGTTTTACTTCCCATCAGGATATTATTTCATTAATATTTACTTGAGCCCCTGTCACTATGAGTTGAGTTTTAATTTGATCCAGGTTGGGTTCTATGAGTCATGTTAAGTTTTTCTTAGCATTGAGGTGTCTTGTCGCCATTGGTTTTTAACCCCACCATTTTATCTCTCTACGATTTCAACCCCTACATTTTTCCCTGCGTGCTTGCTTGGGCTTGCTCACCATGCCTACTTGCTTCTTCCTTGGAATTACCTTGCTTGCTATGCTTGTTGTTTTCACCTTGGATGCAAATCCCCTTGCTCGGATATTATATGCTCTCATTGTTGCATGCTCCTCTTCCCTTATTTAAGCCATTAACTCCTTCCCTGACCCTTTCATGCCTGTCTGTGAACTCTTCCAATCTTATCTACTCCTCCTACCCTTGCATGTTATCCCAACCATTACTCCATCTCTCAAACTGTCAACATTCCTCCTGACCTGGCATCTTTATCCCTTCCATGCTCAACCCAACACCTAACCCATGTGGCCGCTGAGCCTTGACTGAGCCATCCTTTACTCATCCCACTAGGTCACCATGTTGACCGGTCATCCTCATACTCTCCCACCTTATCTTTAATCATCCCTCCATTTTGTAACTTGAGCGTCGTTGTTTTTTTAAACATTTTTTTTTTTTCAAGCAACGACATTGTTTTTTTTTATAATAAAAGGGATTTGTTTTAAAAGGTAAGGTTTAAATTAATTAAAAGGTTAGGTCTTAAGTTTAATGAACTAGGATCTAATATTATTTTTCGGAGGTAGTCTATTAATCAATTAAGGAGGTGTTTAATTTAATTAGGGAGGTTAATTAAATTTAGGGAGTTAATTAATTAGGATCTTAATTAAAATTAGCTATTTAAGTTAATTAAACTTGGGATGCTTAATTAATTTAATTAAGCTTTTAATTATTAGGAGTCTCTTTAATTTAATTAATCAGTAGTTAACCAATCTTTTTAAACATTATTGTCACATTTAAAAAATGTTTTTTATCTCTAGAATTACACTAATTGGGTGAATTTAAAGTGTGATTTTTAGTGTTATTAGATGTTTTTAGCTACTAATTTTTTTTTTGGATTGTGTTGTTCATATCCTAGAGTTTTTCTTCATTCAGAGAGCATTTTCAGCATCCTAGAGGTCCCTTGGAATCATTTTGATACCTTTTTGCATTTTATTTCCTTTTTTATTACTCGTGGACTAGTGAGTGCGTCACCTAGAGTCTTGTAGCAAGGGGGGTTTTTGCTACAACGTGAGATGCTATTTCTCACACATGATTATGTTTTCTCCCCTTATCTTTCTTTTAGCTCATTGTGTGTTTGCTTATGGTGACAAGTTGTTGCAATCTATTGGACCATGATTGTGATCTCTACACTTACACATTATTATGTTGATTGTAAGGTGAGTGACCCACTGTTTTATGACACAAACTCACACCTGATTGAAATCAATGCACTAAACTATAAAGTTCTAAAATCAGGGGGTTAAGAATATTATTTTAGGGTGTTGTAATCACATGCAAATGGTTTTTCACATAATTTTGACGTTTCATATCCTTGAGTGTATTCTTACACCCTTCTTTTCTTGCATTTTAGATGCAATTTTGGCTGAGTCTAACATCTATTTGAGTGTTCTTTCATCACCTATGAATCTTATGCAATAATTTCTATTATTCATGGATACACCATAAAGGATATTATTTCAACACGTATACTTTGTAGGACCAAATTTTTAGTATATACTCCTCCACTTCTTCTTAGTAGGGAGTGTTGGTGATCGTTTTGAGCTCACTCCTAAGTCTTATATGTGCCTCCAAAAAAATTCCATGTCTTATTTTCTAGGGCTCTAAAATACATGTATTTGAAGGATAAACCCATGTTAAACACATAAAATCCTATGTTGGTGTAATAAATCTAGCATGAATCTTCTTTCTCAGTCGAATTAGTCATAACTACGTTGTTACAAGAAGATTTTTTTGTGCAAAACCCATTAAAATAGTCAGATTAACCCTTGCAAAATAATTTGTGTATCGTCCTTTGTAATCCTTATGTAAATTTTCATTTTGTTTCCCAACGCCCAAAGGTAAGTGACATGTTTCAATTGGTTTCACCATTTTCAACTTTACTTGTATATTTACAATCTTTACATAATATGCAAAGTGTAAATAAAATCCCAAGACCCGATCGAATATTCCAAGGAATATCTGAAGTCATATGATGAAAGTGCAAATACACCCCCACTTAGTAAAGGTAAACATGTGTAAAAATATTACTAGAGTGGAGAGGTGGAATTTTTATGCACTCTTGCATCATACACTCGATGAAGTGAAATGTGTAAATATATCCCCGAAACCTGACGAAGGACACATGTAAGCATTTCAGGCGAAGTCAATAAGTGGGTGTTCGGGTCAAACTTGTAGTTTTGTACTCATTTGAAGAAGTGGATAAAGATGTAAATAAAATCTGTAGACCCACTCCTGTAACATCTCGCTAATTAATCCCTTTTTGTTGATAATTTAAATTAATCAAATAAATACGAATACATATAATGTATTTTTATTCTATTAATTAAATATTATTACAATTAATAGTACTTAGTTATCTAAATACTTAATTAAAAATTAAGTATTCAGACAACTAAATACCGCCTATTGGTATTATTTAATGTCGTAAGTTTTATTACGGAACTTCCTTGTCTAGTTCAGGAAGTGTCATTGTTATAACTATATCATGAAAACATAAATTATTTTCGAGATGTTATATTTTGGAAAAAATTTCTCAGACTTATAAGCTGGTTGAATGGATTTATAACATTTATTTTTGGCCTATTTTAATATTATCATTATTAGAAAATTAGGGGCATATTGTCACACCCACAAAATTGATAAGTAATGTTTGTTTTTATGGTATTGACTTCTAAAATTAAAATGTGGTGATTGAACACCATAAAGGCATGATTTTCCTAAAGGAATTATTTTTTGAGGATTCACTTATGAAATCGCATTGAGTACCAAAATGTGGTCAATACTTTTAATTATTCCTTTATGTACTTTAGAGGACATTCACGTAGATTAGGGGGGATTTAAATTATTGGTTGAATATGCAATTTCTTATTAAAAAGAATCCCCACCCATGATGGCATGAGGCTTTTGCAAACCATCCATTTGGAATTTTGTGAGATGGGGAAGTAAATGCAACTTAGGGTTTTTTGGGGATATGTGGAGAGAATGGTAAAATGTAGGAGATTGGGTGTTTTTCATGGTGTAATCAACTTTGTTAGAGCTCTAGTTATTGGGACCTTTTACCAAATTTTTTGCTACATATGGTTATGGAATCAGTTTTGTATTTATAACCCTCTATTATCTGAGTGAATGACATTGAGTAAGTTCTAGTTGTTTTGAGAAAGCTGGAACAATTTCATTTGGAGAAAATCAACTAGGGTTTTAGTTTGTAGTTGGAGAATATAAAACAAAAGCAAATCAATTTTACAAGCAAGGGTTTCAATGTTGTTCTCCTAGTTTTTGATTAATAAAAAGATTTTTATATTTTATGGGATTTGATTTCTTTGTTGGGCCCCTAGAATGTTGGCTAAGTACAAAAGGCACGTATGCACACAGGTCTTAGTTGAAGAGAGATGCGTAATGAAAAAGCATGTAGGGAAGGGTTTAAGAAAAGAGTTTTAAGGAAGCTTGTGGCACGCGTGGTGCGCGTGGATGGAACCAAGGGTTCAGGACTTAGTCAAATTGAGTTTTTAGGACAGAACACATAAAAATCATGACCCAACTATACATGTTGTGTGGATAAGGTGCTAACCTGGTGAAAGGTTGGCCCAGGAAGGAGCATGCCTGCGGTAGAAGCTTCTAGAAGCACATCATGGTGAAAAGTGGAAATCTCAGACCTGGGAGAGCATGCTCACATGGAGGACCACATTTAGACACTTGGCATTAGATCTGAGGGTGTTGGAGGATGAGTTGGTAGCCTCGAAAGGATATAAATAAAAGCACCTGCATAGTAAACATGGAGAGAACACAAAGAGGGAATAGCTCTATAGAAATACTACAATAACTCTGTTAGTGGATAATGGTATTTGGGAGAGAAGGTATAATGGGTATGGGGATTACAAATTTTTCTTTGATAGCCTAGCTACATTAGACCAGTTGAAAACCTTGAATGCGGTCTATTTCTCTATGACATTCTATAATGGCTCCATGGATTTAATGAGGTTACCAGTTATATGAATATGAATATCAATGATTTTGATGCATATTTATTTCTCATAGGTTCTGTTTCATTTATGTTTATGCTAAGTATGGATGCTTGTATACTTCTTTAAGTTATGGTGCAAGTTATATAAATTGTTAAGTGATTTCTGTCTGTAATGACTGCAAGGATCTAGAGGCCATTCTAAGCTCTATGGTTCTTGAATGTCTTAAATCCATTTAAATCTCTTAAGCAAAAATCATAGATGATGATATTTCCCACTAAACTCACATAAAAGAGAGACTCGGCACCCACACGTGCCTCGAGTGAGTGCCCAGCTTCTACTGGGTGATAGGCTGACATGCATGGGGTACCATTCTTTTGTGATAAGGGTAAAAATGACTACATCTTGGTTCCATTGTTGGGACCTCTTTTCAAAGTTGTAGTGGGAAATAGCATACAACATGATCTTTGTAGTGAGTAATGATAGAATGGTTAACTTTGGAAAGTTTTGAATCATGGTTAAAGAGCACAAAGGATGAATTTTCTTAGAGATTCAATAGTGGACCTGAGTTTGATGCACGTAAATGGGTAGAAGAGAACCTCTACCATGATTTATATGAAACATTTTTTTGTTGTTTCCTAGTAGAGCTATATGAATGGCTCTTATCATACGCGTATATATCAATTTGGAATTATGGATTGTGAGTTTGGACCCAAAAAGATTACCAGAGGCTGTAGGATGCAAATTTGATGTGGACCCATGCTGTGGATCATTGGTGGAAAGGGTTACTAGCTAGCTACACTCTGGAGTATGCCATTTCCACATATTCTTATTGGGAGGTTGCTGATTTTGAGTTTCTGTGGGAGCCTAGAGGATTAGTTCTATGTGCTATCCCTCTAGCAATAAAGATCCTGGTTATTAATTTGGGTTTCGAGGCATTTCCAATGGTCGGCTAGACCATTCTGAGAGTTGGGCAAGGGAGCTAGGGTGGAGGAATATGGAAGATATTATGATGGAGAAGGAAAGGGAGGAGATACGGCTCAAGTATAGTGAAGCATGTGAAAGGGATATTGCTAGATGACCCAAAAATGTAAGTGTGATGGATCTATGGAGGCAGACATTGTGGGAAGGAGTCAAGGTTCATGCAGAGGACATGAAACCCAAGAAGTCTGTGCTACCCCATCTTGGCAAGCGCGTAAGAGAGACCCCTTTGGCTTCTAGTGAGAGTTCATCACACGGAGAAAGAAGATTCATTAGCACATATTTGAACCAACCTAGTGACTAAACTCTAGTGCTTGGTTTTCCAGAACCATGAAGGAGTATCATTGAACAAGTTGATATTAGTGGAAGTGATAGATCTGTGCCTAGGAGGTACAATGTTTCAGTTCCCACATCTATGGCTACACATATTCTAGTATTTGGAGGAGTTTTTAGACAAGGATCCAGTATGCAAGCCCTTAGTCTTACATCTAAGAGTGGCGTGGGGTATAATACTGGTAATGGGGCACTATCACAGACTATTGGTGCATAGTTTAGTGGAAACGTGGGGACACTTAGCATGACTACTACAGGACCTGGTGGGTCAGGGGGCACAGGACCTAGTGGATCTAGTGGTTATGGTGGCTCAAAAGGCATAGAACCTGGTGGACCTGGTAGATTCAGTGGTGGAGGAAACACTAGAGGGAACCAAGGCTCTGGCTCATGAGGAAAAGGGCCCCAGCCACCCCCTCAAGTCTTCTTTGAGATGATGCTACACTTACCAGATTACATAGGTATTGAGGATGCTGCAGAACATGTTCACAAGTGTGAACTGCTATGGCATGCAAAGGGTATCACAAACCCAAGGTGGAAGGCTAGTCAATTTGTAACCATGTTGGAAGGGCGCGCACATAGATGGTATAGGAAATATGACCCTCATCAAACAATGGTGAATTATACTTCTTTAAAGAACACATTCTTGATAGAATTCCACATCCCTGATTTTGAACCGAAGAGCATCAATGCTTTGATAGAGATTCAACAAGGAATGGTAGAGAGTGTGTGAGAGTATGATGCATGCTTTAAAACTCTCTTGTCTTAATTATCATATGATATTCACCCTTCACAACATGCTCAATGGTTTTTTGGAGGATTGATCACAACTTTTAGAAGAGATTTATCTCATAAAAATTTCACAAACCCATGAAAAGCTTTGGAAGATGCTCTACATGCCGAGGCTGTTGGTAGTATTGATACTGGTGTTAGCCCATTCCTAGAGGCTCAGATTGCTACTATGGCTAAGAAGCTAGAAAAGTTGTCTGCAAAATCAGCCCATGAGACTCACAGTGGTTTATGGTGCATAGATTGTGAAGTAGAGGGGCATGTCAAGGATAATTTCCCCCAGAGGATGGTATGGACCATGATAGTAGAATGTGAAATTTATCGTGGGGACCATGATGCAAGTAGATGCCCCTTATTACAGTGCACAATCTAGAAGAATGTGTCTTACTACTATAAGATCTACACCTCTATAACCCATGATACTAAGGACTGTAGGCTCATTTATCAGATCCATGAGGCCATTGATCATGGGGTACGCTAGACCAGTATTGTTATTAGTTCCAAGGGTGATGATTGCCATTATGAGGAGTGCATAGATGGAGGCATGCATGGAAGGGGTTTTCAAGGAGGATTTCCTGGTCATGATAACCATGGGGGAGGAAGGACTAAGTTCCTGCGTGGAACCTATTTCAATTGTGGGTCTACAGAGAATTACAAATGAGAATGCCTGGACCTGTTGTAGTGCTCATGGTGTGGAAAGAAGCACAAGTATGAGGAGTTCCCGGAGTTGTTTGAGCACATGAATCAACAGCACTGAAAAGAAAAGGGCACTGCAATGGTCAACATTAAAAAGGAAGACACACAATGGATGCCATGGGTAACATGGGATGTAGGTTTGGAGCTAGTTTTGGTAACAAAAAGAGTAGAAGCCGTGCGCGCAAAAGAGATACCAAGGAAGAAGAACCTGGTTTTAAGGGAGGAAGTAGTTCATGAAAAGTACCCAAACCCTGCATGTTAAAAGGAGGTATATCAAGACACCATGGATGTCATTCAGAGTTTACAAGGGGAGATCCAGTGTCTAAAGGAGCATTCTAGGAGTGAGGAATAAGGAAGGAGAGTCGAGGAACCAAGGGATAACCTGGATGAGGTCAATGAAGTATGTAAAATGCTAAGGAAAGAGAATATTATTCCCTTGCTAGAATCATGGTTGAGAGATAAGGTACCACGTGCCAGAGGAGAGAATGAGAGGCAGGTATTGCATGTAAACCTTTCCCCTCATAGCCTTGACTATGAAAAGGAGATCATAATGAATGTAGTTGTAGATGGATGGATCCTTAGTAATATCCTCATTGACATAGGTGTGGAGGTCAATGTCCTAACTCTAGATGCATGAAATCAGATGGGAAGAACTATATTACAACCATCTTTAAATGTGTTGTATATGGAAAACAAGACTAAGGTAATTCCCATCAATGTCTTAAAGGATGCAGCTATCACTATCCAGGGATCTGAGTTTACTGAGGACTTCTAAGTCTTGGTGCTCGCCAAGGCAGACAATTTTCCAGCAATACTTGGGCGCCCATGGTGTTACAAGAACATTGCATACCTTTGGTTCAACAAAGGGTACATCAGCTTTGAAAATAAGGAGGAGCAGGTCATTATACCCCTCGCTAATGGGAATTCAACACCCTATACTGAACCTCTGGGAGAAGAATTTCTGGATAGGATATATGTGTATTTAATTAGGGGCCCAGAGGTAATACATCCTACCAACAAATTTACCAGTTTGAGGATGCTCAGTCAGTAAGTGACACCACCATCCTAACATGTGATAATTGGGTGCATGGGACTTATGAATTGATCGAATAGAATTTGAGAGGATCAGTAACAAAAGTAACAAATGTGCGCACGATCCCACACCTAGGAGGAAGAAAATTACCTAAGTATTCAGGAGGAGTCTTTCCTGAGATATTTTTACAGGAGATAGAAGCTTAGTGGAAGGAGGAGAAGGAACGGAGAGGGATGATAAGTTATGTCCTACTCAGCACATTGGCATAGTTATGGGCTACACATCTAGAGAGCCTTTTGGAATGGCACGAGGTGAGAATTTCTCTCTCTATCATATTTTCTAGAAGTAACATGCTCACCATCATCAATGACTACCATGGTAAGGTTCCCACCTCTTTCCATATCCATGAGTGTGAGAGGATATGGAGAGAAGGTGTGGAAGCTTTTCCACCACCCCTTTGGGTACAGGCTATATTCTACACTACATGACTACGCATGCATATCATACATACACTCTGAGACACACCACCAGATAGGAAATTGGCAAGAACTAGTAGATGAACTCATTCAAACATTTTAATATCAAAGTACTAAGCCATCAGTTGATAAGGCATTGCAAGTTGTTAAGCACCTTACCATGGGGGATAGTGCCATCGTAGAAGATATGCTATTGGAACTACTAGGTGAACTAGGTTTGGAGGCACACTTTGAAGAAGAAGTAGAAGAAACAGAAGAGTTATAGTTTGAGTGCATGTGTTTGGAAAAGGAGAAAGGGAAGTTGGTATATGTGATTGATGGGGAGGAAGCAAAAATCTTGAATGCTAGCCATTCTGTAGGGGTGTGTGAGGTAGTGGACAATGTTGATACTCATGCACTACCATGAGCTCTTAAAGACAAAGAAGGTTAACATCAGATCATGAGAGGAACCTAAGGAGGCTATCATTGGAGATTACTAGTTGGATAAGGAAGTCTCTAAGGTCATAGATATGTTGTGTGAATTTGAGGATTTATTCCCACATGGGTACCATGAGATCAATGACATTTACCATTTCTTGGGGGAGATGAGGATAAAGTTGAAGGACAGTGTGTGCTCGATCAGGAAGAGACCCTAATGAATGAATCCCAATTTGAGAATAAACATTAAGGAGGAGATAGAAAAAATGATAGCTTATGTGATCATTAAAGCAGTGTAAGAATCAGAATGGATAACTCTAATGGTAATTAGCATAAAAAAGGATGGGTGGATAAGGATCTGCATAGATTATAGGGATCTAAACGTAGTTTGTGTCATCAATCCTTTTCCAACCCCCTTCACTGAAGATATTTTGGAAGGAGTCACTAGGCAAGAAATCTATTCCTTTACACATGGATTTTTGGAGTACCAGGAGAAGAAAACTTTCACCACTAAGTGGGGAATTTTTGCATACACAGTCATACCCTTTGGTTTGAAGAATGCACCTGTTGTTTTTTCACGAATAGTGGTGCAAGCATTACAGGAATTCATCCATAAGTTTCTTTAGGTCTATTTGGATGATTGGACAGTGTATGGGCTAGTAAAATACCATTGTGAAAATTTGAGGTTAATGTTTGAGAGGTGTAGACAGTTGAGGATATCCCTCAACATTAAGAAGTGTGTATTTGCTACACCCTTCGGGACTTTATTGGGGCACATCAAATGAAAAGAGGGCTTGCTAGTGGATCCTGCCAAGGTTGCAATTATTATGGGATTGGGGGAACCTACTAGCTAAAGCAAAGTGTATGGATTTATTGGGCTTATGGGTTATTACAGAAAATTCATCAAGGGGTATGCCAAGATAGCCGCACCTCTAGAAGAATTACTCAGACATAAAAGTGCCTTCCATTAGGGAGAGGTGTAGAAGAAGGATTTTGACACATTAAAGGATAGGCTTATCACCGCGCCTATAATATGTTTTCCCTCTTGGGACAAGCCCTTCCATGTCCATGTAGATGCCTCAGGAACCACCATTGGAGCAGTGCTTACCCATCTCAGTGAAGGAATTTTTGATCACCCTATAGGTTTCGCAAGCAAGAAGTTGACACCAACAGAGTATAATTACACAATGACTGAGCACAAAGCATTGTTAATGATCTACGCGCTTTTCAAATTGAGGCAGTATTTACTGGCAACACCCTTTGTATTTTACATTGAGCACATGACATTAAATTATTTGGTGAACAAGCCCATTCTACAAGGGTGCATATGTCGGTGGGTATTGTTGTTTCAAGAGTTTGAGTTCACGGTAGTAGTAAAACCTGGGAAGAGTAATTGTGGGCCTGATCATCTATCAAGAATTGATTCAGGGAAGGACACACAAAGTATTGAGGAGACAATGCCAGATGTGTAACTATTTAGGTTGTGGTGTACACCCTTAGATTTGGAGTAGATTGCAGTATTTTTGAGGGAAGGTGTGGCACCGGAAGGAATGAAGGCATTAGAGAAGAAGCAGCTTGACATACACGCCGTACCCTACATGCTGATCAATGGAGACTTATACAATTTGGGACGTGATAAAGTTTTGCGCAAGTGTGTATTAGAGCATGAGAACATTGCCATCATGGAGGAAGAACACAGAGGAAGTGCGGGTGGGCATTATGTAGGTGACGCCACCGTGCATAAGATATTAATGACAGGATTGTGGTGGGAAATCCTATACAAGGATTGTAAAGACTATTCTAAAGCGTGTGACCATTGTCAACACATTGGCAAGCCAGGAAAGAGAGATGAAATGCCTTTGTACCCTATACCTAATGTGGAACCTTTTGAGAAGTGGGAAATAGACTTTTTTGGCCCTATTTCACCAACGACGTGTAGGACTGGGTCATGTTATGTCATCACTTGCACAAACTATTTGACAAGGTGGGCAGAGGTAGTTCCAACTAAAGATTGCATAGCAACCACAATGGTAGGATTTTTTTGGGAGAACATTATGACAAGGTATGGATGCCCTTTAAGTTTAACCAGTGATAAGGGTACACATTTCTTAAATGAGACCATGAGGATCTTGTCAACAGAGTTCATGGTAGCTCAACAAGACTACCCGTTATCACCCAAAAGAAAATGGGACTATAGAAGCATTTAACAAAATACTTAGTCATACCCTGAACAAAATTTGTGATGTCGGAAGACAAGATTGGGATGACAAGGTATCAGCCATATTATGGGGTTACAAGACAACTTATAAAAGGCTAAACAAAGCCAAACCATTTCAATTGGTGTTTGGCGTGGAGGCCTTTCTACCAGTTAAATTCATGTTACATTCTTTACGAATAGGACACATAGGAGGGTTGGCTGATGAGAAAGCGCTAGAAGAGACAATTGATGAGTTAATGAAGTTGGATGAGAGACGATCACTCATTAGGTGGAGTCAAACAATAGAGAAAGAAAAGCAAAAAGCATGGCATGATCACCACATCAGAAATAAGAAGTTTGAGGTTAGGAAAATGGTCTTACTATATGATTCTAAGTTTCTGCACCATCATGGGAAGTTGAAAGTCCATTTCTTAGGTCCCTACACAATATCATACATCCTTGATTCGGGCACATGCTAGTTACAAGTGCTGGATGGAATGAAATTGCCTAGACACTTCAATGGGAGTAGGTTGAAGCTGTACTATAAATAAGTCTTCTTGGTGTTTGTAAATAAGGAATTTTTTCTAGTTAGTTTAGAATTTTCCTTTATGTATTTCTTTTCTTGGGTTTCCCTTTCACATTTTTGTTTTGTTTTGCGGCTTGGGTGCTTGTAACCTTATTACTATTTTTGAGTGCACAGAGGACCACACATTGTTTTAAGTGTGGGGTGGAGTAATGTGAAGGAGAGCATGGTTAAAAGGCCAAGGAAGTTTTTGTTGAAAAACCTAGTTGAATGGCCCTGTTGAAATAGGTGCTTGAAAAGAAAAGATGGAAAAAGGATGGTTGGTGCCAAGATAAAATATACTTTCAGATACCACGTATAAAGAAGATAAAAGTGCATAAGTAACATGAGGTAGGTGAGAGAAAAAATAAGGATAGAATAAGTTCCTTCGGCAATGATTATGCACAAGAAACTGACACACACAAAAATGAGTGGTATGCAGAAATGCCATACCCAGATGGAGTGTTGTTGGGGAAGGAGTGGGAGTCCCATTTGAGGAACATGTCTGTGAATGAATATAATCATTGAACAAGCACAATCAAGAAGGGGATGGTGCTGGAGTTAGTGCACCCAACAAATAAAAGGACACCAAAGGGTTTGGTCATTTATAATGATGATGTGAAGGTTAAGTTAGAGAAGGAAGGGTTATTACAACTCTTTGAGTTGCCCTAACTTTGGGAAACCTGAGTGCTTATATCAATAGCTTATGTCATGTGTCCATGAGGACTACTTCCACTTTGCAGGGCATAAGATGTGCATAACCCCTCAACTCATTTCACATTTCACAGGCCTCATCTATGAAGGAGAAGGTTTGGAGGATGACTTGACCGACAAAGAAGTGATTAAGGAAACTATCTCCACTTATCCATACAAGAAAGGGTCAAGGTATTATGATGTCGCAGACATTAAGGATCTGGCAATGAAGATGGCTGCTCACCTTGTTAATAAGCTAGGAAAGATGGACCTAGGTTAATAAGCCATGGTTGAATGTTTGCAAGAAAATTTTAGAGGGCACCATCTACAACTTGTCTACATTCATCGCAGATGAGATTGTTAGTAGCACGAAGGAAGGTGATAGGATCCTTTTTGGCAATGTCCTATTAACCATCATGTTTTCAGAGATTAGGATATCGGATGCATCAGACAAGTTCATGTGGGAGTACCCTACTGAAGACCACTCACCCGCAAAGAGGTTTGAGAAATACGCTTGTGACGCCATGAAAAATGTGCACAAGGTGTGCTTAGAAAAATGGTATACGTGCCTAAGGAATGCAATCGGGGTGGAATGGAGAATTCCCAAACAATTGCTAGTAGCCACTAGGGGAGAAGTGAAATTTGCTGTGTACCAACATTTCTACTTGGGCAGATTCAAACTGTCAGATGAGACATGGAGCCCATGGTGTAATCTCCCCTTTTCCTTCACAACTCAATACTTCCAAGTAGGAGTAAACAGGTTCAGGGAGTCCAAAAAGTTTTAGTTAGATCGTGGTAATCTAGACCAGGACCATAGGGAAATGCACAAAGGGTTGGTGTACCCTAGTAAGTGCATGTACGTGGAGCGGTACATGTCGCATGAAGTTTAAATGATAAGGCCCAAGACTCTACCCATTACAGATGGATCTGTGGCACACGTGTACATCCATATAAGACCCAATTCTGAGAAGGTCACATATATGGAGAATGAGTTATCTATACCTCAGGATCCAACTGGTAGGAAGAGAATTGTGCCCAAACGCGAGGGAAAAGAGCCAAAAAAAAATAAAGTGTGGTGGAGACATAGGTAATAGGTTCCCCCGGGACAAGCACCAAAACCATTATGTACACACACATGAAGAAGCCCATAGTAAAAGAGAAGACTCCAGAGCCAAAAAATCCATCAGACAAGGAGTCATCAGAAGAGGAAGAAGTGGAATCACCTACACTGGAATCTATGGTTAGGAAGAAGCAAAGGGTAGAAGAAGAGACTATCTCGAAAGAGACTGAGAGTTTGAAGAAGTACATAAGAGAAAAGGATGAGAGTGAATAGGATGAGAGTGGAGAATAAGTAAGTGGGGAAGAGGACCCCAGGAAGAATCAAGGACCACCCATCTTCAATATACATGATTCAGAGGAGGAAGGAGGAGAAGACGAATAGAGGTTCCAATTCATATGGTAAAAGGATAGCCAGGTAGGAGAAGGCACCCAGGACATGGGAAAAGGTAAGGAAGCTAGCATGCAGAAGCAAGAGTCTCCAAGTTTTATGCAGAAATAGACAACCAAGGTGGCAGAAGGAGAAGAGACCAAGAACATTGAGACCATGGTGGAGGAAAAATTAGAACACAACGCTTAGCCAGTGTTGAACAAGGAGAAGAAGGAGAGCACAAAAGAGGAACACAGTAGCACTATAGGCCCCATTTTTACTGTAAGTGTACCTAAGGTTACATGCACAGGAGGAAGGAACACAGAGGGGGAGAGGCCAGAGATGGGTTATATTGATGACCCCAAGAAAGTGTTTCGCGTATAGTTCCAAAGTACCATTCCGGTAGAGGAGATTATAGCAATGTCATCTTTTGACAAGGAGGCTGCATATCCACAGACAAGGAAGATGCTCTCATGGGCTATAGAGTCCCACCTTGATGTGCCAGAGTTTGAGGTAAGCCATGGGGCAATAATAACATTGTTAGGACCAAGAGAAGACCACCCAATGGTGGATACCTATCAGCTCTTGGATGAACAACTATGCAATGCGCTCAGAAAAGTCTCCATTGAGAATGAGTCTAGACTCTTCGGGAAGAATGATACGGTTAAATATCTAGAAGGGGAGTTAAAGAAGAAAGAGAAAGACCTAGCTAGTATGAAAAAGGAGTTAAGCCAAGATAAGTTGATCAACGCCCAGTGGCAACATGAATTGAAGGATGAAAAGGCTATGGTATGGGTTGTGTACAAGAAGGTGGAATCCATCAATGAGGCTATAATGTTAAAGCATCTGTACCTAGCATCGCCCTTGTAGAAGTATGGATCACCTTGGGATGCCTGAAGGATTTAAAAAGGATCCTCACCATGGAAAGAAAACCACTAGCCCTGATGTCTATAGAATAAGTTTCCACATGCCTAGAGAAAGAGGATAAGTTGAAGATTATAGTGCTCATCATGGAATACAACAAGGTTCTTGCTGATGTAAGGGTTGCTTTTTGGAATGCTGAGGCCATGTATGAAAATTTCCCAGACAGAGACAAAGTGGTAGGTGACTTAGTCACCACTCATGAAGTAGAACTCAAGGAGTTCTAGGAGAAGAACAAGGAAAATAGGGTAGAAAGAGATAAAATCCTTGCCAAGGTCGAGAGGAAATCTGAATCCATTGAAACCTTAAGGGGTTCAATCAAAAACTTGTTGAAGGAACTATATCCATGTATTACATGAAGAATGGATGTGCTGGAGGATATAGGCAAGGAGTTGGAGAAAATCACTGAAACCATGAGCGTGTAAGGAGATGGGCCAAAATTTTGGGGAGATGAGCGCCCTGGTCGGTGACCTCTGTCAGAGAGCACAGGAAGAAGTTGATGCCTGGAACAAGTTGAAGGCTGACTTGCAAAAGGATTTTCCTAGCTTTTTGTAATGATTCCTTCACTCTCCCATTATTTCTTCTACCCCCATTCTTTCATCCTCTTATTCTTATTCCAAGGCAAAAGTCTGTTGTATTATTTCTTTCACTAGAGAAGTGTTCCTACGGAATGAGAACATGCGTAGTGTGGGGTGAAGTTGGGCCCCTAAAATTTTGGCTAAGTATAAAAGGTGCGTATGCGTGGAGGTCCTAGTTGAAGAGAGGTGCACAATGACAAAATGCACAGGGCAGGGTTTAAGAAAAGGGTTTTAAGGAAGCTCGTGGTGCATGAAATGTGTGTGGATGGAACCAAGGGTTCGAGACTTAGCCAAATTGGGTGTTCAGGACATAACACGTGAAAAGAATGACCCGGTTGTGCATATTGTGTGGATAAGGTGTGAGCCTAGTGATAGGTTGGCCCAAGAAGGAGCATGCCTATGGTAGAAGCTTTTAGAAGCACATCATGGTCAAAAGTTGAAAGCTCAGGCCTGGGATAGTATGCTTGCATGGAGGACAACATTCAGACACTTGGCATCAGATCTGAGGGTGCTAGAGGATGAGTTGGTAGCCAAAAGTGGCTATAAATACAGAAATCTATAGAGTAAATAGGGAGAGAACAAAAAGAGGATAGATCTCTGTAGAATATTACAAGAACTCAGTTAGTGGATAATGGTATTTGGGAGAGAATGTGTAATGGGTATGGCGATTGCAAATTTTTCTTTGATAGCCTAACTACATTAGTCTAGTTGAAAAGCATGACTACGGTTCATTTCTCTGTGACATTCTGTAATGGCTCCATGGATGTAATGAGGTTACCAGTTATATGAATATGGATATCAATGATTCTGATACATATATCTTTCTCATAGGTTCTCTTTCATTTATGTTTATGCTAAGTATGGATACTTGTATACTTCTTTCTGTTATGGTGCAAGTTATATAATCTATTAAGTACTTTATGTCTATAATGACTGCAAGGATCTAGAGGCCATTCTGAGCTCTATGGTTCTTGAATGTCTTAAATCCATTTAAATCTCTTAAGAAAAAATCATAGATGATGATATTTCCCACTAAAATCACATAAAAGAGAGACTTGGCACCCACACGTGCCTCGGGTGAGTGCCCAGCATCTGCTGGGTGATAGAATAGTGTGCATGGGGTACCTTTCTTTTTTGATAAGGGTAAAAATGACTACATCTTGGTCCTATAAATGGAACCAAGATGTAGTCATTTTTACCCTTATCACAAAAGAAAGGTACCCCATACGCGTCGGCCTATCACCTAGCAGATGTTGGGTGCTCACCCGAGGAAAGCGCGAGTGTTGAGTCTCTATTTTATATGATTTTAGTGGGAAATATCATCATCTATAAGTTTTTCTTAAGATATTTAAATGGAGTTAAGACATTCAAGAACCATATAGCTCAGAATGGCCTCTAGATCCTTGCAGTCATTACAGACATAAAGCACTTAACAAATTATATAACTTTCACCATAACATAAAGAAGTATACAAGCATCCATACTTATCATAAACATAAATGAATGAGAACCTACGAGAAAGATGTATGCATTAGAATCATTAATATTCATATTCATATTCATATAACTGGTAACCTCAATACATCCATGGAGCCATTAAAAAATGTCATAGCGAAATAGACTGCAGTCATGCTTTTCAACTGGACTAATGTAGCTAGGTTATCAAAGAAAAATTTGTAATCCCCATACCCATCATACATTCTCTCCCAAATACCAATATCCACTAATAGAGTTCTTGCAGTATTTCTATAGAGCTCCGCCCTCTTTTTGTTCTCTCCTTGTTTACTCTGCAAGTGCTTATATTTATAGTCTTTCTAGGCTACCAACTCATCCTCCAACACTCTCAAATTCAATTCCAAGTGTCTGAATGTGGTCCTCCAGGAAAGCATTTTCTCCCAGGCCCGAGATTTCCACTTTTCACCATGATGTGCTTCTAGAAGCTTCTACCATAGGCATACTCCTTAGGCCAACTTGTCGTGAGGCTGAGACCTTATCCACATAGTATGCGCAGTCGGGTCCTGCTTTTCACATATTCTATCCCAAATGCCCAATTTGGATGAGTCCCAAACCCTTGGTTCCATTCGTGTGTGCCACGCACACCATGAGCTTCCTTAAAAACCTTTTCTTAAACATTTCCCTACATGTTTTTTCCTTGCGCACCTCTCTTCAACTAGGACATGTGCGTATACACACCTTTTGTACTTAGCCAACATTCTAAGGGCCCAACTTCACCCTACACTATGCCTATTCTTGATCTACAAGAAAACATTTCTAGTGAAAGAAAGAATACAACAGGCTTACGTGTTGGAACAAGAATAAGGGGATGAAAGAATGGGGGAATAAAAAAGAATGGGAGAGTGAAGGAATCACTACAACAAGCTAGGAAAATCCTTTTGCAAGTTGTCCTCCAACTTGTTCCAGGCATCAACTTCTTTCTATACTCTCTGACAAAGGTCACTGATTAGGGCGCTCACCCCTCCAAAATTTAGCCCATCTCCTTACATGCTCATGGTATCAGTGATTTTCTCTAACTCTTTTCCTATATCCTCTAGCACATCCATTCTTCATGTAATACATGGATATAGTTCCTTCAATCGGTTTTTGATTGAACCCCTTAAGGTTTTGATGGTTTTAGATTTCCTCTTGACCTCAGAAAGGATTTTATCCCTTTCTGCCCTATTTCCCTTGTTCTTCTCTTGGAACTCCTTGAGTTCTACTTCATGAGTGGAAACTAAGGTTCCTACCACTTTGTCTCTATCCATGCAATTTTCGTACATGGCCTCAACAGTCTGGGAAGAAACCCTTACATCAGCAAGAACCTTTCTATATTATGCGACAAGTGCTACAATCTTCAACTTATCCTCTTTCTATAGGTGTGTGACAAATTCTTTTGAATACTCCAGGGCTAGCCGCTATCTTTCCATGGTGAGGATCCTTGTTAAATCCTCCAGGCATCCCAAGGCTGATCCATAATTTTGTGTGGGTGATGCTAGGTCCAGATGCTTTAATACTATAGCCTCATTGATGGATTCCACCTTATTGTACACAACACATACCTTAGCCTTTTCATCCTTCAATTCACGCTACCAATGTGAGCTGATCAACTTCTCCTGACTTAAATCCTTTGTCATAATAGCTAGCTCTTCCTCTTTATTCTTTAGCTCCCCTTCCCGATATTTGACCCTATCATTCCACCTGAAGATTCTATCCTCAATCTCAATGGAGACTTTATTGAGTGCATTACATAGTTGTTCATCTAAGAGCTGTTGGGTATCCACCACTGGGTTATCTTATCTTGGTCCTAATAATGTTATTATTGGCCCATGGCTTACCTCAAAATCTAGCTCATCAATGTGGGACTCTATAGCCCATGAGAGCATCTTCCTTATCTATGGATATGTAGCCTCCTTGTCAAAAGATGACATTGCTACAAGCTCCTCTACCAGAATGGTAATTTGGAACCACGCACGGAAAAATTTCTTGGGGTCATCAATATAACCCATCTTCGGCCTCTACCCCTCTACGTGCCTTCCTCTTGTGCACATACCCTTAGGTATACTTGTAGTCAAATGGGGCCTCTAGTGCTGATGTGTTCCTCTTCTACACTCTCCTTCTTCTCCTTGTTCAACACTGGCTGAACGTTGCGTTCCAATTTGTCCTCCACCATGGTCTCAATGTTCTTAGTCTCTTCTCCTTCTGCCACCTTGGTTGTCTAATTTTGTGAAAAAATTGGAGACTCATGCTTTTGCACGCTAGCTTCCTAACCTTTTCCCATGTCCTGGGTGCCTTCTCATACCTGGCTATCCTTCCTTCGTATGAAATAAAACCCTTGTTCTTCTTCTCTGACTTCCTCCTCTGATTCATGTATATTGAAGATGGGTGGTCCTCGATCCTTCCTAGGGTCATCTTCCCCACTTACTTCTTCTCCACTCCCATCCTCTTCACTCTCATATTTCTCTCTTATGTACTTGTCCAAACTCTCAGTCTCTTTTGATACAGACTCTTCTTCTACCATTTTCTTCTTCCTAAATGGAGATTCAAGTGTAGGTGATTCTATTTCTTCCTCTCCTAATGACTCCTTGTCTAATGGATTTTATGGCTCTTGATTCTTCTCTTTTACTATGGGATTCTTATTGCATGTGTACATACTGGTTCTAGCACTTGTCCCAGGGGAACCTATTACCCGTGTCTCCACCACACATGGTATTTTATTTTCTAGATATTTTTCCTCCCATTTGGGCACTGGTCTCTTCCTACCAGTTATATCCTGAGGTATAGCTACTATTATCCAAAATGTGCCCCTTGCTCATTTTGTGGCTAACTCCTTTCATTCTTCCCTCTCTTGTGCCTCAGTCATAATTTTTTTCTTTTTAGGAACTCAAAACTTTTTGAAAATGGCACCATTGGATAGAGCTCTTTCTCAGCTTTCCAGAAAGGTAAAGTTTTCCTCCTAACTCCATGTATTTTTGAAGTTATGGCCTGGTGGAGTTTTTGTGGGAAATTTTCTTGTGAAAGGCCCGCAACCAATGAAATGGCACCACGTGTCCAAGGAAGTGGCGGGGGTCGGAGGAAAACTTTTTTTTTTTACCAAGTGTTTGGAAAAGTTTTCAAAAGGGATATTTTTTCCCGCTGGCCCGCTGGCGAATCAGATTATGCCACGTGTCTAGGGGGAAAAAATTGAAAAATCAACTAAGTGTTAGTGCCATGAAGCACTCAAAAGGAAGGCCTGTCGACCAATCATGTTACGACATGTGTCTTGTGGCATCAAACCTTTGCAGGCTGGAGGAAAGATTGGATTTCGGTGAAGTGTTTTGGTAAAAGGGAATGGAGAAGTGTTTGGCCCACTGCCCCCACTGACCAATCATATTATGCCACGTGTCCATGAGCACTCGGAATAGTGGAGCACAGGGGAGATTGGGATTTTTTCCCAAAAGCTAAAATGAAAAGGAAAAATGTTTACCCAGGCCCCACATCCAGTAAGATGCTGCCACGTGTCCTAGACCGGTGGAAGGTGGGGAGAATTTTGGAAATTTTCCCAAAGGAAAAAGAAGGAAATTTCAAGGGAAAAAATCACCCCCCGAACACGAACCAATCACATCTTGCCACGTGTCCGGTGGTGGCAAAAGATACAAGACAAGCCCACATGGAAAATTCGAAGGGAAAGGCCCACAACGAATGAGGTTTTCCATGTGTCTAAGTCAAGAAATAAGATCAAATAGTGACGAAAAATTTAGGACAGGCCCGCGCCCAATCAGCACGTGCCACGTGTCCTCAGATCATCGGCCCAACGGGGAACTTTTGGAAAATTTTCCAAAGGGAAAAACAATGGAAAATGAAGCATTAAAGGTCCGCGCTTAATCAAAACATGCCACATGGCACCCAGAATGGTAGACCGTGGGGAATTTTTGGAAAATTTTCCAAATGATCAAAAAGTGGAAAATATAAAAATTTTCGCCTGCCAATCCGATTTGGCCCTGTTTTGCCCTAAAATTTCAAACGGCCATATCTTTCGATCTAGAGCTCAATTTTTCACGTTCTTTATATCAATGGAAAGCTGGTAAAATTATATACAAGATTTTGGGGTCATTTTTTCATTTTGATGGAGTTTGGAGAGAGAAAATTAAAAAATGCCTTTGGCATGTGGTCATGGAAAGAAATGACGTTTCAACCACCATTTTTAATGAAGAATGGCTCGCATTCTCTCCCAGCATGGCGAAAAATGTCAGGGGATGGGCTTGTAAAGATGCCCATGATATTTTAATGCATTTGGGGTCAGTGGTTGAATCTCTCCCACATTTTTTCATGTTTCTCTCTCCTAGGGTCGTGGCTTGCACTGTAAAAGCCAGAATGGGTTCATTTTTGAAAGGGGAGACACTTTTCAGCTCTGCAACTTCCCTTTTCTTCCTTCTTGGTAGAATTTGTGGAAATTTTTTACCTTTCCATGCAATACAGCACCCCTTTTGCCTCTTGATCACTGTAATGCATTGTATTGGGTTTGGAATGTTAATATATGCTCTGTGATTAAAATCCCTCAATCCTTTCATATATCTACCATTATTTTCCTGATCTTTCATTACATTTTGAGTAATTTGTGTATGCTTCATGTTGTATTTTCTTATGGATTGTGTATGTATTGTAGTATCAGGTGTCTACAACTCCTTTGGTGCATCACCTCATTAACATTAGCTTCATTTTCTTGCATTCTCTATCTTTGTCCCCTTGGAATTTAGGGTAGGAACTAGGAATTCAAACCTATGCAACTTGTAGGTGATATATCTGATCAGAGGAGTTGAGGAACCAACCTCTAAACTAGAGATTCTTTTCCCATTTTACAAGTCCCACACTTGGGGAAAAGATTCAATGTTGTGCAATCACACTGGATGTCCAAAATGTCAACTAGAAGTCTGATCAACATCCAGGGGTGCTGATGATTTGCAACAATAGTTTTGGCATTCCTGGTGTGACCTTAGAGGTCTTCATCTTCATTGCAACAAATTGATGTGCATTTGTTGCAAGTTTCTTGCTTAAAAGAGCCCTAAATTACACATCTGGCGACTCCAAGGAAGAAGAATCAGCTGGTTTTAGCAGTGCAGGCCTGAAAACTCATGAGAAGGATCACGAAAAGGTCAAGAGTTGGAGAAGAAGAAGTGTTGTTTGAGTATCTGTAGTTATCTCCAAGAAGAAGGAAAAGAGGGAGGAGAATTCAAAGGTCTCCATCTCCACCAAACAGAACTCTCTCAACTCCTCCACCTGGTAGGCCTTTCATTCAATCAACAAGGGTTCTAAGGCCAATCAGAATGGCACAAAACAACCCCTATGTCAATTTCACTAGTAGCAGCCCACTTTCTCTCAATGCACAAAATCTAATCCCAGTTGCAGCATTGAAGAACATCCCATACTTTAGTGGAGAGAATTAGACCACTCCTAGTGATCATGTTAAAGATATTGCTAATATTTGTGCAATCCATGAGATCAATGAGATGCAAGTTGCTGTCAAATTGCTGGCATCTTCATTCAAAGGGAAATATTTGCAATGGTTCAGGAGTCTTGCCTCAGGTTCTATTCAAAATTGGAACCAGCTATGTATAGCCCTCCATGAGCAGTTTGGAGAAAAGGGAGATAACTTGTCCCTTTTGGAACAACTGACAACCATCAAGAGAGCTCCCAATGAGCAGCTGACTGACTTCAACTTCAGATTTCAAATGACTTGGGAGAGGATTCCAGTGGCAGTAAGGCTAGTAGTAGAAGGTGATTTTCTATATTACCTTAAAGCTTTAAATTTTGATATTTCTATGTTGATTCAATCCATGGGAGGAACAACTATCCCTGTTGCTTATAGCATTGCCATTAGAGCTGAAAATTGTTTGATTCAAGCTGGAAAGCTAGCTCCTAGGCCTCTAATGCCATTGTTTCCAAGTTTAGAGAGCCCAAATACTAGTCAAGTGCCTATTTTAGCTCCTATTCCCACTCCTAGAAATCAGAATTCAAGTGAAGTTTCTACTTCATCTTCTAGTGCCTCAAATGAACTTCAAGAAGTCATGAAGCAATTGCAAAATCTAGGCAATGAGCTGGTTACACTCAAGAGGCAGCAAGCCCAAAGTTTTAGACCTTCTTTCCAGCCTCAAGCTCAGCCTAACAGGTAGCCATACCAACCTCAAAGACCACCCAATCCAGCTGTAAATTTAAATCAAGCAAGACCTCCTGCCAACAGACCATTTCAGCCCTATAATCCCAATGCTACATCTGCCTCTAAGGCATTAGTGCCAGTGCAAAACAACATAGCTCAAGAGTATGATTGGTGTTTCCCATGTAATGAACCTCACAACCAGTCTATGTGTTTCAATGGTGCCTTAAATCAGGCATTAATGGTGATAACTACTGGTGTGGAGGGTGAAGGTAGTCAAGGAAATAACCAACAACAAGACACATCCCAGTAGTAATCAGCTCCAAATGATACCACACTTGTAAATTGGCAGGCAGAATATTTTTTTGGCATGAATCAAATAGTTTCCCAAAGTGTTGCAGCCAACACAAGGTCAAAAAGGAGAAATTTGGGTGAAGAACAACCATTGGCTCCAAGTAATCCACAACCTCCTACTACTCCACAAGTTATTGGCAAGCAAAGTGCAGTCCCAAACACGTAAGGACTGGCTAAGACAGCTCCTAGGCCAACTCAAATGCCAGTTGTTGCTGCCCATGTGCAAGGAATGAATGTGCAGGCCAAGGGACAGTAGAGAGATGCTTCATCTCCATTCAACATCATTGATCAGATGAAGAAGACAAATGTAAACATATCAATGTGGGAATCACTATCTATCCCAGGCCAAAGAGATTTGCTACAAGCTGCCATGAAGGACTGGTCAACTTCAAATCAGCAAGTCCAAATGCAAGAGAAGGTGCTCACAAATGCTGCCCAGCCTGAGGGGAATCATGGAGGACAGCAAGGTAAAATGTTGAATCCCCCTCCATTCTATGTTTCATTGATCATTGGAAACCAATTAGTACACAATTGCATGATTGATTCTGGGGCAAGTAGTTCAGTAATGCCCAAGAAAATAGCTGATCAGCTAGGGCTTCAATATGAAGTCATATCCAAAGGGGTAGTGCAATTGGATGGGACAATAGTAACAATGGTTGGAGTGATAAAAAACTTGAGTCTTACTTTGCATGCCTGCCCCAACGTTGTTGTTTTACAAGATGTCTCAGTAATAGATCTTCCACCACTCTTTGCCCTATGTTTGTCAAGGGATTTCACAGCCAAGATTGGAGGTTACTTATCTAATGATTGGTCACACATGTTGTTTAGAACAAGATATGGAACTAAATCCACAATCAGATCTGAGCCTATTGCAAACTTTCACATTGAGCCTCACACTCCAAGCCAAGTCAATACCATTTGTTCAACATTTGATCAAGAGGATTATCCGAGCACTGATGAAACTGACACCAAGGTAGGAAGCATCCCAGATCTAACTCTTGATGAATGGGAAAATAAGGTGCATGCTTTTGACCCTTATCAAGAAATAGAAGAATCTGAGCTAGGAGTCTATTGCATGCATGAAGAAAATCAGCCTATTCCTAGCATCACCAAGCCAAACCACAAGGATGACAATGAGGTATGGCAGTTGTTTTTTGATGGATCAAGGAGTAGACAAGGTGTAGGAGGGGGAGCTATGCTGGTTTCCCCTCAAGGAGTTAAGTATTATTCAGCTTTTAGATTTCAGTTTGCATGCTCTAATAACACTGCTGAATACGAAGCTTTGATACAAGGATTGCATTGGTCAATCAAGAGAGGGATAAAGAACTTGCAAGTCTTTGGTGACAGTGAGTTGATTGTCAACCAAGTTAAGGGGCAGCATGTTGTCAAGAATGATCTACTCAAGTGCTACAAAAATAGGGTGTGGGACCTCATTGAAGATTTTGAGGGTTTTGGCATAAAATCCATTCCTAGAAAAGAGAACCAAGCTACTGACAGGCTTGTAGCAGTTGGGGCAGCCTTTGACGTTGTTGAAAGCATCCAAAAGGACAAGGTACAACCAAACATCCATGTGATTGTGAGGCCTTCAGTACCAGACAACAATGTAAGTTGGCAAGTGTTTGAAAATGATCAGCAAATCATCCATTTCTTGCAAGAAGAGGCTGAGTTCTCAGCTAAAAATCAGGAAAATTTGGAGCAGTAGTATGGTGACCAAGTGGTACAACTGAGAACCAACAAACTACCAAAGGGACTTATTACTTTGGAGTCCATTTTCAATCCTAATGATCAGTTTAGGAAGGAGAAAGCAAACATTCAAGTCAAGGGAGAAGATTCAGTGTCCATCTTGGTGGAAGAAGGAAAATCACTCCGAGTTGGTAAGGTGACAACTGAGCGAGAAAGGTATGAGTTCATACAACTTTGTCAAGAATTCCCTGATGTGTTTTCTTGGAGCTATGAAGATTTGAAAGGTTTCAATCCCAAGTTAGCTCAACACACCATTGAATTGGATCCAAGTACTAAACCCATCAGACAAAAACAAAGGATAGTCAATCCACACATGGAGCCTCTCATGAGAAAGGAATTGAATAAGTTGATAGAATCAAGAATCATATTCCCTATCAAGCATTCTAGTTGGGTAGCCAACTTGGTTCCAGTTAGAAAGAAGAGTGGGGAAATCAGATTGTGTGTTGACTTCAGAGATTTGAATAGAGCATCTCTCAAGGATCATTATCCACTTCCTTCTATGGAGCATATTTTACAAGTAGTTGCTGGCTCTGAGATATTTTCATTACTTGATGGCTATTCGGGGTACAATCAGATTATGGTGAAAGAAGAAGATCAGTTCAAGATAGCCTTTACAACCAAATGGGGAACTTATGCATACAGGAAAATGCCATTTGGGTTGTCCAACGCTGGAGCTACTTTCCAAAGAGAAATGGACATGGTGTTCAAGGGTTTGATTAACAACATTGTGCTGATATATCTTGATGATATCACTATTTTTTCAAAAAATGTAGCAGACCACCTCTTTCATTTGAGACAAGTGTTCCAAAGGTGCAGAAGATTTGGAGTATCCTTGAATCCTAAAAAGTGTATTTTTCTAGCCCATGAAGGGAAACTCCTTGGCCACATTGTCTCCAAAGAAGGATTAGCAATTGATCTAGAAAGAGTTGAAGCCATAAGAGCACTACCACTACAAAGCCACAAGAAGGCCCTTCAGAGTTTCTTGGGGAGAATAAATTTTGTTCAGAGGTTTTTCCCAAATTTTTCAGCCCTTGTCAAGCCTATCACCAAGATGTTAAAGAAAAGCATGGATTTCAAATGGACAACAGAATGAAAGGAAAGTTTTGAAGCAATCAAAGAAGCCATCTCTCAAGCCCCAACTCTCATCAACCTAGATTTCTCCAAGGATTTCATCCTCTATGCATTTGGGGGTGATGATACTATTTCTGCAATTTTGGTACAGTAGAACAGAAACAATGATGAGCAGCCAATTGCTTTCTTCAGCCAAATCCTGGAGGACTATGAGGTGAGATATTCTTTCATTGAGAAGCATGTTCTTGTAGTAATCAGGAGCTTGAAGAAATTCAAGCATCTAGTTTCAAACAACAAGGTTCAGTTGTTGGTTTCTCATATGGGAGTTAAAGACTTCCTCCTCAACAAAGACTTGAATGAAAAGAGAGAAGGTTGGATTACTCATGTCATGGAGTATGACATTGAGATCAAAGTCACCAAGTTGGTCAGAGGAAAAGGATTGTGTGAGCAGCTGATTTTGAGCAAACAAAAGGAAGCATGCAATGAGAAGGAGGCTGTTTTGGCGTTACAAGACAACCATGAGAAAGGAAGAACTCAAGAGGAAAATAATGGTGTTCTCACTCCTTGCTGGACCCAAGACATAATGCACTTCCTAAGCACAGGTCTATGCCCTCCAGAGATGAACAAGACCAAAAGAAGACACTTCAGATTACAGGCTGTCCCATATGCCCTTGTTGATGGTGTTTTGTTCAAAAAGGATGTGAATGGAGTGCTGCTGAGATGCATTGGTACAAATCAGATTCATAGGATGTTGGAAGAGTTCCATGGTGGATCAGCTGGTGGTCATTTTGCACCAAGAGTGACAGCTCTAAAGATCATGAGGGCTGGCTATTATTGGCCCAAGATTTTTAGTGATTGTTATGCATGGATCAAGAGGTGCAAGAATTGTGCCTTTTTCACGGGTAAAGAGAGGCTAGCTGCCCTTCCATTGCATCCAATTTTAGTTGACCATCCATTCATGCAATGGGGTTTGGACTTCATTGGAGTCATTAATCCCAATTCAAGCCAAGGGCACAAATGGATTTTAACAGCCACAGATTACTTCACCAAGTGGACTGAAGCAGTAGCACTCAAGGAAGCAAGTGAATCTAGCATCCTGGACTTTTATGAGGGAATAGCAACCAGATTTGGCATACCTGCTACAATAATATCAGATAATGCATTGGCATTCATTGGGTCCAAGGTGACTGAATGGGCTGTCAAGAATGGGATCTACCTAAGCACTTCATCAAACTATTACCCTCAGGGTAATGGCCAGGATGAATCTACAAATAAGAACTTGTTAAGAATCATTAGGAGGACCCTTGATGAAAATCAGAGATCTTGGCATACTAAGTTGAAATCAGCCTTATGGGCTGATAGGATAACTCCTAAGAGATCTACAGGTAACTCTCCATTCAAGCTTGTTTATGGAAGAGAGGCAATTCAGCCCATGTCACTTGAGTTGTAAACATTAGAACTCATGAAGTAGTTGGAGTTGTTGGAGTTTGAGCCCATGGAGGTTAGATATGCAAAATTGATGGAGCTCCAAGAAATCAAAAATCAGGCATCCCAAGTAATGGAGAAGGATCAAGATTTGATAAAGAAGACCTTTGATAGAAAAGTAAAGAATAGATCTTTCCAAGTTGGAGATCTAGTGTTAAAATGGGATGCAGACAGAGAAAAACCGGGAAGGCATTCAAAATTTGATGCCATTTGGAGTGGCCCATACATGGTCACAAAGTGTAAGGACAACAATGCTTTCCAATTGTCTTCATTGGATGGTGAAGAACTACAGATTCCAGTCAATGGAATCCATCTAAAGCATTGCTACTAAAGGGAATTCTCCACCTTGTACATATTAGCTTAGATTTTCATTCCTCCAAGTGCTTGTGCACATTGTTTTGCTGTAGATTAGTTTTTCTTTCCCTAAGTGCTTTGGCACAAGCTTGTTGTTCCTGGAAATGTGTGTTGCAGGCCTTGCTCCAATCAGGTGATGTTCCACCCTCCATCTTCCTCCTTGTAGTGTTCTAGTCAGTTGGGGTACCAAGCAGAAGAATTTGATGACTCCATGCCCAATGGATTGCTTCAGGAAACTGGTAACTTCATCCAGTAGGCAGATGACCCCTCTGAGTCACCAAAATTGTTATCCAAAATGTGTCCCTTGCTCATTTTGTGGCTAACTCCTTTCATTCTTCCCTCTCTTGTGCCTCAGTCATAATTTTTTGCTTTTTAGGCACTCAAAACTTTCTAGAAATGGCACCATTAGATAGATCTCTTTCTCAGCTTTCCAGAAAGGTAAAGTTTTCCTCCTAACTCCATGTATTTTTGAAGTTATGGCCCGATGGAGTTTTTGTGGGAAATTTTCCCCTGAAAGGCCCGCAGCCAATGAAATGGCGCCACGTGTCCAAGGAAGTGGTGGGGGTCGGAGGAAAACTTTGTTTTTTACCAAGTGTTTGGAAAAGTTTTCAAAAGGGATATTTTTCCCCACAGGCCCGCCGGCGAATCAGATTATGCCACGTGTCCAGGGGGAAAATTGAAAAATTGACTAAGTGTTAGCGACATGGAAAATTTCAAAAGGAAGGCCCGCCGACCAATCATGTTACGACACATGTCCTATGGCATCGGACATTCAGAGGGTGGAGGAAATATTAGATTTTGGCGAAGTGTTTTGGTAAAAGGGAATGGAGAAGTGTTTGGCCCGATGCCCGCACCGACCAATCGTATTATGCCACGTGTCCATGAGCACCCGGAATAGCAGAGCGTGGGGGGAGACTGGGATTTTTTCCCAAAAGCTAAAATGAAAAGGAAAAATGTTTTCCCAGTCCCCGCATCTAGTAAGATGCTGCCACGTGTCCCAGACTGGCAGAAGGTGGGGAGAATTTGGGAAATTTTCCCAAAGGAAAAAGAAGGAAATTTCAAAGGAAAAATTCGCCCCCCCAAGTGCGAACCAATGGAATCTCGCCACGTGTTCGGTGGCGGCAAAAGATACAAGACAAACCTGCATGGAAAATTCAAAGGGAAAGGCCTGCAATGATTGAGGTTTTTCCATGTGTCTGAGTCAAGAAATAGGATCAAATAGTGATGAAAAATTTAGGAAGATGGCCCACGCCCAATCAACATGTGCCACGTGTCCTGAGATCATCGGCCCAGTGCAGGGAATTTTTGGAAAATTTTCCAGCTTGGGAAGAACAATGGAAAATGAAGCATTAAAGGTCCGCACCCAATCAAAACATGCCACGTGGCACCCAAAATGGCAGAGTGCATGGGGAATTTTTGGAAAATTTTCCAAATGACCAAAAAGTGGAAAATTTAAAAAAAATTTCACCCGCCAATCCGACTTGGCCTTGTTTTGCCCTAAAATTTCAAACGGCCATATCTTTCGATCCAGATATCAGTTTTTCACGTTCTTTATATCAATGGAAAGCTAGTGAAATTCTATACAATGATTCCAGGGTAATTTTTTTCATTTTTGATGTATTTTGGAGAGAAAATATTGAAAAACATCCTCTGGCACGTGGTCATGGACAGAAATGACGTTTCAACCACCATTTTTAATGAGGAATGGCTCGCATTCTCTCCCAGCATGATGGAAAATGTCAGGGGATGGGCCTATAAGGATTCCCATGCTATTTTTATTACATTTTGGCTAGTGGTTGAATCTCTCTCACGTTTTCCCGTGTTTCTCTCTCCTTGAGTCATTTTTGGCATTGTAAAAGCTAGATTTGGTTCATTTTTCAAAGGGTTTTAGACACTTTTTTATGCTCTTGCAGGATTTCCCTCTTTCTTCCAAAAAGGTAGATTTTTTGTGGAAAAATTTAGGCCTCTTCCAGGCACTTCAACATGTTTTCTATCCTCCCAGATCACTGTAATGTATTGTATTTTGATCATTAAAAATGACAATGCATATGCTCTGTGAATGAGTTTCACTCAATCTGCTTCATGTTGTTTACCATTGTCTTTCCTGATCTTTCATTATATGTCATCATTTTGTGCATGAAGTTTTTGCCGTGCATTCCCATGGATCTGTGTCATGTCTTCAGAAGTATCAAAATGTCTCACCACTCCTTTGGTGCATCACCTTATTAGCACTAGCTTCAGTTTTTTGCATTCTCTATCTCTGTCCACTTTTGGAATTTAGAGTAGGATTTTGGAGTTTGAAACCTCTGTATAATTTGCAATTAATATACCAAACCAGAGGAGTTGAGTAACTATCCTCTAAACTAGAGATTCTTTTCCCATTTTAAAAGTCCCACACTTGGGGAAAAGATTCAATGTTGTGCAATCACATTGGATGTCCAAAATGTCAACTAGAAGTCTGATCAACATTATACCATTTTTCCAAGAGTGCCTTGTGCATAGTTGTCATGGTGTCACAAATGTATTTCTCAAACCTCTTTGTGGGTGAGGGGTATTGAGTAGGGTACTCTCACGCAAAATTGTCTGATGCATCTAGTACCCCGATCTCCAAAAACATGATGGTTAATAGGACATTGCCAAAAAGGATCCTATCACCTTCATGCAGCTAATAATCTCATCTGTGATGAATAAAAACAAGTTATAGATGGTGCCCTCTAAAATTTTCCTAAAAAAATTCAAACATGTCTTATTAACCTAGGTCCATCAATCCTAGCCAATTAACTATGACACCAGGTACACGGCCATCTTCATTACCAGATCCTTAATGTATTGGACATCATAATACCTTGACCCCTTCTTATATGCATAAGTGGCGATACTTTCCTTAATCACTTCTTTGTCAGTCAAGTCATCCTCCAAACCTTCTCCTTCAAAGATGAGGCCTGTGAGATGTGAAATGAGTTGAGAGGTTATGTACATCTTGCACCCTACGAAGTGGAAGTAGTCCTCATGGATGCGCGGCACCATTCATTGATATAAGCACTCAGGTTTCCTGAAGTAGGGAAACTCAAAGAGTTGTAATAACCCTGCCTTCTCCAACTTAACCTTCACATCATCATCATAAATGGGAAAACCCTCTGGTGTCCTTTTGTTCGTTGCGCACACTAACTCCAATGCCATCTCCTACTCGATTGTGCTTTTTCGATGATTATATTCATTCATAGACATGTTCCTCAAATGGGACTCCCACTCCTTCCCCAACAACACTCCATCTAGGTAGTGCATTTCTGCATACCACTCCTCATTTATGCATGTGTCAGTTTCTTGTTGCTTACCCTTTCCCTTTTGCTAGCTTATTTCAATGATTCATTCATTCTCCCATTATTTCTTCTTCCCCCATTATTTCATCCTCTTATTCTTGTTCCAAGGCGTAAGCCTGTTGTATTATTTATTTCACTAGAGAAGTGTTCCTGTGGATGGAGAACATGTGTAGTTTGGGGTGATGTTGGGCCCCTAGAATGTTGGCTAAGTACAAAAGGTGCCTATGTGCATAGGTCATAGTTGAAGAGAGGCACGCAAGGACAAAGCGCGTAGGGCAGGGTTTACAAAAAGTGTTTTAAAGAAACTCGTGGCACACGCGGATGGAACCAAGGGTTTAGGACTTAGCCCAATTGGGTGTTTAGGACAGAACACCTGAAAATCATGATCTGACTACACATGCTGTGTGGATAAGGTCCCAGTCTGGCGATAGGTTAGCTAAGGAAGGAGAATTCCTATGGTAGAAGGTTCTAAAAGCACATCATGGTGCAGAGTGGAAAGCTTAGGCCTGGGAGAACATACTCGCATGGAGGACCACATTCAGACACTTGGCATTAGATCTGAGGGAATTGGAGGATGAGTTGGCAGCCTAGAAAGGCTATAAATACAAACACCTACAGAGTAAACAAGGAGAGAACAAAAAGAGGGTGGAGCTCTACAAAAATAATGCAAGAACTCTGTGAGTGGATTATGGTATTTGGGAGAGAATGTATAATGGGTATGGGGATTGTAAATTTTTCTTTGATATCCTAGCTACATTAGTCCAGTTGAAAAGCATGACTGTGGTTTATTTCTCTGTGACATTTTGTAATGGCTCCATGGATGTAATGAGGTTACCATTTATATGAATATGAATATCAATGATTCTGATGCATACATCTTTCTCATAGGTTCTATTTCATTTATGTTTATGCTAAGTATGGATGCTTGTATACTTCTTTTTGTTCTAGTGTAAGTTCTATAATCTGTTAAGTGCTTTATGTTTGTAATGAATGCAAGGATCTAGAGTCTGTTATGAGCTCTATGGTTCTTGAATTTCTTAAATCCATTTAAATTGCTTAAGCACAAATCATAGATGATGATATTTCCCACTGAACTCACATAAAATAGAGACTCAGAACCCATGTGTGCCTCGAGTAAGTGCCCAACATCGACTGGGTGATAGGCCGATGCATATGAGGTACCTTTCTTTTGTGATAAGGGTGAAAATGACTACATTCTTCTATAAATGACTACTAGTTATTTTTGTAAATCGAATTTTTGGTTTCCAAATGATTTTTTTCATAAAAAATTATTGTCTGTGATGGGTATTTGGAAAATAGCCTAGAAACAATTAATAACTTTTCCTCCTAGAGAAAAATCAAATGGCCATGTATAGAATTAGTTTCTAGTTGTGTATGTTTGGCAAATAAAAAAAATATATTTATATTTAGAGAAAAATAAAAGAAAAACATATTTTCCCCGATCTGCCATGCCTAGCCTCTTCAAATGAATTGATTTACTCTCTAAGTTTTCATGGGATTTGTGAATACATATAGGTATATGGTTTTTTTAATGAAACATTATATGACCATAGGGTTGTGTGATTTTATTATGAAGTTTGATCTTGTATTCTTTCCTGGAATTTTCTGGACGCTTTGGCTTAGAGATATGATTTGTAAATACTTTTGGGTTTGAGTTTTGAGTTCTTTCTTTAAAAGTATGGTTGTGCTTAAATATGGAGTTAATGGCTTGCTGAAATGAGTTATTGAATATGGTTGAGGAAATTGGTTTATGATAATTTGATCTTTCCTTCCTTTAAAAAAATGTATGGCCATGTCTTTCATCTGTGTAAATAATTGATGCTAACTATAGTTACAACGTTTAATTAGTTAGTTGGTACTTATTCTCTGAAAGGAAAACTATTGAAATGTATACTTTCATTTCAAGTTATGAAATAAAGAGTGAATGATATTCATGGAAGAGAAAAAATTTGGAATCCGTGTTCTTATATATAGTAGAGATGTTTAACCCTTTATGCAGGGACACTTTGGAAAATGATATTGAAATAAAAATAGAATGCTGCAAATTTAGCTGGGTAAGGATTTTTAATGTTATTAGTTCCTTTCATTTTTATTTATCCCAAGATCCTTTAACTCGGAGGGCTGGATCACTTGATCCATTCCTTTTAATTTGTAGCATTTGTTTCGTTATTTGATTTAAATTAGCTTAAAATGATTTCTAGAAAATTTTAAAAGTGGAAAATACAAGGGGAAACTCTAACAATTTTTTTCCAGAATTCTATACTTAGTCATTTTTATGGATTTAAAATAAATGGTTGAATTTATTGGCATGAGAATTTAACTTCATAGATGTGGGATGCAAAACATAATAATTTCCTTAAATGTTTTTATCTTTATTCATTTTTTGGATGGTGTTGTGTGTGTAAAGATAATGGATCTGACACAGTTTGGGATCCTGAATCTCCAGTCCATCACATAACTTGCAATTGAGGAAGCAGGAGGAATGTATGGAAAGTGGTCCTTCAGGAATGCTTCACATATATTCCCCAAACTTCTTCCATCACTAGCTATGATATTGACGGTAGATTCTAGTTCCCTAACTGTTGCAGGTTCATTATCCATGCAATGTTTTAATTAAGCTAGTTAAGATGACTATTCTTCTTATTTTTCAAAAAATTAGTTGGGTATGTAGATTGACTTCTTTCAATTTATTTTAACTAAAACCCCAAAAATAAATTTTTTCACAGGTTTAGTACCGATGGGTGGACATGTAGAGTTATTTTTGTGTGAGAATCTTTTACCCGTTATTGCTTTTTGTTGCCCTAACCCTAGTTCTTTTGTTTTGTTTATTTGAGCCCAAATTTGGCTAAGTATGGATATGAATGAAGAAGATATCCATGTGTCCCTTTAGTACACTCGGGGAATAATGGAAAGAAATAACTGTTCTTAAACTTGTACCACACTTCCCACATGTCTCAGGCTCAATAAAGCTACTTGACGGATTAAATATTCAAAGATACAATAAAAACACACGGGGTATCCACATGTCACCTGAGTGAAATTTCAAATAAAGAGAGAGAAGGAACATTCTCAAATAAGCGTGTAACCTCCATGCGTCACTTAGACACAGGTTTGAAGACAAAGTCCAAAGAAAATCCCTCAAACAAGTGTGCAGCCGCCATGTGGCAGGGAAGAATCATCACCAACCAAAGGATCAAAAGTTTGAAGAATTAAAGGCAATTGTAAATATCACCGATAGGAAGTTGAGATCTTGCCCAAAAAATGAAGGATTTTGTAAGAAAATTGAATGCTGGTGGTGGAAGATCTGATTCCAGACATTGAGGCGAGAGCCAAGGAGGTCTATAAAGGAATGCTTTGATCCAAGGAGAAAAAGGGGAGAAAATAGAAAAGAAAAATAGACCAGGACTGTGAAAATGGACTCTAGGCTTAGTTATTGTGTTTTCTATCCTTAGAAAGATTCTATTGTAGAAGAAATTTGTAAAATGTGCCGAATTGACGTTATGTATTATTTTTTTATGAATAAAGGGCTCTTGTTCTATGCATTTTAGCTCTCAATAGTTTTTGTATTTCATCCTTTATTGATGGTAAATTTTAAATAAATTCTAAATATCTATCGTGCTATATGCCCTTAGGTTTTCTATATGCATATATCATGTACATATTATTATGGTTTACACTTTCTCGGATTTTGATAATTCAAGATACTTGAAAAAAATAGTATACCATGCTAAACACCCTTCGACTATTCTAAATAGTTTCCCTGAATCTATCTCGGTGCCTTTTAAAGAATTTTTGGTCTATCACCTTAGTTAGTTTTGCATTTTTCTTTATTTTTTCTATAACCCTTACCTCACACCTAGAGAAGATCCAACTCCTATAAAACTTGGAGGTTATCTTAGGGGACAGGTCCCACTTCCCTAAGGTATCCCACGACTCTGATGGTTCATCTGCAAAGATAATCGTCAACAGTTTTCGTGACACACCCGGTGGGACACAAACAACTACACATTTGGAGACTCCATCATCTAAAAATATATTGATTTCAGTAGTACTAAGTTTGGTCCTCTCTAGTTTATGAAACAAATGCAAACAAGAGCGAGAACAAGAGAAGAAGGTGCGTTTTAATATCTACAGTTATCTCCACCGTGCAATAAAAGAGGTAGACAGATTCAGAGGTCTTTGTCTCCTCCGAACCGGACTCTCTCGACACCTCCACCAAATAGACCCTTCTTACAGTCAACTAGAATCCTCAAATTTATCTTAATGGCCCACCTCCAAGATCAACCACCAAGACAGTTTGTTTCATGGAATCAAGGGAGTCTGCTTGTCTTAGCAACACCCCCGGTGGTGTGGAATCCTATTCTGGAAAACGAACTAAAGGCGTTGCCCAAATTCAGCGGAGAAGACTTCAAAAACCCTCCGGAGGAACACCTCCAGGATGTAGTAAAGATATGTGCGGATACATTATATTAGGGAACATGACGTCGCCCTATGATTACTATTTGCTTCCCTTAAGGGGAAGGCTTTGGATTGATACTAGTCCCTAACCCCTAATTCTATCGGCACTTGGGACCAACTGGGAAATGCCTTGGTCCTACAACAACAAGAAAGGGGATAGATCCTCAATCCTACAACAACTTATCAACATCAAGAAGGGTCCGTAAGAACTTATGATTGATTTTAACACTAGATTTTACAAAATGTGGCAAATGATTCCTGTTCTAGCAAGGTTGCTTGCAAGTATGGCTATTGTTTTTTACTTAAAAAGCTCTGAATTCAGATATTTTTGTAATGATTCAATTGTTACAAGGGGACTCTTTACCACAAGCATATGATATTACGATCGAAGCCCGAGAACAATTTAGTAGCTGACGGTAAGCTTCCCCCAAGAGCCCCTTTTTCCAATATACCCCCGAAAATAGCCTCCCCTTCCACAAACACAGGTCCCGAGCTCTACCCCAAAGCCCCTACATCCATGTATAATTACCCATCCTCTCATCTGACGCCTATTCCCCACTACAATGTCATCATCTTCTTCTCTCGAGATGGAGGAAGTCAAAAATATCCTCAGAAACTTCTCTGACAAGATAGTAAATTTTAAAATGAATCAGAGCGCTTACCGAAGACAAAATTATCAAAGCTATCAAGGTGGTAGGCCTACGTATCCCTCACAACATCAAAATACCTAGCGGTCGCCATCTGCATAATCGGAAACCAACTCGTCCCGGTGCCAACACCACTTCAGGTCATTCCACCTAATAGTGGAAGAGAAATGATACCCAGGTAAAATAATTTGGTATAAGATCCCAACGCGTGGTGCTTCCCTTGTAATATTCCTCACATGCTAAGAGACTGTCCCCAAGGAAATTCACTGCAAAAGGTAGAGGAACAAAGAGAAAGGGAAGGCTACGATGTTAACACGTCAGGACCTTATTAGTCCGTGGGATTTCAAAATGTGACCTTTATTGTGCATATTCAACGGATGTCCCTGGAGCAAGAAGCAGAGATCGCACTAGAGCATGCACTTTTCTCTTAGGTAAAAGGAGAGGAATTCATATTTATAAATGAGGTAACTACTCCCAACATAGTTCAATTTAATTACAATACTCGCTTCAAAAAAAGGATGATAGATACAGCCACTCCTATCCCAAGTACGAATAGACAGAATGCAAAAAGGAGCCCTCCAACCATCACAGTCTCATTGCCAACGGTTGTAAAAGAAACCCCGAGGACTCTCTAGAATTAGGGTGCCCTCCACCCATAGTTGAAGGAATAAAATAGTAGTCATCGTCCAAGACATCATTGCTCGGACCGATAAACGTGGTTCAACAACTCAAGAAAGTGTCAGCAAAAGCATACTTATGGGATCTTCTAGGAATTCCCAGAGCAAAAGGAGTTGCTCCAAAGAAGCACTGAGATCAAATGATGACCCAAATTCCACCAGAAAAGAGAAGGAATGGGTAAAAACGATTCAGGCCCTAACAAAGGGTAGTGTTGTTAAGTTAGAAGGGAGAAGTAAGTAAACCAAGGGGCCAAACCCCTTTTTTATGACTCTTATATAATAGGTAGGAAATTATTGCATAACTCCATGATAGACTCTGGTGCAAGCACTACGTTCATGCCTAAAGTAATTGCAGACATCTTGGGAATTGAATATGAGCCCTTATTGAAGGGAGTCATGCAACTAGATGGAAAATCAGTCCAAACCATTAGAGCTATTAAGGGGCTCCCCATTGCAGCCTTATTCCTATCTAAACATAACCGTTCCATAGGATATAGTAGTAATTGACTTTCCATCAGTCTTCAGACTGTGTCTCTCCCATGATTTCACAGCTAAGATAGGAGGCTACATGTCTCTTGATTGGTCCCATCTGATTCTGTGGATCAAGTATGGGTCTAAGATGAAGGTATTATCATAACCCCTTACCAAGGGAACATATAACGGACCAAGCGGTCTCAGGCTTTGAGGCTTCCCACACCATGATCGCCCGAGAAGAGGAATCATATATAGAGGATGGAAACCTTCAAAGCAACAGTTATTTAGCCAACCTCCCCCCCCCCCCCCCCGGTGATCCCTTTGGGAACTTCGATTCAACTAGTTTGGGCACTTATGTCATCTTCGACGAAGACTCCATGATTCCAAAGGTGGCAAAAGAAGAGGATAAAAAGAGACGGGAGTCCCCATCAGGGATTCCCAAATATGGACCCTACATTTTGATGGAGCTAAAAGAAAAAATGGATCATGAGTTGGGATATGCTTGTTGTCCCCAAGTGGAAAGAAGATACATTAGGCGTTCCACTTCTAATTCTCTTATACCAGCAACGAAGCAAATTATGAAGCCTTGGTACATGGCTAAGCCTTGGTACATGGCTTTGCCATGACACGAAAGGAAGGCATCAAAACAGTTGAGAGTCTTTGACGACTCGAAGTTGGTGGTGACACAAGTAAGGATCACCACTGCCCACAAAAAAATCCAAGAATGAGGTCTTATCGACACAGGGTGTGGGATCTCATCGAAGATTTCAAAGCCTTTAATATCAAGGTTATTCCCCCAAGACCAAAATATGGACGTTAACAGGATGGATTTAATCAGGTCACAATTCAACCTAATCTAGGACTTGATAGCAAATGAAAGTACCATAAAATTGATCATCTACCCTTCTATACTTGATAACATCGATCATTGGCAGGTTTTTAACAATGACCAGTAGATTATACACTTCTTCCAGCAATCTGACCCATTTACGAATTAAAGTCCAACCCAAAATTGAAAAAATTTTATAGAGATCAAATTATTCAATTGAAGACGAACAAACTTTAAAAAGGGTTAATAACACTATAAATCCTTTTTTTATTCTAACAATGTTAATTCAAATTGAAGGACGTTTGCAGTGGTAAAGAAGGATTAACGTTGAGCTAGAAGTGACTGATGGGAGGAAGTTAAAAGTGGGGAGATTAGTCACTCAAAGTGAAAGGAAAAGACTTGTGGCTTTATGCCATAAGTATGACAAAGTGATGGCTTGGACATACGATGACCTACACCATTACAACAAGGATATCATCCAACACACCATTGACCTCGAAGAAGGAACTAAGCTCGTACGTCAGAAGCAGTGGCTTATGAACCCAAATATATAATCCCTCATGGATGAGGAACTGAGAAAGCTCCTAAAGGCCAAAATAATATTCCCTATCAAGCACACAACATGGGTCTCTAACCTAGTTCTAGTAAGGAAGAAAAACGGTGAAATTTGGCTCTATGTAGATTTCAGAGACCTAAATAGAGTGTCCATAAAGGATCATTATCCCTTACCCTCAGTGGAACAGATATTACAAACAATTGTAGGCTCAGAGAGATTTTCTCTGCTAGATGGGTTTTTCAAGTTATAACCAGATATGGCTCACATAAGGAGACCAACATAAGACCACTTTCACGACAAAATGGGGAACCTTTGCATACGTGAAAATGCCATTTCGACTCACAAATACTGGAGCTACCTTTCAAAGAGCCATGGACGTTGTGTTTGGAGCACTGACCAATAAGTTAATTCTTATATACCTAGATGATCTCACGGTATTTACTAAGAAAATGGGAGGATCATTTTGACGCCTTGGAAGCCGTATTCGAGAAGTGTTAAGAATTTGGGATCTCCCTGAACCTAGGGGAATGTGTTTTTGGAGTACCCCAGGGCAAGCTCCTATGATACATTATTTCAAAGGAAGGAATTATTGATCCAGAAAGAGTTGAAGTCATCTTTTGAACTACCCTTACCAGTCAATAAGAAAAGCGGGGCCAATCTTTCTTAGGAAATATCAATTTTGTCAGCAAGTTCATTTTGGACTTTGTCGGGACAATCCACCCGATCACTCTACCTTAACTTTAAATCAACCGTTGAAGGCTATCAAGACTTTAAGGTAATTAAAGGGGCTATTGCATCTGCCCCCGGTATTGCGCAACCCCAATTTCTCAAAGGATTTCATCATGTATGTATACAGGGAGTAAACATAGCATAGCATTTGTGCTAACACAGAAAGGAGAGTCTCAAGGAGAGGGAACATCCGGTTGCCTTCTTTTCAAAAACTCTCCATGACTATGAAACAAGTATGATTTTGTAGAAAGACAAGCTTACATTATAGTTAAGGGTTTGAAGAAATTCAGGCACCTTGTCACTCATAGTAGAATCCAGGTTATGGTGGCACACCCTAGTGTCAAGGAATATATAACAAAGGGTGAGATAACAGATAAAAGAGCTAACTGGATCACTAAGATCTTCGAATATGACATTGAGGTAAAGCCTACAAAACTAATACGGGGAAGGGGCCCATGCCAATAGCTTGCACAAGACCTCATTCCCTCGACTAATGACAAGCCCAAGAAGATACTCTATGTCCAAGAAAAAAACTCTAATAGTTGGGTCTTGGATAGGATCCGCTTCATGAAGACAAGGAAATACCTAAGTCATCTCTCCCTAAAAAAGAGAAGGTACTACAGGCAACAAGGATCCAATTTCACCATGATTGATGATTTCCTTTTCAAAAGAAACTTTAATAGGATCCTGTTCAGGTGCTTGGAGAATGAAGAAGTTGAAAGGGTCTTAAGCAAGTTACACCATGGGAGTTATGGAGGCCATTTTTATACCCAAACCACAACTATAAAAATCCCACAAGCAGGATACTTTTGGCCAAGCTTGTTCGTTGAATGTTCAAGCATAAACAAATAGATGCAAGGTTTTTCAAGTTTATACGAGCTTCCAGAGGAATGCGGCATTACCTCTTAACCCCATCCTAATTGAGGAACCCTTTGTACAATGGGGTTTAGACTTCATCGGTATGGTCAAACCTACTTCGAGTGCTAAGAATAGATAGATCCTCACCGCAACCGATTACTTCACCTAATGGGTGGAAGCAGTTCCACTAAAAGAGGTCATCAAGAATGTGATCTTGGGACTCTTGTAGGATATCACTTCCCGCTTTCGACCCCCCCCACTATTATATCGGATAGTGCTAAGGCCTTTTTGGGGGCCAAACTATCTGACTTTGTTGTAAGGCATGGGATCCATCTAAAAACATCCTCCAATTATTACCCACAAGGGAATGGTCTAGCAGAATCCATTAACAAAAATTTGATCATGCTAAAAAAAAGGATGGGAAATGAGCATAAGAGATTGTGGCAGGAACATATCAAGACAACCTTATGAGTTGATCAAATCACACCTAAACAGATCTTGAAAGCTTTGCCATTTGAGATAGTTTACGGGAAAAGCGTTGTGATGTCGATTACCCTAGAAGTCCCTTCATTATAACTATTAAAACAAATTGAGATAGAGGAAAATGGGGCAATGCAAGTAAGAACTCACTAAGCTAGTAGAACTCCAAGAGAAGCATGGGAGGCCACTCATGAAGCCATGATCAGCCACTATTAGGTGGTGAAAACTTTGTTCAATCAAAGATGTCAGAACCAAAATTCCAAGTTAGTACTATGGTTTTGAAATGGGATGCAAGGGCATGCCAAGTCTGGAAATCACGGAAAGTTCGACCCCTTATGGACAAGACCCTTCAAAATCAGTGCATGCAAAACAACACAACACTTTCAAACTTGATACCATAGAAGGTGACCCCATGGCAATTCTAGTAAATGGGGTTCACTTAAAGGCCTTTCCATTGAGTCTCTTCATTTAAAGTATTGTATCATATGTATAGTTTTTGCTTTTCCTCGTTCTTTTTACTCTGTTTGTTTTTGCCCCTTTAAATAAGTGTCTCAGACATGTGTCCCTCGCATAACACTCTTGCCTCTTTTTAAAGTTTTGGAGGAAGCACATCTTCCTAATTTTCCCCAAAATTAATGATCCAACGTCTTTCTAAGATATTTGGGGAAAAATATTGAAGAATTGATACAAAATCTCTCGGAAAGCATAAAGTTCGCCACTTAGGGTCATTAAATAAAATGGGGTTGTTATATGATGTGACTATATCTACACGCGATCCATTACTTTGCATAAGTTAAGGCAGTTATTTGAGATAAATGGGAGCGTCCAACAGATTCATTTTAAACGCTTAGATTTTTCCAACCAACCTTCGAGTTTCGAGTACAAAGGAATCATAGCCTTCTCCTAGTCTTGAAATATGCCATGGTGACTCCCAAATCTACACCACAAGAAAATTCTAATGTAGGGTAACCTATGCCCCCACACCCTCTTCAACCAAGGTTGAGGTTCCACGATAGGGGATCAAGGTTTTAGTGACCCTTCCGCGGTTTTTGAATTTGTCGACGATTTCTTTGACCCTGTTCTCAGCAAGAAGCCCAAAGCTCTGAGAGAGGCAGCCTACACCAGGTTCCTTAACCTAGGGAATTCTGAGGATTTTGGCTCAATAATCTAGAATACAACACTTGCTCAATATATGGTGCCTCTCGTGCACCCCATACCCAGAGCTCATACAATGTGCGTGAATTTTTTCAACACAGAAACCAATGTCATCTAGGGAAGAAACATAAAGGTGGTAATCATACCTCAAGCTATTAGGGACATGTTGGCTCTAGTCTATGACCCAACGACTAGTTTCTATAACATGGCCCAAGCTCTAAAGCGTATGGGCTTAATGCCAAAATAAATATTTGTTCCTCAGTAAAGAGTTAAGGTAGATATATTTAGGTGATTCAGGAATTGCAGGATTCCCCATTCCCCTGAAGTCACTAATGATGGATTCTTAATATGCAATGTTCCATGCTAACATTCATTTTTTAGCCAAGATTCAGACAGGAATGTCCATGATTGGGTAGATGGCGGCCCTGTTCAGAATGAGGTACGTGAAGAAAGAACAAACGTACCACTTCGACATCGCTGATGTAATTTTGCAGTCTATTTGTGAGAAACTAGCCATGTTCCCAGTAAACTCCACCTTCATGTATTCCTCATATTTTTTCCCACCTGTATATCAGAATGCCCAGTACCTCAGCCAGTACATGACTGTAATGTCTATGGGATGCAAAGGTTGACCCCCAAAAGATTATTTTAGTGTCCGCTTGGACTCATGTACTATCCAGCTCGTCGGACATATATGATATTTTTAACTCTTTTACGGAGCCCCTCCTACATGAATTTGACTTGGAAGGGGTTAATAACAGAATGAATGGCTCTATTTAGTCCATCCTTGTAGATCCCTTACACCCTTGCGATTATTTTTTTGGGGTAGGACATTCTATGATTCAACTGCATGGTTTTCGAGATGAATCCTTCTAGCTCTCGAGGGTCCTCACAACACGAGTGGTGGGTCTTGAGATAGTTAGACAATTGGTGCTCCTAGATGTTGAATTAGGCTCTGGTCAAAAAAATAAAAGGCACTTTTTGACCTCCCCTTAAGCAAGGGAGGAATTACTATGATTAAAAGAAAGGCAGAGCATATGCTCACATAAAAAATGGCTTCCTACGGATTCACCATAATTGAATACCCATGGAGGTATGACCGGGATGGGATGATGGCCTCAAATTTAGTTTGGAACAAAGTTTTAGACTCCTACAAGCATGATTCTAGGAATTTTTTTGAAGGCAGGAAGTCCCCTTGAGTAGAATCACCAGACATGTTCATTGAGCTCAGCAAAATTCCAATTCCAGAGTGGGATTAATTCCATCTAGTACAACACAGGTATGATCCCACCCTCACAATGACAAAAGGACTCAGAGCATCCCTACGTAATAAAGACTAGAGAACAAATAAAATTAAATCCTATTAGAAGTATAGGTAGGGGATCATACAAACCACCCTTAGTTTTGAGGGAGTATCTAGTGATGAACAATGGGAGGAGTTTTGGGACATGGATCACAAGTCTAACATAGAGATTGAGTAAACTATGAAAATCATCAAGGATTGGCCCCCAAGATCAACTGTAGAGTCCTCTGGGCCCTCTCAATATTAATTTCTAGTGTAACCCCCATCCTCCACTTCTCAACAAGGTCCTTCGGTTCAGACACCCACTCCACATCTCATATCAGTTCTTTAGAGTGGGAGACCTATGGAGGAATTAGTGCTGAGCCCCCCACACAAAAATTTAAAGATGGTTAAGACCCTTACATCTACACCCCCTCTCCCTCCTCCCAGGGTTCCCTTTCAATATCCTCCTCCACCACCATTTTCCCATTCAAGGGGTATCCCCTTATCAGTGACACCATCTTAGACTCTCCCTCTGCCCGGAGCCTCTCTTTTGCCTCAACATCCCTCCATCATCCCAAATTTCTCCCCCTGCATGGTGATAGGCCCTTCTTAGGCTTTGGTAACTTCACAACCTCAACCACCTATTACAATCCCATATGGTCTTCCACCCAGGTTCACATTCATAGGTGGGTTTGTTCCTTCTCCCATAGAATTTTTGAGTCAAACTAAAATGGCCAAGGCAGCTCGAGATAACAGAAGAGAAAAGAAAAAGAAGAAGTAAATGTCAACAAGAGTGACAACAAAAATGTAGTAATTATATGACCATCAAAAAATATTTTTGACCATCACATGGTTAGTCCCCCAAACATCCAAACCCATAGAGAAGATGCATCCCAACGACTATTCTATCAACATTTTCGTATTCGACCTCACAAAGTTCTGGCCTCATGATAAAGTTGAGCTAATGAATGAAACTACTTCTATAGTCATGAAAGACTACCTCAAGCTTAGAAACTAGCTAAAAAAGGGACAATCTAGCCTCTTCAAGGCATAAGCCACTGTGGCCAACCAACAAGATGAGATTAAAGGAAATGGTAAGGAGATCAAACAGCTCCACAAGGAATTGAAGAAAGCTCCATCATGATAAGTCCTTGCAGATTATTTGGTAGAAGCTAAGTATATGGAAGCTAAATTTTCCATGTCCGAAGCCTCTATCAATTTTCTCTCATAGGAGAAAGGATCCCTTCAACAGGAGGTTGATTCAAGAAAGGTGGAGGTGTCTACACTCTAGGAAAATCTACGCACTATCAACGTAGAAAAGAGTAGCTTCTAGAAAAGGTTGAAATCATCTAAGGATGTGGTTAAGGACTTGACCTATAAATTAGGATTAAAACCCTAGAAAGGGGGAATTGTAATATTGGTGCAGGAGCTATATGATTCTTTTTGTGACCAAATTTCCATGACAGTAATGGATCTAGCCCCCGCACTTGGATTTATATCTAATGTACAAGGGTTATGCTCAAATATGAGCAATGTCGTATTCACCAAGGTTCTGAATCATTATTGATGATTTAGAATCTTTATGATTTTTCAGACTCTTCCCTATAAGGTTCCAGAATCACAGACAAGCGGATGATTGCTGCAAAGATCAATGAGATCCTGAGATATAACAAAGCATCCATCAAATGCCAAAATCTCTTGACCCAAATCAAATAAGGGATTAAATATCAGAAGCAGAGTATCAACGAATTGGTTTAATTAGGATTCCCCTCCCACTTCCTCAATGACTCTACAGTCCTATCAAAAGACCAAATTCAAAAAGTCTTGATCACTAAATGACAAGATAATATTGTCTCTTAGTCTTTCAAAGAGATCTCTAGCGTCGCTAAGGTGGAAGCCATCCTGAACCCAATCATATAGTTGGAGTTCCGTTCACACGTAGTAGTTCAAAGTCTCAAAACCTTTTCTCAGAAGGATATAATCGAGCTAGATCAAGATTTCCAAGCCTTGCAATGAAGAACCTACCCCACTAAGGTATAATGGCTTGGATATCGAATTACTTTGCAACAGATCTGAGTGGTGTTTCATAAGCCACATTTTGAATTTTGAGGTAGAGAGGATGGTTGGATCCTTCCATGATTAGCACAGATTCCTTTGGTGAGTTGCCAATAACTATAGAGTTATTATTGTGTGAGACTCTTTTACTGGCCACTCTCTTTTATCACCCTAAACCTAGTTCTTTTGTTTTGTTAGTTTGAGCCTGAATTCAACTAAGTATGGAGATGAATGCAGAAGATATCCTCGTGTCCCTTTGGCATGCTCAGGGAAAAATTTAGAGAAACAAATGTTCTTAGACTTGTGCTGCACTTCCCACGTGTCTTAGGCTCAATAAATCTACCCCAATGAATTAAATAATAAAATATACAATAAAAATGCACAGGGTCTCCACGTGTCTCCTGAGAACAATTTCAAATAAAGAGAGAGAAGGAACATTCTCAAACAAGCGCACAACCTCCATGCATCACTTAGGCACAGGTTTAAAGACTAAGTCCCAAGAAAGGCCCTCAAATAAGAACGTGACCACCACGTGGAAGGGAAGAATCATCACCAACCAAAGGAGCACAAGTTGGATGAATTAAAGTCAATCATAAATATCACTAATAGGTAGTTGATATCTTGCCCAAAAATGAAGGATTTTGTAAGAAAATTGAATAATGGCAGTGAAATATTTGATTCCAGAAATTGAGATGAGAGCCAAGGGGGTCTATAAAGGAATTTTTTGATTGATGGAGAAAAAGGGGAGAAAATAGAAAATAAAAATAGACTAGGACTGTGAAAAAGGATTCTAGGCTTAGTTATTGTGTTTGCTAGCCTTAGCAAGATTATGTTGTAGAAGAAAGTTGTAATCTATGCCAAATTTACCTTATGTATTATTTTCTCTATAAATAAATGGCTCTTGTTCTATGCATTTTAGATCTCAATAGTTTGTGTCTTTTATCCTTTATTACTGGTAGTTTTTAGATAATTTTTGAATATATATCATGCTATATGCCCTTAGGTTTTCTATACGCATCTATCATCTACATATTATCATGTTTTACACTTTCTCGACCATTGATAATTCAAGATACTTCTAAAAAGTATTATACCATGATAAATTCTCTTCATATATTCTAAAAAATTTCCAAGAATCTATCTCGGTGCCTTTAAAAGTAGTTTCGGTTTATCTCCTTAGTTAGTTTTACATTTTGTTTTATTTTTTCTCTAACCCTTACCTCGCACCTATAGAAGAGCCAACTTCTATAAAACCTTGAGGTTATCTTATGGGGCACATACCACTTCCCTAAGGTATCCCAAGACTCTGGCAGTTTATCCACAAAGATAATTGTCAATAGAAAATAGAAAGAAATTTAACAACACTCCTTTAACTGGTTTTGTTAAAAAGCAATGGGAAAAGAAAGAGGGTAACAAGCCAATTTTTTTCCAAATGAATACAAAAAATGAATTTTCTGAAAATAGTAATTCAGGGTAGTTTAAGGCTGCAAATAACACTAATAAATCTGAAAATAAAGGGCCCATAGGTGGTTGTTTCAATTGTGGGGGTTCGCACTATGTAAACTAGTGCCCAAAAAAGAAACAAGGAGCTGGTTTCTCGAAGAAAAAGAATGCTTATTAGATAATTCACGTAGTTTTGGCAATCATGAGGCTAAAAAAAATGAGAGTTACAGCTAACAAATAGATAAAATTTAAAATAAAAGGTCCAATAGGACCAATATTCTAAGGACAACGCAAATGGATGTTTATTCGATTAATTAAATATTATTATGGTAGACGGTACTTAGTTATCTAAGTACTTAATTAAAAATTAAGTACTCAGATAACTAAATACCGCCTATTGGTATTATTGAATGCAATAACTTTCTTTACGGAACTTCATTATCTGGTTAGGGAAGTGTCATTGTTATAATTATATCAGGACTACGGAAATTGTTTTTGAGATGTTATATTTTGGCAAAAGAATCCCTAAGGCTCATAAGCTGGTTGAATGACTTTATAACATTAATTTGTGGCCTATTTTAATATTACTGTCATTAGAAAATTGGGGGCATATTGTCACACCCATGGAATCGATAAGTAATGTTTGATTTTATGGTATTGACTTCTAAAATTAAAATGTTGTGATTGAACACCATAAAGCATGATTTTCCTAAAGGTATTATTTGTCGAGGATTCAATTATGAAATGGCATTGAGTACCACAATGTGGTTAATGTTTTTAATTATTCCTTTATCCACTTTAGTGGAAATTCACGCAAATTAGGGGGGATTTAAATTATCGTTTGAATATGCAATTTCTTATTAAAAGGAATCCCCACCCACGATGGCATGAGGCTTCTCCAAACCATCCATTTGGCATTTTGTGAGATGGGGAAGTAAATGCGACTTAGGGTTTTCTGGGGATATGTGGAGAAAATGGGAAAAAGTAGGAGATTGAGTGTTTTGCATGGTGTATTCGAATTTGTGAGAGCTCCAGTTATGGGGACCCTTTACCATATTTTTCGCTGCATATGGTTATGGAATCGGTTTTGTATTTATAATTCTCTATTATCTGGGCGGAGGGCATTGAGGAAGTTCTGGTTGTTTTGGGAAAGTTGGAATAGTTACATTTTGAGCAAATTGACTAGGGTTTCAATTTTTATCTGGAAGCAAATCAAATAAAAGCAAATCGCTTTTTCAGGCAAGGGTTTCTCTGTTTTTCTCTTAGTTTTTGATTGATAAAAAGATTGTTATCTTTTGTGGGTTCTACTTTCTTCTCTGGTTTCTGGAAAATAAATGGTGAAACCATCTTTTGAGCTTGAAATCTCTGTATTAAAATGTTTTGGCTAATATGGGTTTTACTAGTTATTTGTGCAAATTGACTTTGTGGTTTTCAACTGAAATTTTTGATAAGAAATTATTGTCTGTGATGGGTATTTGGAAAATAGCCTGGAAACAGTTAATTAACTATTCCTCCTGCAAAAAAATCGAATGGCCATGTATAGAATTAGTTTCCAGCTGTGTATGCTCGGCAAAGAAAAAAGAATGTATTTATATTTATAGAAAAATAAAAGAAAAGAGTATTCTCCCTGATCCGCCATGCCTAGCCTCTTCAAATGAACTGATTTACTCTCTAAGTTTTCATGGGATTTGTGAATACGCACGGCCATAGGGTTTTGTTAATGATACATTGTACGGCCGTAGGGTTGTGTGATTTTATTGTGCAGTTTTGATCTTGTATTCTTGCATGGAATTGTATGGCCGCTTTGGCTTGGAGATATGATCTGGAAATACTTGTGGGTTTTAGTTCTGAGTTCTTTCTTTAAAAGTATGCCTGTGTTTAAATCTGCAGTTAATGGCTTGCTGAAATGAGTTATTGAATACAGTTGAGGAAATTGGTATATGAGATTTTGATCTTGCTTTCCGTTAATAAAACGTATGGTCATGTTTTTCATTTGCGTAAATAACTGATGCTAACTATAGTTACAACGTTTAGTTAGTTGGTTGGTACTTTCTTTGAAAGGAAAATTAGTGACATGTATACTTTCGTTTCAAGTTATGAAATAAAGAGTGAATGCTATTCATGGACAAGAAATGAGTTGGAATTTGCGTTCTTGTATATAGTAGAGATGCTTAACCCTTTATGCAGGGATACTTTGGAAAATGATATGAAAATAAAAATAGAACGCTGAAAATTCAGCTGGGTAAGACTTTTTAATGTTATTAGTTCCTTTCCCTTTTATTTATCTCGAGATCCTTTGGCTCGGAGGGCTAGATTACTTGATCCATGCCTTTTCATTTGAAGCTTTTGTTTTGTTATTTGATTTAAATTAGATTAAAATGATTTCCGGAAAATTTAAAAAGTGGAAATTACAAAGAGAAACTCTAGAATTTTTTTTCTAGAATTCTATACTTGTCGTTTTTTATGGATTTAAAATACATGGTTGAATTTCTTGGCATGAGAATTTAACTACATAGATGTGGGATGCAAAGCAGATTGATTCATTGAATGTTTTTAGCTTTAATCGTTGTTTGGATGGTGTTGTGTGTGCAAGATAGTGGATTTGACATAGTTTGGGATCCCGAATCTCCCGTCCATCGCATAATTTGCGATTGAGGAAGCGGGAGGAATGTATGTGAAGTGGTACTTTGGGAACGCTTCACATATATTCTCCACACCTCTTCCATCGCCAGCTATGGGATTGACGGTAGATTTTAGTTCCCTAACTGTAGTGGATGCATTATCCTTGTAATGTTTTGATTACGCTAGTTAAGATGACTAATCTTCTTATTTGTCAAAAACTTCGTAGGGCATGTAGATTGACTTCTTGCCAGTTCTTTGAACTGACACCCCAAAACTAAACAATGTCGCAAGTTTAGTAACGATGGGTGGACCTTTCTCTAGCATGTGAAGATCGATGTAGAATGAAAGTTTATTTACAAATCTCGGATCTAATTGTCTATGTATTTATGGTTAAATATATTTGCCTTGGGCAATTTGTACCTTGTATTAGTCCTTAGTGGATGTTATTTGTCATATATATATATTAATAGAATATAGGACTGGATTGTGTATAAATAATATGGTAGATTTGTGTATGTATAAATAATGATCATGTTGTGGGTTGACAAACAGAGCAACTAATTGATAAGATAGGGAATCATACATTCATTTACCTAGTGTTTCAATTAATTAAAGTTATGAAACCAATAATGTATCTCTTACATAGTAAGCTACCATGAATGTAAGGATTGTATTTGAGTAAAATGGAAATAATGCTAAGTGATTAAAGAAACTGAAAATTGAAGGGCAAATCCTAAAATATTAGTTATGCCTCCTTAACGAATCTAAGTTTATGTTATCCAAAATAAGCCCATGCTTATTTTTGGCTAACTCCTCCTTTTTCTTTCTTGGTACTTAAAATGATTTTTTTGCACACTTTAGGGACTCAAAATTTTCTAGTTATGAATTCATCAGATAGGAATTTTCTTTCCCTTTCCAAAAAGGTAAATAATTCCTTCTAACTCTAAATGTTTTTAAAGTTATGGCTCGATAGAGTTTGGAGGGGAAATTTTCCCTGGGTGGGCCCGCAGAGGTAAGGAGGAAAATTTTCCAGGGAATCTCGGGCCGACAGAGTGGAGAAGGAAAATTTACTAAGGAAAATTGGTGGGTTGGAGGAGGTACGAAGCAAAACTTGACACTTAGCCCTTTTGGCTAAAAGGCGCATAGTCAAATTTTATCCCGCAGGCCCGAAGGAGGAAAAAAGTGCATTCGGGGGGCCAAGGAGAAAAGTGTGACACTTAGCCTTTTTGGATAAAAATTCAAATTCAAAAATTGGCCCACAAGCCCATGAAGGAGAAGAGGAAAATTTGGGCTGCACCTCCATGCCGAGTTAGAAGGCACCACGTGTCATTGGGAGAACAAGGCGCAAACATTTTTTTGGGAAATTTTCCCAATTTTAAAAAAGGGCAAAAGGCAAAGTTGAGGCTGCGGGACCGTGAAGGAAGAAAATGAAGCAAACCTATGTGCCAATAAGAAGCAAACACATGTTATACAGACCTAAGGGGCCATGGAGATTTTTGGGAAATTTTTCCAAAAGGGAAAAATTTAAAGTTTGACCCTGCCAACCCAAATTTTGACTCTGTTTTTTACCAGTTTTTCCCTAAATCTTCAGAGGGACATATCTTTCGAACAAGAGCTTAGTTTTTCATGATTTTGGTGTCATTGGAAAGATGTTGAAATTATCCACATGATGGAACCCTCAATTTTGAATTTTTATGGAGTTTGATGGAAATTTTTTGAAGAAATGTCTCAGGCACGGGAAAAAATGTAGAACTGACCCCCTACCACCAAAATTGATGAAGTATGGCATCCGTTTCTTCTCCAGCATGGCTGAATGCATAGAAAAATGGATTTTTGAGGGTTTCCTTTTTGTTTTAATGAATCTTGTTGGTGGTTGGAGATGTCAAATTGATTTTCCTACATTTTATCATTTCTTTCATTCTACTCGAGTGGTAAAAGCCAGCTTTGTTTCTTTTGTAAATAAAGTTGTTCATCCTTCTTCTCTGCCTCTCCCTTCTTTTCTTCCCCAGGGTTGAAAATGGAGTTTGAACCTCCTCCCCTACTCTGTAATGGAATTTTTTCCTCTTACCCATGAAATTATGCACTGTGTAAACTTCTGGAGCAATAAAAAACATGTTTTGTGATGCATTTGTCCATCCTTGCTCATTTTTGGTTGTTTTCTTCTCACCTCTCTTCATTGCAGGTATTTTTGCATGTTTGGTTGTTCATTGCATGTTTTGGAGTTGTGTTCATGGAGTTTTGGAACATTTTCTATGTGAAATTCATCTTTGGTCTATGATGCACTTGTCCATCCTCTCCATTTCTCACCTCTTCTTGTTCCATGACAGTTTTGATAGATAATCAACACTTTCCTTCTCTGGTGTATCACCATTTTAGTGTAGGCTCTATTTTTCCTTATTTTATTCCTCTCCTTGTCCCTTTGGAAGTTAGATTAGGTTAGATTAGCTTTCCTGCAATGGAATAGCTTGTGGTAGGTAGTTTACGAAGATGAACTAACCTTCTCTAGAGAGCTTTCCTCATTTGCAAAGGTCCCACACTTTGGGAAAGCTCAATGTTGTGAAATCAAACCAAATGATTTTTCCTTAGAAAATTAGATCCATAACTCATTTGGGGGTGCTGCGATTTTACACTAACAGTTTCCTAATATTTTACTTCATCACGAATGAAATTGGAATGGACTAAGTTACTAAATCAAGCTAAATGCTTTATATGAATCTAATTCCTTGACAAGTTGAATATGAGAAAAGTATGGTTCTAAAATGAGTATAAAAGTTGAATTAAAATGGGGTAACTTGTAAGATAATAGTTTTACTTCTATAATATGAAAACCAAAAGGTGAGTAATGTCTTGGTCAATCCTTAATTTCATTATGATATTTAAACTTTATAGTAATCTAGGCAAGGAATAAAATGACTAGTTTATGCCTAAACGACAAGCTCAAATGGTACTACAATCTAAATTAAAGGGTATATTGGCTTAACCAAATAAAGGGTGTATGAACCACATGTAAGGAAATGGTTTCAACCTACTCAAAGACTTAGGGAAACAAAATTATTATTATTATCAACTTTAATGGTTTAAAATATGCCTTGGGAATTATTGGATTAATCTGTAAGTGATAAGTAGCTAGTCCTTAAAGGATACTAGCCTAGTCAATTTTAGTTGAAGACAATTTAAAGAGTAATAAGATAAAATTATCCTGAAATGATAGTTATTACTTATAAGACATAAGATCTTATACAAGAAGTCATCATACTCTACATTACAAAATAAATATACCAAAAGTGGGTGCTACCTAGCTTTAAACAAGTTAAAGATGTAAGTACAGTCCTAATAATGTAAATATACCCTTGATTAGTGGGTATAAAATTAGGATAATCGATGATGGGAGTAATTAAGACTTGTTGGACCTAATGGGAATCTTAATTGAGGTTAAAATATAATTTTTATCAAAAGGTATAAAATATATGAAGGGGGTAGCGAGGTGATGAACACTTTGTGACCTTATCCTACTACCCTAGGTAATTAAATGCATGAACTATAATTCAATAAATTAATGGACTAAGATGAATGAATCTAGATAACTATGATGAGACATTTGTGAGGTGATGGTAAGAAAAGTTTAAACACATTTTGAACTAATCCATACTAAGCATACATAGTACAACTAGAAAAATTTGGCCAAAGTAATGTATTTGTTGAGTGCATTATCTAATCATCGTGATTCCTTGAATCCCGAAGTGTAGGATATATGATGGAGTTTACTAAGTGAACTCTAGGTAGCAACTAGAGGATCAATCACATGTTCTCACTACCATAATGCGATAAAACCAGTGAGGATAATTATGAAAATTTGAATGAATGTTAAGGGTGATTGTGGAGATCACAGATATTTAACCCATAAATTTGCACAAGGTTTATCACCATGTTATAGGATGGATTAAATTAATTTGACTTGCTACATTAACTAGATGTAGCTAGAAATCTGATTTGTAAATGCAGAGGAATGTCTATATGCTTTTATAAATAAAAATTCTTACTAATTTTGATGTCAAATTCTAGGTTGTTACAACTCCTCTGTAAAAAAAACACGTGCATAACTTATATTAAAATAAGAAGGGAAAATTGAATGGAAAAAATTTGATTCATTTATGGCTACCACCATTAATGATATTTTCATGGATCAAAGTAAAAATTTTAAAAGTTTCTCGATCATTTATAATTACTAATTTGCATGTAATAAATTAGAAGCCCTAGCTCTGCTAAATTTACAACATAGAGAGAAAAATATTACTCTGGATAAGTATGTTTGAGCCAGAGGATTTGGAGCCATGGGTGCATGGAGGAATTTCAGAGAGCTTACGAGAAACAAGTGAGTTCTTGCATTGCATTTGTATTCTAGTTATTTGATATGTGATTTGCAAATAATTAAGAGGGGAAATTGAAAGCTATAAAATGAATCCTATTGAGTCTAGTTTCAACGTGACGTCTAGTATCACTAGAAATCTAGACATAGTCATGGATGCAAAATTGATAAATGCTAATTTAGAGGACTTCCTACAAAGAATCCATTCCCAAGATAGAAGTGAATGGATGAAAACTATTGTTGCTGGTAAAAATTCTCTAGCTACGGACTTCCCACTTTCCATACATTCTCCAAAACTTGTATGGATGTGTACCAAAAAATATGATGTAGTGAATAAATAAGTGTTGGATGGAAGTGGGGAAAGGGTATTGAATTTAACACTAGAGGCTTTACGGGTGATACTAGGATTACCAAAGGTGGATAAACCAATCATTGACACCATTAAATCAACACAAATTGATTATGAAGCTAAACATGATGAATATGTTGCACTATTGAATACCCAATGGTTTAAATCTAAGAAACCATCTGTTAAAAGAATTCTGAAGAGATTAAATAAGGCCCTAGTTTTTGAGGAAGCTGAGTAATTTATTGTTATGTTGAGTCAAAAAATAGGACTAGACATGGCTTACATGTTTCATGAGTGGACGTGCCCTTTCATAAGGGTTATCTTGGAGGAAAAAGGAAAATTTTGTTGGGAAAAATTCATATAAGCATCAATCCATGCCCAACTTATGGAAATATCCACAAAGATTATAAAAAGTGTCACATACAACATCCCTTAGAAGTATTATAGACCAAAGGTATCATTTTGACCAAACCAAGAACTCCCTCAGTAGTATTACCAGGATCATCTAGCATACAGAAGAAGATGAGGGGATCTCTGAAAAAATTTGATCTAGCACTTAAAGTACAAAGTGATAAAGGGAGGGAGGGTCCTGAAATCAAATATTTTAGGACTACAAATAAGCCCAATGTAGTATTACCTTTGGAAAGGGATACTGATAGTCTTATAAAGTAAAGTGGTTATTCTTCAAATAAACACAAGAGTAAAACACCTGAAGTAATAGATTATGTTCCACTTACTAAAAATAAGAATAAGATTATTACTTAATTGGCTAAGAAAAAAATATACCACATATCCCTGAACATATTCACACTACTCCATTTGTACCATCACCACTTGTATCTCCATCTGTGTTTCTAACTGCAATTGAAGAAGGAATAGTTCATGGTACCTCCATATCTAGTCAACCAAGTGACCTAATGAAAAAAAATTGCAAGAGGAACTAATTGTTATGAAGACTCAAGAACAAAAGGTAATTCGGGGTAGTCAAGTTTAGGAACAAGTAAAGAAGCCTATTGAAATAGTAGATGTAGATGAACTTGAAGAAGTGCCTAGTATTGAAATGATGGATGTGAAGATTTAGATATATGCAGTAGAAAATACAAGTGTTTTCCTAAAATAAATACAAATGCAAGATATTAGCTAACCATCAAATGTTGAATTGGAGGCTCAACCTCAAAATTTTAAAGTTGAGAATACAACATATTTAATGGAAGAAAAATGGTGACTTGAACAATTGTGGGCACATTAGTTGTATCAGATGTTTCTTCTACTGAAGATCATCCACCAAAGGACTCAAAAATGGAAAAAGAGGGTGAAATTTCTCAAATCACAGGTGTCACAAAGGATATTATGAGTGAAACTATAGAAGAGGCCAGTGAACCAACCAAAACTAGTGGTAAATAAGGCATCCACATTGATGATAAAGGTAAAGATCAAGAATCAATCATTAGATCCTATCCTGTAGAGAAACAAGGAGAGAAATTGGTTAAAAAAAGGTTTTTTGATAAATAACCCTAGGAATATTTATCCACAAAACAAACACCTTTGAAGGAAGGAGATATCTCAAAGAATAAGGAACCCCTTAAGGTTCCAAGTCCAAATAAATAAGTCCCAAAGGTAGTTATAGATACAGTGGCCACTTCAGCAGAGAAATTCAAAGAAGATATAAGTACAATATATACTCTAGTGGAAAGTCTAAAGAAAGTTATAAGTATACCTACTACTTCTACTGAGGGCAAGGATCAAGATAAGAAAGTAGTGGGTGAAATTATTTTAGAAGATATTATTCATCCTTAAACACAGGATCAAGAAAAGAAACAACCAAAGATAGTGGAGCTTAATAGTGAAAAGAATGTAATGAAAGTGGATGAAACACATAAAGAGATGTCAATACTTCAATATGTGCAATATACATCAAAACAATTGGTATTGTACTCAGGAACTCTACACCCCACATCACAATGAGTACATATGGGAAACACTCCTATGAATGGTTGGATAGGAGGATTCCTTTATGGGAAGTAAAAGGAGATTGTTCAGAAAGAATTTATAGAAATCATAAGCACAACCTTCCCAAAGCCCAAAAGATCCTCAAAAATGGAAAAGATCCTCACAAAGGCCCATATAGACCAACAAGGGTTTAGAAATATAGAGATTTCAACCCCCCACCAAGGTAAATTTAAAGATGAAATCACAATGAGTGATTATGCTATCAAGTATATTCAATTGCGGAAGCCTACTAGAGAAACATTAAAGTAGAATATCATAGTGGTAGTTGAAGGCTTGTTGCAAAAAATTGATGAGGATAAAGTGTCTAAAACTCAATTGAAAGAAAAAGTAAAGAAATTGACCTCATGTTTAAAAAAATTAGTGGAACTAGAAGGAGAAAGCCAACAATTCATCACTACCATCACTCTAGAGAATTTGAATAAAATAAAAAGATCTAGTAAGAAAGCCAAGGCAGTGGATGAGTGGGTGGAAGATTTATCCCAAAAAGGTAGGTAAATCATTGAAAAAATGGTAGAGTGGTATACATAGATGAACTAACTGGACAGTGTGAAAATGAATTGTTTTATTGTGAAGGGATCCTTCCCAAATTCCTCAATCCCGGTAGCCATTTGTACAAATAAAACATCCCCTTCTGAACCAAAAGACATGTCCAGAGCCATAATTTCATCAACACTCGCCCTAAGACCATCCAAAATAACAATAAAATATAATTTATTCTTGTAGGAAGAAACCCATTCTTTAACATCCAATACATCCTTGGAAAGAGCCTTCTTCTCTGATGCTTTAAAGGTAGAATAAGGAATGGAGTTGTTTGAAAAATATGGGAGTATAATTACGGTAGTTTCTGGAACTGATTAAGAAAGAGCATCAAAGATTGATCCATCCTTGAATTTATTCATGAAGAATGGTGACACTCCAAAAGGTTTTGAAGGCACAGAATCTGTTGGCCTCTTCGCTAAAGTAAAAATATGTTGCTCCAATTCAGCCACTTTATGAGAAAGAGCAGGCACATTGTCTATAGAAGTCCCTTCATCGAGCACATAAGATTTTGCAAGAATTTATTTTATAGTAAATTCCTCATTACAAATAAAGGGACATGTGTTATTAACTGCACCTTTCATAGTAGGGCCACACTTAAGCTAAAATTTCTTCAATCCTTTAGGATTCTTTTAATTTTCCCACCTATACAAATGAAAATACATCATTTGGGAAGTAAAGAAAATGATACTAATCCTGATTAGGTATGTCTCAAGAAGCAAGTGAAGAGGGAAATCAATAGTAGGCAAATCCACAAGAGGCTACCCAAACTGAGACCATGCTGGTGAACTTTTCAAATAAAGGAATTTTGTGAAGTTAATCAGTCTCCTTTCCAAGGTGTAACAACAAATACACGGTCGAAAAAGTAGAAAATTGAGGAAGGGAAGTCATCTGATCCAATAATTACTTAGTCCACTCTCATACAATAGGGAATCAACAATGCATGAGTGGCCCTGAATGTGCAAAGTCAGCCCAAGGAATCAATTTTAATAGCCCACATCCCAGTTGTGATGCCAGAGAAGATTGTGCCAAGAAATGGGTAATAGAAGGAGAGTCCACCTTCGTTAAACATCATCGATCAAATGAAGAAGACAAATGTGATAATTTCCATGTGGGAGTCACTAAATATTATGGGACAATGATACATATTATAGGAAGTAATGGTGAATTGGTCTACCTCAAACAAGCCATTTACAAATTAGGAGAAGGTTCTCACCAATACACTGCAGCAAGAGGGAGGTAAGTCAACCAAATTTGAAGCCTCCACAATTTTATGTGTATTTAATTGTAGGGGATATCCTTGTGCACAATTGCATGATCAATTTTGGGGTAAACATCTTATTAATGTGAAAGTAAATAACAGATCAATTTGGTTTGAAGTATGAGCTAGTATTGAGGGGAGTGGTATAGTTGGATGGAACAACAGTAGAAACAATGGGAATCATAAGGGATTTTAATCTAACACTACACACATGTCCTAATGTCATAGTCTTACAAGATGTGTTGGTTATTTATTTTCCACCAATTTTTAGCCTTTTCCTATCAAGAGACTTCATGGATAAGATTGAAGGCTATTTTTCAGTAGATTGGTCCCACATGCTATTCAGGATGAGATATAGAGCCAAGGAAACAATCAAATTGGATCTAATTTACAAATTCCACACCAAGCCACATGTGTTAAGTTTGATCAATGTCAATTGCTTAGCCTTTGACCAAGAGGATTATTAAGGCACTCTAGAAATAAGTACTAAGGTTGGAGGAATTCTAGATTTGACATTAGATGAGTTGGAAAACATGAGGCAAATTTTTGATCCATATAGGGAAATGGAGGAGGTAAATCTAGGTATATATTACTTTCATGAAGAAAATCCACCTCTTCCTAGCATCACCAAGCTAGAGAGAAAGGATGAAAATGAGGTTTGGTAGCTATTTTTTTTATGGTTCAAGGAGTAGGAAAGGTGTAGGAGGAGGCACTATGTTAGTGTCACCACAGGAAATCAAGTACTACTCGGAATTTCATTTTCAATTTTCTTGCTCAAAAAACACAACCAAGTATGATGCATTAATTTATGGACTAAATTGGGCTAGAAGAAGAGTTATCAAGAATTTTTAGATTTTGGAGACGACAAATTGATTGTAAACCAAGTTAGAAGATATATTTCTGCAAACAATGATCTTCTTAGGAGTTATAAGAACAAGGTATGGGACCTAATTGAATATTTTGAAGCATTTAATATTTTTTCTATACCCAGAAAAAAGAATGAGGCTGTGGATAGGATTGTAGTGATTGGGGTGACATTTGATGTTGTTGATAGCATTAAGAGAGACAAACACACATCCCCATATCAAGGTGGTTGTGAGGTATGTCATCCCAGACCAAAACACAAGCTGGTAGGTATTCGAGAATGATCATAAGATCATTAATTTCCTACATGAAGAATCTAAGTTCTCTGCCAAGAATCGGGACAAGTTAGAATAACAATATGGGGATCGGGTAGTGTAGTTGCGAATGAAAAAGTTTCCTAAAGGATTGGTGACATTGGAGTCAATATTCAACCCAAATGACCAGTTCAAAAAATAAAAATAAAAAATTTAGGTCAAAAGAGAAGACTCGGAGCCTAATTCAGTTGGAGAAGGTAAAATGTTCCAAATTGGTAGGGTGAGTATTGAACAGTCTAGAAGTCTAATTTTGTGCAGACTTTATAGGAATTCCTAGATGTCTTTGCTTTGAGCTATGAGGACTTGAGAGGGTTTAATCCAAAAGTGGCGCAACACACAATTGAATTGGATCTAGAGGCCAATCCTGTCAGGTAGAAGAAAAGACCATCCAATCCTCATATCAAACCTCTCATGAATAAGGAATTGAATAAGCTCATTGAGGAAAGCATCATATTTTTTATCAAGCACTTGAGTTAGATGGTGAATTTGGTATCAGTTAGAAAAATGAATGGATAAATTAGGTTGTGCATGGATTTTTAGCACCTAAACATGACATATCTCAAAGATCACTATCTGCTGCCCTCCATGGAACTGCATGTGGTAGTGGACTCAGAAATATTCTCTCTCTTGGATGGATATTCGGGCTATAATCAAGTCATGGTAAAAGAGGAAGACCAATTCAAATCAACCTTCACTACAAAATGAGGCACTTACACCTATAGAAAATTGTCATTCAGTTGGTCAAATTCCAGAGAAACATTTCAAAAGGCTGTGGATGTGGCGTTCAAAGGAATGTTGAACAAGATAGTTCTTGTCTATTTGGAAAACATCACTATGTTTTAAAATATTGAAAAAGATCACCTCTTCCACCTTAGGCAAGTATTCCAAAGATACAGGAGATTCAGAGTGTCCTTGAACTTGAAGAAATGCATATTTTGCACTCATCAAGAAAATTTTTTGGCCACATTGTGTCGAAGGAGGGTTCGAAAATTGATCTGGAGAGGGTAGAAGCCATTTGAGAACTACCACTACCAAGTCAAAATAAGTATTTCCAAATCTTCTTGGGGAGAATCAACTTTTTTCAAAGTTTTGTGCCATATTTTTCCACCCTTGTCAAGCCGATAACTATGATGCTGAAGAAGAGCCTATCATTTAGGTGGGAAAAAAAGGGTAAGGCCAGTTTTGAAGCTATAAAAATGCTATATCTCAAGATCTAACTCTCATAAAGCCAAACTTGTCGAAAGATTTCATGTTCTATGCCTCTAATGGTTTGGACACCATTTCCACCATTATGGTGCAACATAATAAGGAGGGATCCAAGAAGCCCATAGATTTCTTCAAACAGAGATTAGAAGATTATGAAGTAAGGTAATCTTTCATTGAAATACATGTACTTGTTGTTATAAGGATTCTGAAAAAATTTAGGCACTTGGTTTCAAATAATAGATTTCAGTTGTTGGTATCTCATGCCAGAGTCAAATATTTCCTCTTGAACAAAGATTTGAATGCGAAGTGGGTAGGATGGATCACCCATGTAAATGATTATGACATAGAGATTAAGGTCACTAAGTTGGTTTGTGGTAAAGGATTATGTCAACAACTAGCTTCTAGTCGACATGTTGAGGCAAGTGATCAAGGAGAGGCTATTTTGGTATTGCAGGGAGTACAAGAGAAGGCTACAGAAAATTTACCCACCCCTTGTTGGACTCAGGATATGGTTTTTTTCCTTCAAACATGTATATCTCCTCCAAAGTTGAGAAGAGAAAAGAGAAGGTATTTTAGACTACAGACCATCATGTATGTCCTCATTGATGATTTTTTATTCAAAAGGGACACAAACATAGTTCTCTTAAGGTGCATCAGAAAAAATCATGTTGAAAGAGTTCTACAGGAATTTCATGATGGAGAATTTTGAGGTCATTTTTCTCTACGAGTGATGGCTCTCAAGATCATGAGAGATGGTTATTACTGGCCTAAACTCTTTAGTGACTGATTTTCTTGGGTCACGAAGTGTAAAAAATGTGCCTTCTTCATAGATAAAGGAAAGATAGCAGCATTGCCACTTCATCCCATTTCAGTTAACCAACCTTTCATACAATGGGGATTGGACTTCATCAGGGTCATTAATCCAAATTCTATCCAGGGCCATAAATAGATCATAACTGTGACATATTATTTCACCAATTGGATTGAGGCAGTAACACTCAAGGAATCTAATGAGTCTAGTGTACTAGAATTTTATGAAGGGATAGTGACAAGGTTTGGAGTACCAGTCACCATTATATCAAACAATGCTTTAGCATTCCTTGACACCAAGATCACAAAATGGGCTATTAGGAATAAAGTGTATTTGAGCAGCTCCTCAAGTTACTACCCCTAGGGTAATGGGCAAACAGAGTCCATGAATAAGAATTTGCATAGAATCATCAAGAGGAATCTAGATGAAAATAAAAAGACTTGGCATACCAAGTTAAAATCATCCTTGTGGGCTGATATAATCATACCAAAAGTTTCAACGAGTAACTCCCCTTACAAGCTAGTCTATGGGAAGGAAGTCAGGCTACCCATATCACTTGAGTTGTCAGAATTGGGGCTCAAGAAGCAGCTAGATCTATCTGAATTTGAGCCCATGGAAGTGAGGTATGTAGAACTCGTGGAGCTGGAGGAGATAAGAGATCATGCAATACATGCCATATAGAAGGACCAATCCTTGATCAAGGGAAAGTTTGACAGGAAAGCTAAAGTAAGAAATTTCTAGGAGGGGGACCTAGTCCTTAAATGGGATGTAGATAACTCTAAACTAGGAAGGCATTCCAAATTTGATGCTATATGGAGTGTCCCCTACATGATCAAAAAATGTAAAAAACAACAATGATTTAAAGATATCCAAGTTGGATGGAGAATAACTTCCAATTCCAGTCAACGGAATCTATCTCAAGAACTACTATTGAGGGAAATATTCTAACCCTTGTACATATTAGTATAGAATTTGTAATTCCTCGAAGTGCTTGCAACACATTTCTCTATTGTAGTTTATGTTTGCTTTGTGATAAGTGCTTGTGCACACTTTGCATGTTTTCACTTGGAACATGTATGATTTTGTATCTTTGTACATAGTTTTGTCATTGTTTCTCTTGCACAATGCATTTTAATGGTAGGGTTGATGGTAAAAATCAAATTTTGGGGAAAATTTCAAAGATAAATCACTCAATACCAATCCATATGGTACTTTAGAAGAATTCAGGGGAGAGTTTTCAATGATAGAACAATTTAGGTTATATATTGACTCCATGCCCAATGGATGTTTAAAGATAAATGGTATCTCCATCTAGTAGGAAGATGCCCCCTAAAGGGCATGAAAATGTTATCCCAAATTTAAACCCCTAAAAATTTGCATAACCTATTTAAGATTTAAAGTATATGCTTGTAATGTGCAAACAACCATCAAATTAAACATTGGTCAGAAGAAAAAGAAAAATTGTGGTATGGCTCATCCGAGTTGGTCCTAACTCACAGCGAGATGGTGAGTCACGGTGAATGATGGATTTGATGGTTAGGATCATCAAAGAATTATAAGAGTTTAATAGGTTAGATGGTCATACAACCCCATTGGGTTGGATGCCCATAGGTTGGATGAGTATAGGTTAGATGGCCATCTAGCCCCATAAAGTTAGATGACAAGGTTGGATGGCCATCCAACCCCATGTACAGAAAAATATAGATGACTATCCAACCTAGTTAAATGGAAGGAGGTTAGATGTCTGTATAACCCCCTTGGCAAGATGTCTCACTCAGAATGTACGACCGATGAAGGAATGACCATCCAACCTAAGTTAGATGGGTCATACAGATAGAAGGTTGGATGATGAGTAGGATGGATAGGAAGTGTGGTTAGACATGTCATTTGCTGATGTAGGCATATGAACAAAAGATGGATGATGGTCCAACCCAAGAGGCTGGTTGGCCTGTGGTATAATTTCAGCAGTCAACATGATTGTCAATTGTTTCATGTTGTATGGATGAAGGTTAGATGAATGTCCAACCCCACTTGGTTGGATGGGTCATAAATCAGAAAACCACTGGTGGGTCAATTCTCTAGTTGTATAACCAATGCAGCTGTACAGCTGACCAACCCAACCTAGTTGGAAAAATCATGTTCTCAAGAACCAAGTAGCTCACAGGATGGATGGGTTACGGATCAAGAAAAAATAGACATGAAAAGAAAAATCAGTGAGCTATAGGAACATTTAAGGTGACATGTCAAAAATTTAATGCTTCATGTTAGGTATTTAAGCATGAAAAGACAACTCAAAAACCAAGGCCTTGAGCAGAGCATTAATGGTGGTAGTTGAGGTTGGTCAACAAACTATCAAACATTTAACACTAAAAATTAGGGTGATGTGGCTATAAATTACACTCGACCCCATTATTGTTTGGGGGGATTTTCTAAGAATTTGTAGAGGAAATATACCAAAATTGTTTAAGAAGCTTATCTGTGAGCTTTAGGCCTCAACTGTGAGCATGTTGTGAAGGATTATTTCCTCCTTCTTGCATTGTAATGGATTATGCACCATTTTGAGAAATAAACTCGATGGTTTGTGGATTTTTTCACTCTTACTTGAGTTACATTTCATATCTTTTTATTTTCCATTATATTTATAGGTATATTGTGCATGTCTCTTTCTTTAGAGGGCCTAGATCTCTTTTGTTCTACAAAAATGGAGACTTAAGTGTGGTTTTAGACTGTGGCACCTTTGTCTGCCATCTCTTACCTCATTTTCCCCCCTGTTTTCACTCACTAGGAATCTCTCCACCCCTTTTCTTGGTGTTATTTCCCTCCCTAGATTAGGATTTGCATTTCATACATTTCTCTCTCTTCCCTGGTCCTTTGGAAGTCTAGGTTAGCTTTAGAGTAGTCACATTTTCCCATTCTAGGAGCAGTGTTAGCATTAGGAGTAGGTAGAGAAACCAACCTTCTCTAAAGGATTGTCTCAGTCGCACCTTTCCCATACCTTAAGAGAGGCCCATGTTAGTAAAAAGATGAGTTTTGTAATGCACAAGTCCTAGGGTGCTACGTTTTTGACATAACAGCTATCAAATGATATAAACAAAGTATGTCATCCTAAAAGCATATCACTTCACTCACTGATGTTGTCTGGCCCCAAAGGAGGTGTAAATTTGGGTACCAACATGCTTCTAGCACCTTTTTTGGGGACTATTTCCTATAATTAAGAAAAAATACGTCTCTGGTAACATTTTCAGTGTATCTGATAGAAATTCATGTTCACAATTCAATCCTTTGTTGAGCTTTGCTAAAATAAAAAATCGATCTGAAATTTTTTTCTCTATATTTTCCTAGTACAAAAAAGCTTTCCATTAAATTTGACTTCACTAGGAGAAGCCTGAAAAAAGACTGTGATAATTTTTATTTATTTTTCTCATTTACATGTAGAATCAACATCCAACAAGTTATTTCAAGTGATCAACACATATAAGGTACAAAACCTTAGTGGTAGCTCCATCTTCTGTGAGAAATCTGGTGAGAACTAGTGCAAAATATCTAAATCTTTGTTGATTAACTTGTCAATTTCACAAAACTGGAAGGAAGGAGATCCTTTTTAAAATTAGATCCTTCTATAAGATTGTTCCTAAAGTTGGGAAAGACTAATCTAGGTAGAAAACAAGTCTGGAAAGCCTTGGGTGATAAGAGGTCAAAAGTAAAAATTGTTCCAATTTCTAAAACTGATCAAAATTTAGTGGAAGAATACTACAACACCTCAGATAGCTCTGGATCAAGTAGTTCATGTGCTAATTTATATACTCTAGTTTAGGAGGGTCCTTCATTTACAAGTGATCAGGGTATTCTTCAATTCCCTCCTTTATTGATTAGAAATAACAAAGTATTTTGTGAAAATGAGTCATTAAAGGATGAATACTTTAAATATCACACTCCATTGCCTCAAAGACCTACAGTTCCCCATCATTTTAATCATCATGTTGGAACACCTCCAAACAATATGGCATAACCTCCACCCAAAAATAATTTTGTAGTAAATACTTACAAACCTATAGATTTTCATGGGATGGTGGTTACCCAAATGAGGTCCCACTTTAAGGCTGAAATATATTATCCAAATTTTAGGGGAATAATTCAATAAGTGGAGACCAACATCTTTGAATATTCCTAAATACTATGTGTATCCATTTTTACACCCACCAAAGAACAAGGGAATCCCATGCACGTGAACCTATCACCCAGCAGGCGCTGGGCACTCACCCGAGGAACTCGTGGGTGCTGAGTCTCTCTTTTATGTGAGTTAAGTAGGAAATAATCATCTATGATAGGAAATTAAAAATATTGAGTGGAAATGAGGCATACATTCATCATAGAGCTCAGAACGGTTTCTAGATCAATGCAGTCATTTCAGATAAAATAATACTTGACAATTTATAGAACTGGACTGAAAAGGAAATGTATAGGAGTTTATATTCATCCATATAACACACATGAAATAGAACTATGCATATATATGTATAAACCAAAGTTTATTGTATTTATATTCTAACATCTCTGATAACCTCATCACATACACTAGTTACATTACAAAATATCACAGCATGGAAGACTGAAGTCATACATCATAACTGGATTAGAGTCCTCCTAAACATGAAAGGAAAACTTCATACCCAAAACCCTTGGTACACCATTTACCTATAGGTCATCTACCCAACTCAACCCAATAGAGTTCCTCACAACATTTATGTAGAGCTCCACTCTCTATTGATCTATCTCTGCCTTATTAATTCCTTTGCGAGCGCTTGTATTTATATGCCTATTGAACTGCCAATCCATCTTTCTAAGTCTTCAAATCTGCCACCAAGTTTCCAAATGTGGTCCTCTATAAGAGCATGCTCCTCCAAGCTTGATCTCTCCACTCCTTTCCATGATGGTCTTCTAGAAGCTTCCATCACAGGGCATATTCCTTCCTAGGCCAACATGTCGCCAAGATGACACCTTATCCACTCAGCATGCACAGTTGGGTCATTCTTTTCACATGTTCTAACTGATATGCTGAATATGGATAAGCACCGAAATACCTCTTTTCCTTGTGTGTGTGTGTGATACTTGTTCTATTAAACCCTCCTAGAACCCTGTCCTATGTGCTTTCTCCTTGCACGCCCTTCCTGTACTTAGCTAATAAATCAGGGTCCTAACATCACCCCATACTATGCCTATTCTTTGCCCACGGGAAAAATTATTCAAATAATAAGGAATTACAACAGATTCTATAAGAAATAATGATTTCAAAAAGAATAAGGGAAAGAATAATTTAGAAAGATGAAAGAATAGGGAAGTGTTGTTATTGCTGTAATAGGAGAGGAAAATCTTTCTTCAATTCGACTTCCAATTTATTCTAGGCATCAACTTCATTTTGTGCTCTATGGAAGAGGTCACCAACTAGGGTGCCTACTTGATCAAAACTTAGTATGTCTCATTGATTATTCATTTCCTCAACCACCTCTTCCAGTTTCTTGTCCACATCCTCAAGTGCATCCATCCCCTTTGTGATTTGTGGGTACAACCTTTTCAACTGGTTCTTAACTGAACCTCATAGGACGTCAATGGCTTTGGACTTCTTCTCAACCTCATCCAAGGTCCTATCCCACTCTTCTTTATTCCCTTTTTTATTCTCTTGGAATTATTTGAGCTTTGCCTCATGAGTGGTGACAAGAATGTTCACCACTCTATCCCTATCTACATAGTTGTCATACATAGCCTCAACAACTTTGGTAACAATTTTTTACATTAGCAAGGACCTTGATGTACTAGGAAATGATTGCTACAACCTTTAGTTTATCTTACCTTTCCATGAACATTGATATTTCTTCCATGGACTCTAAGGCTAGTGGCCATCTCTCCATGGTGAGGATACATATTAAGTCTTCTAGGTACTGTTGTGGCAAATCAGCAACACCCCCTGGATGTTGATCAGATTTCTAGTTTGATCATACTAGCATCCAGTGTGATTACACAACATTTAATCCTCTTCCCAAGTGTGGGACTCACAAAAATGGAAGAGGAATCTCCAGATTAGAGGCTGGTTCCTCAACTCCTCTGATCAGCTATTTTACTTGCACAATTGCAGAGGTTTAAACTCCTAAATCTACTGTAAATTCCAAGGAGACAGAGATAGGGAATGCAAAAAGAAAGAACCAATGCTAATAGGTGATGCACAAAAGGATTTATAGACACCTGATACTACATGAAATACACAATCCATAAGGAAACACAACACAAAACATGCACAAATGCTCAAAATGTAATGAAAGATCAAGAAAGAAATGATAGATATATGAAAGGATTGAGGAATTTTAATCACAAAACATATATCAAAATCTCAGATCCAATACAATACATTACACTGATCTAGAGGTAAGAAAAGGTGCTGCATTACATGAAAAGGTAAAATTTCTTCACAAATTCTGCCAAGGAGGAAGAAAAAGGAAGTTGCAGATATGAAAATTCTCTCTTTTGCAAAAATGAACTCATTTTGGCTTTTACAGTGCAAATCAGGACCCCAGGAGAGGGAAACATGGGAAAACATGTAAGGGGTTCAACCATTGACCAAAGTTCCATCAAAACAACATGGGAAACCTGACAGACCCATCCCCTGACATTTTTAACCATGCTGGGAGAGAATGCGAGCCATTCTTCATTAAAATCGGTAGTTGAAACGTCATTTCTGTTCATGACCACGTGCCAGAAGAAGTTTTTGATTTCAACTCTCCAAACTCCACCAAAAAGAAAAATTGACCCTGTAATCTTGTAGATAATTTCACCAACTTTCCATTGATATAAAGAACGTGAAAAACCAAGCTCTGGATCGAAAGATATGGCGATTTGAAGTTTTAGGGAAAAATAGGGCCAAATCGGGTTGGCGGGCAAAAATTCAAATTTTTGCCCCTTTTTGGTCATTTGGAAAATTTTCCAAAATTTCCCCACACTCTGCCACTCTAGGTGCCACGTGGCATCATCTCATTAGCCGCAGGCCTTTTAGGGGAAAATTTTTCAAAAAACTCCACCGAGCCATAACTTCAAAAATACATGGAGTTAGGAGGAAAACTTTACCTTTTTGGAAAGCTGAGAAAGAGATCTATCCAATGGTGTCATTTCCAAAAGGTTTTCAATGCTTGGAAATCAAAATATTATGACTGAGGCACAAGAGAGGAAAAAATGAGAGGAGTTAGCCACAAAAAATGAGCAAGGGCACATTTTGGATAACAATTTTGGCGACTCAAAGGGGTCATCTGCCTACTGGATGAAGTTACCAGTTGCCTGAAGCATTCATTGGGCATGGATTCATGAGTTGTAGCCTACAAACTGATCTAAACTTTGAAAACCTCCTCTCTGAGCCACTTGGAAACCCACTGAAATGGACTATGCAAGAGCAAAACCAGCACCACAAAAACTATGTACAAAACTAAAGGTCATACATGCTCCAAAATGGAACATGCAGAGTGTGCACAAGCACTTCTTTTACTGAAAGCAAAACTACCTATCCTACTCTAACTGGAAGCAAAAGTGGGCTAAACAAACCCTACAACTGGTTGGGATAAATAGCTTCCCTTTCTCAAAAGTTACAACCATGCAACTGATTTGGCACTGAACATGGCTGATTGAATGAGTGGAAAATCAACAAGAAGCTAGTCTTCTACCAAAATCATCAAGGTGTCAACTGAAAAAAAATCCAATACCTCTTTTAGTTTATCTGCTTGTATTGAAGAGGTATGACAGCTGATCCTTGGTACTTTGTAGTTCACCCTCATGCTTAGAAGTTAGCATGACTAGTTGTGACTTCTCCTTTGACTCCAATGAAATCAAATACCTTATTAGGCAAGGTATGATTTGTTTGATATGCCCATAGCTCTGATTTTCAATTCCAAAAATGGAGTCTTCTTGTAGACCTTCTTGGGTGGGTGATGTGGAAGCAATGGTAGGACTTTTCTACGCTTTCTCTTCCTTCATGACAACATGGAACTCTTCAATAGTATGTAACTCCTCGTTATTGATTGCAACATCCAATGAAGTTGCTTTTGCATTGTTGCTACCTGCTACAATACATTGTTGGCTTTGGGGCTCCTCCATTGTAGCTTTTGGAAGATAAAATTCTTCCAGCTTTGATTCAAGAGGCATGTTGCAAACTATAGGCTGTTGTCCTTGAACTCTTTTGTCCATGGCAGCAAGTTCTTGTTGTTGGAGAATGAATGGTGAAGAAATAAACATGGTAATTTCAGCTAGCTCTTCATCTAAACATTCTTCTAAGTCTGATGGCAATCCAAACTCTTGAATGTCTTGCTGTAGAAAAGTCTCTCCCTCTTGTATGGTGGCCTCCAAATCTACATTTTCTTCACCCTGTATAACTTCATTTTCAAACATGAAACTTGTCAATCCAAACTCATCCCAAAAATTAGATTGTTGGAGAGATGAAGTGGGAGAGAAGAATGAAATTTCTTGTGCCTTTTGCTCACAATTTGGACCTGTTTTGTTCACCTCCATAATGGCTTCATCAATCAAATCAACCCCTTCAAATGAAAGAAAAAATGTATCAATAATGCTTCCTTCTTCTACTGTTGTAAAAATTGACTTGACCCCATTCATTTGCTCCTCAAAGATGGGGTTTTGAGATGGTTTTCCTTCCTTCTCGATGGCTGATTTTGCAGTGCAAACTAGATCAGCATTTTCTTTGGGAAAAGTGCCAATATGGACACCCAACTCATCACCAACAAACTGTTGTTTTTCTCACTTCACTGCTGTTATAAAATCAGCCTTTTTTTCCATTTGTTCTCCAACTTCAACATCCTCTATTGGTTTCACCATCAAGGAGATTTTTGTAATCCCAAATTTAAGAGCCCAACTCTTCAGACTTTGAATTTCTTCATCCTTGTTTGGCTCTTCTTTCTACTACTGTTTTCCTTGATTGGCATTCTGATTTTTATCCTCCCAACATGAATTTGGGAATGCAAGAGGAGAAGTGGATTGTAACTCAATTGATTTTGCAATTTTTTGTGGTGGTGGAGGAGGTAGGAAATCTTGTTTCTTTTGAGGGAATGGCTATTTGGAAGGGAAAATGATAGAAGAATTGAGATGGGGTGGAAGATTAGGGAATGGAGAAATGGATTCAACACTTGGGACAACAGATGGAGAGTTTAAAACTTGACATTGCTGAGATAAAACAGATTGAGAAAGAGGGAGAGAAAAGGCATGAGATGGTGTGCTTACCTATTGACAAGGTTGTTGAATACTCCTCTCATACACCTTTATTCCTTCAGTCCACTTTGCAAGCAATGGTAGTGTTGTAATCATGAAGTCTAGCTTCTCTTGAGGGTTGTAATGCCTTGGAAAAGGTCCCACCCATGGACAAGGTGCTCTACAACCGATTCTAAATGCTTTCATTTGTGCTTGAGCCTTGGATTGCACCATGTTTACCTCCATCTTTTGGATTTGTTCCAGCAGATCTGCATTTTCTTCTTGACTTCCTTCACAACTAGACCCTTGTGCTTGACATGCTTCATATCCAAACTGACTTTGGCACTGCTGCTCATATGGGTAGACATGCTGATTTTAAATTTGATAAAAATGCTGATTTGAAGGATTTGTAAAACATGTTGGAGGTGTGATATACTGCTATTGTAAATGTGAATTCCATGATGGAAATGAAGTCATGATTGCACAACTTCATGGAATGGAAAATAATGAAAATGATGGAAAGAAGAATGGATGGAAATGAATGGAAAACAGGTTTGCAACTTAGAGAATGAGTTGTTTACCAAATGGAGTCGCCAGATGTGCTTTTGAAAGTGCCTCCAAAAGGCTGAATCTTTAACAAGAACACACCAACCTATCAAAGATAAAGTGGAATACATCTAAGGTCCCACCAGGTGTGCCAAAACTGTTGTGGCAAATCAACAGCACCCCCTGGATGTTGATCAGATTTCTAGTTTGATCATACTAGCATCCAGTATGATTACACAACATTGAATCCTCTTCCTAAGTGTGGGACTCACAAAAATGGAAGAGGAATCTCCAGATTAGAGGTTGGTTCCTTAACTCCTCGATCAGCTATTTTAATTACACAATTACAGAGGTTTAAACTCCTAAATCTACTCTAAATTCCAAGGAGACAGAGATAGGGAATGCAAAAAGAAAGAACTAATGATAATAGGTGATGCACCAAAGGAGTTGTAGACACCTGATGCTACATGAAATACAAAATCCACAAGGAAACAAAGCACAAAACATGCACAAATTCTCATAACGTAATGAAAGATCAAGAAAGCAATGATAGATATATGAAAGGATTGAGGAATTTTAATCACAGAACATATATCAACATCTCAGATCCAATACAGTACATTACAGTGATCTAGAGGCAAGAAAAGGTGTTACATTACATGAAAAGGTAAAATTTCTTCACAAATTCTGCCAAGGAGGAAGAAAAAGGAAGTTGCAGAGCTGAAAAGTGTCTCTCTTTTGCAAAAATGAACTCATTCTGGCTTTTACAGTGCAAATCACGACCCCGGGAGAGAGAAACATGGGAAAAAATGCAAGGGGTTCAACCATTGACTAAAATGCCATCAAAATAGCATGGGAAACTTGACAGATCCATCCCTTGACATTTTTAACCAGGCTGGGAGAGAATGCGAGCCATTCTTCATTAAAATCGGTGGTTGAAACGTCATTTCTATTCATAACCACGTGCCAGAAGGGTTTTTTGATTTTCTCTCTTCAAACTCCACCAAAATTCAAAATTGACCCCAGGATCTTGTAGACAACTTCACCAGCTTTAGATTGATATAAAGAACGTGAAAAACTGAGCTTTGGATCGAAAGATATGGTGATTCAAATTTTTAGGGCAAAATAGGGCCAAATCGGGTTGGCGGGCAAAAATTTGATTTTTTGCACCTTTTTGGTCATTTGGAAAATTTTCCAAAATTTCCCCATGCTCCACCACTCTAGGTGCCATGTGGTGTCATCTCACTGGCCGCAGGCCTTTCAGGGGAAATTTTTTCCAAAAAACTCCGCCGAGCCATAACTTCAAAAATACATGGAGTTAGGAGGAAAACTTTACCTTTATGGAAAGCTGAGATAGAGCTCTATCCAATGGTTTCATTTCTAGAAGGTTTTGAGTGCCTGAAAATCAAAATATTATGACTGAGGCACAAGAGAGGAAAAAATGAGAGGAGTTAGCCACAAAAAATGAGCAAGGGCACATTTTGAGTAATAGGTACTCCAGCGAAGATCCATTCTTTTTCGTGGGTGGTACTAGGTCTAGATGCTTCAAAAAAATGGCATCTGTGATGGATTCTACCTTTTTTTATACCTTGTGCACCCTTACCTTTACTCCCTTAGTTCACACTTTAGTTGTGTGCTGATTAGTTCCTCTTGCTTTAAGTCCTTGGTCCTTTCTTCAAGCTCTTCTTCCCTCTTCTCTAGTTCTGCCTCTAGGAATTTTACCCTGTCATTCCTCTTGAATAACATGGCTTCTAGTTCAAAAAATACCTTATTCAATGCATTATAGAATTTTTCATCTAAAATATACTAAGTTCTCACCATGGGGTTGTCTCCTTTTGACTCAGAAACCTTCATTATTTCCCTTTGGCTTACCTCAAATTCTGGCTTGTTGATGTGGGACTCAGTTGCCCAAGACAACATTTCCCTCGTTCGAGGGTATACACCTTCCTCATAAAATGAATTCATGGCCAAGATTTTCTCTGTTGGTATTGTGCTTTGGAAACATGCATGCAACACCTTGTTTGGATCATCAATATAGTCCATTCGTGGTCTCTAGATCTCCATGGGCTTTCCTCCTGTGTGTGTGCCCTTGGAAACATTTATCATTAGACCAGAGCCTTATGCGCTGCCATGATATTTTCCTACACTTTCTTCTTTATCTTCATTCATAACTATATCAGCGTTGTGCTCTAACTCTTGTTCTACCAAGGCTTTATTGATTTTTGTTGCTTCTCTTTCTACCACCTTGTTTATCTACTCCTGGGTGAGGCTTGGAGTCTGATTTTTCATACTCACTTCTTCGCTTCCTTCCTTATCTTGGACGCCTTCCTTCTCCTGGTTACCATTCCTCTGTATGAAAAGAAACTCATTTTCCTCTTCTCTTCCCTCTTCCGCTAAATCATGTACATCAAATACTAGCAGTTCCTGGAATCCTTCAGGTTCACCTTCTTCATCATCATCCTTCCCTCCTCTTTAGGCCTCCATGCTCTCAGCATCCTTTGAATCAGTCTCCTTTATCACCTTCTATTTCTTCCTAACTGGGGATTCTAGTATAGGGGATTTGGCTCTTTCTTCTTCCTCCTCTGGTGATTTCTCCTTTGTGATAGGATTTTCTTGTTTTGGCACCTCCTCTATGACTAGGGACCTCTTCCTATGCGTGTAAGTGCTAGTTCTAGTGCTTTTCCCTGGGGCACCCACTTGTGGTGTACTTTGGAAACTTGGTGCCTTGTTCCCTTACACCTATTCTTTTCCTTTACTTGTCAACGCAGGTTTCTTTCTTCCCATGGGGTATTCAAGAATGGATACATCATATTCTAGGTATGTTCCCTTTCCAAACTTTTGTCTTATGCATAAATATAACCTTGCCACGGTTTCTCCTGCTATTGGGAAAGTTAGGGGCTTTGCCATTTGAACTTCATGGGAGACATACCTCTCTACGTACACACACTTCTTGGGGTAAACAAGCTTTCTACGCAGCTCCCTATGGTCTTGATCTACCTCACTAAGGTCGAACCTTAGTATTTTGGCATCTTTAAACCTATTTACCCATGCTTGGAAATACTGAGTGGTGAAGGAGAAGGGGAGCTTGCACTAGGGGCCCATGTTGTCATCTATCAACTTAAATCTACCAATGCATAAATGCTTGTATACTGTAAATTAGGATTCTTTATCAACGAGCACTGGAAGTTACTTTGGGATCCTCCACTCCACCCTGAATTCATCCCTTAAGTTCTTATACCATTTTTCCAGGCACACATTGTGAGCAGCCATCATGGTATCACAAGTATACTTTGTGAATATTTTCTCAGGTGAGGGGTCTTCCTCTGGATATTCCCAAACAAACTTATCTGCTACATCTGGCACTCCGATCTCTGAGAACACATTTTTCAAGAGGACATTGCTAAATAGTATCTTGTCTCCTTCACTTGTGCTGCTTATAATTTCATCTACGATGAAGGTAGAAAAATTATAGATGGTGCCTTCTAAATTTTTTTTTCACACATTTAACCATGCCTTATTTACATGTGTCCACCTTTCTTGGTTATTTAGTTTTATCACTAGGTGTGTGGCCATTATCATGATAGGGTACTGTATCTCCACAATATCAAAGTATCATGACCCCTTCTTATATTCATATGCAATGATGGTTGTTTTGATGGCTTCCTTGTCACCTAGGTCATCATCTATACTTTCTCCTTCACAAATGAGGCCTGCAAATCTTGAAATCAGCTGAGGAGTTATACACATCTTGCGACCTGTGAAGTAAAAGTGATCCATGTGTATGTGTGACATCAACCATTGATATAGGTGCTCAGGTTTTCCAAAATAAAGCAACTCATAGAGTTACAATAATCCCTCCTCCAACTTCACTTTTATGTCATCGCTATAAATAGGAAAACCCTCTGGTGTACTTTTGTTTGTTGGGCGCACCAACTCTAGTGCCATTTATTTTTCTGTCATACTCATGTGATGGTTGTAATCGATCACCATCATGTTTTTTAAGGGGGATTCCCATTCCTTCTTGATAAAAACCACATCCGGGTACTACATCTTTGTGTACTATTATTCATTCATACTTGCGGGTTTCTGGTTGTTTGCCTCTACCCTTACCCTTTCCCTTAGGCTTCTTAGGTGATATAGTTAGTTTCTTAGGTGCCATGGTTTAGGTTATCTTAGCACTTCAACTTCTCTTCCTTGCTCTAGTTTGATGCCTCCTCTATTCTCAGATCCCAAACTTGTGAAGAAACCCTTTTCAGCGCATGCCCTAGCTGCCAAAACCTTACTAGAATATATTCTTTCACAAGATAGTGCTTCTCCAAAAATCTTTTTATCTATGCCCATGAACATCTTTCCTTCTGTTTTGTAGATCAAATCTAGTTGCTCATGGTTAAATTTCTCAAATTTTTCTTCACACGGATAAACTCTGAAAACCCTAGTTTGTGAGAGCTCTTCTTTTTTATTGTATTCATAATGTTCATAATGAAGTTCTTGACCTTCTATTTATAGTTTTTTCTACTTTTTAACATTAAATGCTACTTCACCTACCACCATACTTCAACACTTATTATATATTTTTCCACTAAGCCAGGCTGTAGCACCCAAACTCACGTGCCCAACCTTACGTGGACAATCCCACAAACTTCTAGCATGTAACCAATCTATCTGACAGAAGACTCTTACGCACGCGTTACCAGTGATGAAGTTACTTCTTTCATTCTCATGATTTTTTCTCTCACCTACCTCGTGTTTTTTTGGTACTTCTTTCTCCCTTGTATGTGGAACCAAATTTTAGCCTTATCCTGATATCAACCATCCTCGTTCACCTTTTATCTTATGCACTTTCTTCCACAGGGCCATTCAACCGGTCTTTCCAATGTAATCCTTCCTTGTAATTCACACTTTGCACTTTCCTCCACATTATTCTACCCCACACTAAAATGATGCATGGTCCTCTGCACATTCACAACCTTTAAAAAAGTAATGAGGTTACCAGCACCCAAGGTGCAACACAAAACATCAACGAGAAGGGGAAACACAAGAAATGAAAATGTATTAAAGGAAATCCTAAACTATTTGGCAATAATTCCTTATTATAAACACCAAGAAGGCTTATTTATAGTAGGGCTTTAGCTTACTCCAATTGAAGTCTCCTGTCAATCTTGTGTCATCTAGTGCTTACAACTAGCATGTGCCTGAATCAAGGATGTACAAGATGATGGAGGGACCCAACCAATGGAATTTTAATTTCCTAGGATGGCACAAAAACTTGGAATCATATAGCAAAACCATCTGCCCAACTTTAAACTTTTTGTTATTAATGTGATGATTATGCCATGCCTTTTGTTTTTCTTTTTCAGTCTTCTGGATCCACTTGGAGAGTAATCATCTTTCATCCAATTACATTAACTTGTCAACTATTTCTTCTAGCACTTGTTCATTGGCCAATCCTCTTGCACACGTTATATGTAGAGAAGGTAACATGAATTCAATTGGTAGGATAGCCTCTGTGTTAAAAATTAATTGCAATGGTGTGGCCGTATTTAACCTCTTATAGGTTGTCCTATATGCCTAAAGAATGGGTTATACTTTGTCATCCTAATCTTGTCTACGGATGTCACAAATTTTTATTAGGGTATGACTTAGTATTTTGTTAAATGCCTCCATGGTTCTCTTTACTTGTGGATGGTAAGGGGTATTCTTGTGATGAGCCATTGTGAATTCCACTAATAGAATCCTTATTGTCTCATTTAAGAAATGTGTACCCCTGTCACTAGTCAAACTCAAAGGGCATCCATACCTTGTAAAAAATTTTCCCCGTAGGAACCTTGCTGCAGTAGCTGTTGTAAAATCATTAGTAAGTGCTTCTTCTACCCACCTCGTCAAGTAATCTATGTAGGTGATTATATAATGTGATCCATTCCTACGTGCGACTAGTGCAATAGGGCCTATGAAGTCTATATCCCACTTTTTGAATGGCTTGGCACTAAGAATAAGGAACAAAGGAATTTCATCTCTTCGACCTAGTTTTCCAATACGCTGAAAAAGGTCACACACCTTTCAATATTCCTTGCAATCTTGATATAGGGTCTCCCACCATAATCTTACCATTAATATCTTACATGCAGTGGTGTCGCCTGTATAGTATCCACCTGCACTACCTTTGTGTGCCTCTTATATTATGGCTAGGTGCTCATGTTCCAATACACATCAGCGTAGAATCTCATCACATCCTAATTTTTGTAAATCCCCACTAATCAACATGTAGGGTGTGGAGCGTATAACTAACCACTTTTTATCTAATACCTTCATCCCTTTTGGCGCTACACTTGTCTTGAGAAATACTGCAATATCTTCTAAGTTTGAGGGTGCGTGCCACAACCTAAATAGTTGTACATGTGGCATAGTATCCTCAATGATTTGCATGTCCTCCCTTGAATCAATTCTAGATAAATGATCAGGTCCAGAATTAATTTTTTTTGGTTTGATAACCATCGTGAACTCGAACTCTTGGAACAATAGTACCCACCGACATATGTTCCCTTGAAGAATGGGTTTGTTCACTGAATATTTCAATGCCATATGGTTAGTATAAAATATAAAAGGGGTTTCCAAAAAATATTGTCTGAACTTGTGAAGCACATAGATCATTGAAAATGCCTCGCGCTTAGTTGTAGTATAATTATACTCCACTGGGGTCAACTTCCTACCTATAAATCACAAATGATGATCAAAAATCCCTTCACCAGGCTGTGCAAGTACTACTCTAATGGCAGTTTTTGCGGCATCAACATGAACATGGAAGGGTTTATCCCAAGAGGGGAATCGTAGTATGAGTGTGGTGACAAGCCTATCCTTTAAAGTGTCAAATGCCTTCTACTATGCCTCTCCCCAATGGAAGGCACTCTTGTGTCTAAGTAACTTTTCTAAAGGCATGATGATATTGGCATATCCCTTGATGAACTTTCTGTAGTAACCTATGTGTCTGAAGAATCCACGCACTACACTTTGACTAGTAGGCTCCCCCAATCCCACAATTACTGCAAATTTCTACTAGTAAGCCCTCCCGACATATGATGTGCCCCAATAATGTTCCAAATAGGGTAGAAAAGACACATTTCTTAATGTTGAGGGATATCTTCAACTGTCAACACCTTTCAAACATAAACCTTAAGTTGTCATAATGGTCCTTCACTAACCCATATACTGCCCAATCATCTAGGTAGACTTGAATAGATTTATGGATGAAGTCCTAGAAAGTTTGCACCACAATGTATGAGAACACAGTAGGTGTATTCTTCAACCCAAAAGGCATGACTGTATAGGTAAAAATTCCCCACTTAGTGGTGAAAGTCACCTTTCTTTGGTCCTTCTTCATGATCCTTACCTGGTGATAACCCGAGAATCCATCTATGAAAGAGTAGACCTCGCTGCCACTCCCTCTAAGATTTCTTCCGTAAATGGGGTTGGGAAAGGATCAATGACACATATTGCATTTAGGTCCCTATAATCATCATAGATCCTTATTCTCCCATCCTTTTTAATACTAATCACCATTGGAATTATCCATTCTGATTCTTTCATAACCTCAATGATGCCTGATTCTATCATTTTGTCTATCTCCTCTTTGACCTTTACGTGAAAATTGGGATTCATCCAATATGGTTTCTTCTTGATTGGGAGCACACCTTCCTTCAGCTTTATCCTCATTTCCCCCAAGGTGTGGTGGACACCTTTAAGCTCATGTTACCCTCGTGGGAACAAATCTTGGAACTCGCATAACATATCAATGATTTTAGAAACTTCTTTCTTCGACCAATAGTCTCAAATGATTACCTCCTTGGGTGTTGCTTCTGAGCCGATGTTAACCTTTTTAATCTTTAAAGGTTCATGGTAGGTTCTCACCACTCATCAACACTATCTATGACTTTGCGTGTCCCTATAGAGTGGTTAATGTCCAAGCTTTCTTCCTCTTCTCCACAATAACGTACACCATCTTCCCTTTTTCTTTCTCTATACACACGCACTCAAACTATATCTCTTCTTTTTATTTTACCTCAAAGCTTGCCTCTAGGCTAGGTTAACCTATTAACTCTTGTATTCTATCTTCCACCATAGCATTGTCCCTTGTTGTAAAGTGCTTGACAACCTATAAAGCCTTATGTACTAATGGCTTTGTACTCCAGTAATTGAATGTTTGAATGAGATCAGCCACTAATTCTTGCATATTACTAATTTGATGGCACGTCTCTAAGTGGATGTACCATGTGCATGCACAACATTGTAGGGTGGATTAAAACTTGTGAACCCATAATGAAGGTGGCAATGCTTCTGTGCTTCCCATCTAGGATGTCTTACATGTTTGGATATGGAAGGAAGTGGTATCTTTACCATGGTATTTCTTTATAGTTGTGGACGCGTTGCTTCTACAAAACCTTAAAGAGAGGGTAATTCTCACCTCGCGCCATTCCAAGAGGTTTTCCTGATGTGTTTCCCACTAGTGTGCAACATTTCTGAGTAGGTTCTAATTGAGCATTTCTCTTCTTTCCTCTTCATTTATCCAATGGGCCTCCATTTCTTACAATAAATCTTCTAGATTATCCCCTCCTGAAAAACTTGGTAGTTTTCTACCTCCTAGGCACCAGACTATACACACATTTGACACCTTGGTTACCGATACCCTTAAATGCCATCTGATCAACTCATGTCACGTGTGCCCAATTGTCACATGAAATTATTGTGGTATCACTCATAGACTAGGCATCCTCAAACTGGATAACTCCTTCTGTAGGGTGAATTATCTATAGGTCCCTAATTAAGTGCATGTATATTCTATCAAGGAATTCTTCTCCCAATAGATCTGTGTAGGGTGTCGACTTCCCATTTGTCAAAGGGATGATCATCTGTTCTTCTTTATTTTTGAAAATTATATATCCTTTGTTAAACCGGATGTTAACATATTCTTGTAACACCATGGGCACCCAAGCAACGTTGGGAAGTTGTCCACCTCGGTGAGAGCCAAGACTTCAAAGTCCCTAGTGAACTTGGTGCCCTGAATGGTAATAACTGCACCCTTTAATACTCTAATGGGCATTGCCTTAGTTTTTTTTTCCATATAAAACACATTTGAGGATGGCTGCAACATGGGCCTTTCCATATGATGCCAAACATCTAAGGTAAGAACATTCACTTATGCTCCTATGTTAATGAGGATATTTCTTAGGATCCATCCATCAATAAATGCATTTAGAGTAATTTCCTTGTCATATTCAAGGATGTGTGGAGAAAGGTTTACATGTAAAACCTATCTCTTGCACTCTACTCTAGCACATTTTACCTTCTCCCTCAACCATTCTCCTAGTAAGGGAATAATATTCTCTTGCCTCAAGATTTTACATACTTCTTTGACCTCATCCAGGTCACTTCTTGGAACCTCGTTATATTTCTGCTGCCCCAACTACCTTGATTTATCCTTGAGACACAATATCTCCCCTTGTAAACTCCTAATCACGTCCATAGTCTCCTGGTATACCTCTTTCTGATGAGAAGGGTCTGGGTACTTTCCATGTGGTACCTCCTCTCTAGAAACCAATGTCCTTGGTCGGGGAATCTCCTTGGCATGTGTGGCATTTGAACACATTGTCACCATTACAGGTTCTAGCTCTAACTCATGCACCACTCTTGGCATCCATTGTGGATCAACTCTTTTTACACTTACCGTAACAGCACCCTTATCTTTCTATGCTACTGGTTTATATGCTCATAGAGTTCTGAACACTCTCCATACTTGTGCTTCTTCCCACACCATGAGCATTTTAATAGATCTAAACACTCTTTTTTATAATGTTATGTGGATCCACAATTATAACATGTTCCTCATGGGAACTCACTTCTTACTTCTCTGCAATTACCATGACCACATAATCCTCTATGAGAACTTCTTCCACACATGCCTCCATCTGTGCGCTCCTCATAACAGCGGTCATCACCTTTAGAACTACTGTCAAGGATGGTATGGCACACACCATGATCAATGGCCTCATGGATTTGATCAATAAGCCTACAATCCTTAGTATCATGGGTTGAAGAGGTAAAAATATTATAGTAGCAAGACACATTCTTCTGAATTACGTGATGTAACAAGGGACATCTACTCATATCATGGTCCCCATGACAAATATCACAGTCTACTACTATGGCATGTACTATCTTGTGGGGGAAACTATCCTTGGCATGCCCCTATAATTCACAATTTGTACACCACATTCCACTATGAGTCTCATGAGCTGAGTTCCCAGATAACCTTTCCAACTAATTATCCATAACAATGATTTGAGCTTCTAGGAACGGGATAACACTAGTATTAACACTTCCAATAGATTCATTGTGCAGAGAAACTTCTAATGCGTCATACGGGTCTATGAAAATCTTATGAGATAAAGCTCTTCTAAATGGGGTTATCAACCCTCCAACAAACCATTGAGCATGATGTGAAGGGTGAATGTCATATGACAATTTTGATAGGAGAGTCTTAAACCATGCATCATACTCCCGCACACTCTCTATCATTCCCAGTTAAATCTGCTTAAGGGTGATGATGCTCTTATGGTTGAACTCATGGATGTGGAATTCTAGTAGGAATTTTTTTTTCAATGTGGTGTAATATACCACCATCTAATGGGGGTCATACTTCATATACCAGCTGTGCGCATGCCCTTGTAACATCATTACAAATTGACTGGCCTTCCGTTATGGGGTTGTGATCCCCTTTGTATGCCATAGATATTCACACATGTGAACATGCTCTGTAGCATCCTCTATGTCATGGTAGTATGGTAAGTGTAAAGACATTTCAAATATTACTTGAGGAGGTGGTTGAGGTGTTGGGGTGTGGAGCCTGTTTTTGGTATTATTGAATCAGTGTTAAAGTGTTGGAGCTCGAACGATTAAGTTTGAAGACTTCAGGATCATTCTATAGTTGTTTGCTATGCAGTCGATGTGCCGTTGTTGGGACATTGGTGTTAATATGTTGTTAATTGGATGTTAACGTCAAGACTATTTTTCCAGCCATGGGAAGTTGAAAGATCGTGACTTTCAAACTTCTAGGGTTGGCTTTAGGACTTCTTAAAAGGATTGTAATCCTATAAATAGAGGTGTTAGTATATCTTGAGTGTTCAAGAGGTCTTGAGTCTTAGTGATCAAGAGGTGATCAAGAGTGATCAAGGTTAAGCAATTGGGTGTCAATTGTAGTTTAGATGTGGTTTAACATCTTTGGAATTCTATTGCGATTTCATAATTGAGAGAAGACTGTGAGAGTTGTTTTACTCTTTTTGATAATAAAATCTGAGAAAGTTCTTGGTGGACATAGCCCACATTGCGTGAACCATGTTAAATCTTGTCTTGTCTTCTTTTGTGCATTATTTATTTATGTTTTTATATTTCTGAAAGTATAATTATGCTATATAGTTTCCTACTGCTGTGGTTTGAGGAATTGTTTCCGCATATTTTTTCTCTAATTCCTAACAATTGGTATCAGAGCTTTGGTGGTTTTTTTGCTGAAGTTGTAAATCACAGGGAAATTTTAGCTTGAGTGGGAGCTATGGCAGATGAGGGCAGACCAAGGGTTGAGAAGTTTAATGGGTAGAACTTTGGTTTGTGGAAGATGCAAATGGAGGATTACTTATATTAGAAGGACCTTCATGTTCCTTTGGTTGGAAAAGTAAAGAAACTTATAGCCATGTCGGATGAGGATTGGGAGTTGCTGGATATAAAGGTGCTTGGGGCAATTCATTTATGCCTTGTATCTTTGGTTGCTTTCAACATATCGTAGGAGAAGACCATGGAATGTCTCATGAGTGCATTGGGGAAGTTATATGAAAAACCCTCTACCTCTAATAAAATATTTTTGATGAAAAATTTATTTAATATGAAGATGTCTGAGAATGTTTCTGTTGCTGATAATTTGAATGAATTTAATACGGTTGTATGTTAAACTTGATAAAAATTGACTTTGATGATGAGGTCAGGGATTTGTTGATTTTGTGCTCCTTGCCAGATAGTTGGGACAACTTGGTTATGGTTGTAAGTAATTCAGTCTCTAATAACTCAAAGCTGAAGTTTGAGGATGTAATAGGTGTGATCCTAAGTGAGGAAATGCAAAGGAAGAGCACCAAAGATTCTTCTACTTCTAGAAATGCTTTGATGGTGGAGAGTAGAGGGAGATAAAAGAATAGAGGGAAAGGTAACCGTGGGAAGTCGAATGATCATGGAAGGTCAAAGTCCAAGAGTAAGTTATAATGTTGGAACTGTGGGAAGGTTGCTCATGATAAGAAACATTTCTGGGCTCTTCAAGATAATAAGAACAAGGAGGAAACTAAAGAGGTAAATTTGGCAGCAGGTGATGTTTGTCAGGATGCCTTAATTCTTTCTTTAGATAATATTTCTGAATCTTGGGTGTTAGATTCAGGGGCATCTTTTCATGCCACCCCACATAGACATTAATTTACTGATTTTATTCAAGGTGATTTTGGACATGTATATCTTGGTGATGATGAAGCATGCAACATAGTAGGGAAAGGTTATTTTCGGGTAAAAATGAGGAATGGGAACACATGGCTACTTAAGGATGTCAGGCATGTGCCTAAGTTGATGTGGAACTTAATATCAGTGGGATAGTTGGGTAGTGATGGTTGTACGGTTAGTTTTACAGTGGATTCTAGGAAGGTTACCAAGGGATCTCTTGTGGTTGCAAAAGGTAAGAAAAACGGTACTTTGTATTAAACTAGTGGTGCTGATTATTGTAATTTAGTTGTTACAGATGGAGATGCAATTTTGTGGCACTAGAGACTTAGTCATAAGAGTCATAAGGGAATGTAAATTATAAATGACAGGTTGTCAGGATTAAAGGAGTTATATTTGGACTTCTGTGAGGACTGTGTTTATGGGAAATAGAAGCGGTTGATATTCCTCAAGCTTAGACCTACCAGGAAGGAGGGTAAGTTGGAGTTAGTGCATACAGATGTATGGGGGCCAGATAAGGTAAAATCTATTGGTGGTTCATGTTATTACGTCACTTTCATTGATGATGCAACTAGAAAAGTTTGGGTATATTGCATTAGAAAGAAATATTATGTGCTTGAAACTTTCAAAAGATGGAAAGCCTTGGTTGAGAATGAAATAGGTATCAAGTTGAAATGTCTCAGGTCATATAATGGAGGGGAATATTGTAGTAATGAATTTCTTGATTACTGTTTGGTAAATGGGATCCACAAGCAAAGAATGGTTACAAATACTCCATAGGAAAATGAAGTGTTAGAGAGAATGAACGGGACAATCATGGAGTGTGTTAGGTGCATGAGGTTACATGCGGGGCTGCCACTCATGTTTGGGGTAGAAGCGGTAAACAAAACTATTTATCTGATTAACATAGGACCCTCTATGGCTTTGGATGGAGGTATACTTAAGGAGGCTTGGTTTGGTAATAAAATTGATTACTCACTTCTAAAAGTATTTGGATGTGAGGTATTTTTTCACATTGATAAAGATGATACAACCAAGTTACAGGCTAAGTCTAAGAAATGCACCTTTGTTGGATATGGTGAAGATGATTTTGGTTTCCATGTTTGGAGTCTTAAAGAAAAGAAAATATTTCAATCTAGAGATATTGTCTTTAATGAAAAAATCATGTATAAAGATCAATTACAGGAATAAAAAGAGGAATTAAAGAAAGAATACATAGTTTCAGAGGACATTGAGGACAACAAGGTGTCCAAGGGGCCGGTTCAGGTACAACATGTTACGGCACAACCAGTTCAGGTACCTACTCATCAGGAACCCCAAACTCTTAAGGTGAGAAGGTCTTCTAGGGTAAGAAGGGAACCTAAACTATTTACTCCATCTTTGAATTATTTATTACTCACTGATAGTGGGGAGCTAGAGTGCTTTGAGGAAGTAATACAGGTGGATGCCAGGAAGAAGTGGGAGCAGGCCATGGATGAAGAACATAGATCTCTTATGGAAAACCAAACTTGAGATCTGGTGCAGCTACCTGAGGGCAAGAGAGCATTGCAGAACAAGTGGGTGTGTAGAATCAAAGAGGAAGATGGAGGTAAAAAATGATACAAGGCCTAGTTGGTGGTCAAAGGATTTACACAAAAGAAAGGTATAGACTTTGATGATTTTTTTTTTGTTTGTTAAAATGACTTCTATTAGGACTTTTCTTAGTTTAGTTGCAGTAGAAGACCTACACTTAGAACAATTGGATGTGAAGACTGCATTCCTTCATGGTGAGTTGGAGGAGGAATTGTACATGCAACAGCCACAGGGTTATGAGTTCAAAGGGAAGGAGAGGTTAGTGTGTAAATTAAAGAAGAGCTTGTAGGGCCTGAAACAAGCTCCAGGACAGTGGTACATGAAGTTTGACAGTTTTATGTAGGAGTAGGGTTACTCTAGGTGTCACTTAAACCATTGCGTGTACATCAAGAATTTTCTTGATGGTAGTTATATTATTTTGTGCCTGTATATAGATGATATTCTTGTTGCAAGGAAGAACATATAGGAAATAAAGGTACTCAAGAAGCAGCTAGGTGACTCCTTTGCTATGAAGGATTTGGGGGAAGAAAAAAAATCCTTGGTATGAGAATAACTCGGAACATGAAGGAGAGGAAGTTGGTATTATCTCAAGAAGAGTACATAAAGAAGGTCTTGGAGAGGTTTAGTATGCAGGATGCTAAAATGGTTGGTACTCCTTTGGCAGGTCACTTTAAATTATCAAAGGAGCAGAGTCCCAAGACTGAGGAGGATAGAATCAGATGTATAGGGTATCATACTCATCAACAGTTGGTAGCTTGATGTATGATATGGTATGCACTAGGCTTGACATTGCCATGCAGTTGGAGCAGTGAGTAGGTTTATGAGTGATCCAGGTAGAGAGCACTGACATGTAGTAAAGTGGATCCTTCAGTATTTGAGAGGGACCATGGGAGTAGCATTGTGTTTTGGTGGATCCGACAGTACATTACGTGGCTATGTATATTTATACATGGTAGGAGATTTGGACAGTAGGAGGAGTACAATAGGTTATGTATTTACAGTTGGTGATACAATAGTGAGTTAGATTTCATGGTTACAAAAGGTTTTGGATTTGTCAAACTACAGAGGCTAAATATGTTTCTGCCACAGAGGCAAGGAAGGAGATGATTTGGCTACAAAATTTTCTTGATGAGTTGGGTCATAAGAAGGAATTTGGGAGACTACACAGTGATAGTCAGAGTGCTATTCATTTAGCGAAGAACTCCGCTTTCCACTCTAAGACAAACAACATTCAGCTGAGATATTATTTCATTAGGGAAGATTTTGAAGAAGATAAGTTGAATCTGGAAAAGATTCATACCAGTTAGAATCCTATGGATATGATGACCAAGGTGATCACAAGTAAGAAGTTGAAGTTGTGTTCAACTTTGACTAGCCTTCATGGTTGATAATGAAGGGTTAAGAAATTTTCTCAGTGGATACAATCTCTAAGTGGGAGGTTGTTGGGGTGTGGAGCCTATTTTTGGTCTTCTTGAATCAGTGTTGAAGTGCTAGAGCTCAAATGGTTAAGTTTGGAGAATTTAGAAGCATTCTGCAATCGTTTGCTATGACCTTGTTTTGTAGTCACTGTGTCGTTGCTGCGACGTTGTTGTTAACATGTTGTTAACTGGTTGTTAATGTCAGGACTATTTTTCCAGCTGTGGGAAGTTGAAAGATCACAACTTTCAAACTTCCAGGGTCAGCTTTAGGACTTCTTAAAAGGATTGTAATCCTATAAATAGAGGTGTTAGGGTATCTTGAAGATATCTTGAGTGTTCAGGAGGTCTTGAGTCTTAGTGATCAAGAGGTGATCAAGAGTTATCAAGGTTAAGCAATTGGGTGTCAATGGTGGTTTAACATCTTTGGAATTCTGTTGTGAGTTCATAACTGAGAGAAGACTGTGAGAGTTGTTTTACTCTTGTTAATAATAAAATATAAGCAATTTATTGGTGGACATAGCCCACATTGGGTGAACCACGTTAAATCTTGTCTTGTCTTCTTTGGTGCATTATTTATTTATGCTGTTATATTTCTACAAGTATAATTCTGCTATATAGTTTCCTACTACTATGGTTTGAGGACTTGTTTCTACATATTTGTTCTCTAATTCCTAACATGAGGCCCCTACCCTCTTGGTCAATATCCTTGGTTTCCTCCAGTGTTCCCTCTGGTATTTCCTCTGTCCGATCCACTAGATCCACTAGGTTTTGTGCCTCAAGATCCACCAATTCCACTTCTATATCCTCTCACGACCAATAATGGGCCTAAAGTGGTCATGCCTAACATTCCCAATGTCCCACTAAAATACATGCCAATGGTCTACGAGATCATCTCACTACTGATAATATACCCTGTGTCACTCCCAGACGCGAGACTGAAGGCTTGTGTTTCCACACTTTGCCAAAAAATCCTCCAAACACTGGAATAGTATGTGCAGTCATAGAAGTCCCAACTGAGAAATTGTATCTTCTAGGTGTAGACCTATCACTTCTACCGATACTAATTGGGTTAACGATACTTTGCCCTTGATCTGAAAAACCAAGCACTAGGGTTTGGTCACTAGGTGGGTTCAGATGCGTGCCAATGAATCTTCTCTCTCCATGCAACAAAATCTCATCAGAAGATGAAGGGGTCTCTCTTACATGCTTGCAAAGATGGGGTAGCACAAACTGCTCAGTTTCCATATCCTCTACGTGAACCTCAAATCCTTCCTACAACGTCTTCCTCCATATATCCATCACACTTGCAACCTTGTATTGTCTAGAAATATCCCTTTCACGGGCTTCACTATACTTGATTCATATCACCTCCCTTTATTTTTTAGTCATAATATTTGCCATCTTCCTTAACCTTGGCTTCCTTGGCCAATGCTCAAGAAGGTTTAACCGGCCATTGGAAATTCCTCTAAACTAAAGGTAATGATCAAGATCTTCATTGCCAGAGGAATAACACATATAAATGATCCTCTGGGCTCCCGAAGAAACTCAAACTTCACAACTTCTAGATAATAATATGTAGAAATAGTGTACTCTAGAGTGTATCTAGCCAATACTCCTTTCCACCAATGATCCACAACACAAGTCCACATCAGATCTACATCTTGCATCCTCTGGTACTCTTCTTGGGTCCACGTGTGTGATCTATAATACCAAATTGATCTAGATGCATATGCTAAGAGCCATTCATACAACTCTACTGGGATGCAATAACAAAAAGTTTCATACAACTCATGGTATATGTTCTCTTCCACCCATCTGCATGCATCAAACTTAGGCCTAATGTTGAATCTATGAGAAAATTCTTCCTCCATGCTCTTGAACCATGATTCAACACTTTCCACATTTATGTATTATGTCATCACTCATTGCACAGATCATGATGTATACTATTTCCCACTACAACTTTAAAAAGAGGTCCTAGCAACAGAACCAAGATGTCACCATTTTTACACCTACCAAAGAACAAGGGAATCCCATGCACACCCACCTATCACCCAGTGGGTGCTAGGCACTCACCTGAGCCATGCATGGGCACTGAGTCTCTCTTTTATGTGAGTTAAATGGGAAAGAATCATCTATGATAGGAACTTAAAAAAGAGTGAGTGAACATGAGACATACATTCATCATAGAGCTCAGAATGACTTCTAGATCAACGTAGTCATTTTAGATAAAAATATACTTAACAATTTACAACATTGAACTTAAAAGGAAATGCATAGGAGTTTATATTCATCCATATAACACACATGAAATAAAAATACGTAGATATATGTATAAACCAAAGTCTATTGTATTTATATTCCAACATCTCCGATAACCTCATCACATGCATTGTTCCATTACAAAATATCACAACATGGAAGACCAAAGTCATACATCATAACTGGATTAGAGTCCTCCTAAACATGAAAGGAAATTTTCATACCCAAACCCCTTGGTACACCCTTTCCCTATAGGTTATCCACCCAACCCAAACCAATAGAGTTCCTTGCAGCATTTCTATAGAGCTCTGATCTATATTGATCTCTCTTTACCTTATTAATTCCTTTACAAGAAATTATATTTATAGGCCTCTTAAACTACCAACCCATATTTTTAAGGATTCAGATCCATCACCAAGTGTCAAAATGTGGTCCTCCATGGGAGCATGATCCTTCAGGCCTGAACTCTTCACTCCTTGTCATGATGGTCTTCTAGAAGCTTCCATCACAGGGAATATTCCTTCCTAGGCCAATCTATTTCCAGGTTGGTACCTTATCCACTCCGCATGCATAGTCAGGTCATGCTTTTCATGTGTTCTACCTGATATGAAAAATATGGCTAAGTCCCAAAATCCCACTTTGCCTTGCACATGTGTGCTACTTGTTCTATTAAACCCTCCTAGAACCATGTCATGTGTGCTTTCTCCTTGCGTGCCCTTCCTGTAATTAGCCAATAAAATAGGGTCCCAACACTATGGAATATTTTGAAATAGAACATGAGGATGTATATGTAAAATTATGTATATATACTCTAGATGAAGATGCTAGGGAATGGTAAAATTCACTACCTGATAATTTAATTGATTCCTAGATAGAAATGAATAATGCCTTCAAGTTGTAGTATGGTGATAAAACTTGCCCTAGGTTTCTTCTTACTAAATTTGAAAATATAAAGAAAAATCCAAATAAACCTGTTCAGGATTTCAATACCAAATTTACTAAAACCTTGACAATACTGCCTATGAATTTGAGACCTAGTGATGAATCTTGTCTGATCAAATATTCAGATGCCTTTGAAAAATAATCCTATTACATGAGAGACAAAAATCCTTGAATATTGAGGAAGGATTTTTTTATGGATGTTAAAATCGAGAATAATATCAAGGCAGCTGGGAAGCCTCCAAAAAGGGATGGTGTCAAATTAATTAACCTAGAAAAACATCACACAAGCAAGGTAGTAGATCTAGAGGAAATAGCCAAGACCTTAGCATGTTCAGTTAAGGAAATTTCTCACAAAATTGCTAGAGATGAGAAAAGCATAGGGGAAAATTCTCAAGCTCAACATCTAACTCAAGGACATAATAGATTTAGAAATCATCCTAGAGATGACAATAGAGTAGATGACATAGGAAATGGACCAATGGGGTCAAGAAACAAACAACCAAACCTTATAGACAACAAATTAGTACTTGGTCCATTGACTCCTAGGGTATTTATGGTTGAAGACGATCATATCATTGAATGGTGTGATACATGTTTCTTTCCAAATTATCCTTGTGACCCAAATGTTGATGATGATGCCACTAATGAATTTGATTTTGGTGATGTTTTTATGTTGGAATGTGCTAATACTACACCCCAAGGGTTTACTTCTACTGAATTGTTTGGTGCAAGATATATTGAATCCTTTTAGAATTTTTTGGAATGGGTATCTTCTCTTCCTCCTATGACTAATTTTTATATAGATATGGTTCAGTCTTCTTTTGAATTACCTAACCATGATTTTCAGTATCTAAGGGATTTGATGATTAAAAATATGATGGGGGTATTCCTTCTAAGAAAGACAAACAAATACTTATGAATGTTGTTGTGGCTCAAGAAAATGACTATAACCTTTAAGCAGAGTAGTTTAAAGGGTCTATCCCACATTTTAAAAATAAAAACAACCTTGTTGAACAATATCCCCAAGAATGTTCCCAAGAAAGATATTCCAAATAAAGGCCATATTGTTTCTACCATGTCAAGTACATCTGATGTTGCTCAAGAAGTAAAAGATATTATCCCATCATAAAAAAATAAATTACTTTGTCTCCCAACACAGCTCTACCCAATTATGTCACTTGTGATATGGCTCATATTTTGAGCCAAATTAAATTCACTGTGCCCATTGTTGAGTTACTCAGAATCCCTGAGCATAAAATAAGAGCATTTGAATACTTGGGATTCAAAGAGGAAGATAGTTGTTATAAGTAAAGATGTAAATAATGTGGATGTCTCACCTACTATAGCTGAAGTGGAAATACCTCAAGAATAAGAATTATGGGGAATCCCCAAAGATATATTTAGGAACTTCCTTGGTCGAATCTCAATTAGATGTTGATCTATTCTTTACCTCCTTGATTATTAGTGACAAATTGGTTCATAATTGTATGTTTGATTCGGGAGCCTCATGTAACATAATGCCATTGGAGGTGATGAATGAGTTAAATATAAAGATAACAACAACTTTTGGAAAATTTCATGTCATGGATTCCAGGGAGGTACCAGTTATTGGATATGTAAAAGGACTAGTGGTTCAACTTGCTACCTACCCTAGTAAATATTTGACCATGAATGTGGTCATTGTTGATTTCCCTACTAAGTGGGGTATGTTGTTATCCAGAAAATGGGCTGTAAGTGTGGGAGGTAGTGTACAAATGGACATGTCTTATGCCACCATACATGTTGAAGGAAATTTGGTGAAACTACATGGAGAAAAAATATGCTCCACATTATCAAAGATCCCATGAATGCCTCTTATGAGGTATTATTTGTTGACAATGATTTGGAAAATTTTATAGGATATGCTGATTTTGAAGACCAATGCATAAATAATGCTACTCATTTACAAGATTTTGGTATTCCTTGGACCATGATATTTGATGGAGCATGCTTTGTACTATGGGAAGTGGAGATGGAATAGTCCTTACATACCTAGAACAAGAATCATGTAACTTTTCATTAAAATTAAATTTTAATGCACTAATAATATTACAAAGTATGAGACATTTCTCCTAGGTTTAAGATTTTCTTGGAAACATGGAATCAAGGATATCATTGTTAAGGGATATTCTGATTTGATTGTGAAATAAGTAAGAAAATTGTATGCAACCAAAAATAAACGAATGAAACAGTACAAGCATGCAGTATGGGACCTTATTATAATGTTTGATTCATTTAATATATCATATCATGAAAGGACTCAGAACACATGAGCAGATAGATTAGATGTCATTACAACACATTTTTCTAACTTTAAAATATCTCCATATTTTAATTATGATGTTGAAGTATTGGTTAGACCTTGAGTGCCTAATAATGTCAAAAACTGACAAGTATTTGAGGATGATGCTAAAAGACTAGAGATTTATGAAGAGAAAAGATGAATTTTCTAATTAACATATTGAATTAGAACCAATGGTTTAAACTTTGTGATGGGAAAGAGACTCTTTTTGGGAAGGATGTGATCCAACTGAAAACAAACAAAATTCTCAAAGGATTAGTTTCCCTTGAATCTAATTTTGATAGTGCTGACAGAGTAATTAACAGGCCTATTTCTTCTTCTAGAGATGTTGAAGAATGTAACTTGGGGACTCAAGAAAATCCTAGAAAGGTATGGTTGGGATGTAATTTGAACAAAGAAGAAATGGAGGCTTATATTAAGATGGTAATAGAATATCAAGATTGCCTAGCTTGGTCATACTTTGAATTCAAATCTTATAGAGAAGATTTATTTCAACATGAGATACCTCTAGAACCCCATTCCAAACCATTCAGGTAGAAACAAAGGCCCATAAATCCCCTCCTCTCTCTCAAGATGCAAGAAGAGTTGATAAAGTTGAGAGATGGAGGAATCATATAACTTGCTACATATTCTTCATGGGTGGCAAAATCTTGTACCAGTAAGGAAGAAGAATGGGGACATAAGGCTTTGTGTGTATTTTGAGAATCTTAACAAAGCGTCAATCAAAGATAATTATCCATTTCAAAATATGGATAACATATTGCAGTTGGTTACATGATCTAAATTATTGTCAATACTAGATGGTTTCTTAGGGTATAATCAGGCCGTTTTGAAGAAATATGGTCATTTTAAAACTTCCTTTACTACTCCATGGGGACTTATGTTTATGTCAGGATGCCCTTTGGACTCATGAATGCAGGAGAAACTTTCCAGAGAGCCATGGATGTGGCTTTCACAGGATTATAAATGACTCATAGTTATATATCAAGATGATATAACAATCTTCTCAAAGAAAAGAGGTGACCATTTGGGCCACCTAGAAAAATATGTTTCTCAGATGCATGGAGTATGGGATTTTATTAAATCCAAAGAAGTGTCATTTTGGAGTCTAAAAAGAAAAACTATTGGGGCATATTGTATCTAAGGAAGGGGCATGATAGATCCTGAGAGAGTGGAATAATTGGTAAGGTTCCTATCCCAAATCTAAAAAGGGTATTCAATCTTTTTTCATTCAAATAAATTTTATTAGGAGGTTCATCTCTAACTTTGAAGAGATAACCATTCATATAAAGTTGAAGAAAGACCAAGTAATTAAGTGGGAAGGAGGATTATTCAATATTTTACTTGAATAAAGGAAGAATTGAAAAATGCCCATTATTAGTAAGTCTTGACTACAAGAAATCATTTCAAATGTTTTCTTTTGCCTCTGAGAATATCATTGCATTATTATTGTTGTAAAAAGATGAAGAAGGAAATGAGAGGCCTATTGATTTTTTTAGAAAATCCCTGTAAGGTGCTGAGTTGAAATACACTATCATGAAAAAGTAAGATTTTTCTTTGGTAAGAGCTACCAAAATATTTAGGCCTTACATATTAAGTTCTAAGGTTGTAGCCTATGTTTCCCATATGATGGTTAAGGAAATTTTATCATAAATGGAAATATATAGTAAGAGATGTCATTGGGTGAACAAGTTGTAAGAATATGATATGGAGATACAAACTACTAAGTTGGTTAGAGGTTTGGGACTAGCTAAGTTGATGGCTGAAAGTAATTTACAAGTGATGGAGATAAATTTCATTGAAGAAAGTAGTATGGACCCCCCAAAAAAGGTGAGTAATTCTATCTGGTATAAAGATGTAATCTATTACTTGAAGAACTTGGAATATCCTAGACATCTAGAAAAGAAAACAAGAAAACTTAAACTGGAATCCTAAAAATATGTCATGACTGATTTTGGTTTAGCGTGGAAGAATCTAGAGGGTATATTACTCAAATGTGTCACTGAAGAAGAAGCTCCCAAAATAGTTGTAGAGTTCCATGGGGGAGTGTGTGGAGGCCGTTTTTTGGAAGAGTTACTGCTCATAAGATATTGAGGGCAGGATATTGGTGGCCATCATTATTCAAGGATACTATAGTATTAATAAGAAAATGTGAAAGTTTTCAACACTTCTTATGGAAGGTTGAAAGCTACAGGTGTCTTGCCTTTGCAACTAGTGTCAATTGAATCCCCTTTTAAACAATGGGGAATGGATTTCATTGGATAAATATTAGATGCTTCAAGTGTTAGACATAATTGGATTCTAGTTACTACTATTACTTCACCAAATGGGTTGAGGCCATTCCCACTAGGAAGGAAACTCACCAAGTGGTCATGGATTTTATTTTCAAATAATATCATTTGTAGATTTGAGTACCTACTAAAATAGTTGCTTATAATGTTATGAGATTTAGGGCTAAACCATTAACAGATATGTGTAAAGAATATGGTATCAACTTGGCCTATGCATCAAATTACAATCCTTAAGGAAATGGCCAAGATGAGTCAAGTAACAAGAATTTTCTTAAGATACTCTGAAGGACATTGGAAACTAATAAAATAAAATGGGGTGAATAACTTAAGTTTTCTTTATGAGAAGATCAAGTTACTACAAAAAGAGCTATTGGAAAAATTCCTTTTGAACTCGTTTATGGAGTCCAAGATCTTTTACCTTTGCACATGTACAGTTATATTCTTATCAATTCATGAAAAAAATTGAGAGTGAAGGAGAAGTAAGTCCCTATGAGGAAATAATAAACCAAATCTTGGAGTTATATGAAGAAAGAAGAGAGTCTCACTAAAAGCATCTAAAGTTTAGGGAGAAAATCAAGAAGATATTTGACAAGAAATTCACTCCTAGGGCATTCAATGTTGGAGATTTGGTTTTACTCTGGGACAGTAGGCATGATGACAAGGGAAAACATGGAAAGTTTGATGCCATATGGATGTGACCATATTAAATTGACATCATATTTGGTGAGCACACATTTTTATTAAAAGATCTGGAAGGAAACTTATTAGAATTTTTTGTCAATGACAGACATTTCAAGCACTTTCTGGATTAAGCCCACACAGTCAAGTATGAATTTTTGTATAGTGTACGGTTTTTACTGTTTGTTATTTTTTTCTCTTTTTGTTGTTTTGGTCTACAGTGACCACTTGTTTCAGTATCTCATTTTTTTAATTGTGTGTATCTTCTCATATAGGCCAAGTGTGTGTTATGTATGACTTCATTTCCCAATGGATTAAGGAACTTGGTTGTATTTTTTTTTTTGTTTGGTTCTTGTGGTACCTATAAGGGGTACCCATCCCTAAGTCAGAGCTGATGTTGGTGCTCATTTTGAGCTCACCCCTAAGTCTTAAATGTTCCTAAAAAAAATTCCATGTCTTGTTTGCTAGGGATATGAAATATGTGTGTTTGAAGGATAAATCCATGTTAAACCAAGAAAAATCTTATGTTAGTGTAATAAATCTAGCATGAATATTCTTTCCCAGTCAAAGTAGTCATAACTACATTATTACAAGAAAATTTTCATGTAAAACCTGTTAAACATTTGGATCAATCCTTGCAAAAAACTCCTTGAGTGTCATCCTTTGTTAATCCTTATACAAACTGATTTTTGTTTCCCAATGCCTAAAGGCATGTGGCATGTTTTTATAGGTTTTTCTATTTTGAGCTTTACTTACATATTTACAAACTTTACATAACATGCAAAGTGTAAATAAAACCCCAGAACCCGATCAAATATTATAAAGAATATTTTAAGTCATATGATGTAAAGTGCAAATACACCCCTGCTTAGCGAAGGTAAAAATGTGTAAATGTATTATTGGAGTGGGGAGGTGGAATATTTATCAATCTTACATCATACACCCAATGATGTGAAAGGTATAAATATATCCCTGAAATATGACGAAGGACACATGTTAGCATTTCAAGAGAAGTCAATAAGCAGGTGTTCGGGTCAAACTTGTAGTTTTGCACTCATTCAAAAATTGGACAAAGAAGCAAATAAAATCTACAGTCCATCCACTCTTTAAATGGAAAAAACATGGATGACTTATATTCAAATAAAAGGAAAAATTGAATGGACATAATTTGATGCATTTATGGTTACCTCCATTAATGAGCTTTACACAAATAAAAGTAATATTTTTAAAAATTTCTCGATCATTTCAAATTACTACTTTGGAAGTGAGAAATTGGAAGCCCTATCTTTGATAAATTTACAACATAGATAGAAAAAAATGAGATGGAGAAGTACATTCAAGCTAGAGGATTTGGAGCCATGGGTTCAGGGAATAATTTCATAGAGATTATGAGAAATGGGTGAGTTCTTGCATTGCATCCGTATTCTAGTTATTTGATCTGTGATTTGCAAAGAATTCTGAGGGGAAATTGAAAGCTATAAAATAAAGCCTATGGAGTCTAGTTTCAACGTGACGTCTAGTATCACTAGAAATCTAGACACAATCATGGATACAAAATTGATAAATACTAATTTAGAGGAATTCCTACAAATAATCCATTCCCAAGATAGAAGCGAATGGATGCCAACTATTGATGCTAGAAAATTTCCATAGTTATGGCCTTCCCACTTTCCATACATTCTCTAGAAATTGTATGGATGTGTGTCGAAAACTATGATCTAGTGAATAAAGAAGTGCTGGACAGAAGTGGGGAAAGGGTATTAAATTTAACACCAGAATATTTTCAGGTGATACTAGGATTAACAAAGGTGGATAGACCAATCACTACCACCATTGAGTCAACACAAACTGATTATGAACTTAAACATGATGACTATGTTGCACTATTGAATACCTAATGGTTGAAATATAAGAAACCATCTGTGAAAAAATTCCCAAGAGATTAAATAAGGCCCTATTTTTTGAGGAATTTGAGGACCTAATTGTAATGTTGAGTCAAATGGTGGGGCTAGACATGGATTACATGTTTCATGAGTGGATGTGCCCTTTCATAAGGGTTATCTTGGAGGAAAAAGGAAAATTCTGCTGGGTAACTTTCATAGCAACATCAATTCATGCCCAACTTATGGAAATAGCCACAAAGATCACAACAGTGTTACATACAACATCCAATTCTACATGATGTCTTATCTGATCTACAACATTGCATGTTTCAAGTCTTTCCCTGGTCTCTACCACGAAATGAAAGTTTTAAAGACCACAAAGTATATGATGTGTATCCTCAACTAAGATTGGATAAATGGAAAGGAAATGTTAGGCTAGTGAATGATGCATTCATTTCTCCTGTAGTCTTCCTTTTTAAACTAGAATGGGAACAATATAGATTATCTACTGAGGCTAGGAATGTTATCTTAGAATATGGTTACATTTTCAATCAATACAAATTTTTCACATATATCAGAGTGAGTGGATTCGAGTGGCATCCATGAAAATTACCTAGGTATGCGTATGATAAATGAGATTTAATTGAAATCTCAAGGAAGTTGGCACCAGTACATAAAATCATTGCAAGGAAACATAAGACTAACATTAAGTTCCCTATCAAGATCAGAAGATACTCTTGTTCAACTATTGACAAAGGCCAGATTAATGGAAAAATAAATAAAGAGGTTTAGTATGGAAAAATTTGTTCCTAGACCTTAGTATGGTTTTCAGTTCAGAAGAGCATGGACCCTAATTTGAATATTATTGGATGAAATGTATATATGAAGAAGAAGTCAGACTCAGATACTTTTCAAGGATGACCTTAAGGTAGATCATTGATTTTAAATTATTTTTAGTTCCTCAAGGGATAACAGATGATAAGAATGTGGTGAGTCAATATTATATTGACCAAAAGGTGGAATCAAAATCAATCACTCCCATAGTTTTGGGAGAAGAAGAATCAAATGACCCTTATAAGAGAATTTTTAATGTGATGAGAAGGACCTTGAATTGGTTAAAAGTGATGGGAATGGATTTATCACTCCCAAACATAAAGGTGTTAAGGGAGTTTAGAGATCTGAATATTCTAGGGGAATATTTACCTCCTCTTGAAATGAAGGAGCAGAAAAATGGATCCCTTAAATGGGAAATCTCCCCAATTACCTAGTAAAAAACCAACCACTAAGATTATTGATGAATGGACAATAGCTACCAGCAGGATTGGGACTTCAATGAATTCCTTGACACAGAAGGCATAGAGAATGTACCTAAAGGCTATGCAAGATTCTCCCATCACTTTAGCAGTGCCAATACAAACCAAAGGGATAAGTTTGACAAAACCAAGAACTCCCTCATTAGTATTACTAGGATCATCTACAACACATAAGAAAATGAGGGGATATCTGGAAAATGTTGATCTGGTACTCAAAGTACAAAGTGCTAAGGGGAGAGAGGGACCTAAACTCAAATATTTTAGGGACTACAAAGAAACCCAAGGTAGTATTACCTTTAGAAAGGGATACTAACAGTCAAGCAAAGGAAAGTGGTCATTCTTCAAAGAAACAAGAGTAAAGAACCTGAAGTAATAGATCTTGTTCCACTTATTGAAACTCAAAATAAAGATTATTACTTCACTGGCTGGGAAAAAAATGCCACCACATATCCCTGAAAATATTCACACTACTCCATTTATACCATCACTAGTTGTAGCTCCATCTTTGTATCCAACTGAAATTGAAGTAGGATTATTCCATGATACCTCCATGTCTAGTCAACCAATTGGAATTATGATAGAAAAAGTGCAGAAGGAATCAATATTTATGCAGCCCAAAGAACAAAAGGTAATTCAGGGTAGTCAAGTTTCAGGAACAAGTGAAGAATCCTATTGAAATAGTAGATGTAGATGAACTTGAAGAAATACCTATTCTTGAAATGATGGATGTAAATATATAGATATATGCAATAGAATATACAAGTGTATTCCCAGAAGAAATACAAATGTTAGATATTAGTCAACCATCAAATGTTAAATTGGAGGCTCAACCTCAAACTATTCAAGTTAAGGGTACATTATATTTAATGAGATAAGAAATGGTGACTCAAACAACTATGGGTGCATCATTTATATAAAATTTTGCTTCTATTTAATATCATCTACCAAAGGAATCAATAATGGAAAAAGAGGGTGAGGTTTCTCAAATCATGGGTTCCATAAAGGAGACTGTGATTGAAACTATGGAAGAGGCCAGTGGATCAACTAAAAACAAGTGCTAAAGGAGACACACACATTAATAATAAAGGTAAATATCAAGAATCAATCATTGGTTCCTAGCCTATGGAGCAACAAGGAGAGGACATGATTGAATAAAAGGTTGTTGATAAACAACTTCAAGAAGATTTATCCACATAATAAAAATCTTTTAAGGAAGGAGATGTATCAAAGAACAAGGAACCCCTTAAATTTTCAAGTAAAGATGAATAATTCCCAAAGATAGTTATAGATACAGTGGCCACTTCAATAGATAAATTGAAAGAAGATTTAGGAATAATGGATACTCTAGTGGAAAGTTTACAAGAAACTATAAGCATGCCTACTAATTCTACATAGAGAAAGGATAAATATGAGAAACTAGTGGGTGAAATAGTTTCAAAAAATATTAGCCAACCTCAGACTCAAGAGAAAGAAAAGGAGAAGCCAATGATAGTAGAACTTCATAGTGAAAAGTAGGTAGTGTAAGTAGATAAAACACACAAAGAGATGTCAATACTTCAAGATGTGCAAGATACATCAAAACAATTGGTATTATACTTAGAAGCTCCATATCTCACATCACAAGGAGTACATATGGGAAACACCCCTATAAATGGTAGGTTAGGAGGAGTCCTTTCAAGGAAGGAAAAGGAAATGGTTCAAAAAGAAGTTATAGGCATCACAAGAATATATTTTTTAAAGCCTAAAAGAGTCTCAAATAGGGAAAATATCCTCACAAAGACCCATATAGACTGACAAGGGTTTAGAATTCATGAAATTTTAACCCCCCACCAAGGTAAATTGAAAGATGAAATCATAATGAGTGATTATGATGTCAAGAATATTAAGTTGGTGAAGCCTACCAGAGAGACTTTAAAGTAGGATATTACAGTGGTAGTCAAAGGCTTGTTGAAAAAAGATGATGAGGATAAAATGTCTAAAAAGTAGCTGAAAGAAAAAGTAAATAAATTGACCTCATGTTTACAAAATATAATGGAAACAACAAGAGAAAGCCAAGAATTCATCACTACCATCACCCTAGATATCCTAAATAAAATAGAAATATCTAGTGATAAAGCCAAGGCAGTGGATAAGTGGGTGGAATATTTATCTCAAAAGGGTAAGGAAATCATTTTAAAAGAGGTAGAGAGGTATATAGAACTGAATGCTTTGATCAATGACATAGATGAATTGGCTAGACAATGTGAAAATGAATTGTATTCTTGGGGAGGGCTCCATCAAAAAATTGATTCTATAACTCAAATTGATGAGGACTTGGTGGAAAAGGAAGGAATAATATTACCTGATGAGAAAGGGACTCAGTACATGTTGGAAGATCTAGCCGAACTCAGGGTGGAAATTTTAAACCAAGTCAAAGAAACATTGTCAACAAAGAAGGATTGGATAGAGGAAAGTTTCATTAATATAGACAACAATTTGAGAAATATGATGTTTGACAAAGAAAATCCTACTTATGGGGATCTAGAAAGAGATGTCCTGACCTAGTCCTTTGATCAATACATTGATGAAGAAAATTGTTCCTATGAGATAATTTGAATATTTATCACTGTGGAAAATATAATTGTTGAGATGACTTAGAAATTGAAAAAGTATAAGAGCAGAATGAAAAAATTTAGTGAGGTGGTGAACAGGAAAACATTGATATTTAGGCATCACACATGACCTACTAAAGATGATCTAATGTAGTTTTTATAGTGATTTTATGCTTATTTGGGAGGGCTATGAGGAAAGGAGGAAGACAATTATAAAAGTGATGATGATAATGCAGAATCATGAAAAAAGTTAGGATTGTTTTCTTAAAAAAAAAATTATTTTTCCAGTTGTTACTTTCACTTATAATTATTACATAATGTTTTTGTTGTATATATCTCCCTCCTCGAGTAAATATAGACAAACAAAAGAATATGGAAATCAAATAAACTCAAAACCTAACATTTATTTACACAACTAGTTGTTCCCAAGGTGCAGATCAGAAGGTGTCGACATGGAAAAAGTCACACCCTGGCGTAGGTTGAAGACGCATATTAGAAGGTGTTTACATGGAAAAAGTCGTGCCCTGGCGCAGGTTGAAGGTGCAGACCAAAAGGTGTCAACATGGAAAAATTCATGCCCTGACACAGGTTGAAGGTGCAGATTAGAAGGTGTCAACATGGAAAAAGTCATGCCCTCGCGCAGGTTAGATGGTGCAAGTTGAAAGGTGTCGACATGGAAAAAGTCGCGCGCCCTAGCGCAGGTTGGAGGGTGCAGATCAGAAGGCATCAGCACAAAATTTTCAGCACCTATGGTGCACTTAAAATTATGTTGACATGAGGATATATGTGCCAGGATGCACCTTCAGGAGGTGCAACATTTTTAGCATTGACACCCCGAACCCGACAGAAAGCAAACCCTGACCCACATATTCAAATGGCCATAACTTTTCACAGGGAGCTCAGATTCACACAAGGTTGGACTTTTTGGAAATCTTACAAGGTCCTCTACCCAACTATGACTAGATATATTTAATTAGGTGAGAAAAAGTTCTTGAAAAATTCAAAATAAAGTTCACCATTTTTTGGGTTTGCTAGGGTTCTCACTTACCGCCATAATGAGATGAATTAAAATACAATCTAGAGGTGGTTGGGGTAGATTTGGAATTCCTCTCTCTTCCCTCTCTCATTATTCCTATAAATTGTAAGGAGGGGATTCTTTCTAAAGGATGGACATTCTTGTTTTTCCCCTCCCTTCTTCTCTTTGGCAGGTGAATTTGTGGAGTTCAAACCTCCCATCTAAAAATATAATGCAACTTTTCCTTTTGGCATTTTTTAGTGTATTGTATCAATCTTTGGAGCAAATAATGCATGTTTGTGGATGATTATCAACCCTCTCTATGTTCATTTACATCCTCCTAATCTTTCACTACAAATTTGGTTATCTGTGCATGATCTTGCATTGCATTTTAATGGTTTTGTGTTTATTGGCAAGATAGGTGTTCTTCATTCCTCAGTGCATCACCTTTGTTAGTTTAGGCTTTATTTTATGCATCTTCTTACCCTGTTTCCTTAGAAAGTTAGTTTAGGTTTTTGAGTAAACCCTCTACATTTTTACGTGTGCATATGAACAGAGGAATAGGAACCGGCCTTCATCCAGAGAGCTTTTCCGATTTCGCAAGGTCCCACACTTAGGAAAAGCTCCATGTTATGCAATCGAAATGAGAGTCTCAACCCATCAAGTTGCAAACATTCAGAGGTGCTGTGATTCACCATCAACATTTTTTAAATTGGGAACTTCAGTTATGTATGTGATATAATGAGATGTAGTATAATTTTATTTTTATTTAATAGAAACTTGAATCTATTATGAACATGAAATTCAATGAAACCCTTTTATTTTTTTGCATTTTTGAAAAAAGAAAAATGGGGTTCAATAGGGGCCCCAACCCAGGAAAATATTTGCATACATTATTGACATTGTATTAAAAGAGAAAAGGGAAAAGACACTTAGTTATTCTATCATTAAGAGACCCTCTCTGAAAAGAGGAATATTCTTCAAAATCCTACTTTTCCTAATTACAAATTCCTTAGTCCCAACAGCCATTTGTAAAAATAAAACATCCCCTACAAAACTATGAGACATGTCCAGAGTGATAAGTTCATCAGCAATCACCCTTGGACCATCTAAAATATCAATCAACTCTAATTTCTTCTTATAGGAAGAAACCCATTCTTTAAGGTTTAAACCACCCTTGGAAAGATCCTTCTTCCCTGATGCTTTGAAGGTAAAAGATGGAATGGAGGTGTTAGAAAATATGGGAGTGTAATTACAGCAGTTTCTAGAATTGATTGAGTAGGAGGTTCAGAGATGGACCCACCCTTGCATTTATTCATGAATAATGGTGACACTTTAAAAGGTTTTGAACACACAAACTCTTTTGTCCTTTTCTCCAAAGTATAAATGCATTTCTCTAATTCAGTCACTTTGTGAGAAAAAGAAGGCATAATGTCGATAGAAGTCCCTTCATTGAGCACATAAGATTTTGCAGGAATTTATTTTACAGTAAATTCCTTATTACAAATAAAGGGACGTGTTATCAACTGCACCTTTCAGAGCAAACCTGCACTTAAGCAAAAATTTCTTCAATCCTTTAGGATTATTTTTGGCATATTTCTTAGGTTGTTTAGGTGATTTATTTATCTCTTGTAATTGGATGTTTTTTTCTTTATGGTTTTCCTCCATTACTTAATATATTTATTGTACATGGGTACCTCATCAGGCCTGGTTTCCAAGACCCATTTCTCTTATCTTATTCTTCTCTTCTAGAAAGATCACAGTTTGTACATGGGTACCTTATATGGAATTTAGTTACCAAGACCCATATGTCACATATTTCTTATTTATCCAGGGGATTTCTACTTCTATTATGAATTTCCATGACCTATTCCTCATCTTAGATGAAGGGGTGTGTTTGTGTATGTTACTTACCTCATTTTCACTCAATGTCTTATACACCTCACACGGTGAGTCATATCACTTAGTGAGATCATAGGTTTTTATGGTTTTATGTGTCCATGTGTCATACACGAGAATTACACAACACTCCTATATATGTACCCTTTCTATTTGAGCTATGAGAATGAGTTTACCTATTCTTTCATGGCTGATTTTCCTTTGTGTTAAATTTCTTGGTGATTACTTGGAGCATTCATGTCACTCACTGTTGGAGTGCAAGATCTTCAATGTGCATGGGGTTCCATATTTATCCTTGTAGAAAAAACTCATATATATGGCTATCATATCACTTTAGTTGACTTAGATGATGACAAACCAAATGAATTTCAAAACATAGTCAATAAAAACCATTTATGAGATGTAGTTACACTCTGACTTCCTCTAATCCTACTACCTCAAAATCACTTAAATATTTGAATCTGAAGATCCTCTTCTAAATTTTCTTATTTTAGTGATCACAATGATAACCCCCTTGAAATTTATTTACTTAAGATTGTGCATCTCTTCACAAACCCTCCATCTCCATGATCTTTTAGAAAAATAGGGATCATAACTTACAACAATAACTCTGAATTTCCTTACAGTGATGACATGCCAACTCATTCTAATCCTTATAACATTAATGAAGACTACATATTATCTCATGCAAAATCACTTCATTTAGGTGTTATTCACTACCAATAAATTCATATGGGAATAAACCTCCATACACCTAAATAAATAATTGAATTATAAAAATAACCCAAATAAATAATAATACTAACACTCCTCCTTAACCTTTATTTGTAATTTACAAACAACCTAAAGAGATAAAGAGAATGGAGGTGTCATATATTTAAAATTTCCCCTTTATGAAAAATTCCTTTAATACTATCATGTTAAAAAATAGTAAAATTTTTCTTAACACAATGGCTTAGTGAAAATATCAATTGCTTTCTCTTCAGTAGGATAGAAAGAAAAAAAATTGGTTTGTATTCAATGAGTTATCTTTGGAAGTGATGATGAATCTCAATGTTATTTTACCTTGTGTGAAAAACAATATTGTTTTATAAGATAATGGCTCTTATGTTGTCACCAAAAATTGGAGTAGGAGAAGTTTGAGGATGCCCCAAATATGTAAGAAGTCTTTTAAGCCAAACAACTTCCTTGGTATAATGATTTAATCCTTTATACTTATATTTTGTGGAAGTTACATATATACTTATTTTCTTCTCACTATTATAATAAAATATACCATATCCTAATGAAAAAAAATATCCATGTGTGCATATAGGATCATTTGGATCACCACTCCAATTAGAATATGTGTAACCTTCCGAAATAAATTGATATTCGAGGAATACTTGATGTTAAGGGTTAAGGCGCCTCTAATATAAAAAATATTTTTTTTAACAAATTTAAAATTAGTAGTTTTGGGATTTGAAATAAAATGAACAACCAAACCAATAGAAAAATCAATTTCATAATGAGTATGAGTTAGATAATTCAAACTTCCAATGAATTTCCTATATAAAGTAGGAGATCAACAAGTTCAGTCTCCATATCATTAATAAATTTTACGCCAAGTTCAGAAGGAGTATGAACTTGTTTACGATAAATAATATAAAATATAACTAAAAATCATATGTATGCTTAGATTGAGAAATTGAAATGGTATCTTCTTTATCGTTAAACTTGTTTTCCTATGAAATAATGTAGAAAACCTAAATATGTTATTTCAAAGGTGTTTTGTAAAACATTGTTAGTGGAAGAAACCAATGAACTATTAATACCAATAATTATCAAACCATAAACATATAAGACTATGATAACTATTCCATTAGTATTATTATTGAAAAAAAATTTAGGATCATTGTAACAATTATTAAAACCTTGATCTATTAAAAAATTCTAGGTGATTGGTTCAAACCAAAAATAGTTTTATTTGATTTACAAACAAGATGCTCATTTCCTTTATTAATAAAAATAGGGGGTTGAGACATATTTCTTCATGTAAATAACCATTCAAAAATTTATACTCTTAAAATACATTTGATAAATTTGAATAAATGATTTTAAATTCGGGAAATAACTGAGTCATCGTGCCCCGATTCCTCAAAATACCAAGGAATAAAAAGAATGTAATAGTCCTATACACTAAAGAGGTGTTTAAACCATAATTAAACTTTAGGAAAGTTTAATTAGGTTTATATTAGAGTTGATTACATATTTTACATATATGTTACAATACATAATAACTCTAATTTGTAAATCAGATCAGATAAAAAAAATATAACATGCACCAATAAACATAACATGTAATTGGAATTATAAAGTAGATGTATAAAATCACTTAGCTGATTTCAAATGACTTATGGAGAGATTTTAGATTGTGCAAAAATAAACCGAAATGGATAAACTTGAATAAACTTCACAATAGAGGCTAAAACTATGAATCAATCTAGGGTGGAACCATACCAAACTACCAATACCATACCATATGGTCCTGACCCTATTATATGGTCTTGTACCTACTGTGAATCATCTTCTACAAATTTTTGGGTTAGTTGTCATCCTTGATTTTCTTTTCACTTTACAACTCTAGTTACTGCACATGCATCAGAGATTTTTCAATGGAATGACCATAATCTCAAATGCTAGCCATAGACGAAGATTCCTAAAAACTAAACATTAAAGGGGTTGTGAAAACCTTTGTGCACCACTGACATTGGCACTACTTTGAAGAGGCATCAAACCGCATGTCATTCTCCACCTATCATGTGATATCTAGATAGATCAATCATATTTCAAATTTAATTTGACCATGCTTTATTTGAATTCATTCTTACTAAAATACTTAGAGAGAGGATGTTTGAGTGTTTTTATATGAGATATATGGTTTCATTGACATGGTTTGTAGCATCATAATTAATGTGGGTGCTTCCATAATGACTTAATATGTGCTATTACGAGATTTAGGGAGATTTGTATTCCTTTTGCAAGTGTATAAAATGAGTTCTCTAGTGCATTTCCTTCGAAGTTCAAGGTTCACACATGAGGTTCTTTAGATTAGTTCTATATAAATAATGCAAAAATTCTATACACTAAAGAGGTGTTTAAACCTTAATTAAATTTTAGGAAAGTTTAATTAGGTCTATATATTAGTTGATTACATATCTTACAAAGATGTTACAATACAAATAATAAATCTAATTTGTAAATCAGATCAGATAGAAATAATATAACATGCACCAATAAACATAACATGTGATTGGAATTACAAAATATGTGTATAAAAAACTTATCTGATTTCAAATGACTTATGGAGGGATTTGAGATTGTGCACGAATAAACTGAAAGGTATAAATGTGAATAAACTTCATAATTAAAAGGAATGATAACCAGATCATACCAAGCCAAGAACACAGATTCTAATCAAACACCACGATCAATAAGATGAAAGTAATTTTCCAGAATAACTTAACATAAAACTTTGCAAACAAATGAGAAAAAAATATCATATATTATTATGGAACTCAATGAAATAAAATGAGAATGGGCCTTGCTTATATAGGCAAGGAATAACAATCTAAGAACTAGTCAAGGTCGTAGATCAAGCCATAAATCATGGAAAGAACTAGTCATCAAAGAACTTGTCAAGACTAAAGATTTAGGAAATAAATAGACATCAAGGATCTAGTGAGTACCATAAATCAAGGAAAGAACTATACCTAACAACTAGATAATATCCCCCTGATATCTAAATAAATAAAAAGAAATATCCACACACATAAGTGGGTGAGGATAAATACAATAAAGGGCTATAAAGTACCTAAGTGAACATGAGCTAAGGTAAATACCTAATCTAACACCCCCCTCAAGTGAAGTTAGGGGGAAAAAATAAGTGGCATGTCCATAGTATGAGTCTCGGTAACCAGGCCAGATGAGTTACTCATGTACAATATATCCATGAAAAAATATCAAACCAAAAGAAGGAAAGAATCTTGCTAGAAGGAAAAATAAAGAAGAAGAAGAATAAGAAGAATAAGGAATATGTTCTCATGAACACCTTCCAAGAACAACTTCTGAAACCCCAATCATTCCACGCAACTCAAGGTAGCAAGGTGATGAAAAAGTATTCGTAAATATGTCTGTAATCTACTACTTAGTAGAAATGTACTCCAAGCAAATAAATCCATCTTGAATGTGCTGATGAATGAAGTGGATGGGTATCTCAATATGCTTGTTCTGCTAGTGCTCAACAGGTTTGCGATAAATGTGAATTTCACTTTGGTTGTAACACCAAAGTATAGTTGGTGAATCCTATGGGAATCCAAACTCTGTCAATAATTGTTGAAGCCAAAGAATCTATTGAATCATTGTAACTATTGCCCCGTACTTTTCCTCTGAAGATGAAAGTGTAATATCCTGTTAATTTTTACACACCCAAATAACTAGAGAAGAACCAAGAAAAAAATTATAGCCAGAAGTGGAAAGTCTTTCATGAATAAAACCTTCCCAATTTGAATCTGTATACCCAACCAGCTGAGTATAACCCCTAGTGTAGTGTAGGCCAAAGTGGGAAGTGTCGTGTAAATAACACAAAATCCTTTTACCAGCCTACCGGTGACTACTATGAGGAGAATGTGCAAACTGAGATGCAGGCCCTAATATAAATGAAATATCAGGGAAAGTATGGGTCAAGTACATGAGACTCCCAACCAAGTTCCTATACAATGTAGGATCACAAAGTGGTGTGGTACATGTGGAAGTAAGAGTAACCCCAAACTGAAAAGGAGATGGAATTGGCTTATAATCAACCATATCAAAGCACCAAAGAAGATCATGGGTGTACTTTTTCTAACCCAAATGAATCCCTAAATTTGTCTAAGAAATTTGTAAACCAAGGAAATAATGTAATAACCCAAGATCCGTCATGTCAAATTGTGTAGAAAGATCCCTCTGAATAGTCTAAATGTGGGAAGAAGAGCTATCAGTAAGTAAAAAATCATCAACATACAAGACAAGTACCACAATATCCTCACCAACATGTTGGAGATACATTGTATGATTAGAGTGGCAACGAAAAAAACTAGTATATAGAAGAAAAGAATCCATATTCTCATACCAATCTTGAGGGGCTTGTTTGAGACAATAGATAAACCTTCAGAGCCTACAAAAAAGAAAAAAATCATGAAAAAATATAGCCGGATGCTCCATGTATATTTCCTCTTATAGATCTCCATGTAAGAAGGAACTATTCACATCCATCTGGTATATGAGCCACCCATGTGATGCAGTAATAGAAAGTACAAGGCGTATAAAATCCATCTTGAAAACAGGTGCAAAATTCTCAGAGTAATCAATACCTTAAACTTGTTAAAAAACCCTTTACAACAAGATGAGACTTATATTTGTCAATGGACCCATCAACTGTGTATTTGGTTTGGTATACCCACTTACACCTAACAATCTTTCTTCCTTTATGAAGAGATACCAAATCCCAAGTATGATTCTTCATCAAATAAGAATACTCATCTGTCATCACATCATCCCACTCATGTATCCCATGAGTCTTTTAAAAATATTGTGGATCCAAATAAAATTCTTGACACAAAAATCTAGAACCTGTAGAATGTGTGTGATGATGCCTAGTGGGTGGAAGATCCTATATGAAAGCTTCTGCCTCAGAACGTGTATTACAAGCCCACTCAAGCATAATGACAATATCAGCAGGAATAGGATCCTCAACAACATATATAACCTCCTCATCAATCTCCTCAAATAAAAGGATCCTCAAGATGAGATGAAGAAGAAGAAGGAGGCATGGAAGAAGATAAATAATCATGAGGAGTGAAGCGATCATCAAACTGAACATGTGTTCAAAAAAGAACATCATGTGTATCAGGATCTAAATGTCGATAATCTCTCATGTCCTCATAATACCTTACAAAGATCAAGGGTTTTATCTTCTTATCCAAATATTTCTTTTTATTATTTAACACAAATTCCCAAGCATGGCTCCCAAAGACTCAAAAAAATGAGACATTTGGCTCAGTGTTAGAACAAGTTTCCTATGGAGTCAAATGCTCAAGTGATTTGTGTGGTGTGTGATTCTGAATGTAGTTAGTACAATTAACTGATTCTTCCCAATAGATAGGAGGTATATCTTTAGAATGCATCATACAATTATCCATTTCCTTCAAATTTATATTCTTCCATTTTGCTAAGCCATTCTGTTGTGGAGTATGAGGGAAAAAATACCGGTGAATAATGCCTTGAGTTTCCAAAAAGTCAGAAAAATCATTGCTGAAGTACTCCCCCCATTATGAGTATAGAGGTTATTTATGTCACTAGAATATTGTTTCTCAACCAAAGCCTTGAAGACTTTGAAGTGTGAAAAAACATCACTTTTGTACTTGAGAAAATAAACCCAAGTATGCCTTGAGAAATTATCAATAAAGGTAAGTGCATACTTAGCACCATTTAAGGAGGGGGTAGGAAAAACCATCAAGTCATTATGCACAAGCTCAAGTGGTGAAGAAGATCTCTTAGGAAATGAATCTTGGTGTTGTTTCCCTAATGCACAGCTAGAGAAAAATCCCTCAAGAAAAAAAAATCTAGGAAGACCATCTACCATACCATGAGTTCTTAACTCCTTCAATAATTTGTAATCAAGATGTCCAAATCTTACTCTCTGAATCTACATGAGAAACCAATCATGTCCATATATAAGAAGTGTCATTAAAATCCTCAAAGTGATATATTCTATAACTATGATCAACAATACCTTGAGAAACAAGTGAATAAGGCTCCAACAAAGTTCTTACTTTTGCCCCATGTGGTGTAAAAGTCATTGTTTTCCCTTGACCAAAATGACAAATTTGATATACAAAAAGAAAATTTGTAGTGATATTAGGAACATATAGTGCATCTTGGATACTTCCACCATCAAGTTTTATATCACCTTTTCCCTCAATAGAAAAAGGAAGAATCTCCATCCTCAATTTTATAAGTAGAACTCAAACCTAGAGAAAAAAAAGACTCCTTGGAAGAATTCATGTGATGAGAAGCACCAGAATCTATAACGCAACTTTCTGCAAGTGGTGACTAAGATCTCCCAACAACATTAAGTGCTTTGCCATGCTGATTAGAAGGAGGTGGAGTGGAGATATAAATTTTTTGTTTCTTGAATGCATCCTCTAAGGCTTGTATTCACTTATAACACCTATGTTCTGCATGACCACTGCCCCCACAAAATTAGCATGAAAGGATAGACTTATTCTTGGATTTAGAAGACTCCTTAGGTTTAGAGTTGTTTTTTTGGGTTTAGGAGCACTTTGAGATGGAGAAGAGGTGCATTTGGTTTTACTTATTAGTTTTCCCTTTCCCTTAGTATTATATGCAACTAATTCCTTTTGAGAGGTGGAAGACTCACAGTGAGACAATTTGGATTTTTCCCTAGTAAGTCTTTCACAAAATGTTTCTAAGTCATACATTTTGAATGTGTCACCTAAGGCATCCATGCTAGAGAAAAAGGTAGAAGAAAATATTTGAAATGGTCCTCAACTTTGATATAATCAAGTAAACACACTCTTCATCTTTCTTATCTCTTCCACTCCCCTTCAACTGTGTCAACAAATTCTTAAACTTGGTAAGATAGTCTATAATTGTTGGAAAATCTTCATGATTAAGAGAGCTGATCTCAATTTCAAATTACATGGATCTCATATGATCCACTTTACCAAATAAATCCCCCAATTTCTCCTATATTTTCAAAGGAGATTCACAATTTTCCAATTGAAACAAAATATTGTCACTTACATAAGTTCCTATTAAACCCATACACTCATCAAATTTGCACTTGTACTAAAATTTCTCATATTCTCTAGTGAACATTAGTTGTTCTGAAGAAGTTAAATCTCATAACCCTTTTTTCTTAATTATTATTTCCATTATTGGTTTCCATGTGTGGTAATTATGTGTTGTTAATGGATTAATATGATCTAATGCAGAAGTAGATGCCATTCTCAAAAAATCACCAAAAGAAATGCAAGAACCAAACAATACAACAAGATCCCCCCCAGATTTTGGCACTTTATAATGAGTGCATGTTACAATATGGAACTTTATAATTATAGTTTGAGTCTCAAAATAAATATTTCCAATGGTAAGAGCATGAAAAAACAAGAACTTTTGCAAAAGACGACACTCAAAACTGATTTATTGATCAAAATTTACAAGATTTCTAATCAAACACCACGATCAATAAGATGAAAGTAATTTTCTAGAATAACTTTACATAAACCTTTGCAAACAAATGAGCAGAAATATCATATATTATTATGAAACTCAATGAAATACAATGAGAATGGACCTTGCTTATATAGGCAAGGAATAACAATCTAAGAACCAGTCATGGTTGTAGATCAAGCCATAAATTATGGAAAGAACTAGTCAAGACCATAGATTTAGGAAATAACTAGACATCAAGGATCTAGTCAATACCATAGATCAAGGAAAAAACTATACCTAACAACTAGATAATATCCCCCCTAATATCTAAATAAATAAAAATAAAATTCCACACACATAAGTGGGTGAGGATAAATACAATAAAGGTAAATATAGTACCTAGGTGATCATTAGCTAAGGTAAATACCTACTCTAACAACAATAGAGGATAAAACTATGAATCAATCTAGGGTAGAACCGTACTAAACTGCCAATATCATACCATATGGTCCAAAACCTATTGTATGGTCTTGTACTTGCTATGAATCATCTTCTAATAATTTTTGGATTAGTTTTCTTCCTTGATTTGTGTTTCAGTTTCAAACCCTAGTTACTACACATGCATCAAGGATTTTTGAATGAAATGACCATCATATCAAACCCTAGCCATAAATGAATATTCTTGAAAAACAAACATTAAAGGGGTTGTGAACAACTTTTTACACCACTGACATTGACACTACTTCAAAGATTAATCACAATGCATGCCATTCTCCACCTATCATGTGATATCTAGATAGATCAATCATACTTTACATTTAATTTGACCATGCTTTATTTGAATTCATTCTTGATAAAATACTTAGAGAGATGATGTTTGAGTGTTTTTATATGAGATATATGGTTTCCTTGACCTGGTTTGTAGCTTCAAAATTGTTTTGGATGCTTCCCTAATGACTTCATATGTGTTATTATGAAATTTAGGGATATTTGGATTCCTTTTTCAAGTGTATAAAGTGAGTTCTCTAGTGCATTGCCTTCGGATTTCAAGGTTCAAAAATGAGGTAGAGTTTAATTTGTTATATAGGGTTCTTTAGATTATTTATATAAGAAATTTTGAACTAGATGAAGTATAAGAACTAATGAAAGATATCAATTTGAAAGTAGAGATAGAGGACATATGAGTCTAATACTTGTAAAAATGGGTCAAGACTAGATATAAATTCCTAACCAAACTATACGGTCTTGCTTGGGAGAAGGAAATATTCCAAATGAATTTTGTAGTTAGTTAATTGATGTCTTAGTAATGATTTTATGCGTTATATTCTCATAATGTTTTAACATGTCAATGTGTAAGGATAAATAAGTTAAACTATGGACCTTAAAAAGTGTTAAGAAGGAATGGATAAGTATTTATCATAGCAAGAGTGGATAATAAAATCAAGGGTTACCAAAATGTAAATTACCAAATTTGATATTCTACATTTGCCCCAAGATTTAAGTATGAAATTCAAATTTTCATGCTTAAAGAAAATTCTACATAAGTGTGAAAACAAATTTTATCATTTATTGAATGTTTTATCTTTAGTTGTGTTGTTGTGCTTGGTATTGGCATGCTCCATGATAAAACCTGTAACTTAGTGTGTAGTCAATATCTATGATAGATAATTGATTATAACTCAAATAATACATCTAAAATAAAATATTTGTATTTGTATATATGTGAATTAAAAATATGTAAACAAGGAAAAGATATACTAGTTTTATCATGCTTTTCTTTTTATGGAGATTTTATTGCTTGAACTTTGCTAAAGTATTAGGGGTGATCGGTCCCTAATCTGTGCTGAGGAGAAACTAGAGTGTTGGATGTATGTAACCCAACATGGAATTGTGTAAGAGAGAGAATAAATATGTACAAATGCACCGATGTGAAGGAATATGACCGTGTACCAAAGTTATTTAGAAACTCTGATATCTTCCTCTTTAAGTGTAATAGGAGAGGAAATTCTACCCATGAAACCCTTGACTACTTTGATACCTTCTATAACCCCATAGGTCACACCACTGTAGAAAAATGTAGACCTGACTTTGTAAATAAGGATATACAATATAAAAGAGAATAATTTCCCCTGAAATCTCCCCATATGATGAACAACTGAGTATGAGTTGAATAAGTATTGAAATATGCTGAAAATTTAATAACAACACTAAAATAGGAAGAAAATCCACGCCCCCAAGATTCCTAAAACTGAGCCTAAAGCTTAAGTGTTGATGTAAAGAAGGAATGAACATGTTTATATTCCTGTACTGATCTAGATTGAGTATTCTAGATGTAAATTTTTATAAAAAACTTGTATAAATAGGTGAAAATATAAAAAATGTTGAAAAATTGTTTGGGTGGACATGACCACATCATACGATTTTGACCAAATTGTATGGTTTTGACCCTATGATGATTTTGCCAAAAAATTATGTATGAAATATTTTTTGGGTGTATGTACCTTGTTTGTACCTACATCTTCCCCCAAAATTTTGTTTATATTTATTAAAAATGTAGAATAAAATCATATATATTCCTCCTCTTTTAAGCCAGGTGAGAAAACCATGTTAAGCATGTGGATCAACATAAATATGTGTGTATTGTTGAAAGAAATGTCTAAGAAGATGTGTAGAGTGTTGAAGAAGTGGCCACCTTGAATAACTTATACATGTAAAAGGAAAGGTGTTTGCACATAGTGGCAACCATGGCTGGAAATAGTAATAATGTTAGAAATAGATAACAATAGTAGTCTAAATGCATGTAAATACAAAAATAGTGAAATCAAACGTATGAAGTATGAAAATAATGTCACACAAAAGGTGAAAATCTTGGCAACATGTGACATCAATGGTTTCACAAGACAATCAAGACCTATAGGACTATAAACAAGAGAAATAAATTACAAAGAAGATATGTATAACACCAAAAACATAGGACACCCATGAAGTCACAAGATAATTATGAAACTTAGGCGTCAATCTATGAAGAAAACAATTAGTAACACACATAAATTGTAATCATGTATACCAAACAAGAGGATAAAAAATGTGATAAAAAATGATGAAAATAATAAGCAAGAGATGTCAAAACCACACAAGACACACGTTACTCCTATTATTCTAAAGAATAATATGTACTTACTGTATATGATTTAGCACATAACATGAAATGCAAAGGAACTATAATAGAAAAATAACACCTATAGGATGTGGAGGGATTTCCCCAAGATTATGAAAATTTAAGGAAACATGAGTGCTCTTATAAGCATGCATAAATTTTTATTTCATTCATTCGGCTTAATATACCAAGTGAACGCTGAACACATGGTTCGAAAGAGATAAATCATACTATCTATCAAAAACAGACAAAAAATTTACTAGTGTAAAGTGCTAACAATACAAGTAAGATTTATAAGTTTTGATTTTGTATCTTTTACAAATATTTGAATTTGATTGTATTATTTAAATGCATAACTATGTACAAAATAGGGATATCAAGAGAGTTATCAAATGAGAAGCTCCTGAGGAAGTGAAGAAAATTACATAAAATGTGGGGATGTGGGCCTCATTGGTGATGTAAATGCTAGTGGGAATGTTGTACTAACATATTCCAAATAAGATTTAGTAGATGTAGCAATAACATGTGCAAAATGGTGTTAATGTGGTGGATTAGACGAATGAGTTTTTTGACCACTAGGAGATTATAGAGAAGCTATGGGGGTAGTATGTGCACCAGAGGATCAAAGTAGGACTCTAAAGGAGTAAGAAATATGAGAAAAAATACATGGGATTATATCCCTATGGGGGCTAGATTCATGAATTATAGAGTGTGAAATTGAATTCCTATTGGGATACCTAAGAGGGCCAACGCTATGAGAGTAAGCGTGTGCAATAATGGGCCTAGGATAATCCACAGAATTAGTAATATAGTAAAAGACTAATAGCCTAGGGAGTGATGTAGAGGTGCTACAACCATGAGAGACATTTTGTATAACCAAAGGTATATCCATAAAAGGATTATGAGGAGGAACCAAAGAAGGATAAATAGGCATTCTAGGAGGGGTACCCTTAAAGGGAATACCTATAATGGTGAAAACATGTTGATTGTGGATGAAATTAATACATTGATGTATAACCAAGGGAATGTCCTTAAGATTATGTAGCTAGGGGAGACCTGACTTTAGGTTACCAAAACTAAGAGTGGAAGAAACCAATAATAATACTACTATATTAATAGAACTAAAATTGATAGGTAGAGTGATGCGCTGGTAGCGAGGATTTGTAGAAAGTACAAGAATATGCATAGAAATGGCCAAAGATTGAAGCAATGTGGGAGCATTTTCCTTATTGTACAGATCAACTAGAACACCTTATATGGGTATTTGTGATTAATAGAAACATGAATGGATAAGTTATTTTAAATAAGTGCGATATTGATATCAAATTCATAAAAAGTGATCATAAAATATGAAGATAGTGTATGATTAATTATTCCAATCATTTCATCCAAGGGGTGATCATAAGAAGGTGATGGAGGCATTGTAAGATAAACATTATGTACATCTGTAGAATATTTTGCAATGTCATGCCTAGGAAGTGGATCATTGAAAATTTTTAGCTTAGAGTTATCATTAATTGGCTTTGAAAACTTAGTAGGCTCATCCCATTAAATATCTTAAGAATTGATAGGATCTTGAATAATGTGACAAAGCTTTAAGAAGTTGGTTTTAGAGTTCCTAAAACATTGATGATAATCAAAATGGGAATTGAGATTGAAATATTTTCTTTGAGGTCTAATCATATCAACCTCAAGTGGTGAAGGGAAAGATATGAGATATCACTCAAGTAATTTTTCCAAGACAATGTGAGGAGGACTTGGCAAGTGAGTAAATTGATAATGCATAGGTTGTGATTGTAGCTTAACAGGTTGCGAGATGGAATTAACAGTGTCTTTAGGAGATGATTTGACCTCATGAGGATTTATTTTGAATGTATTTTTATTTGAAAACTTAGCATTATATGTGGGGGGAAAGTTATAAATGTATTTGAGTGTGTTCATATGTAACAATTTAGCTTAGTGCTCTTTCAAGCTGTGGCATAGATAGTCAAAAAGTCTAAACTTATCAAACTTGATCAAATATTGTAAAGGGGATAATAAGATTTTTGTGAATAGGTTTTATAATTCATTATCAATTATAATATTGTTCGTCTTAGTGAGCAGGGTCTTGTAATGCAACACATAGGCATTAATAGGTTTAATAAACCCTTTTCATATTTGAGCCAATTGTGTATAATAAATTTATCCTCAATATTGAAAGATAATTATGTAAAAAACAAATTGGATAAAGTAGTGAATGCACACACAGAGTGAGTGGGGAGAGTATAAAATCATTGTAATGTTAAGTCTATAAGACTTTAGGGGAAAATCTTGGTAAAAAAGATTTCATTAGAATCATAATCAAAGTAATAAACATGGAATGAAAAAAGATGCTTAGTAGGGTCCCCTTTTCCATCATAATTAGGAAATTTAGGAGCAAAAAATCTGATAGGTTATAGATAAGAAGCCACTTTGGGTGTAAGTATATTGAGAAGTAACTGTGTGGAATCTATAACAATAGAGGAAGTGGATGCACATTGTTGCAACTTTAATATTTGTGCTTATAAGGTATGAATAAGGGATTTAAGAGCTTACATGCTCGAAGAAGATACATGTGAACCATGAGGAGTAATGTGGGATGAGTAGTAAAAAATTTGGTTGTAGGAATAAACATACATACATTTAACATTGATAGACGAGGTGATACCAGATATTTAGGCACCACATATGTGGGAACAAGAGATGTCGATAAAGCTGAAGAAGGTTGGAGTTTTCTGATAAAGGAATCTTCACTAGACTTCTGATCATGACCCATCTTAGCAGGAAAAAAAAAATCAATGATAGGCTTAATGTGGCCATGATTCTAATCAAGTTGTTCAAAAAATTTAGATACATGTTGTACTTTATCACTATCCACAATGTTATTATCATCATTGAAAAATTCATAAAAATGATCACTATGAGTTTCGAGATCATGTAATGGGACCTCATTATCTTGATCAAGGATTTCTATCAATATGCATTATATATGAAGCCATGGAATTATGAAACTTAAAAATAGAAGGGAAAATCTCAAGATGTTCAATGGGTTTATTAGAAATCCGAGCACTACGCCAGAAGATCATAAGAGTAAAACATGTGGACTTTGAAATAATATAAGCCAATGAAGAAGGAACAACGACATTACCCCTATGGTATCTAGGGTTTTTATATCATAGGCCTAATACACAAGGAATAGATTTTATATTAGGTGAATGGTTTGATGAAAAAAGGGTTCACCAAAATGTTTAACCCTTAATTAAATTTTAGTTCAATTTGATTAGGTCTATATTAGAGTTGATTACAGATCTTACAAAGATGTTACAATAGAAATAATAACTCTAATTTACATCTCATATCATATAGAAGGAATATAACATGCACTAATAAACCTAACATGTAATTGAAAGTAAAACTAAGATGTATAGAAGAACTTAGTTTATTTCAGATGACTTTTGAAGATATCTGAGACTATGAAACAATGAAATAGGAATATTTGGACTTGAATAACATTCACAACTAAGGCTAGAGATGTGAATCAAAATGGGGTGGAATGGTACAAAACTATCAAGACCATATCGTATGGTCATGACCTTATTATATGGTCTTGTACCTACTCTAAATCAGCTTTTGTAACTTTTTGGGTTAGCCATCTTCCTAGATTTGTCTTTTGATGTCAAACCCTAGTTGTCACACATGTAGCAAGGATCTCTGAATGTAATCATCATCAAAAACCCTAGCCATGGATGAATCTTCCTATAAATAAAAAATTAGAAGAGGGTTGTGGACACTTGTGTGTACCACTGACATTGGCATTACTCCAAAGAGGCCTCAAACTACACATCATTCTCCACCTAGTATGTGATATCTAGATAGATCAATCAGATTCGGCATTTCCTTTGACCATTCTTGCATTGAATTCTCTCTTGCTACAATACTTAGAGAGAATATTTGGGAACTTGTAGATGAGAGATATAGATCACTTTTCCTAGTTTTTATCTTTGGAACTAATGTGGGTGTTTCCCTAATGACTTCATATGTGATATTGAGATATTTAGGGATAATTGGATGTATTTTGCATGTGTATGAAGTGATTTCTCTAGTGTATTTCCTTAGGAGTCTAGGTTTCATAAATGAGGTATTGTTTACGTTATTATATAGGGTTCCATAGATGATTCATCTAAGAAAGGATGGCCAATATGAAGTATAAAACCCAACAAAAGATATCAATTTGAAAGTAGAGTTGGAGGACATGTTGTTCCAATATTGTACAAATGGGATAGGACTAGATATAAATTCATGACCAAGATGTATGGTCCTGACTAGGAGAAATAAATATGACAAATGAAGTTCAGAACTAGTAAACTAATGTATTTCTATTGATTTTGTGCAATCTATTCTTAGAACGTGTCAACATGTCATTGTGCAAGGATAAACAAGCTAAACCATGGACCTAAAAAAGTGTTAAGAAGGAATGGAGAAGTATTTATCATAGCAAAAGTGTATAATCGAATCAAGGGTTTCTAAAGTTCAAATTACCAAATTTGAGTGTCTATAAGAGGAAATGAGAATAATTTGGTGTAATGTCAATAAAAACATTTTTTTAAATGAATAAAACACAATAAATTGTTTTAAATGATTTTAATCTCAAAAACTGTAATTTGGGTTATGCTAAAATTTTAATAGAATCTTCCTAACATAGAATTGAACAAACCTAATAAAAATATATGAAAAACATATTTTAAATAATAAATTATGAGCTATTTCCTAGATGGTATTTTTAAATAAAAAATATGGTTTTAATTATTCATAAAAACTTACTAATTTATTTGTATCTCCTAAATCACAATTTGAGATAAGTTAAAATTTTAAAAACATTTTTATAACATAGAAAGAAAAAAATACATTAAAAATTTCAGAGATTTGGATTATTAATAAAAAGTTATGAACATTTTTAAATAAGGTCTTTATTAAAAAAAATTAAGTAAAATTAGCCCAAAATTGACTCTTTTCACTCTTTTATAAATAAAAAATGAAGAAAAATAGAGTATACGAAATCTTAGGATCTGTCAAATAGTAATCTAAATAAGTGTATGAACTAAAATCAATTATTATTTTTTCAAATAAACATAAAAAAAGAGAGAAAAATACCATAGAACAATGGTTTTAAACTGATTTGAAAGAGCTTCCAAAAAGCTTGTATAATGAATCAAATTCTACAAAATGTTATATTGCAAGAAAAAGAATAACAAGAATAATATATGGTTATAAAAAGACACAAAAATAATAATTTACAAGGGTATGATTCCTTGTAAAAAATGTGTCAAAAACTAATAAATCTTTTTTCTTCAGCAAAAAAAAATTCAAAATACTTAGTTTCAAACGTTAGTAAAGCCTTGCTCTAATGCCATGAAAGAATAATCTAAAAGATATTTTACAAATAACATTGAAACAATAACTAAAAAAATGCAGATAGGGTAAAATATTACCTCACAAATTAATTGAAACCATGAATAGTATTGAGACATAAATTGGTAAGTGGTAAAACTGAATCAACAGAAGAAAATCCCATGTGTATCAAGAAGGCTTAAGCACTATTCCCCATATTACAATCTTTGAGAAGAGAGAGAAAAAAGAGAAGAGAATAGAATAAGAAGAATAAAATTTCAATAAGGAGAGAGGAGAGGAGAGATATCTGTAAATAGAACAAGAACATCAAAAGGAGTTAGAAATTAACTCCATTATTACCTATAAAAACCTTTTTAGTGTATTCCTAGTGTCCCTAATCCCATTGAGGTTATGGGGAAGTGTGTGGAAAGTGTAAGAGGAGTTACATATGACATGGTAATCCAAGAGATGAAAAAATAGGTGTGTCACATCACATATTCCCTATATATGAATTAATAAATTCATATGGGAATAAATCTACACATACCTAAATAGACATTAGGATTATAAAAAGTAACCAAAATATAAGATAATCCTAACACTCTACTATAATATCCTTCTTGGATGACATTCGATGTATCACATGTGCACACTCACATATTTCAGGTACCAATGTATTAATTTCATCCATAATAATCAATTATATTAAAATTATGTTGATCCAAATCCTTTAGATATACCTGTACCCTTTGTTAATAAACACTTTCACAATCCCACTAATAATACAATACCAAGTATCCCATACCTTGAGTTTTATAACTATAACTAGGGAATTGATGTCACTTTAGTTGACTTAGATGAGGATGAACCTAATGAATTAAAAAAGACAACTAAAAATCATTTACCAAATGTCATTACACTCTGACTTCCTAAAATACTACTATCTTGAATTTACTTTGATCCCATTTTAAATATGAAGAGCCTCCTTTTATTTTTTATTATTATAATCACCCAAATGATAATCCCCTTAAAATTGAAGAACTTGAGATCATGAATCTCTTCATAGACCCTCCATCTACATGATCTTGTAGTAAAACATGGATCATGTCCTGTGACGATAACTTTGAATTTCCTGATAGTGATGACATTACAAATCATTCTACCCCACCTAAAATTAATTAACACTATATATTATCTCATGTTAAATAGTGTTAGTTATATGTTCTTCACTACCAAAGTATCATGTCAAAAGCACATGCCTTTAATCATGACACTCACATGATCTCTACATCATACAATTTCTATCCTCCTTCCTATGACACTAGTGATAGTGAGGATAAGGAAACTTTATATTATTCTTTCAAGATAATAATATATTACTTAACACCCCTTGGATCCTCAAAAAAAATATGTCTATACAACCAAAAATACCTCTCATTCAACTCTTTCTCCTAACATGATCAAATTTGTGACCTCGCTGTCTAATTAAATTTAGCATAGTAGAAATCTACTTGACACCATCAATCAGTCTATATATCATATGGTCAATATTTTATTGCTTTATACACCACCTCTCGACTCCGTGGCCCATGTGCTACTAGCACAACCAATCCTAGTGAGAATAATATCCCATCACTATCCCCTCATCAAGACATCATCCTTGATGCTAAGTTTTTGGATATAATATAAACTAGTTCTAATTAACATAATAATGGAAAGTGGTAAGTGGCCCTCAAATTTGATGTCGAATATAACTATCCACTACCTATCCTTGATGATGATGAAACCATACTTGGATTAAATCATAAACATGATGATAGCTTTCCTCCTAAACATCACAAACTCATCCATATCTACAATAAATCCCCTTTATTTGATAATTTTTTCACCAACTTTGATCTTATTAGTGATGAGGTTCCCAAGATTCCTAAATCTCCCAATCATTTTTAGGATGATAACACCATGATTTATAAATACACTATTAATGTTAAAATCAACAATTACCCATCCCATGTAATCATATTAGGTGACTATTTTCCTCATATAAATGATAAACATCCTGAATTCCTTTGTAAGAAAAAGAGGTATTTGTTTGAAGAAACTCTAACATACTTGGAATTGATCCTAATATTGTAATACACAAAATTATTACTTACCTTGATGTTATAATTGTTAGAAAAAATATTCTTAATTTTTCCCGTAAAATCAATAGTTTGTAGCATAAAGAACTCATAAATATTCTCAATACCAAATTGTTTCATCTTGTTGAATATTTAAAATGGGTTTCCAATATTATCCCCATTCATAAGAAGGTCATGTTTGTCATATGCATTTACATCAATTTTTGTAATCTTAAATATAACTTCCCTTTACCCTCCATTAATTTCATCATCGATAAGATGAAAAGTACACAATGTTTATCCCTTGTGGATGACTTCTCTGGCTATAACCAAATACAAATAACACATAAATTTAAACATAGGACCACATTAACTACTGATGGAGCACATATTGCTATGTTAAAATGACCTTTGGCCTTAAAATTTTTGGGGAAACCTATCAAAAAGAGGTGACACACATCCTTTATGATATCATACATAAAGTCAAAGTCTATGTAGATGACCCTCTTGTAAAGTATCAACACATCGATGGTCATGTTCATGGCCTAGACATCACTCTCTATTACATTTGTAAATACAATATCCACCTTAACATGAGAAAATGTATTTTTTGTGTCACTGAAGGTAAAATTTTATTCTTCCTCATACCCAAACTTGGAATAGACATGGGCCCCAAAAATATAAAAATACATTCTTAACACACCTCATTAGACACCTATACTACACATCTGCACTTTTGTATGGAATCTTGGGGAAATTTGATGATTTATCCTTGAATTGACTTATTGTAATCATTCAATCAATAATATTCTTAAAAAGGATGTTGAATTCAAATGGAATAAGTACTATCACCAAGCCTTTGAGAATTTGAAAATTTCCCTTCTTACTACTCCCACACTACAACCTTCATCACCCAATTATCCACTTATTATCTATACCTCTTCTACCCCTATGGTTTTTGGAGAAATTTTGGCCTAAGGGGATGAAAAAGGTAAAGAGAATACAATATATTTCATCATTCAAACTCTTATTGATTATGAAACTTTTTATACATATGTCACAAGATATTTCCTAGAAATCTATTTCTCTACCACTAAGCTTCGCCACTACATAATTTAATCCACATTGATGCTCTCCACCATCTCCTTTCCCCTTTTTTAATCCCTAGGGATCACATGAGTAAATTCATGGAACTCCTTATGGAACTTTATCTTTACATCATTATGTGGAAGGTATTCAAAGGTCAAGTTATCACAGATCAAATCCTTGTTACTCTAATACCCGTAACCCAACCCTGTCTAAATGCCTTTCTTGATGAAGAAATAATATAAGGAATGGATTAAGATATTATAATTAAGTATTAATTACATATATTTAATTTTGATCTATAGGGGAAGACCCTTGTAGCCAATAAATAAAAACCTAAGCCTAAACCTACAAAAATCAATTTTAAATTCAAGAAAGAATAACTCATTGTTGACCTTAATGAAGTCACTTGGATTATCCTTTTCAATGCAGTGAAATGTCTTAAAGGATTTGGGAAATGATGTGTTCTTACTCATCCCTCAATAAATCCACTTCCTTTCTCCTTATGACTTGAATTTGACATTACCAACAACATGTCTAAATAAAAAGCTCTTATACTTGGCATGAAAGTTTCTCTCTCCTTTAATATCACATATCTCCATGTTATGGGAGAATCTCAACTTGTTTTATAATAATTCAATGGTACCTATTGATAAAGAAGAGATAATATAAAATTATATCAGGAAATAATCCAATAATTATCATGGTAACTCACTTCCTCTTTCACAATTGAATATATTTCTTGAGAACATAATTACTTTCCTGATTATTTGGCTTCATCCACTATTAAATTTCAACCTCACTTAGATCTCTAAAAGGACCAATAAACTTTCCAGATCTGTAAGACCCCTTCCATAAATCCTCCTCTTGATTCTAATATTATTTGACATGTGGATGTTGTCCCTGTTACCCACAACCCATGTTATAAAGACAACATCCAGTTCATTCAACACCAAACATACCCTTTAGACATTGATTCTAAAAGATGTGCTAGAATATATAATTAAATATAAAATAATTCATCAAATATGACATCCTCTACTATAAAAACTTTGAAGGAACCCTAATCTATTGAGTCTTTGAGAATGAACTTTCATCTCTCTTTGACGTGGCACATGAGGGAACTTATGATGGAAATTTTGGAAGCCATTCCAAAAACTTGAAAATGATTTTATATGGGTTATTACTGGGATAACTTAGAATTTAATGTACGTGAATTCAATAATAAATTTATAAATCATGCCAATACCATGATAACCTTATTCAATATCTAAATGAGCTTCAAATCCTTGAAATACCATCTCCTGTTAATATGTGTGAACTAGATTGCATTGGTAAAATCCCTCCTTCCTAAGATGGAAATATTTTCATCATTAGAACTACTGAATATTTAACCAAATGGGTTGAAACCATGCTTCTCACCAGTATGAATGGTTTTACCACTTCTATTTTTATCCTTATCCAAAACATATTATGCTTTGGAATTTCTCACACAATCATTTCTAACAATGGTGGGAATTTCAATTACAAAAATGAAACAACTCTATGTAAAATTCAAAATCAAGCATGAATTCTCAACACTATATCACCCCCCAATGAAATGGAAAATTACAATGTTCTAAAAAAATCCTTAATACAATTCTAAAAAAATCCATATGTGTATCATGCTTTAACTTACATCTCAAGCTTTTCCATCACTTTGGGATTATCATACCAATATCTATATGGCTACTATAGAAACCCCAGTCTCACATTTTTATGGTGTTAAGGCTGTCCTTCCACTCGAGGTGGAATTACACTCCCTCCACATTTATCTCTATGTAACCATCCCTAACAAATTAAATAGTGAGGCCCATTTCCACACCCTTAGCTTCCTTTATGAGTAATGTGACAATGACACCCATCATAACCATAAATACAAAGAGAACATAGCCAAAAAATATTAAAAAAAAATTCAAGTCTAGGAAATTCAAAGTAGGAAAACTTCTCTTGAAATAAGATTATACTCATAAAATATGATTAAAAGTGGTGGGGTTCCTATCTCACCATATACATTCTAGGTCATAGTACCTATTGTATGCAAAACAATGAAGGTCATGTCTTCAAATAACCATCTAATGCTCACTTCCTCAAAAAAATTCTACTCTTGACATTCTCATATAACCATTTATACATAACTTCCTTTATATAAATTTATTTAAATTAACTACTTCATCAACCTTTCATCTTAATTATATACTCTTCCCACTTTGGTTTATCCTTCCCAGCATGGTTTATACAAAAATGAATTCCTATCTTAGATACTTGGGTAATTTACCTATCTCTTGGGGCATGGTAACCCTATGAAATCACATCCATGTTAGCACATTTTATCACTTTATCATCCCTATAGCATCTACCCATTATTTTTTTACACTCTTCAACATTTTTATCCTCCCCTGGGATATCATCCCTCATATGACATCCAAGATAGGTGATTTATGTCTTATTTTAATAATTATCTTCTAGTATTTCTTAATATTCTTTCTTATTTATTTTTCTAAGAAACTATTGTTCTCACCATAGTTGTTTCACCTGATTTCTTATTTTTCTGAGAAGTATTTGATGAAACAGATAGGGTAAAGGTGGTAAGAGGAATACCTGGTCTGAGATGGTTGAAGGTTGTATGCACGCATATCTGAATTCTTGAATCAAAGTGATTATGAGACCTTCCTTTTTTCTAGGAGGAACTACCTGTATAAGAATCAAAACAAGACCACCAAAGAGAGTTAAACGATATATGCAGTGGACTGCCTAGCATGTGCTAGATCTTGGAAGTACGGATACTTCCTAGATGGTTGTCAATCCACTGTTTAAAACAATTCAATGCTGAAATAAAGTAAATATTGTCCTACTGTAGTTTAATATGATTTAGGCATCTCATACAAATGTAATAGGCTAGATCTAATCTAACAGGCTAGGCTAGAAGGAGATCCAGAGGTCAAATAGGTTGGTTATAGGTGAATCTGAGCTAACAGGCTAGGTTAGATACAGATCTGAAGGTCAAATAGGTGTTCAGGTAGGTATAGGCCAGGAATAGGTTGTAATTCTAACAGAGATCAGGTGACATAGAGACTGACCATGGTTTTATAAAACCGATGACGGTTGGAATGTAACCGGTGATGGTTAGGGAGAACCGATGGTGGTTAGGTTGGGGGATGGTGGACTCACACAGTCTAGGTTTTAAAGGTTTTTAGGAAAGAATGGAGTTAGTAGAAGGTGTTGGGTGATCATAGAGGAGGTATAGGTATGTTGCGAAGGTCTGGGGTTGGTGAGGTAGTCAAGTAGGTGGTTGGGAAAGGTATTACAATGGTTGGGTAAGGAGGGTGGCTGAAACTAGATAGGAGGAATGAAGAAATGGTAAAAGGGATAAGATCCTTTGTCAGGAGTAATACCGATGTTAATAAAAAACTGAAATAGATGAGAGGGAAACACTTACTTTCTGGTGAGCTACTGATCTGAAGCCCAGTGGAAGAGTGGTAGTGTTGGAAGGTGTTGGGAAGAGGCTTCACTGTTGTCCCAGTGAACCTGGTTGTCTTGGCTAATCACAAATTAATCCTTGCTTTGCTGTTGTGTCTGAAAAAATCAAATTCACGATAAGGAAATCCAATGCTGAAGGTTCAACCTTGATTACAAAGGTTTAGATGGGTCTATATAGGTTGTTTGGTTAATCCTAGTATAACTGGCATCAGTTTAGGGTAAACCGACGTCGGTTTGGGTGAGATATCTTGGGTTGTTCAAAAGTTTCATGGGAAGTTGTTCCGCCATTTGATAAGGGTCTCTTCTTTTCCTCGGGGTGAAAAATGACCTTAGGAGGCTTTTAATGTGAGGTGAGGGGATGGGTGTAATGTTAGGTTTTATTTAGGACATTGGTTTAGGGTTTAGGTTAATGGGTCAAATGATGGGGGTGGTTAGGTGAAGTGTATTTAATAAAGGCAATTTTATTAAATAGGTGTGTGAGGGTAGTGAATTAATTTAATGTGAATAATTAAATTAATGTGTGTGTGGATGAAAGGTCATTAACTTAATTAAAATAATTAAATTAATATATATGGAGGTAAATGGCATTAATTTAATTAAAGTAATTAAATTAAAATGTGTGGGGTGCAGGAGGTAGGTGATAAGGTGTTGAGGATGAGGAAGTGATTATAGGGCTGTGGTAGGGGTCCAAGGTGATTACGACATGATTTTGGTGTCTACATTTTGCCCCTTCTTGTTGCGTAGCTTGTATTGGTAAGTGACGTGAACAAGAATAGAGTGTGGTTACCCCAAGTGGGAATGAGGGTGATCCCCCTCAAACCAGGAACTGATGAGGTGACAGGGTGAATCGGCGAGTGGTTTGATAAAAGTGGATGTGAAGAAGAATAGTGAGAAATGAGGAATGGGGTAAAGGGAAAATCAGGCATATAGGTAAATGGGTAAACGAGCCAAGGTCAAAGGTAGTGGTAGTTGAATGCACGCACACATATAAACTGTGACACGGTACCAGGTTGAAGAGCTTGCAAACTCTACATCATCTAAGGTCGATAGGTTTATCCAAACAAGGTTGAAGTGATTCCGGTATCCAAGGTATAGGATAAGGTCAGGAAACACAACGTAGGTTAGGTGTAGGAACATTTAGGTATGTTCCGGTACACCAAAGGTAGGGTCAGGATAAATGGTCACAGACAATAGGCAAGGTAAGGTCATTAGGTCAATCAACATAGGTAACAGTGCCGCAAGGTATAGCGAACACATGAGGTCAAAGGTCACCAACAGGTTCTTGGGTCCAGGTAGATAGGTCACAACATGGGTAAGGCTGAGGTAGGGGTAAAATAAGGAGATGCCAATCAGCGAACGAGGTGAGGTTAAAAGAAGGTGGAGGGCTAGAGGGGAAGGTAAAGTGGTCCAGGTAGGTGTAGGGGAGGCAAAAGAAAGGGGAGGTAAGGAAAATGAGGTCAATGTGAGGGTAATGAGTAGGCAAGGTAACCGATAGTGGTCCGTATAAACCAATGATGGTGGATAGGAATTGACAGTGGTGAGATAGGGCATCAGACCGATGGTGATCAAGGGTGAACTGATGTCAGTTGAGTCAAGTAGGTTATAAAAAGTGAAAAACCCATTTTTTAAAAATTCATTTGTGCATTTAGAAAAGGAGAAAAGGACAAGAAGAGAGAAAAGAGGAAGAGGATAAAAGAGTACGGCAGAGAGCTTGGTCAACGAGCCACGTAGGTGAGATTTGTTGAGGGAGAAGTGGGGTCATGAGATCAAATCAAGCGAGGTGATTCGTGGAGAGAGTTGGAGGTCATTTGAGGATGACGGAGGCTAGAGAGGGATCGGGAAGAGTGGCGTGGAGGCCCGAGGTTCCACCATGACGGCGGAAGTGGGATCAGGTAGGATTCGAACCTTTTGATTGATTGTTGGGTGAATTTGATGCAAAATGTAGAAAATATTAAAAAATGGGGGGTTTGGGGGGAAAGAATTTCAAAATGGGAAAAAGAGAGGGAAAAGGTAATAGTGAAGGGTAGGGGGTAGTGCAAAAGGGTAATGTAGGAACAATTAAGGGTGTAAAGAGGGATTTGGGTGGGTAGAATGTTCAGGAAGGGAAAAAGTAGGGTTGGAAAGTCAGGGCAGGCGACACGATAGTGACCAATGTCAGTTGACTTGTGGCCGATGTCAGTGGGTAGTGACCAGTGCCGGTCACAAGAACAGTGATTGGTACCAGTTAAAGGGAGACCATGGTCGGTCAGGGGATAACCGAGGTTGGTTAATCCTAAGTGTAAATTGGGATAAAAAAGGGAAGAGAGTAAGGGTAGGGTGGGAAAGAAGTTAGGTGAGAGGGGAAGGGTTTAGGGTGAGAAAGTAGGGTAGGTGGGTAAGGGTTGAGGGTGGTTTTGGTGAGGGTAGGGTAGATAGTTTCAGGGTGGATGGGTTTGTGTGGGTGAGGGTAGGTAGGTAGGGTAGATAGGGTAGATAGGTAGGGTAGAGAGGTTTGGGTAGATGGGTTTGGGTAGATAGGTTTGGGTGGGTTTGGGTAGGTGTTTGGGTGAGGGTTTGGGTAGGTAGGTAGGGTAGATAGGTTTGGGTAGGTAGGTAAGGTAGATAGGTAGGGTAGATGGGTTTGGGTAGATAAGTGCAGGTGGATGGGTGTGGGTAGGTTTAGGTGAGGGGTAGGGTAGATAAGTTTGGGTGGATGGGTGTAGGTAGGTTTGGGTGAGGGACAAGGCCAATGGGATGGGGGCGGGGAAAGAGATTAGGTCAAGATGTGGGGTAAAAATAAGGTAAGTTGGGAGGGTGGACTAATATATTTCTTTTGTGGGATGCAAGCCTGAGACTAGCTATGGATGAGGGACTGAGAGCCACTTATATTGCTAGAGCTACATGAACAGGTGACTATTAAAGAGGTTGTTGGAGGGGTTTTCTGGGGTGGAAATCATTTAGAGGCCGTATGTGGGCTTCCCCTCATATAGATAGATGGCCACAGAGCTAGTTGGGCTATAAATACATCTGTGGATAGAGGGGAGGAGAGTGGGAGAGCATGAGTGGATACCCGTAGAGTGGGTTAGATGCTAGTTTGGATTGGTCATGGATGTATTGCCTCCATTCCCTCAGTATCAGAGAGATGATGTGGAGAGACCTATGTTTCCACCATGACCCACAGTGTCAACTGGGTAGGAGGAGCAGCTAGTAGATGTATAGATTGATGATGTTGGGGTTGCAGATGGGTACAGGTAGTGGTGGGTAACATAGCTGAGAGATGTACCACCTAGGCCAGGGTAGCCAGACTTAGCCACCATCATAGTTTAGAGAGATTCCCTATAGGGGCAGGTGGCTAATTTGGTGACATAGCTTGGGATCATGTAGGGGCATCTTACAGGTTCAGAGGCACATGTTGCCATCTTACAAGCCCAAATAACTACACTACAGGCTCGAGCAGGGTAGGGACAGGTACCTACGTAGGTAGAGAAAGGGAGAGATGGAGATGGAGAGGAGGTGGGTGGAAATGGAGGGGGGATGGAAACTCTACAGGCACAGGTGTAGGCTTTACAGGGCCAGTTTGCCATAGCACAGGGGTAGGTTATGGGACTTCAAGGCTATCTGATAGTAGCACGGGCACATATTACTAGCCTGCAGGCCTAGGTACATGCACAGGCATAGACTCCAGGGCCAACTTAGGCTCTAGTACCAGCATAGGGCTCAGTGTAGGTTCAGGGATAGGGTCCCATTGTACAAGTACCCATGCAGGTAGTGGGACCCATGGTACCTCCACAGACAGTGCCCATGGCCAGGTTCAGAGATGCCCTAGGAGAGGCATGGTATTACCAGGATCATTTGTTAGCTGTTGGGCTAGATTTGTCCTCCTATGCCGAGTACAGGGCACAACAAGCCTCTAGTGAGAGGAATAGATCCTGCACTCATAGTGTGGAGAGTACAGGGGCCAGCGAGCCCATGGACAGGGTCATGGTGAGGCCACTAGTGTGTAGAGACCAGCCTCAAGTGAGGGGCCATCAACAGGAGGTGATGTAGGTGCAGAGCACTAGACAGGTGCAGAAGAGGGGTCAGGAGAGACATAGTCACAGGGAGCATTCCCCGACATCAGATGGGGAGATGATTGACCTGCTGTGGACTGGCCTACGTGCTGAGTCATTTTTGCATGTATCATATATGAGACTGGCCTACATGCCGAAGAGATTTTGTATTCATTATTGTGTTGTACATGATACTGACCTGTGTGTCGATGACATTTTGTATTGTATATCGGCCTGCGTGTTGACATTTTTGAGATGATGGCAATGATGAGACATGCATGTATTTTGAGATACATGGTTATGGATTTATATGATGTGATACATGATTTTGTGATGTCTTGATGAGTATATGAGATATTGATTTATGGCTGATGTGTTGATAAGATGTGTATTTGTTACTTTATATTAGATGATGATATGGATGGAAAATAGATGAGTTAATGGATATGGTGTTAAGTGGAAGTTAGGTGAATTAGGCATGATGGAGTCAGGTTATTTTAGGCATGGATCGAGTCAGGTTATAGGCATGGTTGAGTTAGGTTGATAGGCATGGTTGAGTCAGGTTGGTTTAGGCATGGATCGAGTCAGGTTAGTTTAGGCATGGATCGAGTCAGGTTGGTTTAGGCATGGTGGAGTTAGGTTGTTAGGCATGGATGAGTTAGGTTGGTTTAGGCATGGTTGAGTTAGGTTGGTTTTAGGCATGGATGTTCATTTCAGTATTTTGATAAAAAATGGCAATATAAAGGCATGAGATAGTGTAAAATGTGGAAAATGTTGGTTATGTATGAAAATGTGAAATAATATAAGTGGTAAAAGTTATGTGGTATATGGTTTAGATGTCGAGGTTTTTGATATGAACAGGAAATTAGGTAAAGGTTGGGAAAATGGTTAGGGTAAAGAGTGGCCGAGCTAACCTTCCAGGGCCCCATGCCCTGGAAGTGTTGCCTACATAGTCCCGGTGAAAAGGGACCTCAGACCGATGTAGTTCTCCCATAAGCTAGGGAAGAATATGAGAAGATAGAAGAATAGGTAGTGGGGTTGATAGTTAGGGTTGATTCAAGGTCATAGGTATGATTAGGTCAAGGTTTATTAGGTTGGGTGGAGGAGAGGTAGATAGGTAAAGGTGATTTTAGGTCGATAGGTAGTGTGGATTCTAGGTCATAGGTATAATTAGGTCAAGGTCGATTAGGTTAGGTGGAATATAGGTAGATAGGTAAAGTTGATTTTAGGTCGATAGGTAATGTGGATTCCATGTCATAGGTATAATTAGGTCAAGATCGATTAGGTTAGGTGGAATATAGGTAGATGGGTAGGGGTGATTCTGGGATGATTGAGGTGTGAGAAGAAAATCCCAAAAGACAGGTGTCGAGGGTCTAGTCTTATATAGGAAGATCAAAAGGTGATGAAGAAGAGAAAAGATAGGAGGGGGCAAGAAAGCCACCCGATTGGAAAGGATCAAAATGTATGAAACACATCTACAGATATGCTAGTGAACGTAAGACCCTAAAGACATTGCATGATTGATTACTCTAAAGGTGAAGAATAGTCACAGAATCACCAAATGTCGTAGGTTTAGTAGGTCCCTTGAGGCAGTATGAGGTGAAAAGATGATGGGTAAGGAGGTGAAGGTAAGTGGGTCATAAAATGGGAGGTAAAATGCCTTGGGCAACAGAGCCAAGATCACAATAGGCAAGTCCATGACGAAAAATCTTGTTTTTCTTTTTTATTTTTCTTTTTGACTTTTTAGATAGATTGATCGATGCGGGAAGTCTATATGGGATGAATATATGGCTCCTTGAGGTCTTCGCAAAGCTGATCGATGCAGGAAGCTTCTGAATTTTGATTTTTGAGAAAATAGTCCTCTTTTTGGAAAGACTATGTAGAGAGTTGTGAGCTTTTTCTAGCCATCCTTTGAGGGAGCTGTCTACTTATAGCGATAATTGAAGGTGGAAGATGTCATTTTGAGGGATTCATATTTTATATTGGAAGTTTGAATCAAGGAGTTGATCCCTTATATTAGGAGATGTCCTTATGAGGGATTCATCTTTTTTTTTTTAGCTTTTAAGTCATGGATGAGACTATAACGAAGCATTTGGTTCTTGTTGAGAAAGCAAGGGTAAATGATTATGGGATCTCATCTAAAGAAGACAAAAATTATTCATGAGAATCATGCCATGTGTAGAGCCGTGGTGCACATATTTAAGAAAAGGAAAAAGGGTGACAGGTAATCACATGATCCTTGTTTAGTTATTGGAGATGAGGTGTGGAAAAGGTAAATGACGCTCAAGGGACAAACATGAACTAGATAAATAGTAATGTAGGACTAGAAGTCAACAATAGAATGGTCAAAGATGCAAATCATTGAGGGGCTCAAATTTGGGCTTACCATCAAGTGAAGACAAGTGATAAGCACCTGATCCATAGTCATGGGTCAGGATGTATGGTCCAAGCCAATTAGGAGTAAATTTGCCCCATTTTCTTTTCTCTGCTTTGGTTACGTGTTGATTTTCCTTGAGGAGGAGGTCACTAACCTTGAAAGTGCATTCATGGACACGTTTTTCTTAGGCACAATTGATGCATTTTTGGTAGACTTGGAGATGGTCAAGGGCATGAAGATGATGTTCGTCTAATAACTCGAGTTGTGCTAAATGGTCTTAGAAAAAGTCATCATCAGTGAGCATATCTTGAAGGGAGATACAAAGAGATGGGATCTAGACTTCGAGAGGTAAAACATCCTCAGTACCGTAGACTAGAGAAAATGTGGTAGCAGTAGTGGAAGTACGAATACTAGTACGGTATGCCCAAAGAGTGAAAGGAATGTGCGTATGCCAATCCTTCCCAGTATTGTTAACCACTTTCATGAGAATTTTGTTTAGGGTTTTATTGGTGGATTCAGCTTGGCCATTAGTTTGTGGGTAATATGGCAAGGAGAAACTTAGCTAGATGCCGAAGGCATCGCAAAGTTTCTATAGATTTTAGTTTTTGAATTGGTTTCCATTATCAGTGATAAGGCGATGTGGAACACCGAAGTGATAAATAATGTGATGATTGATGAAATCACATATTTTCTTAGCTTTAATAGAGATGAGGGGTACAACTTCAACACATTTGGTGTAATATTTGGTAGCCGTGATGATCCATTGATGTCTTAGGGAAGAGTGAGGATTGATCTCTCCGACAAGATCCAAACCCCATTGAGAGAAGGGAAAAAGGTCACGAGTGACCTGTAAGGCATGACTAGGTGTGTGATGGAGGTTGGCATGTTGTTGTAATTTTACACAATGATTAACGTAGTCGCAACAGTCATGATTAAAGGTCGGCTAGTAATAGCCTAGGCAAAGAACACGTTTAGCAACAACAAGGCCGTTGAAGTGACCTCCGCATATGCCATCATGAAATTATTTAATGGTATAGGGGATTTCAGAGCTAGTGAGGCATCGTAAGAGAATGCCATCAAATCTATGTTTATAGAGAAGGCCTACCGTGATTACATAACAAGAGGCCTTTTTGATAAAGGTGCATTGTCCATTATGTGTGATATTATGAGGCAATATAGAAAGGGAAAGGTAGTCTATAAGTTGCTTATACCAAAGGTCTTGCATGTTTAGTGGGGCAGTTCAGAAGAGATTAACACAACAAGATTTATAAGGTCTCGTTATGCATTTTATGGTAACAAAGATGCCTGAATTGGTAGGTGAAGTAGGTATCTGAGAAGTGAGGCAGGCCATGGTATCCGCAAATTTATTGGTGGATCACGGAATGGTTTGAATCTTATAGCAGTCAAAGGTAGTTAACATGATGCTGACATAACGTTTATACTCTTGAAGTATTTCATTATGACACTAATAAAAACCATTGACTTGGTTCACTACCATTTGAAAATCACCAGATATATTAATGGATTTGACATCTTAGGCATAGGCAGTCATGAGACCCAATACGAGTTCTTTTTATTCGGTGATATTGTTATTGCATTCGAACTTGAGTTTGAATGATAAAAGCATGGTTTCACCATCAAGAGGAATGAGGATAATACCTACACCACCCCCATAGTGACATTTGGAACCATCAAAGAATAAAGTCATTTGGTAAGGGTCATCATCCAAAGAGAGGTTAGCAATGGATTCGTCAAGGAAATCAAAATTCAAAGGTTGATTCCCAAAAAGAGGTGCATTAGTGAGCTGGTCGGCAATGGCCTGGCCCTTGATAGATTTTTGGTGGAGGAATTCTAGGTATAGGTCAGCAAGTAGCATGATCCAATGTGCGGCACGTTGATTTTGGTAAGGTTTATCAGACATGAAGTGTAAGGGGTCAGTGTTTGTCACAACATAGGTTTTATGGTTGAGTAGGTAATGGAGAAGTTTGGTGGCAACAAAAACTAAGGATAAGCAGAGTTTTTCAGGGTGAGTGTATCAGGTTTCATAGTCCAAAAGGGTATGGATTATGTAATAAACCACCTACTCCCTATGTTTTTCATCACGACGAGTGAGCATAGCCCCTAAGGATTGATCAGTAGCAGATATGTATAGGTAGAAGGGTTGGTCATCTTTAGGTGGAATGAGTATGAGTGGTTGGAGAAGGTATTATTTGAAGGCCTTGAAAGCGTTGTGGTAGTCATCATCCCATTTGAAAGAGACATCCTTTTTTAGAAGGTGATGAAATGGTTGACAATGGTCAGATAATTATGAAATGAAATGGTGAATGGACTACAATTTACCTTGTAGGCTATGAAGTTGTTTAAGGTTAGTGGGTGGAGGCATTTCTAAAATGGCCTTGAATTTAGCAGGGTCAACTTCTATACCACGTAAGGAAAAGATAAATCCCAGGAGCTTTCCTGAGAGAACCGTGAAGATGCACTTTTTAGGCTAAAGGTGGACACAATATTTAATGAGGCAATCAAACAAGGTTTTGAGGATGTTGAGGTGCTCGGTGCGATGTTTAGATTTGGCCAAGAGATCATCCACGTAATATTCCAATATGCGATGCATTATATCATGGAAGATGTAAGTCATAACATGCTGATATGTAGCACCAGCATTTTTAAGGCCAAAAGGCATGACTCGATAGCAAAAGGTCCCCCAAGGGGAAATGAATTTAGTATTGTGTTGATTCTCTGGAGCGAGAAAGATTTGGTTATAACCTAAGAATCCATCCATAAGTGATAACATCTCATGGCCAGCGGTAAGGTCAACCAACTGGTCAATACTAGGCAGAGGAAAATCATCTTTGGGGTAGGAAAGGTTAAGATCATGGAAATTGGTGGAAATGCAAAGTCCCCCTGTCACCTTAGTGACAGGGACAATGTTAGAAATACATTGGGGGTAATCGATGGGTATGATGAAGGAAACTGAGAGAAGGTGTTGAAGTTCTTCTTTGATAAGAAGAGAAATGCGAGGGTGCATTTTCCTCAACTTTTGTTTTATGGTTTTGGCATCGGGAATGGTTACAATATTGTGGACCATGATAGTGGGATCAATGCCAGGCATGTCATCATAGGACCAAGAAAAAGCATGGCTATTATTTTTAAGAAAAGAAGTGAGGGCTTCTTGTTCTGCAGCATCCAGATATTGGCCAATCTTGAGAATGTGAGGGTCGTCCTGGGTGTGGATTTTGACTTTGATAATTGCTTCATTCAACATTGTTTACATCTCAAAAGGTAACGACCAGTGAATGTAAGAGTCTTTAGCACCAAGGTAGGTGAGTATGGACTCATCATCCTGACATTGAATGATATTAATAAAAGGAGTATCATCCCCTATCATATCAGGATACAAGAAAGGAATAGAGGAAGGAGCCTCACCGTCACGGTGATAGGTTAGAGGCCCCAAGGAAATGGTATTTATGGAAAAAAAAGGTTAGAGGGATAGATTCAGGATCCATCAACTCTGTTGGTGAAGGTGGTGAAGGTGGGGTAGGTGAAGAAGGTGGAGTGGGGTCAATGTCTTCAATGAGTTCAATATGAGGCTTTTTGGAAGGTAGTTCGGTAAAACTGATTCCACTACAATAATTGTGTTTATGCATGGTACATGAAATAATGGTGTGAAGAACTTGTTCAAAAAGGCCAAATTTGAAACCCTTCCAAGCACAGCAGTGTAGGAAAGTGTGAGCAAAGTAGCGGTTGGTAAGCGACTGAAGGTCAGTCGAAAAGGGTCGGGTTTGTGATGGTGGTTTGGGTGTGTAAGTGGAAATGTAAATTTCCCCATAGATAAGATGGGTACGGAGGTGGGGAGGACCAAAAAGGAGACACTCACCTATTCAGTGATCATAATGAGGGTGTTGGTGAAGGTTTCCATACTCTTGTGGAGTAAGGAATGTATTGACATTGTACAGGTGATACTCCCCCATAGTGAGGCATTGAAAACCACTTTCTAAGGGATCAATGGTTGATATATTGGTGGCTGGAATGGAGGAAGTGTTAGAAGTTAGATTGGTGGAGGTGTCAGTTAGTTGGGAAGCTGATGTGTGACTAGTAGAAGGGACAACAGCTGTAGCAATAGAAGATTTGGGTGAAGGTGAGGTTGTAACTACACTGGTGGATTGGGTCGTGTGTGAAGAAGATGTAGGTAGGGAGGTAGACGCCTTAACAGGTATAAGGACATCATTGGGCCAGTAAAGAATGTTGCAGGTTTTGAAAGGTGATGGATCAACTAGAATGGTATAGGAATGTCCTTCATGTTCAAACTTTACACATCAGTGCAAAGTAGAAGAAACACAACCCATGGCACGAATCTAGGGTCTGTCAAGTAATAAATTATATTGAAACTCCCCTTCCAACACGTAGAATAGTTTGGAAATAGTACAGGGACCCACACGAATGTGGAGGATGATAGTGCCGAGTGTAGAAGTGAAAGCATCATTGAATGAACGCAACATGAATGGATGTTTATGCATGAAGTTGTTGGGTATGAGAATTTGTTCAAATGCATGAGTGGAGATATATTATCAACATATTATCAACATGGATGGAGATGAAAAGTGTAGGATCTAGGTCATCAATTTAGTGGGGGACAATTTTATCATCCGAGATACTAAGGATAGCAACTTGGTGAACAGGTGGAGGTGATGAGGTAGATGGCAATTTGGTGAGTGAGGCGACATGATGAGGTGTGATAATAGATGCTACAGGTGTGGGGTCATTAGGTAAAACTTCAATAGATTGAAGGACCTCCATGAGGGCTTGACAATGTGACTTCAAGGTTTGGATGAGATCGTATAAGGACATTTTGAGGGGAGATTGGTGTAGTTTTTTTAGCATGGTGTGATGTGTGATGCCATTAGAAATGGGGTACATGGGGCCACAGATAGTTATTTTAGGTAGGGGTACAGATGGTATGTTGGGTATAGGATTGGTTGGTGGGTCAATTGCCTTTTCTTTTCCCTTCTGTGCACGTGTAGTGACATGTACCATGTTGATTTGAGGGAAGTTGGCAAATGGAGAAGGTGTAGGGTAAGTGGTGTAACGACATGATAGGAAAAAACCTACTGGAGGAGAAAAACCTTGTGAGGTGAGTTAGGTACAATGACATTTAGGTGGAGGTGTGGCAAGTTCTATAATGTGAACCATGTTAATTTCAAATTTTGGGGGTGGCTCTAGGAGTTGTGAGGGTGGAGGTTGTGGTATAGGTGTAGGAGGAAGATATGAAGAAGGTGAAGAGGGTGAAATAGGTTCCTCATCCAGGAGGTCATCATCATCAAAATTGGGGTTAGAAGGACATAATTTAATGAGGGAATCCTTTAGACCCTTACAGTTCTCAACATCATTTCCTGGCACATGATGGTAAGCACAAATTTTAGTATCATCAAACTCTTTTGGATTAGGTTTAAGAGGGTCATAAGGTCTAAGAGGAGGGAGGGTGATAGCAGAGCTTTCCAAGAGATTAGCCAAGATGGTGGCATATGATCCCACCAGTGGATCATAATGCGAAGTAAAAGTAGGTTTGGTTGGAAGATTGGGTAGTTGTGGTGGTAGTCGAGGTGATGTAGTTTTGGATTTGGGTTGTACTTTCTTTGGTGTAGGTGCAGCAACAGAAAGAGGGGTAGGTTTAACAACCTCTTTGGAAATTAACGATTTTTTCTATTTTTGGTGTTTTTTCTTAGGTAGAGGTGTAGGGGGAGCACATGATGCAGATGGAAATGCAGATGGTGGGAGAGGACGAGTGACCCAAGGGGACAACTGAGGTGCAACGGTAGGTGTTGGTCGAGGTCAAGAGGGAGTTATATGGTGAGGTGGAAGAAAATGTCATGGGTAGTGAAGGAGGTATAGAAGGTAATGGTGGTATAGGAGGAAAGAAGTTATAGATGGTGATGAAGACGTGAAGGCTTCACCTAGGTAGAGTTATAGGCTATGGTGAAGCGGTCAAGGGAATTTTAGGTTTACCCCTGGAGAGAGTATATTTTGTTAAGGTAGAGGGGTGAGGTCCCAAGATGGATGGTAGGGGTGAAGGTGATAAAGGTGTAGTTGGTGAGGTTGGTGTGTGCGGATTAGAAGGTTGGGTTTTTCGTTTAGGTTGAGTGACTGGTTCAATAGGTATATGGGAAGATGTGGTCAAGTGTATCCTGATAGGAGGATGTGCAAGGTTTGATGTGGGTGTGACCCCTAGAACACTAGTGGGTTTATATACAAGAGATGGTGTTGGAACATGTCGGTTAGTAGGTAGAGAGGCGAGTATAAATGAGGATGATGCAATAGAATATGTATCGAGAGTTATGTTCATGTGTGGTTTGGGTTGTTGAAACATCTTTGGATAAATGGTAGAAGTGTCAGTGGAAGATGATTGCATTTGGGTCGAGACTGGGAGTAAGAGACGCCCCCAAAATAAAAGACCTATCAACATAATCCAGGTGGGTCATGCCAAACGTGAGAACGACACTGTGGTAGATGAGGTAGATGTGGAGAGTGGGTATTCCCGTAAAATATGCCTGAGAAACAGGGAATTCACCTGGCTTCGGGAATTTGTAGGTAAGAGAGCTGAAAGTAGGTCCATATGATCTTGGGTAGCTGATGGAGAATGGTCACCGAGTAGTAACGGAAAATCTATTGGATCCCGAATAGGTGGAGAAGATGATGGGAACTCCTCTGTGGGTGGAGGAGGTACAATTGGTAGTGGCTCACTGGGTAGGGAAGCTTGAAGGGGAAATGATATCGGTGCTAATGAGAGACTCCTCTGCACAGTGTATGGGGAGGTGAAGGGCTTTCCTCTATGGGTAGAGGAATGGATAAAGTAGGTTCCTGTGCTGGGTAGAGGATTTCAGGCTAGGATTTCCTCGATGGAGGGGATAGGAGATATTTGGGAATCAAGTGGTAAGTCGGTAAAGATAACATGTACCTCACGTGTATTACTTTCATTTGTGTGAGGTATTACCAGTTTGATCATTAGATTGGGAATGGTTAGGGAATGGTTTCTTGAAAATATGAAGGTCTTGATTGGCAGGTGCATTAGGGTTATCCAGGACTAACTCGCCACTCTCGAGCATTCCTCTGAACAATGTTTTTAAAGGTGATACAAATTGCTGTCACTATGACCATTTACATGGTGATAGTTACAGTAGTCATTTTCCTTGTACCAACCTGGTATGGGGCGAGAGGGGTCAAAACCAGTATGTGGTTTGATAGGAGGAAGGGTGATGGCATTAGCTTTAATAAGATTTTCTAAAATAGATGAATATGGTTCCCCAATTGAGGTGTATTTCTTTTGTTCTCGTTTGAATTGGAAGGCTTGGAATGGTGACAGATTAGATGAAGGTTTAATATTATTAGATGGATGGGAAGGGCCAACCTTAAGTACCACTACATTGGTAGTTCCCTTGGCTTTGGAATAACTCATCTGAGGTTTCGAGGAAGAGGAAACATATCGTGTGATTTAAACGAAGGAGTTATTGTTTTGTAATTGTATCTTCTTCTCTTTGATGGTACGTGAATTTCAAGCTTACGTGCCATGGTGAAAGCCTCATCGAATGTGTGGAAGGTTTGCACCTGTAAGGTAGGTGAGATATGTCTAGCACAGGCTCATGTGAAGAGCTCTATGAGTTCAGTTTGTGGTAATTGGAAAGTGAGTTGGTTGATTAGACTACGCCAACGAGTGACAAAATCTATGATAGATTCATCATCATATTGATGCGTGGAATAAAGATCGGTCATGGTAACCTTCTTGATGACGTTAATAAAAAAATGATCCAAGAAGGCTTGGGCTATTTGGTTGAATGAGAAGATGGAATGTCTAGGTAATCCACTATACCAGTCCAATGCTAGACCAGTTAGGGACATGGGAAAGGTTCATAAAAGTAGAGCATCATCATGGGAAATTAAGTAACACCCATGTTTGAAAGATTGCAAATGTTGTTGTGGGTCTTCCTTACTATTAAATCAGTTAAACTTAGGCATCTTCCAGTGTACGGGATATGGGAGAATGGGAACGGATGGATGAATAGGCTCATTACAAATATCATCATAAGTGAGAGAATTACGAGAGCTGGAAACATATGCTTCTAATGTCTTCATCTTATCTATCATTAACTTGATAAAGTCATTATTAGGTTGTGAAGATTGGGTACCCCCTAGAGCGAAAGGAGGTTGTTGTGGGACATATGAAGAATATGACATTCCAAAGTATGGTGGTGTCAAATAAGTAGGTGGGAATTAAGAGAAAAATATAGAGGGTATATACTTGGACTGAATGACTGATGAAACAGAAGTTGGCTAGGAGTAGGTATGTGAGGATGGGACACTCGTAGTGACCCTGGTAGAGATGTGAGGTAAATATTGGGGAATAGAAAGGATAACATTTTGAAATGGGGTAGAGATTACCAACACAAAGGGTGGTAGCATTACAAATGAAATATATGAGACAACAGGTGTGGATGTTGCTATGTTTTGGGTTGTGGATGAAGGTGTGGTGGAGACTGCATGTGTAATAGAGGTGGTGGATGCAGTGGTCAAAGCTAGCATGGGACCTAGCTGCGAAAAAATTGGGGATAAAATGGGTGAGGTTACCATGGTAGGAGGTGGAGCTAATGCAAATGCAATCATTAGGGATGGAGATAAGGATACATGCATGTCATAGATTAATTAACCCGAGGCATCTTGAGTGGAGGCATGGGTGAGGTAGAGGCTCAAAGTAGCGGGATTTTTATCTAGGAGATGTGCAAACTCCGTGTCACCTGTAGGAATGGTGATAGGTTAATTAGGATCCATGGAAGATGATATGGAAGGTGGCGAAGGAATAGGTGATGAAGGGCTAGGTGGTGAAGAGCTAGGTGGTAAGTCAGTAGTCAACTAGTGTGAAATACGAGGGAACTTTCCTGACTATGGGTTAGCACCATGTGGATAGGAACTGATTGGGCATGACTGTATTATGTTTGAATTGAACAGAACACAATAGAACTAGGAAAATATTCAATGGTGAATGAATTAGGTCATCTGGTGAGATGTAAAACAACACAGGGTGATCGACATTAGTTCGGGTAAACTGATGCTAGTTAGGTTTAACCGGTGTCGGTTACTGCGAAAAATTAACAGTCTGTTAAATGATGGTCTCAGAATGACAATTTTCACACAGGATGAGATGTAAGGTGACCATGATTGAAGTACTGACAATATGAAAGGTGATAGGAACCATTTACAGCTTAGAAAGTGAAATAGGTGTCTTTTGGATAGGTATCCAAAAATACTTCAGACCGATGCTGGTTGGGTTAAACCAATTGCCGTTAAAGATAACCATAGCCGGTTACTATGAAATTGGAACAAAGAATAAGGAAGATGGTTGTGATTTAAAAATCTGGTGTTGAATCAAACCTAGAAGTCTAAGAATGATATAGATGTGGTCCGGGCACACTTAGACGAAGTTAGAATACACCGACTATGATTGGGAGTGTGCAAGGAAAGACAAAAATGATGATCAAAATCTCTCACCTCAAAATGCAAATCAAGAAGAACACTAAGAAAGAATGTTCCTAGAGTGCCTATTCTATTACATTTGTTCAGCTTATGCTATCTGTGTTGACTGACTGTTATAAATAGAAAAATAGAATTTCTTGGTGAGGAAGACTTCATACGAAGAAAAATATTCTAAAGGGTGAGGCATTTAGGAATGTTATGGTGGGGGCGGGCTTCACTCTGAAGTATGACTTGACAGAGCAGTGAGCTGGGTGCCCACTATACCATGATCGTGTGATCACCTACAACTTCTTCCAGGTAGGATGTTGTTTAAGAATGTATGTATTTTGAATTTTTGTGTAGTTTGGTAAGACTTGGAGAAAGAGAAAAGGATAGAAGTGCTTTTCTACTATTCATTTGTTAACCATCAACTGGTCATGACTTCCAGCGTATAGGTTGCCCTCAATTAATGTGAGATAATGCAACAAATCATAATGGAATGCACTTGTTTTAAACCCAAATCGAAAGTATGATATTGGATGATAGTAATAGATGAAAAAGACGAGGGATGTTCTTTCATTAAAATGCAGAAAACAAAGGGGAAGAAGGTTCTTTTTAAATACACCAAAAGGAATGTGTCTTTTGGAGAAAATAGAAAGAAGAGAATGTTACCAAGGAGAAGGTATTAATGTGAATTCTATTAAAAAGGAAACAAACAAAAACAATCTTTCACCTAGGAATGAAGAAAGATGCAAGGAACCCCAAATGGGTCCCACCGGGCATGCCAAAATGTTTCACCTGATTTCTTAGTTTTCTGAGAAGTATTTGACGAAATAGATAACGTAAAGTTAGTAAGAGGAATACCTGTTTTGGGATGGTTGAAGATTCGTATGCATGCGTATCTGAATCCTAAATCAAATTGATTGTGAGACCTTCATTTTGGATCCAGGAGGAACTACCTGTATAAAAATCAAAACAAGACCACCAAAGAGAGTTAAACGATATATGCAGTGGACTGCCTAGCATGTGCTAGATCCTAAAAGTGAGATACTTCCTAGATGGCTGTCAGCCCACTATTTAAAATAATTCAATGTTGAAATAAAGTAAATATTTTCGTACTATAGTTTAATATGAATTAGGCATCTCATATAAACACAATAGGCTAGATCTAATCTAACAAGATAGGCTAGAAGGAGATCCAGAGGTCAAATAGGTTGGTTATAGGTGAATCTGAGCTAATAGGCTAGGTTAGATACATATCTGAAGGTCAAATAGGTGTTCAGGTAGGTATAGGCCATGAACAAGTTGTAATTCTGATAGAGATCAGGTGACACAGAGACTGACCATGGTTTTATAAAACTGATGACGGTTGGAATGTAACCAGCGATGGTTAGGGAGAACCGATGACGGTTAGGTCGAGGGGCTGGTGGACTCACACAGTCTGGGTTTTAAAGGTTTTTAGGAAAGAATGGAGTTAGTAGAAGGTGTTGGGTGATCACAGAGGAGGTATAGGTATGTTGCGAAGGTCTAGGGTTGGTGATGCAGTCAAGTAGGGTGTTTGGGCAAGGTATTAAAATGGTTGGGTAAAGAGGGTGGCTGAAACTGGATAAGAGGGATGAAAAAATGGTAAAGAGGGATAAGATCCTTTGTCAGGAGTAATATCCAACGTTAATAAAAAACTGAAATAGATGAGAGGGAAATAATTAATTTCTGGTGAGCTACTGATCTGAAGCCCAGTGGAAGAGTGGCATTGTTGGAAGGTGTTGGGATGAGGCTTCACTGTTGTCCCAGTGAACCTGGTTGTCTTGGCTGATCACAAATTAATCCTTACTTTGTTGTTGCGTCTGAAAAGATTGAATTCATGCGATAAGGAAATTCAATGCCGAAGGTTCAACCCCAATTACGAAGGTTTACATGGGTCTATATAGGCTATTTGGTCGATCTCGGTATAACAGGTGTCAGTTTAGGGTGAACTGGCGTCGGTTTAGGGTAAACCGACATTGGTTTGGGTGAGATATCTTGGTTTTGTTCAAAAGTTGCTTGGGAAGTTGTTCCACCATTTGATAAGGGTCTCTTCTTTTCCTCGGGGTGAAAAATGACCTTAGGAGGCTTTTAATGTGAGGTGAGGGGATAGGTGTAATGTTAGGTTTTATTGAGGACATTGGTTTAGGGTTTAGGTTAATGGGTCAAATGATGGGGATGGTTAGGTGAAGTGTATTTAATAAAGGCAATTTTATTAAATAGGTGTGTGAGAGTAGTGAATTAATTTAATGTGAATAATTAAATTAATGTGTGTGTGGATGAAAGGTCATTAACTTAATTAAATTAATTAAATTAATATATATGGAGGTAAATGGCATTAATTTAATTAAAATAATTAAATTAAAATGTGTGGGGTGTAGGAGGTAAGTGATAAGTTGTTGAGGATGAGGAAGTGATTATAGGGCTACGGTAGGGGTCCAAGGTGATTATGACATGATTTCGGTGTCTACAATAGTCAAGCCAAGGAACACTAACAAGTAACTAAGAGGTAGTTATATTTTATTTGGTGGAGTCCATTATTTATTTATAGAACTTTCATTACTGCTTTAATTTTAGCATTTACTTTTGATTTTGTGCTACATAGATATTTTATTGAATACCATAATGTATTTCATTATTGTGACATACACTAATATTTAGTTAGGGCATATGAATACACCTTATTTTTTACACTTGTTAATTGTTTATTTTGTGTAGGGGTTGTTAATTCATCTTCCTCTTGAATGAGTGTGTCAAGGGTTCTGTCAGGATTAGGGTGTGATCTAACTTGATCACGTGGGTTAGACCACAACATTTGATAGATGGCGCTATTATGTCATAATTACCCTACCCTTACGTCATTTCTTCCCTTTTTTCACACATTATATCCTAAAATATCTACTTGTATCATTAAGTCCACTTGTTTAATCTTATTAACATTATTATATTTACTTTGGGTCATTATGGACCTATATCATTTACCTCTATTTACCTTTTTCTTTCCACCTCAGATATTTTTCACCTATTTTTCCTTAGGATTCCCTTAAGGTTGATGTCATCTTCCATGGGTGATGGTTTCAGGTTCAGTGTTTCCATAGTTGTCATCATTAATCATGAGTGAAGGCATCTGTTATATATAACCTACCACCTTATCATTTTCACCAATATTTCACAATCAATTATCATACACAAAGGCACTTAGAGATCACACATTTTCACACTATTTCCTACCTTCTTATTTGACTTGAATGTTTGGAGTTTATCTCTTTCCATTTTTGTCACCACAATGAGTTGGAACTCAATATCTTCATGTTAAGATTTACCCTTGTCCACCCATAAAAAATTATCTCTTGATGTTGTTGTATTTAAGGTGGATTATGCATTAGTGATCACAAACACACTACATGTAAGTATGTTTAACCGTTCTTAGTATTTTATATTACATATTTATGTTGTTGATTGGTCATTCATTACTATATAATAGAGTAGATGTATGTTTTTTATTTATTTCATTGTTTTATTATCTTATATCCCGTGGATTTATTTATCGCTTGATTACTCTTATTCTAAATCCTAGTAGGATAAATATATTTATCTTAGATATAGGTCTTATAAACCTATAACTATCCTAGGATTGGGTTCATTATCCTTTAGAATTATGAAACTATCACTCCTTGATAACCTTCCTATCTACATTGTGTATTTGGACTTATATTTGATCCCTAAATTTTAGAACCTAGCTGGGAACCTATATTTTCTAGTCATACAGTAAGAATGCAAGTAATCACACATACAAGTATACTAGAAATGTCACATAGAAAATAGGCAAAAATCCAAAAAACTTGGACACAAAAGTGTCACAAGAGAAACATAGGAGACACATATACTATATTAAAATTAGTCAAGTATTCAAGCCATCAAACAATAGATAAATTTAGAAACCAAGTAATAGGTGAAAAAACAAAGAAAATAGTATTCAAAAGGCACATAGAATAAGATAAGTTAGTTTTGCACAACTTACATGACTTAGTCCACTTATTCCAAAATACACTACATACAAAAATTATTTATCATAATGAATATGTAAAAGTAATTATAGTGAAAAAAACATCTATATGGTGTGAGAGATGCCCCCAAATAATCAGTCACTAGGAAGGGACTAAGCTAGCATTTTTCATTTATATTAACATTTATTTTTCCTACATCGATCTCAACATACCTCGTAAATACATGTGTTTAAATAGTACATAGAAAAAAATGCATTATGTATCAAATAAATATGACAAAGAACATATGTGAGCTAGAGAGCTAACAAATTCAATCATACGTAGGTCTTGATTTTGGATTTTTGAATTTTTTTTAATGCTTTTCATATAATGTGATCATTTAAATGTTTTTTATATTTTTTAAATTATTTGTGTACATGGATAAGAGTAGCACAAGATCCCTGATGAGGGCCTCATTATGAGGTGGGAAAAACTCGTGATGTAAAGGAGGCTTAGGCCTCAAATGTTTCATAGTAGAATGATGATCTTGTATAATCTACATCATGATCCATAGTATGTGTTAGAGAAGATCTAAGATGGAAAAATACACTAGAGATAGTATGTGTAATGGAATACCAAACAAGAGTCTTGCAAGAGATAAAATCATGAGAGGCAAAATGTGCAATAGAAAACCTAGTAGGAGACCTAGGAGGGAGTGAACCTCTAGAATAGAATGTGCAATAGAATATCTAGAAGGATACGTATGAGAGAGACCTAATAGAAGTATGATGTACAAGAGAATACATAGTAGGATAAATATTAGGGAGGGAACCACTAGAAGAGAATGTGTAATTTGGTTAGGTGTAGGAATGAAAACTATAACAATGACTAAGTAACTTAGGTATGAGGGCCTCATATCAAATGCTATTGAACATAACAACTTTTTGATTTTGAATAAACTCATCACACTGATGGAAAAGAGATGGTATAGCCATAAATGCATGTATCATATGAGAAAAGAAAGGTAGTAATAAGAATACAAATAGCTATAGTAGTAGAACCAATTATATGAGGCATAAAAGCATAGTCAAGTTTCTTCGGAGCATCAAAGGTCACTTGTACTTTAGTGTATTGAAGATGTGAAATTAAATTGAACGTACACATATTATGTCTAGCACTATTATCGATCAAAAAGATATGTATAGGGTGTTATCCAACACAAACACACATCTATATTATATTTGTAATAAGATCATGAGCCATATCAGTATTATCAAATGTAGTAGTAGGACAAGAGGGTGACATAGTAGTAACAATACCACTCATAATGTCCAATAGATAATAATAAGAATGAGGTACAACATGTTGAGTATGGTAGAATTCCAAATTATATTTAGAAATGTTGTTCTTAGGAAAGGATTCATTGAAAATATTGAGTTCTACATTATCATTAGGAGGCTTGGATGATTCTGTGGGAATGTTTTATTCAATAGAAGTAACAACAATAATATCATATATAACATGACCAATCTTAACATTCCAATTATTATAAAGGCTAACACATATATAATAATCAAAAAATGAATTAACATCAAAAAATTAATTGTGACATTTATTTTTATCAACCTCAAAATCCATAGGGAGAGATACAAGGTTGCACTCAAGTAGTTTTTCAAGCACTAGGTGAGGTATGCAATAAAATCATGTGATTTTTTGTTAAGGAACTTCTAGGTTGAATATTTTTGGGTTGGGAGAAAAAATAATAGTAGCTTCAGTATCAATCATGTTGTAACTATATTTGCCTTTGAATTAGGATTATTAGTAATATGATTCATTTTTTTTAGGGTAAGAAGCTTAGCTTCATGATGTTTTAATGTGTGGAATAAATTATCAAATGAGAGAAATGTTTTAGAGATAACTGTTCTTGCAAATTGGAAATAAGGATTTAAGTGAATAGATCTTGATGCTCACTATCGACTACATTATTGTTCATTTTTGTAAGTATATCCTTGTAGCTTCGAACATAATCACTGATGTGCTCATTTGAAACTTGTTGCATCTTATAAATTTGAGAATATAAAACCTTATCCCCAATATTGATAGATAATTTTGAAATAAATTGATTAGCTAAAGGTGTAAAGGCAAAAGATAATGAATAGGAATATCATAACACCATTGTAAAGAAACCTCCTTGAGGATTTTAGGAAATAGCTTGGTAAGTATTGTGTCATTATAAGCGTAATCCAAGTAATTATCAAAAAAATAAAAAAATTACTCTTCAAGCTCACCTTTTCCATCATAATGAGGAAGATTAAGAGAAAAAAAACCAATAAGTAAAGGATAAGAATCAACTTTAGGTGCAACTAGGTTATGAGGAAATTGACTACATTCCATGACATGAGAAGAAGTAGAGGCACCTTATTTTATTGTAAAACTTTATCTTGTAAGATATGAACAAGGGTTTAAATAGCTTGTGTGCTAGATGAAGAATGTAAACCACTATGGGCGTATATGGAGATGTAAGAATAGTTTTTTTCCTAAGAAATCATAGTAAAATTGTGAGGAGGGGCATTATTTTCACCCAAATATATAGGAATCATAGATGTAGGAATAGTGGATGTATCCAAAGTAGAAGGTTTGGGATGATGCATATAAAAAAGAGATTTCTCATTAGAGGGTATATCATGAGATAGTTTAGTACTGAGAAGAATATTGATACTATGTTCAATATGGTGAGGGTTATCCCAAAGTTGTGAGAAAAAAATAGATATAATCTTAACGTTATTTGGGTCCATATAATCAACCTCATCAATACTAACACCAAAATGGTGTTTACTATGTTTAAATGTTTTGCAATGGAACCTCATGGGAATTGAGATCAAATATAGAAGGTACTACTAGTTCATAAAGTGAAGATGATGCCATAAAGACTCGATGATTTTGAGTATGAGAAGAAACATCATTATTCTCTATGGGTTAATGATTAAGACAATTTCCATGCCTAAAGGAAATATAGGAAAAACATAGGAAAAAATACAAAATGAAATCCTAGGGAAAATAGGGTTTAAAATAATGTGAGATAATCAATCAAGGGTTGGATTCATCAAATTTTTACACCCTAAAAATATTATAGGATAAGGATGTAATACATGTTATAGGCTAATTATTATGAGTAATTAATAAATATTAGTATTTAAACTGAAATAAATATTTTAATACATTACACAATGATAACATGATATAAGCATCTCGTAAAACACAAGAATGATAAATAATTAGTTGTGCAGAGGTAAAAAAAAGTAATGATCTGGGTGTGAAGACTATTTAAAATGGATGATCTGAACCCAAATATACTTAGTTCCTAAGGTTGTTCCTAGAAAATGCTTATGTATAGAACTATACAGACCTAATTAAGCTATAATATGATCTAGTATTTCTTCGTTCACTTTCAAGCCTACAAATGGTGGATCTTTGTAACTTCAATTTTGTGTCAATAGGTATGGAAATGGTTCTTGATGTTTATCACACATGTAATGACCTAAAACAAATAAAAATCCTACATACTTTCATAAAACTTCATGAAATTATTAGATAAAAAAAGAAGAAATCCATGGGTATATGAAGATGGACTGATCATATGGGTCAACTGATGTTGAACTCATACAAGTGTTGCAATTCATTACCTCAAGTGAGAGAAATCCTCATGTAGTTCTCCTAGTGTTAATGCAAGTAGTTCCTGTAATATAAGGAAATGATCCAAAAAATAGCCATTTTTATTTTACTTCGACCATGGAACCTTATAGGTAATTGATTCTTTTATGAAATTACCCCGTAATTTTAAAATTTAAAATAATGCAATGAAAAACCATAATCACAGTGCACACATGTTGATAACGGACTTCAGCAAAATGCATATGTCTCTAGGTTCATAATTTTGAATTGATTTACTATCCAATTTTAAATTGTAAATCTAGTACAAATTTAGAATTGAAGCTATAATAAATATGTTACAAGAAGAACAAGAATCTCTTCCATGGCCAGTGAGTGATAATTTTTCACATCTTGCAATTTCAGTTTGGGATTTGTTAGGTTAATTAATTAACAATGAATGATTTATGAAGGCAGGGGGACTGAACCATGTTACATAGATGAGTATGCAGCTACCCGCACACATGCATACCTTAGAAAGGATATACAAGGCTTTGTGTAATTGCATGCACAACAATTCCCATAGCCTGACATTCGTAAAACACTTAATATTTATGAAAAATTCTTGTTTCCCAATTACTAGTATGTACTTACATTATGGGGTATAATGTGTTGATTCCTAGGTGATCTGTTTGGTTACTATATTTATGATGAATATGATGAGTACCTTGTTAATCCATGTGTTCTAAGTTACTTTGATAATTGGAAAAAAAAATTCTTAGTTGTTATACCAACAATTATATTTGTCAAGAACTAAGTTATGAAGTGTATTATGGGTCTTCGACCGATCGGTACTCCATTAAGGACGAATAATATGTTGAAAACATTCAAGAAAATTAGAGCTTTACCATGTTAATGATCTTAAGATCACTATGATGATATAATAAAGTTGGGCTCAGTATGCCTAGGACCATGATTAAGGCTTTACATTAATACACTACTATGTTCCTTGACCATACAACGTATAAAAATTTACATAATTAGGAAGTTTTGTAAATAAGGTAAGGTAACGTTTTTCGTGAAATATATTTCATTGTTACTAATGTATATAAATATTAGCATTGGAAAATTGTTATATGAGAGGATTATAATTTCTATGATATAAGTTTTGGACCCTCGAATTAAAATGAAGGTTGACTTTTCGATTAGGTTTAATTTTTATTAAGCATGAAAATAATTTAGACCCAACTATAGTCTTTAATCCTCAACTTCACAAGAACATTGGAGGAGGAGATAGAAGGCAGTGGTGGTTGTAATGGGTTCAAGGCCAATACATGGTACTTTGGTCATTAATAAATAATAAAGTTCTCAAAATTGGGGAAGAGCTTCTCCAAGAAGCATTTGAATGAGAATGGGGCTTTCATTTCTTTTTTTATTGTGGTAGCTCTGCATGCGATTTATTTGGTCAAAATATTGGTTATGTTTTGGTGACATGTGATATACTTTGGAGAAATATTAATAGACAACTAGCATAAAAGGAGATGGAGATTGTTTGTGGGTCTCAACTGTTATTCAAAGAATCAAATCTATATTTGGAACAACATGATAAAGATGGGAAAAGAGGAAGAAATAGAGATTGCATTCACATGAATGATATGTTCATTTTCTCTCCCGTAGCTTATTCTATTTAATATTTGCATGGATAAAATCTTGGTAATAAATCTTTATTCTGAACTTTTTGAAATGGATTTTTAGGGATATTATCTTTCTGGTAATGTCATTTTTATTTATTATATGAATCTGGGTTGGATATATTTTTGGAAAGTTATAATGTTTCCTATAAATGTTTATTATGATATTTTTAATAGTTGAAAACAGAGTAAGCTTCTGAGATACATTTCTTTGCGTTGTGCATATTACCTAGTCACTTTGAGCTCCTATGGTTTATATTAGTCAAATCGTCAAATTTGTATATGGATGCATAAATGGATTATTGTGTGTAAATAATATTTTGTGGGTACACATTGTATGGGATTAAATTTATATTTTTCTTATTTGAGAGTTAAAAACCCCACAAACCCATTTGGTTTTCAGGTAGTTTTATAATGACCCGTAGAGTCACTTTAAAGGTTCGGTGGCTTGGGTATTCATCCCAATAAGTTCTATGGATGAATAGACTCACCTGCATCTCCTTATTGAGTCACTGATTAGCTTCAGGTTGGAATCTAATTACCCTACAAATATATATTAATATTATTGTGTATGATAGGAGTTACATTGTGACTTCATTTATGGATAATCTTCTCCATACATACCTTATACCTGTAGCATTACCTTTCAGTATGGTGTTGATTGAAAATGACCTCTACAGTTAAAAGTTTTGTTACATTGGAGTGACTTCAAGAGTATTGAGTATCAAATTTGTTAAGGTAAGTAAAGTTACTTTAAAATAAGTGAACTGATACATGTTTGTTTAGGTAAGCTGGTTCTACATTAGAATCCATAATCATGTGGATATGGCTTCATTTTATTCTCTACTTTTTTATTAGAGTGATCTTAGAGCTTTCGTGTATGACTTCATCAAATTTTCTTTTGTGGTATAATTTGTAGATATGTGGAAAGTCTGTGGGGTTTGTGTGGCTTTTGTTTTACTTTATTCTTGACTACATGTATGGTTTAGTATTAGAAAAGATACATGAACCATTTGGCATTTATATGCAGCCTTTGGAAATATTAAGGTAAAATGATTTACCTTAATCCTTTCAAATTGAAACATGTCCCTTATTGGAGGGATTTCAAAGTTAGGAATCATTCTGAGTCACTTTGTTTGTGGGTTAAGTGATTGGATTGGATATTTGTATAATTTTATAAAGTAATGATCTGGTTGTGAATCATTGTTTCATTTCAGTATTGGAAGATTTTTCTTCTAAGTTATATCGGTCCTAAATGAATTCAAAATAAATAAAATCCCTACTTTGATGGAAAATTTATTGCCTGAGTCTAACAAGTTCCTATATATAACTGAACTAGGTGAAGGATGAGTTCCAAATGACAAATTTTCTATTACGGAACCGAGCATGGAAAACATGTCTCTAAAAATTTAGCCAAAGTAGTGTAAGATGCTGATTACACTGTCCCAAACTCACCAAAAATATAAGATGTTGGATCACCAATGGGATTCAAATGATTGAGTTCCAGGTACGCACTTAGAAAACATTATTTGATTATTAATGCCTAAAAAATGAAACCAATAGTATACCTTGTATACACACTCGTAAAGAGTAATCTATGAGGGAATGGTTACTAACTAACTCGAGAAACCACACATGGTTTATGGATGTTATAGGATGGATTCAATTTCAGATTTATGTTGGATTTAAATGTTGGGTATTTAAATCAGTGAAGCATGAAGTTAATATATATATATATAATAAATCCCTAGTTGAGAAGTGTAATAAAGAGGTGTTATATAATCTCTGACTTATGCAGCAGATCTGATCTCCACGGTGTCTAAAGAAAAAAAACCTCCTTCACAACCACTGAGTGATAAGACATCTACATATGTAGTAGATCCAATCTCTAGTTGTGAAATAAGTTTTGGCTCTAAAGTGTGAATCCAGATGCTCCTCTAGTTTTAGTGAGTTGATAATAAATTCCATAATAATGAAGACCCCAATGTGTCTACCATAGGGTGTCAACGCCTCTGATGTACAGTGTCAATTTTTCTTCCAGAAGACCCCAATGCCTATATTTTATGGTTCCAAGTCTTCAGATATGATAAGACACCACAATCACTCCATTATGTAGAGCTATTACTGATCCGATTTCTGTTGTTGATGATGACCTCCTTCCACTCTGTTATTAGTAATATAACCTCTTCACGATGCTAACTTGATCTAGTGTCATCAATGAGATCAATGGTGAACTCTAGTGCTTCTCTATTACTTTGTCATGTCCCTCGGCTCTATGGTATCTCTAGGCTCCAGTATGAGGATAAAGGTGTCAATTCGTCCTTTGCACGGATCGGTGAGTAATCATAACTCCCACAATATTTTACATGTTCCTATTAAATAATAGGACTTAATTTTAACTTTACTGACAATAATAATTAGTGACCAATGAATAATGTTGAAGATTCCTATATTAGTACAATATAGGACATTATCTCCTTATACCTATATTAATATGATATATGTCATATAATACTTATTGTTCCCATACTAATAAAATAGAGGCCATTATGCTTATACTATTACGATATAAGCCTTTTTATCTCTCCATAATGCCTATTAAATAATATAATAGGGCTTACAATATTTTTCCTCTATAATATCACCAAAATATCTCCTTCAAACTTCAACTTTTGTTCTCCTTGGATCGAGCTCGAAGTACTGCTTCTTGGACAGAGATATCTCAGAGCTTCATTATTTCCTTATAATAATAATATAGGCCTCTATATATTCTCTATAAAGCCTATAAATAGGCATTATTATTATTTTACTCAAAATGGCATTTATTTCTCTTGGCCATATTTTTTCGTAACTCCCTTAAGCCTTCAAAATCTCCTCTTAGATCTCAACTTGCAAGTGAGGATCTTGTGTGTTTGAATGAGGAGGGAAAGCCTTATATAGGCTTGGGAAAACTGTAACTCTTGGTGATAGGGCTTATCGCGGGAATCATATCCCAACCAAATCACTGGATGAGTTAGTTGGGCCACTCCATTACCTTCAGGGAGGTCTCGGGTTCTAATCCCACTCCCTATTCCTACACCCATCATTTTGCACACCTTCCACACTGTGACTATGTCAATCAAGTGCTATGTACCCTCTATCATTGTCGCCAACCACTCTACTGCTACCACATGTCCTCTACGATCCCATCACAACCCACAGTGGCATCCACATCAACCCACCATACTCCATGCATGTCGCTGACTTATCCATTCCAATATGGATTATCCCACATTTTTAGGGATATGGATGAGGGAGGGATTTTTATAGACCATGGTGGATATATTTAGTTGTGCTTAAGGCCACGTCCTATGATTTTTTTGGTCCTTTAATAGGTTTCATCTCACCCGCTCACTTGCTAATGTGGGTGTATAACTCACCCCATTGCTCACATATAGCTCTTCGAGTCGATTGTGTGGCTTGGAGAATAGCTCCATCTAATGTGGCAATATAGAAAAATGAGGCAATGTTGTGGCAGACCACATGGTGGCCTGAGGACCCACCACATGGAAATTATTTTTCTCAATCATATGTCAAAGATGATTTTAATCGAGTGTCAAATACTGAAGGATTGATACATTGTCTTGTACCTATCACCTTCACATGATATTATATTTTTCCACTTTTCCTTACTTGTCAGTTGTCTTGGTCTCATCCTAGTGTTAACTAACTTTGACTAGCCACCATTTTCACTTACGTGCTCCATCTTCCTTTTTTAGATAGTCTCCGGAAAGGTCATGGAATTGGCTTTCATATTGTGATGATCTTGGGGGATTTAGGGAAATCTTGTCCTTGTAGTGTCCTCCAGATCAGCTAACCCCCTAAGTTTTCCCTCGTGTATCTTGAAACAAAGGTAGCGAGGGTAACTATAAATAGAGTAGAAATGTAATCAACATGATAGTAGTGTGATGATATGAAATTAAAATTCTAATAATGACCTCCTTTTTCTATTGAGACATTTAAAAATCTTTGAGTGACTTGATCTTGCCAAGAAATTTATATAATACCTTTATATGTTTGGTAATATAGGAATCTAGACTCTTGAACCTAGTTTGAGTGCTTTAAACATATGTGTTGATTTATCTAAAGGATTTCCAATTATTTTAGGAATATTTAGGATAAACTTGAGTGATTTAGTGTTTATATTTACATTATCTAATTATGATAATCCTAGATGAGTTATGAAGTGCATATTGCTTTCTTATACAAGCTTCCAAAGGTTATATATTCATATTTAGGCAGAGCTATTGAAGATGAAATAAAAAACATAATATTTTTTAATTCATAAAATACATTTAAAGAGAGGGTATGGGATTGTACAAGTTAAATAGACCATAGTACGTAAATGCCAAGTTTTTATGGTCCCATATAGGGATCTAGTGATGAAAGAGACAGGTTTTAGGAAATATTCCTAGAGATGGATTACAACTTTGAATAATTAATATTACATGAATGAATGAAATAGTAGTGTGTGTAGATTCCTATAGATAAATCAACACATATGTTTAAAGCACTCAAACTAGGTTCAAGAGTCTAGATTCCTATATTACCAATTCCTAGTGATGCAATCCAAATCCAATTATTTGCAATCCAATTCCTAGTGATGCAATCCAAATCCTTTTGATGTCATATTCTTAGTAAGGCCGATATTGTCTATAGAAAATTTACATGCCTAAATGGTATCTGAAACTCCTTTCCTTATTTACTAATTACCTCACTTAGAAATTCTTGTGGCGTATTTTCTATTCCAAATTTTCTCTTTAGGTCTAATGCAAGAACTAATTTCAATATGTATAGTTCCCCTCAAGATCTACTATCCTCAACACTAGTTCTAATTTTTTACATTATTTTTTTATTTTTTCTAAAAACTTCTCCTTCACAGTTAACCTTTTCACATATATAGAAAATATCAATTCCTTTGCTTGTTTCTAAAAAATATGTAAATTATAATACTTCTTTATTTTGTTGGATCACACTATAATTATCTTGTGCCTCTTAAAAATTAGGTATCCCTCTTCACAACTCATTCAATTACAATTGCTTCCATAATAAGCAACACCTTCTCTTTTACCCATTATTATGATCATCTTTCGTAATACTACACAGGTTATACTGCTCTAATGAAACTTTTGTTGTGATATATATTATCATAATCATACTTAACTCACCTTCCAAAGTTGTCTTATCCTAAATATGTAACCTAATTTTTGATACCATTTGATGCAAGTCATGGTTAGGGGTCCCAATGAAGGAATGCCTTAAAGCATGTAGCTACCAGAGTTACAACGTGGAATATGTAGTAAAATTTTTAATTTTTTTTGTGTATTATCAAATGACATGATTGGCTTTAGATTATCTAATGGATCCTATTTTAATCATATGGCATCCCCACTTATACATGATTACATTTTTTATAATGTATCTCCCACATCTCACAATACATTCCTCATATCTAGATATCTCTCTGTAATGCTCATTTTCTTTTAGAACTCTTCATACCATAATTAAGATAATAATAGTAATTTTTTGTGTTTAGAAATCATTTTTTGTTTTGGGGCACAAGGTTCCTAACTAATTATAATTCAAAAACTACTTTGATATGTAAAACTCTATCGGTGTTATGCTACAATTATATATATATATGATTTTAGCATTGGAAAAAAAATAGAAAGTTGTGTATATAATGAGATTTTCTATTACCTTGGTGTCATTAATTGGGCTAAGAATACAAGTGAATTTTGTGGCTAAAACTATGTATCAAAAAATTGATCAAATTAGGAGAGTTAGGGATGAATTTGGAAACTATAAATAAATAACTATTACAAGACTAATTAAATCCTAGAAATAGCTTGTGCTAAGAGTACAAGTAAGAAATGGAATGGTTTGACATTATAATGTTTTGAATATGGTGAAATAAGGGGAATTATTGAATTGATGACATATTATTTGTACAAAAATAATTTGAAATATTAGAGAAATTTAAATTAATCACAATGTGGTCAAAATATGTGTGTAAATTTGATTGTCATTGATGAGTGGTGATATGATAAGTGAATGTTAAACATGTGTACAAATGATGCAATATGATTGATTTTATATGAGTTTGCACTGGTGTTGTTGAGATAAATATATATGATGATTACAATAAAATTATTTGATATTTTAGGTATTTAAAATTATTACGAAGTGTGTGTATATGAATTCATGTGAAATGAATGTTTGATTTGTATTGTGCATAGTTAGATTTTGAGTTTCATATCATTTCGAGCAGGTATGATGTGTGTGTTGAAGTGTGCAAGTGGTGGACGTGTTCTCATGGGCCATACATAGAAAAATAAATATATAACATGCAAGGGAGGATAAATCGAGACTAAATCCTATGAATCTCCTCGGCTAACATAGGTCACCTAGGCTTGAAAATAGTTGGGTGTTGGGAATATGTGAAGTTACCCATAAAATTTAAATGTTGAATTATTGCTTTGTTTGTAATTTTTTTCATTCACTTTGAACCTTTAATTTGGTTAAGTTGATTAATTTGATTAATATGTTTTTGTTTTTGGGAAAAATTTCTTTTTTAGAAATTTTGGATTTAGTCTTTAGAGGCACTTTTGGGAAGTGTATGGGACAAGTAACCCTTGTCAAACACTCCAAAAGTCCTCTTACACCTACCCACAAGGTAGTTGTACATTTTTAGGCCTCCTTGGCCACTTGAGGGCTAAAAAAGTACCTTCTTTATTGTCTTGAAAATTTTCCTTCATTTTTTGCATTAATTTGTGTGAGGCCTTTATTATATTTGTAACTTGATTTTATTTAAATTACTTCACATAAGTGTTGCAATTATAATTATAATTTATTATTTTGGCCTCTTGGGTTTTTTGTAATTCAATTTATTATTATGTGAACACTTTTGAGTTTATTTGTTTTCACAATTTTTAATTTTTAGATCTTTTATTTTTTCTTTATCAAATCCTTGTAAGTGAATTTATGGTTGGTAGTTGGTTTTATGGGGATTAAGATTTTGGCCCATGTGGACATGTAAGGGAATTTAATATTATTGTTGGGAGATGTGTTATCTTGGGATTTTGGGATTTTTCACTTTGCACAATCTTTTGGAATGCTCCATTTCACTTTCCTACTTAAAGAAGTTTGGTTTCTTGGTTTGGGAAGATTTTGGGACTTGGGAAAATTATTTTGGATTTTGGAGTTCTTGGGAATGCTTGAGTAAGTGATTAGTTGAATAATGATTTGGTGGGAAAAGATGAGCATGAGGTGAGTTATAATCCTCTTATTTAATTTCTTTGGAAATGGTTATTTCCTTTTTCTTTCTCGTGTCCTCTTATGGTTTTTCGTGTTTTCATTGCTCATTTGAGAATGTTTTGAGATTTAATGATGTTGTGCTACTTGATAAGAACCAAATGTGGGGCTATAATATGTGTTGTTTGTTGGGAAATAGTATTCTTAATTTGGAGGATAAATATGCACAAAATGAAGAAAAAAAACTAGAATGAAACTAGTGGAGGAACCAAAGGGATGTGAGATTAGCCTTCATGTAGATGATTAGTAGTTATTGGTTTTGAGAGGCATATGGAGTTCGATACAGGTCATAATTATTTTATTTTGAAGGAACTAAGGGTTGATATTCATTCATTAGTGGAGATTATAGGTATGTATAAGGGATGTGTTAGGAAATATTAGTGCTTCATGATATTTTTATGGGATAATAAATTAATGTATGAGTGATTATATTATATAGGATAATATAATTACTTAATATGATACTAGTTTGGTCAGTTGAATATTTGTTGAGTTGTTAGAACACATCACATGAATTTGGTAGTATTGTTTGTTGAAGTTTCCTATTTCTTAGGTAATTATTTTCCTATATGATTGTGTAATACATCACATATGAAGATCAATAGAGAATATTATAGTGATATATATTGTGCCAATTTTGTCCATAGTTATCATTTGGTATCAGATCTAGTTATTATGAAGTCTATGAAACTGATGGATCATTGGTTTGTTCATAGGGCAAGTCTTTTTTGTATTTTCCTAGTATATGAGACACAAAATTTGATTTCTGATTTGATTAGCTATAAATTCTTTACCTAATATTTTATCAATGTCAAATTCATTGTAACATTCCCATTTTAAGACACTAGAACAAGGGGAATTTTTTTATTTTTTATTTTAATAACATTCTCTGCTCAAAACTACGTAATTCAGAACACAATGCTTTTTAGACCAATGTTCTCTGTTCACATATTCATAATATGGAACACACATTCCATGCCATTTAATCATACAACTGATAACCATATGCTATTGTAATGACTCGAAGAACTACCAATCTCCCATTTCATGGCTCGGAGTTTCATCGATCTCTCATTTCATGACTCGGCTACTTACTGATCCTTCATGTTAATCCATACATTATATACTAAGTATACTTGGTTCCCTTTACCTTTTCGGTTATTGAAGTGCTCCATTTAAGAGGCCTATCTGAATATCTATTACCGATATTCATCTGAAATCCTACTTCTTAAACTAGGTGATTTAGGACAACCCAACCAGCAGCTTGCGATACTTTGGCCAAAGATTCTCACATTCTTAGCATGATCATATTCCTACTATATGTCATACTCGTCAATGGAATACGTCCTTCACCCACTTCATCTATTACCTAGAATGGTCTTTTCTAACTTCTGTCAGTCCTCTTGTCCAAGGTTGCACTTTAACCCAAGATAACAATATGAAAGAGTATAGAGAGGCAATCGTGATGACTAAAGGTACACAGACATACCTTGTCAACTCTAGTTGACTGCATGTGTCTAGGTACCTTTAGTCTTTGCGAGTCACTCTATATACAAGGTCATATTCCTAACTTCGTCCAAAGTAAAAATGAGGCCAAGTCCAAGCTTATGTAAACCTATATGATCCGATTGAGAAGGGTGTTGAAACATGTCAGCTGTAACATTATGTCATCATGAAGGCCCGACCTTCATAAAGACACCTTATTGTAGCTGGCATGTACCAACATCCTATGGAATCCTCTCGTCTAGGGTTACATATCCAGCTAAAATTTTGATTAGATTATTATCTTTATTATTTTAAGAATATGTTTTAGTAAACTTGCTGATACTCTAACCTCATTGTTCATTACAGTTGCATAGTTATGAATGACTTGAATTTTCTCATAGCTTAATATACATTCATTCCTCCTTACCGAAGGATTGCATACTCCTTTCTTGGTTCATTAATTAAAGCTTTAGACTTACAGTCCACTATAGCTTAATGAAGTAAGATTAACTTACTAAGCTTAATCAAGTTCATTCGCAACTGATTTTAAATTCAGGTTTCCTTTACATTAGGCATCATTTGAATGAGGTCTATTTCCCACATAAATGTATTCATTTATTTACAATTACATTACTTTAGTTTAAGGTTTTTTAAGAGGAGATATGATTCCTCATTTCAAATATCCTTTGAGTAAGACACCCCAAAGAGTATTAATGAAATCTAAATACATAATTCATTTGTCCTTTCCTTAGTATTCATTAGTTTAGAATCCAATTCCGAATATTATGTATATAAGAGTTCATATGTATCTTACTCTTTTACTAATGTAGATTAAAAGTCCATATTGACCTAAGTATTAATCAATTGTACATTCCAACTTAAAAAATTTATTCAAGTGAAGAGTAGATGTTATATCCTTTTAAATATAACAACCATCATTTGAATAAGTACAAATTCAATGAATAAGAATAAGTTCATGATTATATTTCAACAATTCAATAATGGTACATCAATTAAAATAACACACCATTCCCTTCTCTCATTCCTCAAGATAAAATATATACATTTTACAAGTCCAAACAACCAAACTTCATTCATGCCAATCATCATTGATAACTCAAAAGAAATAAGAATACAACTTTTCCTTTTTCCATTTCCTTCGAGAAGAATAATAAAATATCAGAAAAGATCCATCCTTTAGTTAATCAGAAGAAGCATCATAAAACAACATGTCTTCATTATTACTCATGGAATCCATCTGTAAAATTTACTAGCATAGGTCAGTTCATCGAACTGAGCATGTTAAGCACTTATCATTAAAATGAAGTGCTCTTGACTAACTGTCTCAATAAAAGAAATCTACTTTTATGAAACATCTCGTAATTGAAATGGACATCACCTAAGAGTTAAGTAATGATAAGGATGAACAATTTAAACAACCATGTATCAATAAGTAGCATCAAATCAGATAGTACTATTAACTAATAACTCCTCAAAATAATTACAGCAACCACACAATAATTTATCCCCATTTTCTCACTGTTTCCTTCCAAAAATGAAAAGATTTCATTCCAGATTTAGAAAAATATTACAACGAATATTTTCTCTAAATAATCTCATATTAGAAGCATTTGTAAGAACTGATATAAATATAATACTGTTTGAACGTAATCACTGTCAATTCCATTCCATCATTGTAAATGGGATTCATAAAATGAATTGAAAAGAAATTTAAATAGAACTCCTTCACCTTTATACTACTCACCTGATTTCAACCAATTAAAATGTAGAAGAGAAAGGCAATCATACACCATGACAACAACCTATGTCAATTTTTAGAATTCAACAAACAACATAGTACTCATCCAATTCAGAGAGGGAAAAATAGTAGGTAAAATGAAATCGTTTACACCTGAAGGCAGCCACAAGTTGATTCAATATCCCTTAACATAAATTTAATTAGGATAAGAAAGGAAAAGAAGTATTACTCCCAGTTACCTTATTCAATAATCCCTTTTATTTAATCACAATTGAACTGGTCGATATTATGCAAGAAGAGATAAAAACTAGAGAAAATAGTCAAGGAGAGAGAAATTAAAAGTCAATAATAGAATGAAAGGAAGGATATTCACATTACTTCTTCCCAATACATATCTGAACATCAAAATATGACGTGCAGACATGTTATCAGTAGGGTAATTCTTCCCACACCAGACTATTACAGTCTTAATAGCTTACTAACTACCATTCAAGGAAAGTATTCAAGAATTCATTTTACATCTGACCCGCAAGTATTAATAACAACTGAACTTTCAATTGCAACCATTTCCATTAGTTATATTCACTGAAAAAAGACACATCTATCCAGGTATAAAACAAGTAAGAGTATACAGCAAGGCAACATGATCCCAATTTCACTGGAATAAATAAAGAAATCATTTTTCAACCACAAGAGTAAGGGATCTACTCAGGTTTAGTTTTGATGAAAACAATGAAGAAGTTTAAATCCACAGATTATATATATTCATCATTGAGTTCAAAGAAGAAATAAAAACTATACACTCTACCCAATCCATCAGATAACCAGGTTACTTTGTTCCAGGTTCGATAAGAATTTATTTCCAAACAGTCATTCATGGGTACCAAAAACAAAATAGGAGAAACATTGTATCGTGTTAGATCAAGAAAATGTAAAGACGATACGATAAATCTATAGTTCCTAAAAGAATTCACATCACCATACACTGTAATATGGCAAGGAAGAACAGTTCACACAAAAATTCCTGTCAAAGCATTCCCATGGATTCCATAACCTTTGAGCACACATAAAACTCCAAAAATAGTAGACACATCACTATCACCTTCAGCGAGTTCAAACCCACAAAAGAAAACAAAACTGAATACCCATTACTTTTGAAATCAAAAAAATAGAGATGAAATCCATCTTCAGTTACTATTTCAACAAAGATCACCCATTTACTCATGCATGCATCAAGAAAATACCCAAATTGCATCTTTTCTAAATGACAACTCAAGTAAAAGATCACATCTAAACATATCAACATGTTTTCACCAAAACACGCATTTATAAGAGCAGAGTTCTTTTAATGAAGATGTTTAATAAAGAGCATAACTATTTAAAGAAAAGAGCCTAACACGCCTGTATAATTTTCTTGTTAGCTCGTGGAAGGTCACAGCTGAGCTTCTCTGAAGTTTCTTCCCTCCAAAAAATCTTAATCAACCAGATATCTCAACTGCTTCCACGTTTACATGGGCCCAAAAACCACTCGGAGCTGGTCAAAACAACAATGGCCAAAAAATAAACTTGCAGGTTTTCCAAAGTAACAAAATGTAGAGAAAAAATCTGAAACCCAGATGAATAACAATAACTCACAAAAATCCTCTTTCTTATTTCCTAGGTGGGTTGGTTTCCAAAACTAATGTCAATAGATGCATTGAATGCATTTTCTCCCTCTTTCTCCATGCCACCGCCGACTCAGATTTGGCAAGTTATATCTTATAAATTTACATGTAATTCAAATTTAGTTATATTGCTAGTTAGACACCTCTAACTTCCTTGCTCCCGCTAAACTTGGTGTTTAAAACTACAAGGGCTGCATTTAAGTCCTTCATTTAAGTTTAAACCTTCCCCCTTTATCCTCCCACTTGACATGTATCACATAGGTCCCTCTTAGGATTTGCAATAGTTTAGGTCACAATTTAAATAGTTAGGTTTCCTTCTAGGTCGTAGATCCTTAGGATTCACCTTAGTTTAGTTTATAAACATTTTAAATTAAAATTCGTGTAGGATAAAATATTATTTCATAGGTTAACACATAACCCTTATCCATTCTACAATAGGTTCCTAGTAGGTTTTACCACCCGAGGCTTAAAACCAATATAGTGTAGGACATTCTGTCCAAGGCCAAATATATGCCTTAATATCCTTGTATCATCCCCTTTTTCTCTCTTACAATTTCTAGCATTACAATTCACATGTATCTAGGAAATCAAACCTTACCGTTGGTAGCACGATGCCGAGTAAGTATACCTTTAACCAGGTTCTTTAAAAATTTACAACAATCTCTAGCTTGGTTCCAGACTTCATTTTATTTGGAAAGTCAACTGACAAGATGAAAATAAAGAAGGTTGAAGCATACCTTGGATCAATGGAATTGATTAAAGGTGTGTTGTCACATAAATATGAGTTCATCAAGTATGAAAGCAATTCTGCAGGTTCACAACTTTACAAATTACATGATGTAATGACATTATTTCCAAGTAAGCAAAATTACAGCATGCATGAATTCAAAACAATAATAATTACTAATTGCAAACATGAATTTCAAGGTCAAGGAATACACCTTCACATGACAATTCTCATTTCCACATTTGCAGCATCACAATAGAATTTATTGTAGTAACTGCCAAGATCAAGATGTTACATTCATTGGCATTGAATCTAGTTTGCTGCATCAAGTTACTTACATAGGAAAATGTGTCATAGTTCTGGTTCAAATATCTCATCTCTTACAACCCAAAAATGAATTCCTATATTAAAAATGCTTAGAGGATATTTAAATGATCTCTATGCATTTTTATTGGATAATATCTAAGCACGTAGACCCAATTTATGAGCATGTGGACCCTCTAACAAGATATTTTCACCTATGTCTCTGTAAAAACTGTTATCAACATTCCAACATGTCTACGATAATTTATTTATGATATTTGATGTTGTGTCTTCAATACATGTCTTCACTTGAGATATGTGGGATAAAATAATTTTCAATAAACGTTAGAGAATGTATTGGCATTCATATTTACCTTGGATCTATTCATATACAAGTTTGGGAAACATCATATCTCACAACCTCCAAATAAGTGACTTAGATCTATTGAAAGATTCATCAGGGAGTGCACAATAGTTTGATTCACCTCAAAGACTTGTAACACCCATGTTATAATCACTCCAAATTAAGGGATTTTTTATTCTTTTAAAACAAATCCCTTGATCCCATTAAATGCATTCAATGATTTTAACTAGAAAAAATTATAATCCAACATGAAATATAGTTTAAAATCCATAAGATAACAACATAACCATGTGCACCTATAAAGGTCAATTAGATATACTTGATCCCCTTTACAATCACTTTATCCAAGTGTGCATAACATATATGTAGTTGGTTAACTTATTCATTTAGGTTTGAGAACTGATGCAGATACCAAACGTCTACCTAGAAATTAATTAACTAAATTTCAATTGGCATATCACACTGTTAGATAGGAATTCCGTGAACTAATAATGTATTTATCTAGTATGCTACTTAGGCCAAAGTTTTCAATCTATGCTTTGAGTGCTTAGCTTCATGACAGTACATAAACCAAACAAAATTTGTCCCATCACCGCACAATCATATCTACACAGTTATCTAGATCATATATCATTAATTAGAAGTTTAATTTCTTATATTAAGAAATTATAACATACAGGTCTCTCCTCTCAAATCAAGAGTATGCTATCAGTCCCATCTTAGGGCCCCTATGGGATGACTAATGATTACTTAATGAAAATTTTCATAATTATTACACTTCTCGTACCCATCATAAGATGGTACAAATAGAGTTCAATCAATCCGATAGGCAAGAAATAGAGTCCACACTTTTATTATAGACGATATCTTATTACAAGGTAGAATTCATCATTTAAAGAATAACTGAAGTTATTCGTTTAACGACAAGATCTGTAGTAACTTACTAGTTACTATCATACAAAATATCTTAATTCCATAGTTTTGCTTTACGAATTTCATTGTTAGGACTAGGTTTAGTGTAACCATGTCTTTTTAATTTGGTAACGATTCAATCTCATTAAGATTGTATCATAATTCCACCAATTTGTTAACTAATGTTGATATATATCTTTAGAAAGATATATAAACATTTAATTATTAAGACAATATTACAATTAATGCTAATTGTAAATGAATCATTCACATACCTTAATACCATATTAATTCATAGTTAAAGCTATATCACTTCTGAATTTATGGCATCATTATGTTGTTTGTATATTTTTGTCGTAAAGGTGTAACTATCGTCAATGTAATTTAATAGATTTACTATGTAAACAGATTATTTATTTAATTAGTCTCATTACAACCGAGTTAAAGGAAATTCCATTATTTTCATAACTCTGTGTCGCTATCCATAACAACAGTATTTATTTAAATCATTAAATTAAACATATAAATTATGATGTCATTGATATAGTTGTAATGATTTTTATTTGTTATTTAAGGATAATAATTTTCATAAAGTTCAATTAAAACAAGTAAGAGAAGTGCAATTTCGTAATCAATTACAGAAGTACACACCACTGTTAAAAAGATCGTATATCATTAATACAATTCATATGATCTATACAATTAATAAATGTATTTATTGAAACTCATAAAGGATAAATCCTTATATTAAATAAAATTACAATAATTTCCTATTAATAAAATTAGGCCAATTTCCTTATGAAATTATGTGAAATCATGTTTCACTTTTCAATAAATATAGTAATACATAATTTGGATATTCAAACTTAATCAATATTTGTAATCAGATAAATACAATTATCACATGATGACATGTGTGAAAATAATCCAAATAAAACCTCATATTAACTATTGCATCTTGCTATCTGTAGGATAAAATAAAACAATATACATGGTTAGTTCATCAAACTGACATGGACTAACATATCTCAATCATGCCTTTCCACTATGAAGTGATGAATGTAAGAAGTTTAACTTTTAGGATAAAATCATATCAACCTCATATCACATTAAGCCTAAATATAATATGAAACCAAATGAAATGAACCTATTGATAAGCTCAATATTTCTATCAACAACTTGCAGACATATAATAAAATCATCATGCCTTTGCATGGTTTAACTTCATTTTTTAACTATTGACACAATCATATTTTCATAATCTTCAGGATTCAATATCAAAAATTATCATTATCTTAATGATGTAAAATATTATCTATTAGATCACAAATTATCTTCAGCAACCATTTATTTTTCATTTTCAAATTGAATATAGTGTACATTCTAGATTTGTATACAAAATAATAAATATCAAATATTATATTTTAAATGTAGTAGTCATCAACTTTCACCACATTAATTTTTCATAAAAAGTATATAATGATAAGCACAATTTTTCACAAGGAAACCAAGTGCTTAAATAGCTTAACATTTCCATCATTTTAACTTATTCAAGTATCCATCAATCAATTAATAGATATAAATAAGACCTCATTCTTTCAAATAAAGCATTCACAAGTCTTAAAAATTGAATAGAGTTTCTGTTAAGAGGACAAAAATTCTAGGTTATATTAAATAACTAAAAGTCATGATTATATCTACAACAAGAATATAAATGGACCCAAGATCTTATAATCCCAATAAAGATCATTAAATAATCATTAAACTCTTGATATAATGAATGTAATGGAGAAAATGATCTCTTCAAAATGAATACATGTATTTAGGAATTGTAACAGTTAGACCAAACCCAACAAAAACATTAGTTCATAATGACCAAGACAAGATTCAACTGTTGTGATCCAAAATTCACCCCCCCAGGGTAATTTTAATAACATGCATCAGATTATTCAGTCCCAGGAAAGTATATTGATTCAAGGCAAAAAATCATGTGTCTGGGGTCCCCTCAGTTTCTTTCTAACTCTCCTATCCAAGAAGAAAACCCGGTAAGTTTTAAAAATGTGAAAAAATTACAAAAGCCAAGCTTGGTGCCAAAATATAGAGAAAATCGGCTAAGTCCTAGTCCAGGTGGTCCTTGGGACAGTCGGGACGTCGGGGCGCGAATCAGCTGAAAAGACTCCAGGCGGTCTACGCAACATCCGGGACAGTTGGGACATTGGGGCGCACGGGGCGCGAAAAGCCGAACCAGCTGAAAAAATGAAGAAAATTACCTAAGTCTTGTTTCATGCGGTTTGGGATAGTTGGACCAAAAGTACGCGCGGGATGCGGATCGGCTGGTTTGGTGCAAGTCAGTCCATTTTGGGCGGTTCGGAGATATTTGTCCCAGACAGTCCGGGACAGTTGGACCAAGAGTACGTGGAGGACACGAACCAGCCGGTTCGGCCGAAATAGAGGAATTTCGTTTGGGACATCTAGGCCAAAAGTACGCGTGGGACGTGAAAAGCCGAGAGAGCTGAGAGCAAATGGAATCTTGCCACATGTCTTCGCCACAAAGAGGGACAAGAAATCCTGAATCGGGTGGTTTGGAGAAATTTGTCCCAGACAGTTTGGGACATCCAGGCCAAAGGTATGCATGGGACATGAAAAGGTGAGATGGCTGAAAAAGAGACAAGGAGGCCTGCGGATGAATCGCAGCGTGACACGTGTCACAAGGGGAAGCGCAATGGAAATTGGCCAAGTGTTTTTTGGCCAAAAAATTTCAAAGGGCAAGGTTTGAAGGGTCGTCCCGAGCTAATAGACACAGGACACGTGTCCTAAGGCGGGGGAGTTTGGAGCCAGGGAAAGACTTAGGAAAATTTGACAAAGGTATTTGGCCAAAAAATTAAAAGACAAGGATGACCCCACGCCTCTTTCCTCCAACCAGATCACGCCACGTGTCCCAAGTGGCAGGGGCGCGGGGAAAAAATGGAAAAATTTCCAAAGTTATAAAAAGTCAAAATTTTCAAAGGAAAACCCACGGAAAGGGAAGGAGAGAGATTTGCTCATCCAATCAGCGCCCGACACATGTCATCTAAGTGGCAGAGCGTGGGAAAAAATTCAAAATCCGTTTTGGCTTGTTTTTTGCCCTAAATCTTCAGATCGCCATAACTTTCAATCCAGAGCTCAAATTTTCACGTTCTTTATATTAATGGAAAGCTGGTGAAATTCTCTACATGATTTCGGGGTCAATCTTGCATTTTGGTTCAGTTTGGAGAGAGAAAATTAAAGAACGCCTCTGGTACGTGATAATGGCCAGAACTGACGTTTCAACAACTAGTTTTAATGCACATGGGTCACATTCTTCTTCAGCATGGCCAGAAGTGAAATTTCAACAACCAATTTTAATGCACATGGGTCGCATTCTTCTTCAGCATGGCCAAAAGTGATGTTTCAACCACTGATTTTAATGAAGAATGTGTTTTAGTCAATGGTTGGATGGCTTGCATGTTTTCCCGCGTTTCTCTCTCCTGGGCTCGACCCATGCATTGTAAAAAAGCTAGATTTGGCTCATTTTTCAAATTGGTTCATCTTTTCTACTCTGCCCTCCCTTCTTTTCTTCGCCAGGGTTGAAAATGGAGTTCGAACCTCCTCCCCTTCTTTGTAATGGCATTTTTTCCTTTTACCATTAAAATGATGTTTTGTGTAAACTTCTGAAGCAACAAAAACATGTTTCGTGATGCATCTTTCCATCTTAGCTCGTTTTTCACTTGTTCTCTTCTTACCTCTCTTCATTGCAGGTATTTGTGCATGTTATGATGTTCATTACAGGTCTGGAGCTGTGTTCATGGAGTTTTGGGACATCTTCTGTGTGAAATCTATCCTTGGGCCTATGATGCATCTGTCCATCCTTCCCATCGCTCACCTCTATTTGTTCCATGGCAGTTTTGATAGATGTTCAACATTTTCCTTCTCTGGTGTATAACCGTTTTAGTGTAGGCTCTGTTTTTCCCTTTTCTCTCTCTCTCTCTCTCTCTCTCTCTCTCTCTGTGTCTCCTTGGCATGGTTAGATTAGGATTAGATTAGCTTTCCTGCACTGGAATAGCTTGTGGCAGGTAGTTTAGGAAGAGGAACAAACATTCTCTGGATATTCCTTTCTCATTATCACGAGTCCCACACTCAAAGAAAGGATTCAATGTTGTGTAATCACACTGGATGCTAGAGTGATCAAACTAGAAATATGATCAACATCCAAGGGTGCTTTGATTTTACACCAACAACTGACTTTGAAAAAAATTGAAGAAAAAAACTTTGAAATCAACATAGGTCAAGTAACACAATTTTTATTTCATTCATGGTGACTTTATTCAAAATAAATTATAAAATATTAACTATGCAGGTCTGTAACAATCTGTAGTGAAAAAACTAGGTAAATCAACTAGGGATAATGCATAACCACTATGAGAATTTTTATTATATAGTTATTATTCAGATAAACCATCTTAACTGTTTCAAACTGTAACCAAATAAACCTAAACAAAATAACTTATACCCAATAACATATTTTGGAAGTATGGTTTATAATCAGTATGCACAGTTAAACAAATCAAACCATAGGAAAAAACACAAACAATACCCTTCACAGGTGATTTCCTAAAACCCCAATAACGTATTTGACCTCGTAATAAACTCTCTTATATTATCAACACAAGAAACTAATTAAAATTTGAATACCCAAGAAATAAAACCCACAAATATATTTCATCTTTTTCCTAAGAACCAACAAGAGACAGAGTTAGAAATCCATTCCTGAAATGGATAATATGTCTGCAACTTTTCTTTGCTATTATTTCCTTTGAAAACTTCCAACAGATCAAATAGACTGAGAAATAATTTCCCCAAGCATTTCCCCAACAAACGCCCAAATAATTTAACCAAAAATTGAAAAATAACAACTCCAATAACCCAAATAAAACAACAACATATCCAACTAGATCTGCCATTAGTATTTTCCCTAAAATCTCAATAAGAATAGTTTAAAATTCTCATGCACAGTTTGGTCAAAAAATGGAGCTTTGAATGGCCAAAGAAAGAGCTCAAACTAATAACCAAAACAATGAAATGAAATTTCCCAATGCATGCAAGGTATCTTCTCACTATAATGCCATTTTTTTTCCTTTTAAAAGTAAGCACAACTAAATATTTCAGATTTAATATGTAATGCATAACTATATTTTGCAGAATTATAAACAAAAAAAAAATCCAATGAAGACATGTAAATTAAAGAGCTCATGATTTCAATATTGTAACCTTTTTTTTCTTTTTAAACAATAGAGAGAAGTTACACAACAAAAGAGACATATGGTATTACAAGACTTCCAAATCACAAAGTGATAAATTTACAAGGTAAGGGCTATCCAAAATCAGCCATATAAAAGTAACATTTACAAATGATTTGAGGATAAAAGACACAACAAGTCACAACTCCAACTAAATTTCATCATTGAGTCTCCAAATTTGAGTGTTCTTCTAAGAATGTTGAATCAAGAGACATGGCTTGTCCACCCAACCAATAGGCATCATCACATGCCTTTCCATGGTTGGAAGTCATGCTAGCCTCCCCCAAGCCCATGGGAGAGAGGAATTGGCTTCCACAATGTGCACAAGTATAAAGGGGATAAACACAACAATAATACATAGAAACATTTAAACACTTAGACATAATACAAATAGTGAGACAAAAATATGAAGAGAAACAAGGTCATCCTCACAAAAAGGGGGAAGAGAAGAAATAGGATGCCTGAAAACAAAGTTTTCCAACCATAGGATAAACAAAATACATAATTTATAACCTCCTTATTTCTCCCAAACATTCATCCTCCTTATTTCTCCTTTATGTCAATGAAATCCTTCTTGGGAGGATTTTCAAACCCAATGGGTTTCCTCTCCAAGAATGGGGAAAGGTTTAAGCCATTTGAACCTTTCTCCCACCTCAAACCATATGAGGGGATGAGATGGAACCTTTACGGCTTGACCAACAAGCCATGAGGTTTGAGAGGGAAATCCCTCTCTCTTCCCCTACAATCTCCAAAAAACCATCAAGCCATATGATGGTGGAGGGTAAAAAAAAACAACAAAACAACAAAAAAAACAACAAACAAGACAACATTCTTCATACAAGCTTTACAACATATAATTTCACACACTTTATTTCATTGACAAATGCATAGCTAGCAAAACAACAACAACGAAAGAGAGATTAAGAATCCTACCTCAATAATCTTCCCAAAACTCTAAGTTTTTCCACTTGATCCAAGCAATCCTCAAGCTCCCCAAAATTCTCCAAGTCCAAAGTCCAAAAAAAATGAGGAAACAAGTCCCCTTCCTTCACCATGAGGAAGAATATCAGGAGGAACCCAAAAGTTTCCTCACCAATAGGAAAGTGACATGTGTCACCCCTCTCCTCCCTCAAGTCAAAGATTCCCAAAAACCAAATAAGTAAAAGTAAACTCACCTTTTAGCCCTTATCACCCAAAATACTAAAAATGTACTAAAACAAAGTGGAGCAACTTTTAACAAATACACACAAACCAACCACCTTACATGGATGATGACTAAGGAGGGAAAAATGGGAGGGAAAATCCCTTAATTCCTTGGAAATAAGGCCCCCTACCTATTGGATAGGGTCCAAGGGCCTATTTCCATGCAATGTGAACTCCCAAAACAAAAAGGAGTCATTTGTATTGCCACAAATAACCCAATTTCGGGTTTGGCACACTTGGGCACAAGTGTAGAGGGTGTGGGGTCCACCCAAGGTTCACATGTGACCCCAATCCCTTCTACCAACACACACACACTTACCTAAAACCATCACTTAAATTAAATGAGATCCTTAAACCCCTAAACTAGTTTACTTAAATAAAACACATCCTAAACATAATTAATTTTACAAGACATAAATACATTACAATTGAGGGTTCACTCATGGTGCCCAATTAATACACCTACTCTAAGGCCTCAAAAATTTATCATGGTTAGGACTTAGCCCGTGTGCCACTTGTGCACAATTATGTAGCCTCCCTGAAACCCACGTTCTCCTATAACCTGTCGCCAACACACTCATTGCACATATTAACTGCATCTGTCTAATACAATAAACATCGTCTACTCATCACAAAATTAATCAAACCTATAATATCCTAACATCATTAGATAATTGATAGTGAAAGTCATACAATTATACACATAGTCCACCATGAATCATCCACAGATATAATTACAATGACATACACCTATGCTAGCATGAATTACCATTATTAAATCTAGAAAACTATATCATTGATCAAATCGACTACAAGAAATCAACATCTAACCAATAAATCTCACTATCATGTAACTCTGTTAGTGTCATCAATATCATAAGTAATATATCAATATACTAAACTAGTCCAATTGGTGCTACACACCCAAAATACCATAATGTCTATGAGGATAAATAACATAGCATAATTTTAAAAATATATCATAATCCCAGTCAAAACATTTCTATGCATAAAGGAACCAACAGATAACTGGAGCTATAAAAATGTGGGCACTACATCCCCCTCTCCTAGAGTTAGACTTCCTCCTGGAAGTCATTGGAAGAGATAGGGATATCTAACCCTCAGTGGTGTAGCATCCTTCCAAGTAGCTGATGTCTCGTCATATCTGTCCCACAACACTCTAACATGGTCCAAATCTCGACCCCGAAGGGCCAACCTCTAGTTCTCCAGTATACATACGGGCTCCAGTATCCACTATCATCCATCCTCTACCTGTAATTCTGACCAATCCAAAACATGAGTGACATCAGTTACATATCTATGTAGTACAAAAACATGAAAAACATCACGGGCTCATGCAAGGCGTGGTGGAAAAGCTAGGTGATAGGCAACTAGACCGATGACCGCAAGAATGTCAAATGGCCCCACAAAATGAGGTGATAGCTTAGAACCCTTTCCATAATGGATTGGACTCTTATGCAGATGAAATCTCAAGAAGACTTTGTCACCCACTGAGAAGTTATGGTAAATCCTCTTGGTGTCCACATACGCCTTCTGGCATGCTCTACCCTGCCCAAGACGTTGTCGAATCAAAACAACCTGCTACTCTAAATCCTGAAGATAAGATGGCCCCAAAATAATCCTATCATCAAGTTTGTCCCATCTCAAAGGTGTCCTACAAGGTCATCCATACAAATCCTGATAGGGAGCCATGCCAATTGAGCTATGATAACTGTTATTGTAAGCAAACTCAACTAGATGAAGATAGTCTTCCCACTTTTTCTGTTGGTCCATCACATACATCCTCAACATGTCCTCAAGAACCTGATTAACTCTCTCTGTCTACCCATCTATCTTTGGATGATATGCCAAACTGAAATTAATCTATGTACCCAAGGCATCCTGAAAATAAGTTCAAAAAATTGATGTGTAGATGGTATCTCTGTCATTAATGATCATCTTTAGAATCCCATGCAATCTAACAATGTCCTCCATAAACACTTTGGCGATGGCCTGTGCATTATAGGTGACCTTGGTTGGTGAGAAATGCACAACCTTGGTCAAGTTATCCACAGTGACCATAATGGCATCATGCCTATAAGAGGACATAGGAAGTCCTACTATGAAATCCATGGAGATCACATCCCATTTCCACTCGGGAATATCATGAGGTTATAAGATTCCTGCAGGATGAGAATGCTCTGCTTTGACCCTCTGACACTCAAGACAACGTGCTACAAAATATTCTATGTCCCATCAAATATTAGGCCAATAATATAACTCCCTCATATCGGCATGCATTTTCTTCACTCTTGGATGTGCCGCATATGGAGCTTGATGCACATCTAAAAGGATGAAGCTACACATATCTCTTGACTTAGGCGCATAGATGCACCTATGGAACCGAAGTAAACCATCTGTCTCTAAAATACACCCTAAATATCTGCCCTCAAATGAACCATGAGAATCCAACATCTATTTAGCACCATCATAAAACCTATCCTTAGAAAGATGCTGAAGAATCCTGCCCCTCAAATCTGACTGTAGTGTCAAAGAAATAAGAACATGTCATTGCCTACTAAGAGCATCTGCAATGAAATTTTCCTTTCCTTTGATGTACTACAAGTCCATGTCATACTCACATAAGAACTCCATCCAACACCACTGACGTGTATTTAGGTTTGGTTGTGAGAAGATATGCTACAAGCTACGATGATCTGTCCTCAAAATGAAGGGTCTACCCAAAAGTAAATGTCGCCAACACACCTGAGTGTGAACCAATGCTGCAAGCTCTAAGTCATGAGTAGGATAGTTAAGCTCATAATATTTGAGCTTATGTGACTCAAAGGTAATAACTCGATGCTCTTGCATAAGAAATGCTCCCAAACCCTCTAATGATGCATCGGTGCAAACAACAAAATCCTCTGTCGGGTCTGGAATGACTAAGATAGGTGTCGTGGTAAACCTTTCCTTAAGAAACTAGAAGGCCTGCTCATACTTCTTTGACCAGTCAAACTTCTTCCCTTTCCTTTGAAGGGAAGTAATAGGGTGAGAAATCCTAGAAAAGTCCTACACAAACCTGTGGTAATACCCTACTAAACCCATGAAGCTCCTCACCTCAGTCACTGATGTGGGTGCTGGCTAATCCATGATAGATTGAATCTTAGAGGGATCTACTGAGATACCCTCTCCTGAAATAATATGACCCAAGTACTGAATCTTTGTCTGAAAGAAGCTGCATTTTTCCAAGTTCCCATATAACTTCTGCTCTCTCAAAACCTGTAGTACCTGTCTCAAATGCTCCTCGTGTTCCTCCTCAGAATGAGAATATATCAAAATATCATCTAGGAACACTAAGACAAAGCAATCTAGAAAGGTCCTGAATACTCCATTCATGAGGCTCATGAAGACAGCTGGGGCATTGGTCAAACCAAAAGGGACAACTATGAACTCATAATGCCCATAACGTGTGCGGAAAGCTATCTTATGAATATCTGCATCTGATATGCACAACTGATGATATCCTGACTTGAGATCGATTTTGGAGAACACTCTCGCTCCCCGCATCTGATCAAACAAGTCATCAATCATAGGGAGTGGATAACGGTTCTTTATTGTGACTTTGTTGAGCTGTCTAAAGTCTACACAAATCCTGAGAGAACCATCCTTCTTATTCACAAATATGACTGGTGCTCCCCAAGGAGATACACTAGGGTGAATGAGACCATTCTCCAATAACTCCTCTAACTGAATCTTGAGCTCATGAAGCTCTAGAGTCGTCATCCGATAGGGTGCCCTAGAAACTAGTGCAGATCCATGTACTAAATCAATGGTGAAATCCACCTCTCTGTGGGGTGGTAACCCTGGAAGCTCACCTGGAAACACATCTGTATACTCCCTCAAAACTACATGATCATCTAAGGGTGAATGCTCTGGGGCGCTCTTTGACCGATCACTGATGGTGATAGAAAACAATTGACAACCTTTGTGCATGCTTCACTTAAGTTGCTTAGCCGAGATCATACACAAAGAGATAGGTCTCTGTATCCATGAAATCACAACTGCACTACCAAGATCATCCTGACACTCAATGACCTTATTCTTTGCAATCTACCTTAGCCTGATGAGCCTTAAGCCAATCCATACCTAAAACAATCTGATAGGATTCTAGAGGAATAACTCAGAGGTCAAGAGTAGTGGATAAAACTCCTAAATCAAGTACAAAACTCTCCAAATATGGGTTCACTATGAGCTTGTCCCTAGAGGCCAACTTGACCTACCAACTATCTGGCTAGCTTACCACCACTAGCCCACACTGGTCCACTATAGAAGGAGATACAAAAGAATCTAAAGCACCTGAATAAAAAATTAATGAGATAGAAATACCCCTGATAGTACCTATCATCTCAACAACTGTGGCCTGATGCTCATCCTGGCAGTTATCAACCGTTGGATATACACGATGAGCGTGTCCCACGTCACCCACCATCTGCTTGGGTCTAGGATATCTTTGCATATCCATAGTAGTGGGCTTGTGTAGACACATATGCACAAATGGTCTGGAGCCCCACAAATAAAACATACTCCTGTACCCCTCTGAGATGGGGTCCCTCCTGTACTGTGGAAAATTGAACCTACTGAACCAACCCTAGCAGACTGTTGTGAGAGGGCTGGTTATGAGTGATAAGTACCCAGCCTCCTATCCCTATATCCACCAAAACCACCTCTAGATCCACCTTGTTAAAAGCTCTGAGTCTTTCTACCCCTCTAATGTTGGTGTCCCTGATACTGTGTCTGTTATGGTGGGTACAGTGGACCTCTCGGTACTTCTAGAGGAGACCAGAATCCTCCTCTAGGGGGTGGTACTACACGCCATGTCCTCTAAATATGAAATGCCTAAATCCTATCCTAGAACTTTCTCTTTTTCCTATCTCGGTGTTCCTATGCCTTAGTCCTATTCTCCTAAGCCAAGTAGGCCTTCTCAAGCATGGGAGGAGACAACATCCTAACTGGTCCTACTATATCTACATTCAGGCCCCGAATAAACCTATTTACCTACAATTTTTTGTCTTGTAGGTAGTCCACAGATTGCAGAAGATCTAGAAATCTACTCTTATACTCTGCCACTGTGCCAGATCCCTGTCGTAAGTCATGAAACTCATTGATCCTCTTCTGTACATATAATGAGCCCTGAAATGCTCCTAGAACATCTCCTAGGTCACTGTATCTTGAGTCAAATGGAGTTTCCGCTCCTCATTCCTCCACCAAACACCTGCTGCATTTTAGAGGAGGTGTATGGTGAACTTGGCTTTAACATTGCTCTCGTGAGAGTGCAAGCCAAAGCATCTATCTAGGCTAAGGATCTAGGACTCTACCCCAAATCCATCTGTCAAACTGGTATAAGTAGGTGGCCGAATGCGAAGAAGGTCTCGAATCACACTACCTGTGTCTCGATTCGGGTGATGTGGTCTAACAGGTGAAAGGGGTCACCTATCTCCAAATGGTCCCTCAAAGCTGTGTGAATGGTTACGATGGAACGAGGCCATCCTCTTGTCAATGATGGAAGGGCTGTGTGACCTCTCTCATCTTGGGGTATCGTGCTCAGGTGGCTCTGAATGTGCATCCTCACCAATCAACTCCTCATCTCCCAACTGAATGTCCTCCTCTCTCAGCACCTACGGTGGTGGAAGGCATTGCTGCATGACACCTATCAAATACTGAAGGGCCTCTAATATTTGAGGTCCAAAATTCAAGTGCCGATGGCTCTGGTGTAGGTGCACTACATCCCAAGTCTCTAGTCGATCGTCCCCTCTTGGGTGCCATCTTGTACCCGAGGTAAAATAAAAATAAAAATCATTTATAAACTTTTTTAAAAAGTTACAGAAGTATTATATTTTTAATATATATATATATTATATAAATTTTTTAAAAGGTAATCTTAATGTCTCTCCTCAGGACACCGGATGCAACTAATATTGGGTAATTTTTATTTTTTAATTATTTAACAGGAAATAATCAATGATACCCCGCCTCAGAACCACGGAAACAAACCAATAGTTACTAAAATTTTGGGATAATAGTTTTTTTTGAAGTGAACAATAATTACTAATGCTTTGCTTAACCCTTTCTCATTAATAATTAATTTATGTTAATTTAATTTTACACTAGTCCAATAACTACTTAATTATTTTATTCTATTAAGTTCACTAGGGTCACATATAGAAGTCTACACCCCCTTATTATTAAATTAACTCCTCACACTCCCCTTTTAATTTATTTCTCATTCCCATTAAAATCTAATGACTTAAGGTATGTAGGGTTACATGTGGACCCTAGGATCAAATTGATCTCAACCCTAGATCTATTTTTACCCTAAAGATGCCCTAAACATCCTTATGTTCTCTTCCCTTCCTTCCCTTTTATCATTTTTTCTTTGTTCTCTTATTTGTAGGTTCATTAGAGAGCTATGGAACTTAAGCTCATGGAAAAAAAGGATAATATCCTTATTGTCTTCATATTATTATTTGAAAATTGTTAGTTGCTTCCATACACAACCCTTAGCCAGATTTTAGGGTTGGATATAACCAAAATCTAAATGTAAATATGTATTTTTTTTATTAAAAAAAAAACAATCTGCTTGAAGCACAGATTTGTATATGTATATGGGGATGTATTATTGTTAATTTAATTTAATTTATTTATTCTTTTTTGTTATGAATCAGGGAAGCAGTTCAAAGGGGGGTTTAGCCACGGATTTTGAGGAAGGGAGGGCTATGCGTGGAGGAGGGATAGCGCAGGGAGGAGGAAGGGTGGATGAGAGAATTTGGAGGCTGCGGTTTGAAGGGGTAGTCGTGGGGGAGGGATCTGCGCAGTGGTAGAGGGGGGGGAACAACAGAGGGGCGGCAGGGGGGAGGCGTAGGGGGCGATGTCGAGTGGGGGTAGCAGCGCTGGCAGGGGTGCGAGGGAGGGGTCTACGCAAGAGGGAGGAAGGGGGAAGGGTCTGTAGTGGAGCAGTAGCCACGGTAAGAGGGGGAAAATGGTGGCGGGGGGTGGCGGTGCTAGGTGAGGGGTGGATAGTGGGGAGGAAACAAAGCACAGGGTAGGGGTAGAGAGGTTCGAGCCATCCCCCAAACTTGTATTTTTTTTTTATTATATATATTTTTTGTTATTAGGGAACTTTTGTATCGGCCCCTTTATTACAACAATGTAAATTATAATATATTTTTTGTTATGTAATTATATATATATTAATATTATATATACTTTATATATATATATATATATATATATTAAAATAAAAGTATAATAAATATTAGTATATTGCTTGTTTAACAAAAACAATTTTTTTCCATATACTTATTTATAACATTGATATAATATGATATATTACATATGCAATAGCAAATCAATATTATAGACTATACTTTGAAGGATAGTATTTTTTTTTATACACAATCAGCAACATAATATTTTTGATTTAGTTACAATGCAAGGAAAATAGTCATTCTTAGGTGTAAGGCAATAGGTTCTATTTATTTATAAGTATGAACTTAACATTTCAATCTCTGATTTAAGAGTGGAAATATAGCCACTCAATGTAATTTCTCAAACTTCATGTAACCCAGAATTTTTTTTTAAATGCACTAACTAAATAGTATTTCAAATTTCTGCAATACCAACTAAAGGAATATATCATATTTTCATGCAAGAAAGATTACAATAAGGACATATCCATGTTTTTAAAAAAATAAGGGCATAATTTCATTTATTAATAACATAGGATCCAAGATGTAGTTAGTCTTTTTTCATCAAGTTCCCAACAATTAAATGCAAGACTAAATAATTTACTAGTTATCCAAAGAGTTCACGTGTTTGAACCTCACTCTAATACTAAAATGTAGTGCCATTTTTTTTCATTTTAAAAATAAGCACAACTAAATATTTCAGATTTAATATGTAATGCATAACTATATTTTGTAGATTTATAAACAAAACAAAATTTTCCAATGAAGACATGTAAAATAAAGAGCTCATGATTTTAATATTGTAATCTTTCCTTTCCCTTTTTTTTTTTTAAACAATAGAGAAGAGTTACAAAAAGAAAGAGACATATGGTATTACAAGACTTCAAATCATAATATGATAATTTTACAAGATGAAGGCTATCCAAAATCAGCCATATAAAACATAGTTAAAGAGGTAAATTTGTACACTAATGATTTGAGGATAAAAGACACAACAAGTCACAACTCCAACTAAAACTTCATCATTGAGTCTCCAAATTTGAGTGTTATTCTAAGAATGTTGAATCAAGAGACATGGCTTGTTTACCACCCAACCAATAGGCATCATCACATGCCTTTCCATGGTTGGAAGTCATGCTAGCCTCCCCTAAGCCCATGGGAGAGAGGAACTAGCTTCCACAATGTGCACAAGTATAAAGGGGATAAACACCACAAGAATACATAGAAATATTTAAATACACTTAGAAATAATACACATGGTGAGACAACAATATGAGGAGAAACAAGGTCATCCTCACAAAAAGGGGAAGAGAAGAAATAGGATGCCCAAAAACAAAGGTGTCCAGCCATAGGATACAACAAATACATATTTTATAACCTCCTTATTTCTCCCAAAAATTCATCCTCCTTATTTCTCCTTTATGTCAATGAAATCCTTCTTGGGAGGATTTTCAAACCCAATGGGTTTCCTCTCCAAGAATGGGGAAAGGTTCAAGCCATATGAACCTTTCTCCCACCTCAAACCATATGAGGGGATGAGAAGGAACCTTCATGGCTTGACCAACAAGCCATGAGGTTTGAGAGGGAAATCCCTCTCTCTTCCCCTACATTCTCTAAAAACCATCAAGCCATATGATGGTGGAGAGTAAAACAAAAACAAAAAAACAACAAAAAAAAAATAATCAAAACTACATTCTTCATACAAGATTTACAACATAAAATTTCACACACTTTATTTTATTGACAAATGCATAGATAACAAAAAGCAACAACAAGGAAAGAGGGATTAAGAATCCTACCTCTACAAGCTTCCAAGACTCTAAGCTTTTCCACTTTGATCCAAGCAATCCTCAAGTTCCCCAAAATTCTCTCCCAAGTCCAAAAAAAAATGAGGAAACAAGTCCCCTTCCTTCACCATGAGGAAGAATATCAAGAGGAACCCAAAAGTTTCCTCACCAATAGGAAAATGACATGTGTCACCCCTCTCCTCCCTCAAGTCAAATATTCCCAAAAACCAAATAAGTAAAAGTAAACTCACCTTTTATCCCTTATCACCCAAAATACTAAAAATGTAAATAAAACAAAGTGGAGCAAATTTTAACAAATACACACAAACCAACCACCTTACATGGATGGTGACTAAGGAGGGGAAAATGGGAGGGAAACTCCCTTAATGCCTTGGAAATAAGCCCCCCTACCTATTGGGTAGGGTCCAAGGGCCTATTTCCATGCAATGTGAACTCCCCAAAAAAAAAGGGAGTCACTTGCATTGCCACAAATAACCCAATTTCGGGTTTGGCACACTTGGGCACAAGTGTAGAGGGTGTGGGGTCCACCCAAGGTTCACATGTGACTTCAATCCCTTCTACCAAAACACACACACTTACCCAAAACCATCACTTAAATTAAAAGAGACCCTTAAATTGCTAAACTAGTTTACTTAAATAAAACACACCCTAAACATAATTAGTTTTACAAGACATAAATACATTACAATTGAGGGTTCACTCATGGTGCCCAATTAATACACCTACTCTAAGGCCTCAAAAATTTAGCATGGTTAGGGCTTAACCCATGGGCCTCTCGTGCACAATTGCGTAGCCACTCTGAAACCCACGTTCTCTTATAACCTGTCACCTGCACACTCATTACACACATTAACCACATCTGTCCAATACAATAAACATCGTCTACTCATCACAAAATAAAATCAAACCTATAATATGCTAACATCATTATACAATTGATAGTGCAACGCATACAATTATACACATAGTCCACCATGAATCATCCACAGATATAATTACAATGACATACACCTATGCTAGCATGAATTACCATTATTAAATCCAGAAAGCTACATCATTGATAAAATCTACTACAAGAAATCAACATCTAACCAATAAATCTCACTATCATGTAACTTTGTTAGTGTCATCAACATCATTAAGGAATATATCAATAAACTAATCTAGTCAAATTGGCGCTACACGCCCAAAAATACCATAATGTCGATGAGGATAAATAACATAGCATAATGTCTAAAATATATCAGAGTCTCAGTCAAAACATGTCTATGCATAAAGGAACCAACAAATAACTAGAGCTATAAAAATGTGGGCACTACATCCCTCTCTCCTAGAATTAGACTTCCTCTTGGAAGTCACTGGAAGAGATAGGGATATCTAGCCCTCAGTGGTGTAGTATCCTCCCAGGTAGTTGATGTCTCGTCATATCTGTCCCACTACACTCTAACATGGTCCAAATCTCGACCCCGAAGGGCCAACCTCTAGTGCTCCAGTATGACTTCAACACTACAAAATTTTTATAGACTCAGCTACCTTGAATTAATATATGGTGCATACAAGTATCCAAGTGTGTGAAAATCATAGTCTAGTGGCACCTACATTTTAAAATACATTGGTAAAATGGTCAAAGCCTCGAATATGAGTATTTTACCCATGTTGAAGTAAATAATAAATGTGTCAACTAATAGTTAAATGAAAGGAGTGTGAGCCCTTATGTGTTAATACTTTGTGTGTCTAATAAAGTGAAAATTAATATATTTGTAATTTTCTATTACAAATCATTTTTGGTAAAATATTATCACTTTGTGAAATAGTGTCGAGAGTCAAGTAAATTTTATACAAAATTCATCAATAGTAAGTTTTATTTATATTTTAAAAAGTAATATTTAGCTAATATTTAGTTGATTCTGAGTATAATATAGTCAGTTTCGTGTTAGTGTTATCTTGTCAAGTCAAAAGTGTGTTGTTGTAAAAGTTAAAAAAAATTACCCGCATTTCACCCAGACACACTATCATTTGTACTTGATGTCCGATTTGTGGGGGGGGGGGGGTCATAATGGAAATGTTGAATTGAATTGAAAAATTCAAAGGAAAATAATTGTGAGAAATATTTGATGGAAAAATACCAAATCCAAGTGATGTAGATGAAGCCTTCGAATGGGAAATAAGAGATAAAAAAGCAACATCAATTATTGACCTAGTGTTATTCCATGTCTACTTGCATCATATCAAAAACTTCAAAATTCATTTAAAAGACATTGAAAAAATTGGTTGGCTTGCAAGTAAGGAGCGGAAAAATGGAACTCAAGTAGAATCTATTTAGGATCAAGATGGAAAAAGGTGAGAGTAAGGTTGAATACATACGTAAGTTTTTTTCAATTTCAAATCAATTATCCAGTATAAAATTTTATGTGAACGATGATGATGAAAATAAGTATTACCAAATAACATGCCCCCAACTATTCTAGCATTATCTTCACATTAAGTAAAATAAATCTTATTTTATAATATTTTATTTCTTCTCTAATATAGGAAGAAAATAAACAAAGAACATTAATCCAGAAGAACGTGCAATGTATCAGAAACATAAATCATATGCTAAAGGGAGATCCAAATCTTTGTTTAAGTAAGGATAAAATTCCAAAAATATGAAGAAACATGCCACTTGTTACTATTGCAAACAATCTATTCACTTATCTATAAACTACAGGAAAAGAGAACACAAAATTTACTTGATGGGAAAGTACAAGAAAATTCCATGGATGCTAATCAAGAAGAAGAAGATAGTGATAGGGAAGAACCGGTGGAGAATGGTTATAAGTCTAAAGACTTTCTATACTAACTAAGAATCATAAAAATTAAGGAAAAAGGCACATGAGGTTGTAGTTTGAAAAATTACCTCTCATCAACCACAATCAATGAGGCCCCACAATGAGTTTATTGCATGTTGTTTAGTGCAATATTTTATTTTTAGCATGTAGTTTGTTTTAGTTGTGTGTAGTGTGATTCATTTTCAGCATTATTATTGTATGTGGTATGATTTAGAGTGTTTGTTTTTTGTGAATGAATGGAAATTTCACATTATGGGGGTGAATATAACACTAATATTACTGTTAAAGGATGACTTACATTCCCCCCTTTGCGAGCCTAGTTTGGCTTGATAATGTGTTCATTGTGATTTAGATAGTTAAGTATTTTCCATTTCTCTTTTGTGCCCCAAATCAAATGGTTTATCTTTCTTATTGGTGTAAATTTTGGTTGTTTTATGTGTGTTTGGGTGCTTTTTTGTGATTTAGGGCATGTTGTTAGTTGTGAAGACTTTTTGGAAGTTAAGGGAATTTATGGGACAATGGGGATGATATTTAACCCCATTGTATGGCTAGGAGGTGAATTCCACCTTCACCTCCTCTTTGGTATGGTTGGGTATGGAGTGGAAGAATTGAAGATTTTTAAGTGGAGGAAGTTTAGACTTTGTATTTTAAAAATTAAAGGATTATATGTTATATTCTCCTCATTGAAAATTTGTGGTTATTGTGGAAAATGTGTGTTATTTCAAGTTCTTCTTAGAGAAATTTGTACTCATTTTATTGTAGTTTTGAATTACGTAGAAAAGTATACCTTTTTGTATGGAGGTATTGTAATTTATGGAAAAGCTATTTGGAAATATGGTTGTGCTAAAAGTTGTGTTAGAAGTTGTAAATGAAATGAAATATTACCTCTCTCTTCTCTCTCTTACTTCTATCTCACTGAAAAAGATAATAATGTATTGATGTAGTTAAGGACATGGTTGAAATATTTGGAGTATGAATGGAAGAAGTTTTTAGCCTTATTTCTCACTCTCAACCCCTTGAAAATTTATCTCATGTAAATGTATTTCATTATGTGGCTGAAAAAAAGAATTTTGATTTTTCATTAATGTATTTTTAAATGGGTTGTGAAGGAAAGCTTGTAATAGGATTTTTTTGGAAATTATAACTTGAAAGTTAACCATCTATCTTCTTTTCCCTTCTTGTTTCAAATGGAAGAACAACTATGTTTAAAGTGTCTCTTGAAAGTAAAGTATATACATTTTCTTGCAATACTAATGTAAGATAACTAAATATTTTTTAATGTGTAATTTTATCAAAACAAATATGAGTGTTTTTGAAATGGTGTAAAGCTCTCTCAAATTCCCTCAAATTTTAGTATTGTGTTAATACTTATCTTTATAATGAAATGTAAATGGTCATAGTTGAGTGGATATCTTCCCGGCATCTTGGGGGGAAATAGAGTAAGAGGCCTCTTGTATGATGAAACCTTATGAGAGGAGATAACTAACTAGAAGAAGTGAAGTATACAGAATTGAATGGTATTATTCGTGTTTTGATAAAATATACATGGAGCTTGTATATTCTATGTTGTTGAAATAGATCACATTTAATTAAGTATATGTGTTGCAATTTAAAGAGGTTCCATTACAAGTGCAAGTCATTGAAATTAATTATAATCTTCTCTGGGTTAAGAGACTAATTAGTAAGTTGATATATTATATATTGAAACAATTTTCATTATATCGTGAGATTGATTCTATGCCTATTATATGTTGTTTAAGTTGAAAAGTACTATATGCTATTATAGTATTCTAATATGCTATTTGAAATTATAACTATCTAATTCAAAACAAATTGTATAAAGATTTTAAAAATAAATTAAAAAATAATGAAAATAATAATAGAATCATATTTTCATATATATATATATATATATATGAGCTTACCTTAAAATATTTTATATTTAAAAAACATACAAAACATAATAGATATGTTAATGAAATAAAATTAAAAAAGGTGAAAAAAAATTGGGGAGGAGTTTGGCCGCTCTCCACAAAACTTAATTTAAAAAGGTAACACATATGGGCCACGACCATTACACAAGTTTCAGACCCATTTTTAATTTATTTGGGCTCAGATCAACTTTAAACCATCTATGTTGGCCCTAAGAACCCTCTCCCCCATTTTCTTCTATTTGTTGAGGTTGTGGCCATGGTAAAAAAAGGCTCACTATATATAAACAACTTTTGAAAATATTATATATATATATATATATATATTCTTAATTTTAAAATAACATATAAATATATGTTAATTTACATATATTTGTATAAAATCCTAATATGGGCATTCCCACGATATACAAAAGGAATAAATGGAAATAAGGCAATAGATATATGTGGGATATGTACATAGTACATATGTATATATGCCCCTGCCTGCCCCCCCCCCCCTCACTCTAAAGCTTGAAGGATATCCATAATACCTCTTATCTTCAACTTCTATTCAAACCTGCAAAATAATCAAAAGAAAATGAGAGAAAAACAATCCAAAGTGAACTATAACCTCTTCATAAGGAATTTATGGTTTTGGTCAACCATAAAATATCATTGGAGGAGGAACATTTGATCCAAGGTCCCACACTCTCTCCTAATTTTTTACTTGAAAGGTTGACTTGCTTTTCAAGGAATATTTGAAACCTTCTTAAACTAATTATTATAAGTTTTAATAACTTTAAATAAAGATGGGAAATATAGATGAAATAATCATTATAAATTAATAAATGGGAAGCACGTTATTACCGACTTGTGAATAGCGATACAAGGAACACATAGTGTGGTCATAATAATCAATAGGATACCCTCCTTTTTTATTTTCATAGCCTTAAAATGGAGTCCACATAATAATTCTTGTGCAAAACTAAACCACACTACACATTTAAATTTTAATCGATAACAAGGCTATTGGATTCACCAATTTAATCGAAAACCATATCACTTAATTATGCAATATGAATGAATTGCAAGTGTGTAAGCCTAGTGATTTCACATGATGAGATGAAAAAATATGTTTTAATAACCTAAACTTAAACTTTGTCCTTATTAATTCTTTCAATTTTTATTTTTTTAAATGTTAAGTTGTGTTATTTTGAGTGTCTTAATATGGGGTGCTACACTATGCATATTTCCTAATGATGAAAACATCCTCCTTGTGATTTAATCTTCCTAGCAAGGTCGATGTTGTTTATAGAAAAATTACATTCCTAAATGGTTATTGCAACTCCTTTCCTTGCGCATTACCTTCCTCCCTTTTACATTCTTCTAGTTATTTTTCTATTCAAAATTTTCTCTTTAGTTCTAACACAAAAACTAGTCTCAATATATCTAGTTCCCCTTGAGATATATTATCCTGAAGACTAGTTCCAATTTTGTACATTATTGTGTTCCTTCTTTTGAAAAATTCTCCTTCATAGTTCACCCCTTCATATATTAAAAACAACAATTCCTATTTTTTTTTCTCACAAATATGTAACTTCCTATGCTCATTTCATTTTTTGGCTCACACTAAAATTATCTTATTCCTCTTCACAATTAGGCACCCTCTTCATAACACAGTCATGTTTATGCCAACTTTTGTATTTCAATTTTTTGAGAACCTCCATAGTTTACCCAGTAACCTCAGCAATAGAATCCTCAGTAATCCTTATTTCAACCCCCCTTAGATTAAATCCCTCCTCAACCTAGGTATTACAAAATTCCACATAGAACTGAGGGTCGTTACCTTTTATATGTTGAATGTAATTTGACATCCCTCCTCTGCGAAGAAATATCTAATGGTTGGAGTAATTTTTGAGGTGGAGGAAATACGTTGGCTTCGTTATGACCCTATCACCACCCATCCTTATCCAAAAACCCTATCTATCTTTTGTAACAACAATTACTTTTTATTAACCACCAAGGTTTTCTCCATTTATCAACATTGTTTCCACATTTTTCTTGCCATTATCACCACGTTTGACTCCAGATTGTTCATATACCACTTTGTTTAAATTTTTTACAAGACCAATCTATGGAATTATGATCTATATCTCACCTACACAATATCTCATCAATTTATACTGTTATGTCATCCATTGCATCATCTATTCGCTAGGTTGCATACATCTATAAAAAAAAAAACTAAAACATGTGTAATTAAAGGATTCTTGTAGCATCATGTAATAAAAATTCCAACATATATATAAGTCAATCCAAGTTTGTGCAATGTTTCATTACATCCATGTTCCCTTGACCCCACCACTCAGGAGAACAAGATACCTATGATCACCTTGGGAAAGTTTAGACTGTGGTAATTCTAAAAAATCTTAAGTCTAACACCATTCTTGGCACTTCCTTTGGCACCTGGGAATCACCAAAATAATTATCCCACTCTAAGGTCTGGGTGGCCCCTATAAAAGGGAAATTTTAACCTATCTCATTATAGTTGTGAGACCTATGATCATGTACACATTATCTAAAGTGACGGTCCAATCTTCCACCATCAATGGAAATCATAGAGTGTTCTGGTTCGCATCCCAATAAGTGAAAACATCACACAAAATATTACTTGTAGGAGAAACCATGGGAGTCTCATATAGCTTTATGAGTACTAAGATAGTCAACAAAAAAGTATCGTATGCTTCAATTGGCCTTTTTTATCCTGTATCTAATCTAACTCTTCGTATCTACTCCATCTTACATATCCACCCTGAGAAACACCATAAAATTAAAGTAAGCATCACACCCTAGTCAACTCATGGCATGACTAATTTGTTGAGGGGGAAATTTGTACATGCCCAATTTTTCATGGGGCCAAAGTAAAATACCCAGTGATAATGATGAGGATATCCAAAAACATGACAAGTTGTTATGAAGTGATCAAGATCATCCCTGACCTCTTCTAACCCCTTTATACTCCTTTACATACCTTTCCATCCATTCGTATCCCTCCCAAAATATTTTTTGTCTTCCTTCTCTCTTTCTGGCACATTTTTATTATCTAGCATGGTACCTTTGTGGCCATTATGTAACTATCACGTTGGTTCATCCCCCATCGTGGTAGTTCAATCCTTTGTCACGATGGTTCCATCCTTTGTCTCGGTGGTTCTATTCTCCATTGCGGAAGTTATGTATTCATCTGTGGTAGTTCCATCCCCCACAATGGTGGTTTCATAACTTCCTCCCATATGAACTGGTGGTTCCATCTCCAATACATCTCTAGTTCAACTCAAACTTGTATGTCATGATTTTGTATACTTATTTTTACCATGTACATGTTTCTCCTTATTTTTAATGCCTAGTTCATCAATATTACCATCTAGCACTCGAGTTCACCTTCTATGGATCTAATCTAATCCGTAGATTTAATTTTTGAGCTAGATTTGAAATTGAGATCACTTAGAGGATTTGTATTAAGAAAAAATAAATGTTCATTTGTTTCCCCTCATAATTTTGAAGTTATATTTTCCATATAACATTGTTGTTAATGTATTAGTGATAGAGAAAGAAACCAAATACAAAGGATATTTCTTCCAGTAGTAAGCACCCTGAGGATTTTTAATTATTGTCACCACTCAAAAGAGAACAGAAGGGCCTCTAAACCATCCTTTTCCCCCCTTTTAACCAGGTATAAATATGTTGTATGTTCCTATTTTAAAGTACATCAAGCCTCTTCTTCTCCCTACTGAATACATAACTAGTACAATGGTCTTTATGAGAATAAGTTGGACTAGTTTGCTGAAGGTATAAGAAAAGATAATAGAACATTAAATCCATTATTCTTGCATAAAGAGGTTAAAAGTGTGATAGTATTTTTTATTTTCACATAGATGTTTTAGATTTAGTTTGTTTCTTTAGATCTAATTAGAAATTTCAAAGAAAAATAATATGAATTAAATAATTGTGCTAGATTAGAATTGTTTGGTTAACTTCATGTTTTGTAATTTGATAATTTTAAATACCCATGCTCTAGACTTCTCTCACCTTTGGATTAGGCTCTACATTTAGTTAGAAGTTTAGTTTTCTTAAATCAAAATCTATATTAGATTATCTTTAATTATTGTATCCAGAAAATTACAATCACAAAAAGAAAATTATCAACCATTATATTTGTTTTGAAATCATCATAGGTTAGATCAATTGCATTCACCTTCATTTTGTACTTCATTCTCATTAGATTTTCCATGTTAGAATAGATAAAACTTAGCACATATTGAAAATATTTAATTTTTAGATCATTCACTCATTAAATCCACACTTAGTTTAGAGAACCCACATCTAAACAACTCACAAAATATAGATCCAAATACAACAATTGTATATGAATAGTTGTTATTTCTACTTCTCATTCTATTATTACTCTTTATTTCATTAGAAAAAATTCAACCATGATGTTGTAAAAATAATTTATGTTGCAAATTGTAGCACCATACAAACCCTATAAAACAACCAAAAACAAAGAAAATTGCATTCTTATCAACCAAAGTAGTAAAAGAAGGAAGTAACAGTTGTTTATTTTCATTGCAAGCAATTGAATATTTAGAATTTAAAGCTTCTCTTATAGTAGGTATCTAAATTTATTTTTGTATCACTTTTTTTTCACTTGTATAACTCATATAAAAAATACCCAATATAAATACATACAACATGTCCAAAAACTAGAGTTATACACAAAAAAAACACATGGATTTCATACCCAAACAAGCCTAGAGATTTAAAAAATCTTGCAATAACCATGATACATAGTGACTATATTTCAAGTGCAAGAGGATGGTAATAAAATAAAAGAAATTTCGTTGATCCATAGGAAATTGAGGTATACTCTTAATAAAACACCACCAGAACACATCTCCATGGCTTTATTCCTAGCCCGAGAATTTCATACCACAACCTCCAACATATGATCTTTTCATGACCATAGAAATCTCTACAGAGTAGTATTATTTTCTCCACTATGGATGAATCTAGATAGTCATATATTCTTGGGAAGAGTTAGACACTTCCCTCACATTCCCTCCCCATTTGGGCAATAAAAACAACCTTGAAAACATCTTGTCTTAACTCAAATTAGTGGTATTTCATTATTCACCATCCGCATCCAATATCATCTCCTATCCTATTTTTCTTAACATTTAATCCCCACAAGAAAAAAATATTGTTTGACATCTCATCAAAAAACTACTCCCATTGGGGATTTGAGTGCTCCTAGTTCCTCAAGTATCCTTTGTCATTTCCTTTAATATGGCCTTATCAAATCACGTCCAAATTTCTTCAAGCAATAACTTCATCTAAGTTGCACAACCAAAAATTCATACCTTCATAAATTAGGACTTATATTTATAAATATACTTCACTATCATCCTTGACCACACATCTATCGTGAACAATTTTGTAGGAGCTTTGTTACCCTTAATGAGCAAGTTTTTATCTCTCAAGGACATACATAGAGTAGTTTCCCCTATATTTTTCACACTAACCCATGATTTTATTACATATTCCACACTATTCTCACACCAAAACTCCATTACCCCTACATCAACTACCTTGGTTTGGAATTATGAGGATTTGAATGCACTTGAAAGGTATTAATGCTTTTTAGAGTGTAAAATTCCCAATATATCAATGTGGCTAAATTCAACTACCAATGTAATCTTGCACATAAATATATTATCCATAAAACCAAAAAGTCTTCCCCTAATGACCAAATACTCACCAATACCTCTCAAGAACAACTCAATGATGAGCCTACTCCCCTAGTCAAGCCTCATCATAATGTTTCAATAGAAATCCACATACATATTACTTTGCGTACAAACCTCATTTGACCATGGATCCCTCTTCCACGTCTCATCCCCCTAGATACCACTATGACACTTATCTTATGCCGTAATGGAATTTCCTAGTTGAACTCAATTCCATGAATTGAAAAATCCTTTTGATGACACTCATACATAATTCTCCTGAGTATCATAAATTCCTCATACAACAAATTTATCTCTAAGAGACTTCCTTAGATGATGAATAAGAATCAAAATTTATTCCACCTCTTTTAAACCTTGAAATTCATAATATTTAAATAAGCATTTCCTCTAAAACTTCTAAGTCCATAGCCATCGAATTCCTTAAAGATGATATGATTAAGGATGAAGTATTATTTTGTATCAATGATCCTAAAATTATTATTAGTGTATTCATACATGAATCCCATGTAAGAAGAGTCTTATTAGATGAATTTTATTGAATCAATGTTATTTCCTTCTCCCTCATCAAAAACATCATCTTTTATACTAATGAGCTTAACCATACAAGACTCATTTGTTTATGTATTTGATAAAATTTGTCAGAATCCACACGATTATATTTGGATCCCCATTAAATTTTTCCCCAAGATCATTTGCACCAAGCTCATGGTTCTATATTTACCTCTATATGAAAGAATAATCCATAATATATTTTACAAATAATGTTGAAACGATAAGTAAATAAATACAAATAATGTAGAATATTACCTCAAAAAATAAGCTAAACCATGAAAAGGGTTGAGACAAAAATTGGTAAGTGGGGAAATCGAATCAACATAATACAACACCGTGTGTAATAAGAAGGATTAAGAACAACTCTTTGGATTTTAAAAATTGAAAAAAATAAGATGAAAAGAGAAGAGAATAAGAAGAATAAACTTCCAATAATGAGAGGGGAGAGGAGAGATCTCTTTAAAGAGAATACAAGATCCAAAAGGAGTTACAAAATAACTCCATAATTACCTATGCAAACCTTCTTAGTGTGTGCCTAGTGTCCCTAATCCCCATGAGGTGTGGGGAAACTATGTGAAAAGTGTAAGAGGAGTTAAATTTGACATGTAACTCCAAGATTCTCTTCAAGAGAGGAAAAACGAGGTGTGACACCTCATATAGTCACTAAATATATGAATTAATAAATTCATATGGGAATTAACCTACACACACCTAAATAAAAATTAGGATTATAAAAATAACCCAAATAGAGGATAATCTTAACTCTATGCTATAATATCCTAGTTGGCTGACCTTAAACATATTACATGTGCACCCTCACATCATTATGGCACAAACACATTAAGTTGATCCATAATAATCAATGATATTAACATGATGCCAATTTAGATCCTTGCGATATACATGTCCCCTTTATTAATAAACCCTTTTGCAATCCCACTATTGTTACAGTACCGAATATCCATACCCTAAGTTTTATGACTATTTATTATTGTTGTATGTGACTTGACTTGTCATCACTCAACGTCTTGTGCACCGCACATGGCAAGTCATCTCGCTTAGTGAGATCATAGGTCATTAGGGTTTGATATGTCCATGTGGCATGAATAGGAGTTACATAACAACCCTATATATGTATTATTTCCATTTGAGCTATGAGAATGAGCAGACCTATTCTTTCATGCTTGATTTTCCTTTGTGTTCTATTTTTAATTAATTACTTGAAGCATTCACTTCACCGTTGGAGTGCAACATCTTCGATGTGTACGGGGTTTCCTGTCTTGTTCCTCGTTATAGAACAATAGTCACATGGTATTAGAGTGGTTGTTCGGTAAACATGCACTCATTTATTCTAGTTTGATTGCTAATTACTTTCATGGTTTCAGATTTGTGCATTTTTGTTGTGCAATTTTTCTATCATTATTTTGGAATCTTGTTAATCTAGTTTAACAATCTCATTTTTGGAGTTTGTTGCTGGTTATTTGGATTGTGCACGTGTGTAGGTTTTAGGGTTTTCTTCGCTAGATCTAGAAAACTACAACTAACTTTGGAGGGAAAGATATTATTGGAGGTTGGCACATTTTTTAGTATTATCAGTTTATTTTTCATTAAAATTTATAAGGCTCCAAGAAGAAAATTTTCAAAAAAATCCTCCTAGATTGCCCGAGCTCCTACAAATATCCAGAGATCATTATTTTTTGCATGCATCTCTATGGGTTAGGTTATTGTCTGATTTGGGTCAGTCCTTCCTGATGCTCAACCAAGCTCCTGTAAAGATCGGTCTGAGTTAGTGTTACCTCCTGGTTCATTTGTTTGTAGTTGGTTTGTTTGTCATTTTTGGCTCTAGCATGGGTTATCTTTTTGACCTTTGTTGAGCTACTTTTCTTGCATTTTTTGGTTGTTTACTATCCCATCAAGATGTTGCATTTCATCAAGATTTATCTTTGACCCCTGGCACTACGAATTGAGCTTGTAATTTGGCCTAGGTTCGAGCTCTGCTTGTGAGTTATGGTTAAGTTTGAGTCCTTGGGTTAGCAAGGTGTCTTGTTTTTGTTGGTGTTTACCCCACCGTTTTATCTCTCTATGATATCAGCCCCTATGTTATGCCCTACATGCTTTCTTAGGCTTTCTCGTTAGGACTACTTCTTTCTTCCTTGGCCTTACCTCATTGGCTACTCGCGTTGAATCCTGGTCGCCAAGTTTTGAATGTTGGTTCTTTGACCACTCGTGAAATACATGCTCTTGTCGTTGCATGCTCCTCTTCCTTGCTTTGAGATATTAACTCCTACCCTGGACCTTTCATTCCCATTTGTGAACTATACCAAGCCTATCCACTCCTCCTACCCTTGCATGCTATCTCGATCGTTACTCCAGCTCTCAAACCCTAAAACTTCCTCCTGACCTGGTGTCCTTATCCCTTTGGTGCTCAACCCAATTCCTAACCCACATGGCCACTAAGCCATCCTTGACTCGTCTAACTAGGTCACCATTTTTATCAGTCACCCTCTTGCTCTCCCACCTTCTCTTTAATCTTCCATCCATTTTGTAACTCGACTGCCCCCATTTTTTTAAACATAGTTTTTTTTTTCAAGTGACGACATTATTTTTTTTATAATAAAAGGGATTTGATTTACAAGGTAAGATATAAATTAATTAAAAGATTAGGTCTTAAGTTTAATGAACTAGGATCTCATATTAGTTTTGGAGGTGGTCTATTAATTAATTAAGGAGGTGTTTAATTTAATTAAGGAGGTTAATTAATTTTAGGGATTTAATTAATTAGGATCTTAATTAAAATTAGTTCTTTAATTTAATTAAACTTAGGAGGCTTAATTAATTTAATAAAGGTATTTTAATTATTTGGAGGATATTTAATTTACTTAATCAATAGTTAACTAATATTTTAAAAACATTATTGTCGCATTTTTAAAACCTTTTTAATCTCTAACATTAGACTATTTGGGTGAATTTAAAGTGTGATTCTTAGCATTATTAGACATTTTTAACTACTAATTTTTTGTTGTTGGAGTGTGTAGTTCCTCTCTTAGTTTGTTTCTCCTTCCTAGAGCATTTACTACATCTTAGAGGTCCCCTGGACTCATTTTTAGCCCTTTTTACATTGTATTTCCCTTGTTATTACTTGTGGACTAGTGAGCGCATCTGCTAGAGTCTTAAGCAAGGGGGTTTCTGCTGTGACGTGATACACTATTTCTCACACATGACTATGTTTTCTCCCCTTATCTTTCTTTTAACTTGTTGTGTGCTTTCTTATGGTGAAAAATTGTTGCAAAATCTTGGAACTTGATTGTGGTCTCTACACTTACGTGTTATTATGCTGATTGTAAGGTGAGTGGATGATTATTTTATGACACACACTCACACTTGATTGTAATCAATGCACTCAACTATAAAGTGCTAAAATCAGGGGGGTTAAAAAATATTGTTTTAGGGTGTTGTAATCGCATGCAAATGGTTTTTCAACTGCGTTTGATGTCTTGCATCCTTGAGTGTATTCTTGCACCCTTCTTTTCTTACATTATGGACACATTTTCAGCTGAGTTTGATGTCCATTTGAGCGTACTTTCTTCACCCATGACTCTTCTGCATTGATTTCTCTTATTTGTGGATACACCATGGAGGATTTTCTTTCATGAATTATACTTTGTAGGAAAAATCTATAGTATAAGATCCAATTCTTCTTGGTAGGGATAATTATGCATTATGGCATTCAAGCATGGAACATTTTCTCATTCAACAAGATCTTTACCCATACTTGTATGGAAAATTACCTACCCCCAATGATTCATATTAGCTCAATGATTAGATTAACACTTGTGACATGGTTTTTGGTCATTTTTTGATGTAAATTTCCATTCCTCTTCACCATCATATGGCACAAATGGATTTTCCCCACACAGTTAGGAGTATTCTTCATTCCTTATTTAGAGACCCTTCAAAGAATTTTGTAGCTTCCTCTTCTTATGATTTTACTGTGATGTAGGAGCATCATGTACATAGTCTAATTTTTGGCTTGATTAGTCTTATAGTTTTTATTAGAATGTTTTGTAAAGGTTTTGGTCCATATGGGTCCCTCATAATGTAATAAGTGGCATTATAGAGGTTTCCCTAAAAAATCTACTTTTGAACATTAAAATAGAGTTGTAATGTAATCTATCCTAGAGGCTTGTATGTTAGACTTCTAAGTGTTATGTAGGACTAAAGTAAATGTAATTAAGGTGGTCTTATTACTCACTCAATTACCCCCACCTTGCCATGTGTGAAATTACTAGAGTTAGTTAGTAATGTGTGGTCAAGTGTGAAAAACCTAACTACCTCCAAAAACCATGAAAAAACTTGTGTATTCGAAAGGATGGGGGATTGAAGAGGTTGGTAAGAGAGTTTTGGAAGAAGACATTTTTGTAACATAGCGTTTAAGGCTCAGAAAATCTTGTAAAATTCATGAATTACCTAATAAAATATTCTTGGATAAATTGTGTGGCATGTTGTAGTCCTTTATGTAAGGAAAAATTGTTTAATAATGTATGTTTGAGTAATTCTTTATACGTAGGGTATGTAAATGGTGGTATACAAGTATATTTTATAGGTACAATACTTGGAATAGTATAGGCGAAGTATCAAGAGGAAATGTTGACATGAATATAGTCAACTCAAGGATATAAATTTGTGTGATTGAGCTAAGGTCATGTTTGTAATTTGAATGTAAGGAATGAGTTAGAGTGATGATTATATAAATGTCTAGTTGATGATTCTAAACGTATGAAATCCAATCCTATGAATTTCTAGAGTTGATATAAAGGTAATATGTTTGGTTGTGTGTTTGAATGAGTCCAAAACTATGCCTAGGTTGATGACAATGTTTAGAACATTGATTGAAATAAGGAAATCTTATGTCATCAAAATTTTAGGGTGAATAAAATTCAAACAAGGTTTTTAAAGATTTTGAATATATTAAGTAGAATCATAGAGTTTATTGAGAGGAGAATGAGTTAGGGTGCTTAAAAAATTCTGGTATAACCCTGTTCTTAAGGGTTTATAATTAGAATCTCACACAAGAATCATGGGGAACTTTTAAATTTAGTCATAAGAAGAGTAATAAGATGTAATTAGTGTAATCAAGGTGATTTCTATTTTTTAATGCCTTTGGAAAGTTGTCTTTTACAATATTAATAAGATAAATTGTGCATGCTCAGTTTGAAACCTACAAGAGAATGTAACCACTCAGTCATTACATTGAAAATATTAAAAAATATTTAATCATCTTATTAAACAAGTTGAATCATATTTAAGGGATTAAGAATACACAATTAGGGAACTCATTTTTTGAGAGAGGCAAAAGAACAAGACACATTCATGTACAAAACTATATCAGTCAAGGTTTAAGGTGCTTAGTGTTATGAAATGAATTCATGAAAAGATAGGTGATATGGAAGGAGGTCATAGAAGGTTTGAAGAATATTAAGGAGGTGTAGGAGATGCTTCTCTAGGAGAAATGTGTGCTAGAAAACTTAGAACCAAACCACATTGAAAACAAAATCTTGAATATGTAGACTTACTTTTGAAACCTAACAAATGAAACTTCCTATAGATTTGGTTAAAAGGATCTATAGAAAGAACTGTAATAGTGTTTGTTTCACCGTTTTATTTTCATTTTGAACATGACAAAATAGATAAGGGTGTAGGCTAAGGAGGAATACATGTTGCGATAGTTGGCTTGAAGGTTATGCACACATTCTGACTTCTCGATCTGATGCTAACTATGAGAGCTTCCTTTTGGCTAGAGGAACTACCTAAAATAGAAAAAAACACCACAAAAGAAAATTTAAATAATATATGACAGTGGAATGCCTAGTGAGTGCTAGATCCAGGAAGTGTGATACTTCTAAGATGGTTGTCAATCCACTATTTAATAAAAAATTAATGCGAGAAATAACGTAAATAAACAAAGTGTTATTGTAGTTGATATGATTTAGGTATCTCATTCAAATACGATAAACAAATCTAATATAACAGGCTAGGTTATGATCAGATCTGGTGATAGGGTAAGGGGTCAAAGTACTGGTAAAGGTCAGTTTTAGGTTAAGGGTCACTTAAGTTGCTTGGATAAAGATTATTAGGTTTTGTTATTAACAGGATGGCCAAATACAAAGACCAGTGTCAGTCGAGTATGAACGATCACGGTTTAGGAAAAAATGACAACAGTCATGGGTAACTGACATCGGTTTTGAGACGAGGTTAGACAAAGGTGACGGAGGGAATGAAGAGGTGTGTGGGGATCTTAGAAACACTTAGAGATATGTATAAGTTGGGTATAGGTGGTGTTATGGCGTGGGTGGAGAGACGGTTGAGTTTATAGAAATAAGAATAGTAGGGGACTGGGAATGTTAATAGAAAATGATAACAAAGATGAAAAAACATTTGAAACAGAACAAGAATGCAATAACACATGTGATAAATGCACTTACTGATGTTGCAGGTCCAATGGCTAGGTGGTGGTGATGATTGATGTTGGTATGGAGCTTGCAGCCATAGTGGTACTTCTTGGAATGCTACCATGACAGTGATACCTCTAGATCTATCTTGATGTTAACTATGGCTACTTAGATGTGTGAAAGAGCTCTAGTTCTTGCTTGTATGCAGATCTCTTTTTTCTCCACAAAAAAAATTGAGAGTGTGGCCAACCTCACAAACAAGGTTACCAAAGTAAATAAATGGTAAGCAAAGATGTTTCTTGGTTGACCGACATCGGTTAGGGATGACCAACGTCGATTAAGGTAGGATTCCCTAGATTTAATAAAAATGACAGATCTTTGCAATCATTTAGGCCTAGTATGTCCCTTTTGTCATGGATCAAAATGAATGTTATCTTTTTATGAGTGGGAATGTGGTTAGAGTAATAATATGCATTGATTTTTAGGGTTGAACTAGGTCTTAGTTAGTTATGGAAACATACTATGAATAGGCCCATGGTGAGGTGTCTAGGTAAGGTGTCTAGGTGAGGTGTGCATCCATTTAATTAAAGTAATTAAATTAAAAAATGGGGTGAGGATGTGTATTAATTTAATTATAGATAATTAAATTATTATTAAGGTGGGGTAAAAAGAGGCCATGGTTAGGTGAATATATGTAAGTTAGTTATTCAAAAGGGGACCAAGGGGAGTGTGACCAGATTTTGGTGTCTACATTTTACCCCTTTTTATCACATGGCTTATATTGGTAAGCGACGTTGGAAAAAATAGGAGATGGTTATGTTGAGTGTAAATGAGGATGGTTTTGCTCCAAGCGTGGGTGAAGGTAACCCCCCTCAAACTAGGAACCGATGAGGTGAAAGACAAAAGCATTTAGTGGTTTGATAAAATGAGGATGTGGGAAAATGAAGGTTAGTGGTTATATTGGGTAAAGGTCAAATCAGGTAAATAGGTAAATGGGCTAGAGTCAAAGGTAGTGGCAGTTTAAATGCACACACATGTTAGAAACTATGACATAGTACCAGGCTGAAAATATTTCAAACTCTACGTCGTCTAATGTCGATAGGTATATCCAAACAGGGTTGAAGAGATTTCAGTATCCAACGTATATGATATAGTATGGAAAAATAATAGAGGTCAAGTGCACGAATGTTTAGGTATGTTCTAGTACACCAAAGGTCAGGTTAGGATAAATGCCATGAAAATAGGCAAGGTATGGTTGGTGGGCTAAAATAACATAGTTAATAACATCGTAAGGTATAATGAGTACATAAGGTCAATGGTCACACCAAGTAGGTTGGGTTTAGGAAAATAGGTCATGGCACGGGTAAGGCCAAGATAGAGGTAAAATAACATTTCCTAAGACGCAGTAAAGGAAATGTAGGGGTAGGTTGGGTTTTGTAGGTATGTTTCAATGGGTGGCCAGAATGGTAAAAGGTTCATTAACACTAATCGCTGCAAGGAAAGGGAATCTTAGTAAGGAAAAATATCTATAAGGATTGACCGATGTTGGTTATATGGTGACTAACGTCGATTAGCTAGGGAAAAATTAAGATTGACATCGGTTAGATTGGGTTGGGTTTATAAAACAAATTTTTTGTATTTTATGGAATCATTTTTGTGTTGTGACTTTGGAGAAAATGATAGAGAATTTTGAATTTTTGTGCTTTTTCTAAGAGAGAAGGACAAGGAATTGTACCTGACTGAGGTGGGGAGTATGACTTGGTGAGAGGAGCTAGGGAGACAGGTACATGAGCTCAGGGGGATTGATTTGATTAGCTGGAGGTGAGGAGGGAATTTGGTGATGGCAGAGGCAAGAGAGGGGTTGGGTTGACCACCAGTGTAGCAGATCGAGGTGACCTCATGGAGATGACATCACGATGAGGTAAGATTTAATCCCATTCTACATTGGTTAGGTAGATTGATTTGTAGAAATTGGATTAGGGTAAAATGGGTAGTTGTGGGGAAAATTAAATTGAAATTTGGAACAAAATGTGTGAAATAAAAAGGATAGGAAGGTTGATGTAGGTTAAGGGGGGAAATAGGGGTGGAGGGGAGATTTGGGTAGGAATGGGTGGGTAGTTATGGAGAAGAGGTTATTTTTTAGAGAAAATGGGAGGGTTTCACAGATTTTGTCACCGTGATAGTGACTGACATCGGTCAAGGGTTGGCCGACATCAGTGGTAGTGAGCTGGTATCAGTCACGAATGAGGTGACTAATGCTGGTTGTGATTGACCATTTCCACTCAATAAGAATTGATGTCGGTCAATATTTAGAGGAAAATGTACTAGAAAAGGAGAGGAGCTAGGTGGGGAGATATAGGTCATGAGTAGGAAAGGTCTTGGGAAGAGGTTGGGTGGGTAAGGGTAAAGTCATGGTATGGTCAAGGTTTAATGATGTTATGATTTTTTGGATGCAGGAGAGTGATTAGTTATAGACATAGGATAGGGTACTGCTTGTGTTATTAGTGGTATGAGGGAGTGCGACAGCTGAAGAGTGGCATCATGTGGTAGAGGTCAGCCTAATTAGGGTCACACTCTACCGGCATGTAGTCCAAGAGCTGAGTTTTATGATTTCCCTCATCAACAAATGGGATTTGGAAACTAACACATTTTGTTTTCTGACAGGTGAGATGACCGTCACCTTGGGGGATGTTTATAGGATCTTGTAGTTGATGATAGTAGGGACACATGTGTATTCCATTTCCTTAGAGGCATCTAAGTAGTTGAGGTTGATATAGTTTGGTAATGGGCTGGTACAGTTAAGGTTTCATAGTGCCAACATGAGTTATGGAGATATGTACCGAGCCCATCCAAAGGAGATAAGGTTAGTGGTGTTGATGATGGAGGCAATTTGTTGATTTACGTTGCTAGATGCAGAGGGTGAGGTATTCCCATAGGCATTGATGGGGGTTATTCATGACATGATGGAGGATAGGACCCGGTTTGCATGGGCACCAAGATTCTTGGTGCAGCTATATAGAGAGTTATGGTCCTATGGGCGTTTACGATAGGTTAGCCTATGCGGAACATTCCTACTACACTGCTGGGCATATGAGAACATTGTGTGTGCATCCTATGGGCATTCCCTGACCTGATGCATTCAAGGAAGGCATGGTTTGGGTGGGCTGTATGCAATGGGTACTTGTTGTTGGAGAGCGTTGAGTTGTCAGGGCTACACATGATGTAGCATACTACAGGCGTGCATTAGAGGGCTTGTCCAATGTGGACATCATTTGGAGGTCGTATGTGAGCTTCCCATCATATAGATAGATGGCTGAGGATCTACAAGAGTTATAATTACTCTGATGGATAGAGGGATGTTTTACAAGAGAGCACAAGATGATACCTATTGACAAGGTCAGACGACAGTTTGGGTTTTTGTAGGATGTACCTCCACCATTTCCATAGTATAGGAGGAATGACATGGAGAGGCCAATGCCTCTACCATAACCGACAGTGCCTATAGGGTAGGAGGAGTAGGTGGTAGACCAGTAGATTGATGATTTCATGGTTATAGATAGGTACAACCACTAGTGGGTAGCATAACTATGGGCAGTACTACTAAGGCTAGGGCAGATCGACTTAGCCACAACCACAGTTCAGAGAGATGCCCTATAGGGGCAGGTGGCTAATTTGGTGACATAGTTGGGGATAGTGTAGGGACAGTTGACAGGGGCAGATGCATAGGTTACCACGTTGCAGGAACAAGTAGCATCCCTACAGGCCCAGGTAGCATAGGGACAAGGACCTGCATAGGGTGGAGATGGAGATGGAGTACATGTGGACACCCTACAAGAATAGGTTAGAAGTTTTTAGGTCTATTTGGCCACTACATAGGCATATATTATGGCCCTTTATGCTTAGGTACAGGCACAAGCACCTATAAAGGCTCAAGGATAGGGTTCCATTTTACAAACAGGGGCAGGACAGGGTCCCACGGTATAGGTACAGGGTCAGAGGATGATGGCACCACCACAGATAATACCCATGGCCAGGTTTAGGGATGATTTATGAGAGGCAAAATAATATTAGGATCACTTTATGGTGGCAGGGATAGATGTCCCTTCCTATATAGAGTATAGAGCACAACATGCGTTGAGTGAGAGGATGAGGTCGTGCACCCACAGTGTGGAGAGCACAGGGGGCCATCGAGCCCTGAGCCAGGGTCAAAGTTAGGCTACCAGTTCACAAAGGCCATCTCTGGGTGAGGTACCAGTAGAGGTCAAGCCACTACCCATGATGAATGGTTAGATGTTAGCGGGATGCCATATGGGAGAAAAGGAGGAGGAGATAGGTGAGGCAGGCATGGAGGATATCCAATGGGGGGATGCTTGATAGTTACTTATACCTCCATTTTTTGTGTATTTTTGGTATATACTAGCCTACGTGCTGAAGAGAGTGAGGTTGAATATGATAGTTTTTGATATTTTTTATCATATACCGGCCTACGTGCCTAAGATGGTAAGGATGTATATGTGTGATTTGAGATATTTGTATTTATTTTTATTTGTGTACATATGTATGTATACACATACTTTCTTATTGAGATAGATGATGATATTTATAGCATGGATGGTGTACTTGTTTTAATTTCCATTATTATGTGTGTACGTGATGGGAACAAGGTGAATTAGGCATGATGAATTCAGGTCATAGGCATGATGGAGTTAGATCATATGTATGATGGAGTTAGGTTATAGGTATGGTGGAGTCAGGTTGGTTTAGGCATGATTGAGTCAGGTCGTTTTATGCATGATTGAGTCAGGTCATAGGAATTGTGGATTCGAGTTATAGGTTATGGGAAATAAATGATTTAATTTTCAAGTTATTGGTAGCATGGAGAAATGAACGATGAGGAATATGTATGTTATGGTGTAAATTTTTGAAATATTGGATATCATGGAAATGTGAAATAATTAATGTATGATGTGGTAGAAATGTTTATTAATTGTTGCTTGTTTGGTTTAATTTCCAATTGTTGATATAAAATGGAAATGAACTAAGGTAGGATGTTCATAGGAAAATGGAGGGGAAGATAGCTTAGGGTGAAGAGTGGCCGAGCTAACCTTCAAGGGCCTCATTCCCTCGAAGTGCTTCCTAGATAGCCCCCAAAAAAAGAGGCCTCATGATGATGTAGTTCTCCCATAAGCTAGAGAATAATATGTTGAACTAAGGAGATGGGTTTATAAATTTTAGGTATGATTGAGTGTAGGTCATAGGATTGGTTAAGTCTTAGGTGATAGTCATGGTTGATTCTTAGGTGATAGACATGGTTAAGTTTAGGTCATAGGCATGATTGAGTTGTTTTAAATCTAGGTGTCGATGATATGGTCCTATATAGGATAATCAATAACTAATGAGGAAGACAAATGGTAAGTGGCATTCAAGGAGCCACTTAATTGATAAGAAACCTAATGAGTCTACCATACCCAAGATGGAATTATGAATGTAAGACCCTAAAGGCATTACATAATGGACTATTCTAAAGGTGAAGAAAGCCACATGATCACGAAATGTCACATTGGCAGCAAGTCCCTTGAGTAGAGAGAAAATGAGTGCGTAAAAGGAAATGAGGTGAAAGTGGATGGTTAAGTGTAACCTAGTGTGAGAGAGCATGTTTTTCTTAGCAAGAAACCTAGGATTAAAAATAGGAAATTCCATGATGAAAATTTCATTTTTTTAATAGACTGATCCATGTGGGAATTCTATATGGGATGAGTATATTATCTCCTTGAGGTATTTACAAAGTTGATCGATTCGAAAATCTTCAAGATATTTTTATCGTATGTTTACAATGACTTTATATAGTTGTCCTTGAAGGGAGTAGTCTATTTATAGTGGCAGAAATAGAGTGAAGAGATGTCCATTTTTGTGGGATTCATCTTTCACTGGAATTTTGAATCAAGGAGTTGAATCCATTTTTGTTTTTGAACATTTAAGTCATGGACAAGACTATATAGGAAGATTAGGTTCTTGTTTAGAAGAAAATTCCATATCACACAGAGGTTAATTATGAAAGAGGTGGTTTTGAGTGATGAATGACCATGGGATTTCACCTTGAAGAAGACAAAAATTTTCCATGAGAATCATGCTATGAGTGGAGCTGTGGTACTCATATTAAGGATAAGAATGAAAGGTGATAGATAATCACATGATTCTTGTTTAGTCATGGATCCTCAAAAATGGGTAATATGGAAGGTGGTTAACGCTCAAGGGATGAGCAGGCAAGAGATAAAAAGTGATATAAGACTTGATTTCAACAATAAAACAGTCGAATATGCAAGGAATTGAGAGGATCAAGTTTGGGTTTACCTTCGAGTGAAGACAAACAATAAGCACCTGATCCATAAACATGGGTAACAATATAGGGTCCAAGATAATTAGGATCAAATTTTCCCCGTTTAATTTTTTCCTCCTTAGTTACATGTCAATTTTACTTCGGGATGAGGTCACTGACCTGAAACGTTCATTCGTGAACATGTTTTTCATAGGCATGTTTGATACGTTTTTTGTAAATTTGGAGATGTTTAAGAGCATTAAGACGATGCTCATCTAATAACTCAATTTGTGCCAAATGATCTTGGCAAAATTCATCGTCATTGATCATGTCTTGTGGTGAGATGTAGAGAGATGGAATCTGGACTTCGAGAGGTAAGACAACCTCAATACCATAGACAAGAGAAAAATGTGTGGAAACCGTTGAAGTATGAATACTAGTGTGATAAGCCCACAAGGCAAAAGGAATGTGTGAATGCCAATCCTTGCCAGTATCATCAACTACTTTCATAAGAATTTTTTTCAAGGTTTTATTGGTCAATTCTACTTGGCCATTGGTTTTTGGGTAGTAAGGTGATGAGAAATAGAGTTGGATGTTAAAAGTGTCGCATAGCTCTCGTAGATTTTTTTTTAATTACTTTCTGTTATCAGTGATGAGGTGGGTAGGAACACCAAATTGACAAATGATGTGATGGTTGATGAATTCACATATTTTCTTGGCTTTTGTAGAATTGAGGGGAATGGATTCTACCCATTTAGTATAATATTCAGTAGCGATTATAATCCATTGGAGGCATTGTGAAGAATGGGGATTGATCTCACCAAAAAGATCCAAGCCCCATTGAGAGAAATGTCAAAGGTCTTGTGTAACCTATAAGGCATGACTAGGTATGTGATGAAGATTAGCATGTTGTTATCATTTCACACAACATTTGACATAGTCACAAAAATCATTGTTTAGGGTTTTCCAATAATAGCCAAGGTGAAGAATGTGTTTTGTGATAGCTAAACCACTAAAGTGGCCTCCACAAATTCCATCATGGACTTCTTCGATGGTGTAGGGAATTTCAGAACTTGTAAGGCATTGTAAGATAATACCGTCAAAGCCACTTTTATAAATAAGACAACCCATGATGACATAGTGAGAGACACTTCTAAGAAATGTGCGTTGTCTATTACGAGTGAGATGGGTGGGTAGAATGGAAAGGGAAATATAGTATATAAATTTTTTATACCAAAGGTCATGTGGGTCAGGTGCAATGGTTTCGATGGAGTAGACCTCATAGGGTAAGTAATAGGGTGACTGCAACCTTTGTATTGTGACAAATATTTTAGAGTCGGCAGGCGAAGCGGGTATTTAAGAAGCCAAGCAGGCCATGGTATCCACAAACTTATTGGTATAATGTGGGGTGGTTTGAATTTTGTAACGGTCAAAGGTGGTGTAAAGTATGTCTATGTGATGCTTATACTTTTTAAGTATCTCATTACGAAACTGGTATATACCATTGACTTGGTTTACGATCAGCTGGGGATCACCAAATATATTGATTGACTTAACATCTAAGGCATAAGTAGCCTGGAAACCCAATACGAGGGTGTTATATTCAGAAATATTATTTGTACAATCAAAACCAAGTTTGAAAGATAAAGGCATAGGTTCACCATCAAGATGAATGAGGATAACATCAGCCCCACCTCCACGCTGACACTTGAAGCCATCGAAGAAGAGTGGCATTTGGTAAGCGGGTTCATCTAAGGAAAGAGTAGCTATGGATTTTTCTGGGAAATTGAATTTAGAGGGTTGATTCCCATAAAGAGGTGTGTCTACTAATTGGTCAGCAATAGCTTGGCCTTTGAAGGAATTTTTATGAATAAATTTGAGGTCGAGGTCAGAAAGCATCATAAGCCAATGTGCGACATGTTGATGTTGATAGGGTTTTGTGTACATATAGTGTAAGGGGTCAATATTGGTAATAATGAAGGTTTTGTGGTTGAGGAGGTAATGGCAGAGTTCAGTGGTGATGAAAAATAAGGATAAAAATATTTTTGTGACATGGGTGTATCTAGTTTCATAGTCAAGAAGGGTACAACTTATGTAATAAACCACTTGCTCTCTATGTTGCTCATCCCGATTAGTGAGCATGACACCTAAAGAATGGTTAGTGGTGGAAATATATAGGTAAAAAGGTTAGTCATCCTGGGGAGGAATGAGCACTTATGGTTGAAGAAGGTATTGTTTTAAGGCTTTGAAGGCTTTATGGAATTCATCATCCCATTTGAATGAAACATATTTCTTGAGAAGATGATGAAATGGTTGACAACAGTCAGAAAGTTGTGAGATGAAACGACGAATGGATTCCAACTTACCTTGTAGGCTTCAAAGTTGGTGGATATTAGTAGGTGGAGGCATTTCTAGAATGTCCTTTACTTTAGCAGGATTGAATTCTATGCCACACAAAGAAACGATGAAACCAAGGAGTTTTCCTGAAAGTGCCACAAAGACACACTTCTTTGGTTGAAAACAAACACAATAATTAATTAGGCGGTAAAATATGACCTTAAGGACAGCCTAGTGTTCAGCTCAATGTTTGGATTTGGAAAGAATATCATCTATGTAATCTTCTAATATACGATGCATGATATCATGGAAGATATAAGTCATGGCTCACTGATATATAGCACCAATGTTTTTAAGGCCAAAAGGCATGACTCGATAGCATAAGGTCCCCCAAGGGGTGATAAAGGAATTATTGTGTTGATATTCTGGAGCAAGTAATATTTGATTATAACCCAAGAAATTTTCCATGAGTGATAGCATTTCATAGCTGACGGTGAGATCAACTAGTTGGTCAATACCTGGTAGAGGAAAGTCATCTTTGGGACAAGCTAGCTTAAGGTCATGGAAGTCGGTGCAAATGCAAATTCCCCCTCTTACCTTTGTAGCAGGAATGATGTTAGAAATCCATTGGGAATAGTCAATGGGTAGGATGAAGGAAACTGAGAGAAGTCATTGAACCTCTTCTTTGACCAGAAGAGCAATGCAAGGATGCATTTTTCACAACTTTTTTTTGATGGGTTTGGCATCAAGAATGGTTATGATATTGTGGTCCAAAATTTTTGGGTCTATACCATGCATATCGGCATAGGACCCGGAAAAAGTGTTGTTATGGTCCCGAAGGAAAGAGGCAAAAGCTTCCTACTCAGTTAAATCTAAAGATTGTCCTATCTTTAGAATGAGTGGGTCATCCTGAGTGTTAAATTTGATTTCAATGGTCGATTCGTTTAACATGGTTTGTGTCTTAGAATGTAATGACTAGTGAATATAAGAATCTTCCGTACTAAGGTAAGTGAGGATGGACTCATCGTCCATACATTGAATGAAATTATAGGTGTATCATCATCGATCATGTCAGGGTATAGGAATGGGAGAGAAGAGGGATACTTTCCATCGCGTTGATAGGTTAGAGATCCTAGGGAAATTGTGTTTACAAAAAAAAAGTTAGGAGGAATAGATTCAGGATCTATGGACTCTGTGGGTGAAGTTGGTGAATGGGGTGAATGAGGTGGAGAAGGTTTTTCTTCCTAAATGAGGTCAACGTGATCCTTCTTAGGAGGTAGTGTAGCAAAGCCAATACCACTACGGTCATTATGTTTATGGGTGGTATAGAAAATGACAGTATGGCGGTCTTGTTCGTAAAAACCAAAGCCAAAGCCTTTCCATGCGCAATAGTGAAGGAAAGTGTGAGCGAAGTGGTAGTTAGTAAGGGAGTGTAAGTTAGATGAAAATGGTCATGTTTGGGATGGAGGTTTGGTTGAATAAGTGGTAATATCAAGTCCCCCATACATTATATTAGTGCGAAGGTGGGGAGGACCATAAGGGAAAACCTTTCCTATTCGATAGTCATAACAAGGGTGCTAACGCAGGTTCCCATACTCTTGCAGAGTGAGGAATGTGTCAATGTTGTATAGGTGGTACTACCCTAGAATGAGGTGCTAAAAAAAACCTTCTAAGGGATCAGTAGTCGATATGTGGGTACCAAGGATAGACAACTTGCTAGGTGATTGGGAAAAAGGTGAGTCAACTATAGAGGCTGCGGTGGCCATAAGAATAACATGGTTAGATGTGGGAGAAATGGTGGTTGACTTGGTGGATGGGTGTATGGGTAAAGGTGAAGTGGGGGTGGTGACAGATGCCTTGACTAGTACAAGTACATTATTCGGCCGGTACATCATGTTACAAGTCTTGAAAGGTGATGGTTCAACTAGGATGGTGTAGTTATGTCCTTCATATTCAAATTTGAGGCAGCAGTGTAAAGTCGAAAGGACATAAACCATGGCGCAGAACAAAGGTCAGCCAAGCAACAAATTATACTGGAACTCCCCTTCTAGGATATATAATAGTTACAGGACAATGTGAGGACCCATGTGGACATAGAGAATGATGTTACCCAAGGTAGATGTCATGGAATCATTGAAGGATCACAACATAACTGCATTACCATGCATGTATTTGACATGTATATGTATTTGGTTATATGTATGAGAGGAGAGGATTTTAATAATAGCACCTATTAGTGCCAAATCACAGCACCCCTGGACGTACATCAGGCTTCTAGGTTGATGTTCAGGCATCTAGTATGATTGCACAACATGGAAACCTCTCTCCAAGCGTGGGACTTGTGAAACTGAGAGAGGAATCTCCAGAGAAGGCTGGTTCCTGCTCCTAAACTACCTACCACAAGCTATTCCAGTGCAGGCAAGCTAATCTAATCCTAATCTAACAATGCCAAGGAGATAGAGAGAGAGAGAGAGAAAGGAAAAGAACAAAAGCCTACACTAAAACGGTGATACACCAGAGAAGGAGGATGTTGAACATCTATCAAAACTGCCATGGGACAAAGAGAGGTGAGCAATGGGAAGGATGGACAGATGCATCACAGGCCCAAGGATAGATTTCACACAGAAAATGTCCCAAAACTCCATGAACACAGCTCCAGACCTGCAATGAACATTCAAACATGCACAAATACCTGCAATGAAGAGAGGCAAGAAGAGAACAAGCAAAAACGAGGAAGGATGGATAGATGCATCACAAAACACGTTTTGTTGCTCCAGAAGTTTGCACAGAACATCATTCCATCAGTAAAAGGCAAAAAACGCCATTACAGAGCAGGGAGGAGGTTCGAACTCCATTTTCAACCCTAGAGAAGAAAAGAAGGGAGGGCAGAGCAGAAAGAATGAACAACCTCTTTTCAAAATGAGCCAAATCTGGCTTTTACATTGCATGGGTCGAGCCCAAGGGACAGAAAACATGGGAAAACGTGCAAGCCCATTCCTCATTGAATGCCAATGCATTAAAACGGCATAGGATGAATCTTACCAACCCGTACCCTGTCACTTTGAGTGATTTTTGAGGAGAATGAGACCCATTTGTATTAATTTGGCCGCTAAAATGTCACTTCTGGCCGTGCAGAAGAAGAATGCGACCCATTAGCATAAAAATGGGTTGTTGAAAGGTCGCTTCTGGCCATTACCACACGTCAGATCCGTTTCTCGATTTTCTCTCTTCAGACTACACCAAAACTCAAGATTGATCCCAGAATCATGTAGAGCATCTCAACAGCTTTCCGTTGATATAAAGAACGTGGAAATCTGAGCTCTGGATCAAAAGATATGGCGATCTGAAGATTTAGGGCACAGAGCAGACCAAAACGGATTTTGGAATTTTTCCCGTGCTCTGCCACTTGGATGACACGTGACATGTTCTGATTGGTCGCGTGATTCTCTCTCCTCTACCTTTCAGCAGGCTATCTTTTGAATTTTCCTTGTGGGCCCTAGCTGGGACACGTGGCACTATCCCATTGGTTCGGATCGGTGCTCGAAAACTCACCCATTGACTTTTTGACTTTTCTCTTGTGAGGACACATGGCGATTTCTCATTGGTCCTCGGCCCCTTCCACTCCTTCGCGTACTTCACCTCCATTTGTCCCAGATGTCCCATTTGATTTTGGGCCCTTTGTGCTCATTTCGGCCGGTTCGGGCATTTCGCGTCCGTTTGTCCCAGACGTCCCATTTGATTTTGGACCCTCTGGACTCATTTCGGCCGGTTCGGGCATTTCGCGTCCATTTGTCTTAGATGTCCCATTTGATTTTTGACCCTCTGGACTCATTTCGGCCGGTTCGGGCATTTCGCGTCCATTTGTCCCAGACGTCCCATTTGATTTTGGACCCTCTGGACTCATTTCGGCCGGTTCGGGCATTTCGCGTCCATTTGTCCCAGACGTCCCATTTGATTTTGGACCCTCTGGACTCATTTCGGCTGGTTCGCCCAGTTCGCGCCTTTTTGGCCCAGATGTCCCATTCGCTTTTGACTTCCTGTGCTCATTTCAACCGAATCGTCCGGTTCGGGTCTTTTTGTCCCAAACGTCATGAGTAACACTTAGCCAATTTTTCTTCTTCTTTCGGCCGGATCGGATTTTCGCGCCCGCCGCGTACTTTTGTGTCAGATGTCCCAAATGCAATTTGGGCCGCCTGGAGGCTTTTCGGCCGATCCGCGCCTTGACGTCCCAAATGTCGCAGTTACTCCCTTGAGCAGGACTTAGCCAATTTTTTCACTTTTTCCTGGATCAACCTATTTGCCTTTCTGCAACCTTTTTGCATTTTCTCAGAGCTTGCTCTTTTCCTCTCAGACAGGGGACTTAGAAAATATTTGAGGGGACTCTAGCAACATGATTTTTGGCCCCGAATCAATCAATTTTCTTGGGACTTGAATATTCTGATGCATGTTATCAAAATTACCCTAGGGGGTGAATTTTGGATAACAGCACCACCATCAATCATAATGCATCATATGTGTATATTATTGATATAGACGGAGATGAACAGAGTAGGATCAGGGTCATTAGATTGGAAGGGAGCGATCTCTTCATTTGAAAAGATGAGGGAGGATACTTTGTGAGTAGGTGGAGGTGTAGAGGAAGGTAAAAAATTAGTGAGAGAGGATACATTATGAGGAGTAATGATGGAGGCTATGGGCGTGTGGTCATTTGGTAAAACCTTAATAGATTAAAGGACCTCTATGAGGGCTTGTCAATGTGATTAAAAGGTTTGGATGAGGTCATATAAAGACATTTTGAGGGAGGATTGGTGCAATTGTTTTAACATTGTGTGATGTGTGACCCCATCATAAATAGGATACATGGGACCTGAAATGGTGACTTTAGGTGTGGGTGCAGATGGTATGTTGGGTATAGGGTTAGTTGATGGGATACTTTCCTTTTCCTTGCCTTTGTCTTTCTAGGCACGGGTAGCAATGTGAACCATGTTAATATGAGCGGAGGTGGATGCAAAGGGTGTGTCATGAAAGGTATAATGACATGAGGGGAAAAATCCTAGCTCCGGATAAGAGCCTTTTGAAATGAGTAGGGCGCATTGACATTTGGGTGGTGGTTTAGTGAGCTCTCTTATGTGGACCATGTTGATCTCAAATTTTGGAAGTGGAAGAAATGCTTATGGGGGTGGAGATATTGGTTGTTGAGTAGGTAATGTAAGAAGATTTGGGTAGATTGGAAAAGGCGGAATGGGGTCCTTATCAAGGAGATTTTTTCGTTAAAATTTTCTACATGAGGACATAATTAGATAAGAACGGTTTTTAAAGCCTTAAAATTCTCTACATCGTGTCCTGACACACGATGGTAGGAAAAAAATTTAGTTTTGTCAAACCCTTTAGGTTTGGGCTTGATTGGGTCATAAGGTCTAAGAGGTGGTAATGTGATGACAGAGGTTTTGAGGATTTTGGCTAGGATAATGGCATACAACCCCACCAGCGGATCACAGTGTGAGGTGAGTGTGGGCTTGGGTGGAATAATGGGTGACTGCAGCATGAGAGGTGTCACATGTGAGGGGTCTTGAAGAGAGTTAGGTTGGACCATCGGTTTGGGGAGTCATTCTATCTTAGGCTTGGGTTGCTCCTTCTTGGGTAAAGGAGCAACGTATAAACTAGTAATGGGGGGAATAATAGGTTTAGCCGCTTTGATGGAGGTCATTGGGATTTTTAATTTCTGTTGTACTTTCTTGGGTAGAGGTAAGGAAAGCATATGTGACATATATGGAAATGTAGATGGTTGAAGGGGGTGAGTTACCCATGGGGATAATCATGTTGCAGTAGCGGTTGTTGATAGAGATTACGTGGAAGGTGCGAGTGGAAGAGAGGAGAGTGTGATGGGTAGTGAATAAGTTATGGAAGGTAGTGGTGGTATGGGTGGTAAGAAGGTCTCGGGTGATGATGGGGGTTGTGTGGATCACTTGGTTATATGAGAGGGCTGCGATGAGGAGGTGGGTTTTTGTGTTTTTAGTTTACTAGTGGAAGAAGATTAATTGGCTAGGGTTGAGGGGTGAGGTCCTAAGATGGATGGAATGGGTGAAGGTGACAACAATGTGGTAGGCAAGGTTGGTGTATAAGGCCTAAAAGGTTGGGTCTTCCTTTTAGGCATGGGAATGATTTTATTTTGGTTTGGGAAGATGTGGCTGAATCTAATTTGACAGGTGGATGAGTAAGGCTTGATGTCAGTATGAACCCTAAGGTAGTGATGGGTTTAGGTAAGGGAGATGATATAGGTGTGGGTAGGTGTTTGGGTATAGGTGTGCATCGGGTTGTGGGTAGAGGTACATGTTGGGTTGTGGGTAAATGTGTGTGCTAGGTTGTGGGAAGAGGTACATGTTGGGTTGTGGGTAATGACATAGAAGGTGTTCCAATAAACATAGTTATGTTTGGTTTGGTTGCTTGAAACACTTTTGGATAGATTGTGGAGGTGTTGGTGAGTGAGAGTTGCATTTAGGTTGAAGCAAGAAGTAGAAGATGTCCCCAAAGCAAGGCTCTATTAACATAATCCAAGTGATTGACAAAGCATGAAAATGGTACTACTGTAAGAAGGGCCGATGTGGATCAAGTAGAAATCCCTATAAAATATGTCTGAGAAATAGGGAAATGGTTAGCTTCATACTCTATGGGTAAGAGAGCCGAAAGTAGGTTAGCAGGATCTTGGAAGGCTGATAGAAAATGGTCACCTAAAGGAAATGATGTTTCTACAAGATCCTCTATGGGTAAAGGAGATGATGGGCTAGATGAGGTAGTCTCTCCTCGTGATAGTGTAAGGAGTGGACATGTGTCCCCTATGAGTAGGAGAGCTGCTACTGACAACTGCTTGGTAATTTGAGAGGCAAGAGGCGAAGTGCTAATTATGGGCTCTTTCATGGGTGAAGGATAAAATGAAGGTGGTTTCCTCCTATGAGTGGAGGATTAGATGAAATAGGTTCCTGTGTAGTTAGATGAGTTTGGGATAGGATTTGATCTATGGAAGGAACAAGGAGAAATTGGGGAAGTAACTGGTATGTCATTGAAAATAGCATGGACCTCATTGACATTACTATCATTAGTTGAAGCATCACCAGTTTTTTCGGAAGATGGGGATATGATTAGGGAATGGTTTTTTGAAGATATGTAGGTTTTGGTTAGCTAGTGCATTTGGGTTATCCAATACTAGATCTCCATTGTCTAACATTTCTTGAAGGTGATGTAGTTACCATCGTTATGATCTTTGACACGATGAAAGGTGAAAAATTCATGGTCTTTATACCATGTTGGCATGGAGCGATCAGGGTCAAAACTAGTGTGTGGTTTTATAGTTGGAAGGGTAATGGCACCAGCCTTAATAAAATTCTCCAAAATAGAAGAGTATAGTTCCCCTATTGGGGTGTACTTTTGTTGTTCTCATTTGAACTAGAAAGTTTGGATGGGAGAGAGATTACAAGAAGGTTTGGCTTGGTTTGATGGGTGAGAGGGTCCAGCCTTGAGAACCACGGTGTTGGAAGATCCTTTGGATTTTGAATAGTTTTTCTCAAGTTTCAAAGATGAAGAAGCATCATTTGATTTAAACGTGGTGTTTTTGTTATGTAGTTGAATTTTCTTCTCTTCGATAGCACAAATCTCCAATTTTGTGCTATGGTGAATGCCTCATCAAAGGTGTAGAAGGTTTGCACCTGTAAGGTTGGTGAAATGTGTCTAGCACAAGTCTGAGTAAAAAGCTCTATGAGCTCAGTTTGCGGTAATTGGAATGTGAGCTAGTTAATTAGGTTACGCCAACGAGTGCAAAGTCAATAATACACTCGTCATCATAATGTCAAGTGGAATATAGATTAGTCATGGTGAATTTCTTTACAATGTTGATTGAGAAGTGGTCTAAGAAGTCTTGGGCTACTTGATTAAATGAGTAGACGGAATGTCTTGGTAGCCCACTATACTAGTCTAATGTAGGTCATGTCAAGGAGATCAGGAAAGTCTGTAGGAGTAAAGCATCATCATGGGAAATCAAGTAACACCCATGTTTGAAGGACCGCAAATGTTGTTACACGTCTTCTTTACTATTGAAGTGGTTGAATTTTGGCATTTCCCAATGTACAGGGTATGGGAATATAGGAATGGATGGATGAATTGGCTCATTACAAATTTCATCGTAGGTGAGGGAATTATGCATGAGCCAGAAATCTAATGCCTTCTAATCTCTACATCTTTTCCATCATTAACTTGATGAGGTCATTGGTAGGTTGTGATAGAAGGGTGCACTCTTCGATTGTGTAAGGGGGCTAGTGTTGAACATGTGATGTGGGTGGCATTCTGGTGTATGGTGATTCCGAATAGGAAGGTTAAGAATGGGGGACTAACATGGAGGGCATATACCCAAAATGACTGACGAATGAGGTAGGGGGTTATTGATAATATGCATATGTAGGTGGGATAGTCGAAGTAGCTCTAGAAATGATTAGGGGTAGAGACTGTGGGATAGAGAGGACAAGATTCAGGAATGGGGTAGGGGTCACCGACGCCATGGGTGGTTTTGTTTGCAATTGGTTTATGTGAGATAATGGGCGTGGATGGGGTTATGCTCTAGGTGGTCGATGAAGGAACAAGTGACACTATGGGTGTGATTGATGTTGCGGATGCAACGGTCATAGTGGGTGTGGGGCCTAGTATGCGAATCCACTGGGGGAAAAATAGGTGAGGGTAACACCGAAACTAGTAGGGGATGATGTAGAAGTGGGGACAAGGGCAGGAGAGATGGATACAGGAATGCCATATATCAACTGACCTGAGGAATCTTGAATGGATGAGTGGGAAAGATATAATTGTAAGGTTACGAGATTCTGATCAAGGATTCATGTGAACTCCTTATCACCTATAGTAATGGTGACTAGGTAGAGTCAGATCTATGGGTGACATGATAAAAGGTGGTGAGGGACTAGGTGGGAGTGGTTGATGGTTGGCATGGAATATAAGAGTGTTAGTTTGGCTACAAGTCAACACCATGTGAATAAGTGTTGACCTTAGTAAGACTGTATTCTGTAAATGACACAGAAAAATAGTAGGAAGAGATAAAAATGAGGCTAAGAGGGTGAATTTGGTCAAGGTTTAGAAAACCAAACATATACACCAATAAGGGTCAGGATGACTGGTGACGGTTAATGGGGAACCGATGTCAGTCATAGAAACCGATGTTGGTCACAGAAACCGATGTCGGTCATAGAAACTGGATGTCAATCAAAAAAACTGATGTCGGTCACAGAAACTCGATGCCAGTTACTATGTGGAAAACATCATTTTCAGAGAAGTGAAACAAGATTGATGAATGTGCAAGGAAGTAGGTTTGTATAACACTAATACCAACAAGAGGAAAATATGTTGGTGCCCTGAACGGAAAAAATCATAATAGAATGAGTGAATGAAGAATGTTTCAGGAAAAATACCCATAAATTCAGAAGCTGAAACCGGTTATGGTTAATCAATGACGGTCAGATGAAAACCAATGATGACAGTCACTAGACCAACACCGAGTTACTGTGAAATTTAGAGAGAATGAAGAGAACTGGGTTTTGTGAATTAAATTAGGTGAAGAATCAAACTAAGGAATCTAAGAATGAGAAGATGGGGCCTTGGTACACTCAGATAAAGTTAGAATACTCCAACGATGATGGTGGAGTGTACAAGGAAAAAATAAAAAATGTAGAATCTGTAGACTCACACCTCAAAACACAAGCTAAGAAGAAATCTAAGAAAAACACAATCCTAAGAGTGAGTTTTTCTTTATGTTTATTCAGCTTACACTATTTAGAACTGACTGTGTCCGTTCAGAACAAATTTTTTTTTGGGAAGGCATCCTACGAAGAAGGAGATCTAGAAGGTGAGGTTTTAGGTTATGTTATGGTGGGGGAGGTCCTTCCTCTGATGGGGTACTGGAAAGAGATAACCAACTGGGGATTACATGTCAATCCTATGATCATGTGATCGTTGACAGGCATGTTCTCAGGTAAGATGTCGTTTAAGAAGGTGTGTATATTCAAATTTTTGTGCAGTTTGACAAGAGAGAGAGAGAGAGAGAATGTGCTTTCTATGATTCTTTTACATCAACCATCAGTTGGGCATGACTTCCAGCATATAGGTTGCCTCAGTTTTTTGTGAGCTAAATGTAGCATACAAGAAATGCAATGTGATTTTTTTAAACCCAAATTGAAATAATGATATTCAATGAAGTAAAATGATGAACATGACAGAGGGTGCTCTTTCACTGAATGCAAAAAGCATGAAGAATTATTATTTTAAAATGCACCAAAATAAATGTTTCATTTAGAGCAATTAAAAAGAAAAGAGGATTACTAGAGAAGAAAATTTAGTGAATAAAGATTTAGAAAGGAAACACACAAGATACAACTTATATGAAAAGAAAGGGAACCCAAAAATGAGGGTCCCACTGGGCATGCCAAAATGTTTCACCATTTTCTTTACATTTTGAATGTGACGAAATAGATAATGTTATGGGTTGAGGAGGAATACCTATTGCGATGGTTGGTTTGAAGGTTGTGTGCATGTGTCCTGACTTCTCGATCTGATGCTAACTATGAGATATTCCTTTTGGCTAGGAGGAACTACCTGAAACAGAAAACAAGACCACAAAAGAAGAGTTAAATAATATATGATAGTGTACTATGTAGTGAGTGCTAGATCCAGAAAGTTTGATGCTTCCTAGATGGCTTTCAATCCACTGTTTAATACAACTTAATGTGAGAAATATTGTAAATAAACAAAATCCTACTATAGTTGATATGATTTAGGTATCTCATTCAAATATGATAAATAAATCTAATATAACAAGCTAGGTTATGATCATATCTGGTGGTAGGGTAAGGGGAAAAGTGCTAGAATAGGTCAGTTTCAGGTTCTGGGTCACTTAGGTTGCTTGGATAAAGATTCTTAGGTTCTGTTATTGATAAGATGGTCAAATATAGAGACCAACGTTGGTCAAGTATGACCGATCACAGTTTAGGAAGAATCAGCGATGGTTATGGGTAACCGGCGTTAGTAGAGGTAGACTGATAAAACCCAATAAGATCTGGTTATGGGGTTTGAACCGAGGACATGAAGAGGTGACAGAGGTAATGACGAGTTATGTGGGGATATTAGAAACACTTAGAGATATGTAGAAGTCAAGTATAGGTGGTTTTATGGTGTGGGTGGAGAGATGGTTGAGTTTACAGAAAGAGGAATAGTGGGGGAATGGGAATGCTAATAGAAAATGATAATAGAGATGAAAAAAACCTTTGAAATAGAACAAGAATTAAATAACATAGGTGATAAATGAACTTACTGATGTTGCAGGTCCAATGGTTGGGTGGTGGTGATGATTGATGGTGGTATGGAGCTTGGTGCCACAGTGGTACTTCTTGCCATGCTACCGTGAGAGTGATACCTTTGGACCTGTCTTGATGCTAGCTATGGCTACTTAGATGTGTGAAAGAGCTCTAGTTCTTGCTTGCATGTAGATCTCTTTTTTCTCCACACAAAAAATTTCGAGAGTGTGGCCAACCTCACAAAAAAAGTTACAAAAGTGAATATATGGTAACTGACGATGGTTCCTGGTTGACCGGCGTTGGTTTAGGGATGATCGACGTTGGTTAAGGTAGGATTCCTTATGTTTACTAAAAATGACAAATCTTGCAATCATTTGGCCATACCTGTCACTTTTCTCATGGATAAAAATGAGCATTATCTTTTTATGAGCGGGAATGTGGTTAGAGTAATAATAGGCATTTATTTTTAGGGTTGAACTAGGTCTTAGTTAGTTATGGAAACATACTATGAATAGGTCCATGGTGAGGTGTCTAGGTGAGGTGTGCATCCATTTAATTAAAGTAATTAAATTAATAAATGGGGTGAGGATGGGTATTAATTTAATTATAGATAATTAAATTAATATTAAGGTGGGGTAAAAAGCGGGCCATGGTTAGGTGAATATATGTAAGTTAGTTATTCAAAATGGGACCAAGAGGAGTGTGACCCAATTTTGGTGTCTACAATGTTTATATGTTGGAAATATAATTAATGATGTAAGGAAACCTTGAACTCAAATATCAAGAAGTTTTTTTATGACTTTGGGTAGGTTATGTAGGTACAGACCATTAAGAGGGACTATGACAGACCACATTTATGATTTTGTAGAACTTTGGAAGAAGGGTTATGAGAATGTTTCTTAGGAAATAATGGAAGGAAGGTTGATTTAAGTCTATAAGGAGGTAAGGGAGTCTTTATATGGAGTCAAAACTTGGGCATATGCTATGATTGTACTATCACATACACATAATAATTTAAAGAAGGAATAGAGAAAATGGATTGATTCAAGAAATGTTGAGATGAATATAAGAAGAGTTTAAAGGGATGCTAAAGTGTATATGACCTTGGTATAAAAAATTGAATGTGGAATTTTGTAAGTTTAATAAAGAGGACTAAAATAGAGTGGAACAAGAATTAACAAATGTCTAAGAACAAGAACATGCAAGTAGCCTAAAGTTGTTAAAACAACATAGAAGGTTTATATGGGTGATTAAGTAATGGTTTGAGCATGTGGAAGTGTGGGATAGTGAATTGAAGTGTTGGGGAGGATAATTGGTGACCAAAAAATCAAACCCTAGAATATTGACAAGAAAACCTAGTCATGCTTACAAAAACAAGCAATAAGGAGGGTTTGGTGATTGGAATAGGTAGAAAAGGAGTTGACAAAAACCCAATGGTGAACATTGTTGTCACAAAATCACTACACCCCCCGAATGGACATAATTTTGTTAGGACATTCAGTGTGATTGGGACACATTGGATCACCTCTCAAGTTGTGGGACTTGGGCTCTAGGTGAACCTTCAGAGAAGGTCGACTTTCTCTTCCTAAACTAAGTGTTGTACTACTCCTTAGTGTAATAAAATGACTATCTAATCCTAGGCTAACATCTTCATGAGTTTTAAGTAAAGAGATTTTGTATAAATGAAACTATACTAAGGATGGTGATGCACCAAATAAAGGGATGTTTAATATCTAAAAGGGTCAATGTGGGTAAGATGCTTGCATCGTTGGCCACCTTCACCTATTGCAACTTGGAAAGGGTGAAAAATACCACAAACCAGGGTGTATGTTCCTTCATTAAACTTGGGAATACATAAAGGATAGATCAAATTTGATTCAACACATAGTTAATGTATGATGAGGAAAGAAAACATGCACATGTCAAACATCTATTTCAGAAACTATGAATAATGATAATAAAACTTTAATAGAAGGAAAATAAGATTTTCACAACTGATATAAAAGATAATCACATTACCCACTCACAACATGAAATAGATAACCTGAAATAAAGGTAAGCTAACCACTCACACTAATGAATCATACATTCACAAAGTAAGCATTGATTAACCATCCAACACAATAAATCATATTCCCAATGGCAAGGTATGACTCTTAATATAATTAAAAGGTTTTAGAAATATCTGAATCACCTTTCAAGCTTGAAGAGCAACTTCACCCAAAAATGATCTATATTTTTTTTGTCCTCCAATACTTCATGCATCCAACTATTTATAATTTCTTAGATTGATCCATTACAGCTTGGCCCTTAACTAAACTTTTACTAAAAAATAGAAATGTCATTAAATTAAGGGAACATGCTCCCATGAAAATAGAAAATTGTTACAAGGGTTTGACTTAGTCAACCCTAAAAATTTGACCAATCTAGAGCTTGGATCTATTCTTTCATGGGCACTCAGCTTTGGCCAGGTTTAGCTATGCCTTCCTCTTCTAGAGGTTTCTGTTGTTATCCTTCCCACACAGCCACTCGATGCTTATACTCGTTGAAGCACTTGATGATCCCCTGAATTTCTTCATATCTAGGTCCACACACATAGTGATTCACAACATCCACTATCTTGATCTCTTTGTGATCTTGGCTAGCACTCTTCAAATTTTACTCACAACTTTCTTCAGCCTCCCTATGAAATTTTGCACAAGACCAATTGGTCAATGGATTCATTTCTGAAATGTTTGGTGACTTCATCGTCACACTTCACCAAATCCTTGAAATTTTCCTTAATCTGATCCTCTGGGAGAGCGTTAATGTTTTCATTGAAAAATTTATAATTAGAAACATCAAACTCTTCTGACATATAATTCGGGGCATCCGTGATCTCCATTTGTTTATCATCCAATTTCTTAATTAAATATTGCAACACTTGGAACCAAAATTCCATGGCCTTTTGATATTCAAATAAATTTGAGGCATCATAGATCACCTCTTCTTGAAGGAGAAATTTTGGGTCTACTTCTCTTATTTCATTCCATGTTGCTAGATTCAAATTCAAGTTGTTATTATCCTCAGAAAATGCTTCGTCCATTTTGTAAATAGTATTTCTCCCATATTGAAAATCATTGTATATCCTGACATCTTATTTGACAAAAGGATTAGCTTCATGTAAAATTCATTCCATCCATCCATTTACTAATCTCCCTTTCTGGCCTAGCTTTTTGATCTCATGATAAGAAATGATGTCAATGGTAGACAAAAATATCATAGTTGTAGTAGTTGAGACTTCGGTAGATGGAGTTTTTTGGGTTACCTTGCGTAACAATGCAGTGAGTTGTTTGACCTTGAGTTTGAGCTCATAATTTGTAGCCTTATCCTTGTCATATTTTTCAAGCAGATCCCCAAGAGAAGTGTGCAAATATTTTTTGGTTCCTTCATGAGTAGCTTTTCCCAATGAAAATATAGAGATCAGATAATATTTTGCTGTAATTGTTTCCTTAGTTTTTCCCTTAATGGGAGTAGAAACCTCTACAATTCACTCTCCAGATGGATTCACTGTCAGACTTGAAACATTCCTTGGCCTCTTGGCCTATCTTTTAGGTATATGTTCTAATATACTGAGATCTATAGCATATCCTATAGGCACCTTCTTCTTCTTCTTCTTTGGAGTCTATCTAAACAACCATTATAGGATGGCTAATATTGATGAAGATGGAACAATAGATCCGATACTTGAAAAATTAGTCATTACAAGAGCACTAGAAACATTATTTGATATTTGGGTAGAAGTGGCTATGATGGACGGGGTGGATGTAAGGAAAAACATAGGAATTGATAGAATGATGTTAGGGAATGAGATGGAAGGAAATGGAAGTGTAGAAGAAATGGGTGACCTGATAGTTTCTCCAGCTGAGAGAACTGGAAGGGATGAGAATACCTGGGCCATAGAAGGAGATGGGAAGGAAGAAATGATTGTGGAGGTGGAAGGAATTGATATTGGAAGTGAAAATGGAAAATAAGGAAGTGATGGTGGATCTTGTGAGATACTAAGAGAGTCACTGACTTCAACCACTTCTATCACAGATGCTATAGGATACATATTATTAGAATCAACATCCTAGGAAAGAGATGATCCACCAATAACAAATGAAATATTTTTTGGAACTGTAGGGGATTTTTTTGTCGACCTCTTCCCCTTTGTGGGTGTTGATTGGCTTATGGTTGGTGGGGTCTCTATATTTATAGGTTACTCTAATCCCTTGGGTAATATTCCCAAGGTAACCAACCAACTGTAAGTTCTCTGTAGAATGGGCCCCATCCTCTCCTTTGTATTGTAACATTCCTCTACATACCAATCAATACATGGAAATGGTTGATTGGCAATATTATAATTTTTATATGCCACATCAAAAACCTCATCATTATCTTGCATATCTTTTGGGACATTGGATATACCAAATTGTTGAACTTCACCCAAGGTTAATGTCTCATAATCCCTTTGTCAGATGATGTATTCATCCCGAAAATGAATCCAAATATCCTCCAATTGAGGCACATGGGAACTAGACTAACCTGTTTCATCGAATTTACCCCAATAATCAAAGCTAGTATGTGGATGAAAGGTTCTCAAGGTTACTTCAGTCATTTTTGCATCCACATTTTTCACCTTATGAATATTCAGGTAGGTGTATCTGCCAATTCAAATAGGGAAATGAATTCCCAATTTGTGGCACTTGTTTTGAATTCGATAATAATCTAACAATTGTCAAACCAATTCTAGTATAATCCATTTATCAGTAGGACACCTTGGAAAATTACTAGGGGCACCTATGAAACCTAGAATCTGAATGTAAGTAAACATGGGGAATTGAAGGTAGATAGCTCCCCACTCTCGCACTTCCTTGAAGGATTTTTTAGAAATCCTTTGATTGTATAACTCCTTATCAAAATGGTAGAGGATAACTTCAAAGAAGGCATCATTAAACCTATGAAAATGCCATCTCCCTTCATTCAGCGTGAGCTGACGATAGAAATATTATATTTGTGAGGTGCTAAAAATACCTTTAGTATTTAACCCAGAGAAATATCCCATAGCACCGGCCATATAGAACAAGAAGGATGTCATATAGAAACTCTTTGTGGAAAGAAATTTTCTCAACTGATAGCAAATGAAGCTACTGATATGCTCCCCCCATCAGATAAATTCCTTATTTTTCTTAATGGTAGCAATGTACAAGAACATCCATTCTTGGAATTCCTTTGCAGAGGAAAGACCTAAAATTCTACTTAGGAGCACAATAAGGTCACTGACCTCCTAAATAAAATCTAACCGATGCATGGTCTTTTGTAATTTGGAAAACCTCTTGACTAGATAAGTTTTCAACATGACCTTTGTGCATAATTCCACCTCCTTTTCCCAATCCTCCACTACTAACTCTGGAAAAATTGTGGCATAATCTTCAACATCAGGAAGTTTGAGAAGATCTTTGAAGAAGTCTGGGTCTAAATGGATTACCACCTTATCATCATCATCTTTGACCGACATAGATCCTTCGTCAAAGTGGGATGCCACAGCTAAAACAAACTCCGAGAAATGCATAGATGTGGGAAAACTAGTAGCAAGGACAATCCCACTATCATAGATGGCCTACATCCATGGTTTCTTGTTTGGAGCCTTTACTCTTTCCCAGAAATTTGGAAAATCAATCTTCCCTAGGTCAGTGTCTCCTATATTCTCCAAGTTGGAAGATAGGCAGGAGTGAGGAGAAAATCCAAGAAATGAATAATTCATCCTTTCTTTTCCCTTTAACATGGAAGTAGACATCAAGCTCTGTATTTTAGAATTTGATGACTTTCTGAATCCTAAAAAGTGAAGTTGAAAAGTTCCAAAAAAGATAAATCTGAAAACCCGAAGTGTAATACTCCAAAAGACAAGTCCCAAAATCCCGAAAATTATCAACTTCCTAAAACCTGAACTGATGAATCCTAAAGTGAAAACATCTAAAATATAGAAGTACAAATTTTTGAAAACCTGACTTCCTAAAGCCCAACCTCCAAAAACCCGAAAAGAAAAGATCTTAAGTTTCGAAAATGAAAGTTCTGAAAACAAAATTTCTGAATTTCTAAAGTTAAAATTTCCGAAGATGCACGGTTCCCAATAACTAAAAAGCTCTGTAAAGAAAAATACTCCGTAATGGTGACTTCCAAAATCTCAAAAATAAGAGCTATAAAATAGTGACACACCACCAAGTTGCTGAAATATGAGAAGAAAATTTGCCGAACAATGCTAATATCCAAATCCCGAAAAGTGCTGAGAGGGAGAAATGGAAAAATCGAGAAGATCCCTTACAAACTATGAATGCCTGTGGAAACTCAAAACGTAGAAACATGGTGGGAAATGAGTTTTTCATTTCAAGAGGTACATAGAGGAGGAACAAAAGAAAACAAACAAAGAGGAAATACAAATAAAATATCTTAAAGCAAAAGGAAAGTAACCAAGTTAAAATACCTTGAAAATGACGTTGAAAAGTACAAGAAAACGGAATGTCAAAGTAAAGTGACAGGTGAAAATGAAAAGTAAAAAGTGAGTTTAAATAGAAAACCTGATATTAATGATGAAATTTCGATCCGTACAGAGGTTGGTGAAAAATTAATTACACGAAGGACTCTGAAAGGCCGAAACCCGAAAGCCCAAAATTTTGAAATTTCAGAATTTCGGGGTTTTGGACTTCAGAGATTGGGAGATGAAAAATGTGAATTGGTGATGAAATGTTTTGAAACGTGAAAGCCCAAAAGTCCAAAATTTTAGACTTTCAGACTTTGGAAGTCTGAAAGTGAAAACCTCAAAAATGATCCATAGAATTTCGAAACCTGAAAGCCAGAAATTCTGAAATTTTGGACTTTCAGACTTCAAAAGTCTGAAAGGGATTTAACCAAAAATACGACTAAAATTTCTGAAACCCAAAAGCCTGAAATTATAAAATTTCAGAATTTTGGGGTTTCGGACTTCAGAACTCCAAGTTTAAAAATTGCCAATTATCATGTAAAAACTTTGAACCCCGAAAGCCCGAAAGTTTGAAATTTCAAACTTTTGAGGTTTTGGACTTCGTAAATTTGAAAACACAATTTCAAACTCATGCCATTAAACTCCAAAAGAGAAAATATATGAAATACAAAGTTCAAAATTTCAGATTTCGAGACTTAGAGAATTTTCAATTTACATTACAAAATACCCATACAAAGGATTTTCTCAAAAAATTGTCTAATTATTTTTGACATTTATTTCTCAAGGTAGATTAAAATGTTAACAAAAATAAAGATCAACAAAAAGGGTGTGTAAAAAGATAACTATTTTTTATTAGAAGTTTGTAGGTTCTTCATAGTTTGGGGATTTGTGTCAGAATAGGGCTAATTGGCAAGCTAGGAAAAATTGCAAAAATAAGGATAACGTTTTATTAGAGAAGATTTAGTCTATGAAATTTGATATGCATCTCAATAAGGATAAATGGTATCTAAAAATATTACTAATTAGGATTGAAAGGGTGTGATTTGTGAAATTTGTCATATTTTGTCAATTTGTAGGGCTACAAGGGCTTGTGAAGATCAAAAAGGAAAATTGTGAAAGATGATATTGTGAAACTAATTTGATGATTGGAACAAGTTTTTTTGATGATATTTAACATTTTTAAAGTGGTTTTAGCCTTTGATACAATGTTCTAATGCATTTTGGCATATTGTGAAAAATTTAGCAAGGTGTTGGATTTTGAGAAAAGTGAATGGTAAAGTTATTTTTATCACTTCTAAGAAATGTTTTTGGGTTATTTGAGGTGTACATGTAGGTATTTGCATCATATGGTTTCCAAACCTATTTCATGTGATGATATTTTTACTAGCACATATTTTCTTGTTCATATTTCTTATGACGAGGGTTGTTCTTCTAGTTCTGATGCTGAGTGTATTGATAAGGATGCACCGCCTTCCTCTCTAGGTCACTCTAAAGAGAATTTTGAACCCCCTCTTTATCCAACATACACCAGGAAGTCATGTTCTTAGCCTCATACTTTCATTGCACCTTATACTCATCTTACGTGTTGTGTTGATGATTCATACCTATCAAACATTTATCGAGTAACCTTTTTTGGGATGAGTATTTACCATGATTTAGTTATCTATTTATAGAGCCTACTTATGTTGCAGTACAAGGAATTTATCTTATTGAGACTTCACACATTTTCACTTCAAAGGAGTCCTTCATCTCATTTGTTGGGAGTTCCCCTTCTGGGAATCCGTCACTTCTATTATTTTGGAGATCATTATAGATCCACCTCTTCTTATGGATTCTAATTATACCATTGTGTGGGTTGTTGTGAGTTCACTTCATATGGACATTCTTTAAAAAAAATTTCCATACACATAATCTAACAATTCTACTTCAGTGGAATTACCTTCTATTCTTGAGCACCTTCTTGTCAAGATGATGTCACGCTTCAGTTGTGGACCAACTTCAAAGTTATTTTTAATATTTCCTTTGTGGAGTGGGTGGAGTTTTAGTATGGCATTTATTTTCTTCCTAAGGTCATAAACATTGTTTCATGCAGGTGGAATTTCCTCAGTCTACACATGAAAGACCACATCATCAACAGTCTTCGTGGAGACGTCATAGAGTTGTAGACTTAAGATCACGTTGTAGAATAATTTTTTGAAACCTTCACTTAAGCCAAGTATATTCACTTATGCTCTCATCCTTGGGTGAGGTCCACTACTTCAGCACATCTACTTTTTGGTTTCATGTCTCCTCCTCATCTTCTTCTTGTAGAAAGATTACAGTTTATACATGGGTACCTTATTAGGCCTTAGTTACCGAGACCCATTTAAGGAATATTTATTAGGTTTTTTAGGTGATTCGTTTATCTCTTGTAAGTGGAGGTATTTTTCCTTTTGGTTTTCATCCATTACTTGAGATATTTATTGTACATAGGTACCTTATCAGGAATTTATTTTCTGATACCCATATGTCACATCTTTCTTAGTTTTTTAGGTGATTTCTACTTCTGGTATTAATTTTCGTGACCTATACATTAGCTTATATGAAGGGGGTATTTGTGTATGTGACTTACCTCATCTTCACTTGATGTCTTATCCATCTCACATGGTGATTCATATCACTTAGTGAGATCATAAGTAATTAGGGTTTCATGTGTCCATGTGTCATTCATGGGAGTTACATAATACTCATATATATATTCCCTTTCTATTTGAGCTATGAGAATGAGTAGACCTATACTTTCATGGTTGATTTTCCTTAGTTTTTTATTTCTTACTGATTACTTAGAAGATTTATGTCACCATTGGAGTGCAACCTCTTTGATGTGCATGGGATTTCATATTGATCCTTGCAGAAAAATATCACATATATGGCATTCATGTCACTTTAGTTGAGTGAGATGATGACAAACCAAATGAATTTCAAAACATAGTCAATAAATACCATTTACCAGATGTAGTTACACTTTGACTTCCTCCAATCCTACTACCTCAAAATCACTTAAATATTTGAATCTGAAGATCATCCTTGTAATGTTTCTTATTTTAGTCACCATAATGATAATCCCCTTGAAATTGATGAACTTGAGATTTTCATCTCTTCACACACCCTCCATCTCCATGATATTTTATAAAAATAGGGATCATGGCTTACAATGATAACTATGACTTTCCTTATAATGGTGGCATAACAACTCATTCTACTCCTAACATTAATGAATACTACCTCTTATCTCATGTGAAATCGCTTTATTTAGGTGTTATTCAATATGAATAAATTTATATGGGAATAAATCTCCACACACCTAAATAAATAATTGGATTATAAAAATAACCCAAATAAAGAATAATCCTAACACTCCTCCTTAACATTTATTTTTCATTTAAAAATAACCTAAAGAGATAAAGAGAATGGAGGTGTCATATCTTAACACACACCCTTGATGAAAACTTCCTTGAATCCTACCAGGTTACAAAATAGTAAAAAAATTCTTAACATAATGGCTTAGTGAAAATATCAGCTTCTTTCTCTTCAATAGGATAGAAAGAAAAAAGAATTGGTTTCCATTCAATGATTTATATGTGGAAGTGATGATGAATCTAAATGTTCTTTTACCTTGTGTGAAAAACCATATTATTTACTAAGATAATGGCTCTAAGGTTTTCACCAAAAATTGGAGTAGGAGAAGTTTGAGGATGCCCCAAATATGCAATAAGTATTATAAGCCAAACAACTTCCTTAGTATCATGATTTCATCCTTTATACTTAAATTTTGTGGAAGACAAATATACACTTATTTTCATCTCACTATTACAATAAAATTTACCATATCCTAATGAAAAACAATAGCCATGTGTGCATATATGATCATTTAGATCGCCACTCTAATCAGATTATGTGTAACCTGCCAAAATAAATTTATATTCAAGGTATACTTGATGCCAAGGGTTAAGGTGCCTTTAATATAACAAAGAATTGTTATATTAACTTTAAAATGAGTATTTTGGGAATTTTACATAAAATGAACAACCAAAACAATAGAAAAAACAATGTCAGAACAAGTATCAGTTAGATAATTAAAACTTCCAAAAAATTGTCTATATAAATTAGGAGATCAACAAGTTCAGTTTCCATATCATCAATAAATTTTACACCAAGTTCACAAGAAGTATGAATTTGTTTACACTAAAGAATATAAAATTTAACTAAAAATTATATGTATATTTGGATTGAGCAATTGAAATGCTATCTTCTTTCTCGTCAAACTTTTTTTCCTATGAAATAATGTAAAAAACCTAAATATGTTATTTCAAAGGTGTTTTGTAAAATAATTTTAGTGGAATAAACCAATGAACTATTAATACCAATAATTATCTAACTATAAAAATATAAGACTATGATAATTGTTCCATTAGTAGTATTATTCAAACAAAATTTGGATCATTATAACAATGAGTAAAACCTTGATCTATTAAAAAATTGATAGATTTTGGAATTACATTCTCTAAGTGATTGGTTCAAACCAAAAATGGTTTTATTTGATTTAAAAACAAGATGATCATTTCTTTTAATAATAAAACTAGGGGGTTGAGACACATATATTTATTCATGTAAATCACCAATCAAAAATGTATACCCTTAACACCCATTTGATAAATTTTAATAAATGAGTTTAAATTTGGGAAATAATTGAGTCATCGTGCCTTGATTCCTCAAAATACCAAGGAAATAAAAATAATGCAATAATCCTATACATAAAAGAGGTGTTTAAACCTTAATTAAATTTTAGGCTAGTTTAATTAGGTTTATATTAGAGTTTATTACATATCTTACAAAGATGTTATAATATGAATAATAACTCTAATTTGTAAATCAGATCAGATAGAAAGAATATAACATGCACCAATAAACATAACATGTAATTGGAATTAAAAAATAGATGTATAAAAGAACTTATCTGATTTCAAATGACTTGTGGAGAGATTTGAGATTGTGCACAAATAAACCAAAAGGTATAAAACTAAATAAAATTCACAATAGAGGCTAAAACTACGAATCAATCTAGGGTGGAACTATACCAAACTTCCAATACTATACCATATGGTCTAGACCCTATTGTATGGTATGTACCTACTATGAATCATCTTCTACAAATTGATGGGTTCATTTTCTTCCTTAATTTGTGTGTCACTTTCAAACCCTAGTTACTACACATACATCAAGGATTTTTGAATGGAATGACCGTCATCTCAAACCCTAGCCATAAAATAATATTCCTAAAAAAGAAACAATAAAGGGGTTGTGAACACCTTTGTGCACCACTGAAGTTGGCACTACTTCAAAGAGGAATTAAACCGCATGTTATTCTCCACCTATGATGTGATATCTAGATAGATCAATCATATTTCACATTTACTTTGACCATGCTTTATTTGAATTCATTCTTGCTAAAATACTTAGAGAGAGGATGTTTTGATGTTTGTATATGAGATATATGGTTTCCTTGACATGGTTTGTAGCTTCATAATTGATGTGGGTGTTTCCCTAATGAATTCATATGTGATATTACGAGATTTAGGTATCCTTGGATTCCTTTTGCAAGTGTATGAAGTGATTTCTCTAGTGCATTTCCTTCAGAGTTTAAGGTTCACAAATGAGGTAGCATTTACTTTATTATTTAGGTTTCTTTAGATTATTTATATGGGAAATTCCGAACTAGATGAAGTACAAGACCTAATGAAAGATATCAATTTGAAAGTAGAGTTAAAGGACATGTGAGTCTAATACTGTAAAAAATGGGTCAAGACCAGATATAAATTCCTGACCAAACTATACGGTTTTGATTAGGAGAAGGAAATATGCCAAATAAATTTTGGAGTTAGTAAATTGATGTCTTTCTATTGATTTTGTGCATTGTATTCTCATAATGTTTTGACATGTCAGTGTGTAAGGATAAATAAGTAAAACTATGGACCTTAAAAAGTGTTGAGAAGGAATGGATAAACATTTATCATAACAAGAGTGCATAATAAAATCAAGGGTTACTAAAATGTAAATTACCAAATTTGATATTTTACATCTACCCCAGGTTTTAAGTATGAAATTCAAAATTTCATGCTTAAAGAAAAATCTACCTAAGTATGTAAACACACTTTATCATTTCTTGAATGTTTTTTTTTTCAGTCGTGTTGTTGTGTTTGGTATTGGCATGCTCCATGATTAAACTTGCAACTTAGTGTGTATTCAATATCTCTAAAAGATAATTGATTATAACTCAAAGAATATATTTTTATTTGTATATATGTGAATTAAAAATATGTAAACAAGGAAAAGATACACTAGTTTGCTAATGCTTTTCTTTTTATGGAGATTTTATTTCTTGAACTTCACTAAAGTATTAGGGGTGATCAGTCCCTAATCTGTGCTAAGGAGAAAATAGAGTGTTGGGTGCATGTAACCCAACATGGAAATGTGTAAGAGAGAGAATAAATATGTACAAATGTAGGTCACTGTCAAGGAATAAGACCATGTACCAAATTTATTTAGAAACTTTGATATCTTCCTCTTTAAGTGTAATAGGAGAGGAAATTCTACCCATGAAACCCTTAACTACTTCACTACCTTCCATAACCTCATAGATCACACTGTTGTAGAAAAATGTAGACTTAATTTTGTAAATAAGGATATATAGAATAAAAGAGAATATGATCCCCTAAAATCTCCCCATATGATGAAAAACTGAGTATGAGTTGAATAAGTATTGAAATATGATGAAAATGTACTAACAAAAATAAAATAAGAAGAAAATCCATGCCCCCAAGATTCCTAAAACTTAACCTAAAGCTTAAGTGTTGATGTAAAGAAGGAATTAACATGTTCATGCCCCCTGTACTGATCTATATTGAGTATTCTAGATGTAAAAATTTTCAGAAAACCTATATAAATAGGTGAAAATATAACAAATGCTAAAAAATTGTGTGGGGGAACATGACTGCATTATACAATTTTGACCAAACTTAACGGTTTTTACCCTATGATGATTTTGCCAAAAATTTGTGTATGAAAGCATATTTGGGTGCATGTACCTTGTTTGTACCTACATCTTCCAAAAAAAATTTTTTTGTATATGTTAAAAATGTAGAATAAAATCATATATATTCCTCCTCTTTTAAGGCATGTGAGAAAACCATGTTGAGCATGTGGCTCAATAGATATATGTGTGTATTGTTGAAGAAAATGTCTAAGAAGATGTGTAGAGTGCTGAAGAGGTGGTGACCTCGAATAACTTATACATGTAAAAGGAAAGGTGTTTTCCCATAGTGGCAACCATGGTGGGAAATAGTAATAATGTTAGAAATAGATAACAACAGTATTCTAAATTGATGTAAATACAACAATAGTGAAATAAAATGTATGGATTATGAAAATAATGTCACACAAAAGGTGCAAAGCCTGCAAGCATGCAACATCCATGGTTTCACAAGACAATAAAGGCCTATATGCCTAAAACTAAGAGAAATCAATTACAAAAAATGCTAAAACATAGGATACCACGATGTCACAAGATAATGGCCTCAATCAATGAAGCAAACAATCAGTAGCACACACAAATTGTAAGCATGTATACCAAACAAGAGGATCAAAATGTGATAAAAAACAACGAAAATATTAAGAAAGAGATGTCAACGCCACACAAGACACATGCTATTCCTGTTATTCTGAAAAAAATAAGTGTATAATATATATAAGTTAACACATATGAGGATATACAAGGGAACTTTAATAGAACAATAACACCTATAATATGTTTAGGGATTTCCCCCAAAAGATGAAAATTTAAGGAAACATGAGTGCTCATATAAGCATGCACAAATTTGTGTGCCTTTCATCTAGTTCAATATACCAAGTGAACACATGTTTGTAAAGAGATAAATCATACCACCTATCACAAAAATAAAAAACATGACTGATGTAAATTTCTAACAATGAAATTAAGATGTACAAGTTTTTATTTTGTATCTTTTACAATTATTTGAATGTGTTTGTATTATTTAAATGCATAACTATGCACAAAATAGGGATATATAGAGAGTTATCAAATGATAACCTCCTGAATAGGTGAATAAAATTCCATAAAATATGGAGATGTGGGCCTCATTGGTGATGTAAATTCTTACAGGACTATTGTAGTAACACATTCCAAATAAGATTTAGTAGATGTAGTAATAGCATGTGCAAAATGGTGTCAATGTGGTGGATTAGAGGAACAAGTGTATCGACCACTAGGAGTGTATAGAGAAGTTATGGGGGTAGTATGTGCACTAGAGGATTGATGTAGGACTCTAAGGGAGTGATAAAATTGAGAAACATATCAAGGGATTTTATCCCTATGAGGGATAGATTCATGAAATATAGAGTGTGCAACTGAAGGCCTATTGGAAGACCTAAGAGGACCAATACTACGAGATAAAGTGTGTATAATAACAGGCATAGGAGAATCCATAGAATTAGAAATATAGTACAAGACTACTAGCCTAGGGAGTGACGTAAAGGTGTTACAACCATGAGAGACATTTTGCACAATTGAAGGTATATCCATAGAAGGGTTATGAGGAGGAACCATAGGAGGAGAAATAGGCATTCTCGGAGGGTGACCTTAAAGGGAATACCTATAGTGGTTATAAGATATTGATTATGGATGAACTTAATACATTGATGTATAACCGAGGGAATTTCCTTAAGAGTATGTAGCCAAGGGATACCTAACCACAGGTCACCAAAACTAAGAGTGGAAGAAACCAAGAATGATACCGATATAGTAATAGAACCAAAAGTGATAGGTAGAATAATGCACTGGTAGCAATGATTTGTATCAAGTAAAATATTAGGCATAGAAATGACCAAAGATTGAAGAAGGAAAATTTTCCTTATTGTACAGATAAACTAGAACACCCTGTATGGGTATTTTTGATTAATAGAAAAATGAATGGATAAAGTATTTTAAATAAGTGAAATATTGATATTAAATTCATAAAAATTGATGATCGAAGAAGAAGATAGTGTATGAGTAATTATTCCAATCATTTCATCCAATGAGTGATCATAAGAAGTTGGTGGAGGTACTGCATGATAAACATTATGTACATCTAAAGAAGATTTTGCAATGTCATGCCTAAGAAGTGGATCATTCAAAAAAATTAGCTTAGAGTTATCATTGATTGGATTTGAAAACTTAGTAGGATCATCCCATTCAATATCTTAAGAATTGAAAAGATCTTGAATAATATGATGAAGATTTAATATTTTATTTGAGGTATACTCATATCAACCTCGAATGGTGGAGGGAGAGATATGAGATTGCACTCAAGTAATTTTTCCAAGACAATGTGAGGAGGACCTGGCAAGTGAGTAAATTGATGATGCATAGGTTGTGATTGTATCTTAACAGATTGTGAGATGGAATTAACAGTGTCTTTAGGAGCTGATTTTACCTCATGAGGATTTATTTTGAATGTATGTTTGTTTGAAAAGTTAGCAGTATATGTGGGGGGAGTGTTAGAAATGTACTTGAGTATGTTCATATGTAATAGTTTAGCCTCGTGCTCTTTCAAGGTGTGGCATAGATAGTCAAAAAGTCTAAACTTATCAAGTATGAAAAAATATTGTAAAGGGGATGATAAGCTTTATGTGAATAGGTATTATAATTCATTATCAGTTATAATATTGTTCATCTTGGTGAGTAGGGTCTTGTAATGCAACACATAGGCATTAACAGGTTCAATAAGCCCTTGTCGTATTTGAGCCAATTTTTTATAATAATTTTTTTCCTCGATATTGATACATAATTATGAAAAAATAAATGGGATAAAGTAGTGAATGCACACAAAGAGTGAGTGGGGAGAGTGTAACACCATTGTAATGTGAAGTATTTAAGACTTCAAGGGAAAATATTGGTAAAAAATATTTCATTAGAAGCATAATCGAAGCAAGAAACATGGAATGAGAAAATATGCTCAGTAGAACCCCCTTTTACATCATACATAGGAAATTTAGGAGCAAAAAATCCAATATGTTATAGATAAGAAACCACTTTGGGTGCAAGTGGATTGAGAAGTAACTCTGTGGAATGCATAACAATAGAGGAAGTGGATGCACATTCTTGTAACTTTACTATTTGTTCTTGTAAGGTATGAATAAGGGATTTAAGAGCTTACATGCTTGAATAAGATACATGTGAACCATGAGGAGTAATTTGGTATGTGTAGTAACAATTTTGGTTGTAGGAATAGACATAGAGACATTTTACATTGATAGATGAGGTGAAAACAAGGATTTAGGCACCATAAATGTGGGAACACGAGATGTCAGTAAAACTAAAGAAGGTTGGGGTTTCCTGAAAAAGGAATATTCACTAAACTTATGATCATTACGCATCTTAGTAGGAAAAAAATATCAATAATAGGCTCAATGTGGCCAAGATTCTAACGAAGTTGTTCAAAAAAATTAGATACATGTACTTTATCAGTATTCACAATATTATTATCATTATTGAAAAATTCATTAGTTTTATCACTATGAGTTTCAAGATCATGTAATGGTACCTCATTATCTTGATCAATGATTTCTAGCAATATGCATTGGATATGAGGCCATGAAATTATGAAACTTACAAATAAGAGGAAAAAGCTCAATATTTTCAATGGGTTGATTGGAAATCCGAGCACTACGCTAGAAGGTCATAAAAGTAAAGCATGTGCACTTTGAAATAATATAAGCCAATGAAGAAGGAACACCAACATTACCCATGCCATATTTAGGGTTGGTATATCATAGGCCTAATACACAAGGAATAGGTTCTAGATTAGGTGAAGGGTTTGATGAAAAAGGGTTCACCAAAATGTTTAACCCTTAATTAAATTTTAGGTCAATTTGATTAGGTTTATAGTAGAGTTGATTACAGATCTTACAAAGATGTTACAATAGAAATAATAACTCTAATTTACAACTCATATCAGATAGAAGGAATATAACATGCACTAATCAACCTAATATATAATTTAAAGAACAAAAAAGATGTATAGAAGCACTTAGCCAATTTTAGATGAATTCTGAAGATATATGAGACTGTGCAACAATGAAATATGATGGTCTGGACTTGAATAACATTCACAACTAAGGATAGAAATGTGAATCAACATGGGGTGGAATGGTATCAAACTATCAAGACCATAGCTTATGGTCATGACCCTATTGTATGGTCTTGTACTTACTCTGAATCATCTTCCGTAACTTTTTGGGTTAGTCGTCTTCCTAGATTTTTTCTTTCGATTTCAAACCCTAGTTGTAACACATGTAACAAGGCTCTCCAAATGGACTCATCATCTCAAATCCAAACCATGGATGAAGTTTCCTCTAAAGAAAACATTAAAAGGGTTGTGGGCACTTGTGTGTACCTCCGACGTTAGCACTACTCTAAAGAGGCCTCAAAATATACATCATTCTCCAGCTAGTATGTGATATCTAGATAAATCAATTAGATTTGGTATTTCCTTTTACCATTTTTGCATTTAATTTTCTCTTGCTAAAATACTTAGAGAGGGGATATTTGGGAACTTGTAGATGAGAGATATATATCATTTTCCCTAATTTTTAGCTTTGGACCTAATGTGGGTGTTTCCCTAATGACTTCAGATATGATATTATGAGATTTAGGGAGAATTGGATGTCTTTTGCATGTGTATGAAGTGATTTATCTAGTGTATTTACTTAGGATTCTATTGATTTTGTGTAATCTATCCTTAGAATGTGTCAACATGTCACAGTGCAAGGATAAACAAGCTAAACCATGGACCTCAAAAATTGTTACAAAGGAATGGAGAAGTATTTATCATAGCAAAAGTGTAAAATCAAATCAAGGGTTTCCAAAGTCCAAATTACCAAATTTGAGTGTCTATAAGAGAAAATGATAATAATTTGGTGTAATTTCAATAAAGATATTTTTTTAAATGCATAAAACACAATAAAAAGTTTTTTAATGATTTTTAAGAATTTTTATCTGAAAAACCATAATTTGGGTTATGCTAAAATTTTAATACAATTTTTCTAACATAGAAATGAACAAACCCAATAAAAATATAGGAAACACATATTGTAAATAATAAATTATGATTTATTTTCTAGATGATATTTTTAAATAAAAAATAGGGTATTAATTATTCATAAAAACTGACTAATTTATGTGTATCTCCTAAATCACAATTTGGGATAGGTTAATTTTTTAAAAAAAAATCATAACATAGAAAGAAAAAATAGCATTAAATATTCATAGATTTGGATTATTAATCAAAAGTTTTGAACATTTTTAATTAGGGATTTATGAAAAAAAATATGTAAAAAATAGCCCTAAAAATTGAATCTTATCACTCTCTTATAAATAAAACAAATGAAGAAAAATAAAGTATACGAAAGCTTAGGATCTCTCAAACAGTAATAAAAATAAGCGTATGAACTAAACTCAATTATTATTTTTGAAAATAAACATAAAAATAAAAGATAAAAATACCATAGAACAATGGTTCTAAACTAATTTGAAAGAGCTTCCAACAAGCTTGTATAATGAATCAAATTCTACAAAATGTTATATTGCAAGAAAAAAATAACAAGAATAATATGTGGTTATAAAAAGACACAAAAATAATACTTTACAAGGGTATGATTTCTTGAAAAAAATGTGTCAAAAACCAACAAATCTTGTTTCTCCACCAAAAAAAAAAATCAAAATACTTAAGTTTCAAATTTAGTAAAGCCTTTCTCTAATGCCATGAAAGAATAATCTAAAAGATATTTTAAAATAACATTGAAACAATAACTAAAAAAATGTAGATAGGATAAACTATTACCTCACAAATTAATTGAAATCATGAAAAGTATTGAGACACAAATTGGTAAGTGGTAAAACCAAATCAACAAAAGAAAATCCAATGTGTATCGATAATGCTTAAGCACTATTCTCCATATTACAATCTTTGAGAAGAGAGAGAAAAAAGAGAAGATAATAGAATAAGAATAAAATTTCAATAAGGAAAGGAGAGGAGAGATATCTTTAAATAGAATAAGAGCATCAAAATAAGTTACAAATTAACTCCATCATTACGTATACAAAATTTTTAGTACGTTCCTAGTGTCCCTAATCCCAAACAGGTGACGGGGAAGTGTGTGACAAGTGTAAGAGGAGTTACATATGACATGGAACTCCAAGAGATGACGAAAGAGGTGTGACACCTCACATATTCGCTATATATGAATTAATAAATTCATATGGTTATAAATCTACACACACCTAAATAGACATTAGGATTATAAAAAGTAATGCAAATAGAGGATAATCCTAACACTCTACTATAATATCCTTGGACAAACTTCGATGTATCGCATGTGCACAAACACATCATTCATGTACCAATGTATTAATTTCATCCATAATAATAAATTGTATTATCATGATGTTGATCTAAATCCTTTAGATATACATGCACCCTTTGTTAATACACACTTTCACAATCCCACTACTACTACAGTACCAAGTATACCATGCCTTGAGTTTTATGACTATACATACGGAATTAATGTCACTTTAGTTGACTTAGATGGGGATAAACCTAATCAATTACAAAACACAACAAATAAAAATCCAAGGAAAATTTTAATACCACCCCCCAAAAAATGGTATAAATTCACAGTCGAATATGGGAAAATTGACTTTCGTGATAATGATGAATCTGGGAAAACTGACTTTCCCGCTAATATGTTGTCAGTCGGTAGCATTTTTTATGCTACCAAATGACATCATATATTATGATGTCGGCTAATATTATATGATATTGGCCAAAAATATATGTATTTTTTTTTTAAAAATCATTTTTTGACAATAACCGTTAAAATGATCAGCTCAACGAGAAACTTGTCTTCCCAAAATATGGCACAAACAAAAAAAAAATTTAAAAATGTTTTTTGTGAAAAATAAAAAATTTCACTAATTTAGTATGGGAATTTTTTTTAATTTTTGAAATTTTTTGATGTTAGTAGTTAAAATGATCATCTTAATGAGAAATTTTTCCTCCCAAAATAAGGCGCGGGAAAAACAAAAATCCCATACTCTTTTTTTATTTTTTTTGTCTATTGTTACCAGATGGTAGAGTTTTCATATACTACCGGCTAGTAGCATAAAATATTCTACCATCCGGTAGCATAAAATATCCTACCGACCAACAACATAATATATGATGTCGCTTAGTAGCATAAAAATATGCTACCAGTTGACAACATAAATATATACTGTCTGTCGGTAGCATTAAATATACTACCAGAAGGTAGCATATTTTATGATATCGGCTGACAACATAAAATATGTTACCGGCTGATAGCATATTTTAATGTTATCGGTCGATGGCATCTTTTATGGTGTCGTTTGGTAGAATATTTAATGATATTGTCCAATAATATTAAAGTGAATATTGGGAATTTCTCTTTCATGAGGATGGCAAATAAACCTTGAAATTAACTTGTACTCATAATTTTTTAGCAACCCAGACCTACTCCCTTCCTAAAAAATTCACCAATTTCAAATTTTAAAAACTAGAAAATTCGAGAATTAATGAATATTCACCACTAAAACTTTCCCTTTAAAAATCATTTACCAAATGTCGTTACACTCTGAATTCCTAGAATCCTACTATCTTGAAATCACTTTGATCCCATTTTAGAGTATTAAGAGCCTACTTTTAATGTTGATTCTTTTAGTCACCCAAATGATAAGCCCCTTAAAATTGATGAACTTGAGATCATGCATCTCTTCATAGACCCTCCACCTACATGATCTTGTAATAAAACATGGTCATGTCATGTCATGATAACTTTGAATTTCTTGATAGTGATGACATTACAACTCATTCTACCCCACCTAACATTAATTAATACTAGATATTATCTCATGTTAAGTAGTTTCATTTATAATTTCTTAACTACCAACATAACCTGTCAATAGAACATTCTTTCAATCATGACACTCACATGATCTCTACATCATACAATTTCTACCCTCCTTCCTATGACACTAGTGATGGTGAGGATGAGGAAACTTTATCTTATTCTTTCAAGCTAATAATATATTACTTAGCAACCATTAGATCCTCTAAAATAACTATCTCTGTAACCAAAAATACCTCTCATTCAACACTTTCTCCTAACATGATCAAACTTGTGACCTTAGTGTCTAATTAAATTTAGCATAGTAGAAATCTACTTGACACCATCAATAAATCTGTATACTATATGGTCAATATTTTTTCCTTTTTACACCACCTTTTAATTCCCTGTCCCATGTGTTACTAGCACAACCAATCCCATTGATAATAATACCCCATCACCATCCCCTCATCAATACATCATCCTAAATGCTAAGGTCTTGGATATAATATAAACTAATTCTAATAAACATTATAATGGAAAGTGGTACGCAACCCTCAAATTTGAAGTTGAAAATAACTATCCACTTCCTATCCTTGAAAATGATGAAACCATACTTGAAATAATTCATGAAAATTAGGGTATCATTCCTCCTAAACATCACAAAATCATCCAAATCTATGATAAACCACCTTTATTTGATAATTTTTTCACCATCGTTTATCTTTTTAGTGATGAGGTTACCAAGATTACTAAAGCTCCCTATCATTTTCAAGATGATAACACCATGCTTTCTAAAAACACTATTAATGGTAAAAGCAATAATGACCCATCCCATGTAATCATTTTAGGTGGCTATTTTCCTCATATAAATGATAAACATAATGAATTCCTTTCTAATAAAAAGAGGTCTTTATTTGAGGAGACTCTAACATACCTACAATTGATCCTAATATTGTAATAGAAAACATTATGACTTACCTTGATGTTGTAATTGTTAGACAAAATTTTCATAAGTTTTCCCCTAAAATCAATAGTTTTCATCTAAAAAACTCGTAAATATTCTCAATACCAAATTGATTCATCTTGTTGACTATTTAAAATGGGTTTCCAATATCATCCCCGTTCATAACAATGTCATGATTTTCATCTTCATTTACTTCAACTTTTGTTATCTTAGTATCTATTGTCTTAAATATAACTTCCCTTTACCCTCCATTAATTCCATCATCAATAACATGTAAAGTTACACAATGTTTATCCATTTTGGATGACTTATTTGGCTATAACCAAATCCAAATAGCACCTAAATATAAACATAAGACCACATTCACTACTGATGGAACACGTATAGCTATGTTAAAATGAACTTTGGCATTAAAATGTTTGGGGAAACCTATCAACAAGCAATGACACACATCCTTCATGATCTCATACATAAAGTCGAAATCTATGTATATGACCCTCTTATCAAGTCTCAACGCGTCGATGATCATGTTCATGACCTAGAAATCACTCTTTATTGCCTTTGTAAATACAATATCCACATTAACCCAAGAAAATTTGTCTTTTGTGTCATTGAAGATAAACTTTTAGGCTTCCTCACACCCAAATGTGAAATAAACATGAACCCTACAAAGATAAAAATCCATTCTTGACACACCTCATTATACACCTATACTATACATTTGCACTTTTGTATGGAAACTTGGGTAAATATGATGATTTATCCTTGAGTTCACATATTGTAGTCATTCAATCAATAATCTTCTTAAAAATGATGTTGCATTTAAATGGAATAAGTACTATCACCAAGCGTTTGAGAATATGAAAATTTCCTTTCTTACTACTCCCACACTACAACCTTCATCACCTAATTGTCCACTTATTCTATATACCTATTCTACCCCTATGGTTTTTGGAAATTTTTTGGACCAATGGGATGAAAATTTAAAGATCATACAATCTATTTCATCATTCGAACTCTCCTTGATTATGAAACTTGTTATACATTCATCAAAATATATTTCCTAGCAATCTATTTCTCTACCACTAAGTTTCACCACTGCATAATTTAATCCACATTGATCCTCTCCACCATTTATTCTCCCATATTGTCATCCCTATGGATCTCATTGGTAAATGCATGGCACTCCTTATGGAAATTTATCTTCAAATCATTATGCGGAAGGTTTTCAATGGTCAAGTTTTCACAGATCAACTCATTGTTACTCCAATGCTCGTAACCCAACCCTTTCCAAAATCCTTTCCTAATGAAAAAATATTACTCACTTAAGGAATGGATCAAGATATTATAATTAAGGACTACTTCCTTATATTTATTTTTGATCTTGAGGGGAAGACCCTCATAGCCAATAAATAAAAAACTAATACTAAACCTATAAAAATCAATTTTAAATCCAAGAAAGACAAACTTGTCATTGACCTGAATGAATACATTTGGATTACCCTTTTCAATGCAGTGAAATGTCTTCAAGGATTTGGGAAAGGTTGTGTTCTTACTCATCCCTCAAGAAATCCACTTCTTTTCTCCTTTTGACTTGAATTTGACATTACCAACAACATGTCTGAATACGAATCTCTTATACTTGGCATAAATTTTTCTCTTACCTTTAATATCACATATCTCCATGTTATGGTAAGCTCTCAAATTGTTTTCTAATAATTCAGTGGCACCTACTGATAAAGAAGAGATACTATAAAATCATATCATGAAAAAATCCAAGAATCATCATTGTAACTCACCTCTTTCACAATTGAATATATTTCTCAAGAATACAATTACTTCCATGATTAATTGGATTCATCCACTACTAAATTTCAACCTCACTTGGATCTCTAAAAGGACCAATACAAATTCTAGATCTGTAAGGCACCTTCCATAATTCCTCCTCTTGATTCTAGTCTTATTTGACACATGGGTGTCCTCCCTGTTACCCACAACCCATGGTATAAAGACAACATCCAGTTAATTCAACACCAAACATACATGTTATCACTGAATTATACCACCCTATGATTTTCTTGCAAGTGATCATGAGATACTAGTATAATTGGGTAACATTGGACCATCTCTCAAGTTGCAGGACTTGTAGACTTGAGATGGACCTCCAAAGAAGGTTAGTTCTTATTCCTAGGCTAAGGGAAAAACTACTCATAATTAAGGGAAAAAAATTTATCTACTCCTAACCTATAATTTAAAAGGGACGAGAGAGAGGGAGAGATAATTAAAGTGAAAAAATCCTACACTCAAGAGGTGATAACACCAAAAGAGGGGTGTGCAACATTCTATTGAAAGAGAAAAATGGAATGAAATATAGTTGAGAGAGGCTAGGAAAGATTTAACATAGTCCGAAACATGCACCCATTACCAAATATCTAATAAACACAACAATATGAACTTATAAGTGTTAGATAACATGCATAGAATATAACAACAGTAATGAAGAGGCATGAAATTAATAGAAAAATGAAAAAGGGTTAAAGAGGAAACCATAATACACAGATTTATTGCTTCAAATAATGCACAGTCCACTATATTTGTAAAATAGAGGCATAGATACTCTTGTGACGTTTATATGAAGGTATACAACTCAATGAAGTTGAGAAAACAATTTGACAGGGTCTCCCCAAGGTCCCCAAATATATCCTCCTCGAAACGAGAAGTTCTTACAATATATAGAAGAATGTGTGTGAGAGAAGAGGGAAACTTAAAAATTTTCTCCCACCCCCACCAAAAAGATGCATTAAATTTATGAAAAGGGAAATGGGTATCCTTCCAAGGAAATTCCTTCATGATGTATTACTTTTTGAAGAAGAATTGGGAACCATACTTCATTAATTTTGGTGGTTGGGATGCCTGGAACTACACTTTTTGGGATGCCTAGAACTACACTTTTTGGAGCTTAGTACATTTTATTATTTTTAACCCACCTAACCTCACCAAAATTAATATTTCAAGATTTTATGGCATAGAGGATGTCGATAAATTTCCAACAATATAAATATTTTCAAATTTTGAGCACTAGGTCAAAAGTTAGGCTTATTTGAAAAATTGCATTAATCCGCACAAGAGATGGCAAAAATGCTTACTGTAAAAAAAATCCCCTAAGGCCCGATATTGTAGACTGCACAATTACAAAATTACAAAATTACATAAGTGCAAAAAATCCCCCTATGCTCAATAGTGTATAAGTTCAAAAAATGCCCCTTAGACCAACATTGTAGAAGTGCAAAAAATGCACCCATGCCCGACAATGCAGAAGTGCAAATAATCCCCCCAGACTCAATAGTGCAGAAGTGCAAAAAATTTCCTCGGGCCTGAAAATTGAAAAATATGAAGAGTTAGAAGGATTTTTTACATTTCTAGAAAGAGGGAGAAATTTCCTATCTGATGAAGATTCTTTCGAGGATCCTCAAGTACTTAAAATATATAAAAAATCAGATTTTGAAGCACTAAAGGGGAAAAAATTGTGATAGTTGACCAAAATTAAGTGTGAGCTTATTTTGGATAACAATTTAGCGACTCATAGGGGCCATCTTCGGGGCCATTTTGATCAAGTTTCCTTAAAGCATCCATTGGGTATGGATTCAACATAATAAACATGAAAAATTATTTAAACTTTGAAACTCACCCCTGAATCTATTTAAAGTAGTGCGTGAACCCGAAGATGACTTGAAACTACTCAAATTGGTCATTCACATCATAAAAATATTTTGAATAAGGTTTTATGTGCGTGGAATTTTTTTTAAAACTAATTTTCCTTTCTTACTTCCCTCTGCAAATTGATTTATTCGAGACAATGGATGAAAACATCTGAAACCATCTCAAAATCTGATTTCTTGGCAAGTAAGAAGCACTGAGCTAAGATAATTTAGGAAGCAATGAACACTACTATTGAATGTATTTTGTGATTCTAAAAATAGGAATTATAATATCAAACTATGACTAATTTGGAGAGATAAGAGAATGATAAAATTTAAAATGCCTCTAAATCATATTTTAGTTGCTATGCATTTGAAATTTTTTGAGAATTGCAATGGTTTCCTATAACTCTGAGCTTCTTGTTGCAATATTCTTCTTGAAAACATGGTCAGCTATGTAAAGAGAACACTAGAATCAATAGAACATGTGACCAAGGAACTTAAGGAAATTAAAACCTATCCTAATGCACAAGAACTTAAAGGTAGACAAATCCTAAATTAATATGTACAAAGGGTGATATTTTCCTTAGTAACAGTGTTTGAGATAGATTCCATTGAATGGAATATGTAGTTCTTCACCATCCAACTTATCCAGTCAAAAATCATTGCTTAATTTTCACTCTATGATCATATAGGGACCACTCTATATAACATCAAATTTGGAATGCTTTCCTGGTTTTTCTTGATCTGCATCCCATTTCAAAACCAACTCCCCTTCCTGGAAGCATCTGGATTTGGCATTGTTATCAAAAATCCTTTTGATAAAATCTTGATCTTTCTCCATGGTTTTCATTGCATATTCTCTTAGCTCTTCTAACTTCATGAGTTCTACATACCTTACTTCCATGGGCTCAAACACAGCTAACTCCAGCTTCTTGAGAAGTTCTAATGTCATAAATTCAAGTGATATGGGCATTCTTGCCTCCCTTCCATAGAATAACTTATATGGAGAGCTTCTTGTTGACCTTTTGGGTGTGATTCTATCATCCCACAGGGATGATTAAAGCTTGGTGTGACATGTCCTCTAATTTTCATCTAGAGTCCTTCTAATGATTCTCAACACATTCTTGTTTGTTGACACATCTTTCCCATTACCCTGAGGATAATAGTTAGATGAAGAGCTGATATATACCCCATTCTTAACAGCCCATTCAGTGATCTTCATGCCAACGAATACTAGAGCATTATCTAATATAATAGTATCTGGGACACCAAATATTGTAGTAATCCTCTCATAAAAATCCAGTATATTGGACTCATTTTCTTCTCTAGGTGTTATTACTTCAGTCTACTTGGTGAAATAATCCGTTATCATTAGAATCCACTTGTGTACTTGGCTTGCATTCAAATTGATGACCCCAATAAAATCTAATCCCCACTACATGAATGATTGATCTATTGAAATTGGATGAAGTGGGAGCATTGTAGTTTCTCTTTTATGGTGAAAAATACACACTTCTTGCACTTTTTGATCCATGTATAAAAGTCATTAAACATTTTGGGCCAATAGTAACTAGCTTTCATGATCTTGAGAGATGTTTCTCATGGAACAAAGTGACCTTTAGATTTTTTTCATAAAACTCATCCAACACATTTTCAATATGATTTGTTGGAACACACCTTAGAAGAAATCTATTTACATCTTTCTTGAACAAAATTCCATCAATAAGAACATACAGAATGGATTGGAGTCTAAAATATCTTCTTTTTTCTTTGTTTAACTCTAGAGGGCATAAACATGTTTGAAGATATTATATGATACCTTGGGTCTAACAAGGAGTGGGAATACTATCAAATGATTGTTCTTGATCATCTTGCAGTGCTAGGACAACTTCTTCTTTATCATTTAACTTAACATGCTGATTGGAAGCCAACTACTCACAAATTTTTTTTCCATAGACCATCTTGGTTAGCATGATTTCTATGTCATATTACATCACTCGGGTGATCCAGCTTGACCTTTTCTCATTAAAATATTTTTTTAGGAGAAAATCTTTGACCCCGGTATGAGACATTAATAACTATATTTTTTTGTTTGAAACTAAGTGTCTAAATTTTTTCAGACTCCTAATAACAGTGAGGACATGCTTTTTAATGAAGGAATGCCTCACTTCATAGTCTTCCAATATTTTACTGAAGAATGCTACAGGATACTTCAAACCTTCTTTGTTCAACTATACCAAGATGGTTGAGATTTTATCTAAACCGCCAAAGTCATAAAGAATGAAATCCTTGGAGAAGACTAGATTAATGAGAGTTGGAGCTTGAGATATTGCATGTTTGATTTCCTTAAAACTCTCCTTTCCCTCAATTTTCCATTTTAATTCCATATTATTCTTTAACATCATGGTTAATGGCTTAACCAAAGTGAAAAAATCTGGCACAAACCTTTAGACAAAATTGATTCTCCCCAAGAAACTTTGGAGAGCCTTCTTGTGACTTAGCAAAGGTAGAGCACATATAGCTTCAACTCTCTTGGGATCAATGGTTATTCCTTCCCTCGAAACAATATGTCCCAAGATATTTCCTTCATGAGCTAAGAATATATTTTTTTTGGGATTCAAGGATATTCCAAAATTTCTTCTTCTTTGGAAAAATTTTCTGAGGTGATAAAGGTGATCTGCTTCATTTTTGGAGAATACAGTGATTTCATCTAGATAAATAAGAACCATATTGTTAATCAAACCTTTAAATGAAATATCTATTACTCTCTGGAAAGTAGATCCAACATTTGATAGTCCAAAAGGTATTTTATTATGAGTATATGTGCCCCATTTTTTTGGTGAAGGTTATCTTGAAATGGTATTCTTCTTTCATCATGATTTGGTTGTAGCCTGAGTAACCATCCAGAAATGAGAATCTCTTTGAACTAGATACTACTTGCAAGATTTTCTCCATGAAAGGAAGTGGATTATGGTCTTTGAGTGAAGCTCTATTTAAATCTTGGAAATAAACACACAATCTAGTTTCTTCACTCCTCTTCCTAACTGGCACCAAGTTTACAACCCAACTCAAGTTCTTAATTGTAGAAATGATGTTTGTCTTTATGATTTTATTTAATTCCTTCTTCATGAGGGGTTCAATATGGGGATTCACTAGCCTTTTCTTTTATCTAATGGGCTTGGATTCAGGATTCAATTCAATAGTGTGTTATGCCAACCTTGGATCGAAGCCTCTCAAATATTTATAATTCCAAGAAAATATATCTAGAAAGTCTTGACCAAGTTGGATGAAATCAGATTTTTCTTGAGGAGTACTTACTTTTCCAATCTAGAGAACTTTGTCTTCCCCAATTTCAATTGATTCTGAATCTTCACCCTTGATTTTAATGTTTTCTTTCTCTTTTTGGAAATGGTCATTGGGGTTGAAGATTGACTCTAAAATCACAATACCCTTTGGAAATTTGTTCGTCTTTAGTTGAACCACTTGATCACCATACTATTGCTCCAATTTGTCCTGATTTCTTGAAGAGAACTCAACTTCTTCTTACTAGAAACTTATGATTTTCTGGTCATTTTTAAACACTTTCTAGCTTGTGTTGTTGTCCAGAATAGCTGGCCTTATAACCAATTTTATGTGAGGCTGAGTTTGATCCTTCTTGATATCCTCAACAACGTCAAATGCTACCCCATTTTTTGCAAGCTTATCTGTAGCATCATTCTTCTTTCTTATAATGAAATTGATGTTAAAAGCTTCAAAGTCTTCAATGAGATCCCATACCCAGTTATTTTAGCTCTTTATAAGATCATTCTTGGAAGTGTTGAGCCCTCTAATTGGTTTTATAACCAGCTCACTATCTCCAAAGACTTGTAAGTTTGTTACCCCTTTCTTTCTTTCCCAATCAAATCCATAGATCAATACTTCATACCCAGTTGTGTTGTTAGAACAACTGAATTGAAAGTGGAAAGATGAGTAGCACTTTATACCTTGAGGTGAAAAAATCATGGCTCCTCCTCCAACACCTTGTCTACTCCTTGAGCCATCAAAGAAGAATTATCATACTTTGTTGTCATATTTATCATCTGGGTTAGTGATGCTAGGGAGAGGTGGGTTTTATTCATATAAACAATAAACCCCCAACTCAACTTATTCCAACTCCTTGTATGGATCATATCCACGTTTCTTGTTTTCTTTTTCTTGAAGAGTCAAGTTTGGAATGTCTCTAACCTTGGTATTTTTCTCTGGAGTGCTTGGGAGGTCTTCTTAATAAAAAGCTAAGTAATTCGCATTGATTAGGCTTGGTACATATCACTCAATATGAAAGTTTTCAATAGGTTCAGACCTAATTATATCCTTAGCTCCATATCTTGTTCTGAAGAGCATATGTGACTAATCACTAGACAAGTAGCCTCCAAACTTAGCGGTGAAATATCTTGACAGGCACAGAGCAAAGAGAGGTGATAAATAAATTATTGATACAACTTGTTAGCCCATGAAATTGGGGCAAGCATGCAGTGTTAGATTTAAATCCTAGATGATTCACACTATTCCCATTGTTATCCCATCTAATTGTACCACTCCCTTTGAGATAGGTTCATACTTAATACCCAATTGATCAGCTATCTACTTAGGCATCACTGAGCTACTTTTTCCCGATTCAATCATGTAGTTGTGCACTAGGATATTTCCAATGATTAGGAATATGTTTCATGTTTTTACCTTTTTGACCTCCTTATTGAGGTGTATTAGTGAGAACCTTATCTTGACCTTTGGATGATTCACTCAATGTGGACCAATTCACCATGGCTTCTTGTAATAGATCTCTTTGGCCCATAATTTCTAATGACTCCCACATGGAAATGTTTACATTTGTTTTCTTTATTTTATTTATGATATTGAAAGGATATGAGATATCCTTCTACTTCCCTTTGTTTTTCACAACTTTCTCTTGCACATGAGCTGCTATAACCGGTAAATGAGCTGGTCTAGAAGGTGGTTTGGGCATATTTTGTATAATCAGGGCTGCACTTGGATTGCTAACTCCTTGATGTGTGATAGGAGGTTGAGAAGCACTTAGATTAGATAATTATCCCCCATATATTCCTCTTCTTAGAACTTGTGTTGGATACCACACCTTAAGAAGGAGCTTGATTCATTCCATAGAAATCCTCAGCTTTCCAATTCACAAGTGTAGTCTCACTTGGAGGTACTTCTTGAGTAGTTGTTTTCCATTTATCTTCTTCTTGGTTTGTTTCTTGGGACACACTAATAGTTTACACCATTAGGGATTGATTCAGAGCACCATGCATGTTTTCTAATTATGAGTTTGACCACACGAGAAACACAATTCATACTCTTGTGCCATGTTTTTTTAAGTTGGAACAAAGGCCCTAGATGTTGAAAATACATTAGGATTGTATGGTTGAAATGTTCTTGCAGTGGGAGGTTGTCCTTACTTTTGATTAACATTTTGAGTAGGTGGTCTATTTGGTTGATATGGAGGTCTATTGGGTCAGGCTTGAGGTTGATATGGTCTCAAATTTTGACCTTCCTACCTCTTAATTGTTACTAACTCATTTTCGAAGTTTTTCAATTGCTTCATGGCTTCCTGGAGTTTATTTGAGGTGCTAGAAGAATAAGTGGGAGATTCATTAGAATTATGATTATTAGGAGTAAGAATAGGAGATAATAAAGGTGATTTAATAGAACCTGGATTCTTCATTTATGGATAAATAGGCATAGGTGGCCTAGGTGCAAGTTTACTAGCTTGGATCAAGTAATTCTCATCTCTAATGGCTAAGTTATAATCTCATGACAATATTGTGTCCCCCATGGACTATATCATGATAACTATATTAGAATTAAGATATTTTAGGAAATAGAGAAAATCACATTCAGGTGTTGGTCTTATGGTAATTGGAATCATGTTTCATGTTCTTTGGAATCTAAAGTTGAAATCAGCCATTTAGTCATTTGGTGCTCTCTTAATTGTAGTTAATTTCTCCAGAAGAGATAATTTGTCCACATTTTCTCCAAACTAGTTGCAAATAGCTGTGAATAATTGACCCCAATTATGAATTGATCCTTACCATGTGATTCTAAACCATTGTAAGGATTTTCCTTTAAAATAAAAAGCCAATAGTTTCACTGCCACATCCATCTCATCAACCTCATGTATAACACAAACATTTGCGATGTCTTGAATGTGATCAATTGGAGCTATGTGATTTTTCTCAATGAAATATGAAATTTTATTTAATGACGCCATGGGTATTGGGTTGTGAGCATTGAGAGAAAGTGGGCTATTGCCCATGAAATTAACAAAAGGATTTGGTGGTGGTTGATGAGCCGTTCTGATTGGTCTAATAAATCTAGTTGATTGGAGAAATTCCCTACTAGGTGGAGGTGTTGATAATGTTATGTTTGGTGGAGATGGAGAACTTTGAACTCTTCTTCCTCTTCTTCTTATCCCTAGAGATAGTTGTAAGTGCTAAAAAATACCTTCTTCTCTTGTTCTTTATCGGGGATGAATCCTTATCATGAAATTGAACCACTAACACTGCTGAAACAAGTTGAAACATAACCTTGGGATTCACCATATGTGTTGTTACAAAGCCTCCAAAGGATAATAATTCACCAAGATGCACATCCAATCTTGATAAACCTAGAAAAAGTGACCTTAGGTCCCAACGAGCATGCAAGAAATGTTATCACTGAATTACAACACCCTCCAATTTTATTGCAAGTGAGCATGAGATACTAGTGTAATTGGTTAACATTGGACCATCTCTTAAGTTGTGGGACTTGAAAACTTGAGATGGATCTCCAAAGAAGGTTGGTTCCTATTCCTAAACTAATTCAACAACTACTCCTAATGAATTGAAAATCTACTATCTACTCCTAACTTATAATTTCCAAGGGACCAGGGAGAGGGGGAGACCATGAAATATAACAAATACTACACTAAAGAGGTGATAACACCAAAAGAGGGGGGTGAAATATTCTATTGAAAGAGAAAAATGGAATGAAATACAATTGAGAGACGCTAGGCAAGATTTAACACAGTCCCAAGCATGCACCCATTACCAAATCCCATATAAACACAAAAATATGAAATTTCAAGTGTTAGAGAAAATGCACAGAATAGAACAAAAATAATGAAGAGGCATGAAATTACAAGAAAAAAGAGAAATGGTTAAAGAGGAAACCAAAATACATATATTTATTGCTTCAAACAATGCATAGTCCACTATATTTGTAAAATAGAGGCATAGATGCGCTTGTAAAGTTTATATGAATGTCTATAGCTCATTGAAGTTGATAAAACAATTTGATAGAGTCTCCCCAAGCTACCAAAATATATCCTCCTCAAAATGAGAATTGTTTACAATATATAAAAGAATGTGAGAGAGAGAGAGAGAGAAGAGGGAAACTCAAAATTGTGCTCCCACCCACCAACAAGATGTATTAAATTTATGTAAAGGGGCATGGGTAGCTTGCTAAGGCCATTCCTTCATGATGTCTTTCTTGCTAGAGAAGAAATGGGTGTCATAATTCATTAATTCTGGTGGTTGGGATGCCTGGAACTACACTTTTTGGAGCTTATTACATTTTATTATTTTTCACCCACCTAACCTCACCAAAATTAATATTTCAAGATTCCAAAACATAGATAATGTCGATACCTTTCCAATGATATAAGGTTTGTCAAATTTCGAGAACCGGGCCAAAAGTTATGCCTATTTGAAAAGTTGCATTAATCTGCACAAGAGATGGTGAAAATGCCTTACTGCAAAAAATTCCCCAAGGCCCGAAATTACAAACTTCACAATTGTAAAACTGTAAAATTTTAGAAGTGCAAAAAATCTCCCCAGGTCTGATAGTGCAGAAGTGTAAAAATTCCCTCTAGGCCCGACAGTGCAAAAGTGCAAAAAATCCCCCCAGGCCCGACAGTGCAAAAGTGAAAAATATCCCCCTAGGTCTGGCAGTACAAAAGTGCAAAAAAATCCCTAGGCTCAATAGTGCAAAGGTGTAAAAAATCCCCCCATGGCAGATAGTGCAAAAGTGCAAAAAATCCCCCCAGGCCTGAAACTTGTAAAATATGAAGAGTTAGAAGGATTTTTGTACATTTCCAGAATGAGGGAAAAAATTACTAGTTGATGAAGATGATTCCAGGGATCCTTGAGTAATTAAAATATAAAAATATCATAATTTAAAGCACTAAAGGGAAAAAATGGTGATAGTTGACCAAAATTAAGCGTGAGCTTATTTTGGACAACAATACCCTTTAGACATTGATTCTCACAAATGTTCTAGAATCTATAATTAAATCTAAAATAGTTCAAAGAATATGACATCCTCTACTATCAAAACTTTGAAGGCACCCTAATATGTTGAGTCTTTGAGGATGAATTTCCCTCTCTTCTTGAAGTGGCACTTGAGGAATTATGATGGACATTTCAGAAGCCTTTCTACAACCTTGAAAATAATTGTGTTTGGGTTATTACTGGGATATCTTAGAATTTAATGTGCATACATTCAATAATAAATTTGTAAACCATGCCAATACCATGATAACCTTATTCACTCTCTAACTGGCCTTTAAATCCTTGAAATACCATCGCCTATCAATATGTGCGAACTAGATTGCATTGCTAAACTCCCTCACTCCTAAGATGGAAATATTTTCATCATTACAACTCTTGAATATTTCACCAAATGGGTTGAAACCATGCTTCTCACTAGTATGAGTGGTTTTACCACTTTCAAGTTTATCCTTATCTAAATCATATTCTACTTTGTAATTTCTCACACAATCATTTTTAACAATGGTAGGAGTTTCAATTACAAAAATGAAACAAATCTGTGAAAAATTCAAAATAAAGCATGAATTCACAACACCTTGTCACCCCTAATGTAATGTAAAATTCAAATCTTCTAACAAAATCCTTAATACAATTCTCCAAAAAACCATATGTGCATCATGCTCTAACTGCCATCTCAATCTTTTTCCATCACTTCGGGATTATCATACCAATATTTATACGGCTACTACGGAAACCACCATTCTCACTTTTTTAAGGTGCCAAGGTTGTCCTTCCACTTGAGGTGGATGTACATTCCCTCCTCATTTCTCTCTATGGGATCATCCATAACAAATTAATTAGTGAGGCCCATTTCCACACCCTTAACTTCCTTGATGAGTAACACGACAATTATGCCCATCATAACCACGAATACAAATAACACATAGCCAAACAACACAAAAAATTTGTCAAGTCTTAGAAATTTAAAGTAGGAAAAATTGTCTTGGAATAAGATTATACCCATGAAAATACGCTTAAAATTGGTGGGGTCCCTATCTCATCATATACATTCTAGATCACAGTACCTATCATATGCAAACCAATGAAGGTCATGTCTTTAAATAACCATTTAATGCTCACTTTCTCAAGAAATTATAAACTTTATGCTCTCATCTAACCATTTATACATAGCATCATTTATATAACTTTATTTAAATTAACTACTTCATCAACCTCTCATCTTAATTTGATACTCTTCCAACTTGGGTTTATCCTTCCCACCATCGTTTATACAAAAATTACTTCCTATATTAGATACTTATGTAATTTACCTATCTCTTGGGGGATAGTAACCCTATGACATCACATCCATGTTAGCACCTTTTATCACTTTATCATCCCTATAACATCTACCCATTGGTTTTTTGCACTCTTCAACATTGTTATCCTCCTCTGTGGTATCATCCTTCATATGACATTTAAGCTAGGTGATTTATGTCTTATTTTAATAATTATCTTCTATTATTTATCATTAGTCTTTCTTATTTATGGTTCTAAACAACTATTGTGCTCACCAGAGTCAAGCCAAGGAAAATTGACAGGTAATTGTGGGGTAGTTATATTTTATTTAGTGTATTCCATTATTTATTTATAGAACTTTCATTATTGCTTTACTTTTAAAATTTACTTTTGATTTTATGTGTTACATAGATATTTTCTCAAGGACCATCACATATTTCACTATTGTGACATACACTAATATTTAGTTGGGGCATATGAATACAACTTATTTTTTACACTTGTTAATTATTTATTTTGTGTAGGGGGTATTGATTCACCTTCCTCTTAAATGAGTGTGTCAAGGGTCCTTTCAGGATTAGGGTGTGATCTGGCATGATTACGTGGGTTAGACCACAAAATTTGAGAGATGTCACTATTATGTCATATTTACCCTACCCTTACGTCATTTCTTCCCTTTTTTCACATAATATATCCTAAAATATCTACTTGTATCATTATGTCCACTTTTTTATGCTTATTAACATTATTATATTTACTTTGGGTCACCCTGGACCTTCATCATTTACCTCTATTTACCTTTTCTCTTCCACCTCAAATGTTTTTCACCTATTTTTCCTTAGGGTTACCTTAAGGTTGACGTCATCATCCATGGGTGATGGTTTCAGGTTTAGTGTTTCCATATTTTTCATCATTATCTGTGAGTGATGGAATCTATTATATATAACTTACGACCTTCTTATCATTTTTTCCAAAATTTCATAATCAATTATCATACACAAAGACACTTAGAACTCACACATTTTCACGCTATTTCGTACCTTCTTATTAGACTTGAATACTTGGAGTTTACATTTTTTCCATTTTGGTCACTAAAATGAGTTAGAAATAGATATCTTCAGGTTAAGCTTTCCCCTTCTCCACCCATAAAAATTCTCTCTCAGTGTTGTTGTCTTTAAGGTGGATTATGCGTTAATGATCTCAAACACGCTATATGTAAGTATGTTTAATCCTTATTAGTCTTTTACATTACATATGTATGTTTTTGATTGGTCATTCATTACTATAAACTAGAGTAGATGTATGGTTTCTTTAGCTATTGCATTGTTTTTTTATATTATGCCCCATGGATTCATTTATCACTTGATTACTCTTATTTTAAATTCTAGTAGGATACCCATCTTTATCTTAGGTATAGGTCTTATAAACCTATAGCTATCTTAGGATTGGGGTCAGTATCCTTTAGAATTATGAAGCTATCACTCCTTGATCACCTTCCTATCTACATTGTGTATTTGGACTTAGATTTGATCCCTACATTTAAGAACCTAGCTTGGAACCTATATTTTCTATTCATACAATAATAATGAAAGTAATCACACATAAAAGTAGACTAGGAATGCCACATAGAAAATAGGCATAAATCCAAAAAAATTGGACACAAAATTTTCACAAGAAAAACATAGGAGATATATTGTTCACATAAAAAGTCGTCAAGTATTCAAGCCATCAAACAACAAAGAAATTTAGAAACCGAGCACTAGGTGAAAACACATAGCAAATAGTAGTCAAAAGGCACATAGAACAAGATAATTTAGTGTTGCACAACTTACATGACTTAGTCCACTTATTACAAAAGACACTACATATAAAAATTATTGAGCATAAAGAAGATGTAAAAGTAATTATAGTGAAGAAAGCATCTATATGGTGTGGGAGATGCCCCCAAATAATCATAGTCACTAAGAAGGGACTAAGCTTTATTTTTTCATTGTATATTAATATTTATTTTTCCTACATCAATTTCAACATACCTCGTAAATGCATGTGTTTTAATAGTACATAGAAAAATATATTATGTATCCAATAAATATGACAAAAAACATATGTGAACTAGAGAGCTAACAAATTCAATCATATGTAGGTCTTGATTTTGGATTTTTGGATTTTCTTTAATGCTCTTCATATAATGTGATTATTTTAATGTTTTTGTATTTTTGAAATTAGTTGTGTATATGGAGAGGGGTAGTATAAGATCCTTGATGAGGGCTTCATTAGGAGGTGGGGAAGACTTTTGATGTAAAGGAGGCTTAGGCTTCAAATGTTTCATAGTAGAATGATGATCTTTTATAGTCTACATCAAGATCCATATTATGTGTCAGAGAAGACCTAATATGGAGATACCCACTAGAGATATTATTTGTAATGGAAGACCAAATAAGAGTCCTGCAAGAAATAAAATCATGAGAGGTAGAATGTGTAATAGAAAACCTAGTAGGTAGTGACCCTCTAGAATTAGAATGTGCAATAGAATATCTAGAAGGAGACATATAAGAGAGACCCACTAGAAGTATGATGTATGAGAGAAGACATAGTACAATACCTATGAGGGAGGGACCCACTAGAAGAATAATGTGTAAATGTGTTAGGATTAGGAATAATAACTCTAACTCTTACTAATTAACTTAGGTATGAGGGCCTCATAACAAATACTATTGACCATAAAAACTTTTTGATTTTGAATAAACTCATCACAATGATGTAGAAGAGATGGTATAGACATAAATACATGTAGCCAATGGAAAACTAGATGTGTATCACATGAGAAAAGAGATGCATTAACAAAATATGAATATCTATAGTAGTATAACTGATTATATGAGGCATAAAAACATAGTCAAGTTTTGTCTGAGCATAAAAGGTCACTTGTACTTTAGTATACCGAAGATATGAAATTAAATTAGAAGTACACATATTATGTCTAGCACTATTATCGATCAAAATAGTATGTATAGGGTGTTTTCCAACACAGTCACATATCTATATTATATTTTAAATAATATCATGAGCCATATCAGTATTATCAAATGTAATAGTAGGTGGAGATGGTGACATAGTAGTAACAATACCACTCATAATTTCCAATAGATAATAATAAGAAGGAGGTACAACATGTTGAGTATGGTGGACTTCCAAATTATCTTTATAAATGTTGTTCTTAGGAAAGGAGTCATTGAAAATATTGATTTTTACATTTTTATTTTTATTTTTGGAAAATAGTTTTTTGAAAGGGACTATACCCTTGAGAACAAAAGAGGGCCTAGAAGCCAGAATAGGAATGAGAACCAAAAAAAAGGATCAAGATCTAAATGGGACAAAGAAACCCAAAGTAGCCCAAGAGCAGATACCCCAAAAAAAACAAAACCAATACGAACACTGCAGGAAAGTAGCCAAAAAGACAGCAAAAAAACAGCAATAATTACAAAGAAGTGCAGCAAAAGCACCCATAATTACTTCTTGGCAGCTTTTTTGATGCTGGATTTGATATTCTGCCAAGAGGTGAACATAGTCAATGTCGTCATGTGGGCAGAGTCAGTAACATCTAGCTATTCAATGGTCCTTTTGCTTTCCTTATTTGTGCCCCAAAGGGTAGCAGGAACTCTGCTGAGATTAGAGACGCTGCGGACATCCTGTTCAATAAACTCTTCAATTACATTAAATATGGCCATATTATAATCATGACGAGTCTTGGCCTTCCCTAAACGGATGTCTAAGGAGTTCAGATTCTTGTATATATCTCCAACCTGATTATTATCAATAACCACCTCCTCCTCCTTCTTCCTCTTACCTTTTTGCTTTGCCAAGTTTTTAACCTCTTCCTTCAACAGCTTCATGTAAACTTCTATGGCTTCTAGCCTTTTTGTGGAGCTCTCAATGTGTGCTTCCTAAGAACTAGCACTACTGATATGCAAGGATGTTATGGGCAATTTCAATCTCCTGAGGGACCTTCCCCACATCAGGGGTATCAAGGTTCAATCTTCTAAAAGACTTGGTAACAAGTCTGGCCAAAGTGGAAGCGAAGGTGGTGAGAGTAGAGGTGGGGGGGAATGGAATATGGAGTTGAGAAAGCTGGTAGAGGGTTGACAGCAACGGTGGTGGGGATAGAAGGTGGAGAGATGGGGCTAGCGGCTGTTGTGTTGGGAAGAGGAGGAATAAAGCCAGGGGAGGAAGGGATACCAAGAGACCTAAGAAGACACAGTTTATGTAAAAAAAAAATGAGACCCTAGTGCAATGGAACCACACGTGCATGCTTTTGAAACTCTAAAATGGAGTGCTTAAGAGAGTTAAGCAGATAGTGGGGGAAACATACTGTGCGACTCTTATGGAAGTGATTGAGGAACACAATATGCTTAAAGGGCACATTGACAGAACCTCCCCTCCAAAGAAATGAAATGCACCATCATGCAGGTAACCTTATCAAAATGCGAAGGGATCGAACTAACCTACAGGCCCGCCGTGACAAATACCAGCTTCTCATTACCCTCAACAAATTTCCTCTTCTCAGTAATCTCTGTCAACCCTTTTATTAAAAAAGTGGTACCCCTCCATGCCAAGGCCAGTTTCTTCAGCAATTAACTCCTTATTGATCAAAATTTTCTGCCCTCCATAATCCACAGTGTGATCCTTCCAATCCTTCACAAAATGAACTGAAATACTTTGGTCGTGGCCCTGAATCTTCTCAATAAAGTTGGTGATGCCTCCCTGGCTGAGAAGATTCCAAAGTTCCTCATTATTCTTCCATTCTGGATCTGCACTGGGCTCAATCTGGCAAGGGGATCCTCCCATTATCACCATGCTTAACTGCTTGCAAATAAAAATTTCAGAATCCTTAAGAGCGCAAATATCAGTCTGCCTTTCACTATTATTATCCACGTGGTGAGAGTGATGATTAGAATATCCGTTTCTTTTCCCATGAATACTTGAGTGACTGCTGTTATGAACCTGTGAAAATCCACATGTGTGAACTACAGTCCTTTTAATAGCCCACTCCAGATCATCATTATCTTTATTACTGACTTGGGAATCCGTAAAGCCTTGTATAAAAGCTGTTGAGAGCTCTATATTGCCCGCATGCGCGTCTTTCATCTCCATATAAATCCACTTGAAGTTCCCATTATAATTCATATAACCTTGATTTTCCGTCAAGATTTGCATGAGTGTTTTTTTAAAGTCAGCACGTGTGGGAGTTTTATTATTACAATTCCACTCCCAATGCTCATATCCCATATCTCGAATTTTCATGTTCATAAATATCTGCTTGAATTCTGCTTTGAAGCTGTTCAGGAATGTTATCTTTATTATCCCAAACAATGTGATTAACATTTATGCCATAATTAGCCAATGCATCTGCCACCTTGTTACCCTCCCGGTAAGTATGCATGATCTGAATGTTATTGAAGGTTTGGCAAATACTTATGGATTCCAAGATGAAATCCTTGATGTTCCAACTTGGAGGTGAGCACTGATTAAGATGATTAATGATATTAAGTGAGTCCCCTTCAAGAATGAGGTTTTGGATATTATGAGTCTGAGCAATTCTAAGGCCCCATAAAGCAAATAATGCTTCAGCAAAATGATTGGTTTGAATTCCCATTTTTCCAGCATACGCAGCAATCAGACTGCCTTTATGATCCCGGATCACTCCTCCCCCAACAGCAATCCCAGGGTTACCCTTAGAGGCCCCATCAAAGTTCAACTTATACCAGTTAAAATCAGGAGGATGCCATTGAATCAAAGATCTATCAATACTATTACCGGAATTACTACGGCTATTGTCAGCTCCTATCTGCCAGTGGGATAAGACATGTTCTTCATTTTCTGGATAACTCTTGTTCTTGGGGGGTTTAAATCTAGCAATATTCTCTTTAATATCATTAGAAATTTTACCAATACTGAGCTTATAATTTTGATTTTTATTTCTAAAGATAATATCATTTCTATCTTTCCATACCCTCCAAATAATATGAGGAATAACCAGCTTCCAGAGCCTTCTAACAACACAATGTTTATAGGGTGGGCTCCATTGAGTCCATAGCTGATTGAAATCCTTCGGAACCACCCAGAAAGCTTCAAATTTAGAGAGGGAAAAACTCCATATTCTGGTAGCATAATCACAATGGATAAACAAATGACTGATATCCTCAGAGTCTTTTTTACATAGATGACATCTATTAGGCATTATGAAACCTTTTCTCATCAGGTTGTCAGTGGTAAGAATCCTGCCTCTGAGAGCCAGCCAAAGGAAGAAATTTATTTTAGGAGTTAACTCAGCCATCCAAATCCTACTCCATTTGAACTCAGTTTGACTATTGTCGAAGAAAGTATTATACCCAATTTTGACAGAGTAGTCCCCATCAATAGAATTATTCCAGACCAATTCATCCTTAATATCTAGCTGACTTAAGGGAATAAGATCTAACTGATCTTGAAGGGAGGAAATATTTTGGATCAGATCATCTCTCTCCACAGAAAGTTTTTTCCATTTCTTTTTGTTTCCATTTCTCTCAATATAATCCTTGATTTTAGTGCCATACTTGTTTACAAGACTGTCTTTGACCATCCCAAATCTGTCCATAAGACTGCCATTAAACCAGTTATCATCCCAGAAATTTATATCACAACCATCTCCCACTTTCCATTTACTACCCTGTTTAATGAAATTTCTGCTCTTTACTAGATTGTTCCAAAAAATGGAACCATAGGGAAGGTGCTCATCTTGCAGAAAAGAAAAGATAGTTTGTTGATTTAGGTATTTAGCCTTAATTAAATCTATCCATGGTTGTTTCTCTGAAAGCATTCTCCAACCCATTTTCGCAATGAGAGCCTCATTCATTTTCTTGATGTCTTTTATACCCAGTCCTCCTATAGATTTCGGAGTACAAACCTTATCCCAAGCAACTAAGTGAAATTTAAACTTCTCCTCCATGCCCTGCCATAAGAATTTTTTCTGAATCCTCTCAAACTTTTCTCTGAAGGAAGAAGGGATCTTGTAAAGCGACATGATATAAATGGGTAGATTTTGAAGAGTACTTTTTATGAGCAGGCACTTACCAGCACTAGATAAAATGGCTCCTTTCCATCCAGCCATTTTTTTTTGAAATCTCTCCAATAAATCATCCCACACCTTGTTAGAGACTTTTTTAGTGCCGAGAGGAAGACCCAAGTAAGTGGCTGGAAGCGCACTTATTTTACAGCCCAGAATTTTAGCAATTTTAAGTTGTCTTTCTTCAGGAGTGTTGAAGAAGAAAATGGAGCTTTTATCATAATTGATCTCTTGCCCAGAAGTAGATTCGTAGAGCTGCAGAATAGCCTTGGTAGCCTTAGCTTCAATGATGGAAGCCAATAGAAGGAGGATTGTATCATCCGCAAATTGCTGATGGGAAACAACTTGGCTGATGGAAGTGGGCTTTGAGCCTTTCAAAAGACCGTCATTGACTGCTTTACCAATTGTTCTACTAAGACTGTCAGCCATAAGAATGAAGAGCAGGGGGGAGATGGGGTCCCCTTGCCTTAGTCCTCTGCTGCTAGTGAAAAAACCCACTGGCTCACCATTAACCACCACTGAGAATCTGACCGTAGAGATACAAGCCTTAATAATTTTTTTGAATTTGTCCAGAAAACCAAATTTAGTTAAGACTTTGTCAAGAAAAACCCAAGAAACCTTGTCAAAGGCTTTATTCATATCGAGCTTAAGCACCATATTTGCTTTTTTATTATTCTCCATAGAATGTATGGTCTCATGAACCATAATCACTCCATCTTGGATAATCCTGCCTTTAATGAATCCACTCTGCTGCCTTGAGATTAAATCATTCATAATGAGTTGAAGCCTGGTAGCAATAATTTTGGTAAAAATTCTATAGATAGCATTCACAAGGCTGATGGGTCTAAAGTCTTTGAAGTCTTTAGCATCCATTTTTTTTGGGGCCAACACAATGTGGGTGTTATTCAGCTCTTTCAAAAGATTTCTAGTTCTGTAGAATTCATTCACCACTCTGAGAAGATCATCTGAACAAATTTCCCAAAATTTCTGGAAAAAATTAATGGAGAAACCATCCGGGCCTGGAGCCTTGTCGCCTTCTAAAGTAAACACAACTTTTTACAGCTCTTCAAGCGTGACAACTTTGGTGATATTTTTATATCTCTGCTCCTCAATTTTATCTTGGGGAATAGCCTCCAGCATAAAAGAATTAGCCTCAACATTGATGATATTCCTCTCATTAAGAAGTTTTTTATAGAAATTTAGAGCTTCTTCCTTGATGCTATTGGGATATTTTATAATATTTCCGTTACTTTTAGCCACTTCCATGATCCTATTACAAGCTCTGTGCTTCAAAGTGGTCATATGAAAAAACTTCGTATTCCTATCTCCTTCTTTAAGCCAGATAGCTCTAGATTTTAGTCTCCATAAGGATTCTTCTCTGCTGCAAATCGTATGCAGCTCTGAAAGAATATTCTTTTCATTAGTTTGGTCTTCAACAGATCTCCCCATTGTATTCATTTTGATTTCCAAATCCTGGAGATTTTGTTTTAACTTCTTTTTATTATCAAACACATTGCCAAAAATGCTTTTATTCCAGATTTTAACTTGCTTTTTAACATTTTTGAGCTTTTGAATCAATCTAAATTGAGCAGTGCCTTCACCATTCCAAACCCACCATTATTTAATTTTGTCGTAGATGTTTTCATGCTCCATCCACATCTTTTCAAATTTGAATGAGCTTCTGATGGGTTTAGTCCAATTGAGAAGATTTAAAGCAATCGGATTGTGGTCCGATCCAATTCTGGGCAAGGAAGAGAGGTGGAAGTCTTGACTGAGAATCCAGCTAGCAGAAATCAGGGCTCTATCCAATCTAACCTAGATAAGATCTTTTCCCAACCTTCTATTATTCCAAGTGTATTTATTCCCATGGAGATCCACATCTAAGAGATTAAGCTCAGCGATAAAATCAGCAAAATCCTCCATACCTATAGAAAAGATGGAGATTCCTCCATATTTTTCACCTGGGTTTAGAGGAGAGTTAAAATCACCCATGATAAGTCAGTTAGCTGTATTATATTGGTTTCTAAAGATCTTAAGATCAATCCAAAGTTTTCATCTCCCACTAACCGTATTAGGGGTATAGATGTTAGAAAGGATCCATTCACCATTGTTCTCAATAGCATGAAATTTGATAGCAAGATGATTAGTGCTAGCATTAAGAACCATACCAGTACAATGCCTTTTATCCCAAAGAGTAGCCAGACCTCCAGAGGCTCCCTAAGAGTCCACCGCCGCCATTTCAGAGTTTTCCCAAAAACTCTTTTTATTAGTTTCAAGGATCTTAGCTTTCATCTTAGTTTCCTGCAAAATCAAAATACTAGGACTACTAGAATCACGTAACTCCTTAATGATTCTCTGCTTGGAGTTTCCATTTAGACCTCGGATGTTCCAAGAAATAATCTTCATTTGGAAGGATTGGGAGTTAGGATTTCCTGATGGCTCAATTGACGTTGAATGCCATCTGCAATGTCTCTCTCTTTTCTCTTAGATCTAAGAGCCTTTTTTGAGGGCCTTCCTCTTTTAGAACTACCTCCAAAATCTACTAGTCTTCTTGCAGAAGATCTAGTAGTTCTGGATGTTGAGGTATCCCAGTTGTCCATTTTCTTTTTCTTATCACTGTAGAGTGATTCTGGGATCATTTCAAATCCTTTCATTCTATTTTTTTTTTGAAATGACCTTTATGAATCCAGAAGTTAGTTCCTCATCTTCTTTGACTAACATTACTTCTCCCTCTTCACGCTCTTTCTGATTCCTGTCAATTGAGTGTGGATCTGTTGTTCTGATGTTGTAGTAAGTAGGTGAAACCACTGATCTGTTGCTGAAGCAAGGAGGTATATCTGTAGATAATTTACCATCACCCCTAGGAGTGTTTTTCTGCAAAGTTTCTTTAAAACCCATGCTATCCATGTCCAATATTTCCTCAATGATGCACAAAGGTTTATCTATCTCAGCTTCCTTATTGTTCAAAGTTTGATATAGATCATTAGGGATGATATTTATCTTTACAGATCCTTCTTGTTCATCCACCTCCATGGTCACCTTTATAGGATTTTCCAAGTCCTCTTTGATAGGTGCTGCAAGCAAAGCTGCCGCTGGGGTTTTAGGATGCTAGACCAAATGTTTTCTTATTTGAGTTCTAAAACCCCTTTTTTTCCCTTTCTATTGTAGTCCAGCTCAGTCTGGCTAGGGGATTTGTCTTCTCTCCGGCTATCAGTGTCAAGAACCCTGCATTCCTTTCTCAAAACTAAGCCATCCACAGGTTGTTCATTCATTTTGTGTTTGTCCTCCACTGTAGGGATCTCCTTTTTGGGACAGTTTTTGGTGAAGTGTCCTATGCGATGACAATGCTTACACCTTAAATGAAAAGTTTCAAATTCAATTTTTTGAATCCACATTCCATACCTAGATTTCAAGATGATGTGCTCCGGTAACTCTTGTTCCATTTCAGAAGAAATGCAAAATCAAGTAAAAGAAAGTTTGGATCTGTTTCTCGTGGGCCCATCCAGCCTGATTGGAGCACCTAAGGACTTAGCAATGTTTAGCAAAATTTCATCATCCCAAAAATGCAATGGTAGCCCAGGGAGTCTACACCAGATTGGAATGGTGTTTATATTTTCAGTGTTAGGGTCAAATCCAGGATACCATTTTTTCAAAAAGAGGCCCATATTACCCAGCCACCATGGTCCTCCTAGAAGCACTAATTCCAAATCAGCCTGTTGATTAAATTTTTCCAGAAAAAAATCCCGTGACATGATGGTAATACTCAAATCCCCCTTAGGTTTCCATTTTCTCAGAGCCCATTTTCTAATAAAATCAATATTAGGTCTAGAGCCTAGAAACTTACCAACAAGGGAAAGATTCACTTTGCTCAAAGCCCTATTAACACAACCATCTGGGACCATCAGGCAGGTGGCACCTTCACTGTCCTTTTCCCACGTGAACTGACCTCTTTCAGGAGAATGCGGACCCACTTTTATGATAGGGTTTTTAAGAATCTTATTCCAGGCCAAAGGTGTGGATCCCAACACTTCCACTTTTTCAGTTTGTATCTTTTCATCCGTCTGATTTTGGCCAGAAAGCAGCCTCTCCTCAGCTATTCTTGGCTTAGTGCGCAGACATTCTACAGCCAGAACTACAGAAACTGTGCTGACAGTACCTCCATCACTTTCTCCATCACTCACTTTCTCCATCGCTTTGGATCACATTGATTTCTCCATCGATTTCTCCATTATCATTAGAAGGTTTGGATGATTTAGTGGGAATGTTCCATTTAATAGAAGTAACATCAATAATATCTTATTTAACATGAACAATCTTAACATACCAATTAATCTAAAGAATAACACATATATAATAATAATAAAAAAGTAATTAACATCAAAGAATTAATTGTGATGTTTTCTTTTACCAACCTTAAAATCCATAGGGAGAGATACAAGGTTTCACTCAAGTAATTTTTCAAGCACTAGGTGAGGTACGCAAGGAAATCATGTGATTTTTTGTCAAGGAACTTATAGGTTGAAGATTTTTGGGTTGGGAGACAACATTAATAAAAGCTTCAGTATCACTCTTGTTGTCACTAGATTTTCCTTTGAATTAGGAGTATTAGGAATATATTTTAATTTTTTCATGGTAAGAAGCTTAGCTTCATGCTCTTTTAATGTGTGGAATAAATTATTAAATGAGAGAAACTTTTCAAAGAAAACAGTTCTTGCAAAGGGGAAATAAGGATTTGAGTGAATAGATCTTAAATCTCAATATCAATTAAATTATTGTTACTTTTTATAAGCATATTCTTATAGCTGAGAACATAATCACTTATGTGTTCATTAGAACCTTGTTTCATCTTATACATTTGAGAATATAAAACCTTATCCCCAATATTGATAGATAATTATGTAATAAATTTATTATCTAAAGGTGTAAAGGAAAAACATAATGAATGGGAAGATCATAAAACCATTGTAAAGAAAAATCCTAGAGGCTTATAGGAAATATCCTGGTAAGTATTGTGTCATTATCAACATAATCCAACCAATTATCAAGGAAATCACAAAATTAATCTTCAATATCACCTTTTCCATCATAATGAGGAATATTAGGAGTAAAAAAACCCATAAGAAAAGGATAAGTATACACTTTAGGTGAAATTGGGTTATGAATCAATTGACTACAATCCATGACATGAGAAGAAGAAGAGGCAACTTATTGTATTGTAAAACTTTATCTTATAAACTATGAGCAAGGTTTTAAATAGCTTGTGTGTTAGAAGAATAATGTGAACCACTATGGGTGTATATGGAGATGTAAGAATAATATTTTTCATAATAAATCATAGTACAATTGTGAGGGGCATTATTTTCACCCAAATATATAGGAATCATAGATGTAGGAATATTAGATGTCTCCAAAGTAGAATATTTGGGATGATACATCTAAAAAAGAGATTTCTCATTAGAGGGTATATCATGAAATAGTTTATTACTAAGAATAATCTTGATACTATGTTCAATATGGTGAGGGTTATCACGAAGTTGTGAGAAAAAATAAATATAAGCTCAATCTTCTTTGGGTCCACACCATCAACCTCATCAATACTAACATTAGAATGGTTTTTACTATACTTCAATGTTTTGTAATGGAACTTCATGGGAATTTAGATCAAATATAGAAGGGACTCTGTGTTCATGAAATGAAGATGAAGCCATAAAGAATGTATGCTTACGAGTGTGAGAGGAAACATCAGTATTCTCTATGGGTTGATTATTAAGATAATTTATATGCCTAAAGGGAATATAGGAAAAGCATAGGAAAAACTGCAAAATGAAATCCTAGGGAAAATAGGGTTTGAAATAATCTGAGATAATTAATCAAGGGTTAGATTCACCAAATTTTTACACTCTAAAACTATTATAGGATAAGGATGTAATATATGTTATAGGATTAATATTATGAGAAATTAATAAATATTAATATTTAAACCGAAATAAATATTTTAATCTATTAAACAATGATAACATGATATAAGGATCTCGTAAAACATAAGAAGGATAAATAATTAGTTGTGCAGAGGTACAGAAAGTAATGATCTGGGTGTGTAGACTATTTGAAATGGATTATCTAAACCTAAAGATACTTAGTTCCTAAGGTTGTTACTAGAAAATGTTCACGTATAAAACCGTATAGACCTTATTAGGCTATAGTACGATCTAGTCTTTGTTTGTAAAATCTCAAGCCTATAAATGGTGGATCTGTGTAATTTCATTTTTTGTGTCAATAGGTATGGAAATGGTTCTTGATGTTTATCACACATGTAATGACCTATGACAAAGAAAATTCCTACATACTTTCATAAAAATTCATTAAATGATTAAATAATAAAAAAAGAAATCCATGGGTATATGAAGATGGACTGACCCTAGGGGTCAACTAATGTTGAACTTATACAAGTGTTACAATACATTAACTCAAGTGAGAGAAAGTCTTATGTAGTTCTCCTAACATTAGTGCAAGTAATTCCTATAATATAAGGAAATGATTCAAAAATTGTCTAATTTTTTTCTTCAACCATGGACCCTTATAGGCATTGAATTATTTTTTAAAATCACCCCATAATAATCAAATTTAAAATAATGCAATGAAATACCATAATCACAGTGCACACAGATTGATAACGGAGTTTGGAAGAATGCCTACATCTTTGGGTTCATAATATTGAACTGATTTATTATCCAATTCTAAATTGCAACTCTTGTACAAAATTACAATTGAAACTATAATAAATGTGTTACCAGAAGAAAAATAATCTCCTCCATGACCACTGAGTGATAATTTGTCACATCCCACAATTTTAGTCTAGGTTTTCATTAGGGTAAGTCATAAATGATGAATGATTTACGAAAGAGGGGGGAGTGAACCATGTTGTGTAGATGAGTATGTAGCTACCCACATGCATTCATACCCTAGAAAGTATATACACATGTTTTTTATAATTACATGTTTCCGTACATTTGTAAATTACTTAGCATTTATGACATATTCTTGTTTCCCAATTTCTAGTATGTACTTACATTGTGGGGTATGTTGTGTTGATGCTTGGGTGGTCTATTTGGTTACTGTACCTATGATGAATATTATGAGTACCTTGTTAAGCCATGTGTTTTGAGTTACTTTTCCTAAAATGATAAAAATTTCTTAGTTGTTGCACCAATAATTATATTTTTTGAGCACTAAGTTATGAAGTGTATTACGGGTCTTCAACTGATCGGTAATCCATTAATGATGAATAATCTGTTGAAAACATTCAAGAAAATAATATCTTTACCATGTTAATGATCTTGAGACCACTATGATGATATGAGCAAGTTGGGCTCAGTATGGCCTAGGACCATGGTTAAGGATTTACATTAATACACTACTATGTTCCTTGACCATACACCATATCAACCATTACATAATTATGAAGTTTTGTAAATAATGTAAAGTAAAGTTTTTGGTGAAATATGTTTAATTTTTACTAAGGTCTATAGATATTACCATTGATGAATTGTTATATGAGAGGAGTATAATTGCTATGATATAAGTTTTGGACCCTCTAATCGACACTAAGGTTGACTATTTGATTGGGTTTATTAAGCATGCAAATAATTTAGATCCAACTATAATCTTCTATCCTCAAATTCACAAACATGTTGAAGAAGGAGATAAAAGGTGGTGGTGGTGGAAATGGGTTTGAGGACAATACGTGGCACTTTGGTCATTAATAAATAATAAATTTCTTGAAATTGGGGAAAAGTTTCTCCAAGAATCCTTTGCATGCAAATGGGGCTTCAATTTCCTTTGTTTTGAATTTCGGAGATCTATATGTAATTTCTTTGGTCAAACTATTGGTTAGGTTTTGGTTACATACAACATACTCTAGAGATATTAATAGACAAGTAGCATAAAATGATATGGTGATTACTTTTGGGTATCAATTGTTATTTGAAGAATCGAATCTGGATTTGGAACTGTGGGAGAAATTTGGGAAAAGAGGAAGAAATCGAGCTATCATTCACATGCATGATATGTTATTTTTCTCTCATGATAGATTATTCCACTTAATATTTTCATGGATAAAATATTTGAAATAACTCTTTATTCTGAATTTTTTGAAATGGGTTTATAGGGGTATTATCTTTTTGGTAATTTTGTTTTGATTTATTATATGAATCTGGGTTGGATATAAATTTTGGAAAGTTTCATTGCTTCCTACAATTGTTGCTTATAGTTATGTTATTTTTAATGGTTAAAAACAGAGTAATCTTCTAAGATTCTCTAATTTTTGTGTGTATTACCCAGTCACTTTGAGTTCTTATGGTTGATATTAATCAAACCATATAATTCATATATGGATTCATAAATGGATTACTGTGTGTAAATAATATTTTCTGGGTACACAATGGATGAGAATCGATTCATATTTTTCTTATTTTAGAGTTAAAAACCCCACAAACCCATTTGGTTTTCAGGTAGTTTTATAATGATCCACAGAGTCGGTTTAAACATTTAATGGCTTGGGTATTCATCCCAGTTAGTTGTGGGGATGAATAGACTCACATGAATCTCCTTTTTGAATCACTGATTAGCTTCAGTTTGGATTCTGAGTACCCTACAAACATATATTAATATTATTGTGTATGCTAGGAGTTACATTATGTCTTCATTTATGGATAATGTTCTCCATGCTTACCTTAAACCTGTAGCATTACCTTTTAATATGGATTCGATTGACAATGACCTCTGTAGTTAAAAGTTTTGGTACATTGGGGTGACTTCGAGAGTATTGAGTATCAACTTGGCTAAGGTAAGTAAAGTTACTTTAAAATAAGGGAACTGAGACATGTTTGTTTAGGTAAGTTGGTTCTACTTTGGAGGCCATAGCCATGTGGATATGGATTCGTTTTATTCTCTACTTTGTTATCAAATAGCTTTTAGAGATTTCATGTATGAATTCATGGAATTTTCTTCTATGGTATCATTTGTAGATATGTGGAAATTTTGTGGGGTTCATGTGGATTTTGTTTGAATTTAGTCTGGACTGCATGTACGGTTTGGTCTTAGAAAAGATACATGAACCATTTGGTATTTATATGTAGCCTTTGGGAATATTAAGGTAAAATTATTTACCTTAATCCCGTCGAATTGTAGCATGTCCCCTATTGGATGGATTTCAAAGCTAGGAATCATTCTGAGTCGGTGTGTTTGTGGGTCAAGTCATGTGATTATATCTTTTCATAATTTTATAAAGAAATGATTAGGCTATGAATGATTGTTTCATTTTAATATTGGAGGATTTATCTTCTAAGTTTTATCAGTCCTGAATGAATTCAAAATAGATAACCTCCCTAATTTTATCGTAGACGTGAAACATATTACTTGAGTCCGTAATGGCACAAGTAATGTTATACCAATATATTTTATGATATGTGTATATATACATGTGAAAATATATATATATATAAAATTTACTTTAAAATAATATATTACTGATTCAATTATCAAATTATAATGCCATAATATGCATATATGAATTTATTTTTGAATTTTGTGAGTATTGTCTTAATGTAATTTTATGGAATGCATTTAGAAATTAAGATGATGATCAAATATTTTTAAAAGGGATGCAAAGTGAATTATATTAAGTAGATGTTATTTGATCATGTGAGTTATTATGTTGTGTTTATACATTTATAATTATAACATTTCATTTATACAAATACTAAATGACATAAATCGTTAAGTGGGAAATAGAACCTATCATGCCAATTCATATAGAATTGACCATGTACATTTGGGCATTATTAATTTTAGTTACAAGTTTGAAATATTTATGAAATAAGAAAGGGAACTGGATATCAAGATGCATAAATATTTAGTAGTAATTATAAACTAAATGTTTGTACTTGATTGTAATGAAAAGAATGTACTGAATCTGATTTACTAAGGAGGCTATTGTGACATACTTGATTATTTGTACCTAATCTACATGAATGTAATTGCATCTATAGGAAAAATGAAATATTCTAGAAATATTGGAAGAGAAAGGCCTTAGAGCTTACTATTTTCTTGATTATATATATATATATATATATATATACCAGTCTCTTGTTGGCTATGCCAGCTGTATTAAAGCCGAAGTTGTCAAAATTAAGATATGTTTATTACAATGTTGCTTATGTCTTTCATGGTTGGTTGATAACCACTAAGTATTTGATGGGTGATTATGCAAATTTGAGTTCTTATCTAGCTATGTGATGCTTCCCAAAATAATCTAATGAATTTGGACTTATATATTCATAGTTGCAAGTATGTGTATATATATATATATATATATATATATATATATATATATATATATATATATATATATATATATATATATATATATATATATATATATATATATATATATATATATATATATATATATATTCTTGCTTGTTAAACAATAAGGACATAATTTGATGAAGATATCAATTTTAAAAATGATAGATAAGATTATGTTTCAATTTTTTGGTACTACTGGTACCTATTAAGTGATCGATATGAATTATCATGGATACAGTAGTATTATTGTTATGTTATCCTTATAAGCATATGGAATCTAATGTTATTAATGATACAATATGTTTATTTTAACTGATAATATTAATGAATAATATGTCCTAATGGTCAGGAATGAGTTTAGCAAAACATTAATAACAGATAAAGAGCTTGATCACGCTAAGTGTGAGTATGAAAATGAATAGTTTGTCCTTATCTATATTTTTGTACTTTGGAATAATTGTTTAGGTAGCATCAAAAAATTATTTACTGAGAAACGACAACTTATGGGAAGAAAATTATTTATATTTGTCATTATTATCCAACCAGTAAATAAGGGAAGTAAAGTGATAGCATTGAAATTGACAAGCCTTCCTAAAAAACTTAAGCATGAGGGTTTTCTTATGAAGATGTTATAAATATGATAAATAAAGGAAGCAAACCAGTTATATGTCTTCTAATAAAAGTATCAAGTAGTTACATGATTAGGTTGTATTAATGTATAAACATCTCAATTTCAGAATGAGGGAAGATACATAGACTTTCACTTTTAAGGAATATGTATATCAGATGCTAAGAATGATATTATAAGGATGATATAGGAGGTATCATTACCAGGAATATCACTATATTTTACCATCTACATCACATAATTTCTTGATTTAGTGACAAATTTTATTGATCAAATCAAAAAACAATGAATGAGGTGAATTTAAGGTGCTTCGTGCTCACTTAAAAAAGGTGCAGAGACATATGGATCTGACCCATGTGAAATAATTAGAAGGTAAGATATTTAATACCGCAAGGAGGTTTACTTTACCATACAAGATAAAGTGAATGGTTATGAAACAAAAGGGGAATCAATACTGCACCTTTATAACATCAGCTTACAGTTCATAAAGGATTAGTATATTTGGTGCTAGGAAAGGTGTAGGAATAATTCGAACAGGTGAAGGCTCAATAGCTTTAGGCTGGCTACATTCTTGTGTTGACTCTGTAGGTTTTGATTCAACAAGTGACGAGGATGTAAGAAGGGTTTTAGTGATTCCATAAATATATGGAGGATCCGTAGTCATTGGTTCTATGGGTTTTGATTTAGTAAGTGAGGAGGGTACTAAGAAGGATAGGCTCTATTTTGGTTATATTATTGATTGTGTGGAAAAAATTTGTTTGTGATTGATCAGAGAATGAAGGGTGATTCAGAAAAGGTTTGTTCAATATGTCAAGATTTTTATTTGGGGGTGCATTTGGATTATCTAAATGGAGCTCACCCTTTTCAATCAAATCTTGAAGTACATTAAGGAATGTACGACAACTTTCAATGTCATGTCCATTAAACCTATGGTATTTAAAATATTCATTATCTCGATACCAAATGGGTTTAGATACTTATATATCAATGGGACAGATAGAAGGGAGAGATATCATGTTGGAGGTAAGAAATTTCTCAAAGACTGCACTACAAGTCTCTCCTATAGGTGTGTAATTACATTGTTGGTGGGGACACTCAGTGACCAGTTTTTCCTTGGGAGTTGATTTGACTACGATGACATTGGTGGCTATTTTTGACTTATTAAACATTAGATGTTGACTTGGATGGGAATGTCTCAAACTTTGGTTTCCAATAGGATGATGTTGTATACCCAACCATCTTCTAAAGCTTATAGTTCTAGTTTATGGGATCATGGTAAAAGCCTCATTAAAATTTTGAAATGATTGACATTTTAAGGTGGATGAAATGTGTTTGGAACATGCACGATAGAAGACTTCAATTTCAGATTTATGTTTGATGGTGACATGAAGGATAGTTGATTTAGTGACACCTCATCCAATGGGCGAAAAATTCTGTGATGGATTTTTCTATTTGAATTTTCATAATGGAATTTAGGTCATTGATAGTGATTTTTAAGGATACGTATATGGAAAAATGGTGTAAAAAAAAGTTAGGCAATATGCGTAAAGGAGAATAGGTGAGTGTTCTGAGATTAGCTTGGTGTACCAATCTTCCAGGTGGGACCTTTTAGATCCAAGAGTACATGGGAAAGGTCCTCATCATTAGATCTTGATCATGAGCTGATGAGATAACACAAGTGACAATAGTCATAGATATTATGGTTGAATTGATCTTCCTTGTGAAAACCCCAATTTGATAAACTGAGGAAGTTTCCAGTGAGGTGGATATGGTTTATAGTGGCACTAAAGAATGAAATGGGCTCATTGTTAATTTGATAAGAACTAAGAGAGAACATCATGTGATGAGGATGAATCAACTTCAAGACTGGATATGCGGCTTGAAAGGGCTTGGAGGGATTCATTTTTTTATTTTTTTTTTGAAGATGAGCCAGGTTGAAATAAGGACTAGCTAGGTTGTGAGTAGTCTGATACTGTTGAGAACTACTTTGGAGCTTGTACATGGAATGTTTTGTTGGGGAATTTTCTGTTGGGGATGTTCTGTTGAAATAGGGAAGTTGTGTTGGAAAGGAGTTTATTCTGTTTTGGGGATATTGTACTATGGAAATTATTGTTGAGTTCGCTTTGTTGAGAAAAAAATATTATGATACAAAGGAGAGGGCACACAGAATAGAGGTAGAGTTTGCATGTGTAGGAATAAGGTGTACAGTCGAAGGCACAGAAGGATAGGGAAGGACACGCACGTCAAGACAAGTTAGATTCGGAAATTAGCCATTTTCATGGATGTACTGGCTATTTTTGGAGAATAACATGTAGCAAAGCACACATTACCGGATGGAGATTATTTGTGACACACATGGGATATTATTGGGAATGAGTTTTTGACTAAGCGTCTTTACATAATTTCAAGCTAATAATAGGATTACTACTTCTAGTTAATTATAAGATGATATATTGTTATCACACTTGCATGTGTGCATATAATTATAAATGTGTATGGATATTTTCAACATGTGACCTATTTTGGGAAGTGTATGCAAGTGGTGAAGGGAAATTCCCCACCCTTATAAATATGTAGTGAAATCTATGCGTAGTTAGAAGGACTAAGAGGAAAGAATTGAGACTAAATAGTGTATTATTGTAGAGGTTATGTTACCAAATATGATGCACGCATGAGATTCATGGTGATTACTTATTGTAATGTAAGATACCTTGTATGTATTACAATGTTTAATATAATATAGTATATTGGCTGGATAAGGTTTTAATCATAATTGTACAACTAGTTCTTGCATATTTGACTTCATTATGGGTATTGTTTGAATCATGATTCTCTAAGATCTAGATCCATGGGTATGATCTATGGAATGTTTATGTTTATTTATGGTTCTAAATATGTTGTAGTCTTCAACATGCTAACATCCTCCACAAGTAAATATAAAGAGGGTCCTGGTACCTTTACATGCACTTTGAGTGAGTTCAACTCATGTCTAGGAAGAGTGATGTAACAGCATGCACCTAGGTTATTACTGGTATATAGTAGATTCTAAGCTACATCATTCATTCCGTTGTTGGGACCTACTTTTCAATTGTTTTCTAGGGATGTTTCATTATGAAGATATACCAGTTGACCCTAGAAAGTGTTAAGGAGTGGATACATGATCTAGAAGAAGAGTACGATTAAAGGTTTAACACTGGATCTGAGTTTGACACACGTGCGTGGGTGGAGCATAATTTGTATGACTATCTGTATGAGAGATTATTTTCTATTTTTTTGGTTGATCTATATGAGTGGCTAGTTGCTTATGCATGTGAAAAAGGAACTGGAGGTATCACACACTTGTCTAGACATAGGAAGAATTTTAGGTCCTTTATGATGTTGGTCTGATTTGGATGCACGCTGTGAATACTTGGTTTTGTGGTGTTATGAATAGTTATATTCTGGAGTAGTCAATTTCCACTTATTCTTTCCTCAAAGGTACCATGAATTTCATTTTTTATGATATCAAAGGGGAACTTATTTTCAAGGCATTCCATTGGCAATCAAAATCTTGATGGTAACCCTAAACTTGGAAAGAAAACCAATGGCCAACTAAATTCCACCATGCGTAGGGGGTAAGAACAGGTTTGGTAAAATATGGCAGGACTAATGGTAGAAAGGACAGAGAGAAGAAAGGTAGCTTAGGTATAATGAGGCACATGCAAGAGGGAGATAGAGAACCAATGAGATGTTGCATAGTGCCATGGCATTGAAGGAGAGAGATGGTTCGTGAAGAATTTGGAGCTCACGTAGGAGGCATGAAGCTAAAGCATCTAAAACTCCCCAATTTAGGCAAGAATAATAGGGAACCCTCATTAGCCTCACATGGGAGCATGCTAGCAAAGATGACCTGGGCTATAGATGTGCATCTAAATCTACCTAGTAACCTATCCTTCGAGGTTGGATTTCCAGTATCTAGTATGACAACCCATTCAACAAGCTATTTTGGGAAGTAGAAGAGCAAGAGTAAGTAAGATAGTGAGTACATATATGGCAGGGAAAGTGTCTTCTTTATTGTTTGGAGGTACCTTTTCAGGTGCATCGTCAGTATTAAAATCAAGCATACATAATTTTGGACTCACTTCTAGGAGTAGTACTACTTTGAAGAGTGTAGGAGTTTAGTTTAGTACCACTATTTGGACATAGGGCATTACATCCGCTGGTCCGCTTCCAGCTACAATTGAAGGATCATGAGGCATATGTGGCTCTATTTTTGGTGGATCTGGGGGTTTTGGAGGTAGAGGTAACACAGGAGGTTCTAGATTAGGTTGGCAGGGTCCACACTAACCCTAAAATATTTACATGGAGATGTCTCTTCATCTTATAGAGTATAGAGGCATATAAATTGTTGTTAAACATGTGCACATGTGTGAGATATTGTGGCATTCAAAATGAGTGTTGGTGAGAAAATTTTTTGGGTGGAAAAACTTGTGGATTTCTTGCCAACGCTCTGGGAATCTACGTCCCTCTACTTAACTAGTGTAGCTATCGTATATGCATGTGCATGAAAAGGTGGATTTATGTGGTGGCCTTTTGACTAAGCATCTAACAGGGGCACTCTACTAACCCTACGAAAAATATAGCAATATTTTTCTAGGGAATAATTTGTCTGAAAGTAGGAAAGGGATTGAAAATTGAGGTAGGAGAACTAATGTTGCAGGTAGGAAATCAGATTCCTACACACACTAGTCAGAATATCATCACATGCATTTATGAGAAGAAACAAATTTGTAAGCATCATTAAGACCAAATGAAATTTGATGAACACAAAGTATCAAGAAATATCTTAGTCAAAGAAAACTATAAATTCCTTCTTCTTGTATTAATTTCTCAAACAAAAGTTGTACATAGTGGAGAAATGGAGGAAATTGAGAAGGGGGGGAAGTAGAAGAAAAATGGCTATCACCTTTTCTTTCTCTAAGTACAATGCACTATTGAGTTTACAAGATCAATCACCAACCCTTTGAAATGAGAATGGCATTAAAATTTATAGAGTAGAATATGACTCTTCATCTACCCCCCCAATACCTTTTCATATATCCTCACACAACTTAAAACTTTTCAACTTCCTAGGAAACTTTTAAGTCCCTTTTTATAACATAAAGGTGACTTATTACATTAGAAACATTAGGACATATGAAAAAATGCAATCCCAATGCAAAATTAGAATATTTTAAGAGAGAGAAAGTTGGGGGAGAGGAAAGAGAGAGAGACAGGAGGAGGAGAGGATGTTTCCCGTGATGAAGTCCATTAGTCCTCGTTGATGGAAAGCTCCAAATGCAGTGAAACTCTAAATCTTCAAAGTCCTTGTACACCGGATGATGTGTGAACACCATGTGTAAATACTTTGTCACGTGACTCATTTGGTTACCATGGGCATCACTCATGGTGATCCAATCTGAAAAAATATCATTCTGAATCCCCTCAACATTGTCACACTATTTGGATGATTTTGATAGGATCCTAATGAATATTCTTGTGAACTATCCCCAATGGAGTCAATTGTGAGTTCCCCCTCTTACATACCAATTGAAGCATGAAATGAGTGTTGAAAGACACTATTGACATCCTCATTATCACATACTCTATATAGTATGATGATAGAGATGACACTTTTTCTTACTTAAAAGTGAAGAGTTAGGCCATATTTTTTTCTGTTCCACTCCAAGGTGGTTGATCCAATCTTGGGAAGGCTAGTGATAGCCCTTCCCAATACTACCAGAAGATAGCATCTTTTTAGAAATCCCTAAAATCACCTAGGGGACAAATTTGACATCAAATAGGAGGTGACCAGAATATCAAATTTATCTTGGGGTGCTTAGGAATGATAAAACAAGAAAAATTTGACACTGAGGTATAGTTTTCATGCTAAAAAATTATCAATTTTCCTATTGCACATTTACATGACAACAAGGAGTTATGATTTCTAAGTGTAAGGAAATTCAATTTGCAACTACATTACACAGACACACACAAATTTGGTTTTGGAAGTTTGACCCTGGTCAGACTTGTATAGATTATGTTACATTAAAGGATGTTTTCCTTAAGTAGTTTCATATCCATGAGTTTGAGAAAAATAGTATAAGTTCTCTCAAGGATACTAAGTAGGGCACTACTGAGAGCATTTGAGAATATGATACCCATTTCAAGACAATGTTTTCTAAAATTTATTATGATCTTCATGCAAGCTAGCATGTACAGTGGTTTGTTAGGGGCTTGATCACACCTTTTAGAAGGGTGCTGTCACATAAGACTTAAATGGACCCACACGAAGCACTTGAAGAAGCTTTGCATGATGAGGCAGTCAAGAATATATACACTAGAGTGAGCCCATTGCTGGAGGTACAGATTACAGTTATGGAAAATAAGTTGGAGAAACTATTGAAAAATTCAGTGCATGAGACACACAATGAGATTTGGTGTACACATTGTGAAGTGGAAGGGCACACCAAAGACAATTTTCTTCATAAATCAGTGTGTTCAGTACTTCTAGACTATGAGATATGTTTTTTGGACCACGATACAAGTCGCTTCCCATTATTACAACATGTGATAAGGAATAATGTATCTTGTTATTGTAAAAAATTTTGGTCCATGACTCATGATACAGAAGACTTTATGTTGATTGGTCAGATCCATGATGCCATAGATATTGGTGTGTGATAGACGTGAGTATAAGATAACTCTAAAGGAAAAAGTGAGCACCATGATTGTGATCACACTCAAGCGCACTATGATCAGAATGAAGGGAATTTTGAAGGAGGTCATGGCAAAGGTCGAGGATACTGTGGAGGATTTGGGGCCGATGCCATGGTGGTGGACAAGGTGAGTTCCCTCATGGAATAGATTTTACATGTGGATCTCCTGACCTCTACAAGCATGAATTTCCTTAGAATATTACTTGTGTTTTTTTGGAAGAATCATAGCTATGAGGAGTGCCCAAAATTATATGAGCATATTAAAAAGCAACATAAATAGGAGAAAAAAGGTACAGGGATGGTTAGAATACAATGTGTTGTGGAAAATAAGTGGATGCCAAAACTAACACTAGAACCTGAGGTATTACCTATGAAGATTACTACACACGTTGAAGCTATGCGCGCTAGAGAGGCATTAGATAAGAAGCCTACCATCACCAAGGAATAATTTTTACATACAAGGTACCTAAATCCTACACATCAAAAGGAGGTTTATCAGGAAACCATGGAGGTGCTCATAAATATTTAGGGTGAAATACAATGTTTGAAGGAACAATCATAGAAGTTAGAACAAATTTAGGAAACAAAGACAATTCAATCGAATATTGATGATTTTAAAGAGGTATGCAAAATGTCGTGCCATGAGAATATCATTCCATTACTAGGGAATTGGCTAAAGGGAAAAACTTCGTGCGTAGGTATGGAGAATGAACGATAGATCCTGCATGTTAATCTTCCCCTTCATAGCTTTGATTATGATAAGGATATCCCTCTGAATGATGTTGTGGATGGGTAGCTCTTGAGTAATATATTTATTAATACATGTGTGGAAGTTAATGTGCTTACTTTAGATGCATGGGTATAAATGGACAGACATCCATTACATGCATCCTCTAATGTAGTGTTCATGGCCAATCAAACTAAGGCCACTCCCATAGGAGTTTTAAAGGGTGCATCCATTACTATATAAGGGGCCAAGTTCACCGAAGACTTTTAGGTCTTAGCACTTGCAGAATCAGACATCTTCCTAGCTTTACTTAGGCACCCTTGGTGTTGTGGAAATAACATTGATTTAGGGTTCAACAAGGGGTATATAAGTTTTGAGAACAAGAGATAAAGAGTAATTATCCATTTGATAGATGGGTAATATGTGCCTTATGTTGATTTTTTGAGCGAGGAATACCCAGAAGTACTTGAGCCATTAAATGAAAGAATCCTCTAGTGGGACGTTATATAGTATATCAGTGATACGAAAAGTATTTATTGGGAAAATTGGGCACATGGAACTTATGAGATGGTTGGGCATGAAGTGAGAAGCACATTTGCATGAAGAAGCAAACATCGATGTATTTGGAGAAAAGGTAACAACCCTGTACCTTGGTACACTAGATAAGGAAATACTACGGTATTCTTGCGCACCATGGAGGAGCAATGGAAAAATCAAGTGGAAAGAAGGAATATGTTAGTATTTACCTTGCATGGGATAACAACACACTGGTGGATGGTTCACAAGGATAATCTTATGGAAAGAAATTAAGTCATAATTTCTCTAACCACTTAGATTTTTAGGAGCAATGCACATACTACAATCTACATGTATCATGGTAATAAACCTATTCATCAACATGCTTAGTAGTGTGAGAGACTCTAGACAGAGGGGCATGAAGCTTTACCGCCTTCACTTTGGGTGCAAAAACTTTATTCTAATTTACAAGGTTGCGCACGAGCGTGGTATGTTTATGCAGAGATGCACATGGAGACTAGAAATTGGCAGGAATTGATTACAGGAGTGACCCATACTTTTGACTAATTCTCTACTAAACCTTCAGTGGATAAAGGCATTAAGGGTTATAAATAATTTAACTATGGGAGATAGTGCAAATAATAAAGAACTCATTCATGAGTTATTTGGTGAGGTAGACTCAGGAGCACGTTTTGATGAATTAGAAGAGAAAGATGCCAAACTACTTAAGTGTGCTTGTTGTGAGAAAGAAAAAGGAAAAATGGTCTACATAGTGGATGATGAAGAAGTATAAAATTTTGATATAGATCATTCAGCAGGTATGCGTGAAGCGTTAGATAGTGTGGATAAGAACGTGCGAGCCTATCATGAACCTATGAAGACTAAGAAAGTGAACTTTGGTACGAATGCTAAACCTAAGGAAACAACAATTGGGGATTATTTTTCTGATTCTGAAGTGGAAAAGATAATTGAGTTACTATGGTATTTAAATGACTTATTTCCTAGGGGCTACCATGAGTTAAAAGGAGTGTATGAGGCATTAGGAGAGATGAAGATCAAGTTAAATGAAGGAGCATGCCCGATCAGGAAGAGACCTTATAAGATGAACCCTAACTTGCGCATCAAATTTAAGGAAGAAATTGACAAAATGTTGAAGTCTGACGTCATCAAGCCCCTAGAGGAATCAAATTGGGTTATCCCCATGGTGATCAATATAAATAAAGATGGTCAAATTAGGTTTTGTATGGATTACAGGGAATTGAATGTTGCATGTGTGATTGATCCTTTTCCTACACCTTTCACAGAGGAAATATTATAAGGCATTACAGGGCATGAAGTTTATTCTTTTGTAGATGGATTTTTTAGGAATCATCAGGTTAGAATTGCACTAGAGGATCAAGATAAAATGACTTTCACCACTGAATGGGGAAGTTTTGTATATATCGTGATGCCCGTTGGTTTGAAAAATGTGCCTGTTATATTTTTGAGGATCAAGAGAAAATGACTTTCACCACTGAATGGGGAAGTATTTTATATATTGTGATTCCTGTTGGTTTGAAAAATTCACCTATTATATTTTATACACAACTTTCTGCAAGTTTACTTGGATGATTTGATGGTGTATGGACTTTTTAAGGATTATTGTGACAATTTGCGCTTTATGTTTGAAAGATGTATACATTTAAGCATCTCTTTAAACATCAAGAAGTGCATGTTTTCCACACCTTTTCAACTTTTTTAGGGCACATCATCTACAAGGAAGGTTTGTTAATAGATCTAGCTAAGGTTGTAGTTATCATACGTCTAAAAGAGCCTACCAGTCAAAGGGAGGTGCACAGATTCTTGGGGTGCACAGGGTATTATAGAAAGTTTATCAAAGGATATGCAAATATTTTCTCACCCCTAGAATAGTTACTGAAAGGAAAAGGGATGTTCTATTTGGGAGAACCGAAACATTGTGCATTTGAGGCATTAAAGGAGAGACTTACAACATTTCCTATTCTATGTTTTCCTTTATGGAACCAACTGTTTTATGTGTATGTGGATGCCTCTAGCAAAACCATTAGTGTGGTGTTAGCTCAGCCTGAAGAAGGTATTATAGATCATCTTATATATTTTTCTAATAGAAATTTGACTCCTATAGAGTATAATTATACAACAACAGAGCGTGAGGCCTTCTTGATGATCTACGAGATGCATAAATTCAAATAGTACTTACTAGCAACACCTTTTTTATTCTATATTGATCACATGGAATTAAAATACTTGGTAAATAATATCATTTTACAGGGGAACATATGTCAATGGGTGCTCTTATTTCAATAATTTGATTACACAGTTGTAGTAAAACCAAGTAAAAGTAATTATGGCCCAGATCACTTATCAAGGATTAGTCAGGGGAGGACGAATAAACAATTGAAGATATAATGTTGTATGCAAAGTTATATAGGTTACATCATGCACCTTTAGAATTGGAGGATATTTTTGTATTTTTACGCATGAGTATGGCACTAGAAGGAATGAAAGCATTAGAGAAGAAACAACTTACAATTCATACAACACCCTTTGTGTTGATCAGTGGAGATTTGTACAAACTAGGATGAGATGAAGTATTGCACCGGTGTGTACTAGAACATGAGGACATAGATATATCATGTAAGAGGCTCATGGTGGTATTGTAGGTGGGCACTATGTAGGTAACACCACCACACGCAAGATTCTACTTGCTACATTATGGTGGGAGGCCTTGTACAAGGATTATAAAGAGTATTGTAGCGTGTGTGATCATTATCAACACCTTGGCAAACCTATTCAAAGAGATGAAATGCCTTTAAGGCATATTTCTAGTGCAGATCCATTGGAGAAATGGGCTATGGACTTTGTAGGACTTATTTCACCAACTACGCGTATAAATAGATCATGCTATATCATCACTTGCACAAATTATCTTACTAGGTGGGCATAAGAAGCACCTACAAAGGATTGTATAACAACTACATCAGCTAGGTTCTTATCAGAAAATGTTCTTTCTAGGTATGGATTTCTACTGAGCTTAATAAGTGATAAGGGCACACTATTTTTGAATGGAAAAATGAGGATATTATTGGATGAATTTATGGTTACATACCACAATACTACACCCTATCATCCTCAGGAAAATGGTACTGGTGAGTCCTGTAACAAGATATTGAGATAGACCTTGACAAAAATTCGTGATTTTGGAAGGAAAGATTGGGGTAATAAATATTATTTTGTACTTTGGGCATATCGAACAACCTAGAAGAGGTTTAATAAGGCCACACCCATTCAGTTAGTGTTTGACACAGAAGTAATTCTTCCTATGGAATTCATGTTACCTTCTTTGTGTATTATGCATGCTGGAGGTATAGCTGATGAGAAAGCATTAGAAGAAATAATTAATAGGTTAATACAATTGGATGAGAGGCATGCCATAACATGTTGGAGTTAGAAGAAAGAAAATATTAGGCAGAAGGCATGACATGACAGACACATCAAGGACAAGAAGCTTGAGATTGGATAGATGATACTACTTTATGATTCTAATTTTCTGCACCATATAGGAAAGCTCAAGGTGCATTGGTTGGGACCATATGTTATCACTCATATACTTGAATCAGGCACTTTCTAGTTAGAGGCACTTGATGGAATGTAATTACCTTGTTACTTTAATGGGATTAGGTTGAAGCCCTAATATAAATAAGTGTTCTTGGTGTTTATAATAAGGCAGTTCTACTATTTAGTATATGTTTCCTTTTATGTATTTCCTTTAATGTATTTCATTCTTCATTTTTATGTTTTGTCAATTTAGTTTGGTGTTTTGTGTAGTAAGTGTGTTTATGCGATGGAAGCTAATTAAAATTTGAAGTATTTTTATGCGCAGAGGATTGTACATACCATTGGTGTGGGGTGGTTGTTATTTGTTATTCACAAATGGGTACACGTGATAATAAAATTTTACAGGTGTTATTCAAGTATGGAAATGATTTTTTAGAAAGGATATTACTTCTAAAGAAGACCATAGATGGAAAACAATGAAGGTAAAATATAATGCAAGGTAAGCAGCGACCATGGAAACTACTATGAGAAGGTGCAGTGGAGAGGTAATCGGCACATGAAAGCATGTGGAATAGAAGTCTATAACTAGAATGTAAGAAGGTGCACTAGAAGGTTATAGCTAGGGCAAAAAATTGTACTGCATGGAAAGTTTCAGAAATTTTGAAAATAATCAATTAATGAGAGGATTATTGGTAGGTGAAGGAGCAATAAATGCACTAAATTTTTGAAAATTTATATAAGGACATGATGCAGGTTCATTTTTACCTTTGCAATCAAAAGTATTCAAGCAAGCTAAGTGCAACCTAGCTAAGTGAATCATGTTGAGGTGTGGGGAGTTGCAAAACCAGATGTGGAGAGAAAATTTGTGTGTGAAAAGGCTTACGTCCCCATTGGTGAAGGGTTTGAGCGAAGAAAAAACATTGAGAAGGAGCTAGGGCACACAATTTTGAGCTAGGGTTTGAGCTTACTCGATATAGAAGAAGGAAGGTGGGATTTTTACAATGGCACTAAAGAAATCACCTATAGCAGGCACAAAAGGAAAGAAAAAGGTGGAAGTTGAGGTTGAAATTTCTCTTGAGAGAAATTTTTCAGAGATGTAGTACTCGGAAGAAGTAATAGTCAGGAAATATTGGGATTCTCACTTCCACAGGTGTAAATTAAATGACTACAACCACCACACCACTGATAATAAGGCAGAGTTGGATGTTTTATTAAATAATAATACCAACAAGCACATGGTGGAAGATATGCTCATGTATGATGATGTTGGGGAAATTTTTCTTAAGCAGGTAGGAGTTTATCAACTGTATGAGCCCCCATATTTTGGAAAATATGAACCTTTATACTAGTGGCTTATGAGTAGAGTCCATGAGGACTTCTTCTATTTTGGTGGACAAAGGGTTAGGCTTACAGAGGCCCTAATTGTAACATTAACAGGACTAAAGGGCACAGGGACAAACATTGTTAGTGATCTGACTGATAAAGTAGCGGTTATAGCCATAAGAAAGGAGTTGAGGTATACCAAGGGTCTGTGTGGAATGGACATTTATAGATTATGGAAGTACCTTGTAGTGTAGGCAGCCACACATCTTCTCACCGAGCTAAATGATCAAGTGAAATGGTCACAGGTAAATAAAATGTGGCTATACATTGCAAAGAAGATGACAGAGGGAGAAATCTACAACTTATCAGGATATATTATAGAAAAAATTATTGAGGAAGAGCAGGTAGGTGAAAATATAATTTTTGGCACCATCCTCTTATCTCTTGTTTTTGTAGAAATTGGAGTGCCCCATAGGCCAAAGAATAAAATTTGGGAATACCCCGCTGAGAAGAAGTCCCTCACGAAAAGGTTCAAGAAATATTTATGTGGAGGATTAGTGAGTGTCTCATTCAAGCAAAGGGAAAAAATGTTGTATGACCGAATTTGCATGAAATTTGAGGGGGAATGGAGCATTCTAAAGTAACTACCTTTGGTATTAGGAAAGGAAGTACAGTTCACGGTGTATCAACACTTCTACATTGCACGGGTTTCCTTGAAGGATGGAACATGGAGTCCATGGTGCAAATTCCCTTATGCCCTCATAGTGTGCTACTTTCAGGCCTCAGTTCACATATTTTCTTATGTGCACAGAGTGAACTTCAATGCAGATAAGGTAGATTGTGACTACCACACCCTCAGAAAAAAATATGTATATCCAGGTTGGTTTTTCTACATTGAGAGGCTCATTTCAGATGTCATAAGTATAAAGTGAGTAATTTTGGCTATTTGTGATAGTGGAGCCACGCTCATATATCTTTAGCTCAAGCTTAGGATAGAGAATAATAAGTATGTGGAGAATGAATTCATGCTCCTAGGGCCACCTAGAGGAAAGGAAACAATGGAGAATGTGTCAACTCCTAAGCTGGATATGACCATACAAATAGACGAGGAGGAAGAGGAACACTAAGATAATATAGGCTTGGATCATAGAGGCCAGAGGAATCCCATAGAAAAAGTGGAGAGTGAGCATACAAATTCTCCACCACAAGCACATGATAAAGAAGAGGACTTAGATGTGGGTGTAGTCCTTGAAGAGCACCGGTTTAATAAGTTATTCAGAAGAACCAAGACCCAAGGCATGGGAACACCATAGCCGGTAATAAGATCACCTAGACTCTCCCCCAAGAAAGAGGCGCTTGAGAAGAAGATACGGATAAATTTGAAGCTATATGAGGAGGTAAAGGAGTCTAATGAGAGTGCACCTAGAACACCTATGCAACCAGAAGATATGGAGGAACCTAGAGATGAAGAAATGGAAGATGAACAGGAAGCGATGAAGAAATCAGAAGAGACATCACAAGATCAATGTTGTGCACATGTTACTACTCATGAAGGAGAAGGGCCGACTCCAAACATTGGCACTCAGGTTCCTAAGGGGACAAGAATAAAGAGAACAAGTGAATAATATGTTGTGACAAGCATGGGCTATGCCGAGGACACAAGAAAAATAGTTTGTGCCCATTTTCAGAGCACAATAGGCCTTAATGAATTATATGGATGAGAGATGATGGATCTAGACATGGCTACCATGTGCATAAGGAAACAATTATCATGGTCCATACAGACAAATATGGATGAGCCATATTTTGACATCTTCAATGAATCTTATGTATCAAGGAGAGTGAAGAAGGCACCCCAAAACATACACATGAATTCAAGCCTACTCTAATGTCTGATGAGAAGGTGAGAAATGCATTGGTTAAGGTTATTGGTACCCAATTTTTTTCTCCTTTTCAGTCTAAGTAGCATCAAAGATGTGGCATGAAGCTTGAAGATAGATAAATCATGATGTATGTCGTTTTGTAACCAGGGATGTGATCTAACTGGCACTCAGATTTGTGGAGAGATAGATAACACTCAAATAGGACATGATATTGTCCTAATTGTTTTAGGTTGTGCCTTTTAACCAAGCTAAGAGAACCTATTTTGTAACCCTCAAATGGTGAAGGAGATGAATATATCCCTCAATTTTTGCAAATAGTATGAAAAGGGCCTTGGGAAAATATGATTAACACTCCAAATCTGACTTTCACAAGTTGTCACTTCTAGATTATGGAGATAAATTCAATGAAAGGAAAGGGTTACTAAATACATTTTGAAATCCTGATTTTTTCTACATACTTTTGCAAATGGATTTTGATCTTCTGTAGGTATACATGTCAAAATAGGGGTAGGATGGGTAGGGTTAGTTGTTTTGAATTATTTTTGGTGGGATATTGACAAGACAAACTTGACTATACCAGATCTTTGACAACCTCTCCAAAATTTGAACAACTATCAAATAAAATGCTTCAAAATAGTCAGGATGTTCTTTCAACCAGAAGAGATACACAAATGGAGGCCCAAGTTTGCACTCTTCACACAATATTTGAGACCTCAACACAAAAGATTGAGTTGAAGGACTCAATTAAACATCAAATCTCTTATCAAATCATGCCTAAGGTACCCCCAAAGTCTTATAAGCAATATCTATCAACAAATGAAGGTAAAGTGATTTTAAACTACTTATTTTCAATGCCAGATGAAAGCTCTTATGACAAATGAAATTGTAAATTCCACTAAACTATCAATAAGGATGAGATTTTTGTGGTTCCTAAATATTTCAATGGAAGATTGCAACAAGAAGAAGGCAAACTGTTTACAGACATTTAAACATGATAACAGACATCATATTGCCCAAAATAACATAGATTAATTCAAAATATTGTTAGATTCATCAGTAGGGGAGAGTTTCAGGAACAATCTTAGAGCTGTGTGATGGCTATACACTTGTAACCAACTCAACATGAATGAATATCTAACACAGAAGACATTAACCAAGTTTTTGGAGGGTTTCTCAAAAGATGAGCTTATCTCAAAATTTCCTTGTGATTTTCAATTTCTTGACCATTTGCATGTCTCAAAACATGCATTATATATCTCTCTATTACATTTGATCCTTATTTCCCAAGAAAAGAATATCCTATGGCATCTTAGTTTGTTACAAATTCACTCATGACTTTCTGAAAGTGACACTTAACCAATTTTTTGAGCTGGAGATGCAAGGCATGCAAAAAAGAAAATTATTACAAATATTTATCATTCCTTGTCATGGGAGCATATATTCTTCCTTTTGGCACCCACAGCATCTTCCTCTTCCATCATTCCACCTTTACACTTTCCAAATTTTCCTCTACAACTTTTGGATCTAGTATTTCACGTTTTACACAAATTAGAGCAAAAAAGCATTTTGAAATGTACCTTGAATCTACAAATTGACCCTCCAAGATGATAAATTTGAATTATGTAGGCTAAAACAACATGAATCCACAAAAAAATTGATAAAAAACGATGCAAAAATCCATTTCCACACTTCCTAGAGAAAAAATGGCGGTAAAAATGACAAAATGTAGAGTTACCGTTGATTTCCCTTTATCATTTAAATCTAAGCAATCCACCTTTCACAATGCAATTGGAAATGGGCTTGGGACTAATTTTTGACATTTTAACATTTTTGGAAAAAAGTAAAAATTTGACAATTTTCTCCACCCCTCCTCCGCCCTTGAGATTTGGCACAGACATGTGGCATAATGTGGGTCCCATTGGAATCACGGCTCGATTCTACACATTTCCACCTTTTCTGGAAAAAAGGAAATTTTTTACAATTTTCCCCACAGACCCACACCCCCGCTTCTATCCTTGACACATGGTGATTGCTGAATAGCTACGAGATTGCATTTCTCCTTTTAAACTTTACTCAACTCCTTACAAATTTCAAAAGTTTCAAAACTCATCGGCAGCCCACTCCCCTCTTGCATTACTTTTGACATGTGTCTCCCTATGATTCATTGTGGATCCACGCTTCAAATTACCACTTTAACTCACTTTGTAAAAGAGGCAATATTTCCTTTTTCCTCTGGTGGCCCGCACTCCCTTCTACCCCTGATCCTACCACGTGTCCTCTCCTAATTGGCCCGGCAGACCCGTGACTTTTTTCACAAATTTTTCTCCCTTTCGCCAAAAAGCAAAAAATTTATAATTCCTTCGCCAACATTCCATCCCACTTTTGATGAAAACATGACACGTGTCCACCTCTGACCTTCCATATCACTTTTGATGAAAACATGACACGTTTCCTCCTCTGATTCGTTGTGGGCCTACACTCTGAAGTTGCCACGTGTTGCATTCTAATTCATTGCGGGCCCTAGGAATTTTCTTTATACTTTAACTCTTTTTTCCAAAATACATCAAGGCACAAAAAGACCTACCCATCCACCTTCACTCTGCTTGCAACACGTGTACCTCCTCTGGGACCTGTGGAGCTGTGAGGGAAATTAGCACTTTTTTCCAAAAACACAAAAAATGTTAAGTCTTTAGAAATGACCCACCAATCCTTGTCCAATTAGAAAAAGCCACGTAGGAAAAGATTTGTGAGCTAAAATTTGACGGGAAAAGGATGTCTGTATGACCGTCAAAAGATGCAAAATTTACTAGCGATGCCATAGAATGCTGAAGATGAATTTGAAGGGAAAATGACACCCGTCTGACCGTAAAAAAACACAAAAAAATGCCAAGGATGCCCAAAATCAATTTTTCCTTCGTGGGTGAAGAATTTTTTGATCAAAATACAAATGGAAAGTGTTTTTAGGACATTTACGACCATTTCAAGGGATATTTGAGGGAAAATATGTATAAAACAAGAAATTTCCAACTCCAAAGGCTGGGAAAACACAGGAAAAATGACAGGGCAAAATTAGGGCAAAACACATTTCTCCTTAGCAAATTAGGGAAAGGTAATGATTTTGCAAACAATCCAATTCACAAGAATGGAGCTATAGCTTCACATCATCAATTTCATGAGGAAAAAATGTTACAGAGCACAAAGAGCAAAGGGGAAACATGGAAAAATGGTAGAGGATCAAAATGGGCACCAACATCGGCTCCTGCTCGGGGATGGGCATTCCCAGTGAGTGCCATTAGAACAAAAGTAGACCAAGTGTCAAAATAATCCATTGGGAAAATGGATTCATGAGCCAAAGCCACTAAAAACTAGATGAGAAACTGACAAAAATGGCTGCCACACACCAAGGCAAACCACAAACTGATAAAACACCAAAATAAAAGTAAAAGCCAAAAACTATACACTGTACAAGTGGTGCATACCTCAAATTTGGTGATTAATCCAAGAAATGCTTCAGATGCCTACCATTAACAGGCAGTTTAAGAAATTCACCATCTAAGTCCTTTAGAAAAATGCATTCTCACCAATTCTGATATCAATGGAGTAAGGGCCCATCCACAATGCATCAAATTTACCGTGTTTGCCCTTATCTTTATACCTTATAACCCATAACAAAACCAAATCTCCAACATTGAAGGCCCTATGAGTGACCTTCTTTTCAAACAACCTCTTCAAATTCTCTCTAAATCTGACATGCCTTTGGTGGGATGCTCTTCTTTCTTCATCTAGCTCAACAATTTGATTAATCCTAGCTTCATATGGACTGACCTCTTGATCTTCAAGTTGTTGAACAAACTAAAATGAAGATAATTACAGATGTAAGGGTAGAAGAGCTTGAGTTACATAGACCAACTCAAATGGGCTCTTACTAGTAGCTCTTTTGGAAGTGATTCTATCAGCCCAAACTACAAATTTTAATTGTTGACCCCATTTTCTCTTGTTCAACTCCAAGATTCTCCTAATGATTTTCAACAAGTTCTTATAGTTGGACTCAGCTTGTCCATTTCCTTGAGGGTTATAGTTTGAAGCATAATTCAAATTGGTTCCATACTCCTTACACATTTCCATCAAGGGTTTAGCTTTGAAAGACATGGCATTATTAGCAATAATCTTGACTGGCACACCAAATCTGCATACGATATGATTCAACAAGAAGTCCATAACAACTTGGTGTGTTGCTTTCTTGGTGGGGATTACTTCTACCCACTTGGTGAAGTAATCTATGGCTACAAGGATCCACTTATGTCCAGCACTAGAAGGGTTTGAAATCTCACAAATGAAGTATATTCCCCATTGTTTGAAATGAGATTCAATTGATACCGGATGCAAAGGAAGGGAGCCTGAAGCTGTCATTCTTCCAGAGAAATGTTGGTAGCTTTCAAATTTTTTAACCTACATGGTTGCATCTTTGAATAGATTAGGCCATCAATAACCAACTCTCAAAACTTTGTGTGTTGTAACCCTTCTACTAAAGTGTCCTCCACAAACTCCCGCATGGAAATCAACAACTATTTTGAGAGATTCATCTTCAGTTACACATTTCAAGAGGACTTCATGGTTCTTCCAAGCCAACCCAAAGTCAATGATGATGTTTTTTTGAGAACCCAGCTTGAGGTCTCTTTTCTAATTGTTATTCAAATGATCAGAACAACTTAGGTGTCTAAGGTAAAAGATTATATCCTTGTACCAATTAGAACTTACCAATTTCTCAAGAACATATGCCCTTTCTTCCTCTACTTCATTCACTTCCATAGTCTACAAGTTTCTCTTAGCCATGAGTTTAGAAAGACCCAAACCTCTTACCAAATTTGTGGTAGGGATGCCCATGTAAAACTACTACAGTCTATTCACCCATCTACATATTTTGCTTGAGATCTCCATCTCTGATAATATGTCTTTTACCATGATGTGGGGAACATAAGAAACAACTTTTGAACTTAAGATATAAGGCCTGAAAACCTTTGCTACTTTCACCAAGGAAAATGCTTGTTTTTCCATGATTGTGTACTTTAACTTAGCAGCTTGTAAAGCCTTGCTAAAGAAGGCAATAAGCCTCTCAACCCCATCTTCATCCTTCTGTAGAAAAATAGATGCAATGGTATTTTCAGAAGAAAATGAGAAGATTTGGAAAGGCTTCTTGTAATTCAGATCTGCTAAGACAGGTGCATGTTTCAATGCTTCTTTGATTCCTTCAAAATCCTTAATAACAGCCTCCTCCCACTTAATAAATTGGTCTTTATTTAACATGCATGTAATAAGAAGATTCAATTTAGAAAAATTAAACACAAACCTTCTAATGAAATTGATCTTCCCAAATAAGAATTTGATGCCCTTCTTTGTTCTTGGAATTGGAACCTTGTTGATTGCTTCTACCCTCTTAGGGTCAATCATGACACCAACTTTTGAAACAATATGACCAATCAGCTTGGCCTTCTGCACCCCAAAATGAAACTTCTTTGGATTGAGAGAAATGCCATATTCTCTACATCTGATCAACATTCTTTCCAAGTGCTACAAGTGATATTTTTTGCTCCTTGAAAACACAATGACATCATCCTAATAAACTACAATGAATTCTTTTATGTAACCAACAAAAGCAACATGCATTACTCTTTGGAAGGTAGCTCTAGCATTCATAAGACCAAAAGGCATTCTTACATAAACATATGTTCCCTAAGGAGTGGTAAGGAAAATTTTAAATCTTTCTGACTCCTTGACAACAACTTAATTGTAGCCAGAGAAACCATCCAAGGTGGACAACAATTCAGATCCAGTCACTAAATGCAGCATGTTTTCCATGTTTGACAAAGGATAATTGTCTTTCAATGAAGCTCTATTCATATTTATGAAGTCTACACAAAGTTTGATGTCTCACTTTTCCTTTTTGACTGGCACAAGGTCTGTAACCCAAGATGAATAACTTGTGGGCTAAATTATCCCTCCCTCTTTCAGTTGCTTCAATTCATCTTGAATTTTCATGGAGAGGAGTGGATTAATTGGTATCTACTTTTGTCTTAATGGTTTTGCATTTGTTTAAATAGGAATCTCATTCTAAAACAAGTCCTCTCTATATGATTTTAGCTCTGAATAAGACCAGGCAAGACAATCCTGATATTTCTTCAATAGTTAAACATAGGATTATTTTTCCTCTTTGTTTAGATTTCTACCCAACCAAACTTTTCTTGATTTATCACTAGTGCCCAATTTATGCTCTTCCACATCCCTTGAGGCAGACATTTTTATATTGATGATGTAATCAGAATTGCTAAAATTTGAATCAAGAGCAAAAATACCTTTAAGAGTGGTGTTAGTTTTCAATTGGATGATATCCTTTCCAAACAAAATCTCTCTTCCTTCAGTCACACACACCATTGGTTCCCAATCAATATTATGATCTACAAAATCACCTTGATTTTGTAAGAACCTTTGCACTTGAGCATCATCATTAAACACTTGCTAATGCTTGATGTTTTCAGGGACAGATGGCTTAGTTAACACTTTAATATTGTACTCATAATAAGGTGAAATGGTGAAATTTCCAAATATTGACCCCAACAATTCCAATTTTTCAGCAGCAGCATTGAAACTTCTATCATGATGCACAATGTTGAAGGAATCAAACATCTTAATTAGATCCCAAATTGCATGTTTTTACTATTTTATCTGCTGATTTTTTGTAGCATATAGTTTTCTTATTTGTTTTACAACTAGTTATGAATCTCCTTTTGCAATGATGTCCTTGACACCATACTTCCATGCAATTCTCAAACCCAACAAAAAGGCTTCATACTCAGCAATGTTGTTAGTACATTCAAAATTAAGCTTGAAGGAAAAAAAAACTCTTCCAAGCTAGGAGAAATCAGAATTATACCACCACCATTTACAAATTTGGAGCAATCTCCATCAAATAGAAAGCTCCAAGGAGAACCTACCTATTCAAGGCACTTTGACTGATCCATCTTGTGCTCCTTACCACCATCAAACCCAATGAAATTATCAACATCAACATCAATAAATAATACTTCATAAGAAGCATTGTTTGGATCCTCAATCAGATGCAACATCTTCTTCTCTCCATATAATTTTACAAGGCTGCCCTCAATGGGAATGGTAGCAAAAGACATATCCATTTGGATACTCCCTCCAACACTTGCAGCCCACTTTCTTGAAAATAACATACCCCATTTTGCAAGGCAATCAACAATCACAACATCCAATTTTAAATTCCTCCTAGGATAAGATGCAAGCAGCACCACCAGAACCTTCACACAAACAACTACCAACACTTCTCTTGAGTCCATGGAATTACACTTTCCATAGGCTATTGTCACTTTGATATCCAACTCATTCATGACTTCTAGAGGCATGAAATTGCATGATGCACCAAAATCAAACATACAATTGTGAAGTAGTTTATCCTTAATGATCAAATTTGCAAAGAATGGATCAATATTCAATTGGGAATCAACCAAGGATGTCCCCAAGTATACCTCAGGTGTTTCTCCAAGATTCTCTAATGCTGGTGGTGTTTCAAGGTCTGCAATGATTTGAGGAGGAGTTTCAATAACATTTACATTTTTTCTTGGGGTACTCTTCTCCTCTTTCAATCCCAAGTACTTAAATGCTCTCTTCTTGTGCTCAGGAATCCTAAGCAACTCAATGATCAGAACACTCACTTTTATTTGGCTCAACACTTGGGCTATGTCATATCAAAAACTCTTTGGCAAGGTAGCATTGGAATGGAGACAAGCAGATTCAGTAGATGGCAAGGGATTCTTGGTAGTTTGGTTATGAAGAGGACTATAATTTTTGTTTGGGGCAATAGAGCTTTTGGCAAGTGGTTCCCTTCTAGGAGATTCTTTGGGGATACTTGTAAGAAATGGTGTTTTAGATTTTTCCTGAGGCTTAGCTCCCTTAATAACTTTTCTCCTAGAGTTATATTATTTCTCTTAAGCTACAATAACATTCATCAACAATTGTCTATCTTCCTTCGAAGGGATACCACCATCATACTTCTTAATAATCAAAGCTCTTAAGTATTCAAAGTCATTATTAGGAATTTCAAAATATTACATTACATCAACTTTAAGAGTAGGAGGGGGAAAAAATACTTGTACCTGTTTGATGGAATCCCAAAAGGCTGTAGTTGTCCTTGCACTTATTACCTTAGTTGATGTTGCTCCTTCTTGTGAACTTGAAGAACAACGCACCATGCAGATATCATCATCAGTACCATCATCATTATTAGCTTCATCATCTTACTGGTCCACTTCACATGGAGGATGGGGTAGAAAATACCTATCACACCAATCAATATCAACAACTTCCTCAACAGCAACAACCCTATCAGTTAGGGGATTAGGTAATACTCTTCCTTCTTGTGCTTGAGGATGTATATTTATAGACCCCATGGGTACTTTCCCTCTATCATCAGATCTCTGATCACCCCTAGGATGATTGGAAAATATGTCATGGTTTTGTGCTTTTTGTTGACCTTGTGAATTATGCCCAATTCCCTTCTCATATCTTGTTAACTTGTAGGAAATCTCTTTGACAACCCCTGCCAAAGTTTTCACCACTTCCTCCAAGTCTACACTCTTTCTAGCTTGAGGTTTTTTAGGGTTTATCAACTTTACACCATCTCTCTTGAGAGTTTTCCCAATGGCCTTAATAGTATTTTCAATCTGCAGTGCCATGGTAAAGGCCTGCCTTAAATTGGTAGGGTTCTTGTCTCTTATGTAATAGGTTGCCTTCTTATCAAATGCATCTACATATTTGATCAAGCATGACTGATCACATGGCCTCAAATTAACTAGCAGCCTTCTCAAAGTTTTGTTAAACCTTGTGTTGATTTCATGAACTGATTCATTAGGGTTCTTCTTGATATTTTCAAATTTAGACAATGGAAACCTAGGATCAGTTTTGTCACCATATTGTAATCTAAATGCGTTGTTCATTTCAGTCCATGAATCAATAGAATTATCAGGCAGAGCCTTGTACCAATCCCTTACATCCTCTTCTAATGTATGAATGAAAAATTTAATATACACATCTTCATGCTCAATCTCAAAGTCAACCATCATGTTAACAAAATGTTTTAGGTGCTAATCACCAGTAATTACATTATTACCTTAGAACTTTGGCAATCTATTTTTGACATCTTGAGGTACAACATTAGGATAACCAACCATTCTTCTAAATTCTATAGGACCAAATGTGTTAACAACAAATGGAGGTCTAGGCTAAGCCATATTGTTTTGAGGTGATCTTAGGGGTGACAAAAAATGATGAGGATTGTGAGGTCTTTGGGGCTCAAGAATGTGGTTCACAAGATTGGTATTCTCTAGGTGTTGATTTTCTTGGAAAGTTTTATTTGAATTGAAGCTCACAGGTTTAGATTGAGAAAAGAACTTACCGGGTACAACAGAATGACCTTCACTAGTTGAGGTAAAAAAAAAATTGAGAATATTGCTTGAATCGGAATCACTAGAAGAAGAGTGATAATCTTCTACTAAAGGTTGATCTCTCTCACCAATGGATATACATTTTCCTAATGTCTGACCTTAAACAACCTTCCAAACTTTTCTTTCCTTTAAAACTATCTTTCCCAATTCTTGAAATAACTTTCTACTTGGGTCCTTTCTGAAGAGAGATCTTCTTCCTTCCAGGTTTATAGAGATTAGCAACACTAAAAAACAAATGACAGAAATCTAAGACACTGGTATTTATCAAGATTAAAATAGCATGGAGTCACCACTAAGGACTTTCACCCTAGTTGTGCAAATGCACTAAAATACTCTTTCAAATACCTATCATCACTAAAAATATTTCTAAACTTTATAGATCAGACCTTCCTTTTCTTGAATTTATCAACCACAAATAAAAATAAAGTGCAACTACTACTAGAAACTGATAAAATTGTAGGTAGAACTTATATCTTCACTTAATCCTTACAAATCTGATTATAAAATTATGCCTCAACAATGTACTTGCATCGAACATTTGTAAGAAACATTACCAGGGTTTGACATGTATCCAAATATCTCAAATATTTTTAACAAGTCCCCGGTAATGGCACCACTAGTGTTGGTACCCAAATTTTTTCTCTTTTTCAGTCTGAGCAACATCAAAGATATGGCATGAAGCTTGCAGATAGATAGATCATGATATATGGAATTTTGTAGCTAGGGATTTGATCTTACTAGCACTAAGATTTGTGGAGATATGGATAGCACTCAAATAGGACATGATCTTTTCCTAACTGTTTTAGGTTGTGCCTTTCAACCAAGGTAAGAGAACCTATTTTGTAACCCTCAAATGGTGAAGGAGATGAAGATATCCCTCAATTTGTGTAAATAGTATGAAAAAGGCCTTGGGAAAATATGATCAACACTCTAAATCTGACTCTCACAAGTTGTCACTTCTAGATTATAGAGATAATTTCAATGTAAGGCAAGGGTTACTAAACACATTTTGAAATCCTGATTTGTTCTGCATACTTTAGCAAATGGATTTTGATCTTCTATGGGTATACAAGTCAAAATAGGGGTAGTATGGGTAGGGTTAGTTGTTTTGAATGATTTTTGGTGGGATATTGACAAGACAAACTTGACTATACCAGATCTTTGACAACCTCTACAACATTTGAAAAACTATCAGATAAAATGCTTCAAAATAGTCAGGATGTTCTTTCAACCAGAAGAGATACACAAATGGAGGCCCAAGTTTGCACTCTTCACACAGTCTTTGAGACCTCAACACAAAATCTTGAGTTGAAGGACTCAATTAAACATCAAAATATCTCATCAAATCACGCCTAAGGTACCCCCAAAGGCTTACAAGCAATCTCTGTCAACAAATGAAGGTAAATTGATTTTAAATTGCTTATTTTCAATGCCAAATGAAATCTCTTCTGACAAATGAAATTACAAATGCCACATAACTATCAATAAGCATGAGATTTTTGTGATTCCTAAATATTTCAATGCAAGATTGCAACAAGGAGAAGGAAAACTATTTGCAGACATTTAAACATGATAACAAACATCATATTTCCCAAAATAACATAGATTAATTCAAAAGCTTGTTAGATTCACTAGTAGGGGAGAGTTTTAGGAACAATCTCAGAGCTATGTGATGGCTATACACTTGTAACCAACTCAACATGAATGAAGATCTAACATAGAAGACATTAACCAGGTTTTTTGAAGGGTTTCTAAAAAGATGAGCTTCTCTCAAAATTTCCTCGTGATTTTCAATTTCTCGACCATTTTCATGTCTAAAAACATGCATTATATATCTCTCTATTACATTTTATCCTTCTTTCCCAAGAAAATAATATCCTATGGCATCTTAGTTTGTTACAAATTCACTCAAGATTTTTTGAAAGTCACACTTAACCAATTTTGAGAAGAGGAGATGCCAAGCATTGAAAAAAGAAAATTATTACAAATCTTTATCATTCCTTGTCATGGGAGAATGTATTCTTCCTTTTGGAGCCCACACCATCTTCCTCTTCCATCATTTCACCTTTACACTTTCCAAATTTGCCTCTGTAACTTTTGGATGTAGTATTTCATGTTTTACATGAGATGGAGCAAAAAAGTATTTTGAAATGTGCCTTGGATCTACAAATTGACCCTCCAAGATGATCGATTTGAATCATGCAGGCTCAAACTACATGAATCCACAAAAAATTTGATCAAAAATGATGCAAAAATACATTTCCACACTTCCTGGAGAAAAAATGGTGGTAAAAATGACAAAATGTATAGTTGCCGTCAATTTTCCTTTATCCTTTAAATATGAGCCCTCCACATGTCACAATGCAATTGGAAATGGGATTGAGATTAATTTTTGACATTTTAACATTTTTGGAAAAAAGTAAAAATTTGACAATTTTCTCCGCCCCTCCACCTTTGAGATTTGGCACTAACACGTGGCATAATGTGGGTCCCATTGGAATCGTGGCTCGATTCTACACATTTCCACCTTTTTTGGAAAAAAGGAAATTTTTTACAATTTTCCCTGCAGACCTACACCTCCGGTTCTATCCTTAACACGTGGTGATTGCTGACTCACTGCAGGCTTGCATTCCTCCTTTTAAACTTTAATCAACTCCTTAAAAATCTCAAAAGTTTCAAAACTCACTGGCGGCCCGCACTCCCCTCTTGTATTGCTTTTGACACGTGTCTCCCTCTTATTCATTATGGAGCAACACTTCAAATTACCACTTTAACTCACTTTTACAAAAAGGAAATATTTCCTTTTTTCCTCTGGTGGTCCGCACTCCCTTCTGCCCCTGATCCTGCCAAGTGTCCTCTCCTAATTGGCCCGACAAACCCACGGCCTTTTTCACAATTTTTTCTCCCTTTCACCAAAAAGAATTTTTTTTAATTCCTCCACCAACCTTCCATCCCACTTTTGAAGAAAACATGACACATTTCCACCTCTGACCTTCCATCTGGATTTTGACAAAAATATGACACGTGTCCTCCTTTGATTCATTATAGGCCTGCACTCTGAAGCCGCCACATGTTGCATTCTTATTCATTGTGGGCCCTAGGAATTTTCTTTGTACTTTAGCTCTTTTTTCCAAAATGCCTCAAGGAACAAAAAGACCCACCCATCTTCCTTCACTCTACTTGCAACACGTGTACCTCCTCTGGGACCTACGGAGCTGCGGGGGAAATTTGTACTTTTTTCCAAAAACACAAAAAATGTTAAGTCTTTAGAAATGACCCGCCGATCCTTGTCCAATTAGAACAAGCCACGTAGGAGAAGATTTGTGAGCTAAAATTTGACAAGAAAAGGACACCCGTATGACTATCAAAAGATGCAAATGTTTCCAGTGATGCCCCAGAATGCTGAAGATGAATTTGACAGACAAATTATGCTCATCTGACTGTCAAAAAACATAGAAAATGCCAGGGATGCCCAAAATCAATTTTTCCTTCATGGGTGAAGAATTTTTTGATCAAAATACAAATGGAAAGTGTTTGTAGGAAATTTATGACCATGGAAAGGGATATTTGAGGGAAAATATGTATAAAACAAACAATTTCAAGCTCCAAAGGCCGGGAAAGCATGGGAAAAATGGTAGAGGTGTTTGAACAGGAAAAATTAAGGCAAGGTAATGAGTTTGTAAACAATCCAATGCACAAGAATGGAGCTACAACTTCACATCATCGATTTCATGAGGAAAAAATGTTACAGAGCACAAAGAGGAAAGGGGAAACATGGAAAAATGGCAGAGGATCAAAATGGGAACCAAAAAAGGTATATGCAGAGGTGGCATGGAGGAACATTGATAAGGCTACCACCATTAGAGTGCTACTTGAAGATAACAAGGAAAAAATTGTAGAAATAACGTGTTTAAAAGGATAAAAGGACCTATAATAGAAGAAATTGGTGACTACGTTTTGAAAGAAAGACCTCATCTTGTGTCTAAGGTACTTGAGAATTTTCCTTCGGCTATGCATTGTGTGTGCACATTGGTTGATTTGGTGCTAGAAGATGGGCCAATTCAAATGCTAGTATTAAAGGATCCTGAACAAGAAGAAGAAAGAGCAAGGGCCTTTATGGTTAGGAAAATTTCAAATTATGAGGAGTTACTCCAAACTCTAAGGGATGAACAAAGAAATTCGACCAAGCTCAGAATATTTGTGCAACACCAGAAGCAGTGATAAGGATTAGAACTCTGGTTGAAGATAATAATGTTCTAAAGGCCATGAAAGATGAGACACTGGGACACGCAAAAAGATTCACACTTGTGAAACAAAACCATGAAGCCCTTGCAATAGCTCAAGACCCACATAAGGAGAAAATAGATGAGATTTGAAAGAACATAACATAGAAAATGGATCTTCTGGAGGGAATGATGATTGTTGTGAGAAACGTTTTCCAAGTAATTTAAAATGAAAAGGAAAAGATTACTCATGAAAAATTGGAAGCCATTTCCATAGACTTTCCAGAGAAGACAAGGACTGCATTGGATGAATGGTAGACATTGGAGGCTAAGATTAAAACAAAATATCTAGAATTGGTCTTCCTAGTTGAAGAAGAAGGTGTTGCAGAGTAGAGGTCTATTCTTTTGAAAAGTGATTCATTGTATTCTTTCCATTCTTATTCTTTATTATTTGGGAATATCATAAGTAATCCCCATTTTTAGGATGATAATGTAATGTAGTGTGGGGTAATATTGAGTAGAAAATATTGTCCTAAGGAGAAGATACACATAGGATTTGCATGCGGGAACAAGGTGTACTTGAAGGTGGAAGGATAGGAAAGGAAATGTGCACCATGAAAAAATAATTCAAGACTTATCCATTTTTAAGGATGCGGGCTATTTTTGGAAATTTCCAGAGCACACATTGGGATGGAGACTTGTGCGACATGAAAATGCTAATTTGAGAATGAGCGTATGATAAGTGTCATGCATAAGTTTAAGATAATAATAGGATTACTTCTTCCAGTTAACTATAGGATGTCTATTATTAGCGCACTTGCATGTGTGCATGTTATTGTAAAGGCACATCGCTATTATTAGCATGTGACCTATTTTGGGAAGTGTGTAGGTGGTGAAGGGGAAGTCCCCACCCCTATAAATATGTAGTGAACTGTGTCGTTAAAGGAGAGAGGAGATAAAAGAGACTGCATAGTTAATTATTGTAGAGTTATGTTGTTAGATCTTATATGTGCATAACTCATGGTGATGCTTTGTAATGTAAGAAGCTTCTATGTATTATAGTGTTTAATATAATGGAGTATGTTGGATGGATGGTGGTTTTAAACATGAATGTAACTAGTTCTTACATGGTTAATCTTACTATGGTTATTTTTTCATTCATGATTCTCTAAGAACTAGATCTGGGTATGCTCTGTGGAATGTTTATGCTTATTTACGGTTCTAAATATGTTGTATCTTCATTACACTAACATCCTAAACAAGAAAATCTAAAGAGGGTCCTGGTACTTTTGTGTGCTTCGAGCGAGTGCTCAGCTTAGGTTGGGTGATGTGCCAGTGCATCTGGGTTTTTCTAGGTTTATATAGTAGATTCTAGGCTGCATCATTCCTATATTAGTATGATATAGGAAATTATCTCCTTATGCCTATATTAATATGATATATGTCATATAATAATAATTTTTCCCATACTAATACAGTATAGGCCATCATGCTTCTACTATTACGATATAAGCCTTTTTATCTCTCCATAATGCCTATTAAATAATATAATAGGGCTTACAATATTTTCCCACCATAATATTACCGCAATATTTCCTTCAAACTTCATCTTTCATTCTCCTCAACATAGGCTTAGAGTACTGCTTCTTGGACAGTGAGAGCTCAAAGCTTCATTATTGCCTTATAATAATAGTATAGGCCTCTGTATATTCTCCATAAAGCCTATAAATAGGCATTATCATTATTTTTCTCCAAATGGCCTTTATTTCTCTTGGAAATATTTTTTCCTAACTCCCCTAAGTCTTCAAACTCTCCTCTTGGCTCTTGGCTTGCAAGTGAGGAGCTTATGTATTTGAATGAGGGAGAGAATTATATAGGATTGTGTGGCCCGTAACTCTTGGTGATAGGGCTTATCACAGGAATTATATTCCAACCAAATTGCTGACCAAGTTGGTTGGGTTGCTCCATTTCTATCAGGGGTCACAGGTTCCAATACCATGCCCTATGCATACACCCACCATTTTTCATACCTACCATGCTATGATTGTGTTGACCGAATGCCACATGCTCCCTTCTACTACCGCCAGCCACTCCATTATTGCCACATGTCCTCTACGATCCCATCACAACCCATGGTGGCCTCCATATCAACCCACCATACTCTATGCACACCCTTGAATTATCCACTCTAATGTGTATTATCCCACATTCGTGGGGATATGGATGAGGGAGGGATTTTATATCCCTCGATGGATATGTTTAGTTATGGCTATGACCACATCCTCCACTTTTTTCAGTTGTTTAATAGGTGAAAACTCACCCCCTGGCTTGTCAAGCTGGGTGCATAAATTGCCCCTAAAATTCTTTGCATAACTCACCTCATAGCTTGCATATAGCTCACTGATTTGATTGTGTGGTTTGGTCAATGCAACTCGTTCAATGGCTCAATGGATAGCTCAGTCTAATGTGGTACTATAGACCAATGAGGAAATGTGGTGGAAGGCCACGTGATGGTCTGAGGACCCACCACATGGAAATTTTTTTTCTCGATCATATATCAATGATGATTTTTCTCGAGTTTCGAAGACTATATGATTGAAACATATCCCCATACCTATCACCTTCACATGATATTTTATTTTTCCACTTGTGACTTGTCAGTTGTCTTGGTCCCATTGTAGCATTGACCAACTTTGACTAGCCACCATTTGTATGTATGGGCTCTGTATTCCTCATTAATATAGTTACCAAAAATCTCATGGAGTTTGCTTCCATATTGTGATGATCCTGGGGGATGTAGGGAACTCTTGTCCTTGTAATGTCCTCTAAATCATCCAACCCCCTAATTTTTCCCTTGTGTATCTTGAAACAAAATAAGTGAGTGTAACTATAAATAAACTAGAAATGTACCCAACATGATAATAGTGTGATGATATGTAATTAAAATTATAATAATGACCTCCTTTGTCCATTGAGACCTTTGAAAATCTTAGAGTGACTTGATCTTGCTAATAAATGGATACAAGACATTTACATGTTTTGTAATGTAGGAATTCAGACTCTTGAACCTAGTTTGAGTTCTTTAAACATATTTTTTTATTTCTATATAGGTTATGAAAATATTTTAGGATTATTTAGGATAAACTTGAGTGATTTAGTGTTTACATTATCTTATTATGAGAATTCTAGATGATTTATGAGTTGCATATTAATTTCTTATATAAGCTTCTAAGGGTTATATATTCACATTTAGGCTAGCCTATTGAAGATGCAATAACACAGATAATATTTTTCAATTAAGAAAATACATTCAAAGAGATGGTATGGGATTGTACAAGTTTAAATAGACCATAGTATGTAAATTCCATGTTTTGTATAGTCCCATATATGGATCTAGTGATGAAAGAGACAAATTCAAGGAAACATTCCCAGAGATGGATTACAACTTTGAATAATTAATATTGCATGAATGAATGACATAGTAGTGTGTGTAGATTAGAAATTCATAATATAAAGAGAGAAGTATTTTTAAATGTAGCTTATAGAGTGAGTATTTGTATTAGTATATAAACAAAAAATAAAATTGTCATTTTCAACGATCAGTTACCAAATTTGAGTGTCTAAAAGCATTGACCATGTTAATTCCTAGTGACGCAATCCAAATCCTTTTGATGTAATTTATTCCTAGCAAGGCCAATGTTGTCTACAAAAAAATTGCATGCCTAAATGGTATATGAAACTCATTTCCTTATTTGCTAACTACCTCCCTTAGACATTCTTATGGTGTATTTTCTGTTCAAATTTTACTCTTTAGGTCTAATGCAAGAACTAATTTCCATATTTATAGTTCTCCTCAAGATATACTATACTCAACACTAGTTCTAATTTTTTACATTATTGTGTTCCTTTTTTTAGAAAATTATCCTTCACAGCTAACCCTTTCACATATATAGAAAATCTCAATTCCTTTGTTTGTTTTCTGAAAAATAAGTAAATTATAATACTTCTTTATTTTTTTTCTCATACTATAATTATCTTGTTCCTCTTCACACTTAGAAATCCCTCTTCACAACTCATTCACTTACAATTTATTATATAATAAGTAACACCTTCTCTATTTCCCACTATTATGATCCTCTTTTGTAATACTATGCATGTTATACCATTTATATGAGAATATTGTTGTGATATCTATGATCATAATCCTACTTAACTCACCTTCCAAAGCTCTCTTATCCTAAATATCTAACATGATTTTTGATACCATTTTATGCAATTCATGGTTAGGGGTCCCAATGAAGGAATGCCTTAAAGTATGCAACTACCAGAGTTATAACATGAAATATGTAGGTATTTTTAAAAATATTTGTGTATTATCAAATGACATGATTGATTATAGATTATCTAATGGAGCCTCTTTTTATCATATGGCCTTCCCACTTATACACTATTCCATTTGTTATAACTAATCTCCCACCTCTCACAATACATTCCTTGTATCTAGATATCTCTTTGTAATGTTCATTTTCTTTTGGAACTATTCATACCATAGTTAAGCTAATAATAGTAATTTTTTATGTTTAGAAATCATGTTTCATTTTGGGGCACAAGGTTCCTAACTAATTATAATTAAAAAACTAATTTGAGATGTAAACCTCTATCGGTGTTATATTACAATTATTTATATATGATTTTAGCATTGGAAACAAAGTAGAAAGTTATGTGCATAGTTAGATTTTCTATAACCTTGGTGTCATTAATTGGGCTAATAATGTATGTGAATTTTGTGTCTAAAACTCTAAATCAAACAATTGATCAAATTAGGAGAGTTGGGGATGAATTTGGAAACTATGAATAACTAACTATTGCAAGACTGAGTAAAATCCTAGAAATAACTCAGTGCTAAGAAGTACAAGTAAGAACTAGAATGGTTTGACATTATAATGTTTTGAATATGGTAAAAAAAGGGAAACTGTTGAATTGTTGACATATTGGTTTTAGAGAAATGATTTGAAAGAATAGACATGATTTACATTAATCACAATATGGTCAAAATATTTGTGTAAATTTGACTGTCAATTGATGAATGGTGAAATGATTAGTGAATGTTAAGCATGCATGTCAAATTGATGCAATTTGATTGATTTTATATGAGATTACACTATTGTTGTTGAGATAAATATATATGATGATTACAATAGATTTATTTGATGTTTTGGGGATTATAAAATTATTGTGAAGTGTGTGTATGTGAATTCACATGAAATGAATGCTTGATTTGTATTGTGCGTAGTTAGAATTTGAGTTTCATATCATTTCAAGCATGGGTATGATATGTGTGTGTTTAAGTGTGCATGTGGTGAATATGTTCCCATGAGCCATACACAAAAAAATAAACATAAAAACATACCAAGGAGGATGAAGGGGGACTAACTCCCATGAAGCTCCTTGGACCAAAATAGCTCACCTGGGCTTGAAAATAGTTGGGTGTTGGGAATTTGTAAAGTGACCCATAAAAATTGAATGTTGCATTATACCTTTGTTGGATAATTGTTTTCCCATTCACTTTGAACCTTTAATTTGGTTAAGTTGATTAATTTGATTAATATATTTTGTCAACTTTGAGTTGGATTAAGTGTAATCAATTTTTTCATTTTAAATTGGTTTTAATTGGTTTTGTTATTGGTAAACTTCCTTTTTTAGAAATTTTGGATTTAGTCTTTAGAGGAACTTTTGGGAAGTGTATGGGACAAGAAACCCTTGTCCAACACTCAAAAACTCCCCTTACTCCTACCCACAAGGTAGTTGTACCTTTTTAGGCCTCCTTGGCCACTTGAGGACTCAAAAAATACTTTCTTTATTGCATTGAAAATTTTCCTTCATTTTTTGCATTAATTTGTGTAAGGCATTTATTATTTTTACAAGTTGATTTCATTTAAATTACTTCAGATGTGTGTTGCAATTATAATTTTAATTCATTATTTTGGCCTCTTGGGTTTTTTGCAAGTCAATTTATTATGATGTGAACACTTTTGAGTTTATTTGTTTTCATTACTTTTTATTTTTAGATCCTTTAGATTTCCTTTGTCAAATCCTTGTAAGTGAAATTATTGTTGGTAGTTGGTTTTATGCATATTAATATTTTGGACCATGTGGGTATGTAAGGGAATTTAATATTATTGTTGGGAGATGTGTTATCTTGGGATTTTGGGATTTTTCACTTTGCACAATATTTTGGAATGCTCCATTGCACTTTCCTACTTAAAGAAGTTTGGTTTATTTGTTTTGGGAATAGTTTTGGACTTAAGAAAACTCTGTTAGATTTTGGAGTGCTTGGGAATGATTGGATAAGTGTTTAGTTTAATTATGATTTGGTGGGGCAAGATGAGCATGAGATGATCTATAATCCTCTTATTTACTTTCTTTGGAAATGGTTGTTTCCTCTTTCTTTCTCATGCCCTCTTATTGTTTTTTCATGATTTTATTTCTCATTTAAGAATGTGTTAATATTTGATGATGTTTTTCTACTTTTTAAGCACCTAATATGGGGCTAGAAGGTGTGTTGTTTGTTTGGAAATATTATTCTTAATTTGGAGGATAAATATGCACAAAACTATGTAAACAAAACTAGAATGAAACTAGTGGAAGAACCAAAGGGATGTGAGATTAGCCTTCGTGGAGATCATTAGTGGCTATTGGTTTTGGGAGCATATGAAGTTAGATCTATCTCATAATTATTTATTGTGAAGGAACTAAGGGTTAATATTCAATCACTAGTGGAGATTATAAGTATGTATAAGGGATGTGTTAAGAAATATTAGTGTTTCATGATATGTATATGGGATAATAAATTAATGTATGAGTGATTATATTATTTAGGATAATATAATTACTTAATATGATAATAGTATGGTCATTTGAATATTTGTTGAGTTGTTAGAACAACTCGCATGAATTTGGTAGAATTGTTTGTTGAAGTTTCCTATTTCTTAAGAAACTATTTTCCTATATAAGTGTGTAATACATCATGTATGAAGATATATAAATAATATTACAATTATTTATATTGTACCAATTTGGTCCATAGTTATCATTTTGTATCAGAGCTGGTTATTGTGAAGTCTATGAAACTGATGGATCATTAGTTTATTCATAGGGAAATTATTTGTTGTATTTTACTAGTATACGAGACAGAAAATTTGATTTGTGATTTGGTTAGCTACAAATTATTTTCCTAATATTTTATAATTTCAAATTCATTGGCATTAAATATAGTTTACTGCATTGAGTTACTTGCAAAGGAAAAGGCACCATATTTCTTGTTAGAATAGCTCATCTCTTTCAACCTACACATGAATGCCTATATAGAAAATGCTTTAAGGTTATATAAGTGATCTCTATGCAATTGTACTAGATAATATCTAAGCACGCAGACCCAATTTATGAGCATGTGGACCCTCTAACAAGATATTTTCACCTACATCTCTACCAAGAACTGTTATTATCATTCCAACATGTCTATTGTAGTGCCATATTTTTTTTTTAAAGAAATGCAAGCACACTAAACTTTTAGATTTTATATGTAATGCACATTTATATTGCATATTTCTAAACAACAAATCTTTCCAAATGAAGGCATTGAAAATAAAAAGTTCTTGGTTTCATTATAAATTCAAAGGACAATCTTACAATATTCTTGCAACTATAAAATTAAAGTTTCCTTAGTAGAGACTAATGCTTTATCAAATACAATAAGTACAAAAAATGGGTCTTTACAAAAGTATAATACTTTACAAGCCACAATTATTTACAAAGTGAAGGCAATGTCCTCCAAAGGTGAGAAAGACCAAGATGACAAGAGGCTTTACTATCTCCAACTCCAATACTCCTACAAGAATCCAACTCCAAGAGAATATGGCTTGTTTACCACCCAACCAATAGGCATCATCACATGCCTTTCCATGGTTGGAAGTCATGCTAGCCTCCCCCAAGCCCATGGGATAGAGGAACTAGCTTCCACAATGTGCACAAGTATAATGGGGATTTAAACACACAACAAGAGAAGACATAAGACCATTCAACCATCTAGACCTATTATACAAAGAAAACAACACAAGAGGAGAACAAGGTCAACCTCACAAGGGGGAAGAGAGGAAGAGGGATGCCCAAATCAAGGTGTCCAACCATAGGAGCACCAATAAATATATATATATACAAAACTCCTTATACCTCCTAATCATTCATCCTCCTTATTCCTCCTTATACTATAGCAATCCTTCTTGGGAGGATTTTCAAACCCACAAGGGTTTCCTCACCAAGAATGGGGAAAGGTTCAAGCCATATAAATCTTTCTCCCACCTCAAACCATATGAGGGGATGAGAAGGGACCTTCATGGCTTGACCAACAACTATGAGGTTTGAGAGGGAAATCCCTCTCTCTTCCCCTACATTCTCCAAAAACCATCATTCCAAATGATGGTGGAGAGAAAACAAAGAAAATAATAAGAACAAGCCAACAACCACATACACCATACAAATTCACAACACATCATTTCACACACTATTTTATTGCTCAAACATAGTTTACAAGATAAACAAAACTAAAAGAAAAAGGGTAAGAACCCTACCTCTATAATGCTTTCCAAGACTCTAAGTTTTTCCCCTTTATACAAGCTCCCTCCCAAACTCCCAAAATTCTCCAAGTGCTCCCAAAAAAAATGAACCAAGAAGACCGATTCTTCCCACATGAGGAAGAATAAAAAGAGGAACCCAAAAGTTTCCTCACCAATGGGAAAGTGATAAGTGTCACCCCCTCTCCTCTCAAGAGTCAAAGATTCCAAAAACCAAATAAGTAAGAGTAAACTCACCTTTTATCCCTTTTCACCCAAAATACCAAAAACTAAAATAAAACAAAGTGGAGCAACTTTTAACACTTTCACACAATCCAACCATCTTACATGGATGGTGACTAAAGAGGGCTAAACGGGAGGGAAAATCCCTCAAAACCTTGGAAATAGGCCCCCCTACCTATTAGGTACGGTCCAAGGGCCCATTTTCATGCTAAGGGAACTCCCAAACTCAAAAGGGGTCCCTAAAATTACCCAAAATAACCCAATTTCGGGTTTGGCATGCTTGGGCACATGGGTAGAGGGTGTGGGATCCACCCAAGGTTCACATGTGGTCCCCGATCCCTTCTACCGACACACACACACTTTCCCAAAACCAACATTTAACTTAAGATAATATCATTAAACCCCTAAGCTAGTTTACTTAATAAAACACACCCTAAACCTAATGAATTTTACAAAACAATATTACATTACAATCGAGGGGTTCACCCATGGTGCCCAATTAAATACATCTATCCTAAGGCCTCAAACATTTAGCATGGTTAGGACTCAGCCCGTGGGCTGCTTGTGCACAATTGCGTAGCTTCCCTGAAACTCATACTTTCCTATACCTGTCACCTGCACACTCATTGCACACATTAACCGCACCTGTCCAATATGGTAAACATCATCTATACATCACAATATCAATCAAACTTATAATGTCTGAACATAATTTACAATTGATAGAGCAATGCATCTAATTATCCACATAGTTTTCCATGAATCATCCACAATAAAATTGTAATGACATACACTTAGGTTAGCATGAAAATCACCATCATTAAATCCAAAACACTATATCATTAATCAAATCAACCACAAAAGACTAACATCTAACCAATAAGTCTATCATATAACCCTATTAGTGTCATCAACATCATAAGAAATATATCAGTATACGAATCCAATCTAATTGACGTTGTGTGCCCAAAATGCCATAATGTCCATGAGGATAAAGTATCATAGTAAAATGTCCAAAGTCTATCAGAGTCTCAATCAAAACATGTCTAGAAATAAAGGAACCAATAGATAACTAGAGCTATAAAAATGTGGGCACTACATCCCCCTCTCCTAGAATTAGACTTCCTCCTGGAAGTCATTGGAAGAGATAGGGATATCTAGCCCTCAGTGGTGTAGCATCCTCCCAGGTAGCTGATGACTCGTCATATCGGTCCCACTGCACTCTAACCTGGTCCAAATCTCGACCCTGAAGGGCCAACCTCCGGTGCTCCAGTATGCATACATGCTCCAATCTCCACTACCCTCCATCCTCTACCTGTAATGATGACCAATCCAAAACATGAGAAACATCTGGTACATATCTACGTAGTATAGAAACATGAAAAATGTCGTGGGCTTGTGCAAGGCGTGGTGGAAAAGCTAGGCGATAGGCAACTGGACCGATGACCTCAAGAATATCAAAAGGCCCCACAAAACGAAGCGATAGCTTAGAACCCTTTCCATAACGGATCGGACTCTTATGAGGACGAACCCTCAAGAAGACTTTGTCACCCACTGAGAAGTGACGATCGATCCTCTTTGTGTCCGCATATGCCTTCTGGCGTGCTCTAGCCTGCTCAAGATGCTGCCGAATCAGAACAACCTGCTGCTCTAAATCCTGAAGATAAGCTGGCCTTAAAATAATCCTGTCATCAAGTCTATCCCAGCTCAAAGGTGTCCTGCAAGCTCGTCCATACAAATCCTGATAGGAACCATGCCAATGGAGCTATGATAACTGTTATTGTAGGTAAACTCAACTAAATGCAAATAGTCTTCCCACTTCTTCTGCTGATCCATCACGTACATCCTCAACATGTCCTCAAGAACCTGATTAACCCTCTCTATCTGCCCATCTGTCTCTGGATGATATGCCGAACTGAAATTAATCTATGTACCCAAGGCCTCCTGAAAAGAAGTCCAAAAAATTGATGTGTAGATGGTGTCTCTGTCATTAATGATCGTCTTCGGAATCCCATGCAATCTGAAAATATCCTCCATGAACACTTTGGCGATGGCCTGTGCATTATAGGTGACCTTGGTTGGCGAGAAATGCGCAACCTTGGTCAACTTATCCACAGTGACCATAATGGCATCATGACGATAAGAGGACATAGGAAGTCCTACTATGAAATCCATAGAGATCACATCCCATTTCCACTCGGGAATATCATGAGGGTATAAGAGTCCTGCCGGATGAGAATGCTCTACCTTGACTCTCTGACACTCAAGACACCGTGTTACAAAATCTGCTATGTCTCGACGAAGACCTGGCCAATAATATAACTCTCTCAAATCGGCATGCATCTTCTTCACTCCTGGATGTGCCACATATGGGGCTCGATGAGCCTCAGTAAGGATGAAACTACGCAGACCACCTGTCTTAGGCACATAAATGCGCCTATGGAACTGAAGCAAACCATCTGACTCTAACATGCATCCTGAATATCTGCCCCCAAAAGAACCCTAAGAATCCAACATCTGTCTAGCACCCTCATTAAACCTATCCTCTGGAAAATGCTCAAGTATGCGCCCTCTCAAATCTGACTGCAGTGTCAAAGAAGCAAGCACATGCCGTCGTCTACTAAGTGCGTCTGCAACAACATTTTCCTTTCCCTTGATATACTGCACCTCCATGTCATACTCACAAAGGAACTCCATCCAACGCCGTTGACGAGCGTTGAGGTTCGGCTGCGATAAGATATGCTGTAAGCTACAATGATCTGTCCTCAAGATGAAAGGTCTACCAAAAAGGAAATGTCACCAACGCACAAGTGCATGAACAACTGCTGTAAGCTCTAAGTCATGAGTAGGATAGTTAAGCTCATAGTCCTTGAGCTTACGAGACTCAAAAGTAATAACCCGATGCTCCTGCATAAGAACTGCTCCCAAACCCTCTAGTGATGCATCTGTAAAAACAAAAAAATCCTCTGTCGGGTCTGGAACAACTAAGATGGGCACCATGGTTAACCTCTCCTTAAGCAACTAAAAGGCTTTCTCACATTTCTCTGACCAATGATACTTCTTCCCTTTCCTCTGAAGAGAATTAATAGGGTGAGCAATCCTTGAAAAGTCTTGCACAAACCTGCGGTAATACCCTGCTAAACCCATGAAGCTCCTCACCTCAGTGACTGATGTGGGTGCGGGCCAATCCAAGATAGCCTGAATCTTAGAAGGATCTACGGAGATACCCTCGCCTGATATGATATGACCTAAGTACTAAATCTCTGTCTGAAAGAAGCTGCATTTTTCCATGTTCCCATACAAATTCTGCTCTCTCAAAACCTGAAGTACCTGCCTCAAATGCTCCTCATGTTCCTCCTCCGAACACGAATAAATCAATATGTCATCAAGGAACACTAAAACAAAGTGATCTAGAAATTTCTTGAATACTCCATTCATGAGGCTCATGAAGACAGCTGGGGCATTGGTCAAACCAAATGGAACCACTGTGAACTCATAATGCCCGTAACGTGTGCGAAACGCTATCTTATGAATGTCTGCATCTGAAATGCGCAACTGATGATACCCTGACTTGAGATCGATTTTGGAGAACACTCTAGCTCCCCGCATCTGATCAAACAAGTCATCAATCCTAGGGAGTGGATAACGGTTCTTTATTGTGACTTTGTTGAGCTGTCTGAAATCTACACAAAGCCTGAGAGAACCATCCTTCTTCTTCACAAATATGACTGGCACTCCCCAAGGAGATACACTAGGATGAATGAGACCCTTCTCTAGCAACTCCTCTAACTAAATTCTGAGCTCATGAAGCTCTGAAGTCGTCATCCGATAGGGTGCCCTAGAAACTGGTGCAGACCCAGGCACTAAGTCAATGGTGAAATCCACCTCCCTACTAGGTGGTAAACCTGGAAGCTCTCCTGGAAACACATCTGCATACTCCCTCAAAACTGCGTGATCATCAAGGGGTGAATGCTCTGGAGTACTGTCCGAATGATCACTGATAGTGATAGCAAACAACTGGCAACCCTTACGCGTGCTCCGCTTGAGTTGCTTAGCCAAGATCATACACAAGGAAATGGGTCTCTACATCCCTGAAATCACAACTACACTCCCAAGATCATCCTGACACTCAATAACCTTATTTCTGCAATCCACCTTAGCTCGATGAGACTCGAGCCAATCCATACCCAACACTACTTGATAAGATCCTAAAGGAATAACTCGGAGGTCAAGCATAGTGGAGAAGACTCCCAAATCGAGTACACAACTCTCCACATACGGGTCCATGTCGAGTTTAGCCCCAGAGGCCAACTCAACCTGCCAACTATCTGGCTGCCTAGCCACCACTAGCCCACACTGGTCCACTATAGAAGGAGATGTAAACGAATCAGAAGCACCTAAATCAAAAAGTACTGAGACAGAAATACCCCTCATAGTACCTATCGTCTCAATGACTGTGGCCTGATGCTCAGCCTGACGGTTGTCAACCGCTGAATACACACGATGGGCATGTCCCACGTCACCCACCGTCTACTCGGATCTAGGAGCTCTCTGCATATCCGTAGTAGTGGGCTTGTGCGGACACATACGCACATAATGATTTAGAGCCCCACAAATAAAACATCCTCCTGTACCCTGCTGAGATGGGGTCCCTCCTGTACTCTGGCGAACTAAACCTTCCGGTCCAACCCTAGCAGACTGCTGCAAGCGGGCTGGCTGAGAGTGATGAGTACCTAGCCTCCTGTCTCTAGACTCAGCAAAACCACCTCTAGACCCACCTCGCTGAAAACTCTGAGTCTTTCTACCCCTCTAATGCTGGTTTCCCTGATGTTGTGTCTACTGTGATGGGTGTGGAGGAGCTCTCGATGCTGCTGGAGAAGACCATAATCCTCCTCTAGGGGGTGGTACTTCTCCCCGTGCTCTCTGACTTTGGAATTCCTGAATCCTATCCTGGAACTTGCTCTTGTTCCTTTCTCTATGCTCCTGAGCCTTGGTCCTATTCTCCTCAGCCAAGTAGGCCTTCTCAACGGCCTTCTCAAGCGTGGGAGGAGATAACATCCTAACAGCTCCTGCTATATCTACATTTAAGCCCCGAATGAACCTGTTTACCTATAACTTCTCATCTTGCAGGTAGTCTACATACTGCAAGAGATCCAAGAACCTGCTCTCGTACTACGCCACTGAGCCAGAACCCTGTCGTAAGTCATGAAACTCATCGATCCTCTTCTGCACAAAATGATCTGACATATACCGGGCCCTGAATCATTCCTTAAACAACTCCTAGGTCACTGTATCCCGAGTTAAATGGAGCTTCCGCTCCCCATTCCTTCACCAAACGCCTGCTGCGTCTCAGAGGAGGTGTATGGCGAAGCTGGCTTTGACGTTGCTCTCATGAGAGTGCAAACCAAAGCAACTATCCAAGCTAATGAGCCAGGAATCCACCCCAAAGTCGTCTGTCGAACCGGTAAATGTAGGCGGCTGCAGGTGAAGAAGGTCTCAAATCACACTGCCTGTGTCTCGATCCTGACGGTGTGGTCTAATAGGTGAGAGGGGTCGCATATCTCCAAAAGGTCCCTCGAAGCTGTGTGAACGGTTGTGACGAAATGAGGCCACCCTCTCGCCAAGGATGGAAGGATTGCGTGACCTCTCTCGTCTCGGAATGTCATGTTCAAGTGGCTCTAGATGTGCGTCCTCACCAATGAACTCCTCATCTCCTAACTGAATTTCCTTCTCTCTCGGCACCTGTAGCAGTGGAAGGCGCTCCTGTACAACACCTATCAGCTGCTGCAGGGTCTCCAATATCTGAGGCCCAAAATCGTGGGCCAGTGACTCCCGCGTAGGCGCACTACGTCCCGAACCTTGAGCTAATCGTCCCCTCTTGGGTGCCATCCTGAGCCCGAGATAAAAAAAAAATTATAAACTTCCTAAACGTTTGTCGGAAGCACTATATTATCATTATTTTTATTATTTTAATTATTATTATTATTGTTATTATCATTATAACATCAGAAGCAATGCCCCTTCCCATTAATAATCAATCTATAATATTTATTAATTAATTAATTTATTTATTTATTTATTTTCCCGAAATAAATTAATACCATCCCGCAATAATTTAATTATTTAATTATTTTAATCTATTAAGCTCTCTAGGGTTTTAAACAAAAATTTACACCCCTTGCAAAAATTAGTCTTCCCCCTTTCATTAACTTATTTTATTTATTTATTTTGTTTATTTATTTTTCTACACACGTTTTAAATTTAATTTTGTTCAACCCCCCCTTTTAACTTAGTTTACACCCCTTTAAATTTATCTCCCATTCCCATAAAAGATCATGACCTAAAGGGTGTAGGGATTAAGTAGAGCCTTTGGATAAAACAAATCTTGGCCTTATATTTTGAATCTGCCCTAAAAGTGCCCTAAATTTCTGTCTATTTTCCTCTCTATTCTTTTCTCATTTGTTTTGTCATTTAAATGTGCAGGTTGTGGAGGAGCTAATGGAGAGATGAATTCATGGAATCTCTCATTTGTTGAGAGATATATATAAATATATATTCTTTTTGAAATCCCAACATCCATGCATGTTTTCCTTTTTTTTTTTTTTGAAAAAAAAATCCATGTATTTCTTTTGAAAAATTGGTAAGGGGAAAACCCAAGTTTTGATATATATATATTTGTTTTATATATATGGATATGTGTGTGTGTGTATATATATATATATATATATATATATTGTTTTATTATTTTTTTATTTTTATTTTTGTGCAGGCCTGTTCTGCTGTGGATGGGTGGAGGAATGGCCGCGGGGGGTACAGGCGGCGGCAGGCCGCGCAATAGGTGACGGCCGCGGGGAGGGCAGCAGGGTGTGGGGTCCAGGCTGGGGAGTTTGCGGGGGCAGGGTCCGGCGGGGGACGGGGACAGGGAACAGGGGGACAGGGGGGTTTCGGGGCGGAACAGGGGCAGTCTGTCCGCGGGGTGGGGAGGGAAGTCTGTCCGCGGGGGTCGGGGAGGGCAGTCTGTCCGCGGGGGTCGGGGGGGCAGGTCTGTCTGCGGGGTGGGGCAGACAGGGTCCGGGCTGTGGGTAGGTCGGGGGCTTCGGCCCCCCCTAAGACTGTTTTTTTTTTTTTTTTTTTTTTTTTTGTAAATTTTTTTGTTTTGTTATTTCTTATTAACTTTGTTTTTTTTAAAAATAAACAAAACAAACACAAAAAAAAACAGTCATTCATATATATATATATATATGAAGTCATATTTATTTTATTTTTTTATTTTTATCATTTTATTATTATCATTTTATTTTTTTAATATAAAAATATGTGTATATAATATTATATAATATATAATATATAATGTATATATTACATAATATATAACAAATATATTATATTTTGCAATAAAACCAGTATATATACTATTATTTTATTATTATTATTATTATTATTATTTATTTATTTTATTCTAAGAAAGATATAGTTATAAGTAGGAAGCAAACAAAATAACAATAAGAATAAAGTAATTATATTAAATTTTCTTTCATTTCTTTGTTCAATACTATCAAATTTGCAGGCCAAAACCTAATTTTTTTTGAAAAGATAATATAAAAAAAAAAAAAAACTCAATGAACACTAGTTTTCCTTAAATGAACTAACTAACTAGTATTTTCAAATTTCTGCAATGCTAACTAAAGAAATACTTCAGATTTTCATGCAAAAGATTATATTAAGGGCATCCATGTATAAATATATATTTATATATATATATTTATATATATATATATATATATATATATATATATATATATATATATATATATATATATATATATATATATATATATATATTCTTTGTTTCTTTTTAAAAAGCAAGACTAAGACATCTACAAGTTACCCAAAAGTCCGTGTGTTGAAACCTCGCTCTGATACCAAAAATGTAGTGTCATATATTTTTTTAAAAGAAATGCAAGCACACTAAACTTTCAGATTTTATATGTAATGCACATTTATATTGCATGACATATGTTTTGCATATTTCTAAACAACAAATCTTTCCAAATGAAGGCATTGAAAATAAAAAGTTCTTGGTTTCATTATAAATTCAAAGGACAATCTTACAAGATTCTTGCAACTATAAAATAAAAGTTTCCTTAGTAGAGACTAATGCTTTATCAAATACAATAAGTACAAAAAATGGGTCTTTACAAAAGTATAATACTTTACAAGCCACAATTATTTACAAAGTGAAGGCAATGTCCTCCAAAGGTGAGAAAGACCAAGATGACAAGAGGCTTTACTATCTCCAACTCCAATACTCCTACAAGAATCCAACTCCAAGAGAATATGGCTTGTTTACCACCCAACCAATAGGCATCATCACATGCCTTTCCATGGTTGGAAGTCATGCTAGCCTCCCCCAAGCCCATCGGAGAGAGGAACTAGCTTCCACAATGTCCACAAGTATAATGGGGATTTAAACACGCAACAAGAGAAGACATAAGACCATTCAACCATCTAGACCTATTATACAAAGAAAACAACACAAGAGGAGAACAAGGTCAACCTCACAAGGGGGAAGAGAGGAAGAGGGATGCCCAAATCAAGGTGTCCAACCATAGGAGAACCAATAAATATATATATACAAAACTCCTTATACCTCCTAATCATTCATCCTCCTTATTCCTCCTTATACTATAGGAATCCTTCTTGGGAGGATTTTCAAACTCAAAAGGGTTTCCTCACCAAGAATGGGGAAAGGTTCAAGCCATATGAATCTTTCTCCCACCTCAAACCATATGAGGGGATGAGAAGAGACCTTCATGTCTTGACCAACAACCATGAGGTTTGAGAGGGAAATCCCTCTTTCTTCCCCTACATTCTCCAAAAACCATCATTCCAAATGATGGTGGAGAGAAAACAAAGAAAATAATAAGAACAAGCCAACAACCACATACACCATACAAATTCACAACACATCATTTCACACACTATTTTATTGCTCAAACATAGTTTACAAGATAAACAAAACTAAAAAAAAAAGGTAAGAACCCTACCTCTATAATGCTTTCCAAGACTCTAAGCTTTTCCCCTTTATCCAAGCTCCCTTCCAAGCTCCCAAAATTCTCCAAGTGCTCCCAAAAAAATGAACCAAGAAGACCCCTTCTTCCCGCATGAGGAAGAATAAAAAGAGGAACCCAAAAGTTTCCTCACCAATGGGAAAGTGACAAGTGTTGCCCCCTCTCCTCTCAAGAGTCAAATATTCCAAAAACCAAATAAGTAAGAGTAAACTCACCTTTTATCCCTTTTCACCCAAAATACCAAAAACTAAAATAAAACAAAGTGGAGCAACTTTTAACACTTTCACACAATCCAACCATCTTACATGGATGGTGATTAAAGAGGTCTAAATGGGAGGGAAACTCCCTCCAAACCTTGGAAATATCCCCCCCCCCCACCTATTAGGTAGGGTCCAAGGGCCCATTTTCATGCTAAGGGAACCCCCAAACTCAAAAGGGGTCCCTAAAATTACCCAAAATAACCCAATTTTTGGCTTGGCATGCTTGGCCACATGGGTAGAGGTGTGGGGGTCCACCCAAGGTTCACATGTTGTACCCAATCCCTTCTACCAACACACACACACACTTTCCCAAAACCAACATTTAACTTAAGATAATATCATTAAACCCCTAAGCTAGTTTACTTAATAAAACACACCCTAAACCTAATTAATTTTACAAAACAATATTACATTACAATCGAGGGGTTCACCCATGGTGCCCAATTAAATACATCTATCCTAAGGCCTCAAACATTTAGCATGGTTAGGACTCAGCCCGTGGGCCGCTTGTGCACAATTGCGTAGCTGCCCTGAAACCCATGCTCTCCTATACCTGTCACCTGCACACTCATTGCACACATTAACCACACCTGTCCAATATGGTAAACATCATCTATACATCACAATATCAATCAAACTTATAATGTCTAAACATAATTTACAATTGATAGTGCAATGCATCTAATTATCCACATAGTTTTCCATGAATCATCCACAATAAAATTGTAACGACATACACTTAGGTTAGCATGAAAATCACCATCATTAAATCCAAAACACTATATCATTAATCAAATCAACCACAAGAGACTAACATCTAACTAATAAGTCTATCATATAACCCTGTTAGTGTCATCAACATCATAAGAAATATATCAGTATACGAATCCAATCTAATTGGCGCTGTGTGCCCAAAATGCCATAATGTCCATGAGGATAAAATATCATAGTAAAATGTCCAAAGTCTATCAGAGTCTCAATCAAAACATGTCTAGGAATAAATGAACCAACAGATAACTAGAGCTATAAAAATGTGGGCACTACATCTATGATAGTTTATTTATGATATTTGACATTGTGTCTTCAATGCATGTATTCACTTGAGATATGTGGGATAAAATAATTTTCATTGAAATTTAAAGCATGTATTGGAATTCATATTTACCTTGGATCTATTCCCATACAAGTCAAGAAAACATCCTTTTGCACAACCTCCAAATAAGTGACTTGGATCTATTGAAAGATTCATCAACGAGTGCAAAATAGTTTGATTCACCTTGGTGACTTGTAACACCCAGGTTATAATCACTCCAAATTAAGGTATTTTTTCTTTTAAAATAAACCCCTTAATCCCATTAAATTCCTTCAATGATTTTAACTAGTAGCAATTATAATCTAGCATGAAATTTATTTTACAATCCATCCGATAACAACATAACCATGTGCAACTATAAAGGTCAATTAGATCTACCCGATCCCCTTTATCATCACTCTATCCGAGTGTTCATAACTTGTATGAAATTGGTTAACCCATTCATTAAGGTTTGAGAACTGATACAAGTTCCTAAGTGTGTACTTGAAAACCAGTTAACTGAGTTTCAACTGGAATCTCACACTATTAGATAGGTACTCTATGAACTGACATTGTATTCAACCAAGTACATTACTTACGAAAAAAAATTCAAGCTATGATTTTCAGTGCTTAGTTTCGTGATTGCACATAAGCCAAATAAAACTTGTCCCATCACTGCACATACTCATGTCTACATAGCTATATAGATAATATATTATTTAATTAAAAGTTTTAATTTCTTGTACCTAAGAAGGTCTAAAATCTAGGTCTCACCTCAGTCGACTTGAGAGTACATTCTATCAGTCCTAGCTTAAGTACCCCTATGGGAAAGATAATGATTACTTAATAACATTTCTTCATTAAGTAATTATTACCCTTCTCATAGCCATCATAAGATGGTACTGAATAGAGTTCAATCTAATCATATAGGTGAGGACTTAGAGTCCATGACTTTCATAATACATGTTTTCTTATTACAAGTTAGAATTCATCATTTAGATACTAAGTCAATTTATCCATTTAACAACAAGATCTATAGTAACTTTACGAGTTACTATGATACGATGTATCTTAATGCCTGTAGTGTCTCTTTACAACATTCGTCGTTTAGGAATAATTTTAGTTTTAACAACGTCCTTTATAATTTTCTAATAATCTAATCCCATTTAGATTATACTTGTATTTCCACAAAATTATTGACTAATCGTTAATATATCTCCTTAAGTAAATAGATATAAACCTTTAAGTACTAAGACAAGATTAAGATTAACAATAATCGTAAATGTATCATTCACATATCTTATTACCAGCTTAATTCATAGTCAAAGGTATAACACTTCTACATTTATGAGATCATTATGTCATGTTCATATATGGTCTTTTCGTAAAGAAACAACTTGTCATCAATGTAATTTTAATAGATTTATTATGTAAATAGAGGAATTTTTTAATTAATCTCATTATGATTGAGTTAAAGGAAATGTCATTATTTGATAACTATGTGTCAATATCCATAACAACATTTTTTATTTAAATCATTAAATGTATACACATATAAATGATGATGTCATTGAGTACTAGTTGTAATAATTTTCAATTCTATAATTAAAGAATAGATAATTGTTGTCAAGTATAATTACAATAAATAAGAGAAAGTACAATTTTTTGTAATAAATTACAGAAATTACACACTGTTGTTAAAAATAATCGTATAACATTAATTACAACTTCATAAAAGATATACAGGTAATAAATGTATTTATTGAAACTCATTTAGGATAAATAATTATATTTTATACATATTACAATAAATTCATATTAATATGATTAGGTCAATTTCCTTATGAAATTAAGTGAAATCATGTTTCACTTTTCAATAAATACAATAATCCATAATTTTGGATGTTCAAACATAATAAATATCTGAAATCAGATAACCATACAATCATCACATGAAAAACACGTGTGGAATAATCATCCAAATAGAATCCTCATAATGATTATTCCATATCTGCAATATCTATGGGATATAAATAAAATAATATACACGGTCAATTCATCGAACTTGTATGGATTAACAACTCTCAATCAAAGTTGTTTCCATTACGAAGTCATGAATGTAAACATTCTATGTTTTTACTTTAAGATACAATGTAAATAATATATGTACCATATTAAGTGAACATATCAACTCTAATGAAATGATCTAATAATGTATACATATGTTCCATCAAAATTTCTCTATTAAGTTTACCTCATTGACAAACTCATTGATTATATCACCAACATCTAAAACCACATTCTTAATCATAAGACAATCTTAATATTCTACTTGTATTCTAACTACATTCATCACTCATCAAACTTGTTTTAATTAGATGGTATTGAAAAGAGACAAGCAATTTCTTTCCTCTAATCATTCGGGCATCAAATATTCATAGATTAACATAATCTTAAGGAAATGACACAAAGTCACCCTATAACATTGTCATAATTACTAAAAGGAATAATTAATATCATAGTTATCTTCAGACAACCATTTATTCTTTTCCTTTCCAAACCGAATATAATGCACACTCAAGACTTTCATGCCCAATAATAATAAATTCCCAACATTATTTTATTTCAGATGCAACAGATCATCAACTATCAAAACATCCCTTTTTCCTAAAAAAGTATATAATTATCAAGCATGGTATTTTTCACAAGGAGAAACAAATGGTAATTAAATAACCTTACTATACTCATAATTTTAACTTATTCCAATATCCATCCATTCAATCATGGAAGATAAATAAAATACACTCATTCTTTAATAAGAAAGCATTCACAACTCTTAAATAATTTGAATAAAGTTTCTTTTAGGAGGACACAAATTATGGATCCATGGTAAATAATTAAAAGACATTATTATCTCTTCAAAAAGAATATAATTGGACCCAAGATCTTATAATCCCAAAAAAATTAGTAAATAAGAATTGACCTCTTGATATAATGAATCTAATGGAGAAAATTATCTCTTCAGAATGAATACACATATTCAAGACTTGTAACAACTAGACCAGACCCATCAAAAACCTGAGTTCAAAATGACCAAGACAAGATTCAACTTCCTTCAAATGAAATTGAAGAAAAAAACTTTGAAATAAACATAAGATCAAGTCACACCCCCCAGTTCCTATATCATTCATGGTGTCTTTTATCAAAAATAAATGACAAAATATTAACCATATAGGCCTAAAATTGTCCTGTTAATAACAAACCAAGGTGAATCAACAAAGGATTATACATACCCATTATGATAAAGTTTTCTCCTAAACAAGTATTATTCAGATAAACCATGACTTAACACATTCATCAACTCATAACTAGATATACAACTACAATGAAATAACTTATACCCAATAACGTATTTGTGCAAGTATGGGATTAAAAATGAATATGAACATAGTCAAACTATTTGAACCAGAGGAAATACCACGAATGAAATAACCCTCCACTAGATAAATATTAAAAAATACCTAGGTAAAAAACATCGACCTCATTTAAAACTTTCCTCATATTTTCCAACATTAAGCAACTAATAGAAAAATCAATCAAAACATGAAGTGATTTAATCCCAGATTCATCTAATCATTTCAAAATGAGTTTTCGAGAGAGAGAGAGAGAGAGAGAGAGAGAGAGAGTTTCAAATTAAATTCATGCCTATGAAATGGATATTACACATGTCTTCAAATTCTTCTTCTCTATTCTTTCTTTACGAAAACTATGATTCAGCAGATCGAGACTAGATAAACTCCCTAAGTATTTGGCCTAGTTGCTTTCAAATAATAAGATTTGAATAATCAACAACCCACAATAACCCAAATGAAACAACATTATATATAGATGGGTCTGCCATTAATATCTCCCACAAAATCTCAGAAAAAAATATCCTAATAAACCTCATACACAATCTAGTCCATAGAATGGAGCTTCGAATGGACCAAAGGAGGAACTCAAACTAACAACCAAAATAATGAAATGGAATTTCCCAATGCATGCAAGGTAGCTTCTCCTAGAAGCTTTAGGTTTTTTGAGATTCGAATTAATTTCTCTTAACACTTGTAGGTAACACGTAGAGGCCCAATAAAACTAGCCACCGCCACCCTAATTTCCCTCCAACTCAAGCCGTTGGGTTAAATGGTTTTTAATCATTGGATGCATGGAGCTCATTGAATAGTCAAAGATCAAAATAAAACAAACACCATAATAACCAATGTTTTTCCAAAGTTTTCATGGTGTCCACGTTTTTTTCAAGTCTTAAATCAAATAAACAATCAAATTTCCATTTGATGCATGGTGTGGTTGATTGACCATGATTTTAAATAAAACCTTATTTAAGCACAATATATGGTCGAAGACCATAATAATTAATCATTAACACATGTCATTGGTTTCTAAACCATTATACTAACATATTTATTTGCTAATGGTATGGTCCCTAGCTATAATCATTATTTGATCATTTTTTAGTTTCCATCCCCTCATGATTCTTAACCATTTATAATCAATTATGATAAGAATAAATTTTACTCAAAAAACACAGACTATTAATAAGTCATTCATCTTATCAATCAAGCTTGACGTTGATAAAAAATTTATTGACTTTATTATAGAAAGATCATTTAAGTCAACCCTTAAATGTACATTTAATTTGATAATCCTGAACCACACATGTTCCTTAATAAATACCATCATAACAATTTACGGTCAACAACCAATTCCATTACAGAGAAGGTTAGTTAAATATACCAATCATAAAATTTATTTCTTAATAAAAAAATAATACAATTGCAACCATATCATAGGTTTACCAACCTAGTAAAACATTAATCTACAACAAAAAAATTACCAAATCAACTAAACATGTACAATAACATAATAATACACCAATGTCAGGAAATCATTATATACGACAAGGAAATGTAAATCCATACAACCAAGTACACCAAAATAAGTTATAAATTTCAAGTAATCCACGAATGCTTGACGAAATGTGTTATTACGCAGTTGGGATTGTAATGACGTGTAAGTGCATATCTTATTTTCATAGTATAGATACGTATGTATAGCTACAAACTTAGCTAAGTAACAATACCTATCCCTTTTCCTTCATAGACCAATTTTCATATTAATAATTACCCTTGTGACAAAACATAATGAAAATGATGGACGTGACATGACTCTGAATATGAATTCAATACTACGACATTCTGACAGACTCAGCCACCTTAAATCAATATATGGTGTATACAAGTATCCAATTGTGTGAAAATTATAGTCTAGTAGCACCTAGATTTAAAATTACATTGGTAAAAGGGTCAAAGCCTCAAATATGATTATTTTACCCATGTTGAAGTAAGTAATAAATGTGTCGAATAATAGTTAAATGAAAGAAGTGTGAGTCCTTATGTGTTAATATTTTTTGTGTCTAATAAAGTGTGTTGGTTGGAGTTTTTTGTCATTGAATATGTCCAATGAAAGCATATAAAAACCAACAATAGTTAGGGAAGTTTCACCTTTAGAAAAGGTGAAGTTTCCTTTTCTTTGTGAGAGGGGGATTTACCTCGTATGATGTGATTTTTTGTATTTTTGGTGCTTTTAACTAGAAAACACAAAAGGGTGACAAAATTGAGAAACGGAAAATACAAAGAGAAAGGAAGAATGAATGGGAAAAGAACACAACCCCGTAAGTGTTAGGTAAGACATATAATTCTGAGACACAAAGTTCTAAAAAAATTTCTTATCAAGGACACACTAGTCCCTCTTGGTCATACAATATTGCCTAACAAGGTCAGTTAGATAAGACAAGGGAAAACACTTCTATTTGGCAAAATCCATAAAATAAGTGTGAAATCTAGGAAGCACAAAATCTTCTTCTCCCTCAGAATATGTTGGTATGGAAAAAATTCCACGTACTTTGATAATCAATACAAAGTCTAATTTACCTAAGCACCAATCATATTATGAAGGAACAACAATATTAATAATTTAATCAAAAGTAGAGCAACAAATTTTGTAATTGAAAAATCATTAACACAATGGTATAGAAAGCATTGTATTCCTCTATGTACACAAAGTTACAACAAAAATATGTGTAGATAGAATAGTTTTCTCAAAGAATATGGAATAAAAGAATGAGAGAGGAATCCCTTTTACCATTAAAATTCAGCCTTATATAGGAATTCTTCTCGAAGAGGTAGTTATAAAACTACTCTTTAAGCTAACCCAACTCTAATATACCCCAAACCTCAAGTTGAATCAACTTGAGTTATGAATTACATTATAATTTTGGTATTTAAATAATTTGATGGGAAATTTAATCAAACACATTTTACATTCCTGCTTGCACAAGCTTGAAATTTATGGCCTTCTGAGCACATGCAGCTATTTTGTGGAATTTTCCAAGTTTGCTTGATCTTCATGGGACTAAGTATTTAATTCTTGGCTGGAAAGACATTTTAATTTTTTATCCCTCTTTTCTAATGTTCTTGCACATATTTTAAAATGATATTTCATTTAAATTTGTGTGGGACACCTTGATTTTATCATTTTTACATTAAAGGAGGTGTTGTATGTTTTAATGTTTGGGTGTTTAAAATGATGGCTAGCTCGGTACTGACTCACTGAGCTGGCACTTACCCCCACCCTGAGTCCCTCACCATGGATTAGGCACTTCATTTTATATTGCATTGGCCTTATTTTATTTTGGTGACCCCTTATAACTACATGTTGATCCACTTCATGTTTGCATTGACCGCTACATACCTATCCACGTGTTCAATGCAACATGAACTCCCTATTCACAATCATCTTGGCCGAGTTGACCCTACAGAGTGGTGTCATGTGTTGCATTATGATACATTGGTATGCATCGTGTCAAATTGATCTAGCTCGTTTGACCGCCAACTCAACATTTCATCCATCTTGAAGCCTTGATACCCCACGCACCGAGCCCAATGTATTGTGGGCCTTCCGTTCAATTACTCCACATAATGGTATGTGGGGATTTTAGGATCATAATGAATGTGTGTCCTAAGTGGACTCGGGTTGCCTAGGCTATCTAGCTATGATTTCCTTGCATAATATTTTGCTAATTCTTTTTTGGCCAAGCTAATTTCATGAGCGCATTGTCAGATCCGTAGTGGTTTGTGTGAACTAGTTTAACTCTGATGTGATTCATTGACTACCTTCTTCACCCGCACAACATTAAATACGGAAAATGTGGGTATCTTGTGCACAATTAGCTTGAGTTTCCATGGGCCACCTGGGCCCCAGATCCCCACTGTTTTTTATTTTGATACTAGCTCGTCATGCTCGCTACGTCCTCACCCGATGATTTTAACCGTTGCGCTCATTCTCTCCCTTGGGTTGGTGAGCTCACTATTTTCATTAAGTTCATCCATATTTTGTAATGTTCATGATCTCAAGTTAGTCCATCCTCGCTCCATCGAATCTATACCTTGGATGTTGGGCTCACTTTGACAATGTCTCACACGTTCTTTTGATCATTCATCAATTCTTTATTCAGATCTAGTGATAAAAAATAGCTCGATTTATAGCTTGTCCATTCTTAGATGACCTCATTACTTCATCTAACCATACCATAAATGTGGTGAGTCCTTCATGATAGCTTTGTGATGTGCTAGATCGTTCCTCTCTTACAACCTAGGTGGCTTGGTGGATTTTTACCCAAATCAGTTCACCATGACAACTAATGCGAACCCCTTTACATTATATAGCCCAACCTTAAAAATATCTCAATTTGTATTACTTGAGCCCGAGGACTTTGCAACGTTACCCCAACAACTCATTTCTTCACATAATAACTCGCTAGGCTACCTCTTGCATCAATTTACCATGACCCGGTCTAAGTCCTTTTCCGTAGCCCCATCTCTTAATTTACACCATCTTGCAACCATGCAAGAGCCTCCATGAAGTTTACATGATGAAAGTCATCCCTTAATATTCAGCTCGATGGGAGGTCTAAACAGCTCGGCCCATAGCTCATTTGCATTGCATCACCAACAACTTGGTTTATGAACACAAGGTACTTTTTAAAACCTTCTTCAACTCTTCCCATCATATTTTCCCTCACTCATTTTTTCTTTCCAAGTTGGTCCCACTGCTGGTTTCACCTTGATTTATCAAAACTTGAACTTTATGAGGACCAAGAAGAGGAAAAATTCCTCTTGTGATTTTTAACCTTCTCAAAGGCCATGAGGATCCCTTGAATATTGAAATCTACATGTAACCTCCAAATTAGCTATGAGAATACCCTAGTGCAAGTGTGCTCTATTGTACAATTTCATTCAAGGGTGAAATTGGGTAACACAAAGTTCATGAGTACCAAGAATAACCAAAATTCCCTCAACACAAATATAATTGTTTTGAAAATTATACCATTTTGGAATGGGTGAAAACACCTGGATATTTCTAGGGACATTGTTTGGATTGAGCACAGTGTAAGCAAGACATAGCTCAAACTCTAAAATCTTGGGGTTTGAAATAGACCAATTCCTTATCCATTGTGCTAAGATTTAATAAAAGCATAATTTCTTTCAATACACTACTACACCAATGCACACAGACACACAAACAGGAACAAGAAGGGAAACAAGCCAAAACTAGGAAAGTGTTTATAAAGAAGAAAGAGGATATTTATAGGGGAAAGGAAAGAAATTGTACAAAATTTACACAATTCCATAAATAGGTAAGGGAAAGTAGGTACCTTTATAGAACAACATGATGAAAATGTGAGGCACCTGGGAACTGAAAATGATCAGTTGGGCATACCAAAATGTTATAGGAGCAATATGTGGCTTGGAGAGGAAAATTGAAGCACAGAGACCATAGTGATACTCCACACTAAAATTACCTAGTTCTTGTGAAGATTTGAATGTTTTCCTATAACTTCTCTTCTTCTGAAAGTGAGAAGGTGGAGTAATAGTGTGATAAAAAACATGTACAACCCTTGGATGATTTCATACTTATTTCTACACACCACTAAATTCTAATAGTTGGATCCATGAGATAATCCAATCCTTATAACACCAAATTCCTATTTCAATGCAGTGCTAATCTCATCCATGTGAAAATTTTGGAAAATATCATGACATAGATCTTAAAACCCATGCACTTCCACAACATTTTCCTTGTAATCACCTTCAAGAGGAATTTGGAAAAATGCAATGAATGATTTATCATTGTAATTTTCTTCAATTTGTGTAATTTCTACCCTGCCCCTGGAAAATACACCTATTATTTTTTACAAAATCAGCACCCTTGCTTTCTAGGCCTGAAGGATCTTGATTCTTAAGAAAAAATGATATTACTAATTTGTCTTCATAGATAGCAGGTAATTTAAAGGTTATGGGATTATTTTAAAATTGATCAACAATTTTTTTTCTTCCTCTTACTCACTTTCCAAAGAATGAGTTGAGATAGGACTGTTATAATCATAATTGTGAAGAAAAGACTCCAGGAATGGATTTTCATTTTCTATTTTCTTTGAGGGAATGAAAAAGGGATCTAGTGTTATGATTTCATTGTTGAGTTATGGAGCTTAATTGATTCACAAATAACATCTTGTACAACTTGCAGGTTTACACAGTAACCGATGTCGATTGGGTTACCAACGTCGGTTAGCTAGTAGGAACTGATATCGGTTGGGGTAACCGGTGTCGCTTACCTGTGCATGACACTTTTTAGACTAAATGTGGGATTAGATCCAAACTTTGATTATAAAGGTTATGTAAGGGGTTGTAAATGCATAACTAAGTTGCCCTACATGTTTGTATATTCTTATAGGCTAGAAAACTAGGGTTAGAAGGTAAGAATTGGAAGAAGGAATTATTGGAGAGAGAAAAGAGAAAATTGTGAAGGAAAAGTATTGTACATCCTATGAGGTGTGGAAGATTTCAGATCTTCATTATATTTCCTTTGTAAAGCAAATATTAATAGATTTTTTGTTTCTTTGGTGGATGTAGCCCACACTAGGTGAATCACGTTATATCTTGTGTATTATTCTTTTGGTTTATTTTCATATTTATTGATTGTATGCTCAATTATGATTATAGATCTGTACAAAAATTATGTGTTAACCCCCAATAACTGGTATCAAATATTTTTTGTTTGAGGGTTTTGTGTGTTGACAAATTTACTGATAGAGGGATTTCTTATTGAGTGGGAGCACAACAATGGAATAAGATAGAAAATACAAAGTGGAGAAATTTGACTATCATAATTATCAATTATGGAAGATGCAGGTGTAATATTATCTATATTAGAAAGATTTCTATTTACAGTTAGATGTGAGTGTGAAGCCTATGAATATGAATGATGAAGAATGACATATTCTTGATAGAATGGCTTTGGGATCTATTACTGAAGCAACAACCATGATAGATTTTATGAAATCTTTATCTAATTTATATGAAAAACCAAGTGCTTCAAATAAATTTTGTGTGATGAAGAAATTATTGAATTCTAAAATGCAAGAAGGTGGATATGTATCAAATCATTTGAATGATTTTTGTTCCATTGTAAATAATTTTAAAATCGGTTAATATTTTGTTTGATGATGAAGTGAAAGCACTTTTACTCTTATAATTTTTGTCAGATAGTTAGGACAACTTGGTAATGGATGTTAGTAATACAACTTATACTTCTAATATTTTAAAGTTCGATGATGTGGTTAGTATAATCCTAAATGAATAAATACGCAAGATAAGTACAAGAGAGTTATCATCTAGAAATGATTTGAATGTAGAAATAAGGGGAAGGCAGAAAGATAGATCCAAGAGTAATAATAATGGGAAATCAAAGTCTAAGAATGGCATATCTAAATCATGAGGTAGAGGAATAACTTACAGGAATTGTGGAAAAAAAGGACATGCAAAGAAAGATTGTTGGTTCAAGGAAAAAAATAGAATATACTAGACAAAGGTAAAGAGGAAAATGTAGCAATAGAGGTAATGCAATATTCCCCTATTCTCTCCTTGGATAATAAAACAGAATCATGTGTTTTAGATTTAGGAGCTTATTTCCATGCTACCCCTAATATGGGTTATTTCAAAAATTATGTCTGGGGTAATTTTGGGCATGTTTATTTAGGAGATGATGAACCATGTAATATTATTGGTAAAGGGAAAGTTAATATTAAATTATACAATGGAAATACATGTATATTTAAATATGTGAGGCATGTGTCAAGCCTCAGGAGAAATCTAATTTCTGCAAGACAACTAGGTGAATCTGGTTGCATGGTTACATTCACAGCCGACTCTTAGAAAGTTACTAAGGGAGATTTTTTTGGAGCAAGAGGAAAGAAGGAAGTAACATTGTATTTGTCTACCTATATTAATAATTCCTTTTCTATTCTATCTACTTCAGATTCAAATACAAGCATGTGGCATAATCGGCTGGGCCATATGAATATAAAGGGAATGTAGATCTTATAGGAAAAGGGTAAGTTAGCATATTTGAAAAATGTAGATCTTGATTTCAGTGAGCATTGCATATTTGGAAATAAAAAGAAAGTGAGATTTCTTAAAGTTGGGGTAACAAATAAGGATAGAAAATTAGAGCTTGTACACTTAGATGTGTGGGGACCAGCCCAAGTAAATTCTCATGGAGGATCCCAATACTATGTAACTTTCATTGATGATGCCACAAAGGTATGGGTTTATTATATAAAGCATAAATATGATGTTTTGGATACTTTTAAAAGATGGAAAGCCCTTTTGGAAAATGAAAACAATTTAAACTTAAAATTCCTTAGATCTGACAATGGTGGTGAGTATTCCAACAATGACTTCAATGATTATTGTTCAATGAATGGAATATGTAGAGAAAGAATGGTTCCTAGAACACCATAGGAGAATGGGGTGGCTGATAGAATGAACATGACTATCATGGAATGTGAAAAAAGCATGAGGATACATGCTAGATTATCCTTGCAGTTTTTGTTAGAAACAATTGACACAATAATGTATTTAATCAACTATGGGCCTTCAAGTGCACTGGATGGTGGAATACCAGAATAAGATTGGACTAGAAAAGAGGTAGATATTTATTTTCTTATATTATTTGGTTCATAAGTTTTTTTCAAATTGATAAAGAAAATAGGAAGAAGTTGGATGCTAAATCCAAGAGATGCACTTTTATTAGTTATGGCTCTAGTGATTTTGGATTCCATTTTTGGGATTTAGAATATTATAATATTGTTAGGAGTCGTAATATTGATTGGAATGAAAAGAGAATGTACAGGGATCAAATTTTGATACTGTTATCCAAAATTCACCCCCCCAGGGTAAAATTGATAACATGCATCAGGATGTCCAAATTCCAAGAAAAATGACTGATTTAGAGCAAAATCAGGTTTCTAGGGTCCCTTCAGGAATCTTTCTAAAACTCCCCAGGCCGGAAGAAGGAAGGAGCAAGCTTTGAGAAAGTGCGGAGAAGGTTGCAGAAAGCAAGTAGTTTGGGCCAGAAAAAATTTGTGAAAATCGGCTAAGTCCTGGTCCAGCACAAGGTGGGACAAATGGGACAAAGGTATGCGAACCGTCCGAACCGCCCGAAATGAGTCCAGGCGGCCCACTAAGCATTTGGGACAAGTGGGACGAAAGTACGCGGCGGGCATGAAATGCCGGTTCGACTGAGAGAGAAAATCGACTAACTGCAGAAAGAAGCAATTGGGACGCACGGGACAAAAGGACCCGAACCGGCCGAAAAGAGTCAAGTCAGTCCGAAATAAAGTGGGGCAAGCGGGCCAGAAATACCCGAACCGGCCGAATCATCCGAAATTGTCCCAAAAGGTCCAAAATCAAAATGGGACGTCCGGAGACGCGAATGGACACGAAGTACGCGGAAGACCCGGTAGGCCCGAGAACCACTGAGAAATTGCCACATGTCATCAAGGAGAAGCCAAAAGGTCAAAGGGCAAGGTTTGAAGCGCTGGCCCGAGCCAATAGAAATTGGACACGTGTCCAATGAAGCATAGAAGTGCGGAGCTTGGGGAGGAGTTGGAAAGTTTGGCCAAATCTAAGCCAAAAGGGGTAAAAGTGAAGGAAGACCCGGCAGGTTCGTGAACCAACCAATGCATGCCACGTATCCCTAGTAGCGGAGCGTGGGAAAAAATGTGAAAAATATTCCAAGAGCACCAAAAGTCAAAATTCAAGAGACAGCCCGCCGAAAAGTAGAGGAGAGAGAATTATTCAATGAATCAGAGCATGCCACGTGGCGTCCAAGTGGCAGTGCACGGGAAAATATTTCAAAATCCGTTTTTGCCTGTTCCGTGTCCTAAATCTTCAGATCGACATATCTTTCGATCCAGAGCTCGGATTTGCACGTTCTTGATATCAATGGAAAGCTGCTGAAATTCTCTACACGTTTCCAGGGTCAATCTTGCATTTTGATGTAGTCTGGAGGGAGAAAATTGAGAAACGCCTCTGGCGCGAAATAACAAACAGAGGTAATGCTTCAACAACCACTTTAATGCAGCAGACAACCCGCCGCTTCTGTTAGGCAAACTGCGGCTTCGCCACAACCCGCTGCTTCTGCCATGATGGACGAATTAAATGCAACCTAAAGGTGGTTGGGACAGATTTTGAATTCCTCTCTCTTTGCTCTCCCATTCTTCCTATAAATTGTAAGGAGGGGTTTCTTTCTAAAGTTGGACATTTCTGTTTTGCAACCCCTCCCTTCTCTCCTGCTAGCAAGAGAATTCGTGGAGTTTTCAAGCCTCCCACATGGATTGTAATGCCACTGTGCCTCTATGCCATTGCAATGTATTTGAATCGATCTTTTGAGCAATATATATATGTCTGTGATTAAATCCTCTCATGTATTCATTGTTGTCAGTCTGATCTCTCATTTTCGGTCACCTGTGCATGGTGTGGTATTGCATCTATATGATCTGTGTTTATGTTGCAAAGCTTATGTTCTTCATTCCTCGGTGCATCACCTCCATAGTTTAGGTTTTATTATACGCATTTCTCTCTCCCTGTCTCCTTGGTAGTTAGGTTAGGTTTCTTTTTGAGTGAACCTCTGCGTTTTATTGGTGCATCTGAACAGAGGAATAGGAACCAGCCTTCTCTGGAGATTCCTTTCTCACTCTTCAAGTCCCACACTTGGAGAAAGGATTCAATGTTATGCAATCGCACTGGATATTAATATGATCAACCTAGAAAACTGATCAATATCCAGGGGTGCTGTGATTTTGCACTAACAGTTTTGGCACGCCCGGTGGGACAGAGGTCTCATTTTTTTATTGCAGCAAGGTTGATATGCATCTGCTGCAATTTTCTTGCTTGAAAAGAGCTATTATTTGCATATCTGGCGACTCCAAGGAGAAGAATCAACTGGTTTCAGCAGTCAGGCCTAAAAGCTTATGAGAAGAATCACAAGGTCAAGAGCTGGAGAAGAGGAAGTGCTGTTTGAATACCTGCAACTATCTCCAAGAAGAAGGCAAAGAGGAAGAAGGATTCAAAGGTCTCCATCTCCACCGAACAGAACTCTCTCAACTCCTCCACCTGAGCGTCCTTTCTTTCAGTATACAAGGGTTTTAAGACCACTCAGAATGGCGCAACCAGTAAACCCCTATGTCAACTTCACAGGCAGCAGCCCACTTGCTCTCAATGCACAAAATCCAATCCCAGTTGCAGCATTGAAGAACATTCCATATTTTACTGGAGAAAATCAGACCACTCCTGGTGATCATGTCAAAGACATTGCTAACATTTGTGCAATCCATGAGATCGATGAGATGCAAGTAGCTGTCAAATTGCTGGCGTCTTCATTCAAGGGAAAAGCATTGCAATGGTTTAGGAGCCTTGGAGCTGGCTCTATCACAAACTGGAATCAGCTGTGTATTGCACTTCATGATCAATTTGGAGAGAAGGGAGACAACTTGTCTCTTTTGGAGCAGCTGACAACTATCAAGAGAGCTTCCAATGAGCAGCTGACTGACTTCAACTTCAGATTTCAAAGGTCTTGGGATAGAATTCCAGTAGCAGTCAGGCCAACAGCAGAAGGTGCCTTTCTGTATTACCTTAAAGCTTTAAATTCTGATATTTCTATGTTGATTCAATCCATGGGAGGCACAACTATCCCTACTGCTTATAGTATTGCCATTAGAGCTGAAAATTGTTTGATTCAAGCTGGCAAGCTAGCTCCTAGGCCTCCAATGCCATTATATCCAAGTTTAGAGAGCCCAAGTACTAGTCAGGCACCTGTCTTAGCTCCTTCTCCCACTCCTAGAAATCAGAGTTCAAATGAAGCTTCCACTTCATCTCCAAGTGCCCCAAATGAGCTTCAAGAAGTCATGAAGCAATTGCAAAATTTAGGTAATGAGCTGGTCACACTTAAGAGGCAGCAAGCTCAAAGTTTTAGACCTTCGTATCAACCTCAAGCTCAACCGAATAGGCAGCCATATCAGCCTCAAAGACCACCTAATCCAGCTGCAAATATGAATCAAACAAGGCCTCCTGTCAATAGACCATTCCAGCCCTATAATCCAAATGCCATATCTACCTCTAAGGCATTAGTACCAGCACAAAACAACATTGCCCAGGAGTATGAATGGTGTTTTCCATGTAATGAACCCCATAATCAATCCATGTGCTATAATGGTGCTTTAACCCAAGCTTTAATGGTGACAAGTGCTGGTATGGAGGGTGAAAGTAGTCAAGAAAGCAGCCAACAACAAGAAACATTCCAACAGCAACCTGCCCCAAATGACACCACATTGGTAAATTGGCAGGTAGAGGATTTCTGTGGCATGAATCAGGCAGTTTCTCAAGGTATCGCTGCCAACACAAGGTCAAAAAGGAGAAATTTGGGTGAAGAACAGCCGTTAACCCCAGCCAATCCACAACCTTCCACAGCTCCACAAATGATTGGCAAGCAAAACCCAGTTTCAAATGCACGAGGGCAGCCAAGAACAGCCCCTTGGCCAAATCAAATGCCAGTTGTTGCTGCCCATATTCAAGGAGCAAATGTGCAAATCAAGGGACAGCAGAGAGATCCTTCATCACCATTCAGTATCATTGATCAGATGAAGAAAACAAACGTCAATATATCTATGTGGGAATCCCTATCCATCCCAGGCCAAAGAGATTTGCTGCAAGCTGCTATGAAGGACTGGCCAACTTCGAATCAGCAGGTTCAGAGGCAAGACAAAGTGCTTACAAATGCTGCCCAGCCTGAAAGTAATCATGGAGCACAACAAGGTAAAATGCTGAAGCCCCCTCCATTTTATGTTTCATTGATCATAGGAGACAAGTTGGTACATAATTGCATGATTGACTCTGGGGCAAGTAGTTCAGTAATGCCTAAATAGATAGCTGATCAGCTAGGGCTCCAATATGAAATAACATCTAAGGGAGTAGTGCAATTAGATGGGACAGCAGTAGCCACAGTTGGAGTTATAAAAAACTTGAGTCTTACCTTGCATGCATGTCCCAACGTGGTTGTTTTGCAAGACGTCTCAGTCATAGACCTTCCACCACTCTTTGCCCTATGCTTATCAAGGGACTTTACTGCCAAGATTGGGGGATATTTGTCCGTTGATTGGTCACACATGCTGTTCAGAACGAGGTATGGAACTAAAGCTACAATTAGGTCAGAACCTATTGCAGATTTCCACATTGAACCCTATACTCCAAGTCATATTAATACCAATTGCTCAGCATTTGATCAAGAAGATCACCTCGGCACTGATGAAGCCGACACTAAGGTTGGAAGTATCCCAGATTTGACTCTTGATGAATGGGCAAGCAAGGTGCATGCTTTTGATCCTTATCAAGAAGTAGAAGAATCTGAGCTGGGGGTCTATTGTATACACGAATAAGTCAACCTATTCCTAGCATCACCAAGCCAAACCACAAGGATGAGAACGAGGTATGGCAACTGTTTTTTGATGGATCAAGGAGTAGACAAGGCGCAGGAGGTGGAGCCGTGCTTATTTCACCTCAAGGAGTAAAGTATTATTCAGCGTTTAGATTTCAATTTACATGCTCCAATAACACTGCTGAATATGAAGCCTTGGTGCAAGGGATGCATTGGGCAATAAAGAGAAAAATAAATAACTTGCAAGTTTTTGGGGACAGTGAGCTGATTGTAAATCAAGTCAAGGGATAGCATGCCACCAAAAATGATCTACTCAGATGCTACAAGAATAGGGTATGGGACCTCATGGAAGATTTTGAAGGTTTCGGCATCAAGGCCATTCCCAGAAAAGAGAATCAAGCTGCTGACAGGCTTGCAGCAGTAGGGGCAGCCTTTGACATTGTAGAAAACATTCAACAAGACAAGGTACAGCCAAACATCCACATGATTATGAGGCCTTCAGTGCCGGATAACAATGTCAATTGGCAAGTATTTGAGAATGACCAGCAAATCATCCACTTCTTGCAAGAAGAAGATGAGTTCTCAGCTAAGAATCAAGAGAAGTTGAAACAGCAATATGGTGACCAGGTGATACAGCTGAGAACTGACAAGCTGCCCAAGGGACTTGTCACCTTGGAGTCCATTTTTAACCCCAATGATCAGTTTAGAAAGGAGAAAGCAAATATTCAGGTCAAGAGGGAAGATTCGGTATCCATCTTGGTAAAAGAGAACAAGCCATTGCAAATTGGAAAAATGACAACTGAGCAAGAGAGATATGAGTTCATACAGCTTTGTCAAGAATTCCCTGACGTGTTTGCTTGGAGCTATGAAGACTTGAAGGGCTTCAATCCCAACTTAGCTCAGCATACAATCGAGTTGGATCCAACTACTAAGCCTGTCAGGAAGAAACAGAGGCCAGTCAATCCACACATGGAGCCTCTCATGAGGAAAGAATTGGACAAGCTGATTGAGTCAGCAATTATATTCCCAATCAAGCATTCTAGTTGGGTTGCCAACTTAGTTCCAGTCAGAAAGAAAAGTGGAGAGATCAGGCTATGTGTTGACTTCAGAGATTTGAATAGAGCCTCTCTCAAGGACCATTATCCACTCCCCTCCATGGAGCAAATATTGCAGGTCGTAGCTGGTTCAGAAAGGTTTTCACTATTGGATGGTTACTCAGGCTTCAATCAGATTATGGTAAAGGAGGAAGACCAGTTCAAGACAGCCTTCACAACCAAATGGGGCACATATGCTTACAAGAAGATGCCATTTGGACTATCGAACGCCAGAGCAACATTCCAGCGAGCTATGGATATGGCATTCAAAGGCTTGATCAACAAGATAGTGCTGATATACTTAGATGATATTACTATCTTCTCAAAGAATGTTGCAGACCATCTCTTTCACCTCAGGCAAGTGTTTCAGAGGTCTAGAAAGTTTGGAGTGTCTTTAAATCCTAAGAAGTGCATCTTTCTTGCACATGAAGGGAAACTTCTTGGCCATATTGTCTCCAAGGAAGGATTAGCAATTGATCCAGAAAGGGTTGAAGCCATAAGAGCTCTGCCATTGCCAAGTCACAAAAAGGATCTTCAAAGTTTCCTGGGAAGGATAAACTTTGTTCGGAGGTTTGTCCCAAACTTTGCAGCCCTTGTCAAGCCCATCACGAAAATGTTAAGAAAAAGCATGGCTTTCAAATGGACGGCAGAAGGCAAGGAAAGTTTTGAAGCAATCAAAGAAGCCATCTCCCAGGCACCCACTCTCATCAACCCGGACTTTTCCAAGGATTTCATCCTCTATGCATTTGGGGGTGATGACACTATTTCTGCCATTTTGGTGCAACAGAATAAAGATAATGATGAACAGCCAATTGCCTTCTTTAGCCAAAGCCTAAATGACTGTGAATTGAGGTACTCTTTTATTGAAAAACATGTGCTTGCAGTAATCAGGAGCTTGAAGAAGTTCAAGCATTTAGTCTCAAACAACAAGGTCCAGTTGCTGGTCTCACATGCTGGGGTTAAGGACTTCCTCCTCAACAAGGATTTGAATGAGAAAAGGGTAGGATGGATCACCCGTGTCATGGAGTATGACATTGAGATCAAGATCACCAAGCTGGTAAGAGGCAAAGGTTTGTGTGAGCAGCTTGCTTCCAAACAACTAAACAACCCAGAAGATAAAGAAGACGCTGTCCTGCTATTACAAGATGATCAAAAACAGGAAAACGATGATGTGTCCACTCCCTGTTGGACTCAGAATATGATACATTTCCTACAGACGGGCATGTGCCCTCTAGAAATGAGCAAAGCAAGAAGAAGACACTTCAGGTTGCAGGCTATTCCATATACCATCATTGATGGAGTTTTGTTCAAGAAGGACGTCAATGGAGTGCTGCTGAGATGCATTAACACAGGTCAGATTCAAAGGGTATTAAAGGAATTTCATAATGGACCAGCTGGTGGCCATTTTGCACCAAGAGTGACAGCTCTAAAAATCATGAAGGCTGGTTATTATTGGCCTAAAATCTTTAGTGATTGCTATGCATGGATCAAGAAATGTAAGAATTGTGCATTCTTCAGAGGAAAAGAGAGACTTGCAGCCCTCCCATTACATCCAATCTCAGTTGACCAGCCATTCATGCAATGGGGTTTGGACTTCATTGGAATCATCAATCCCAATTCAATCCAAGGGCACAAATGGATTTTGACAGCCACAGACTACTTCACCAGATGGACAGAAGCAGTAGCACTCAAAGAGGCGAATGAGTCTAGCATCTTGGACTTTTACGAGGGGATAACTACCAGATTTGGTGTGCCTGCTACAATAGTCTCTGATAATGCATTGGCATTCATTGGATCTAAAGTTACTGAGTGGGCTGTCAAGAACGGGATCTACCTGAGCACTTCATCAAACTATTACCCTCAAGGTAATGGCCAGGCCGAGTCTACAAACAAAAACTTGCTGAGGATCATTAGGAGGACTCTTGATGAGAATCAGAAGGCTTGGCATACCAAACTGAAATCATCCTTATGGGCAGATAGGATAACTCCCAAAAGATCCACAGGTAACTCTCCATTTAGGCTTGTCTACGGAAGAGAGGCAATCTTGCCCCTGTCACTTGAGTTGCCAACGTTGGAACTCATGAAACAGCTGGAATTACTAGAGTTTGGGCCCATGAAGGTGAGATATGCAGAATTGATGGAGCTGCAAGAAATCAGAGATCAGGCATTCCAAGCAATGGAAAAGGATCAGGCTTTGATCAAGAAGACCTTTGATAGGAAGGCCAAAGATAGATCTTTTCAAGTAGGAGATCTAGTATTGAAATGGGATGTGGACAGAGCAAAACCAGGAAGGCACTCAAAATTTGATGCCATTTGGAGTGGCCCATACATGGTCAAAAAGTGCAAGAACAACAATGCTTTCCAATTGGCCTCATTGGATGGTGAAGAAATGCAGATTCCAGTAAATGGAATCTATCTCAAGCGTTGCTTCTAGAGGGAGGTTCACTACATCTGTAAATACTAGATTAGGTTTTCTTTCCTCCAAGTGCTTGTGCACATTGTTTTGCTGTAGATTAGTTTTGTTTTCCCTAAGTGCCTTGGCACAGCTTGCTGTCCATGGAGATGATACATGTCTTTGCTAAATCAGTTCTCTTTCCATCTTCCTCCTCGCACATTCTGAGTCAGTTTGGATTCTAACAGAATATTTGATGACTCCATGCCTAATGGATGGCTTCAGGCAGCTGGCCTTTTCATTTAGCAGGCAGATGATCCCGCTGAGTCACCAAATTGTTATCCAAAATTCACCCCCCAGGGTAAAATTGATAACATGCATCAGGATGTCCAAATTCCAAGAAAAATGACTGATTTAGATCAAAATCAGGTTTCTAGGGTCCCTTCAGGAATCTTTCTAAAACTCCCCAGGCCGAAGAAGGAAGGAGCAAGCTTTGAGAAAGTGCGGAGAAGGTTGCAGAAAGCAAGTAGTTTGGGCCAGAAAAAATTGTGAAAATCGGCTAAGTCCTGGTCCAGCACAAGGTGGGACAAATGGGACAAAGGTACGCGAACCGCCCGAACCGCCCGAAATGAGTCCAGGCGGCCCACTAAGCATTTGGGACAAGTGGGATGAAAGTACGCGGTGGGCGCAAAATGCCGGTTCGACCGAGAGAGAAAATTGACTAACTGTAGAAAGAAGCAATTGGGACGCGCGGGACAAAAGGACCCGAACCGGCCGAACCGGCCGAAAAGAGTCAAGTCAGTCCGAAACAAAGTGGGGCAAGCGGGCCAGAAATACCCGAACCGGCCGAATCATCCGAAATTGTCCCAAAAGGTCCAAAATCAAAATGGGACGTCCGGGACGAATGGACGCGAAGTACGCGGAAGACCCGGTAGGCCCGAGAACCACTGAGAAATTTCCACGTGTCATCAAGGAGAAGCCAAAAGGTCAAAGGGCAAGGTTTGAAGCGCTGGCCCGAGCCAATAGAAATTGGATGCGTGTCTAATGAAGCATAGAAGTGCGGAGCTCGGGGAGGAGTTGGAAAGTTTGGCCAAATCTAAGCCAAAAGGGTAAAAGTGAAGGAAGACCCAGCAGGTTCGTGAACCAACTAATGCATGCCACGTATCCCTAGTAGCGGGGCGTGGGAAAAAATGTGAAAAATATTCCAAGAGCACCAAAAGTCAAAATTCAAGAGACAGCCCGCCGAAAAGTAGAGGAGAGAGAATTATTCAGCGAATCAGAGCATGCCACGTGGCGTCCAAGTGGCAGTGCGCGGGAAAATATTTCAAAATCTGTTTTTGCCTGTTCCGTGTCCTAAATCTTCAGATCGACATATCTTTCGATCCAGAGCTCGGATTTGCACGTTCTTGATATCAACAGAAAGCTGCTGAAATTCTCTACACGTTTCCAGGGTCAATCTTGCATTTTGATGTAGTCTGGAGGGAGAAAATTGAGAAATACCTCTAGCGTGAAATAACAAACAGAGGTAATGCTTCAACAACCACTTTAATGCAGCAGACAACACGCCTCTTCTGTTAGGCAAACCGCCGCTTCGCCACAACCCGCTGCTTCTGCCATGATGGACGAATTAAATGCAACCTAAAGGTGGTTGGGGCAGATTTTGAATTCCTCTCTCTTTGCTCTCTCATTCTTCCTATAAATTGTAAGGAGGGGTTTCTTTCTAAAGTTGGACATTTCATTTTTTGCAACCCCTCCCTTCTCTCCTGCTAGCAAGAGAATTCATGGAGTTTTCAAGCCTCCCACATGGATTGTAATGCCACTATGCCTCTATGCCATTGCAATGTATTTGAATCAATCTTTTGAGCAATATATATATGTCTGTGATTAAATCCTCTCATGTATTCATTGTTGTCAGTCTGATCTCTCATTTTCGGTCACCTGTGCATGGTGTGGTATTGCATCTATATGATCTGTGTTTATGTTGCAAAGCTTATGTTCTTCATTCCTCGGTGCATCACCTCCATAGTTTAGGTTTTATTATACGCATTTTTCTCTCCCTGTCTCCTTGGTAGTTAGGTTAGGTTTCTTTCTGAGTGAACCTCTGCGTTTTATTGGTGCATCTGAACAGAGGAATAGGAACCAGCCTTCTCTGGAGATTCCTTTCTCACTCTTCAAGTCCCACACTTGGAGAAAGGATTCAATGTTATGCAATCGCACTGGATATTAATATGATCAACCTAGAAAACTGATCAATATCCAGGGGTGCTGTGATTTTGCACTAACAGATACCCAAAGATGAACTGGTTGAATATTTTGTGGAAAAAAATGTTAGGAAATATAGTGTTTACATTGTATTAGCTCATAATATAACTCATAATATAATAGTTGGTATATTGGGTTGTTTACATGAGGTTGTAACAACTCACGTAAATAGGTGTATTGGTTGAGTAAGTTTCCTAGTTTATAGGAAACTCTCTCCCTATTTATTTGAGAGTCATGTATGTATGGAGTATTCTGAATATATTCAATAGGGTGGAGATTACTATTTCTTTGCTCATACCTTTCATTTGGTACCAGAGCGAAATCCAGATGAGAGTCTTGTGAGAGGGACGAGAATGTAAAAAAATTTGCATAGTAATCAGTATTTGGAAGAATTTTTTTAACAGAGAACTCTTTCACCAGTGTGTTCCGTGCCATTTGTATTCTTGTACGGGTTGTTGGTATGGTGGCTGCATGTATGAAGTTCTAATGCTCTAATTAGCATTTATATTGAATCAGTCATAGCTGTACATCAACAGTGCTCACAAATAATTTTAGACTGCATCCCAACTCTGTCAGTTCCTCGCTTCTTATTCACGTTCGGTCTACACAACCAGTTTTGTATTGAGATAACAGTGACCACAGCTGAAGCGTGGTGGTATTTCGGTGTTTTGCATGCATTATAAAATTAACTCTTGGTTGCATTTAAAGGCTTGCAAATCGTGGCATTCCACCTGTCTGTGAGCAGTAGAAAAGCTTTGACGTCTCCAACAGGAAATGTGTCCCTCTTCAAAATATCTATGCATGTCCTTAAACGTGCTCCGGTCCATTTAAACATCTTCCCTGCATGTGTCATATACCGCTCTATTATCCACCCAAGTTGGAGATTCTACATTTCATATAAATGCTACAGTTCTGTGATAAAGATCTAGCTGACACTCCTCTCTAATGAATTCTTCCATTCGATTATACAGATCAACCTACTTCCAATGATCAGATTCACTCTGTAATGGTGTATTAAGACACTCTCAATTTTCGCGTGGACCGTGGTATTTTAGGAGCTCTCAAAGTGGTTCAGTCAACCCAGCATTTTGGTGTAACAACCCTTCATGCATCAGATCCGTGTTTTCCTCCAACGGAAATTGGTAATTAGTCGTGTTAGTTTTTTGTGATACAGTCGAATTGTATTGTTATAATACTAGTCTTGTCATCATTAGTTTAATAGTCATTTCCTGTGAAGTTTATCAAAGTAAAAAAAAAATCTTTGAGTCTTTATTTTTATAGTTTGTAAAAAGTAATTAAATATTACTTTTTATTCTATAGGTAGAATTTTAGTGTTTGCTTATTATTTGTCAACAATAGTGAGTAGAGTTTTGTAAATGAGTCTATTGTCAAAAAGTCAACAAGTCAAAATATTGTAAAAATAAAAAAAAAAATTGCCTCACATTTCAACTATTGGACGCATTATCGCTTGTACGCGACGTCCAAGTGGGGGGTGCATTTTCGGTGGAAACCGACACCCAGTAGTTTGTAAATGAGCCTCATTTCCATATCCGCTAAGTAGCAAAAAATGGAGGAAGGAGACATCGGAGGAAGGAGGTCGAACAGCGACATCTCGTCAGTCACCAACGACGGGGCCGCACAAAATGATTTGGTGGCACAGGTGTGCAATGTGAGTACTTGTTTTTGAATTTTGCAGTGTTCCAGATTCAGTTGTGTGGTGTGAATTTCAGCTTGGTGTGATTCTTTTTCAGAGTTCCTGTTTTGTTTGGTATTTGATGGATGTTGGAAAGAAAGTTGTGTTGGAGCACAGATGACTGTCAGTGATTCTCTGACTGACTTGGTCCTCTGACTGCCGTACTTCGTTGGAAAATGGTCAGCTAGAAGAATACGTTCACTAGCATTAGTGACCATGTGCAGCAAGACCTAACTAGCAAGATCCATTCAGGAGTATGTTATTCGATGCATTTTGCTTCTCAGTATCTATATGAGTGGAATTTCACATTGTGGGGGGGAATACATACCAATGTTCCATTCCCATTCTGTACCCAAAACGACTTAGTCAAGGAAAGCTTCCAGTGGCAGTGGCAATTTTCTATGTTGTTCGAGATCGAGTGGCAGTGATCAATGACAGAGACTACAATTAAGAACATTACGATTCTTATAGGAAGTAACGTGAGATTTTTTCTGTATATCTTCTATTGTGCAGTTTTGTGATATGCATGTTGTGTTTCCTACATAATTCCCTGATGTATAAGCATAGTGGTGAACAGTAGCACCAGAGTAAGTCAGTTCATGGATCTTGAAAGGGTTTGTGGGAGGATCCAGAAAACCACACGAGGTGGACAGTTGATGAGGTTCCTGTCACTTCAAGGTTTGTGGTAAGCCTGTTTAAAACCATGGAAGGAGTGAGCCTTTCTTTTGGATCAAGGTCATGAGTCACAGAGTTGGACATGCCACAGGGGTGAGCATACTGCAGTTGAGTGTGTGGATGTTTTTCTACCATGTAAACACTAAGGGGGGGAATGTTAGGAAATATAGTGTTTACATTATATTGGCTCATAATATAACTCATATAATATAATAGTTGGTATATTGGGTTGTTTACATGAGGTTGTAACAACTCACGTAAATAGGTGTATTGGTTGAGTAAGTTTCCTAGTTTATAGGAAGCTCTCTCCCTATTTATTTGAGAGTCCTGTATGTATGAAGTATTCCAAATATATTCAATAGTGTGGAGATTACTATTTCTTTGCTCATACCTTTCAAAAAATTCATTCTAGGATTTAAAATAGTCATCTATAGGTACCAACATTAGTGAGGGAAACCGGTATTCGTGGACACAAGACTAGTGTCTGTAGCCAGAACTTACGTTGGCTACAGAAGAGCAGGACCGATGTCAGTCACTTGGACCGACGTCGGCTACAATTAACCAATGTCGGTCACTATTAGAGATTGATACGAATGTACATGATGTACAAAATGAGCCTATGACACCCTAGATTTGTGTGAGAAGGTCATAAATAGTAAGTAAACCTCTAAAAATATTTACACCTTCCTTATTTGATCTATTACTGATTGATAGTGGTGAACCAAAAAGTTTTGGAGAAGCAATGTGGGAGGAAACCCACAGGAAGTGGGAGCATATCATGGATGAGGAGATGTATTCCTTAAAATAGAACTAGACTTGGGATTTGGTTAATTTTCTAGCACGTAATAGAACATTACAGAACAAATGGATTTAAAGGATCAAGGAAGAAGAGGGTAGATAGAAAAGATACAAGGTAAGGCTTGTAGTAAAAGGATTTGCACCAAAAACATGTATTGATTTTGGTGAGATTTGTTCTCCTATAGTAAAAATGACTTCCATACGTACTATTTTGGGTTTAGTTGCAGTAGAATATTTACACTTAAAACAACTTTATGTTGAGATGACTTTCCTTCACAGTGATTTGGAGGAAGAGATAAGTATGCAATAATCGCTTAGATACGAAGTCAAGGGTAATGAGAAACTTAAGTGCAGACTAAAAAATATCTTGTATGGGATCAAGCAAGCCCCAAGGAAATGGTATATGATGTTTGGTAGTTTTATGTATGAGCATGGTTATATAAGATGTGAATCTGACCATTGTGTCTTTTTCAAGAAGATTGAAAATGGAAGCTATATTATTTTGTTAATGTATGTAGATGATATTCTTATTGCATGATCTAGTACATAGGACATTGTTGAGCTTAAATAAAATTTATCTCATACATTTTCAATGAAGGATTTAGGAGCTGCAAAGAAAATCCTTGGCATGCAAATTCTTAAAGACAAGACGAACATGAAATTATATTTGTCTTAGGAGCATTATATCAATAAGGTGTTGGAAAGGTTTAAAATGTAGAATCTAAAACCTATAAGTACACCTATGGATTGACACTTTAAATTGAGAAAAGATCAGTGTCCTACATCACATGAGGAGGTTGAGTACATGGCTTGGGTTTCATATGATTTAGCAGTTTGAAGCCTTATGTATGCTATGGTTTGTACTATACCAGACATTTCATAGGCAATGGGAGTTGTGAGAAGATTTATGGCCAATCTAGGTAAAGAGCATTGGAAATTAGTCCAATGGATACTCATATATTTGAGAGGGACATCTAGCATGCATTTATGCTATGGAGGTTTGGATACTTCTTTATGTGGTTATGCTGATTTAGATACGGCTAGAGATTTGGATGGTAAGAGAAGCACCACTAGATATGTACTAAAACTAGGTGGCATAATAGTTAGCTGGATTTCGAGATTGTAGAACATTGTGGCCTTGCCTTCTAGAGAGGCCAAATATGTTGTAGCGACAGAGGCTAGCAAAGAGATGATATGGATGATCAGGTTCGTGGAAGAGTTGGGAAAGGAGGAAGATGATTGCAGATTGTATAGTGATAGTCAAAGTGTGATTCATCTAGAAAATAATTCAGCATTTCATTCTAGAATGAAACACATTTAGTTGAGATATCACTTCATATGGTAGGTGTTGGAGGATGGGCATCTAAAAATGGAGAAAATTCAGATGAATGAGAATCCTGTGGATATGCTAACAAAGTCATTGGCAAAGAAGAATTTGGATCTTTACTCCACTTTTGTTGGTCTTTGAGTTTTAGACTTGAAGAGGAAGAAACAAACCAAGGAAAGGATCCAAGGATGGAGTTTTATGGTACAATGCATTAATTTATCTCCAAGTGGGAGATTATTGAGTTGTGGAGCTTAATTTCTTCATAAATAGCATTTTCTACAACTTGTAGGTTTACATAGTAACTGACTTCGGTTGGGTTACTGGCATCGGTCAACTAGTAGGAACTGGTATCAGTTGGGGTAACCAACATCAGTTACTTGTGTGTGAAGTTTTTAATATTAAACACAAGATTAGAACCAACATTTGATTATAAAGGTGATCTAAGGGTTTTAAATGCATAGCTAAGTTACCCTAATGTTTGTATATGCTTATAATCTAGAATTCTAGGGTTAGAAGGTAAAAATTGGAAGATTTGTAAGAAAGAATTCTTGGAGAGAGAAAAGATAAGCTTGTGAAGGAAAATTACTATACATCCTATGAGGTGTGAAAGATTGTAGATCTTCATTGTATTTCCTTTGTAAAGAAAAGATTAATAGATTGGTTGTTTCTTGGTGGATGTAGCCCACACTGGGTGAACCATGTTATATCTTGTGTATTCTTCTTCTTGTTTATTTCCGTATTTATTAATTATATGCTCAATTCTGATTATAGATTTTTACAACAAGTATATGCTAACCCCCAAAATTCATTAGCAAGTAAGCTAAGAGGAATGATGAATTCATTAACTTAATTTTCTTCAGGTTTAGACACTTGTTTATTATTGAAAGAAATCAGAACAACAAGAGGGTTATCATTAATGACTTGGGTTTCACTATCTTGAAATTCTTCCAACATAAGAGAAAAATCAGCCTTGTTCCTATTCTCATGATGAGCTTCAACTTCCACCAACATAGGATCATTTCTTTCCAACCATGGACATTCAACCCTGGTACATGACATATCTTCTAAGAACTCTATTTCAAGTTGAAATTAAGCCTCAAGTTGTTTTTCTTAGTCATCATTTGAGGTAATACCAAATTGGCATGCATTAGATGGAGCAATAAAAATACATGAATACCTTGTAATGTGGAGAATTGTCATGAGTAGCTTCTGGAACTTTAATTTTTTCCTCTTCATTATAAAGTGTCTTAGATTCATTAATTGATTGTTCTTCAATTTATTTTTCCTCCTCACGTGCCTGCAGCTTCTTGTATTGTCCTTACACTTCCCCCACTAGTTATATAGATTCTTTATCATCTGTGGGTACTATTTTCATCTTCCTTTCTTTTGCAGCACTTTCTTGATATTTAAGCCAAAAATATTTAATAACTGGATCATCACATGCAGTAATTTCTTTCAATCTATCCTTCCTTTCTTGCATTGTTAGTTTCTTTTTCGTAGATGACATAGGTGCAATAGTGGATTTACTTTTTGTATATGGAATATTGGCACATTCTGGAATATTTCATACTTTCTTATGTTCAACAAGTTTCAGCAGTGTTTGTGAAATCATTCTTGGATTCATACCTCTATAGAAGTTCTACAAAAAATGGGTCTATTATGGATTGACTAGAGCTTGAAATTCTGGATGGGGAGATCTCCATCACCATCCCCATCACTTTCAATATCACTCATTGGTGTGGGAAAATAAGTTTGTTTCATCTTGCCTTCATTCTTGGCAAGGTTCCTAGATAAGGGGAACAAACGTGACAACAATTCAATCCCCAGTGGACTCGCCAATAATTGTTTGTTGGATTTTTTTATCACTGAATATGCCCAATGGAAGCGTAAAAAAACCAGAAATAGTTAGGGAAGTGTCACCTCTAGACAAGATGAATTTTCCTCTGCTATGTGAGAGGGGAAGTTCCCTTGTATGATGTGATTTTTTTCATTTTTGGTGCTTTTAACCGGAAAGTAGAAAAGGGTGGCAAAATTGAGAAATGGAAAATACAAAGAGAAAGGAAGAATGCATGGGATAAGAACACAACCCCATAGGTGTTAGGAAAGATAGAAAATTATGAGACACAAATTTCTACAAAGTTGTCTTATCAAGGACACACCAGTTCCTTTTGGTCATACATGATTTCCTTGTAAGTTTTGTTGGATAATAAATGGGAAAACACTTCTCTCCGGATAAATCCATAGAATGAGCGTAAAATATAGGAAGCACAAAGTCTTCTTATTCCTCAGAATATGTTGGTATGGAAAAAATTCCACATACTTTGATAATCATCAAAAAGTATGATTTACCTGAGCACCAATCATATTGTGAAGGAACAACAATATTAATAATTTAATCACAAGCACAGAAGCAAATTTTACAATTGAAAAAGCATTAACACAATAGTATAGAAAGCCTTGTATTCATTTGTGCACACAAAGTTACAATAGTAAAATTTGTAGATAGAATAGTTTTCTCCAAGAACATGGAATGAAAGAATGAGAGAGGAATCTCTTTTACCATTACAATGCAGCCGTATATAGGCATTCTTCTCCAAGAAGTAGTTATAAAACTACTCTTTAAGCTAACCCAATGCTAATCTACCCCAAATCTCAAGTTGACTCAACCAGATTTATGCATTGCATTATAATTGTGGTATTTAATTAATTTGATTGGAAAATTAATTAAATACGTTTTACATTCCAGCTTAAACAATCTATAAATTTATGGCCTTTTAAGCACATGCAACTATTTTGTGGAATTTTCTAGGTTTACTTGATCTTCACAGGACTAGGTATTTAATTCTTAGCTACAAAGACATTTTAAATATTTCTCCCTCTTTTCTAATGTTCCTGCATATTTTTTTAAATGATCTTACATTTAAATTTGTGTAGGCCACCTCAATTTAATCATGTTTACATTGAAGGAAGGGTTGAATTTTTTTTAAGTTTGTGTGTTTGAAATGATGGCCAGCTCGGCACTAACTCGGTGAGCCAACATTTACCACTGCCTCGAGTCCCTCACCATGGATTGGGTGCTTTATTTTAGCATGCTTATATTTCGATGACCCCTTATAACTACATGTCGATCCCCTTCATATTTGCATTGACCGCTACATACATATCCATGTAGAGCTCCTTACTCAAAATCATCCTTTTCCGAGTTCCATGTGTTGCATTGGGTGACATTGGTATGCATCTTGTCACATTGATATGGCTCGGCGGACTGCCGAATCACCACCACATTCTTCCTTACCCCACGCAATGAGCCCAGTGTATTGTGGGCATTCCATTTAATTACTCCACATAATGTCATGCAAGTGTTTTGGACTCAGGCTGCCTGGGCCATCCAGCTCTCATTTCCCCACATAACATCTTACTAATTATCCGTCAGAGTAGCTAAATTCATGAGGATCCGTGTGAAATGGTTTGACTCTGAGATGAGCCATTGACACAACATTGAATGTAGTAAAGGCAGGTCTTTTGTGCACAATTATCCCGCGTTCACATGGATCCCCACTTTTTCTGATTTCAAAACAGCTTGCCACGGTCGCTAAGTCCTCACCCAATGATTTTAAAGGTTGCGCTCATTCTCTCCCTTAAGGTTGTCTTGTGAGATTGCTGCTTCTATTAAGTCTAGCCATCTTTTTCAATGTTCACGATCTCGATTCGTTCCATCCTCGCTCCATCAAAGATTTGCTTTGGACGCTAGGCTCGCTTCAATAGTGGCTCGCTGGCTCTTTTGAGTATTCATGAATGCTCTATTTGGATTTGGTGATAAAAAATATTTCGGTTTGTAGCTTTCCCATGCCGAGATGACCTCATTACTTCAGTGAACATTTCCATAAATGTGGTGAGTCCTCCATGATAGCTCTGCGATGTGCCAGATTATTCCTCTCCCACAGCTTGGGTGGCTTAGTGGATGTTTTCCCATCTCGGTTCACTATGTCAACTAACTCGGACCCCCTTACATTGTATAGCCCGACCTTGAAAAGAATTCAGTTTTTAGTACTTGAGCCCAGTGGATTTGTAATGTTACCCCACCAACTCATTTATTCATAGAACAACTCGCTAAGCTTTGCGACTCCACTGGGGATCAAACCCATAATCCCTGGCTTTAGCTGTTGTCACCCATTCTGAAATGCTGCAATTTTTGAAAAATTTATATTTGTGTTGAGGGCTTTTCAGTTGTTCCCGGTACTCGTGAATCTTTTGTTACCAAATTTCACCCCTGAGTGAAATTTTACATCAGAGAAAGCTTACACTAGGATATTCTCATAGCTAATTCAGAGGTTACAGGTGGATTTCAATATTCAGGGGATCCTCATGGCCTTTGGGAAGGTTTAAAATCACAAGAGGAATTTTTCGTCTTCTTGGTCCTCATAAAGTTCAGGTTTTAATAAATCAAGGAGCAACCGGCAGCGGGACTGACCTAGCAAGCAAAAAATTAGTGAGGTGGAAAAATATGATGGGAAGAGTTGAATAAGGTTTCAAGAAGTGCCTTGTGTTCACAAACCAAGCTGTTGGTGATACAATGTAAATGAGCTCTGGGACGAGCTGTTTAGACCTCCCATCGAGCTACCTATTAAGGGATGAGTTACAAGATGGTGTAAAATTCGTCGAGGCTCATGCATGGTTACAAGATGGTGTAAAGTCAGAGATCAAGCTATGACAAAGAACTTAGACAAAGCTCATGGTAAATAAATGAAAGAGAGAGTTTAATGAGTTGTTATGTGAATAACTGATTTGTTTGGGTAACATTGCAAAGCCGTTGAGATTAAGTAATACAAACCAAGATCTTTTGAAGGCTGGGATATACAATGTAAAGGGGTTCGAGTAATTTTTCATGGTGAGATGAGCCGGGTAAACATCCACCGATCCACCTAAGTTGTAAGAGAGGAATGATCTGGCACATCAAAAAGCTATCATGAAGGACTCACCATATTTATGGTAGGGTTTGCTAAAGTAATGAGGTCATCTTGACATGGACATGCTACAAACCAAGTTATTTTTTATCACCAAATCCAAACACAACATTGACGAATTATCAAAAGAGTCGACGAGCCACTATTGAAGCAAGCCCAATGTCTAAGGAAGAGCTTTGATGGAGTGAGGATGGACTGGCTCGAGATCATGAATATTACAAAAGTTGGCTAGAATTAAAAGAATCACCGAGCTCATCGAATTGAGGGAAAGGATGAGTGCAGTGGTTAAAATCATCAGGCAAGGATGCAGCGAGCATGGTGAGATAGTGTCGAAATTGGAAAAAGCAAGGATCTAGGGCCCAAGTGGCCCATGCGAACTCAAGATTATTGTGCACAAAAGACCCACCTTTGTTGCATTCAATGTTTTTTGGGTGAATAAGGTGATCAATGGCTCACCTCAGAGTCAAACCAGTTCAAGCAAACCACTGCGGATTTGATTAGGTGCTCATGAACTTAGCTTGGCCAACAGATAATTAGCGAGATGTTATGCGAGGAAATCAGAATTGGATGGCCCAGGAAGCCCTAGTCCACTTAGGACATGCATGCATTATGATATTGAAAAACCCATATGACATTATGTGGAATAATTGAATGGAAGGCCCACAATACATTGGGCTAGACACGTGGGGTATAGAGGTGTTGAGCTGGAAGAATATGGTGAGTTAGTGGTTGGGCGAGCTATATCAATGCAACACAATACATACCAATTTCACCCAATGGAACATATGGCACCGTGTTGGAGGTTCAACTCGGCTAGGATAATTGTGAATAGGGATCTCATGCAGCTCTAAACATGTGGATAGGTATGTAGCAGTCAATGCAAACATGAAGGGGATCAAAACATAGTTATAAGGGGTCAGCGGAATAAAAGTAGGCCAATGCAATATAAAATGAAGTGCCTGATCCAAGGTGAAGGACTCAAGGTGGTGGTAAGTGCCATCTTAGAGAGTCAGTGCCAAGTTGGCCATCATTTTAAACACCCAAACATTAAAAACACTCAACCCCTACTTCAATATAAAAATGATGAAATCAATGTGACCCTCACAAATTTAAATCTAAGATCATTTAAAAAGATATGTAGGAACACTAGAAAAGAGGGAGAAATATTTAACATGTCTTTCTAGCCAATAATAAAATACTCAGTCCTGTGAAGATCAAGAGAACCTAGAAAATTCCACAAAATAGTTGCATGTTTTCAAAAGGACATATATTTCAAGCTTGTGTAATTTGGAATGTAAAATGTATTTAATTAATTTTCCCATCAAATTAATTAAATACCACAATTATAATGTAATGCATAACTCAAGTTGATTCAACTTGAGGTTTGGGTAGATTAGAGTTGGGTTAGCTTATTCGAGAAGAATTCCTATATAAGGTTGCATTTTAATGGTAAAAGGGATTCCTGTCTCATTCTTTTATTCCATGTTCTTGGAGAAAACTATTCTATTTGCACATTTTGTTGTTGTAATTTTGTGTACATACATGAATACAATGCTTTCTATACCATTGTGTCAATGATTTTTCAATTTCAAAATATGCTTCTCTGCTTGTGATTAATTTTTTAATACTTATGTTCCTTCACAATATGATTGGTGATAAGATAAATCAAAATTTGTGTTGACTATCAAAGTATGTGGACTTTGTGCCATACCAAAATATTTTGAGGAAGAAGAAGACTTTGTGCTTCCTATATTTTACGCTCATTGTATGGATTTTTCCAGAGAGAAGTGTTTTCCCATTTCTTATCCAACAAACCTTGTAAGGAAAACTTGTACGACTAAGAGGGACTGATGTGTCCTTGATAAGACACATTTGTAGAAATTTGTGTCTCAGAGTTTTCTGTCTTTCCTAACACCTATGGGGTTTTGCTCTTTTCCCATTCATTATTCATTTCTCTTTGTATTTTCCATTTCTCAAATTTTCCGCCCTTTTGTTATTTCCGGTTAAAATCACCAAAAATACAAAAAATCACATTATACGAGGGAACTTCCCCTCTCACAAAGAAAAGGAAAGTCCACCTTGTCTAAAGGTGAAACTTCCATAATTGTTTTTGGTTTGTGTATGCTTCCATTGGACATATTTAGTGAGAAAAAATCCAACCAACAAAGTGCAAATTAATGTATTTGTAATTTTCTATTACAAATCATTTTTGGTAAAATATGATCACTTTGTGAAATAGTGTCACAAGTCAAGTAGATGTTTTACAAAATTCATCAATAGTAATGTGTAGTTATATTTTAAGAAGTAATATTTAATTACTTTTAAAGTTCAATTTGAGTATAATATAGTCAATTTTGTGTCAGTATTATCTTATCAAGTCAATAGTGTGTTATTGCTGAATTTTAAAAAAATTGCCCGCATTTCACCCAGACACTATCGTTTGTACCTGATGTCCAATTTTTGGGGGAGTCATAATGGAAACGTTAAATTTAATTGAAAATTTTGAAGGAAAAAATTTCCATACTTGGAAAGGTCAAATTCAGTTGATGCTAATCAATAAATATTTGTGAGAAATTGTTGATGGAAAAATACCAAAGCCAAGTGATGTAGATGAAGCCTCCAAATGGGAAAGAGGAGATTAAAAAGCAACATCAATTATTGACCTAGTATTATCTGATGTGTACCTACATCCCATCAACCTATCAAAAACTTCAAACTTCATTTGGAAGATAGTGAAAAAAAAATTGTCTCACAAGTAAGGAGTGCAAAATGGAACTCAAGTAGAATCTATTTAGGATCAAGATGGAAAAACATGAGAGTAAGGTTGAACACATAAGTAAGTTTTTTTCAATTTAAAATAAATTAGCTAGTATAAAATTTTATGTGAAAGATGATGATGAAAAATGAGTATTACTTAATAACATGCCCCCATCTATTCTAATATTTTCTTCACATTGATTAAAATAAATCCTAGTTTAGAATATTTGATTTCTTCTCTGATAGATGAAGAAAATAAAACAAAGAACATTGATATAGAATAAAGTGCAATGTATGGGAACAATAAATCACATGCTAAAGGAATATAAAAATCTTTCTTTAAGCAAGGATATTACTCAAAAAAATATGAAAAAACAAACCACTTGTTACTATTACAAACAATCTATTCACTTATCCATAAACTATAGGAAAAGAGAACACAATTTACTTGATGTGAAACTATAATAGAATGCCATGGATGTTGATCAAGAAGAAGAAGATAGTTATATAGAAGAACGAATGGAGAATAGTTTTTTTTGGGATAAGATAAAAAGAGTTTGGTTTTAAGGGGACCAAAAACCCCATACATAGAAAGAAGCCAATTTAAATAGAAAAACCATCAAAATTCCAGGGAGGTAAAGTAAAAAACTATTGATAGCATACCACCACATAACATAGCCATATTGTAGAAATTCTGCATATTAAATAATACCTTTTTTGACAAGACAAAACCTAAAAATTAACCAACAGAACAAAGGAACAAGACCAACAAAAGGGCATTTAAAGGCTAGCCATTATTTCTCCATATCCTTGCTATGGGATTTTTTTCTCGACCTGATTTCCTTCCTACCTGTAACTTTAATGATCATCAGTTTAGGTCTTTTCTCCTCCTTTTTCACAGTCTGGGTGTTCATACTTGCGGGTTATTTCAGGATTTTCTCCTTCTTGTCATCAATCTGGGTGTTCACGGCCTCCATTTCAGAATCCCCATCAATCTCATAATATTCACTATCATAACTACTAAGAACCAAATTCATATTAGGCTTGTTGTCTACCTTAGCCATTTGATCCTGAAGGATAGAGACCCTCTATTCCTACATGACAAAATTAGTTTGAATTCCCCCAATTCTCTTTTTCTGGACCTCAATTTTATGGTGGCACTCCTTCAGTTCATGTAACAAATTCTTATTGATAGTGAAAATAGTATCGACAGTCAACTCAACATGCATCAGCCTAGCCTCCTAGTCCAGAAAGTATTTTTCCCTGTTTCCAGAACTCTTACCCACGTTCAAAGTGGAGAATGGTTATAATTCTAAATACTTTCTATCCTAAGGAAGAATCATCAAACTAAAGGATAAAGGCACAAGAGGTAATAGTTTGAATAGTGACCTATCATAAACCACAAGTGATGAGGCCCAACAATGAGGTTGTGGCATGTTGTTTAGTGCAAAATTTTATTTTTAGTGTGTGATTTGTTTCAGTTGTGTGTAGTGTGCTTCATTTTCAACACTCCTATTGTATGTGGTATGCTTTAGAGTGTTTGTTTTGTGTGAATGAATGGAAATTTCACATTGTGGATGGGAATATAACACTAATATTGGAATTAAAGGATGACTTACCTTTCCCCCTTTGCAAGCCTAGTTTGGCTTAATAATGTGTTTATTATACTTTAGATAATTATTTTCCATTTCTCTTTTATGCCCCAAATAAAATGGTTTATCTTGCTTATTGGTGAAAATTTTGGTTGTTTCATGTGCGTTTGGTTTTTTTAATTCTAGCCATGTTGTTAGTTGTGGAGAATTTTTGGGAGTTAAGGGAATTCATGGGAAAATGGGGATGATATTTAACCCCATTTTATGGCTGGGAGGTGAATGTCACCTTTACCTCCTCTTTGGTATGTTTGGGTATGGAGTGGAAGAATGGAAGAGTTTTAAGTGGAGGAAGCTTACACTTTGTCTTTTACAAATGAAATTATTATATGTTATATTCTCCTCATTGAAAATTTGTGGTTATTGTGTAAAATGTGTGTTATTGCAAGTTCTTATTGGAGAAATTTGTACTCATTTTTTTGTGGTTTTGAAGTACTTTGAAAATTATACCTTCTTATATGGAGGTGTTGTAATTTATGGAAAATATATTTGCAAATATGGTTGTGTTAAAAGTTGTGTTGCAAGCTACAAAGGAAATGAAATATTACCTCTCTCTTCTCTCTCTTTCTCCTATCTCATTGAAAAAAAACAATGTATTAATGTAGTTAAGGACATGGTTGAAATATTTGGAGTATGAATGAAAGTAAGTTTTATCCTTATTTCTCACTCTCAAACCCTTGCAAAGTTATCTCGCATAAATTTATTTCATTATGTGGCTGAAAAAAAAAATTGATTTTTCATTAATGTATGTTTAAAATGGGTTTTGAAGGAAAGCTTGTGATAGGATTTTGTTGGAAATGAGAGCTTTAAAGTTAACCATCTATCTTCTTTTCCCTTCTTATTTCAAATGGAATAACAACTATGTTTAAAGTGCCTCTTGAAATTAAAGTATATACATTTTATTGGAATCCTAGTGTAAGATAACTAAATATTTTGTAGTGTGAAATTTTATCAAAACATGTATGAGTGTTTTTGAAATGGTGTAAACCTCTCTCAAATTCCCTTGAAATTTGGTATTGTGTTAATAGTTATCTTTATAATGAAATGTAAATGGTCATAGTTGAGAGGATATATTCCTTGCATCTTGGGGTGGAAATGGAGTAAGATTCCTCTTGTATGATGAAACCTTATGAGATGAGATAACTAATTGGAATAAGTGAAGTATACAAAATTGCTTGGTATTAGTTGTGTTTTGATAAAATATACATGGATCTTGTATATTCTATTTTGTTGAACTAGATCACATTTAATTGAGTATACATGTTGCAATTTGAAAGAGGTTCCATTACAAGTGCAAGTCATTGAAATTAATTATAATCTTCTTTTGGTTAAGAGACTAATTAGTAAGTTGATATATTATATATTGAAACAAATTACATTATATCATGAGATCGATTCTATGCCTATTATATGTTGTTTAAATTGAAAAATACTATATAATATTATAGTATTCTAATATACTATATGAAATTATAACTATCTAATTCAAAACAAATTGTATAAAGATTTTAAAAATAAATTAAAAAATAATGAAAATACTAATAGAATCATATTTTCGTGTGTGTGTGTGTGTGTGTGTGTGTGTGTGAGAGAGAGAGAGAGATTACCTTAAAATATTTAATATTAAAAAACATACAAAACATAAGATATATGTTAGTGAAATAAAATAAAAAGGTGAAAAAACAATTGGGGAGGAGTTCGGCCCCTCTCTGCAAAAAGTAATTAAAAAAGGTAACACATATGGGCCACGACCATTACACAAATATCGGACCCATTTTTTAATTTATTTGGGATCAGCTCAAATTCAAACCATCTATGTTGGCCCTGAGCCCTCTCCTCCCCATTCGCTTGTATGTTGAGGTCGTGGCCATGGTAAAAAAAGGCTCACTATATATTAAAAAACTTTGGAAAATTATATATATATATGTTCCCACCATATACAAAAGGAAAAAAGTGAAAATAAGGCAATGGATATATGTAGGACATTTAAATATGTATATATGCCCTCCCTTCACTCTAAATCTTGAAGGATATCCACGAGACCTTTTATCTTCAACTTCTATTCAAACCTGAAAAATAATCAAAAGAAAATGAGAGAAAAAAAATTCAAAGTGAAATATAACCTCTTCATAATAAAGTTATGGTTTTGGTCAAACAAAATATCAATGGAGGAGGATCATTTGATCCAAGGTCCCACACTCACTCCTACTTTTGTACTTATAAGGTTGACTATATTTTCAAGGAAGATTTGAAACCACCTTAAAGTAATTAGTATAAGTTTTGATAACTTTAAATAAAGATGGGAAATATAGATGGAATAATCATTATAAATTAATAAATGGGAATCACTTCATTACCAACTTGTGAATGGCGATACAAGGAATAAATAATGTGGTTGTAATAATTAATAGGAGAACCTAATAAAATTTCCCTAATTTTTTTATTTTCCTAGTCTTAAAATGGAGGCCACACAATAATGCTTGTGCAACATTAAACCACATTACACATTTAAATTTTAATCGCTAACAAGGATATTGGATTCACCAATTTAATCAACAACTATATCACTCAATTATGCAATATACGAATGACTTGCAAGTGTGCAAGCCTAGTGGTTTCACTCGATTACATCAAAAAACATGTTTTAATAACCTAAACTTAAACCTATCCCTCATTACTTATTTGAACAAAATATGTATTTTTTACTATTAAGTTGTGCTATTTTAAGTGTCTTAATATAGGTTGCTACACTATACATAATGCCTAACGAGGAAATAGTCCTCCTTGTGATGTCATCTTCCTAACAAGGTCGATGTTGTCTATAGAAAAAGTGCATTCTTAAATAGTATTTGAAACTCCTTTCCTTGCACATTAGCTACCCTCTTTGACATTATTCTAGTGCGTTTCCTATTCAATTTTTTTTCTTTAGTTCTGACACAAAAATTGGTCTCAATATATCTAGTTCCCCCTCAAGATCTACTATCTTTAAGACTAAATCCACTTTTGTACATTATTGTGCTCCTTATTTTGGAAACTTCTCGTTCATATTTCACCCCTTCATATATAAAAAAATCAAGTCCTATTTGTTTTCTCACAAATATGTAACTTCCTATTCTCATTTCATTTTTTCGCTCACACTAAAATTATCTTGTGTCTTTTCACAATTAGGCGCCCTCTTCACAACACAGTCACTTACAATTTCTTCCACGATAATTTAAAATAAATTAAGTCTTAATCAGGGGAATAAGATCAAATTATTACAAAATTAACAAGCAATATCTATCATGCAAGAAATAAGAAATTGTTTACAATAGGGAGATAAGAGTGACTTATCTTGTATTTGGACATTTGGGCTGATTCTAGGTTGGAACTTAGTGGAACAAGATGGATCTAGACTGGGTATGCTTCTTATGTAAAACTAGAACCTATAACTCATTTTTACATAGCTTCCCAGATAAGGACAGAACTTCTCGGGTGCTAGTTTTTGAAATGGGCGCTAGTGTCCTAAAAATGCTCTAGTTTTGATCTTCTTAGGGCCTTAACTTGTCTTTTTCCTTTCCCTCCTTGTCACTCTAGCTTTGATGCATGGTTTCATTGTCACACATGAACCTGCAAGACAAACCCTAGATACCTATATAAGTCTCAAGAAAAAATTATATTAAATAAACAATGTATATTCTTGAGTTGAATTAACCTTAGAGGTAACCCCAATGTGATTGTCAATGAGCTTTGCACTACATTTTAGACTCTATGTACTTCTAGTTTGTGTGTGATCACATTGTGTCCCTTGAAGCTAGATTTCCATTGTGCTAATCACACTAAGATAACATGATACAACTAATTTTCCCCAAATGATAAATGTGTGAGATGGAATTCAAAAATAATCCCTCCTATGCAATGAATAAGGCAGCCTAAATGCAGTTCTTTAAAGTTGTTCTTTGCCTAAGTAGTATAAAGTAAGTAATAGCCCAAGTTTTTCAGCCCTTAATAATAGTGAGTAAGTTGTGTATATATATGAATTATTTTTTTGAATTTTTAGACTTAGTGACACAAAATGCCAAGCCAAATCGTTAGAAAATACCCAAATTTAAGTATTAAACAGTAACTTAGGAAACACAAGAGAATAAACAAAAGCACCTAGAAGTGACACTAGCACACAAGTGATAGTTTCCTTAATGGGAGTTACTATAAAAATCTAAGAAAAAGAAACAAGGACAAGAAAAGAGATAGGGATCCCTGAGAAACGCCCAAAAAATGTTTAAATACAAGAAGTATAAGACAATATCACAATCAAAGTAATGACTATGAAAGAGGTGTCACTAGTGTTTAATCTTCATTCTCAGAAACTGTGTATATAAAAACATACCAGAGGAATGATGTAATAGTATTAAGTGCATAAGTTTTTTTCTAAACACAATAAGTAACACCTTCTCTATTACCCCCTATTTGGATCCTCTTCCACAACACTAAATAGCGTATACCACTTTTATAAGACTATTGTTGTGATATTTATGATCATAATCCTACTTAACTCACCTTCTGAATTTTTCTTCTCCCAAATTTGTAGCCTAAGTTTTTATACCATTTTATGCACTTCGTGGTAAGGGTTTTGTTATCATGCTAAATTGCAAAATTGAAAATTTTGGCCATGGCAACCAAGCTCCCACTTGAAAATTCCTCTCCTGGTAATTATAAACCCTTCCTCTAACCATCCTAACCTCAATTTTACCCTCATTACGGCTAAAAGGAACATGATAACAATATTTTAGAGTGTGTTTAATGTGTATGGATGTATGCCTAAGGTGATTGATGAAGTTATTGAGATTCTAGGAAGAAACAACTATCTTTAAAGGCCTAGAAAGGGTCATTTTTGGCCAATTTGCAACAAGTGAGCACCCTCTAACTCCTTACATGGAAGATTTAAACAATCTGAGAGATGTGTGGGAGAGAAATGAAATTATCAAAGGCATTTAAGGGAAAATTCAAGTGCAGATAATTGATGTTAGAAACGAGATAAGAAAAACTAGGTCATTTTGGGCACATGGAATGAAGGCTCTAATAGAGAAAGTCAACTTGTTCAAAAGATTCTAGGAGTTTTGAGAGGAATTGTAATTTAATAAAATAATCAATGGAAAGGTATTATAATTATCCACATGATGAAAACATAATTTTTTACCTAAGCCTTAAATATTTCATTTAACTCAAGTCACTGGTGTTTCTCCTTCGTGCTGAAAAGATGAATGGTGCCAAAATTAAAAGTGCAGACATAATTAGATCTTGATAATGGATGGGATGATATAAATAATTGATTTAGAGTTAAATTAATATAATGTTTTAACCCAAAACTCTATCTCATTCTTCTGGGATAGAAAAATCACTTAGGTGTCCTAAAATGACTTGGCGAGGGAGATCAACATTAAAAATATTGGAGCAAGATATTTCACTCTTAGTGTCCCCTTATGTTATACCCGAGGTGTAAAGGGGATGAAGGAGATACAAAATTGTGCTCCCATATGAATTTTATGTTTTTCATCTCTTAAAACTTGTGACTTGAGTGGTTAGGTGAGAACAATGAGAAAATTGACCACTTTTTCATGATAAAGACCCCTTTGGCAGATTTTTGAGAAATTTTTATTCCCTTTGATTGTCCCCAACATGAAAGGGGGACAAGGGGAACACAAAAGTGTGTTCCCCCCTCTCATATGTCCCCATGTCACATCAAAAACTAGTTTTTTGCTCATGATTTTTAATTTCTAGCCCCCTGCATCTCACTCACTTGAAACCACAAGGTGACACTTGTCACCACCTAGTTCAAAGAAAACTTGGGTTTTTGTTGCATCCCATTAGTCCCATTTGACCCTATTTTTTAGGGTGTAACCTAAGATCCAACCTCCACCAGACCCTGGTTATGCTTGGCTAGGTTATGTTGCCACCCAAATTGATCCCTCCTTGTAAGCACAACAACATCAATGAGCTAAGTAGGATGCTTAGAGGAAGACAAACTAGGATTTGAGTCATTTTGTAGCCATGGATGGATCTGGAAGCCTCTTTTTCACTCTGACTTGGGGGATATTTGATAGAACCTCACTAAGGGTATGACCTACCCTGCTACTTTAGGTTTTTCCTGCAACCAGATTGAGAGGATGCATTTTCTAACCTGTATTTATGAAAGAATGAATAGAACAACAATATATAAACTCTCTTTATCAGGGATATGAAAAGGAAAATGTAAGAAGATATGGTCAATGTAGACATTATCCAACTCTCATGAGTTGTCACACTCGAAAGTGTCGATATCTTCTAAAAAATCTCAGGTTACTAAAGAAAGTTGAAAATTTTGACTTACTCTTGCATATTATGGATAAAGGGTGAAAATTTTTTACAAACCTCCATAGTATTTATGCATCAATATTGAAATTAGGGGCAATTCAGGTGGATCTGATGGTTATTGATTATAATTTTGATGTATTTTTGGGAAGTTAAACAAGATAAAGTTGATTATACAAAGAACTCAAATAAACCTTACAAATATTACATACAATTATTATTGATGTAAAAAATGGATCACACGGTCTAAAACATTCCTTTAACTAGAAGGGTTGTATTCATGGAAGACCAAGAATACAATATTTCACAAAAAAATTGAGAATTCAAACACAAAATCTCATGGTAAATTATCAACAAAATACTAAGAATATTTTATCAAATAACCTCCAGATACACTCAATAACTAACAAAAATCCTAGATCAAAAAGATACAAATTAAATTTAAAACCATTAACCACATTATGAAGGAAAGCTCCATCAATCATGTAATTACAGTTACCAAAATGTCACTACTTTTAGACCAAGGATTTGTGTAATTCAAAGATATTATATAACATAAGATTGCAACAGAAATGCAAACAATTGATTCAAAACAATTCATCTTGAAACAAAGTAACAATGCTCATGATAATACATAAATTAATTCAATAAACTCCAATTATTCAATAAGGGGACACAACACTATGAACTCAATATTTTCCATGATTTTACAATGTAATCATCTTAGCAAGAAGGTTTTTGGAACAAGTGAAGAAAACTTGGGTATTTCAGGTTGGTTCAGTTTCAACAAGTACAAATAGGTTCTCTCCTTTTTCTCTAAATCTTAGAAAATTTTAACCCCCTCCTATGTGATAGTATTATCATCACATTTATACAATTTCAATCACTCACTCATTCTCCATTTTACCCCCAAAAGCATGAATCTCCAAGAGAATATTCTTCTTCACATCATATAGTTTAGTTTACTATTATTTCTGCTAAAATATATCCCATTTTATATTGCCAGGTGGAAAAGTCGTGAGTTGTTCACATTTTTCATTTCCTCATATATGAATGGGATGCTATGTCATCGCTTTTGACAGTTTTTTAATCATCTCTCCCTTTTTGCTAGTAAGACATCCATTTTGATAGTTCCCATGTGCCTCCATATGGCTTGATGTGATATGCAATCCCTTTCACCTTTTGAGAATCAAATTTGAGCTATATACACTTATGTTCATGTATTTTAGAGAAAAATATTCTCACATGGATTGTATCACATAAATCAAACATATTTGGTTGTGCAATGCTAATTTCCCTCAAATTCATTTCCTTTGTGTGATCTGAGTGAAAAATATTTCTTCATTTGGTGGTAGTGATTTTTCTTGAATCAACTTGTCTACGCCATTCTCATTATAAATTCAACTCTATTTTCTCCCTAATTTACATCCTTTTTCTATTCTTGAATGTGAGGGATTACTGAAAAGATATTTTTTGGCGGAATGACAAGGGTGGGTATGGAAAATAACTTGAAGGAAATATCATTTGAGGATTTAAATCAAATCTTTGACTTAACTGTCCCAGATGAATCCTTTGTCAGGGCTTTGTTTGAAATTGTAGACCCAAGAGACAACAAAGGGCCCTTAACCTATTGGGAGGTTTATCTCTCTCTTATTTTGAGATTAATCAAGATCAATACTATCTTCTCAGCCTTCCAATCCATGTATTATCATCTTTTTCGGTGGGAACACCAAAAAACTCAAGAAGAATTGAAGAAATTATGGATTTAAAGAAGGCATGTTTCAGAATGGAAGACTGAATATGGATCTCCCTTTTTGAGTAATGAATAATTTGTGTTGAAAGAGGTTCCTCAAGAAGCCTACGTGCTCTATGAAAATATCTCAATTGACATTGTTCCTGCCATTTCTCACAAAGTAGAATAATTGGAGCAACGAATCATTTCTCTGAAAGGAGATCGAACAAGACTTGTCCCACTTCAAGCTCTCAACCCCCAATAATTATTTTTGATGAGAAATAAGTCGAGCCTTAATATCCTCAACTTTGTAAGGCCTCACTTTCTACCATTAAGGAGAAAAAGGGCAAGTCTACTCTCTAACCTTCTATTTTTCTAAGGCAGCAGGATCCTTTTATGGATAAAAAATTGTCAGGACTTTTGCTTGTTTCTCTACCTATAGAGCACCCACCTTTCATGAGGAGGCACAAGGGAGAGCCTAGTTATAAGTATCATGTTCCACTAGGTATAAGGGTCACAATGCCTTCTCTTCCAGCCACTCCAAATAATCCTCTTCAGTCTACTCCCATTCAGTCCACTTCTTACAAGTCAAAAGGGAAAAAGGTGTTTCCCACAGGTGGTTTAGACCTTTTGGACTAGGTATCTTCTTATCAAAAGAAGAAAGAGTTGAGGGATATTATGGATGGTCCCAAAATGACTATTGAGTCATTGATGGATATGGGGATGTCTAGGAATTTGGTAGGGTTAGTCGTATTTTCTCAAACAACTCAGGGTTCATAAGATTTTATACTAAGGAAGAATAGGTTGTTGCACACAATTCCTCCATTTGGAGAAGATTTCAAAGTAGAAGTAGTGGATGAATACATGTTTTTCTTGTCTTGTTTCCTTTTGATGTAGTTTCCAAAATGTATACAACATTTTATTTCATGGACTAGGGCCCCTATAGAATCCTAAATTTTCTTTTTTCAACAATACAAAATATATTAAATAATTACATTAGTTCCCAAGATTCATAATAGATTTGAAATATTATCAAAGAAATATAAAGATCTAGTGAATTATATAAAATTACATTCATGTCTGAAAACAACAATTTCAAAGTGATATTCATTTTTCATGAAACAAGAGTAAAAATTGAAATAAGATGAAAAGAAAGATTCAAATAAAAAGAATCCTAAGATTTCTCATCATTCTTCACATCGTAATCTTCATCTCCATAATATTTTTCTTCCTTTGGCTATTTCTCCATGTAGGCATCATACCTTTGAAATAGTGGTATTATCTCCTCTTCATTAGGTCGAGTGTGGTATTTGTATATCAAGTGATTCTTATTCAATATATCACTACACTCAAACATCCTTGGTCCAGATTCCCTTAACCCTTTATTCAACTCTGTGATCTTATTCTCCATCAAAGTTATCCATTTGAAAACATCATAGGAACAGGGTTCTTATTTAATATGTTTATAAAATGATTGAACTAATACATCAACCCCAAAATTTCCATAAACCATTTTTTGTTGATTAGATACCATTTTTCCAAGTATACAATCTATATAATCAATGGTCTTTTCTACCCTTTCCTTATCAGTTGCCAACATTTCTCTGATTCGATTCAGATTTTCCACCTGATCCTTGCAAAGTCTTCTATTACATATTGAGTCCCTTTTTCATTTGTTGGCACTATTCCCTCTTTTCCAGTAAGTCTTCATCAAGTTGGTTGATTCTTTCTAATTTTGGGAAAATCCCTTCCCAATAAAACAAATCATTATCACACTCTCCAACAAATTAATTAATATCATTAAGTAATTTAGAAAGCTCTACATACTTGTTAGTTGCTTTTTCAATGAATTTATTACCATCTTGCGATAAGTTTTCTATCAACTTATCTATGGCCTCAACCTTTTTTGTTTCCTTTTCAACCTTTTCCAATATTTCATGAGTGATGTTAGTAACAACTTCCTATGTCTATCATAACAATCTATGCAAGCATGATGTTAATGTTTTTACTTGTTCTTTTAATTACTTTTTGGATGTCTTATCCTCATCAACCTTTTAGAACATACCTTCAACTGCTTCTAAAACTCCTTATTTCAATGATTCCCTGGAAGGATTTTCTTACTGGATATGTTGAATGTCATAATCACTCTTAGTGATATCATATTTTTTCCCCCCTGATTAGGGGTTGTAACCTCCAAAGTTATAAATCCATACTGATATGTTCTTGTCTTTGTAAAAGTTCTTGCTTTCTTTGAAGACTCCTTGGTCTTTGGAATTGATATAATAGTGATACTTTGAGCTTCATTTGGAGTAATTTCCTTTTCCCCTTATTGAATAACTCCTCCCAACCATTCATCCATAGGAAAATTTCATTTCTTCTCCCTCTATGGAGTTTTAGAATATAACACCAGTTCTTTTGATGTTTCTTTAACTTCTATTGTTTTCTTTTGATGATCTAGTGTTACAACATATGATTTCTCCTTACTCTTTTCTTGATACTTTGGGTGATTTTTATCTTTTGGGATTTTTCTACCTATTTATCCCTTATCCTGATTCTTTTTTCCCATGAGAACCATATTTTCAACTAACACCTCCTTTGGATCCCTAGGAGAAGTAACCAATGGACATGTATTAATGTTATTTGCTGAGGTATCTACATTTTCTTTTGGAACATCTTCATATACTTGAGGATTTGACTAGCTCACTATTCTTCACAGTATCTTCACCCCTTGTTGGTGGTTATTTAACAGATGATACCTCTTGAGGTTGTTCCTCAACTCCTTTTTTCCCTGTTGGCTAAGTTTCCAATTGTAATTCCTGATGTTTATGTTTTTCAGGATGAATCTCAACATGCCTCTCATTTCCTTTAATACCTTAATTATATGTCCTTCTATAACATTTTTCTCTTAAAGGAGCTCACTTCATGTTACTTTACTTTGAACATTTTGGGGTTGACCCTTCATGTTTGCATCTAATGCTTAGTGGGGATCTTGAAAATACACCTCATGTTTAGGAGTTTTTATATCTTCAATTGTATGAATCTCAAAAATTACATTAACCATTTCTAAATCAGGCACATCTTTAAACAATTCAGCTATATCATCATCTATTTTTTATGGCTTTTCAGATTCCTTACTTTTTGGTTTATTTTGTACATTTTCCTTCGTAACTTCAGCTAACTGACAAAACATCTAAGTAATGGAAAAATTTCAATTGGGGAAGAAAATGCTACCATACCAAGAAACTTCACACTAGGAGTAGATCTCCCATTTTCAAGAGTGTAGGATGACAATGTTTCATGAGAAAATGAAGCAAAAACCTTCTTTTGATCTTCAATCAAAATAGGGGACTCTATTACTTCAAGTTTTGTATGCTTATGTTTTCTTGATACATGGTTGCTAACATCCCTTTTCAAAGGTTGTTGCAAAACCACCTTAACCTTCTTCTTGGCTCTCTCAAAGTGCTTGACATCTGGTGCTTCTCTTTCCTTAACACTATATGATTTGGCTTGAATTCCTACACATATTAGATATCTTCTCATCTTCTTTCTAGAGTTCAATGATCCTGGTAAAACTTTTGAGGGAATATTTTGTGTGATAAAGCCCTCCCTCTTTTTTTGAAGCAGTATTATGTCATTTATAGGATAATCCTACATGTCTTTTAGAAGCATTCCTTCATATTTTCATTTTTTCTAGTTTCTTATGTTCATTCATCAATGGTTTCTATGGTGGGCTTGTTGCTAGGTAACTAAGGGGATTTCCCTTTTAGAGGATCTATTTTACTTGCACCCTCCTTTAGTGGGGGGAGATCTCCTTCCAAAATCTTTAAATCCCGAAACTCACTTAATACCTTGGTGCTCTATAGAAATAAATCCAAAACTTTGATAACTAACCAATTCAATGTTCTTCTTAGCACATTGGAGATACTTATATAAGGGTAATATAATTCCTTTTCTTTCCAATCAATGGAACTAATTGCTTTTGATTCTAGTTTCTGGTCATGGTAGTATTGTCCCACTATATCCTTGTCATATATAATTCCTTGTGGGACTACAACAATCTTGAAATCATTAATCTGTCTTAATGACATTCTAGAAAAGTCTCTTAATCTGAATTCTTCCTCATCTAGATAGTTCATCTAATAATATTCAAAGTGAGACTCGTGTTTACAATTACTAATAATCTATCAAATATCATAGTTGGGTCTTGGTGTGAATCTCTCCATTCCAAATATTTCCATCTCTTCCTCCATCAATATAGCTCTTATTATGCTTTGGCACGAATACCTACCAATTTGGATGGGGAATTTTATGTTTGTCTTATGTCTTTTGGCAATCTGTTTATGTACAAAATTCAATTGTCTTCATAATTCCATTAAGTCCCATTTGTCACTTACATATTTGGGTAATTTTTAAAGTTTTCCTTTGAATCCAATTACCCTCAAGTATATGAATAACTTGTATTGTATGAAAACACAACCATATTCCTTAATTGTTTCCATAGCAATAATAGATTACTTATATTGTTCCCATTATGTCTTGAAAAGGTAGGTCACATGGGTAATAAAAGCATCATTTTCCAACCTTACATTCCCATTAGAATTAGTCAACATTAATTGTGGATATACATCATATTTCCTATAATCATCAAAACTAACTTTCATTGGGATTCGTGGAAATGATTTAAAACAAGCAATGTTGTATATAAAATTTGACATCATATAGAAATCAATATCAGATGAACTACCTTCAATAATATTTACCATCATTGTCAAAATCTTAGCATGAATATATGCTGAAATAAAGTTTTTCGAATATAACTTTCCTTGTTCCTATAAGATAACCATTATGAAAGGGCACATCCATTCATGAAAATCATTAACTCCCTCAAGCCATGCCATCCTACTTAATAACACAATTAAGTCCTCAAATTCTTCAACAAACATTGTTTTGGTCAACCTCTTAGGGATTCTTTTTATAGATGTATTTTTTTCTTTCAACCACTGGACATTTAACATTATGGCATAATCATCTCATCTTACTTCGTAATTGATTCGTGCATATTCAACCATAGTAATTATCACTTGATTTAGATTTGGCAACCCTAAAATTTCTTTGAAGGATTCTGGTATTAAATTTATTACTCTTTCTCCACTTCCATCGAATACCTCTCTTTTTTTTGTGTTGTAATTATCCTCACATAACCATATGAGCTTAAGAGCATGTACGAAAGGTGGGAAAGTAGTTGTTAGGGAAATATAGCTAACATTAATTGTTGTCATCCGTTTACTTTTGTTTGGGTCACTCAATCTTCTCTGAAAATCCTCCAAGTTAGCATTTAACAACTTCGTGTCCATGACCTTATCTAGATCACTAGTAATACTAGAATTCACGTGAAAACCTGATGCTAGATACTTCATCTTATATAATCCATCCTTCCTTCAATTTCAACTTGTATATTAAGAATTAAATGGGTAAAAAAAGTACTTACTCATTTTTCCATGATCTCTGTGAATTTCTCTTTGGCTCGCATGATCCCAAATTCTTTTTCCCAAATTATTTTATTCTTAGTCAATTAATTTGTCAATTTTTGTAGTTAAGGCATCCATATCTTCACATCTAATGATAAAATTTGAAATACTTGGAAGATTTTAATGATTCTACCTTAATTTGTACAAATAACACATTAATGGGGGTAATCATAAATGCTTTATACTACAGCCGTCGATCTCACCTTTTCCATTTGAATGTGGGTCATCCACATGGATCAACTTGGTCTCTTGCGGGGTTAGGAAGTATATTTTTACATTAGCATTGCTTTTCAAATTGGTGAAAACCTGTAATCTTGAACCACACCCACACTTTTCCACTTTTAATAAGAAGTTTCCATGTGTTTTAGTTGAATAATGGTAGAGCCACATAACTTAGTTGCATTTTAGCCAATTTTTTCGTAAGTGCAAAACTACATTTTTCACCTGAGTAATTGCATTTGAATTTTACTGAGATCTTGAAATGTGTCCGAATCTTATACATAATGGAACTACAGGGCTCTTTGCACATTTTTTTGTTCTCCCCACTAGATGAAAAATTGATAATATGACCCAATACCCTGCTCTTGTGACCTTTGTTGGAGATACGCCACATGTATTTGGTAGGTCTCATAAATATAAAGGAATGCATCCTTGGCCCAAAACCTCACTCCAGCCATGTTTTGACACGTAAACCATTTCAAGCCTCTGGACCAAACTTGCACTTAGCAATTACTATGTAAATGATGTATCTTTATGAACCGAGTCCACTGCAGTGTATCCAATGGAAGCATGGCACATATTATCAGATGGCGAAGAAAAATGTGAAATTGCATTGTAAATCTAGAGGAAAACATACAAGGAATATTTTCAAGATTAAATTTGATCCATGATCAGTTTTTCACAAGGATTTTTTAGAGGCAACATGACTATTAAATTCCTCAATCGAAAAAGAGGATTCATGCCATAAACATAAGGTTTTCATTCATGTGAAACACAACTATATCTTCAAGCATACACTTTTTACATGGGAGAACCAGTCAAAGAAATTTTTTCGAAGGCATAAATTGGATAAAAGGGTGAGATTAAATCGATCACTAACACCACCTCCGACTCGAGGATGGGCACCCCCTGCGGGTGCCACAAGAACCAAACTAACCAAACATAAAATAGACCAAGTTCCTAGATCCATTAGGTTATAGAGTCATTTAAAAACATGCACAAGGCCAAACCAAACCAACATACCTCACAAAAATACACTAAGATACCAAGGTGACTGGTCACTATAAACCAGGAGAACAAAAAGTGAAAAAAATAGAAAAAAACAAAAACAAAAGGACTATACATTGTAAAATAATTCGTACCTTGATTGTTATCAATCCAAGAAGTGCTTTAGATGCATGCCATTAAAAGGAAACTCTAAAAAATATCCATCCAAGTATTTTAGGAGAAATGTGGCTCACCAATTCTTATGTCAATGGAATAGGGACCCACTTACAAGGAATTAAATTTTCCATGTTTTCCTTTATCTTCGTGTCTACTGTCCCACATTAAAACAAGATCTCCAACATTTAAAGTTTTGTTATTCACCTTCTTATCAAATAATTTCTTGATTTTCTCTCTGAACTTAAGGTGTCTTTGGTGATACTCCCTTCTTTCTTCATCCAATTCCATTGTCTTATTAATCCTGGCTTCATAGGGGTTCACTTCTTCATCCTCAATTTGTTGTATGAACTAATAAGAAGACAATTGCATATATAGGGGTAAAAGAGCCTGTACTCCATAAAAAAATTCAAAGGGAATCTTTCCAGTAGTTCTTTTTTGCAGTAATTCTATATACCCAAAAAGAAAACTTAAACTACTCTCCCCACTTTCTTTTATTAATCTCCAATGTCCTCCTAATTATCTTGATAATATTATTATTTCTTGATTCAACTTGACCATTACCTTGTGGATTGTAATTGGATGCATATGTTACATTAATTCCATAGTCTTGGCACATAGTCACCAATGGCTTATCCTTAAAACTCATGACATTATTAGCAACTATTTTTGTAGGCACTCCAAACCTACAAATTATATGATTCAAGATGAAATGCATGACTATTTGATGAGTTGCTTTCTTGGTGGGGATGGATTCAACCCACTTGGTGAAATAATTTGTAGCTACCAGTATCCATTTTTTCCCTACACTTAAGGGATCTGATATTTCTACAATAAATTCCACCCCCCCACTTTTTGAAAATAGCTTCTATTGACACTGGTTGTAAGGGAAAATAACCTGAAGCTTTCATCCTTCCTATAAACCGTTGACAACTTTCACACTTCCTCACTAAAAGGGCCATATCTTTGAAAAGTGTGGGTCACTAGTAACCTTCCCTTAAGATCTTATGAGTAGTCACTCTTCCAGAAAAGTGGCCCCCACACACTCCCCCATGGAATTATACAGTAAGTTTAGTAACTTCAACCTTTGTGATACATCTCAAAAGGGACCCCTCAAGATTCTTATGTAGATATAAATATTTCACATCAGACAATATTTAGCCCAGTCTTATATTACTATTTAGAAGGTTCTCAAGTGTACAAAGTACCAATTAATCCCACCTTTTTGTCATCTTTGTTTTATGTTTTACTTCATCATTCCCGCATAATTCTCGATACTTATCACCCAATTTTCTAACTTCCCTAAGATTCTATCCATAATTCCGAGTGCCCCACCCTATACTGGGGCACCTTCGTCCCACTATGGGAGCCCCAATCTATGCTTAGCTTCTTTTTCTCCCTTTTTGGTCACTTCTAGTTTTTGTTCATCTTTATCGTTTCCTCAATTGGTGTTGTCGGGATTAATTGGGAAATTAAACCTGAGATCCCTATAAATATAAAGCTTATAAGACCATAATAAGGGTCCTAGGTCATTACATCCTATCACTACTATCACTACATCTAGGGTTTCATCCATTACACCATATTGCATCTACATAGCACTATACATTCAAGCTAGGAATGTCTACATCACACACATTCTTAGAGGAGGAGGGATTCTATTTATTCTATTCTACCATCTACATCTTCTATAGCTACCATAACTTGCTATTTCACAAAGTGCAGCTGGTACGAGAGCACCTAGGGCATAACATACACACACTCACCATAACTACAACAAGGTCCATAATGTAGTGCAATGCTCAGTGATAAGTCCACCAATTTTTCAGCTGAGGTCAGTCTGACCCCTTCTTCTTCTTCATATGTAGGGCATCATCCTATTCATCTGATGAATCCAATGCAATAGATAGATTATTTGGAGACACTTAGCAACCATGCCAAATTAGGTTTTTGAGCATTTATACTATTTCAATTGCCCAGATTACAGACCAAGGCACCCTAGGGTTACCAATACACTCCCAAGTGATTCTTTCACTTCAGACAGTCCAAATATTCCCTCTATAGGGCCTCTGATTGTTCTTCTACACTTCTGAGTTCTAGTTCCAAATCTGCAACAACCTATGACAGTCACCTTCAATCAGCTAAGTCATTTCCTTACTCACATCTTGCATTCTATGGTTTTATTTCCATTAGATCAAATCATGCAATTAATTTACACCACTTTAGCATACTATTTTGTTGTTATTTATTATAGTTTAGCATCTTTATTTACAAGTGTTTTAGTCCTGCTTTTTAGATTAGCATTAATAACCTAATACCCCATTTAGGTCCCATCAGGAATTATTTTTGTTAATCATTTTGGTGAACTTGATCATTCTTTCCACCACCTTCTAGGGTTTTTTCCTTAGCCCCTTTTCTCCTACCATGTCCTCCCCTTATCAAGTCATGGCCCAATCTTTATACCCCACCTATACACCTATCAAGGTCACTAATATAACTATTACTGGAGTCAACTTCATGCATGTCTACACTCAACATCCACCTAAATTTCTCACCCCCACTAGACTCATCCATCAATGTCATCACTACTCTTCACACTTATGTCATGCCACTGACTGGTCCACCTATTTCCATACCACCCCTAGTTGCATCCACCACTCCACTAACAACTCCTAAAGGATATGAAATTATCGATCAAATTAAAAGTACACCCGCTAAGATATCCCTTTACAATTTATTATGTAATGCACTAGACTACTGGACTACCCTTGAGGCTACTCTTTGCACCATTCATGTTCAATGTGATCACTCTACTGAAGATTTTTCCCATCTCATTCAATATCTTTGTAGTTTACCCCATTTTATTTCCTTTATAGATGAGGACATATCACTTTCCACCCATAATAACCCTTGTGCATCCTTGTTCATTACCACCATCATTAGTACTACCTGTTTTAAGCATGTCCTAATTGACAATGGGTCTACCATTAATCTTTGTGTGAATTCCCTCTTACAAAAATTAGGCATCAATTATAGTCTCATCTCTCGTAGCTCCACTCTCATCCGTGTTCATGATTACTCCACTCATAAATTCTTAAGAACACTCTCCCTTCATATTCAAGTCAGACCTAAAACCATTCTTAATAAATTATATTTCCTTGATGGTTCTTTCCAATTCAACATCCTCTTAGGAAGGCCTTGGATCCACACCATGCATGTTGTACCCTCCACCATACATCAATGTGTAAAATTCCTTTATGATGGTTATGAACATATTGTTATTGCTGACCCAAAAACCTTCAAATATTTTTTCATTGACCCTATCACCTCAATTCCTATGCCACCACCTCAACCTATTTCATATGCTAACTTGGATCAATATGATGTTGGAAAATCTAGTGTACCCACCTCTACTATTCCTACCATTCCTTATTCTTTTATATCTACTCACACTTCGGCTATTATTTCACCCACTATCTTTGTCCATGCTAGCATTCCATCCCCACCACCCCCTTCTTATTCACCACCTTCAAACATTATTGATAGCGCTACCCAAACAGATGACACACACATTGATTTTTCTACCACATATGACAATAAGGTTCATATTTTTAAACTCACTAATGAAACATTATAGATAGTTGATTTTACTCCTCTTGGCATGGAAAAATCTTATTTTGAAGAAATATTTGTCATGGATGGCCTGGGAGAGTAATGCTTCAAAAATCTTCCATCCACTAATTCCATGGTCCTATATAAGGGCTATGTTAATAGTTCTGACACATTTTTATCCACCCCTTGATGGGTGTTGTTATTCCCTGCATTTAATCAGCTTCTTGTTGATGTCATATCAAACCAGGGGTGAGCCTAAAGCTATATGCAACAAGAGTAATTTTATCGATCTAGTAGTTAACTGTTGTTATTTTTAATTTTCTGGGGGATCTCTTCAATGTCTTAAGGACTTCTTGGTAAAACCTTATTTAAATCAAACTATGAAAACTTGTTAAAAGTAAACACACTGAAAGCTTTTCTGAAAGGAAACACCTGTGTAGAATGGAAACACACTTTCTTCTGAAAGTAAACACAATTGTTGTTGGCAATAAACACACTCAATTTAGAATGCTTAAAAATAATTGCAAGAAATATAAGAATCTATATAAACACCTACATGAACAAGTATACAACAAATTTTAATTAAAAGAATTAAAACAATACAGAATCAACCGATATAAGCTATTTGTTGAAGAAATATAAATACCAAATAAATGAATATCCTGGTCCTTAGGGGAGTGGGCCCTTGCTCCTCCTCAAATCAGGATTTAACAACTCAGAATTCTCTCAAACAGGAATGGCTATTTTATTGATAAAATATTTGGTATTACAAAACATACTGGATTTGAGTACTTAGTCTATGTTTTTATTCTGTGTTCTATTTCTATCTCATATCATATTCTATTTAGTATATATATACTACAGGTATACTTTTATATACATTTTACAATCACAACTGTCTCAACAATTCTGATGAAATCAAATCATGCCCAAAATAGATGTTGAGTCAGATTGCGGTTGATTAGATAGTTGTTAGATAAATCTCCCTGGATCTGCATTCAGAAATCTTGTCATCCTTTCCTGAATGAAAGGGTTGTAGATGTAAATTATCTGGATGTGGTTAGAATAGATAACTCCTATTGGTTCTGAAACTTTAGAGAAGTTCTAGAACCATAAGAAATCATTAAGGTTCAACATCGTGAGATTTTTGGAGCTATCCCCAGGAGTTCTGGAGCTATGTCCTAAAATTCCAAAACCAAATACTGGAGTTCTAGAACTAAGTCTGAAAGTTCTAGGACTAGATGATGAATGTATGATGGAGTTCCAAAACTAGCTTGGAATTTCCAGAACTAAGCTATGTAGGAACAGATGCTACCAAAAACATACTGAACTCTACCTACTTCATTTCCTCGACTAATTAGACCTACTTTATTACAAAATTGAATTTTAAACACATACTTCGTTAGGAATTCTAGAGCTTTTAACATTAGAATCACAACCAATCAAAAGACAAAAAATTACATCCTAACTCATATCAGATCAACTAAAAGTCACACAATGCAATCAAAATTAGTAAAAAGGAGAGTAAGATGAGATCATATATTATACATTAATCGAACATATTTTGGCCTCATTACCCCTCCTCCAAACTTAGTTGTTTGTAAGTCCCTTTAAAAACTTCATTCTTCAAAAGTTGGGTTATAAGTTCTACATTCCATTTGATTTCTTAGATCAAATGGCTGAAACTTGATTTTCCAATGTTTAAACTTAGATGTATTGTACCCTGCTCCTACTTCTATTTTCCTCTCCCACTGTTCAAATTCAATAGGGTCTTGAGGTTCTCTATTTTTCCAAGGAGACATGGGGGCGAGAAGTAGAGGGGGCCTTGTTCACATTCCCATACATATTTTCTTGTAGGTTTCATTGACTTGGGGAATTATTGTGCATAACGCCTTTGCCCTTTCTAAACTCCAGATCAGATTTGTAGAGGAAATTACTTCCCTTCTTCTCAAGGAAATAGTAAGGAGTTCCCACCTCTTTGAACATCCTTCATAAATATCTTCAAACTTTTCCTCATCATAGTAGGTGAAGGCATCAATACTCTTTTGCAGAATGGCAAGATAGTGTGTCTTGAATCTCTCATCAAAGGCATGCATTCTAAAATGTGTGAGGAAGGCAGAGGGTTTACCATAATGAGCTCTCATATAGAGACATGTTGAGCTATCTTTCAATAAAAATTCAGATTCCCTTTCCTTCCATGTAATTTGGTTTTGCATAACAGAGACAAATGCATTGAGCTGGCTCTCCCTTATATACAAATTGATCATAAATCTTGTGTTTTTCTCTAGCATAAAATTACAAAGATAAAATTCACACAGAATATTTTTCTACTCAAGACTAGATAGAAAGTAAGCTGCCATGAATTTAGATTCATATTTTAGTTTATATGGAAGCCCACATGCAATCCTTGATAGCTGCTAGTGAATGAAATGCTCTTCTAAAAACAAACTATATGCAGGAGAGGGCCTCCTGTAGGTAAGCAATTTTTCACTCATAATACAAACCATATGAATTTTTGCAAGACATTTATATTTATTTCCTTCCTCATAAAATTTTTCTTGAAATTATTTTCTTGCCTTCATCTCTTCTTCCATCTTGGTCTTCAATTATTCATTTGATGTTTTGGCTTATCTGAGTTACCAGCAAGTGTCATTCCATAGTTGTTTGAGTGAAAAATAGGTTAAATCAGTCTGTACAGAGACTGTGGACACAACACTCTATTTTCTTGAAGTCTAAAATTTTTCCTCTTTTTCTATCAGTTGTTTCTTGGTTGCTGATAATTCCTCAGTCCTGGCTGCAAGCTGAGTCATTATCTCTCTAATGAGAATTTCCCTTTGTTCCAGAGTTTGAGGAAATCCAATTCCTCATCTTTTTATCTGATAATGAGCTCTGCTCTAGAAAAGAATAGATCATGTTTAACTTGATGTCTTTCTTCTTCCTCTGAAATTACTTGAGGATTTGGGCATTCTTCCTTTATTAAAGTAAAATTTCCTTTTCTTCTCTAGGATGCCAACTCTTCTTCTTCATGTGGCAATGCTAAAGGTTCAGCCAATTATTGAAAATCTTGCTCTTCAAATATTTCTTCTCCTCTGTCCATTTCAGCTTGACTTGACTCAAGAGGAGTCATGGCCATGCTACCTAAAATGTTAGCAGCTTCCTTTTCCATCCTTTCTTGCTCACTCCTTCTCTCTGGGGTTTCCCTAAACCTCTTATGAAATTTTCTTCTCTGGGGAATTTAAACATGCTCAATGGTGGATTTCCTTCTGGAGCTTCTTCTTACTATTCTTCCTTGCTCCTGTATGGGTGAGATATCACCATCAGAGATAGATATTGGCTCCCCTGAAGCTGCTACAGAAGAAGGAATTTCCTTCACATGTATAGAAGGCTATGATATTTTGATCTTTCACACTAAACTTCTTATTTTTGGTATATTTTTTCTTTCCATTTCCCTCTGTTCTTCTACAGAGGCAAAAATTTCTAGATTAGTTGAAGGAGAGAATAGGGCTGGAATTTTCCTTCTGATAATATTAGGGTTTTTCTTGAAATTGCCAAGAAATTTGTCTCAAATTTCTTCTCCATTCTTCTTTGAAAGAAAATGGTGCTCGCATATTAAATGAATTAGGTCATGATTCCTAATTGTCCCAACACCCCAGGAATACCTCTGAGTCATGGTCTAGATAGAATAAAAAAGAAACCCTGGAAGGTTTATTATGTACTCAGGTTTTGTGGCTCCATACTTCAGATATATGAGAATTTTTAGGACTTCTTTTCCCACAGACCTAGATTGACCATCACAGGTTAAATATTTTACTATCCAAAATTCTACCCTGTCAAAGGGTTTGGGAAAACTATCCCTTCTGACCCCTTTTATGATTTTCTTTGTATTGTAGATGTACTGGGGTTCAGTTTCTCCTTCTTGAAATAAGAATTCAACCGGTTCTTTCAAAGTCCCTTTGGCAAGTTGTGGGACATGCATAATTGGCACTCCAGACACGTTACTTACAATATTCACATAAAAAGGAATAAATATATTTCTCACCTTTGTCTTGGATTGTTCTAGGTTTATGACAAATTATCTTACCAATTTGTCATTATGCCTTGAAAATTTCTTTAGGAAATCTATCCATCGTGCATGCTCAAAGATGGACACCACTTCTTCGTTTGTGAGCAGCTGGGAATCATCCTTTGGTTATGATTTCTTTTTAATCCCCATATCAGCTCAAGTTCTGTCTCTTTTTATTTTGTGCAAATTGGTTGTAAGCCCTCTTGCTTAGCCACAGAACTGATGATTTTGGCTGTGGAACCTCTATTTTTACTTGTTGAATTCTCCGTTCTTTGCTGCGGACACAAACTTACTTCACCGCTCCTTCCTCAAAATATATCTACAACTAATTTTACTTGAGTTTGAAATAATGATTATTAACAATAACTATGCCACCACTTATTCCATCCAAATCAACTTCATGATTAAACACTTGTAATCATAATGTATAAATAGATGACTCATCATACCTACTTTTAAATTAAGTCAAATAACACATGTGCAAACATTTAATCAACCCTAAATAAGTTAAAATATATAATTACCATCCTTGATGATGTAACCATTTTGCTATGATGACTCATCATTCCTACAAGTGGAAAAAAACATGATTAAATAAGATAACTAGAATTCAAAAGAATTCCCTTATTTGAACTATCGAAAAAGATATCAACCACTATTTGCTGGTTTTCAATTGACCTTTGAGAGTTTTTTTTTTTTTTTTTTTTATAATTTATTTTAGGGAAGAAAATGCCATTTTTTTGTTTTCATCTTCTTCCCTTTATTCTGGATCTATCATTTAGTTATTTGATCATTTTGGAAGAACTGGGTTCTTCCATATGATCGAATTCTTTATCTTCTTCAATCTTCCTCAAGAATTCATCCTTAGTGGGAGGCTTCCTATAGAGTTTCAGCCTATGTCCATTGACCAAGAGTGTTCTGTTGCTACCATCAATGGGAAGTAACTGAATATAACCATTGTCAAATATCTTCTCAATATGATAGGGTCCCAACCATCTAGTTCTCAATTTGCCCTTGATTTTTTGGTACTTAGAATCAAACACTAATGCCCAATCTCCTACTTTTAATTTCCTTTTCTTGATATGTGTGTCATGCCATTGCTTCCTTTTCTCATGAACTATCTGTGTCTGTTGAAGTGCTTCCATTCTTAATTCATCCAATTCAATGAGTTGAAGTATTCTTTCTTTTTGAGATGCATTAAACTTAATTCCCACCTTCACTTCTGTCCTCAATTTCTGATGTTCAAACTCTATAGGCAACAAGGGATTTTTCCCATAGATTAATTCATATGGTGAAAACCATGTTGTAGTTTTCTAAGTTGTATTATAAGCCCATATAGCTTTAGGTAGTCTCTTTACCCAATCTTTTCTCTCAACTTCAACTATTTTGGCAAGGATGTTCTCCAATTCTCTGTTTGTTACTTCAACTTGTCCATTTGACTATGGGTGGTAAGGAGATGACTTCCTATGATTGATTTGGTAAAACCTTGTGAAATATTGGATCATATTAGACATGAATTGTGGTCCCTGATATGAAACTATGCTCCTTGATGCTCTAAACTTTATCATAATTTTTTTCTAAAGGAAATCAAGAACTACTTCCTTAGTGAAAATTTTCAATGCCTGCACTTCTACCCATTTTATCACATAGTTAGTAAACACAAGAATATATTCCTTCTCTTGTGAAGGAGGATTAAAGGGACCAACATAATCTAATCCCTGTCTCTCAAATGGTTCAACCACAACTTGATGTTGAAGAGGCATTTCATTGGTGAAAGTTGGTTGTCCCATCCTTTGACAAGGATCACACCTCTTGATATATATCTTCACATCCTTGTACAGAGATGGCCAATAATAACTAGTGCCAAGTATCTTATGAGCTGTTATTTTCACTGAATAGTGTCATATTTCATCCTCTATTACACACCTGTGTAAGACAAAATTAGGACCACATTTAAATAGCATTCCATTTAACCATTTGAATTGTGCACTAGTCTTAATTAACTTCTTTATTTGTTTCTTAGTGAAAGGAGGAAACTTCCTTATTGTAAGATAATTTTCCATATCCGTAAACCATGGTGTACTTGCTAAGATCGAAAATAGTTGTTCATCTAGAAAGTTATCCTTGACTAGATCTTAATCCCCTGTAGTGGTTAGTCTTGACAAAAAATCAGCTACCACATTAGATTTACCTAGATTGTCCATAATGGTAATATCAAATTCTTGTAAAAGTAATAACCATCTAATTATTCTTCCTCTAGCCACTGGTTTCTTCATTAAATACTTAATTGTTGAATGATATGTGTGTACAAATATCTTGTACCTTGTAATGTAATGTCTGAATTTATTGATTGCATAAATCACAACAAGAAATTACTTTTTAATGGTGGTATAATTATTTTCAGTTGGAGTAAGATTCTTGCTAAGATAATAAATGGCATACATCTTTCCTTCCTCATCTTTCTGTCCCAATACTGCACTAATGGAATAATTTGAGGCATCTGTTTGGATATGAAATGGATTTTCCCAATTAGGTCCTCTCAATATTGGGGCACTAATTAATTTGTCTTTAATTTCTTCAAAAGCACGCTGACACTTTTAATCCCAAAGAAAATCACAGTCCTTGGTTAGCAAATTAAACATGGGGGCAGAAATTTTAATGAAATATTTTATAAAGCACCTATAGTACCCAACATGTCCTAGAAATTATTTGATATCTATGGGGGTCTAAGGAATAAGTAAATATAAAATGATCCTAATTTTGTTTTGATCCACCTAAATTCCTTTTTTTGAAATATGGTGTCCTAATACAATCCCCTCATCCACCATCATCAAACACTTTTCATCACTAAGAGACAAGTTGTGTTGTTCAAATCTTGTTAACACTTTGTCCAAATTTCTCAAAGAAAATTCAAATGTATCTCTGTGTACAGTGAAGTCATCCATACATACCACAACACAATCATTTGTTAGATCAACAAATATTACAAGTACAACTCTCTAGAAAGTTGCAGGAGCATTGCATAAACCAAATGGTAACACCCTATAGGAAAAGGTTCCCCATGGACATGTAAATGTATTTTTTTCCTGATGTTCAGTAGCAATTCTGATCTAATTGTACCCACTAAAGCCATCCAAGAAAGAAAATTATTGTTTACATGAAAGGTTATCTAGGAATTGATCTATGAATGGTAAGAGAAAATAATATCTCATTGTGGCTTTGTTCAGTTCCCTATACTCAACACATATTCTCCATTTTCCACTCTTTTTGGGAAAAATTACAAGAGATACCCACTGGCTATCTAAGATAGGGTAGATGAAACCTACTTGTAATAGTTTTTCAATTTCTTGTTTGACTATATCGCTTAAAGATGGGTTAATCCTTCTTTGAGGCTTCCTAACTAGTTTAATGTTTTTTCAGTATATATGTGATGAGTGCAGATACTTGGGTGAATTCCCTTCATGTCTTTGTAATCCCAAGAAAAATCTTTAGTATGATTTTTTAGAACATCAAACAATTTGGATTCTTCATCATCCTTCAACCAACTGTTAATGTTTAAAGTTTTACTGGTTGAATTTCAACATGCTTGGTTCCAATATGTGATGAACTGATTTTTGGGAAGGGTTTCATTAAAGTATTTAATGGAAATGCATGGGGTAATAGCATATGGTATGTAGCAACATCTCCAAAAGTTTCTTGAGACAGAATACTAGAAAAAGGATAATTATGATACTTATCTCTTTGCAGGCCCAATTCTTCGTCACTGCTACTTTCTAGAAATTATTCACCACTTCCTGATGTACTTGAAACTGAAGCTATTGATTTATCCTCTCCCCATGAGAAATATCATTCCTCTAGAGTGAAATTATTTTTAACCAAAGAGAACTGTTGTGTCTTGGTTTTGGAACTAAATGTGGTGGTTCCAAAACTATGTTTTTTGGTTCCAGAACTAAGTTCACGGGTTCCAAAACTAAGTTCATAGGTTCTGGAACTATTTCTGATTGCTTCAAGGATAGCTAGTTCTCCTCCAATGGTGGATTAATCATCTCTTCTACTTCTCTTACATGATCCTAAAATGTAATCATAGCCAAAGAAGACAAATTTTTCTTATTAGTTTAAGGAGAATCAACCCACAATTGTTCATGATTGTCAGTAAAAGGTCATGTCGTAGGATATAAGGAAATTTTTTTAGAGTTCTTACATTCAAGATTGTCATATCACCTAACCTGCAATCAATTAAAGAAATAACTGTAGCTAACCATGGTCTACCCAAAATAGTGAGATAACCCAATGTTTTACCTTTTGGTTATAGTATAAGGAAGTCAACTAGATATTCCCACGAATCCACCATAACCGCCATGTCTTCAATAATTCCTTCTGGTTTTGCTATAGACCGGTCTGCTATTTGTAATATGGTATTAGGAGGTTGTATACCTATTAATGGTAATGTTTTCATAGTATCCACTGACATTACATTGATAGCCTCTCCCAAATCTACTAAAACATTATGTATATCCTTATTTCCTATAGAGACAGAAATAACAGGACTTCCAAGATCTCCATATTTGAGAAGTAAAAGTTTTCTTGCTAATAAATCAACAATTTTCCCATCTACTTTGATAGTTTTGGGGTACTTTTTCTTCCTTACAAGATTTTTCAGACATAATATTTTGATTAATTTGTTCAATTATGAAATGTCCTTAATTGCTTGTAATAGTGTTTTTTCAATATTCAATTTCCTTAATTCCTGTACCAATTCAGACTCCATGATTTCTATAGCTTCTTTAAATCTTTTTGGAAATGGAGTCTCAGTGGTCTTGCTATCTAGCTCCTTTTCTTTTCTTTCTATATCCTCTTTTGGAACAACAGTACTAGGAATTTCATTTTCTTTTTTCATTTCAGTGATTATAAGGGGTGAACTGTTAATGATTTTCCCAGATCTAGTTTAAATATCCTTATAATCCATAGCATGTAAATCAAATGATTTTTCTAGTTATGTTCCATAAATACGAGTTGATTTTTTGTTTCTTGGATTTTCCATAGGTTGTGCTGACATTTGTGTTTGGACTACATTCTCAGTTTGTGAATTTTGTGCAGGGGATCCCATGATGGACTGTTGATTCTGATTTGGGTATGTTCTTCCTTTAGCATAATTACTAGGGTTCCATTTAGGTTTTGACCAAGCATAAGGATTTCCTTGACCATACCATGGTTTTTGATGCCCCTGAACATACTAAGCTTGATTTTCCCAATCTTGAGGGTTCCAAGTTGGTTGAGGTACCCAAGGTGGTTGTCCCCAATTTTTTGGTACTGACTAAGTAGCCCATGGCATCATCCAAGGATTAGGAGCTGATCCTGGCATAAAATGCTCTTGGTTAGGTTGTCTCTGAAAAAAATTCAATTCTTCTGTTGTAGATGAGGCACTGGTTTGTTTAGGCTGATTCTTAATAACGAGAAGTAAAGAACAAACATTCGTATCATGTTCTTTATATTCACAGATAAGACATATTTTTGTTTTATCCAAAGGATAGTCTCTTAATGCATGCTTCTTTCTACATCTAGGACAATACATAGCCAATGGTTTAGTGTTGGAATTTTCTTTAGCTTGTAATCCATCCATAGTAGAGGTTAATTGCACTAAAATGTCTATTTTAAAATTTTCTAACTCATCCATTAGTTTGTTCATATATGGATTCAGAATTTTCACTGATTTTCCATTTCTAGGTCCACCTCTTTTCCTAGAATAGCTTCTACAAATCTCCTTAATTCCATTCATCCTTATTTGATCAATGTCTCCACCTCCTATCAAGTTAAGGGCTTCCCTAGATTCGTAATCCAAACCTTTAAGAAAAATGGTTTTACTTAACTCCTATGAAAGCACAAATCCACGTCTTTGTATAACAAAGAGGAATATGTCTAAATAGTCTTATATGTTTTCATCTTCCTCCTTCTTGATTTTGAAGACTTCTTCCTTCCTATTTCTCCCTCTACAATAATCCTGGTTTTTGTCTTGGAAGGCAGTCTCCATTTGTGCCCAATTGCTAATAGAGTTGAATGGTAATCCCATGAACCACCTCATTGTTGCATCCTTCAAAGTGGATGGAAACAACTTGAGTTTTTGATTATCTGTCTTATAATCATAGGTCTGACATAGTACCTTGAAATCAAATAGAAATTGGTCAAGATCTTCAGATGACATCCCTCTAAATGTGGGTAAATGTGTAGGTGAGATATTTTTCATTGATGTATCATCATCTCCTAATTGGATTGGATAAGTAAAGGTCCTATCAGGTGCTCTTTCAGCTTCTCATTCCATTTTTAAAATATTTTCTAAATTTTCCTCCCAATCAATGTGGTAAGTGGTATGCCTTGGGGAAGGTGAAAAATCAGGAGTAGGAAGTTGAATACTTAATTGAGAATCAAAAATCACCCTAAATGGATCTTGAGTAATAAGACTTCTCCTAAAAGTTTCACTTCCTTCAGGTGACTGATCTAAGAATTCCAAAAATAGAAATTTTGTTTCTTGTCTGATAGGGGATGATGGTGCTTCCAATTCTTGATCAATTTCCTTACTTTGACTAGAGGATGTTATGAATTATTTTGAAGATGTTTTTGGGAGTAATCTACCCCATGAGTCTCTTGGTCTACTCATATATTTTTTTATATAGCGGGGAAGATCCTTCAACTACTAGATGTATGATTTTTTTCTCTTGCTAACACTTAATTAGAAAGATCTAACTAGTGTCCCCAGCAATAGTGCCAAAAATGATGGGTGTCATTATTCACTTCATTTAATCAACTTCTTGTTAATGTCATATCAAACTAGGGGTATGTCTAAAGATATATGCAACAAGAGTAGTTTTATCGATCTAGTAGTTGATTGTTTTTATTTTTATATTTTCTGGGGGATATCTTCAATGTCTTAAGGAATTCTTGGTAAAACCTTATTTAAATCAAACTATGAAAACTTACTAAAATTAAACACACTGAAAGATTTTCTAAAAGGAAACACATTGTGAAGAATGGAAACACACTTGCTTCTGAAAGTAAACACACTAAATTTATAATGCTTGAAAAAAATTACAAGAAATATAAGAATCTATATAAACACCCGCATGAACAAGTATACGAAAGAGTTTAACTGAAAGAATTAAAACAATACAGAATCAAAAGATCTAAGATATTTGTTGAAGAAATATAAATACCAAATAAACTAATATCCTGGTCCTTGGGGGAGTGGGCCCTTACTTCTCCTCGAATCAAGATTTAACAACTTAAAATTCTCTCAAATAGGAATGGCTATTTTATTGATAAAACATTCAGTATTACAAAATGTACTAGATCTAAGTACTTAGTCTATATTTCTCTTCTTTGTTCTATTTCTATCTCATATCATATTCTATATATTATCTATCTACTGCATGTCTGCTTTTATATACATTTTACAATCATAGCTATCTCAATGATTTAGATGAAATCAAATCATGCCCAGAATAGATGCTGAGTCAGATTGTGGTTGATCATATAGCTGTAGGATAAATTTTCCTAGATCTACGCTCAGAAATCTTCTCATCCTTTCTTGAATGAAAGGGTTGTAGATGAAAATACTTTGGATGTGGTTAGAATAGTGTTGGTTGGATATTTTGTTAGACCAAAATATGAGGTTCAACCATAGTACATGGGATTAAATCCCTCCTCAAATACAGGTGAGGCTGCCTATTTATTACTAATCTAAAATACAATAAAAAGAATATATACAATATCCACACTATTCTAACCATCGGGGTTGGGATACAATCCCGAAATCCATATCAACATGAAATGAAGATATCACAACTTCATAAATGCAATGGATTATAAAGGAAAACATAACAGAAAGGGAATGGGAGGAACGTATTTTATTTCAAGCAAATACAGATCAAGAAATACTTATATGAGTTTTTAGATCATGAGTGTAATATCCTGAAATGATTAAAATGATTCAGAATACTAAACAAAGAATAGCTCAAGATTTTGGACGTAAGAACAATCTCTCGAGATAGATGAATCCCACAACACAAATTTTGTAAAATAACACCCATTTCTATTCTTCAATGATTAAAAAGAAAATACAAATTTTTTCTTCTTCTTCACAATAGCTCTTAATATTACAAAAGTCTCTCTTTGGAATGCACAAGCATCCATTATTTATAATAGAGAGAACCAAGAGAAAATAGGATAAATCCTATAAAATAGTATTTTAAATGGGAGTCCTATTTTTCTTGACTCTCACACAGGAGAACAAGTCAAAATCTTCTTCCTATGTGACGAAAAAAAATGAAAAATACATGACAATTTCTTGATAGAAATGACATGAGACATTATGTTTATTCTACTTCGTCATCCTTATCTTCTTCCACCACAACCTACTTGTCTAAAAAATCTTGGAACTTCAAGATTATGCCCTACATCTCATCTTCATCTGGCACATTTGAATAATCACTTAGGACTTCACAAGTTTCCTGAGTATCACTTACGTTACCAGGAAGTTTCTTTAATCTCTTGTTGAGTTTTCTTAGTGATTCCTAAAAAACATTTATCCTTATGAACTTATCAATGATGGACATATCAAAGACAGAAGTTGGCTTGTTTTGAATTAACTCCTGGATTTGTTTGTAAAGATCATCAGTAGGTAGAATCTTTGATTTCTCATCCAACACTTTGGAAAATATCTTTGACATCTCCTCCTCTATGTCATTGGTGTCATCAACCAATTGATCTCTGGATTCTCTCAATTTTCTACAAGCTTCATTGAGGATATTTACCTTGAATCTGATGGCTTTGGCAAGCTAGAAATGCTTATCTCCATGTGGAATGATTTCTTATTCTATTAAAACCTAGGATGGAACCTGTTTTAGTACATTGAGAGCTTCCAAAGTTAATTCAAGGTTCCCGAATTCCTTTGAAAATTCATCATCCATCTTATCACCATTTTTATTTATATCTTCCAAGGATTTGTAAAGTTCCACCATGTCATCTATGACCTCTCTTCCTTGCAGGAGTGGCCTCTTTATCCATTCTTCAACTGTTTTCCCCTTCTCATTGATCTTTTCAATCATAGGCACCGATGAGAAATTGAACCTTATAGGAGTAGGGGTAGAAGATGACGTTGTTGACTGCGAAGGCTTTGAAAGCTTAAGTAGTACCTCTGTCAACTGTTCCACTTTCTATTTTAGCTCATCCCCTGCTTACCTTGGTTTCTTTCAGCTTTTGACTAAAGCACGTTCATGGCATCTTTTGCATCTTTTTATGCTCCTTTAGTTATTACTTTTCTCTAGGTTGACTCTTGTAATCTAATAATAAGCTACTGTTATATATCTTCCTTTGTTTTGTTGGTCATTGGGCACGAGTGTGTGTAATCGCTATACAAAATTTTGCCCTAAGGCATCCACCAAAACCCTTGAAACCATTTTTGGTTTCTTGGTAGATTTAATAGGAGAAGCCTTGAGTGAACTAAAATTGAAGGTTGGTAGGGGAACTACCACCTTCCTCTTCCTCAGAGTCTGATCGAGAACAACCATTGAGGTACAGTACGGAAGAATTTTCTCCTATTAGAGGTGATCATGGTTGTATCTGTGGGTGGAGGAATATTTGCTTGCAGAGTCATGATGAGTGCAAGTGTAGTGACCGTGGAAATAGATTCAGGGAATGAAGGTGCGGAAGGGAGGAGGCATTTCTATAGCCCAACGTAGGGTCCAGCAGAGAGAGGAGAGAGATCAGAGAAAATGTTGGCCATGGCTGATGAGGAACGGAATTGAAATATTTGATGAGGAAGATTGGGGGAGAGGGGGGTAAAGACTCTAAAAGCCAAAGCTTGAGAAGCAAGAGACAAGGATTACCTCCGATGAGCAAGTCAACAAAAGGGGAAATAAGAGGTTGACTAAACTCGATTTCTAAAAGAATTTTTTCTTGTTCCGAGCAGAGGAGGAGGTGAATCCAAGATCTCAATTATTTGTGTTGGAGTAGTAGATGATTTGGCCCCTTGCTTTATCTCCTTTCCTGACAAACTTAAACTTTATTTACCTCTTGGTAGGGATTTTATCCTTTTCCTTTTCTCCCTTGGAGGGTCCCCGCTTCTAGAGTAGTCTATCTTTGGAAAAGCTATCTTTTCTTTATAACTCATTCCCTAAGAAATGAGCCATGTCCTTAGTGTACGGACAAGGGTTCTAAGCACTCTCTGCTCAGTGATAGAAGCCTTTTCAGCAACGGACCAATCAATGGCTGGGGAACTCTAAGTTGATCTCCATCTGACTGTTCATGACCTAGGTTCCAAGACACTTTCATTATCTGTGGTGCCTTTAGGGGATATCAGCCAGATCTAACATCTAAACTTCTTCAAGTTTCAGCCTACTATTGTCTTTTCTTCAGATGACCAACTTCATCACGAAGATCAACCTAGATATCTTCCATAGTGGGGTACATGCAGGTACAAGGTTCCATAAGACTTAAGGACTCCTCAGATGTCGAATCCTTCTCTCATCTTCATATGCTTATTTAATTTATCCTAGAGTTTGTGCACCATGTTCTTGGCCTTAACCATGGTGGAACATGTATACCTTCTAATGGAAATAGGGCAGGAGACAACAGGCTTATGTCTTCTCTGTTGGAATTTGTGAAAATCCAATAACTGTCTGACGAACTTCATGAGGATTAGTTTTTCACCGAGGAACCTAGGTAGATGGAAAGGAGTGCTATGGAACATTACCACCTAGAGATAGGTAAACTTATTGAATTGTAAGAAGATGCAGCCCCATTTTGACACTTCTGTCTATGCTTCATCAGAAACCCTCCTCTTCCTTAGGTCAGGATCTAGTTTGTAAATATTTGCATAGAAGAAGGCGTTATTCACTCTTCTAAATTGGTCTTTATAACCTTTTATTGTTAGCTATGGGAAGTACTAATATATGTGTTTTGTTACTTGGTTCCCCTTTGCATCCAGCCCTAGATAGTTCCTCATGCATGCTGCTGTATAAGTGACATAAGACATAATGTAGAACTTTCCGGTAGACAAGACCATTTTCATTTGAGAGTCTATTTCATTACTTACTAGGCTGCCCCAGTCAATCCCTTTGTCATTTTTCTTTATGAAAACCATGAACTGGTACATCCACCCTTGGAATTATTTTGAATCTGGGAGTCAAAACAACTAGCTCAAAAGGGTTATTATATCACTGACTTCAAGAATAAAGTCACTTCTAGGGACCGACTTAGGAAACCTAGAAACAGCTAGCTTTGCCTTGATCAAGAAATTTTTATTCAGGTGATTGATGTAGTATTCATGATCTTTATCCCAAGCCTTCTGTGTTGATTTAAGGTCTAAATCAACATATTCCATAAAGTTAGGAAACTTTAAGAGTTGGTCAAAATAATATCCAACTTCACTATTGACTCCCCTGCTTGATTTCTTACTGAGGGGGAGGTTGAGTCATAGTGAGAAGCACAAGCTAGGATGAATTCAAGGCATTGGGATGATACTAAATATCCTACTACGAGAGGAAGACCACTTCTAGCTATTGAATTCATCCATGGATTCTGAGAAGAATCCACAATTCTTTTCCAAAAGTCTTCCATATCTATATTTCTGAGCTCTGTGTCCTGGATGTCATAGTTGCAACTTACGTAAGAAGAGGACTCCATCTTTTGATACTTATACTTCATCTTCCTTGACTTATCTAACTTGTCCTAAGATGGGCCAAGGTATGACATGAGGAGTCCTGAGAATGCCTTGATGACTTCTGGTTGAGCAATTGAGCTTGAAAGATTGCTAGACAACTCCACAAACCCGCCACACTATTCGGATTTTAAGACTTACAAAACAATTTGTGAAACCCAACACACTAAAGTGTATGTTGGAAGTTAGGTCATATCGAACACAAATAAAAATATGAAACACTGGTCGAGTTTGGAGGATGTTAGGAACACTGCAAAACCTGATACATTGTGAAATGTATGTCGGAAGTTAGGGTGTGTCAAACAAAAAGAAAAATCTAATACACTGGCGGAATTTAATAGGTGTCAGACACTTGGTGAAAACTGAAACAAAGGAGGAACTTGAAGGATGTTGAAAAAGTAGCAAAACCCAATAAAGGCAGAAGTATTGAGATTTCAAACACCATGCAAAACCTGAAATGGACATATCGGGTTTCTGATGTGTCAGAGCATGAGTTTTTCTTGCCTTCTTTCTTGTATGAAATTTTGAGATTCCTTTGCAATCATTCATGACACAAATCAAGAATTTAAAACTCTTAAAACATCCATAGGGGAAGTAAGTAACCTATTGATGTCTTCCAAACAAGAACCCAAGATGAAGAAATGGCAAGAAATGATGAAACTGACCCAAAACCCTAAACCATTAATGAAAAAGGGAAATGAAATAACAACCCCAAACAACATCTTATGAATAACCCAAAAAATCTCAAAAACATAAAGATGAGGAGGATACCTTTCACAATCTTGAAAAATAATAAAAAAATGGATGGCAAAATCGACCGGAAATCTCAATTGGGTTTAGAGGTGGAATAAGCCTGCACAGAAATCCGACACACCAAAAATGTACAAGGTAACAAATGATGTGTAAAAACTAACTATTTATAAAACCCTAACATTAATTACACCTCACCTGACACGTGTGCCAACTACCAGACAACTAGACATTAATGACATGTCATCATGCTTACAGATCCCGAAAACCCAACACAAAGGACTTAGTTCATTTCAAGTTTTGTGTTTTGGGAAACATGAAGCATGAAGCATGAGATGTTGAGGTTCTTTTGTGTTCCGAAAACTTGATGCACTGGCTTCGTTTCGGGTTTTGGGGAAAAATGGAACATGAAACATTCGATAGGAAAAGCATGTTCCAATACTCTGGAACTCTGAAAACCCAACACAAAGGACTTAGTTCATTTCAAGTTTTATTTTTCGGGAAACATGAGACATGATGCATGTAAAGAACATGTTTTCATGCAGTGAAAGCCTGAAAACCCAGAAATCTCTCTCAAAGGGAACTTTAAGAGATTTTTCCAAAATTTTACTGTGGTTATCTCAATATTAGCTGTTGTCACTAAAACGAGATAACAGTTGGCTCCAGTTGGGGAATTTATTTGAGACATCAAAGGAAGAGAACTTAGAATGAAGAATATTTTATCTATTGGGCTATGGATTTGAAAGAATAGAAAACAAAGAAAGAAATAAATAAAGAAAGAAAGCAAACACACAACAGAAAATAAATTATAATACAATGCAAGAGAGCATCTTGCATTACTGGTGGAACAACTTCAAATGTTGGCCACTGAAAGGTAGAGGGAGAAACTCTCCATCAAGGCATGATAGACAGAAGCTATTTTCACCGTCCAACTGATGGATTTTGAAAGGACCTTTCTATAAAGAGTCAAACTTGCCATGCATCCCTTTCTGTTCCCTTCTCTTATCCCATAGAAGTACTAGATTTCCAAACTAGAAATCACATTGCTTTGATTTCTTATCAAATATCCTTTTGAATTTTCTCTAATGGTCTGCAATGTGATCCACCACCTTGCTTTGTTCTTCTTCTAGCCTAGCTAGGTACACTATTATTTTCTGAATAGAACTTTGAAAAGTTTCGTCCTCAACCGCTTTTACCAACTGTAAGGCTGGAAATTCTACAGAGATAGGAATCTCAACATCAATTCCATACAACACCTGGAATGGAGATATCCTAATATATCACTTAGGGGTAATCTGATCTCCCCATAATGCATCATACAATTCTTTGTCACATGTCCTCTGATTCTCATCAACCATCTTTCTAATCATGGTCACCAGGTTCTTATTGTTGGATTCAGCCTGACCATTGCCATGGGGGTAATAGTCAAATGAGTGAATCAATGTGATCCCAAATCCATAACAAAATTTATTCAACTCATGTGATGAGAAATTGGAAGCATTGTCAGCAACAATCTTGTGAGGAATTCCAAATCTAACAACTATATTCTCTTTGAGAAAATTAAAAACATCTTTGGAAGTAGCTTGTTTGATTAGAGCAGCTTCCACCCACTTGGTGAAATAGTCAGTGGTGGTGAGCACAAAATTATGACTGATGCTAGAGGTAGGGTTTAGTACTCCAATGAAATCAATTTCCCATTGGTGAAAAGGTTCTTCAATTACCACAAGATTCAACGGGAGAGCAGCCAGCTTAGGACGACCAAGAAAATGTTGACAAGCTTCACACTTAGCCACCCATTATGTTGAATCTCAAAAGAGAGTAGGCCAATAGTACCTAGCCCATAAGATCTTGTAAGTTATCATGGAAGAAGATAAATGTCCTATGAATGCTAGATTGTGGAAGGATTCTAGCAACCTTATCTGCTGAGACTTATCAACATAACATAGGAATACACCATCAATACCCTTCTTATATATACCATTATACCAAAGAATGTATCTTGCGGACCTGAGTTTAACTATCCTCTTTTCTTTTTGGCTTAAATGAGGGGAAAACTTGCCATAAGTTAAGAAGAAATTGATTTCTGTATACCATTCATTGGTTTTGCTTACAAAAAGCACCATGGGAAATTCTGAAGAAGTATCTTTAGTTTCTTCGCATTCTGTCTCAGACTTATTTTTTGTAATCAATTGGCACAGGCCTCTTCCTTGTACCAACTTGGTAGGTCTGATGTCCAATTCATATCCTTGAACTTTGGCTATCCATTTACCCCATTGACTACCCAACTCTTATTGAGTCAAAATGGACTTAACTGCAGTATCAAGAACGAGAACGAAAGTGTGAGAACTCAACACATAGTACCTGAAATGCTTCACTACTCTCACCACTACATAGCATGCTTTTTGATTTTTGACATTTTTATTTCATGTTCCTTTATGGGAAACTCATGAAAGTGATGGGAGCTTCGATTCCTTCTTCGTTCTCCTGCATCAGGATGACCGATACTATATGTGCGGAAGCATAGTTGTACCTGATGAAATCCTTCTTGAAGTTTGGGCATACCAGAATAGGAGCATGAGTAATCACTCTTTTGACTTCTTTGAAAGAAAGCTTCCCTTGAGTGCTCTATCGAAATGGAGTCTTACCTTTCATCATCCCAAGGATATCCTTGGTTTTATCAGAAAAGTTAGGTATAAATCTTCTTAGGAAATTGACCTTCCCAAAAAAGGAGTGCACCCCAGTTTTGCTTATGGGCAGGGTAAGGCTTTAGATGGCCTTCACTCTCTCTGGGTTGATCTTGGTTCCTTCTTTATTCATGATATGACCTAGCAAAATTTCCTTATGTTACTCTGAACATGGAATTTTTTGGGTTTAATGAAATCCCATGATGCCTGCACCTTAAGAGTACTAGCTCTAGGTGATCAATGATCACTTCGCTTCTTATAGAAGACCGTCAAGTCATCCAAATATAAAACTATGACTTTTCCCATCAAATATCTGAAAGCTAAGTCCATATCTCTTTAAAAAGTGGCTCCAGCGTAAATCAAACCAAAAGGCATCCTCCTATAAGAAAAGTTTCCCCATGGGGTGGTGAATGCTATTTTATGTTGATCTTCAACAACTACCTCAACCTGATTATACCCCAAAAATCCATCAAGCATGGATAACATTTCTGATCCAGTGACAGTTTGTAATACTTGGTCCATAATGGGCAATGGATAATTATCTTTCAATGAAGACTAATTAAGGTTTTGAAAGTCAACACAAATCTAGATTTCATCGTTCTTCTTTCTGACAGGGATAATGTTAGCAACCCAGGTGGAGTGATGGATTGGAAAGATAATCCTTACGTCTAACATCTTCTGAATTTTTACAAGGATAGTCCTTGAGATCTTTGGGTTGTAATGCCTTTGCTTCTTCTTATAGGGTTTAAGCTCAAGCTTTAAAGGAATGCTATGTTTCACATCCTTAGGCTTGAAATAATTTATATCCGTATATGACCATGCTAGGACGTCCATATATCTCTTTATGAGTGAAGAGAATATTTATTTTTCCTCCAAAGAACAACATTTATTGACATTTACCATCTGTGGTTGATCAGCAGAGCCCAGGTTATCTTGATCTACCTCTGATGAGGAAGTGCCCTCAGCTTGCCTTTTATCCTGATGAAATGGTCATGCTTGTCAAACATAATTTCTAGAGAAACTAATCCCTTCAAAATATTATTGCCTTTTAGCTAGATGAATTCACCATCAATCTCTTGATATGAATTCGAGACAGACTCATTGAAATCCAATTCTAATTCTTCAAAATAAAGCTTGCTAAAATTATCATATTTTTTAAGAAAAGACAGCAACTTTTGATCATCATTAAACACTTGCCAATGTGTTGCATTATCTGGAACACTCGAACAATACACAATTTTGATGGTATACATGTCTTGTTTGAACTTTGGGTGAGGAAGGAGAAGAGATGTAGATACAGCTAAGGAATCAACTTTATCGTTGTAATCTCTTAAGACTACCTTCATGGAAAAAGAATCAAATCATTCTATGTTGTCCCAAACCTTGTTCCTATAATGTCTTACATGATCATTTTTTACCTGATAGGTCCCCCTTACTTGATTCACAATCAACTCGGCATCTCCCTGCACTTTGAGATTTTGGATTCCTTTTTATCTTGCCATTTCTAATCCTAATAAAAAATCTTTGTATTTGGCTATGTTATTAGTATTATCAAACTGCAACTTGAAAGCAAAGGGAAAAATATCAAAATCTGGAGATATAAGAACCACACCAGCACCTGACGTAGTAGTTGAACAACTCCCGTCAAACTCAAGGTTCTAAACAACATTAGGATCTTATTCTTTGACTTCTATAGAGGGCACCTTAGATGTCATGAAATAATTACCCAAGCCTGCATCTTCAAAGAGAATTTGAGCCTTGGGATTGCCTGACTTAGTGACAAGGTACTTTTCCTGTGTTTCAGGGTGAAGGACATGAGGAACTCCATTTATTGAAATTTTAGCTTTGTTCTAATCCATGTTGATTTCTCCTCCAACATGTTTGCAAAAACCTCTTCCTAAGGGAATACCATAAGCAGCTGGGATATCAGCAACCGGGATAGTCATTTTCACTCTATTTTTAGGGAAGGCAACAAATGCAAATTGTTCATCCTTGATTTGGCCAATCAAGGGGACCTGTTTGGTTTCCATGGAATAATACCACCGATAAGATTTAGTCAAGGTGAGTCCAAGGGCATGAGATAATTTTGTGGGAATTACGTTATCAGAGGCTCCTGATTCAATTATGCAATTGTTGAGTTTAAAACCGTTTATAAATAAGGACAAATAAAACGGTTCAATCTTTCCTAAAGAAGTAGTAGAGGTCATATTACTCTGAGGTAAAGGTTGAGTGGGGCCAGGAAAAATGCCTTTTGAAGTTGAAGGAATAATAGCTTTGATTCTAATGAATTTGGAAAGTTTCTCAAATTGCTCAGGGTTGGACTGCAGGTACTCAGCTTCTAACATTTGGATTTTTGTTTTCTTTACATGAGAGTCTTGATCTTTTGGTGCTTCACCCTCGTTAATTATTTCAACTGCTGTGTTAACAGGAGGAGCTTCAATGGCCAGCCTGGTGGGAGAAGTAATCAACCAATTCCTATCTCTTATGGGGGCACCATTGGTATTGTTGAAATTACATCTAGGAATATCCCGATAAGGAGCATTGGTCACTTGTTGGGACATTTTATTCTTTAAAGTGATAAATTCATTGGCCATCTTATAAATCATAGGATCAATAGTACTCTGAGAAGAAATATGATTTTTAGGCTTAGATGATTCTCTTCTAATCTTTCTAGCTAGAATAAGATCATCTTCTATTTCAGTGGTTATAGCTTGAGTAGTGGCCAAATCAGGGATAACAAATCTTCTCAATAAGAATCTCACATTAGGGGGCTGAGTGTTGATGAAGAAACACTTTTGATTTTCAAGAGTGGGAATAGCTAGCTCTGGAATCTTACAAATCAGCTTGTTGAATTTGGCTATGAAGTCCTGTATGGGTTCATAAGATTCCTTCTTCATGTGTGTAAGTTGTGCTAACAAGGCATGAGAATATTTAGCCAGTTTGAACCTTACTTTGAATACAGATCGCATGGTATTCCAATTGGTAATGCATGCATTCGGAAGATGGTAGAACCATTTTTCTGCTACACCATGCAATGTCTCAACGAAGAGTCAAATAGAGACATCTTCATGAGAAACTCCAAGAATGCCACATGCGAAAAAGAATGAAGCGATGTGTTCATCAAGGTGTTATTTCCCATCACCGTTAAACTTAGGAATATTCTTATGGGACCCATGAGGTAGATCATGCAAAGGTGGAGTTAGGGAAAGAGGACCAATAGTTGCACCCCAAGGAATAGGTTGTGCAAACATCCTTCTGAATGAAGTGTGTATAGGAATCTAAGTATCTGAAAATAATAATGCATGGAAGGTTGCAAAAACTTCTTGTTCTGGAAGAACTCGAGTTCTTCAGATAGGTGAAGAACTTCTCGCTTGGCTAGATGTAACACTATTGGGTGAAAGTTTGAAATTATGTTGTTTGAACAAATCAAAGAATGGATCAGTTTCACCCCTGGCTCAGCTTGACCGAGTGAATATCTTTCTGGCCATCTTGAACTGGAAAATAGATCTTTTTGAAAAAAGGAAAATACGGAGTCGCCAGACACTAATAGGATAAGCTTAGTCTTATCAATCCATATTTCCCAGCGGAGTAACCAAATACTTTTGGTTGGATATTTTTTCAGATTAAAATATGAGGTTCAACCATAGTACATGTGATTAAATCCCTCCTCTAAGATAGGTGAGGCTTCCTATTTATTACTAATCTAAAACACAACAAAAAGAATATATACAATATCCACACTATTCTAACCATTGGGGTTGGGATACAATCCCAAAATCCATATCAACATGAAATGGAGATGTTACAATTTTTAGATTAGGATTGAATTAGAAAGGTAAACCTATTATGAGATGAAACATAAGCGGGAAGGGAATGAGAGGAACATTATTTTATTTCAAGAAAACACAGATCAAGAAATACTTATACGAGTTTTTAGATAATGAGTGTAATATTATGAAACATGATTAAAATGATCAAGAAAACTAAACAAAGAATAGCTCAAGATTTTGGATGTAAGAACAATCTTCTCAAGATAGATGAATCCCATAACACAAAGTTTTGTAAAATAACACTTGTTTCTATTGTTTAATGATTAAAAATAAAATATAAAGTTTTTCTTCTTCTTCACGATAGCTCTTAATATTAAAAAAAAAAGTCTCTCTTTAGAATGCACAAGCATCCATTATTTATAATAGAGAGAATCAGAGAGAAAATAGGATAAATCCTAGAAAATAGGTCTTTTAAATGAGAATTCTATTTTTCTTGACTCTCATGCATAGGAGAACAAGTAAAAATTTGCTTCCTATGTGACGAAACAAAAATGAAAAATACATGACATTTTCTTGATTGAAATGACATGAGACATTATGTTTATTCTGCTTCATCATCCTTGTCTTCTTCCAGTGCAGCTTGCTTGTCTCAAAACTCTTTACACTTTTGGATTATGCCCTACATCTCGTCTTCATCTGGCGCACTTGAATAATCTCTTAGGACTTCACAAGTTTCCTGAGTATCACTTGCATTACCAGGAAGTTTCTTTAATCTCTTGTTGAGTTTTCTTAGTGATTCCAAAACATTTTCGATCCTTATAAACTTATCAATGATTGACAAATCAAAGACAGAAGCTAGCTCATGCTGAATTAAACTCCTAGATTTTTTTTGTAAAGATCATCAGCAGGTAGAATCTTCGAGTTCTCATCCAACACTTTGGCAAATATCTTTGACAGCTCCTCCTCTATGTCATTGGTGGCATCAACCAATTGATCTCTGGATTCTCTCAATTTTATGCAAGCTTCACTGAGGATCTTTACCCTAAATCTGATGGCTTTGGCAAGCTAGAAATGTTTATCTCCATGTGGAATGATTCCTTCTTCTATTAAAACCTAGGATGGAACCTGTTTTAGTGCATTGAGAGCTTCGAAAGTTAATTAAAGGTTCCTGACTTCCTTGGAAAATTTATCATCCATCTTATCACCATATTTCTTAATATCTTCCAAGGATTTGTAAACTTCCATTGTGTCATCTATGACCTCTTTTCCTTGCAGGAGTATCCTCTTTATCTAATCTTCAACTAGTTCTCCCCTTCTCATTGATATTTTTAGTCATAGGCACCGACAAGAAATTAAACCTTATAGGAGTAGGGGTAGAAGATGACGTTGTTGACTGCGAAGGCTTTGAAAGCTTAAGTAGTACCTCTGTCAACTGTTCCACTTTCTCTTTCATCTCATGCATGCTTACCTTTGTTTCTTTTAGCTTTTAACAAAGCACGTTCATGGCATCTTTTGCATCTTTTTATGCTCCTTTAGTTATTACTTTTCTCTAGGTTGACTCTTGTAATCTGATAATAAGCTACTGTTTTATCTTCCTTTGTTTTGTTGGTCATGGGAGTGGTAATTTCTACAAACTTTTGCCCTAAGGCATCCACCAAAACCCTTGAAACCATTTTTGGTTTCTTGGTAGATTTAATAGGAGAAGCCTTGAGTGAACTAAAATTGAAGGTTGGTAGGGGAACTACCACCTTCCTCTTCCTTGGATTTTGGTCGACCAACCATTGAGGTAAGTAGAAGAAGTTACTCCTGAGGTGTCATGGTTGTATCTGTGGGCGGAGTAAGATTTTCTTGCGGAGTCATGATGACAAGAAGTGTAGTGAGCATGGGAATAGATTAATGGAATGAAGGTGTGAAAGGAGGAGGCATTTCTATAGTTAATGTAGGTCTAGGAGAGAGAGGAGAAATATTGGAGAAAATGCTGGCCATGACTGATGAGAGTGGCGTTGAAATATGTGATGAGGAAGATTGGGGGAGAGGGGGTAAAGACTCTAAAGCCAAAGCTTGAGAAGTAAGAGCAAGGATTACCTCTGATGAGCAATCAAAAAAATGGGAAATAAGAGGTTGACCAACCTCAATTTCTAAAATAATTTCTTCTTGTTCCGACAGAGGAGGAGGTGAATCCAAGATCTAAACTATTTGTGTTGGAGTAGCAGATGATTCAGCTTGTTGTGTATCTCCTTTCCTAAAAAACTTAAACTTTATGTCTCTTGGTATGGATTTTATATTTTTCTTTTTCTCCCTTAGAGGGTCCCACTTCTAGAGTAGTTATCTTTGAAAATATCTTTTCTTTATAACTCATTCCCTAGGAAATGAGCCATGTGTTAGTGTGGACTAGAGTTTGAGAAGCTCTCTCAACGATAAAATCCTTTTCAGCAATGGACCAATCAATGGCTAGGAATCTAATTTGATTTCCATCTGACTGTTCATACCTAGGTTCCAAGACACTTTGATTGTTTGTGGTAACTTCAGGGATATCAGCTAGATCTAACATCTGAACTTCTTCAAGTGTCAGCCTGCTATTGTCTTTTCTTTGGATGGAAAATTCATCACGAAGATCAACCTAGATATCTTCCACAGTGGGTACATACAGGTACAAGGTTCCATAAGACTTAAGTGCTCCTCAGATGTCGAATCATTCTCTCATTTTCATGTGCTTCTTTAATTTATCCTAGAGTTTTTGCACCACATTATTGACCTTAACCATGGTGGAACATGTATACCTTCTAATGGAAATAGGGAAGGAGATAACAACCTTATGTCTACTCTATTGAAATTTGTGAAAATCCAACAACTATCTAACCAAATCCATGAGGATTAATTTGTTGCCGAGGAACCTGGGTAGATAGAAAGGAGTACCATGGAACCTTACCACCTGGAGATAGGTAAGCTTCTTGAATTACAAGAAGATGCAACCCCATTTTGACACTTCTGTCCATGCTTCATCAGAAACCCTCCTCTTCCTTAGGTCAAGATCTAGTCTGTAAATATTTTCATAGAAGAAGCCGTCATTCACTCTTCTAAAATGTTCTTCATAACCTTTTATTGTTATCTGTGGGAAGTACCAATATATGTATTCTGTTACTTGGTTCCCCTTTGCATCCATCCTTGGATAGTTCCTCATGCCTACTGCCACATAAGTGACGTAAGACATCATGTAGAACTTGCCGGTAGACAAGAACATTTTCATTTGAGAGTCTATCTCATTACTTATCAAGCTGCCTCAGTCAATCCCTTGGTCATTTTTCTGTATGACAACCATGAACTAGTACATCCACCCTTGGAATTCTTTTGAATCTAGGAATCCAAACAACTGGCTCAAAAGGGTGATTATATCACTGAATTCAAGAATAAAGTCGCTTCTATGACCGACTTAGGAAACCTAGAAACAGCTGGCTTAGCCTTGATTAAGAAATTTTTATTCACATGCTTGATGATGTCTTGATGATCTTTTTCTCAAGCCTTCTATGCTGATTTAAGGTTTAAATCAACATATTCCATAAAGTTGGACAACTTTAGGAGTTGGTCAAAATAACATCCGTCTAACTTCACTATTAACTCCCCTACTTGATTTATTACTGAGAGGGAGGCTGAGTCATAGTGAGAAGCTCAAGCTAGGATGAATTTAAAGAATTGGGCTACTACTGGAAATCCTGTTGTGAGAGGAATACCCCTATTAGCTATTGACTTCATCCATTGATTATGAGAAGAATCTGTAATTATTTTCCAGAAGTCTTCCATATCTATATTTCCGAGCTCTGTGTCCCATATGTTGTAGTTCTAATTTACGTAAGAAGAGGACTCCATATTTTGATACTTATACTTCATTTTCCCTGAATTATTTGACTTGTCTTAAGATGGGCCAAGGTCTGACATGAGGAGTCCTGAGAATGCCTTGATGGCTTCTGGTTGAGTAATCAGGATTGAAAGCTTACTGGACAACTCCACAAACCCGCCACACTATTCAAATTTTAAGACTTGAAAAACACTTTATGAAACCTGACACACTAAAGTGTATGTTGGAATTTAGGTCATGTTGAACACCAAGAAAAATCTGAAACACTTGCCGAGTTCGGAGGATGTCAGGCACACTACAAAACCCAATACACTGTGAAATGTATGTTAGAAGTTAGGGTGTGTCAAACACCAAGAAAAATCTGATACATTGGTGGAATTAGATAGCTGTCAAACACTTGGAAAAACCCAAAACAAAGGTGGAACTTGAAGGATGCTGAGAAAGTAGCAAAACCTAACAAAGGCGGAAGTATTGAGATGTCAAACACCCTACAAAACCTGAAATGCACATATCAGGTTTTTGATGTGTCAGAGCATGAGTTTTTCCTGCCTTCTTTCTTTTATGAAAATTTGAGATTCCTTTGCAATCATTCAGGACACAACTCAAGAATTTTAAACTCTTAAAAAATCCATAGGGGAAGTAAGTAACCTACTGATGTCTTCCAAACAAGAACCCAAGATGAAGAAATGGCAAGGAATGATGAAACTGACCCAAAACCCTAAACCATTAATAGAAAAATGGAATGAAATAATAACCCCAAACAACATCTTATGAATAACCCAAAAAATCTCAAAAACATAAAGACGAGGAGAATACCTTCAACAATCTTGAAAAATAATAAAAAAATAGATGGCGAAATTGACTGGAAATCTCAATTGGGTTTAGAGGTGGAAGAAGCATGCACGGAAATCCAACGTAGCAAAAATGTACAAGGTAAAAAATGACATGTAAAAATTGACTATTTATAAAACCCTAGCATTAATTCCACCTCACCCGACACTTGTACCAACTACCAGACAACTAGACATTAATGACATGTCATCATGCTCAGAGCTCCCAAAAACCTGACACAAAGGACTTAGTTCATTTCAGGTTTCAGGTTTCAGGAAACATGAGACATGAAGCATGATATGTTGAGATGCTTCCGAGTTCCAAAAACCTGACACATTGGCTTCATTTCGGGTTTCGGGTTTCGGGGAACATGGAACATGAAACATGTGATAGGCAAAGCATGTTCCGATGCTCTGGAACTCCGAAAACCCGACACAAAGGACTTAGTTCATTTTGAGTTTTGGGTTTCAAGAAACATGAGGCATGATGCATGTAAAGAACATGTTTTCATGCAGTGAAAGCCCAAAAATATCTCTTAAAGGGAACTTTAAGAGATTTTTCCTAAAATTTACCATGGTTATCTCAATTTTAGCTGTTGTCACTAAAATGAGATAAAAAATAGATAACTCCCATTGGTTCCAGAACTTCAGATAAGTTCTAGAACCATAGGAAATCATTAAGGTTCAACACTATGAGAATTCTGGAGCTATCCCCAAGAGTTCTAGAGCTATGTCTGAAAATTCCGGAACTAAATACTAGTGTTTTGGAACTAAGTCCAAAAGTTCCGGAATTAGATGATGACTATGTGATGGAGTTCTGGAACTAGCTTGGAAGTTCTGGAACTAAGTTATGTAGGAAAAGATGCTACCAAAAACATATTGAATGCTACCTACTTCATTTCCTCAACTGATTAGAACTGCTTTATTACAAAACTGAATTTGAAACACACACTTCATCAGGAATTCTAGATATTTTAACATTAGAATCACAATCAATAAAAAGATAGACAATTACATCCTAACTCATATCAGATCAACTAAAATTCACACAATGAAATCAAACTTAATAAAAAAGGAGAGTAATATGAGATCATATATTAAACATTAATCGAACATATTCTGGCCTCATCACCCCTTCCCCAAAAGTAGTCCTGCAACCACCCTCCACATGTACTTTATATATAAATAGGAAATTTTGGGAACACATTCCTCTTGATCTCACTAGTTCTGATACTATTTATACATGTGATTGCTTACCCAGGTTCAACATGGCACTTAATTACATAATTTTACCTCCTCATTCACCCCATATTTCTTATGGTTATTTCCATATTATAACAACTTACGGATTACATGTTTTTCACCTAACATTTTTTGTTACACGCACTCCCTATTGGTTTCCATTTACACTTGGATGATCTTGGATCTATTATATTGGTGGTACAATCGACCTGCTACATTAATAAATCTCCTTTACCATGCCTTTCAGTACTATCTCCATTGCTAATGATTCTTTTCATACATATGTACCTAACATTTCACATTGGTGTGTTGAAGGATGCCCACCAATTTCTTTTACAAATGAATAATATTAAATAAATTCCTATCTCCTTCATCATAATGCATATTTATATGATCCACCTCTTTCTATCACTTACCAAGTTTCCAATGCTGCTCATGCCAGTTTCAATCAAGACAATGATGATTTTCTTGATGGCACTTCATAGTACCATTTTCACATTGTCACTTAGGGGACATAGACATTATACACCCCCACCCTACCCATTCTCATTCTACCATGCTTGTTTATCTCACTCCTTTGATCCCTCGTATATCAACATTCTCCATCATCTATCCTCATATCCTCATTGCCCGATGATGCACCCTAGTGCTTCGGTTCACACTGGACTGTTGAGGGATCATTATTACACTAAACCCCACACACTACACTATCGTACCCATACATATACATCATCCATCATCCTATACATACATTATCTCCTAGTCATTTCTACCTCATCTATCTCATACCTGCTACTCTATTCATCATCATATACGAGTCTAGTTTTCTATGTCATCCATTACATTTTACATGCTATATTAGATTTCCTTATACTTGGGTCTATTTTTATCTATCTTCAATATGCATTCTATTCCTATCTACACACTTATTTCATTACACCTTCCTTACCCATATTTCCTACATACATCCTACCTATTCTACACCCTACACTTGATTTCCTTATACTTGGGTCTAGTTTCATCTCTCATCAGTACACATTCTATTTCTACCTACCCAAACACTACATTACATTTCCTACACCACACATTCACATACCTTGGTCATACACACTACATTGTTCTACGTTCCACACCCACCACTCTATAAAACACTCTTGTTCCTTGGTCTATACTCAACTTCCGAGGGTTTACCAATCAAATGGACATTACCTACATGTGACATGTCATAACATATTTCATCACACTCATGACCAAGGCTCTAGGATATATTTTCACCCATACTAATCATCATATCATGTAGTGGTATATACCTTAGGTTAAATCACCACTCCTTTCCCCATATTACATTATCTTCTTAAATATGATCATCACCTATTCTATCATCCTCTTCTGAGTCATTCTACAACATCATCATTTCTCCTACTCATCCAGTAGTGGTATATGCTTAAGGATAAATCACCACCTTCCATTCTCCACCACTTATCTACGCTTATTACGCCCTGATCACCCATATCATAGTGATATATGCTTAGGGATAAATCATCACTTACCCATTCAACAAGTCATGGTATACGCTTAGGCTATAGGGTCCACACACATTTTTCCATACTTCTTATCCTCATCCACTCATTCTATAGTGATATACACTTAGGGCTAAATCATCACTCCTCTATCTAACCAAGTCATGGTATACGCTTAGGCTATAGGGTCCACACACAACTTCCTATACAATGCATTTCCATCTATTCATCTTATAGTGATATATGCTTAGGGATAAATCATCACTCTTCCTATCAACAAATTCATGATATACGCTTTGGATAAGGTTCACGTGCATCTTATAAACCAATCATATTTCATCACCACTACACATACACACTCATCACAATGCGCTAGACATAACCAACACTAGTCAACCATTTCTCGATGTCACACTCTAGTTTATGGTTCATTCTTGACTACATTGAAGGGGGGGAAAAATAAACCTCACTGCATAAAATTCCATACACTCATGGGGAAAATTTCTCCTATAATTCCATCTTGCATTCCATTTCATCCATCCACAACATATTGCATTGTCTTGGTAGCATTTAATTTTTCTTACTAGTGTTTTGCATGTTCACTTTACTACACATGTTAGCTTGCTTTCTTATTTGTCATTATCATACACGGATGCATGTTCATTCCTTTTTTTAGTGTGATTGTAGATACATGACATTTATGTGGCATGGATTCTCACCTTCTACCCTTACTATATTGGTCACTGGGGGCATCCACATTCATCTCATACAGGTGCTATTGTTTAATTGTGTACTTAGCATATTTTACTACTTGTTCCTACAAGCTTTGGCATATTGGTTTTCATTATAACATGCTAACGGGTGTTCCATGTGAAGCATTTGTTATACTAGACTACATGTTTCCATGAATACTTGTATTTATACTTGTCTTCTTTGTTTGCCATTGTATGTGGGCTTTGCCCTTTGCTTATGTGAAAACTTGTTTTTTATTTGTAGCCATGATGGCCTTGTGTGTCTTGCAACATTTTTAGTGATGTCCCTTGTTTATAACCTAGTTTGTGTGGTCTACTTATTGTTTCTTGCATGTTTACACTACTTTTCTTAGTAGGTTTTATATTACTTAAGTATTTTACACTTATTTGCATGCATGTGTTCAAACTAACACTTGTATTGGCTAGTCATCCCTTTTTGTGCACACCTTGGTATCTAACAAGCTCTTTCCCTTCCCCCCTATAAGGCTGAGTTGGTTACAAGGTCAGAGTGTGGTTTTTCCTCTCTTGGGGCTACATTCTCCTTATAGGGTCATCGCATGCACCCCCAAAGAGAGGTGGAATCATTGAGTGTTTCTACTAAAAAAACGTATCTACATCGGTTCACACACAATGAGTGAGTTCATATCAGTCTACAAACTCCATACACAATGGCCTTAACACAACATGGTGTGCTTTGGAAATTTTACATAGCGGTCACAGGCTTAGGGGTTATAGTGTATGGCCTTTCTACACTTCTCCATCTATTGTCATAGGATCACCCAAAAAACTAGTGTAGTATAAAGATATCATCAAAAAAATTCAGCAGAAGCGGTTAGAGTTGAAGGACACCAAGCATTTCCTCCCTACACTTCTTCATCCAAGGTGGCATGAGATCACCCAAAAAACTCACGACATAACAAGATATCCTTCTACACCCTTTTTCTCGACATGGATCAGGTGCACATGTTCCATTTTTCTATTTAGACTTTCTATTCTAGCATACTTTACATTTGTGTACTTTACAAAACATTTTTGTACATACATACATATTTGACTACTTGATCATTTTCTCCTTACATGTCTTCCATATGAGAAACAAGTAGTCAAATTGGGGGAAACAACAATAAACAACAATAATGATAGTGACAATGACAACACACCACGATGGTACTTGTCACACTAACCATGCAAGTACACCACACATGTAACATCTACACACACATTCCACCCTAGGTTCACTCTCATCACTTTTACACATGTTTCATCTTTAGAATCCACACTCCTTGACATCTTTATTTTTGTCATTCCACACTTCTAGTCCATTTGTGAATTTTATTCTACACTCTTTACAAACATTAGGTACACTTTTCTACCTACTTTATGTTACCAAGCTACTCGATCACCAACATAAAGTGGGGGAAAATATAGACACAAATATTTCACATTAGAAAATATTTAGCTTGATCTTATACTACTATTTAGAAGGTTCTCAAGTGTATAAAGTACCTTTTAATCCCACATTTTTGTATCTTTGTTTTATGTTTTACTTTGTCATTCCCACATACTTCCTGATACTTATCACCCCACTCTCTAACTTCCCCGAGATTCTAGCCCTATTTTTGGGTGCCCCACCCTATACTGGGGCACCCCGAGGCACCCCGGTCTAACTTTGGGTGCCCCGATCTATGATTAGCCTCTTTCACTCCTTTTTGGGTCACTTCTAGACATTTATCATCTTTATCTTTTCCTCATTCAACATTGTCAAGATTAATTACGAAATTAAACTTGAGAGCCCTATAAATATAAAGCTTATAAGACCATAATAAGGGTCCTAGGTCATTACATCCTATCACTACTATCAATCCATCTAGGAATGCATCCATTACACCATCTTGCATCCACATAGCACCATAAATTCAAGCTAGGAAATTTTGCATCACACAGATTCTTAGATGAGGAGGGATTATATTAATTCTATTCTACTAGCTACATCTTATATAGCTACCATATCTTGCTATTTCAAAAAGTGCAACTGGCACGAGAGCACCTAGGTCATGTCATACACACACTCACTATAACTATATCAAGGTTTGTAATGTATTGAAACACGTAGTGATAAGTCCACTGGTTTGGTAGCTGAGGTCAATCCAACCCCTTATTCTTCTTCTTCTTCATGTGCAGGGCGTCATCCAGGTCATCTGATGAATCCAGTGTGATAGACATAGATTATTCAAAGACACTTAGCGACCATGCCAAATTAGAGTTTTTAGCATTTATATTGTTCTGAGCACCCAAATTGCAAACTAAGGGACCCCAGGGTGCCCCACTACACTCTCATGTGCATGTGTCACATCACACAGTCCAAATCTACCATTTGTAGGGCCTCTGAGTGTTTGTATGCACTATTGATTTCTAGTTCTAGATCTATGACAACCTGTGATAGTTACCTTAAATCAAATAAGTCATTTCCTTACTCCCATATTGCATTCGAGGGTTTTATTTCTATTAGTTAAAATCATGCAATTACTTTACATCACTTTAGCATTTTAGTTTGTTTGTATTTATTATTGTTTAGCATCTTTATTTACAAGCGTTATAGTCCTCCTATTTAGATTAGCATTAATACCCTAATACCCCATTTAGGCCTTATTTTTGTTAATCATCTTCCAAGCCAACCCATAATCAGTTATGATGTATTTTTGGGAGGCTAATTTGAGTGTTCTTCTTTTATTTTTATCCAAATGACCTCGAAAATCCAGATTCCTGAGGTAAAATATTATGTCCTTGTACCATGTGGAATTAATTATTTTTTCTTGAACATCTATGGATCTTTCCTCAATTTCATTAACTTCCATTACCTTTAGGTCACTTTTTGCCATCATATTTGCAAGGCCCAAACCTCTAACCAACTTGGTGGTTTGTATATCCATATCATACTCTTGTAGTTTGCTCACCCAAGGGCATCTTTTGTTAGAAACCTCAATCTCTGATAAAATGTCCTTAACCATAGTATGGGGAACATAGACTATAATCTTGGAACTCATAATATAAGGCCTAAAAATTTTAGTTACTCTTACCAAAGAAAAATCCTACTTTTCCATGATAGTATATTTTAACTCAACACTTTGTAAAGCCTTACTGAAAAAGGAAATATTCCTTTCATTTCCTTCATCTTTTTGTAATAATACAAATGCAATAGTATTTTCAAATGCAAAACAAAATATCTGAAAAACCTTTTTATAATAAGAGGATGCTATTACTGGGGCATTATTTAATGCTTCTTTTATTCTAGTGAAATATTGGAGAGCTCCTTCTTCCCATTGAATGATTTGGTCCCTTTTTAGCATGTTGGTAATGGGGATAGTCATTTCAGAAAAATTAGAAATGAATCTCCTGATAAAGTTTATTTGACCAAAGAAGGACTAAATTCCTTTTAGTTTTAGGGACAGGAACCTTACCAATTGCTTCCACCCTTTTAGGATCAATCATAACCCTTTCTTTTGACATAATGTGCCCCAACAAATTTGTATTTTGAACTCTAAAATGGAAATTTTTAGGATTCAATGAGATGTCATATTCTCTACATCTTATCAACATCTTCTTGACATGGATCATATGGTCACTTCTCTTTCTAGAAAACATTGTGACATCATCCTGATAAACTACAATAAAATCATTGATGTAGCCCAAGAATGCAACATCCATGGCTCTTTGGAAAGTAACCCCAACATTCATCAGACCAAATGACATTCTTATATAGACATAAGTACCCCAAGGAGTTGTAAATGCAATTTTAATTCTTTCAAATTACTTCAAAACTACCTGGTTGTACCCTAAGAATCCATCCAATGTGGAAAACAACTTAGATCCAGTGACCAATTGTAGCATGTTATCCATATTAGGCAATGGATATTTGTCTTTAATCAAATTTTTATTCAAATTTATGAAATCCACACACAACCTTATGTCCCCATTTTTCTTTCTTCTTGGCACTAAGTTTTCCACCCATGAAGAATATCTTGTGGGCTATATTATCCCTCCATCCCTTAAATTTTTAAATTCTTCGTACATCTTGAGGGAGAGAAGTAGATTAATTGGCCTCTGTTTTTTCCTAAATGGTTTAGCATTATGTTCTAAAAGTATTTCATGTTGAAATAAATCCACCTTATATGCTTTCAATTATGAGTAAGACCATGCTAAGAAGTCTTGATACTTCTTTAACAACTCAACATAGGACTTATTTTCCTCCTTACTCAAATTACTTCCTATCCAAACTTTCGCGGGCTTGTATTTAGTTCCCAAATTGAATTCTTCAACATCCCTTGAAGAAGAGATGTGTCTATGAACCACCCTAACAGCATTATCAAAATTTGATTCTAAATCAACCAACCCTTTGGGAATGGTGTTGGTTTTTAAATAAATGATATCCTTGCAAAACATGGTTTCTTTACCATCACAAATAGAGAATATTGGTTCCTAGTACATGCACTGATTGGTGAATTCTCCTTCATTCTGTAAAAACCTTTGAACCTGGGCATCATCATCAAATACTTTCCAATGTTTCACATTATCAGGAATAGATGGTCTTGACAATACTTCAATATCATAATCACAATAAGGATAAACAATGCATGTTTCAAACCTAGATACAAGCAATACCAACCTATCAAATGCAACATTTTGAGTTCTATCATGATAAAAAATGTTAAAGAAGTCAAACATCTTAATAAAATCTTATATTGCATGTTTATATTGTTTCATCCTTTGATTTTTTTTAGCATATAATTTTCTAACTTGTTTGACCACTAAATCAAAGTCTCCTTTAACAACTATGTCTTTTATACCATATCTCCAAGAAATCCTCAAACCCAAAAGCAATGCCTCATACTCTACAAAATTATTTGTGCATTCAAATTTCATTTTAAAGGAAAAATTAAAAATATCTTGGTTTGGAGATACAAGCACAACCCAACCCCATTTCACATATTGAAGCAAGATCCATCTAACATAAAAGTCCAAGGGGCACCAACCTATTGAAAGCACTTAATTTCATTAATACTATTTTCCTCAAAGTATTCATATCCAAAAAAATTATCAACATTAACATCAACAAAAAAACTTCATAGAGTGCATTATTAGGATCTTCAATTATATGTAACATCTTCTTTTCCACATATATCTTCACCAAACTCCTCTCTACTAGTATAGTGGCATAAGACACATCCATTTGTACACTTCCACCAACAATGGCAGCCCATTTTATTGACAACATCATACCCCATTTAGTAGGGCATTCCACAATGACTATATTCATGGTTAAATACTTACCAGGATAAGCTGTCAATTACACTACTAAACCCTTCACATACCCTATCACTAGTACTTCCCTTGACTTCATAGCAGTGCATTTTCCAAAGGTTGTTATTTTTGTATCCAACTCATTTATGACTTCAAGGGCATCACATTACATGAAGCTCCTGAATGAAACATGCAGTTGTGAATAAATTTGTTTTTAATGATCAAAGTGGTGTAGAAGGGATCAACATAAAGATGGGACTCAACAAGGAAAGTGCCTAAATAAACTTCTGGAGATTCTCCCAAAATTTCCAATGCTTTTGGCACTTCCAGTTTTGTAATTACATGGGGAATATCAACACTATTAACATCATTTCTTGAAGCTTTTTCATCCTCCTTGAATCCCAAGTACTCAAATGCTCTACTTCTATGCTTAGTAATCTTGAGCAACTAAAAAATAGGTATAGTGACTTTGATCTGACCCAAAATTTGAACCATATCACATGGGGTGTACTTGGCTAATGTTGTATTGAGAAGAAGGGTGATTGCTTTCTCTTTTGGAATAAGGTTCTTCATGGCTTGTGCTTGGATAAGTGTACTAGCTTTATTTGCATTTTTTGGGGCTTTATTTGACACATCTTTCTTTGGCGAATCCTTTGGGATATTAGTGAGTAGGGGAGACTTTGATTTGGCATATGGTCCTCCCATTTTAACAGTCTTGTTTCTTAAATTATACTCCTTCTCTTGAGCTACCACTGCATTCATCAATAATTTTCTATCCTCCTCGAAAGGGATTCCACCATCATATTTCTTAATTATCAACTCCCTTAAATACTCAAAATCATGATTAGGAAATTCAAAAGCATGAACCATATCAAATTCAAGATCACTATTAGAAGGAAAAGGAGATGCCTAGTCTATGAAATCCCAAAAACATTCCATAGTCCTGAAACTTAGTAATTCAGTAGAAGTGGCTCCTTTTTTGTGACTATAAGGGCATTCCATCATGCACACATCACCAAAAGTAACATCATAAAAAACCTCTTCACTTTATTCATTAATATCACGTGGGGAATGTGCTAAGAAAAATTTATTACACTATTCAATAATATGGTTCTCTTCTACCATGGAAACTCTAGCAGTTAAAGTATCAGGGACAAATTTTTTCTCCCTTGGCTTTGGTTGTTATTTCTTGATCACATAGACCCTTTTCCTTGCTCCTCTAATATATGATCACCTCTAGGATGATTACCAAATCTACCTTGAACTTGAGGTTGGTACTGGCCCTAAGAACTCTGTGTTATTCATTTCTCTACCCTAGAAATTTTGTAGGAGATTTCCTTCATTGCTCCTATTAAAGTCTTAACTACCTTATCTAGATCAACTCCCTTACAAGCCTAAGGCTTGTCAGGATTTACGAACTCAACACCATCCCTCTTAGGAGGTTTCCCTATTGCCTTAATATTATTATCAATTTGCACTGCCATAGAGAAATATTGTCTGAAAGTACCAAGGTTGTTTTCCCTCAAATAATATGCAAATTTCTTATCAAAGGCATCTGAATATTTTATTAGACAAGATTCATCACTTGGTCTTAAAATCATAGGTAGTCTAGTCATGTTTTTGTTAAATCTGGTATTAAAATCTTAGACAAGTTGATTGGGATTCTTCTTTATGTTTTGAAACTCAGATAGGAGAAATATAGGATTGGTCTTATCCCCATATTGTAATCTAAATGCATTTTTCATTTAATTCCATGAATCAATTGAATTGTCTAGTAAGGATTTATACCAATCACAAGCATCCTCTTATAAGGTATGAATGAAAAATTTCACATACACATCGTCATTCTTAATCTCAAAATCTTCCATAATATTAGTGAATATCTTGAGGTGTTGGTCACCAATATTTGCATTATTCTCTTAAAACTTAGGTAACCTATTTCTTACCTCTTGTGGAACTAGGTTTGGATAACTCATCATACACCTGAAATCTATGGGTCCAAAAACATTTACAACAAAGGGAGGTCTAGGTGGATGATGAGTCATATTATTTTGAGAAGGTTTCCCAATAGGAGGATTAAAATAGTGAGGAAATTGAGGTCTTTGAGGTAATGGTATATGATATTCAAAGTATTTTTCCTTTAATGATTCAATCTCAAAAAACACCCTATTACTTCTAAATAATAGAGGAGGGAGATGAGGAATACCCTTATTAGTTGAAAATGAAGGACCCTCTCTAGTCGGCATGTACAAAATTTTGTAAGGATAGACTGATTCAAAACTATCTTAAGAACTAGAAAATTCTTCTATCAAAGGTTGGTCACCCTCAACAATAGGCACCAATTTCTCTTCTGACCTTTGATCATCCAAGGATCTCCAAATTTTTATTTTCATTTTATTTCCCTTCCTATCTCTAGAAATAATTTTCTAGTAGGATCTATCTTGAAGGACCTTCTTACTTCAATATTTATAGATCTTAATGACAGATTTACAATATTTTGAAACTTGAGGAACTGGAATCTACCAAAATTTATGGAAAATGTGGAGTTTCCACTAGGGTCTTGTACCTTAGATGTGAAAATATATATAAACAACTTTCTAACTGAAACTTAATGTTCAATCTCAACAAAGATTGGAAAATTGTAGCATACTTTATCAATATTTACCCCTAGCCAAGTCAGATTTAATGGAAAATCTGCTTAAACTAGGAAAATATCGAATAAATAGTTTCTGATAAGCCCATTTTTTGTAAATCTTGAAAAAGGATGATGTCTAGATCATGTATTTGTATCTAAAAATACTCAATACATTACTAGATATTGATTTATCTTTGAATTTTTAAAAATACTCCCTCACAAAGGTGCCATGAGGGTGTTGGTACCCAAATTGATCCCTCCTTGTAAGACAAACAACATTAACAAGCTAAGCATGATGCTTAGAGAAAGATAGGCTAGGATTTGAGTCATTTTGTAGCCAAGAATGGATTTGAGAGCCTCTTTTTCACTCTGACTTGGTAGATATTGGATAACACCTCACTAAGGGTATGTCGTACCCTATTACTTTAGGTTATTCATGCAACTAGGGTGAGAGGACCCATTTTGTAACCTGTATTTATGAAAGAAATGAATAGAACAATAATATTAGGACTCTCATTCTCAGGGATATGAAAAGACAACCTCAAGAAGATATGGTCAACGTTTACATTATCTAACCCTCACGAGTTGTCACACTAGAAAATGTAGATATCTTCTAAAAGGCCTAGGTTACTAAAGATAGATGTAAATTATGACTTGATCTTGCATACTTTGGATGAAGGGTAAAAAAATTGACAAATATCCAAATTATTTATCCTTTAACAATGCAAACAGGGGTATTTCAAGTGGATCTGATGGTTATTGGTTTTAATTTTGATGTATTGTTGGGAAGTTGAACAGGATAAAGTTGATTATAAAAACAAATCAATTAAACCTTACAAATGCTGCATACAATTGTTCCTGATGTAAAATATAGATCACAGAGTCCAAAAAATTCCTTCAATAAGAAGGTTTGTATTCAAGGAAGCCCAAGAATATAGGATTTCACAAAAAAATTGAGAATTCAAACAAAAAATCTCATGGTAAATTCTCAACAAAATACTAACAATATATGATCAAATACACTCGAGATACACTCATCAATCATGTAATTACAATTACCAAAATGTCACTAATTTTAAACTAAGGCTTTGTGTAATTCAGAGAGATTAATTGACATAATATTACAATAGAAATGAATACAATTGATTCAAAACAATTCATCTTGAAAAAAAGTACTAGTTCTCACGAGAATACATAGATTAATTCAATATACTTTAATTATTCAATAAGGGGACACAACACTATGACCTCAATATTTTATAATGACTTTACAATGCAATCATCTTGGTAAGAATGATTTTTGAATAGGTGAACAAAACTTGGTTATCTCAGGTTGGTTCAGTTTTAACAAGTACAAATAATTTTTCTCCTTTTTCTCTAAAGCTTAGAAAATTTTAACCCCCTCCTATGTGAGAGTATTCTCATCGCATTTATATAATTTTAATTGTTCACTCATTCTTAATTTTCCCCCAAAAGCATGAATCTTCAAGAGAATATTCTTCCTCAGAACATATATTTTAGTTTATTATTACTTCTCCTGAAAAATATCCCATCTTATATTGCTAGGTGGAAAAGTCACAAGATATTCACATTTTTCATTTCCTCATATATGACTGGGACACCATGTCATCCCTTTTGACATTTTTTAATTGTCTCTCCCTTTTGGCTGAAAATAAAATCCTTTTTGATAGTTCCCAAGTGCCTCCATATGGATTGATGTGATATGCAATCCCTTTCACCTTTTAAGAATCAAATTTGAGCAATACATACTCATGTTCATGTTTTTTAGAGCTGAATATTCTCACATGGATTATATCACATCAATCAAACATATTTTCTTGCATAATGCAAATTTCCCTGAAATTTATTTCCTTCATGTGAGTTGAGTGAAAATTCTTTCTTCATTTGGTGGTAGTGATTTTTCTTGACTCAGCTTGTCTCCGCCATTCTCATTATAAATTCAACTCTATTTTCTCCCCAATATGCATCATTTTTCTATTCTTGAATATGAGGGATTACTACAGAGCTCTTTTTTGGTGAAATGGTGAGGGTGGCTGTGGTGAATAACCTGAAATAAATATCATTAGAATATTTAAATCAAATTTTTGATTTAACTGGCCCAAATGAAGCCTTTTTTGGGGATTTGTTTAAAATTACAAACCTAGGGGACATAAAAGGGCCCTTGACCTATCAAGAGGTTTGGCTCTCCATTCTTTTGAGATTAATTAAGATCAATCTTGTCTTCTCAACCTTCTAATACATGTATTATCTTCTTTTCGAAGGGAACACCAGAAAACTCCAGAAGAATTAAAGAAATTTTCAATTGAAAGGAGGCCTATTGTAGTAGGGACAACTGAATATGAATGCGCCCTTCTATGTAATGAATAATTTGTTTTGAAAGAGGTTCCTTGGGAAGCCTACGTGCTCTATGAAAAGACAACAATTGACATTTTTCTTACCATTTCTAAAAAAATTAGAATAATTGGAGCAACGAATCATTTCTCTGGAAGGAGGTCGAGTAAGACATGTGCCGCTTCAAGCTCTTAATCCCTAATTATTATTTTGGATGAGGAAGAAGTATATCCTTCATCTCCTTAATGTTTTAAGGCATCACTTTCTACCATTAAGGAGAACAAGGCAAATTCTACTCTCCAACCTTCCATTCATATAGTGTAGTGGGATCCTTTGATGGAGAAAAAATTGTCAGGACCTTTTAATGTTCCTCTGCCCAAAGAGAACCCACCTTTCATGAGGAGGCACAAGGGTGAGCCTAGTTTAAAGTCTCTTGCTCCACTAGGTATAAGGGTCACAATGTTTTATCTTCCAACCAATCCAAATGCTCCCCTTCAGTCTACTCCCACTTAGTCCACTTCTTATAAGGAAAAAGGGAAAAAGGAGTTTCCCATAGGTGGTTTAGACCTTTTGGACTAGGTATCTTATTATCAAAAGAAGATAGAGTTGAGGAATATTATGGACGGTCCCAGAATGATTGTTGAGTCATCGATGGAGATGGGAATGTATAGGAATTTGGTAGGGTCAGTTGTATTTTCTCAAACAACTTAGGGTTCAGAAGATTTTATACCAAGGAAGAATAGGCTATTGCACAAAATTCCCCCATTTGGAGAAGATTTCAAAGTATAAGTAGTGGATGACTAAATGTTTTTCTTTTCTTGTTTCATTTTGATATAGTTTCCAAAATGTATGCAACCTTTTCTTTCATGGGCTTGGGCCCCTATAGAATCCAAATTTTTATTTTTTCAACAATACATAAGATATCAAATAATTACATTAGTTCCCATGCTTCATAATAGATTTGAAATATTATCAAAACAATATAAATATATAGTGAATTGTATCAGATTACATTCATGTATAAAAACAAAATTTTCAAAGTGATATTCAATTTTCATGAAACAAGAGTAATAATTTAAATAAGATGAAAAGAAAGTTTCAAATAAAAAATTTCCTAAGCTTGCTCACCATCCTTCACATTTGAATCTTCATCTCCATCATATTTCTCTTCCTTTGGTTGCTTCTCCATGTAGGCATCATACCTTTGAAATAGTGGCATTATCTCCTCTTCATCAGGTCTAATGTGATACTTTTATATCAAGTGATTATTATTCAATATATCACTGCACTTAGACATCCTTGGTCCATATTCCCTTAACCCTTTATTCAACTTTGTGATCTTATTCTCCACCAAAGTGATACTTTTGACAACATCATAGGAATTGTGATCCAATAAGTCTTCATCAAGTTGGTTAATTCTTTCTAATTTTGGGAAAATACCTTCCCAATAAAATAACTCATTATCACACTCTCAAATAACTTCATTAATATCATTAAGTAATTTAAAAATTTCTGCATACTTGTTAGTTGATTTTTAAATGACTTTCTTACCATCTTGAGATAAGTTTTCTTTCTGCTTATCTATGGCCTCAACTTTTTTATATCCTTTTCAATATTTTCCAATATTTCAGGAATGATGTTAGTAAAGAATTCTTCTATCTATCCTACCAATCTATGAAAGCATGAGGTTAATGTTTTTACTTGTTCTTTTAATTACTTTTTGGATTCCTTATCCTCATCAATGTTTTGGAACAGACCTTCAACTTCTTCTAAAACTCCTTATTTCAATGATTCCCTGGAAGGATTTCCCAACTGGATATGTTGAATGTCATGATAACTCTCAGTGATATCATATTTTTTCCCCTAGTGAGGGTTTGTAACCTACAAAGTTCTGAATCCATACTGATTTGTTCTTGTCTTGGTAAAATTTCTTTCTTTCTTTGAAGACTCCTTGGGATTTGGAATTGATATACTAGTGATACTTAGAGATTATTTTGGAGTAATTTCCTTTTCCCCTTGTTGAATAAATCCTCCCAACCATCCAACCATAGGGAAATTTCATTTCTTCTCCTTCTGTGGAGTTTTAGAATATAACACTAGTTCTTTTGATGTTTCTTTAAATTTTATTATTTACTTTTCTTGATCTAGTATGACAACATCTAATATTTCTATACTATGTTCTTGATCCTATGACTGAGTGCCATCTTCTAGATTTTTTCTACCTATTTCTCCCTTTTCCTGATTATTTTTGTCTATGAAAACCATATTTTCAATTGACACCTCTTTGGATCCCTAAGAGAAGTAACCAATGCACATGTATATATGTTCTTTGTTGAGGTATCTGTAGTTTATTTTGGAGAATCTTCATCCATACTTGGGGTTTTTACTAGCTCACTATTCTTCATAGTATATTCACCCTTTGTTGGTGGTTGTTTAATAGATGATCCCTCTTGAGGTTGTTCTTCAACACCTTTTTTCCCTATTGGCTAAGTTTCCAATTGTAATTCCTGATCTTTATCTTTCTCAGGATAAATCTCAGCATGTCTACTTATTTCCTTTAATACCTCAAGTATAGCTCCTTATAGAACATTTGTCTCTTGAAGGATCTCACTTCATATTACTTTACTTTGAACATTTTGGGGTTGGCCCTTCATGCTTCATTCTGATGGTTGGTTAGGATATTGAGAATTCACCTCATGTTCAAGAGTTTTTAAATCTTCAGTTATATGAATCTAAACATTTACATCAACCATTTCTAAATTAGACACATTTTAAGAATTTAACTATATCATCATCTATTTTTGATGGCTATTCAGATTCCTTACTTTTTGGTTTATTTTTTACATGTTCCTTCTTAACTTCAACTGATAGACCAGGCATTTGAGTACTACCAATTGTCTCTAGAACATTTTCAATTAGGGAGGAAAATATTACCGTAGTAGGAAACTTCACACCAGGAGTAGATTACACATTTTCAGGAGTCTGGGATGACAATGTTTGATGAGAAAATGAAGCAACAACCTTCTTTGGATCTGCAGTCAAGAAAGGGGGCTTAATTACTTCAAGTTTCGATGTTTATGTTTTCTTGATACATGGTCACCAACATCCCTTGTCAAAGGTTGTTCCAACACCACCTTAAACTTCTTCTTGGCTCTCTCATAGTGCTTAACATCTGGTGCTTCTCTTTGCTTAGCACTATATGATTTGGCTTGAATGTTTACACCTATTAGAGATCTTCAAATCTTATTTCTAGAGTCCAATGATCCTGGAAAAAATTCTGAGGGAGTATTTTGTGTGATCAATCCCTTCCCCTTTTCTTGAAGTGGTACTACATCATTTATAGGAGCATCCCACATGTATTTTAGAAGTATTCCTTCATCTTTTGTGACCAACATAGACTTTGAGGTCCCAATTTTTATAGTTTATTTTGTTCATTCATCAATGGTTTCTATGGTGGGCTTACTGCTTGGTAACTAAGGGGATTTCCCTTATAGGGGATCTATTTTACTTGCACCCTCCTTCACTAGGGAGAATTTCCTTCCAAAATATTCAAATCCTGAAACTCATTTAATACCTTGGTGCTCTGTAGAGATAAATCTAAACCTTTGATAACTAACCAATTCAATGTTCTAATTAGCACATTGGATATCCTTATATAAAGGTAAAATAATTCCTTTTATTTCTAATCAATGTAACTAATTGCTTTTGATTCTATTTTCTGTTCATGGTAGTATCATCCCACTATATTCTTGTCATTTATAATTCCCTATGGGACTAGAACAATATTGAAATCAATAATCTATCTTAATTACATTCTAGAAAAGTCCCTTAATCTTACTTCTTCCTCATCTAGACAATTCATCTAATAATCTTCAAAGTGAAATTCATGTTGACCATTATTAATATCCCATCAAATATCGTTGTTGGGTCTTGGTGTGAATCTCTCCATTCTAAATCTTTCCATCTCTTCCTTCATCAGTCAATATTTTATTATGATTTGGCATGAATAACTACCAATTTGGATGGGTAATTTGATGTTTTTCTTGACTTTTGGTAATCTAGTTATGCACAAAAGTCAATTATCTTGATAGTTCCATTAAGTTCCATTTTTCACTTACATATCTGGGTAATTTTCAAGGTTTTCCTTCGAATCCAATTTCCCTCAAGTATGTGAAGAACCTGTACTATATGAAAACACAACCATATTCTTGAATTGTTTCCCTAGCAATAGAAGATAACCTATACTACTCCCATTCTGGCTTGAAAAGGTAGGTCATAGGGGAAATAAAATCATCATTCACCAACCTTACATTCCCCTTCCAATTTTTCAACCTTAATTATGCATATACATCATACACCCTATAATAATCAAAAGTAGTTTGCAGTGGGAGTCCTGGAAATGATTTAAAACAAGCAATGTTATATATAAAATATGACATCATATAGAAATCAATATCAGTTGAACTACCTTCAGTAGTCTTTACCATCATTGTCAAAAACTTAGCATGAATAGATGTTGAAATATTTTTTTCCCAAAATAACTTTCCTTGTTCCTCTAAGATAACCGTTATGAAAGGGCACATCCATTCATGAAAATCATTAATTCCCTTAAGCCCTTCCATCCCACTTAATAGAAAAATTAATTCCTCAACTTATTCAACAAACCTTTCCTTGGTCAACCTCTTAGGGATTATTTTTACATATGGTTTTTTTGTCTTTTAACCTTGAGGAATTTAAAATTTTGGAATACTCATCTTATCTTGCTTCATAATTTTTTTTGTGTGGATTCAACCATAGTAATTATCAGTTGATATATATTTGACAACCCTAGAAATACTTTTAAGGCTTCAGGTATTAAATTTATAACTCTTTCTCCACTTCCATCCAAAACCTCTCTTGTTTCAAGGTTGTAATTATCCGCACACAACCATATGAGCTCAAGAGCATGTATAGAAGGTGGGAAAGAAAATGATAGGGAAATGTCACCAACATCAATTATTTTCATGCATTTACTTTTGTTTGGATCACTCAATCTTCTCTGAAAATCTTCCAATTCAGAATTTAACAACTTCGTGTCCATGACCTTATCCATATCACTAGTAATACTAGAATTCATGTGAAAACCTGACGCTGGATACTTCATATTATATAATTCATCCTTCCTTAAATTTCAACTTGAATATTAAGAATTGAATGGGGTAGAACAATAACTTACTCATTTTTCCAAGAGCTCTATGAATTTATCTTATGCTCGCGTGATCTTGAATTCTTTTTCCCAAATTATTTGCTTCTCAGTTAATTACTTCACCAAATTTTACAGCTAGGGCATCCCAATCTTCTCATACAATGATAAAATTTGAAATACTTGGAAGATTTTAAAGATTCTACCTTGATTTTTGCAAATAACACATTAATGGTGGAAATCATAAATGCTTTATACTCCAGCCATCGATCTAACCTTTTCCATTTGAATGTGGGCCACCTATGTGGATTAACCTAGTCTTTTGTAGGGTTAGGGATTCTATTTGTGCATTAGCATTACTTTTTGAATTGGTGCAAACCTGTAATCTTTACTTGCACCCCCAGTTTTCAACTTTTAATATGGAGTTACCACGTGTTTTACTTGAATAACGACAGAGCTGCAGAGCTTACTTCTATTTTAGCAGATTTTTTTGTTAGTACAAAACTACATTTTTTACCCGAGCATCTGCATTTGAATTTTATTGAGATTTTGACATGTGTCTGAATCTTATACATAACGGAACTATAGGGCTATTTTGCACATTTGTTTATTCACCCCACTGGATGCAAGATTGACAATATGACCCAATACCCTACTATTCTGATCTTTTCTAGAAATATGCCATGCATTTTTGGCGGGTCTCAGAAATATCAAGGAATGCATCCTTAGCCCAAAACCCCACTCCAGTCATGTTTTGACACGTAAACCATTTCAAGCCTAGGGGTAAAAATTGCAATTTACAGTTTCTATTTAAATGATGTAGCTTTGCAAACCAAGTACACTGTGGTGCAGCTAATGGAAGCATGTCATGTATTTTCAGATGATGGAATAAAATGTGAAATCTACACTGGAATTCCAGAGGGCAACATACAAGGAATATTTTCAAGATTAAATCCGATCCATGATTGGTTTTTCACAATTAGTTTTTAGAGGCAACATGAATATTATATTCCTCAACTGAAAAAGAGGATTCACACCCTAAACATAAGGTTTTCCTTCACATTCAACATGATTATATCTTCAAGCATACATTTTATACATGGGTGAACTAGTCAGATAATTTTTTTAAAGGTATATACTTGATAAAAGGGTGAGATTAAATCAATCAGTAACAGGTTAGATGCGAGTTAAGTGAAAATGAGTGAGGGAAATGTTTAAAATCCATACTTATCCATTTTTTATGTTTCTTAGTTGCATTTTTCCCACCCAAAATATCTCTCCCTTGTTATTATGTTGCTAAAAAATTTCATGGAACCTCACATGCTAAAATGGAAAGTTTCTCATATCTCCCAAATCCATTGGTTGATCCCCATGAGATTTTGATAGTATCTCCTCTAAAAAAATCTTTCAAATGAATCCAACCTTGCATCTAATGGTAGTATACATTTTTTTAATGAACATAATTTTTTTCACAAAATAAAACTCATTTTTTAGATCTACAGAGTTCTGGTGATTGAAATCCTCCAAAAATTGGAGTAAAGCATCCTTGTGAAATAAAAAAATTGAGACCACTCTTGTGCCATTCTGACACAAGGAAGAACCACTTCTAAAAATAGTAATCCTTCTTAAGCCTCAATGTCTACAAATATTAAGTATTACAAATGATTCATTCCAATAGTTTTCATTTCCCATTGCACATCAAAGAAACTCAAAAGTTCCAAATTAAACAATTGTAACCAAAATGGAATTCTCAAAATAAGGCTCACTAAAAATAGTAAGTGTTGGGATATTGGTCAAAAACTAAGGATGTTGATCCTCTCATACTAAATACATAACACTTGGATGTGTTTAAAATAGTGTATATATTCATAGTGACTTGAGAGATTCATGATTCACACTATACAATTTCAGTTGAATAAAGCAGTGAATTTTTTTTTTGGAGGAAAGGACCTATTTCAATGAAGAGTATATGAAAAAGAAGGTAGTTATCTCCATGTCCTAACTCCTACCTGGTGATCGAAGAAGATCATCATGTTTCCATATTAGTGTAAATATCACAATAGTGTTTCTAAATAGTCATTCAATGTTTTGGAGTGTGTCTACATCTCACAAGTGAACGAAGTTGTAAGCACAGTTTTCTAGTTCAACAGGAGGTCAAAGGTAGGAAAATTCATTTATGGAGCATTCACTCAAGATCCATCAAAATTAGGTTCATCATCAATAGAAGCTTCCCGTCTCCATATTTTCACCTCTCTCTTTTCTTCTATTTCCCCTCCCTCACTCTCTAACATTCCATTTCTTCATTGGGAATTTAATTTTTAACTCTTTCATCTTATTTACTTAAGTGAATTAATTTTAAACTATAAAATTCCCTTGTCAAAATATGAAAAGGACTTAACTTCATTCCTAGGGATGTGAAAATTCACAAGTGGTGATGATATAAAAGGTCATATGGGGGAGAGGAAGAGACTTTTTGTAAGCTATAAATTGTAAAGGATTATCTATTCCAAAGGGTTAGAATTTTTTTATTATTTCTAGTTGTTGGGTTTCACTTGTACTACAGCCAATAATCTACATTCTTCTATCTCCTATGTTCTCACATACTTTCTAATTTCCAACTTTATAATCAACTGTGATCTTATATAACTAAGAAATAACTTAATGTCTTTGATGAATGAATTCCTAGAACTTTGTGTCTCCAATCTATTATTCTTACTATAGATTACATTGTTTAATTATTCTAATTGAATGTGGACCTAATATAGCCAATATATGTGAATTATGTAAGTCCACTCACGACATTAACCCTGTCTCCGTATTTATCCTACTCCCTTTTACCACTTTCTTAATTAAATTTCTCCCTTGTACACTATATAAGAATTTTTTTATAAGTTGAGAGGAGTATTCATGTGTGATCCTTGGCCTAATCACCACCCCATAGTTTAGTGGATTTCTTTCACTAGATTCTTAGAAAATTAATGAAATGGATAAGGGTAGTAGGCAAAGGAGGAATTTATGTTTGTAATGTCGGTTGAAGGTTGTGCAAGCGTTATGATTTCCTGATCCAAGTTGATTACGAGAGGTCATTTTTGGCTAGGAGGAACTACATGTAAATGCAAAACAATACCACCAAATAGAGTTAAAAAAACAATGAGTGGATTACCTAGTGGAAGCTAGATATGGGAAGCCTGATGCTTCCTGAACAGGAATTCAATCCACTTTTATATAAAAATATTAATGCTAGTTAAATCATACATGAATTAAAGATCCTATTGAAATTGAAATGATTTAGGTATCTCATACAAATAAATAAGAAATGTCATTCAAAAGGTTGTTTAAGGTCAAAATGGGAGGGTTGATTGGCTAGTGTTGAGTTGTAGGTCTGGTATAGGATCTGGGTAAGTTTTGGTAAGGATTAGCAATGGCTATGGGCTATTAGGAAGCAGGTATTAGCTAGTTGGTCTGAGATATATTGACAGACACAGTAACCAGTGTCATTTGAATGACTAATGTTAGTTAGGTAGAGTGACCAATTCTAGTTGGATAGCCAGCATTGGTAGGGGTAATTATCAAAAAGTTGATAGAATTGGTTTTCCAAACTCCTTGTGATTGCATAGAGGTTGGAAATGGTGAAATTGGGGTTGTAAAATGATTCTCAAGACTCATAGATGATCAGGAGAGGGTGAAAATGGGTAGAAAGTTTGGGTATGATCAGGTGATGGGTTGATGGAAGGGACGAAGTATATGGGTGTGGAGATAAATAAAATAGAGAGATAAATTAAAAAAACATACATAAAGAAACTAGAGATTCAATGAGGAGATGTTGAATATTTACTAGAAAATAGATTGGAGGATGTAGGTGATGAAGATGGTGACATTAGAGATCCAAAGATAAGATTCATTGTATTCATGTCGTGGTAGTTCAGACCTCCATGCCTCTCTATTTTGAATATGTGATCATGAAGAGGATGATGAATGGTGAAATATGTTGGTAGTGCTCCCATGTGTCTTATTTATCCTAAGTGCTAAAGAAATTATAATGCTCCAAGTCTCTGAAGGAATGATATCCTGAATCAATTGAACAACCTAGACAAAGGATTTTGGAAATGTATTTAACCTAACTGGAAATGGTTAGGTAACTGACGTCACTTGAGATATAACCGACGTTGGTCAAGGTGGGAATATCTAGGTTAGCCAAAAATAGCCAAATTGTTATTATTTTTAGCATGATCTCCAACCTTCTTTCGAGTCTTGAGTGATAGATCATGGGAAGATAAGTAGGATTCCTTATAGGTTTATTAATAGGAGTTAAGTCTAGGTTTTAAACTAATTCCTAGTTAGTTAACATAGGTTTAGACTTGGTCTTTGGTCATTAATGAGGTTTTAGTAGGTCATTGAGTGAGTTGGCTAGGTGAGGTGGTTAAATGAGGATATTAATTAAGATAATTAATTTAATTAACATGTGCACTATGTGATATGAATAGGTAGGATATGGTTAATTTAATTGACAGTGTTTAAAGTGGAGTATGACCCAATTTTGGTGTCTACATTTTCCCCCTTTTTTTTGTGTAGCTTGTATTTATAAGTGACACTGACAACAATAGGAAATCGGTGTTCCAGTTATGAATGTAAGTTAGATTGCCCCAAGTAGGGCTGAAAGTGAGATTGCCCCAAGTGTGGGTGGAGGTGACCCCCCTCAAACCAAGAATTGATGAGGTGTTAAACGAAGTTGGTGAGTGGTTTGATAAATATGTAAGTGATGAAAGTGAAGGTAGGTGGGTTATAGGTAAGGTTATGGGCAATTTGGGTAATGGGTATTGGTCAAATCAGGTAATAGGTAATGGAAATCGAATTCATGTACATGTTTAGACTACAACAATGTACTAGGTAAAAGAGCATGCAAACTCTACATCTTCCAAGGTCAATAGGTTTATCCAAATGAGGGTGAAGTGATTCAGGTATCTAGGGTATAGTATATGGTTCAGAAACACAACTTAGGTTAGGTGCATGACTGTTTAGGTATGATCCAGTACACTTAAGGTTTGGTCAGGATAAACAACATGACAATAGGCAAGGTAAGGTCATTAGGCTAAAATAAATGGGTAACAACATCACAAGGTATAATGAGTACTTGAGTTCAAAGGTCACAAAAGGTAGTTCCGATTAGGGTACGTATGTCATGGCATGGGTAAGGCCAAGGTATAGGTATATAACAAGTCCCTAAATATGATTAAGGAAATGTATAGGTAATTAAGGCTTGTGGGTAGGGTGTAATAAGTGTTGGTAAGGCCAAAAGGTATTTGGAAGTAATGAGTTGAGGTCAAAATGGGGAAAATGTAGGTGGAATGGTATTGGTAGGTGAATGATGTCAGTTATAAGGTAATTGACATTAGTTTGGTATGACTGACATCGGTCATGTAGATTTGGGGTTAAAAAAAAATCTGTGTTTTAAGGATTCATTTTAACTTGTTGTCATTTGTGAAAATGACAAAGAGGTTGTGCTTTAGTGGAAAGTGACTTAACAAAGTATCAAGTTGATTTGGCAAGCTACGAGTATGAGATTTGGCATTAGTAGGTGGGTCCACAAGATCAAACAGAGCAAGTTGAGAGGCTAAGAGATTCGTGGTAGATTTTGGCATGATAGAGGCAGGAGAGGGTTCAAGTGGACCACCGACACATCGGCCAGACATGCTAACGAGGAGATGACACTGAGATGAGGAATGAGGCATTCTTCCTACTTGTTATTTGATTAAATTATGCTTTAAAATGAATAAATTTGGGTGGGAATATGAATTTTGAAATGGGGGTGAAAATTGGATGAAATCGAGGTGGGAAATGGAAAAATTAGGTTAAATAAGGTGATAATTAAATGTAAAATGAATTTGGGTGGGATGGGGTAGGTTGTAGGTGAATTTTAAGTGAGTTTTCTATGAAATGGGATTTGGGGGGGTGATTTTTTCAATTTTTGTTTACACGAAAGAGACAAATTCCGGTCTAGGTTTGGCCGACGTCGGTGGGATTTGGATAGCATCGGTCATGTCTTAGGTGACTGAAAACGGTTAAATAGAACCAGTGATGGCCAAGGAAAACCGGTGATGGTAAAGGTGACCAATGTCAATTAGGGTGAAGGAAGAATAGGGGTAAGAAGGACTAGGTATGAAAGAAAAATGGGTAAAAAAGTGGCAAGTAAAGAGTGTATGTAGAGGGATAAGGGTAAAATAAGATTTTTGGCAATATGGAATAGGTAAGTAGGTGAATAAAACTAAGGGAATGGGTAATAATGATAAGGGTTGGTATGTGTGTAGGTGAATTAGGTAAAGATGCTAAGCATGAATGACGTGATTGGGTAAGGTTTGGGGTTAATAGGTAATTGGAGGTAGTCAGGTCTTAACAATGTTATGGGTTGTTGGATGTAGGCTAGGGACTAGTTGAGGATGTGGGATAAATTACCACCTTTGTTGGTATAGATGTGGTCCAACATGACTGTGGAGGAGTGGGAACATATGAATAATGTTGGACTGATTGGGATCTGACACTATAGGCATATAGCTTAAGATCCTAGTTTGATGGTCACATTCATCAATAGATGGGGTTCAACGACCAACATGATTCATTTACCAACATGGGAGATGAATGTCACCCTAGAGGATGTGTACAAGATCCTGTGGCTACCGATTATTGGGGAGCCTATTTATTCTATCTTTCTAGAGGCATAAGTGGAGCTAATAGTGGTTGTACTTGGAGAGGCGATGGGTGAGATGAGGTATCATAGTGTGAACCTTAGTTATGGAGACATGTATGCAGCCCATCCTCAGGAGATGAGGCTAGTTGTGTTGATGATGGAGGCAGTATATTTCTTTTCCTTACTAGATGCTAAAGGTGGGAGATTCCCATGAGCATTGATAGGAGTTCTCCTGGATATGATGGAGGAGTGGATCTACTTTTCCTAGGCACCGACATTTCTAGTGTAGCTATATCGAGAGCTATGAGCCTATTGGAGATTGCAGTGGTCTAGTTTTTAGTGCACCATTTTACTACACTATTGGGAATACGAGCATATCATGTGCATGCACCTAGTGGGTTTTTCTGTGACATGATTGGTTCGGGGGTGGATTAATTAGAGTTGGATACAAATGGTGGGTACTATTTGGTGGGTAGTAAATGGTGGCTAGGGCCACACATTATATGGAGGGACTTTCAGGAGTCGATATTGTGTGGAGGCCCTACATTGGCTATCCCTCATACAAGGGTATGATGGAGGAGTTAGAGGAGCTTCAGCTGATGAGGTGGATATAGGGGCAGCATTCCAGTGAGGATGAGATGATACCTATAGATAGGGTTAGATGACATTTTGGGATGCCACGAGACATACCTCCACCTTTCCCATAGTACTGGAGAGATGATGTGGAGAGACCCATGTCTCCACCACGTCTGAGTGTGCCAATAGGGCAGGAGGATTAGCCAGTTAATATGTAAATTGATGACGCTAGAGTTATTAATGGTTATAGGTAATGGTGGGTGGCACATTGATGGGAAATAACACCAAGACTAGGAAAGCCCGATCTTTCTACCATGACATTACAAAGAGATTACTTGCAAGGATAGGTGGCCACCCTTTAGACACAACTCACAGGTGTGCAGGGTTAGTTGAAAATAGCTCATGTATAGGTTACCACCCTATAGGCCTAGGTGACAACCTTACAGGATCAGCTAGCCCAGGTATAGGCACCCACACAGGGAAGTGATGGGGGTGTAGTATAGGTAGCTTCTTTACAGGTGCATCTAGTAGGTTTGCAGGCCTAGCTGGCCACTGTACATGCCCAAGTAGTAGTACAGGTACCTCCACAGGCTCAGGGACAAGGTCCCATACTATAGGGAGTAGTGGCAGGATAGGGTCCCATGGTATAGGGAGGAGGAAAAGGATCATAGGTATAGGTACCTAGGATAGGATTAGTAGGGCATAACACATAAGTTGCATTGAGACATATGTCACCACCTCAGATGATGAATATGGAGAGGTTTCAGGGATTCCCTCAACAAGGCACACTACTATCAAGATCACCTAATGACTATAAGGATAGATGTCCCTTCTTATGCTGAGTACAAAGCCCAACATGTTGTGAGTAAGAGGATGAGATCCTACACTCATTGTTCATAGAGCTCAAGGGACCATCAAGCCTAGATACATGGGTAGGGAGAGGCTACTAGTTCACGTAGGTCAACCCTAGCTAAGGGCCAGGTGGATATTAGACTGAGACCCCTAGAGGTGGAGATATGTTGGTAGGGTGGAAATAGATCGGGAGGAGGAGAAAGGTGAGACTATCCTAAAGGATATGAGGTGGGGTGACGATTATCCACTTGGTATGATTATTGTATTTGAGGTTTTGATGCATATACTGAACTATGTGTCAAAAATAGTGAGGTTGTATATGAGAGTTTTGTGATTGTAATTTTTATAATGGCCTACGTGCTGAAGATAGTTAGGCTTTATTTGAGAAATTTGAAATACTTGTATGTATTTTTATCTGTGTATATGTGTATTGATACATAGAATTTTTCCTAGTTATATAGATGATGATATTTATTATATGGATGATGTATCTATGTTTTTAATTTCCATTCTTATTGTGTATTGATGGAAACTAGGTGAATTAGGCATGATTGATTCAAGGTCATGTAGGCATGATAAAGTCTAGGTGAGTTACGCATAATTGAGTTGAGGTCATGTAGGCTTTGTGGAGTCTAGGTGAGTTAGGCATGATTGAGTCTAGGTAATTTAGGCATGATTGAGCTAGGTCAGTTAGGCATGGTGGAGTTTTAGGTCAGTTAGGTATGATTTGGTCATGTTTTTGGGTTTGAATTAATTTCCATGTTATTTGTAGTATGAAAAATAAATGATGATGTATATTTATGTTATGGTTTAAACTTCCAAATATTTTATATCATGGGATGGTGAACTTATTGATGTATGATGTGATGAAATGGTAGGTATGCATGTTTGTATTAATTTCCAAGTATTGTAGAAAATGGAAAATAACTAAGGTAGAATGTGAATAGGAAAATGGGGGAAAATAGGTTAGGTTAAAGAGTGGATAAACTAACCTATAAGGGCCATATGCCCTTATCCCCAATGAAAAGGGGGCCTCAGGATGATGTAGTTCTCCCATAAGCTAGGGAGGAATATGATGAGGATAGATGAATGGGTCGGTAGGTTTTAGGAATAGTTAGGCATGGTGTTGTTGGTGAAAGAGGAATTTTTAAAATTTAGGTGTTGATGGTCTAGTCCTATGTAGGAGAATCAATAAGTAATGAAGAATGTGAAGGGTAAGAGGTGACCAAAAGAGCCACCTAATTGGAAATAACCATAACAAGTCTACCATACCAAAGGTGGGATTATGAATGTAAGACCCTAAAGGCATTTCCTGATTGACTATTCGAAGGGTGAAGAAAGTCACTTGATAAAAAAATGTCACATTTGGGCATGTCCCTTGAGCAAGTAGGAAATTAGGGTGAAAAAGGTGATGAGGTGAAAGCAGGTTGGTTTTAGTGTAACCTAGTATGAGACAACATGCCTATTTGGCAAGAGGCCCACAAAAAAAATAGGCAAGTCCATGACGAAAAATTTACCTTTTTATTTTTTCTTTTGTTTTTATAGACCGATCAATGCGGGAAGTCTATATGGGATGAGTAGATGATCTCCTTGAGGTCTTCATGAAGTTGATCGATGTAGGAAGCTTCTGATTATTTTATTTTATTTTTTGCAAGAATAGTCTTCTTTTGATGATAGAATAAGTACAATATGGCTAGCTTTGTATAGTTTTCCTTCGAGGGAGAAATCTATTTATAGCATCAAGATAAAGAGAATAGATGTCATTTTTTAGGGAGTCATATTTTTTCCAGAAGTTTGAATCAAGGATTTTAATCCCATTTTACTTTTTGAATTTTTTTTTTTTTGGAATTTTAGGTCATGGACAAGACTATAAATAAATATAGGCTTCTTTTATGAAGACAAAACCATAGCACACATAGGTTAACTATGAAAGAGAGGGTTTAAGGAATGAATTACCATAGGATTCCATCTTGAAAAAGATGAAAATTATCCATGAGAATCATCCCATGAGTAGATTCATGGTACTCATATTGAAGATAAGGCTTAAAAGGTGACAAGTAATCACATGATTCTTTTTTAGTCGCTTCTCCTTAAAATAGGTAAAAAAAAAGGTGAATGGTGCTCAAGGGACAAGCGCTTAATGGAAAGAAGGTTATATAGGACTTGATTAAAAAATAGAATTCTCAAAGATGAAAATCATTGAGGGGATTAGGTTCAAGTTTACCTTCAAGTGAAGACAAATGATAAGCACTTGATCCATAGGTATGAGTAACAATATACTGTCTAAGCCAATTAGGAGGAAATTTGCCCCGTTTACTTTTCTCTTCTTTTGTTACATGTTGATTTTCCTTCAAGATGAGGTCACCAACCTAGAAGGTTCATTCATGGACATGTTTATCATTGGCACGTTTGATACATTTTTGGTAGATTTGGAGATTGTCGAGAGCATTGAGATGGAGGTCATCTAATAACTCATGTTGTGCCAAACAGTCTTGGAAAAATTCATCATCATTGAGCATCTCTTTAAGTGAGATACGAAGAGATGGAATATGAACTTTAAGAGGAAGAACAACTTCTATACCATAGACCAGAGAGGAAGGCGTGGCAATAATTTAAGTACGAATACTAGTGTGATAAGCCCATAAGAATTGCGTATGCCAATCTTTCCAATATCATCAAAAAATTTCATAAGAATTTTGTTTAAGGTTTTGTTGATTGATTCAGCTAGCCATTTGTTTGAGGGTAGTAAGGTGAAGAAAAACTAAGTTGGATGTCAAAGGCATCACAGAGTTTCCATGTGGTTTTATTTTTGAACTGTTTTCTGTTATTAGTGATGAGACGATGAGGAACACTAAAGTGAAAAATGATGTGATGGTTGATGAATTCACATATTTTCTCAGATTTTGTAGAAAAAATAAGTATAAATTCTATGCATTTAGTGTAGTATTTAACAGTGGTAATAATCCATTGATGACATTGAGAAGAATGAGGATTTATCTCTCCAACAAGATCCAAACCCCATTGAGAGAAAGGAAAAAGGTATCGTGTGACCTGTAAGGCGTGACTAGGGGTGTGATGAAGATTAGCATATTGTTGTAACTTCACACAATTTTTGACATAATCACAATAATCACGGTTTAAGGTAGGTTGATAATAACCCAGGTGAAGAATGTATTTAGCGATAGCTAAACAATTGAAGTGACCTCCACAAATTCCTTCATGAACTTCCTTGATGGTGTCGGGAATTTTAGAACTTGTTAGGCATCGTAAGAGGATACCATCAAAGATGCATTTATAAATAATACCACCCATGATGACATAGTGAGAGACACTTTTGAGAAAGGATCATTGTCCATTGTGAGTAAGATCTAGAGGCAAGATGGAAAGGGAAAGGTAATCAGTAAACTATTTATACCAAAGGTCACAAGGGTAAGGTTCAATGGTTCCAACAAGGTTGATGTCTCAAAATAAATAAGAAGGTGATTAAAACCTTTGTACGATGAAAACTATTTTCAAGTCAAAGGGTGAAGCAAGGATTTGAGAAGTAAGACAGGCCATGGTATCCACAAATTTATTAGTATAATGTGGGGTGGTTTGAAGTTTATAACGGTCAAAGGTAGTCAAAAGTATGTCAACATGATGCTTATAATTCTGAAGTATCTCGTTACAACACTTGTATATACCATTAACATGGTTTACCACCAATTGGGAATCGCCAAAGATATTAATTGACTTAACGTATAAGGAAATGACAGTTTGAAGGCCTAATATGAGTGCTTCATATTCAACGATATTGTAAGTACAATCAAAATATATTTCGAAAGATAATGGCATGGGCTTATCATCAAGAGGAATGAGGATAATTCCCACACCACCCCCACATTGACATTTGGAACCATTGAAGAATAAGGTCATCTGGTAAATGGTATTGTCTAAAGAGAGGGTAGCATTGGATTCATCCAGGAAATCAAATTTAGAGGATTGATTTCCTAAGAGGGGTGCATCTGTAACTTGGTCAACGATGGTTTGTCCATTGAAATTTTTTTGATGAGTGAATTCAAGGTCTAGGTTTTCAAGCACCATGAGCAAACATGTAGCACGTTGATGTTGGTGGGGTTTGGCATACATGTAATCTAAGGGGTCAATATTGGTGATCAAAAATGTTTTTTGGATGAGTAGGTAATGTCTAAGCTTCATGGTAGCAAAAACTAAGGATAAGTAGAGTTTTTTAAGTAAGTGTATCTAGTTTCATAGTCCAAAATCGTATGACTTATATAATAAACCAATTTCTCCCCATGTTGTTCATTGTGATGAGAGAGCATGACACCCAAGGAATGATCAGTAGTAGAAATGTAAAGGTAAAATGGTTGGTCATCCTTAGGAGGAATGAGAACATGTGGTTAGAGGAGGTACTATTTTAAGACTTCAAAGGATTTGTGGAATTCATCATCCCATTTGAAGGAGACATACATTTTTAGGATATGATGAAATGTATAGAAGCAGTCGAAAAGATACAAAATAAAGTGATGAATAGATTAAAAATTTCCTTACAAACTTTGAAGTTAACAAAGGTTAGTAGGTGGAGGAATTTTGAGAATAGTCTTGATTTTAGCAAGATCAACTTCTATGCCACACAAAGAAATGATAAAACAAAGGAGCTTGCCAGAGAGAACAGTGAAGACACATTTCTTAGGTTGGAGGCAAACACAATACTTAATGAGACGGTCCAAGATGACCTTAAGGATTGTAAGGTGTTCATCCTGATGTTTAGATGTAGTAAGGATATTGTCAACGTAATATTCTAATATGTAATGGATGATGTCATGGAATATATAAGTCATAGTCCGCTAATCTATAGCACCAACATTTTTAAGGCCAAAGGGCATAAATCGATAGCAGAAGGTTCCCCAAGGAGTGATGAAGGTAGTTTTGTGTTGATATTTCAAGGTGAGTAATATTTGGTTATAACTCAAGAAATGATCCATGAGTGATAGCATATCATGTCCAGTGGTGAGATAAACTAGTTGGTCAATACTAGGTAGAGGAAATTTGTATTTAGGGAAAGCTAAGTTAAGATTGTGGAAATTTGTGCAAATGAAGAGTCACCCTGTCACTTTTGTGACAGGTACAATGTTAGAGATCCATTGGGGATAATCAATGGGTTGGATGAAGGAAATCAAAAGAAGGAACTGGAGTTCTTCTTTGACAAGAAGGGCAATGCGAGGATGTATTTTCTTCAGATTCTGTTTTATGGTTTTGGCTTCAGGAATAGTGATGATATTGTGGACCACAATGTTTGGATCAATACTGGGCATATCAGGGTAGGACCAAGAAAAAGTGTTGCTATGATCCTGGAGGAAAGAAATAAAATTTTCCTTTTCAACATCATCTAAAGATTGGCCTATCCTTAGAATGTGTGAGTTGTCTTGAGTGTTAATATTTATTTTGATGGTCAATTCATTTAACATGGTTTGTGTCTCAGAAGGTAACGAATGATGACTATAAGAATCCTCTACACTAAGGTAGGTGAGAATAGAATCATCATCCTGACATTGAAATACATTAATAGAAGGTGTATCATCATCGATTATGTTAGGATACAAGAAAAGAAGAGAAGAGGGAGTCTCGTAATCACGTCAATAAGTTAGAGGTCCCAGGGAGATGGTGTTCATGAAAAAAAAAGTTAGGAGGAATTGATTCTGGATCCATACGTTCCGTGGGTGAAGATGGTGACATTGGTGAATGGGGTGGGGAAGGTTTTTCATCCTCAATGAGTTCGACATGGGTTATCTTGGAAGATGGTTCAGAAAATCCAATACCACTGTGGTATTTATGTTTATGAGTCGTATATAGGATGATAGTATGGTGTCCCTATTTACACCAAAAGATAAAGCCTTTTCATGCACAAAAATGGAGGAAAGTGTGGAAAAATTAGTGGTTGGTGAGATATTTGAGGTCAGATGAAAATGGTCACATTTGGGAAGGCGGTGTTATCCAAAATAAGCCCCTTGTTTATTTTTTGGCTAACTCTCTTCATTCCTTCCTCCCTTGTGCCTCAGTTGAATTTTTTACTTTTCAGGCACTCAAAATGTTTTAGAAATGTTTTCATTGGATAGAGCACCTTCTCAGCTTTCCATAATGGTAAATTTTTCCTTCTAACTCCTTGTATTTTTCAAGTTATGGCTCGGCAGAGTTTTGGAGGGAAATTTTCCCATGGGAGGTCCGCGGTCCAATCAGGACGTGCCACGTCATCGGTGGAATGGTGGGGGTAGAAGTAACTTAGAAAATTTTCATCAAATTTGGTAGGGGGCACAAAGAAATTTTTTGGCCCGAAGGCCCGCCAGCCAATAGGATGTGACCACGTGTCCAGAGGCCTGTCGGAGTTCGAAGCGGCGGGAGGTAGTTAGAAAAAATTCCAAAGTTGCCGCTAAGGGGATATCTCGGCCTAAAATCCCGCTAACAAATTACAGTGTGCCACATGTCTTTGGGGTGTCAGGAGGTGGAGGAGGGTGGAAGGAAATTTTCCTTTTCACCAAATAGGGAAAATAATGGAATGAAGCCTCAACCATGATGGCCCACGCCAATCAGCAGCTGCCACGTATCCATGTGGTCGGCAAAAACCTGAAGGCAGGCCCACAGAGGAGAAAGAGCTTTTTCAGGCCAATGCCAATGACAAGGTGCCACATGTCCGATTTGGGGGAATGGTCAGAGTCAAAGGAAAATTTGGAAGCACGCCCCCGAGGGCCAATTAGAACACGCCACGTGTCTCTTCAGAGCCATCGGGCCGAGCGGATAAATTTTTGGAAAATTTTCCAAAGACCAAACCAAGGCGTAAAAAGGTAGGGGAAAGGCTCATGCGACCAATAAAAACTTGCCATGTGTCATCAGAGCTTTGGGTGGCGGAGATTTTTGGGGAAATTTTCCCAAAGTCAAAAAAGAGGGAAAATTTTGAATTTTCGGCCCACCAATTCAAATTTGCCCTAGTTTTTCCCTAAATCTTCAGAAGGGCATAACTTTTGATCCAGAGCTCAGATTTTCATGTTCTTGGTGTCATTGGTAAAGTATGGTGAAATTTTCTACATGATGGAGGGCTCAATTTTGTGTTTTGGTAAGGATTATGAGAGAGAAAATTTTAAAAAATTCCTCTGGCACGGGAAGGAGAACAAAACTGACATTTCAACCACCATTTTTAATGAAGTATGGCTCGCATTCTCTCCCAGCATGGTCAAAAACATCGGGGAATGAACTTTTGAGGGTGCCCATGCTATTTTAATGTAATATGGTTGGTGGTTGAAGCATCCTTTCATGCTTTCCCATGTTTTCTCCTTCCTGGGCTCGAATTTTCATTGTAAAAGCTAGATTTGGCTCATTTTGTAAGGGTTGGACATTTTTTATGTTTGGCAGGCTCCCTCTTTCACCCTAGAAAGTGATTTTGTTGAATTTCAGACCCCTTTCAGGACTACAACATGTTTTTTTCCTCTCTTCTATTGTAATGCATTTATTTTTGATATTGGAAATGACAATGCAAGCTCTATGAATGAGTTTTAGTCCTCTTCTGGTGTTGTTTGATTCATTTATGATCTTTCATTACATTTTATCAGTTTTTGCATGATGTTTCATTGTATTCCTAGTGATTTGTGTCAATTTACAGAAGTAAATGTTCACCACTCCTTTGGTGTATCACCCTGTTAGTATTAGTTTTATTTCTTTTGCATCCTTTCTATCTCTGTCCCCTTGGAATTTAGAGTAGGATTTTGAGTTTAAACCTCTATAATTTTCAAGAAATACATATAATCAGAGGATTTGAGGAACTAGCCTCTAATCTGGAGATTCTTTTCCCATTTTTGCAAGTCCCACACTTGGGGAAAAGATTCAATGTTGTGCAATCACACTAGATGTCCATTATCAAACTAGAAATCTGATAAACATCCAGGGGTGTTGTGAATCTGACCTAACAGTTTTGGCACACCCGGTGGGACCTTAGAGGTCTTCATCTTCATTATAACAAAGTTGATGTGCATTTTTTGCAAGTTTCTTGCTTGAAAAGAGCCTTGATCTGCACATCTGGTGGCTCCAAAGAGAAAAATCAACTGGTTTCAGTAGTCATAATCTAAAGATTCATGAGAATAATCAACACAAGGTCAAGAGATGGAGAGAAGAAGGATTGTCTGAATATCTACAGCTATCTCCTGGAAGAAGGCATAGAGGAAGGAGGATTCAAAGGTCTCCATCTCCACCAAACATAACTCTATCAACTCCTCCACCTTCTAGACCTTTCACTCAATCAACAAGGGTTCTCAGGCCAATCAGAATGGCACAACCCAACGCTTATGTCAACTTCACTAGCAGCAGCCCACTTGCTCTCAATGCATAAAATCTAGTTCCAGTTATAGCATTGAAGAATATTCCATACTTCACTGGAGAAAATCAGGATGACTCCTGGTGATCATGTTAAAGACATTGCTAATGTTTGTGCAATCCATGAGATTGTTGAGATGCAAATTGCTGTCAAATTTCTGGCATCTTCATTCAAAGGGAAAGCATTGCAATGGTTTAGAATCCTTGGGGCTGGTTCTATCCAAAATTGGAATCAGTTGTGTATAGCTCTCCATGAGCAGTTTGGAGAAAAGGGAGATAACTTGTCTCTATTGGAACAACTAACAACCATCAAGAGAGCTCCCAATGAGCAGCTGATAGACTTCAACTTCAGATTTCAAAGGACTTGGGATAGAATTCCAGTGGCAGTAAGGCCAACAGCAGAAGGTGCTTTCTTATACTATCTTGAAATCTTTGAATTATGATATTTCTATGTTAATTCAATCCATGGGAGGTACAACTATACCTACTACTTATAACATTGCCATTAGAGCTGAAAATTGTTTGATTCAAGCTGGTAAGCTGGATCCTAGGCCTCCTATGCCCTTGTATCCAAACTTAGAAAATATAAGCACTAGTCAAGCACCTACTATAGCTTATATTCCCACTCCTAGAAATCAAAGTTCAAATGAAACTTCTACTTCACCCTCTAGTGCTTCAAATGAAATTCAAGAATTCATGAAACAATTGTAAAATTTAGGCAATGAGTTGGTTACACTCAAGAGGCAGTAGGCCCAAAGTTTTAGACATTCTTATCAGTCTCAAACTCAGCCTAATAGGCAACCATATCAGCCCAATAGGCCACCCAATCCAACTGCAAATCAAAATAAGCAAGGCCTCCTACCAATAGACCATTTCAGCCCTATAATCCCAATGTTGCATCTACCTCTAAAGCCTTAGTGCTAGTGTAAAATAATGTAGCACAAGAGTATGATTGGTGTTTCCCATGCAATGAACCTCACAACCAATCTATGTGCTTCAATGGTGCCTTGAACCAAGCCTTGATGGTGACAACAACTGGCATAGAAGGTGAGGTGAGCCAAGAAACAAACCAACAACAAGGAACATCCCAGCAAAATGCAGCTCCAAATGAGACTACACTAGTGAATTGGCAAGTTGAGGATTTTTTTGGCATGAATCAAGTAATGTCTCAAAGTGTAGCAGCCAATACAAGGTCAAAAAAGAGGAATATTGGTGAAGGGTAGTCATTGGCTCCAAGTGATCCACAACCTTCCATCACTCCACAAAGTGTTGGCAAGAAAAATGCAGTTCTAAACATGCAAGGACAACCCAAGCCATCCTCTAGGACCAACTCAAATGCTAGTTGTTGCTGCCCATGTGCAAGAAAAGAATGTGCAAACCAAGGGGTAGAAAAGAGATGTTTCATCCCCATTTAGCATCATTGATCAGATGAAGAAGACAAATGTGAATATATCTATGTGGGAATCATTATCCATTCCAGGCCAAAGAGATCTACTATAAGCTGCCATGAAGAATTGGTCAACTTCAAATCAGAAAGTTCATATGCAAGAGAAGGTACTCACAAATGTTTCTTGGCCTAAAGGGAATCATGGAGGATAGAAAGGTAAAGTTTTGAAGCCCCCTCCATTCTATGTTTCATTGATCATTAGGGATAAACTAGTACACAATTGCATGATTGATTCTGGGGCAAGTAGTTCTGTAATGCCCAAGCAAATAGCTGATCAGCTGGGTCTCCAATATGAAGTCATATCCAAAGGGGTGGTGTAACTAGATGGGACAATAGTAACAACAGTGGGAGTGATCAAATATTTGAACCTTACTTTACATGCATGTCCCAATGTTACTGTCTTGTAAGATGTGTCAGTGATAGATTTACCACCACTCTTTGCCTTATGCTTGTCAAGGGACTTCATAGCTAAAATTGGAGGCTACTTATCTGCTGATTGGTCACACATGTTGTATAGAACCAGATATGGAACTAAGGACACAATCAAGTCTGAACCTATTACAAACTTTCACATTGAGCCTCATACTCCAAGCCAAATCAATGCCAATTATTCAACATTTGATCAAGAGGATTATCCAAGCACAGATGAAGCTGATACAAAGGTTGGAAGCATCCCAAATTTGAATCTTGATGAGTGGGCAAGCAAGGTACATGCTTTTGATCCCTACCAAGAAATAGAAGAATCTGAGCTAGGATTTTATTTCATACATGAAGAAAATCAGCCTATTCCTAACATCACCAAATCAGACCGTAAAGATGACAATGAGGTATAGTAACTGTTCTTCAATGGATCAAGAAGTAGAAAAGGTGTAGGAGGGGGAGCAATGCTTGTTTCACCTCAAGGCATTAAATATTATTCAGCTTTTAGATTTCATTTTGCATGCTCTAACAACACTGCTGAATATGAAGCTTTGATACAAGGATTGCATTGGTTAATTAAAAGAGGTATAAAAAATCTACAAGTCTTTGGTGACAGTGAGATAATTGTTAATCAAGTTAGAGGATATCATGCTGCCAAGAATGATCTGCTCAAGTGTTACAAAAATAGGGTGTGGGACCTCATTGAATCTTTTGAGGGCTTTAACATCAATTCCATCCCTAGGAAAGAAAACCAAGCTGCTGACAGGCTTGCAGCAGTTGGGGCAGCCTTTGATGTTGTTGAAAGTATCAAGGAAGATAAAGTACATCCAAGCATTCATGTGATTGTAAGGCCATTAGTGCCAGACAATAATGTAAGTTGGAAAGTGTTTGAAAATGATCAACAAATCATCAATTTCTTGCAAGAAGAAGCTGAATTCTCAGCCAAAAATCAAGAAAAATTAGAACAACAGTATGGTGATCAGGTAGTACAGTTGAGAACCAACAAATTACCAAAGGGGCTTGTCACATTGGAATCCATTTTTAATCCTAATGATCAATTTAGGAAGGAGAAAGAAAATATCCAAGTCAAGGGAGAAGATTCAGTGCCCATCTTGGTTGGAGAAGGTAAGTCACTTCAAATTGGCAAAGTAACAACCGAGCAAGAAAGGTATGAGTTTATGCAGCTTTGTCAAGAGTTCCCTGATGTATTTTCTTGGAGCTATGAAGATTTGAAGGGGTTTCAATCCCAAGTTATCTCAACATACTATTGAATTGGATCCAAGTGCTAAGCCCATCAGGAAAAAGCAAAGGCCAGTCAATCCACACATGGAGCCTCTCATGAAGAAGGAATTGAATAAGTTAATAGAGGCAAGTATCATATTTCCTATCAAGCATTCTAGTTGGGTAGAAAACTTGGTTCCAGTTAGAAAGAAGAGTGGAGAAATCAGATTGTGTGTAGACTTCAGAGATTTGAATAGAGCATCTCTCAAGGATCATTACCCACTTCCTTCTATGGAGCATATTTTGCAAGTTGTTGCTGGCTCTGAGAGATTCTCATTGCTAGATGGTTATTCAGGGTACAATCAGATCATGGTGAAGGAGGATGATCAATTCAAGACAGCCTTCACCACCAAATGGGGGGACTTATGCATATAGAAAAATACCATTTGGGCTGTCCAACATTGAAGCTACCTTCTAAAGGGCAATGAATGTGGCATTGAAGGGATTAATCAACAAAATGGTGTGGGCATATTTAGATGATATCACTGTTTTTTCTAAAAATATAGCAGATCATCTCTTTCATTTGAGACAAGTGTTCCAAAGATGTAGAAGATTTGGGGTATCCTTGAATCCCAAAAAATGTATTTTTCTAGCTCATGAAGGAAAGCTCCTTGGCCACATTGTTTCCAAAAGAGGATTGGCAATTGATCTAGAGAGGGTTGAATTAATAAAAACACTACCATTACCAAGTCATAAGAAATCCCTCCAAAGTTTCTTGGAAAGGATCAATTTTGTTTGGAGGTTTGTGCCATATTTGCAGCCCTTGTCAAGCCAATAACCATGATGTTGAAGAAAATCATGGCTTTCAAATGGATAGCAAAAGGTAAGGCAAGTTTTGGGGCAATCAAAGAGGCTATCTCACAAGCTCCAACTCTCATTAACCCAGATTTCTCCAAGGATTTCATCCTTTATGCATTTGGAGGTGATGATACAATCTCTGCAATTTTAGTACAACAGAACAAAGAAAATGTAGAGCAACCAATTGCCTTCTTTAGCCAAATCCTGGAGGACTATGAGGTGAGATATTATTTCATTGAGAAGCATGTTCTTGCAGTGATTAGGAGCTTGAAGAAATTCAAGCATCTAGTTTCAAACAACAAGGTTCAACTATTGGTTTCTCATGTGGGAGTTAAAGACTTCCTCCTCAACAAGGACCTAAATGAAAAATGTGCAGGGTGGATTACTCGTGTCATGGAGTATGACATTGAGATCAAAGTCACCAAGCTGGTCTAAGGAAAAGGATTATGTGAACAACTGGTCTTAAGAAAATCAATGGAAGCATGCAATGAAAAGGATGTTGTTTTGGTGCTACAAAACAACCAAGAACAAGGTAATGTTCAAGAAGAGAATGATGGTGTCCTCACTCCTTGTTGGACCCAAGACATAATGCACTTCCTACACATAGGCCTATGCCCTCCAGAGATGAACAAAACCAAGAGAAGACACTTCAGATTGTAGGTTGTCCCATATGCACTTGTTGATGGTGTTTTGTTCAAAAGGGATGCAAATGGAGTGCTGTTGAGATGCATTGGAACAAATCAGATTGACATAACATTGGAAGAGTTCCATGGTGGGACAGCTGGAGGTCATTTTTCTCCAAGAGTGATAAGCCCTCAAGATCATGAAGGCTAGCTATTATTGGCCCAAGGTATTCAGTGATTGTTATGCATGGATCAAGAGGTGCAAGAGTTGTGTTTTTTTCACAGGAAAAGAGAGATTAGCTGCCCTTCCATTGCACCCAATTTCAGTTGACCAGCCATTCATGCAATGGGGTTTGGAATTCATTAGAGTCATTAACCCAAACTCAAGCCAAGGACACAAGTGGATTCTAACAGCCACAGATTACTTCACCAAATGGACTGAGGCAGTGGCACTTAAGGAAGTAAATGAATCTAGCATTCTAGACTTCTATGAGGGGATAGTAACCAGATTTGGTATACCTGCCACTATAATATCAGATAATGCATTGGCATTCATAGGATCAAAGGTGACTGAATGGGCTGTCAAGAATGGGATTTATCTGAGCACTTCATCAAATTATTACCCTCAAGGTAATGGCCAAGCTGAGTCTACAAACAAGAACTTGTTAAGGATCATCAAGAGGACTCTTGATGAAAATCAGAGGACTTGGCATACTAAATTGAAATCAGCCTTCAAAGGACTGGGAATGATAGGATAACTCCCAAGAGATCCATAGGTAATTCTCCATTCAAGCTTGTTTATGGAAGAGAGGCAATTTTTCCCATGTCACTTGAGTTGCCAACGTTAGAACTCATGAAGCAATTGGAATTGTTGGAGTTTGAACCCATGGAGGTTAGATATGCAAAATTGATGGAGCTCTAAGAGATCAAATATCATGCAGCCCAAGCAATGGAGAAGGATCAAGCCTTGATCAAGAAGACTTTTGATAGGAAAGCTAAGGCTAGAACCTTCCAAGTTGGAGATCTAGTGTTGAAATGGGATGCAGACCAAGAAAATCTAGGAAGGCATTCAAAGTTTGATGCCATTTGGAGTGGCCCCTACATGGTCACAAAGTGTAAGAGCAGCAATGCCTTCCAATTGTCTACATTGGATGGTGAAGAACTGCATATTCCAGTTAATGGAATCCATCTAAATCATTGCTACTAGAGGGAAACTCTCTACCTTGTACATATTAGCTTAGATTTTCATTCCTCCAAGTGCTTGTGCACATTTTTTTTGTTTTAGCTTAGTTTTTACTTTCCCTAAGTGCTTTGGCACAAGCTTGCTATCCCAAACATGCAGTTTTGTAGGCCATGTTCCAGATCAGGTGATGATTCTACTCTCACAATCTTCCTCCTTGTAATTTTCTAATCAGTTGGGGTACCAAGTGGAGAATTTTATGACTCCATGCCCAATGGATTGCTTCAGGAAACTGGTAACTTCATCCAGTAGGTAGATGACCCCTCTGAGTTGCCAAAATTGTTATCCAAAATAAGCCCCTTGCTTATTTTTTGGCTAACTCCCTTCATTCCTTCCTCCCTTGTGCCTCAGTTGAATTTTTTACTTTTTCAGGCACTCAAAATGTTCTAGAAATGGTTTCATTGGATAGAGCATCTTCTCAGCTTTCTAGAATGGTAAAGTTTTCCTTCTAACTCCTTGTATTTTTCAAGTTATGGCTCGGCGGAGTTTTGGAGGGAAATTTTCCCATGGGAGGCCCGCCAACCAATCAGAACGTGCCACGTCATCGGCGGAATGGCGGGGGCAGAGGAAACTTTGAAAAATTTCATAAAATATCGACAGGGCCCATAAATAAATTTTTTGGCTTGAAGGTCCGCTAGCCAATAGGGGGAGGCCACGTGTCCTCGGGATCGTTGGAGGTCGGAGCGTCGGGAGGCAGTTGGAAAAATTTCCAAGGTTGGCGAAAAAGGAATATCCTGACCTGAAGGCGCACCAAAAAATCATACCCTGCCACATGTCCTTAGAGCATCGAGAGGTGGAGGCATGGAGGGAAATTTTCCTTTTCACTAAAATAGGGAAAATAATGGAATGAAGGCCTAACCGTGATGGCCCGCCCCAATCAGTAGTTGCCACATGTCCATGTGGTCGGTAAAAACCTTAAGTCGGGTCCGCAGAGGAGAAAGAGCTTGTTCAAGTCTATGCCAATGATAAGGTGCCATGTGTCCCATTTAGGGAAATGGTTAGAGTCAAAGAAAAATTTGGATGTGCACCCCCTAGGGCCAATTAGAACACGCCACGTGTCTTCGGGCCATCGGGCCGCCAGAAACTTTTGGAAAAATTTCCAAAGACCGAACAGGCGTAAAAAGGTAGAGGAAAGGATCACGACCAATCAAAACTTTCCATGTGTCATTAGAGATTTGGGTGGCAGATATTTTTTGGGAAATTTTCCCAAAGTCAAAAAAGAGGGAAAATTTTGAATTTTTGGCCCACCAATTCAAATTTGCCCTATTTTTGACCTAAATCTTCAAAAGGGCATAAATTTTGATCAAGAGCTCAGATTTTCATGTTCTTGGTGTCATTGGAAAGCTGGTGAAATTATCTACATGATGGAGGGATCAATTTTTTGTTTTAGTAAGGTTTGGAGAGAAAAAAAATAAAAAACGCCTCTGGCACGGGAAGGAGAACAGAACTGACATTTCAACCACCTTTTTTAATGAAGTATGGCTCGCATTCTCTCCCAGCATGGTCAAAAACATTGGGGAATGAACTTTTGAGGGTGCCCATGCTGTTTTAATGTAATTTTGTCAGTGATTGAAGCATCCTTTCATGATTTCCCACGTTTTCTCCTTCCTGAGCTCGAATTTTCACCGTTAAAAGCCAAATTTGGCTCATTTTGTAAGGGTTGGACATTTTTATGTTTGGCAGGCTCCCTCTTTCACCCTAGAAAGTGATTTTGTTGAATTTTAGACCCCTTTTAGGACTACAACATGTTTTATGCCTCTCTGCTATTGTAATGCATGTATTTTTTATATTGGAAATGACAATGCAAGCTCTGTGAATGATTTTCAATCCTCTTCTGGTGTTGTTTGATTCATTTATGATATTTCATTACATTTTATCATTTTTTACATGATGTTTGTTGTATCTCTGTGATCTGTGTCAATTTACAGAAGTAAATGTTCACCACTCCTTTGGTGTATCACCTTGTTAGACTTAGTTTTATTTCTTTTGCATCTTTCATCTCTGTCCCCTTGGAATTTAGAGTAGGATTTTGAGTTTAAACCTCTGCAATTTTCAAGCAATACATCTAATCAGAGGAGTTGAGGAACCAACCTCTAATCTGGAGATTATTTTCCCATTTTTGTAAGTCCCACACTTGGGGAAAATATTCAATGTTGGTCATTCACACTGGATGTTTATTATCAAACTAGAAATCTTATAAACATCTAGGGGTGCTGTGAATCTGACCTAACAGGTGGTTTGGGTGAGTAGGTAGAAGTATCAAGTACCCCATATGTAAAGTTGGTACAAAGGTGGGGAGTACCATAAGGGAAAACCTCACCTATGTGGTGATCATAGCGAGGATGTTGGCATAGGTTACCATACTATTGAGGAGTAAGGAATGTGTTGATGTTGTATAGGTGATACTCCCCCTGAGTGAGACATTGAAAAAAACCTTCTAAGGGATCAGTAGTTGGTATATGGGTAGTAATAATAGATGAATCACTAGGTGATTATGAAGAAGAAGCACTGGGTGGTTAAGAAGTTGATGGGTTGGTGGATGGGTCGGTAGCAAAGGCTACTGCAGTAATGGGAATAGAGGAGTTAGGTATAGGAGAGGTGGTGGCAACATTTTTGGATGGGGTTTTGGGTGAAGGATAAGTAACAACATTAGTAGATTCCTTCACTGATATAAGGACATCATTAGGCTGATATTTTGAATAGTGAAGGGTCGGCTGGAATGGTATAGTTATGTCCTTCATGTTCAAAATTTACACAACAATGTAAGGTTGAAGGAACACAACCCATGACATGGATCCAAGGTCGGCCAAGGAATAGGTTATACTAGAGTTCCCCCTCTAAGACATAACAATTTCATAACAATATGGGGGCCCACACAAACGTGGAGAATGATGGTACTAAGGGTGGAAGTGATGGAATCATTGAATGAATAAAACATAATTGGGTTACTATGCATGTAATTAGAAGGGATGTGCATTTGGTTGTATGTATGGGAGGATATTATTTTGATGCTAGCACCACCATCGATCATAATGCATCAAACATGTATATTATTAATGTAAACGGAAATCAAAAGGGCGGGATCAGGATCATCTGATTGGAGAGGTACAATCTCATCGTCAAAGAAATTGAGGGTAGATACTTGGTGAGTAGTGGTAGGTGTCGAGGAAGGGAATTAATTGGTGATGGAGGCCACATGGTGAGGGGTGATAATGGAGGCCACAAGTGTCAGGTTGTTATGCAAAACCTCGATGGGTTACAAAACCTACATGAGGGATTGTCGATGGGATTCAAAAGTTTGGACAAGGTCGTAAAAAGACATTTTTAGAGGGGATTAGTGTAATTGTTTTATCATTATATGATGGGTGACCCCATCAGAAATATGGTATGTGGGTCCCCGAATGGTGAATTTTGGTGTGGGTGTAGATGATATAGTGGGTACAAGATTTACGGAGGGGCTGGTTTCTTTCTCCTTTCCTTTGTCTTTTTGGGTGTGAGTGGCAACTTGGATCATGTTAATCTGAGGAAGAGATGTGGATGGAGAAGGTGTGTCATGAAAATTATAATGACATGGTGGACAAAAACCTAGTGAAGGATAAGAACCTTGTGAAATGAGTAGGGTGCACTGGAATTTTGGTGGGTTTTTGGCTAGCTCTCTTATACAGACCATATTGATCTCAAATTTTGGAGGTAGATAAAAGGGTTATGTAGGTGGTGATGTAGGTTACTAAATAGGTAGTGGGTGAGGATTTGTGGTGATAGGTGGGGGTGGAACTAGGTCCTCATAAAGAACATCATCATCATCAAGTTTTTTTTCACGAAGAAAAAGTTGGAGAAGAACAATTTTTAGAGCCTTACAATTTTCTACATCATGTCCTAGAACATGATGGTAGGTGTAAATTTCAGTATCTTCAAACCCTTTTGGTTTGGGTTTGAATGGATTGTAAGGTCTAAGGGGTGGCAATGTGATGAATGAGGTCTCTAAAAGGTTAGCTAGAATGTTGGCGTAAGACCCTGCCAATGGATCACAATGTGAGGTGAGTGCGAGTCTAGATTGAAGTGTGGATGATTTTGGTGGGAGAGGTGTCACAGGAGGTGGAATTAGAGTTGAAATAGATTTGAAAATTGTTTTGGTAGGTTTTACTATTTTGGGTTTAGATTATACCTACTTGGGTAAAGACGTAGTAGATGAACAAGTGATAGAAGGTATTAAAGGCTTAACTATCGCTTTGCAGGGTAGTGGGTTTTTCAATTTTTGTTACACCTTCCTAGGTAAAGGTGAGTAAGGAGTACACGATGTGGAAAGGAAGGCACATGGTGGAAGAGGATGAGTTAGACAAGGTGATAGAGGAGGCATGGTGAAGGTTGCTGACAGAGACAAGGTGGAAGGTATGGGTTGAAGAGAAGGAAATTTCATAGGTACTGATGAGGCTATTGTAGGTGGTGGGAGTATAGGTGGTAAGAAATATGTAGAGAACAACAAAGGTGTGCACTGTGTAGGTAAGTTGAGTGTGATAACATGTCATGATGAAGAGGTGGGCTATAGTGCTTTTGGTTTTTCTTGGATAGGAGTTTTTTTGGCCAAAGTCAATGGGTGAGGTCCTACGATGGAGGGAAGTGGTGAAGGTGATAAAGGAGTAGTGGGAGAAACTGATGTATGCGGCCTAGAAGGTTGGGTCTTCCTTTTAGGTGGAGGAATAGTTTTTGTGTGGGTTTTTGAAGATGTGGCTAAGTCTAATTTGCAAGCAGGTGGACTAAGCTTGATGTCGGCATGACACCCAATGCGGTGATGGCTTTGGACATAGGGGAAGGTGTACATACAAGTAGGTTCTTAGGAATATGAATAGGTTTAGTTATTGGTAAAGGTTTTGATGTAAGAGATGGTGTTGAAAAAGATTTCATTTCAACAGGCATAGTCATGGTTGATTTGGCCATCTGAAATACCTTTGGATAAATCATGGAGGTATCAGTAAGTGATATTTTCATTTGGGTTGAAAAGGGTAGCCAGAGACGTCCCCAAAGCATGGAATTATCAACCTAATCCAAGTGGTCATCTAGGCATTAAAACAACACTATTGTAAGAAGATATGGCATTGATTTAGTAGTAATCCATGTAAAGTATGTCTGTGAGATAGGGAAATGGTTAGCTTAAGACTCTGTAGGTAAGAGAGCCAAGAGAAAATCAACTGGATCCTGAAAGGCTAATGGGGAATTGTCACCAATAGGTAGTGGAACTTCTAAAGGATCCTCTATTGGTAGGGGATATGACATGTGGGATGAGGTAGGCCCCTCTTTTAGTGGATAGGGAGGTGAGCATGAATCTCCGGTCAGTAGGAGAGTTAACACCACAGGTTGTTGATTAGGTCGTGAGGGGAGTGATGAAATGACATTGACAGATATTGTGGTCTCCTCCATGGGTGAAGGGAAAGATGAAGGGGAATCATATGTGGGTGAAGGAGTAGATGAAATAGGCTCCTCTATGGGTAAAGGAGCTCATGCTAGAATCTCCTATATGGATGGGATAATAGGAAATTAAGGGTCGGTATGGTGTCAAACACAACATAGACCTCATGAACATTATTGTCATTAGTTAAAGGTTCATCAGTTTGGTTAGATGATGGGGTGTGATTCAAAAATGGATTCTTGAAGATATGTAAGTTTTTATTAGCTGGTGCATTGGGGTTATCCAAGACAAGATCTTCATTGTTTAACATTTCCTGTATGATGTTTTTGAAGGTTATACAATTACCATTGTTGTGGCCTTTAACGTGATGATAGTTATAATAGTCATGTTCCTTGTACCATGAAGGCATAGGAGGAGTGGGGTCAAAACCAATATGTGGTTTGACGGGTGGTAGATCAATTTCTCTAGCTTTAAGATGCTTTTCTAATACTGAAGAATAAGGCTCCCCGATTGGAGTGTACTTTCGTCGATCTTTCCTGAAATGGAAAGATTGAACAAGAGAAAGGTTGGAAGAAGGTTTTGATTGATTGGATGGGTGAGGTGGGCCAGATTTTAAAACTACCATGTTCACATATCATTTTTCTTTGGGATAGTTGTTTTGTGGTTTTGAAGAGGAAGAAGCATCATTGGATTTGAATGCAGAATTTTGGTTACACAATTGAATTTTCTTCTCTTCTATTACACGGATTTCAAGATTTCTAGCCATGGTGAATGCCTCATCAAAGGTACAAAAGGTTTAGACTTAGATATTTGGTGAGATGTGCCTAGCACAAGCCCAAGTGAACAACTCTATAAGCTCGGTTTGAGGTAGTTGGAATGGAAGATGGTTGATGAGGCTTCACCAATGAGTGAAAAAATCTACAATAGACTTGTCATCGTATTATCGTGTTGAGTAAAATTCAGTCATGGTGACCTTCTTGATGATATTGATTGAAAAATGGTCCAGGAAGGATTGGGCAACTTGGTTAAATGATTAAATGTAATGTCGAGGTAAACCACTATACTAATCAAAACACAGGTATTTTTAAGGACATTGGGAATGTTCATAAGATTAGAGCATCATCATGAGTGATTAAATAGCACCCATGTTTGAAATATTAGAAGTGTTGTTGCAGGTCCTCTTTGATGTTGAACTAGTTGAATTTTGGCATTTCCCAATGGGTACGATATGGACGAATGGGAATAGATGGATGAATGGGCTCATTGTAGATTTCATCATATGTTAAAGTGTTGAGAGAGCCATAAACTGATGCTTCCAATGTTTTCATCTTTTCCATCATCATTTTAATAAGGTTGTTGGTAGGTTGTGATGAATGAGTACCCCTTGTAGTATAAGGGGGTTGATGATGAATGTATGGTGTGGACGGAATTCTAGTATATGATGGTGTCGAGTACGATAACTATGAGGGGGAAGTAGATGCAGGTGGAAAATATCCCGAATAGGTGATAGACGAGATAGGTAGTTGTTGCTGATATGTGTAAGTAAGTGGAGTGGATGTAGCGATCCTTATAGTGATTAGAGGTAAGGACTATGGGATGGAGAGGAAGATGTTTTCGAATGGGGTATGGGTTGCTGACACCATGGGTGGCTACGATGCAATATGTATATACAAGGTGGCTAGTGCAGATGGGGCTATACTCAAGGTGGATGATGAAGGAATTGTTGACATCATGAGAGTAACTGACATCAAAAGTGTGACCGATGTTGTAGGTGCCATATATATTGATGATGTGGGGTCAATTTGGGATACTACGAGTGGTAAGGTGGATGAAGGTAATGCCGAGCTAGTGGTAGCTTATGTGGAAGTGGGGTCAATGGTAAGATGAATGGACACAGGCATGTTGTGTACCAAATTTCCTAATGAATCACAAATGGAGGAATGGGGTTGTGGTCAACGAGTCCTGCAAACTGCTCATCACCGGTATTGATGATAATGGGATGGGTACGATCCATAGGTGAAAAGATGGAAGGTGGCAATGGGATAGGTGGGAGTGGCTAAAGGATTTTGTGGAATAAAAGGGCATTGGCTTGACTATGAGTCAAAACCATGTGATTTGGTATAGGCTTGGCAATCTGTTCTCTATAAATGACACAGAAAAACATAAGAAATGGAGAAAAATAGTTCCAAGAGACAAAAATAGGTTTTTGTTTTAATTAAAAATTAAAACACAGGAATTAACAGAGGTTGGGTTAACCGATGATGGTTATATGGTGACCGATGCCAGTTATGTTAACTAATACCGATTAGTGTAGGAAATCAAAAGTTTTGCAAATGGGGCAATAACAGATGAAAATGAGACAAAACTAGATTTGACTGATTTTAAAGATCCATGGGTATGATAATATGTCTAAGGAACTTCAAAAAGAAAAAAAATTTTGGTGAGTGTTTTTTTGGTAAAATGGCCAAAAAGAATATAACCGAAAATGGTCAAATAAACCGATGATGGTCAGAGTAAACCGATGCCAGTTCCTGGAATGACACCGCTCACTGTGAAATTTGAAAAGATGGAGAAAGTTGATTTTTGTGACTTAAATCAGGTAAAATATCAACCCAAAAATATGAGTATGATAGTGATGGACCCTAACACACTCATAAAAAGTCAGAATACACCAACTATAATTGTGGAGTGTGAAAGAAAGAAAAAAATGTAGAACACATCCTCACAACTCAAACCAAAAATCAAGCAAAATTTAAGAAACATGAAATCCTATGGGTGAATTTTATGTTTTATCTTATGTTTTTTAAGACTGACTCATGAATAGAACAAAGTGTTTGGTTCAATATAAGGTTTCCTATGAAAATCCAAGATCTAAGGGTGGTTTCAAGTAATGTTCTAGTGGGGGAATTCCATTCTTTAAGATAATGACTGGACAGAGAAACTAGATGGGAGTCCACTGTCAATCCTCTAATTGTGTGATCATTGAAATATTCTTCCATGTAGGATAATAATTAAGAATATGTGTAAATTATGTAAGTGGTTTGGTATAGAGAGAGAGTGTGCAAGTGAACTATAATTAAATTAGTCAACCATCAGTTGGGCATGAATTCCAGTATATAGGTTACCCTCAAATCAATGTGAGCTATAATACAACAATCAAGAATGAAATACACGTGTTTTTAGCCCAAATACATAATTACATTCAATGTAGCAAATGGAGAACAGGAAAAGGGATGCTCTTTCACTAATGCAATGCAGTAAAAGGAAGACATGTTATTTTTTAAGCACTAAAAGTATGATTTCTTTTAGAAAATAATAGGAAGGAGAATAATCTAGAGAAGAAAATTAATGTGAATACTTTTTGAAGGGAAATAAACACACAATTTTTTGCCTAGGAATGAACAAATGAAAAGGAACCCTTGATGGGTCCCACCGGGCATGCCAAAATGTTTCACCAAATTCTTAGCAAATTAATGAAACAGATAAGGGTAGTAGGCCAAGGAGGAATATCTATTTGAAATGTCGGCTAAAGGTTGTGCGCATGTTCTGATTTCCTGATCCAAGTTGATTACGAGAGACCCCTTTTGGCTTGGAGGAACTACCTGTAAATGTAAAACAATACCACCAAATAGAGTTAAAAAAAAATGAGTGGACTACCTAGTGGAAGCTAGATCCGAGAAGCATGATGCTTCCTGAATAGGTTGTCAATCCACTTTTATATAACAATATTAATTCTAGTTATATCATACATGAAGTAAATATCCTATTGGAATTGAAACAATTTAGGTATCTCATAAAAAACAATAAGAAAGGTCATTGAAAAGGTTGTTTAAGGTCAAAACGGGAGGGTTGGTCTGTTGGTGTTGAGTTACAAGTCTAGTACAGGCTCTAGGTAAGGTCTAGTAAGGATTAGGAATGGTTATGGGCTATTGGGAAGTGGGTCTTAGTTTTCCGGTCTGAGCTATATTGACAGACATAGTAACCAATGTTGGATGACTGACCGATTTCAGTTAGGTGGAGTGACTGATGTCAGTTAGCTAACGGACATTGGTAGGGGAAATTATCAAAAATTTCTAGAATTGGTTTTCTAGACTCCTTGTGATTGCACAAAGGTTGGAAATGGTGAGAGGGGGTCATAAAATGATTTTGAAGACTCAGAGATGATCAGGAGAGGGTGAAAATGGGTGGAAAGTATAGGTATGATCAGGTGATGGGTTGATGGAAGGGTGGAATTATATGGGTGTGGAGATAAATAAACTAGATAGATGAATAACCAAATATACACAAAGAAATTAGATATTCAATGAGGAGATGTTGAATACTTACTGGAAAATAGATTGGAGGACATAGGTGATGAAGATGGTGAAAATAGAGATCCAAAGAGAAGAGTCATTATATTTGTGTCATGACATTTCATACCTATGTACCTCTTTGTTGTGAATCCATGATCGTGAAGAAGATGATGAATGGTGACCGATGTTGGTAGTGCTCCCGTGTGTCTTATTTTTCTTGAGTGCTAAAGAAATTCGAGTGCTCCAAGTCTTTGGAAGAAGTAGATCTTGAATCAATTGAAAAATCTGGGAGAAGGCTTTTGGAAATTTATTTTAACCTAACCAATAATGGTTAGGTGACCGGTGTCAGTTGAGATATAACCGACGTCAGTCAAGGTGGGAATATCTAGGCTGGCCAAAAATAGCCATAATGTTGCTATATTTGGCATGATATCTAACCTTCTTCTGATTCTCGAGTGATAGATCATGACAAGATAATTAGGAGTCCTTGTAGGTTTGTTAATAGGAGTTAATTATAGGTTTTATACTAAGTCCTAGTTAGCTAGGATAGGTTTAGACTCGGTTTTAGGTCATTAATGAGGTTTGAGTAGGTCATTGAGTGAGGTGGTTATGTGAGGATATTAATTAATTTAATTAACATGTTCACTATGGGATATGAATAGGTATGATATGATTAGTTTAATTAATGGGGTTTAAAGGGGAGTATGACCCAATTTTGGTGTCTACAAGAGTATTATTGTGTGATCTCTATCCTGACGGTCACCCCACAATTTTAGTTAGTTTTCATTCAATAATGGGAGCCTACCCATACCCAAGGAGGGGCTTAGCCCTATGACCATTGGTGAAAACAAATAATCTACGCTACAAAAAAATATTTTACCAACAATGTCCTAATGAAGGGATGCCTTAGAGAACGCAACTATAAGAGTTACAACACAAAATATTCTTCAAATTTTTTTAAAAAATTGTTCATTATCAACTAAAATGATTGGTTATAGATTGTCTAATGGAACATTTTTTTTATCTTATAGCCTTCCCACTTCTATGCTATTACATTTATTACAATTAATCTCCCAACTCTCACAATCCGTTCCTTAGATCTAGATCTCTCTCAGTGTTGGATAAGGAGGAATCTCTCCTAGTCTCTCTCTAGATTATTCAATAGGTTCTTTTCCCACCTAAGAACACTTTAAAATTTGAGATACAACCCCTTTCTTCTTCTCATCTTATCCGATTAATTTCTCAACATGCCTCTTTAAAGACGTTAAAGAATTTTATGTGTCAATTTGGTTTCCAATATGTGCTATAAATCCATCATGTGTCACATGGATTCCAAGGCACTCCTAATTTCTTCGAATTCAATCCAATATTTATATATTCTAACTAGTTAATGTAAGATCTTGTGTATGTGCATTACTCTCACATAACCCTTTAATTCATGTGCATTTTCATGATAGTAATTAAAACCTTGTGCATTTTTGTACTTCCTTAGTATTTGAGCCTTATATTTATGTCTCACACTCTATCTTATTCTTCCCACTTATGTTTTGTGAGAAAGTTTCCCCTGAGTCATGTCCAACTTACTAAGTTTACTTTCTTATGCAATGAACTTGTGAAAACCCCTCCCAATGCATTCAACCCATTGTACTTTTGTGTAATTTGATCCTTGGCCTACTGTTTTGTCCTTAGAGTCATCTATTCTTTGAAAACCATCCACACAAATATGTGATTCTATTTCCAATTCATATGCCTTGTGTACACCTCATATTTATGTCAATATATTCTCCTGCATGCTTCATACCTTATCAAAAATCCTACTCCCAACTCTTAGATAAATCCAAGCTACACCTCACCCCCTTGTAATCAAGTTCATGTACTATTAAGAAAAGCTAAAATTGTGTAAATCCAAAGTTGAATTTATTTGCAAATGATTGTATTTTTTTGGTTGATGCAGACCATGATTAGGGGTCTCACTAAAGGGATGCCTTAGACCAAACAACTCTCAAATCTATGCCAAATATTATAATTAAATTCATAAAATATATTCATTATCAAATAATATTAATTACAAATAATCAAATGGAGGATATTTCTATCTTATGGTCTTCTTACATTTAAGTTATTAAAATGGATCTCTTATAGTCCATTTCTTAGTTGTAAAAATCTTTATGTCCTTGTTAAATTTGGAGGTTTCTCTCATAGTCTCTCTCCTTATACTATTTAGCAAGGTCTCCTTTCCCTTTCCAAGAAAATTTTCAAATATAAGTTCCATATAATTATTTTCTTGTTTTAATGTTTGATCAACACTCCTCTATAATGGCCTCACAAAATGCTATGTGTGGATTTTGTCTCATGCAACCAATATCAGTCTATCACATCCCATTGGATTCCTAGAAGATTCTAATGTCTTATGAGTCAAAATGATATTTTTGGATTCTAATTGGTCAAGTGAAGATCATGTGTGTGCAAATTACTAGTGCACAACCCCTTAATCCTTGCACACTTGACATGACAGGTATTAAATCCTTTTACATTTTGGTTCTTCCTTGGTCTCTAATCCATATGATTATGTTTCACACTACATCGTGTTCTTCCCCATTATTTTTTACAAATAAATTGTCCCTTATTCATTTCTAACGTATTGAGTCTTATGAATCCTTGCACACTAACTTTTGAAAAAATCATCCTGATGCAATCATTCCCCTACAGTTTTACACAAATCACTCCTTGGTATATTCTCTTTTCCTCATTATCCCATGTTCCTTCCACACCATTTTCATGAATCTCTGCTTCTTACTACACCTTACATATGTAGAATATTTATGTTGATCTATTCTCATGTGCACTCCATCCCTTAGCCAAAACTCTACTTCGAACTCTTCAAAAAATTCAAATTACACTTTAAAATTGTGTGAGAAAACTTATAAACTACCAATAAGAGCTCAAAATTATTATTCCACACTACCAATGTCCAAATCCATAGTTTAATTTATTCAAAATGATTGGATTCTTTTTGTGTGATGCAAGATTGTCAACTCACCTGGGATGCTCCTACATCATAATACATTTTTTAATTGAAAAAAATAGTCAAGAGAACCTAATTTGTTATTAAATAGTTTGAAAATTGAACTTAATTTTAACTTATCACCCACAACCATACTATATTGGACAATTTATTTTGAGTTTTAACAAACTTAGTACTCAACATTGTCATTTAGTGTACAAAATTAAACCTTATCAATATATAGTCCTTTGTGATATTTGTCATTAGACTTATAGGATGTTTTACTTAGTCAACCATATATTTACTATGGACATATAAATTATGATGTACATATAGTCATATGAGAAACCACATATTGGAATTATTTCCTAACCTCTCACTTATTAGCACTAACTAATGCAAGAAGTTAGTCAACTCTAGCCAAAAAATTGTGATCGTACTAGTTACACCTAAACAAAAACACATCCTCATACTCCATTTCATAGTACAAATCCTTACGTAAACATGAAATAGTCAAAAATATTATTCAAATAATAAAATGGTATTTTTCATTCACATAAGGAAGTTCCCACACATTTTGTAGTAAAGCACATTATTGCTTTGATACAAAGGTTACCTATTCCTAATGCATCTTTTTTACACATCATGTTTGGAGAATGAAGAGATCAAGTGAAATATCCATGAATTTTTTGACAAGTATAATTTCAATCTAATCTCATCACCTTGCAGTAATCCAATGGTTCTTACACAAAATAAAAATGGGACATGGAGGTTCTGCATTGAGTACAAATTTCTTAATAAGATCACAGTGAATCATGATCCCCTTCCAAGGATTAAGGATCTGCTGGACTATTTATGTCTTTCCATGTTCTTCATAAAAATCAATATTAAGTAAGGTTATGATCATATTCATGTTGAACTTATAGAATTCTAAAAGAGAACTTTCAAATCCAATTAAGGTTTGTTTGATTGGTTGATCCTCACCTTCAACTAGGCTAACATACCTGAGACATGCATGTGGATGATGAATGACATTCTGACCTTTCACATATCTATTTTTTATAGTGTAACTTAACGACACCCTAATATTTAATAAAACATGAGATGAACAATTGTGACATATCCAACAAGTTCTTCACACTTTGTGGAAACATAAGTTCTACACTAACATGTAAAAATATTCATTTTATAAGAGAAGATACAATATTTGGGATACACGGTAGATGTACAAGGAGTTCATGTGGCCCTAGCCAAGATTGATGTCATATAAGTATCACAAGGATATATAAATTATTAGTATTCATAATTTTATACATGATGTTTGTGCTTGGGATTTTTCAAAGCATTTTTCAATGAATCATGTTACCAAATGTAGCACTTCATCTAGTTAGCCACATGTTGGAAAAATAATTTGTTGATAGGAAAAATTAGTTGATTTTCACCAATGCTCTGGGAGTATGTCCCTATGATTGAATGGGGCATCTCCATTATTGTATGTAAACAAAAAGAAAACTTTGTGGTTGGCCAAGAGGCCAGGGATCCAATAAGAACACTCCAATACACCTATACAAAATGCTTGCAATCTTGTGCAAGGGAGGAATTTTCAAGGAAGGTGAAAGGTTGGGAGTGGTAAAATGAGTGAGAGAGTTACTATTACAAGTAGGAAAAAATCATATTCTCGCAAGGGTTAACCAGAGACATATCAACACACAATTATTAATAATAACAAATGTGTTAATTATATCAAGACAAAATAAACTATGAGCATAAAATCCCATTAATTCATTCATCCTGAAAAGCTAAAACACCCTTCTTGATTGACATGTTTACAAATTTGTGTGATGAGTGAGGGAGGAAACATATAGAAAGGTAAATACAAGAAAATTCCATATTTTTATTATTCTTAGTAGTTATCTACTCACAAACTTACAAAATTGACCACCCCTTGAGGTGAGGAAGTCACTACAATTTATAGTTTTCCAAAGAGAATCTTCACCTGTGACCTACCCCCTACATGTATTTTCACTTGTATTTTACAACTTGTGATATTTATATTCATAGGAAATAAATTGAGTACCCTTTTTATTAAGTAAGGGAGATTTATTATAAATTTAAATTATAGTCACATTAATGAATAAGATGAAAATAAAAAGTACAACCCCCCAATAAGGAATTAGAACATGAAAGAAGAGAGGAAGGGAGAGTGAAGAAAGAGAAGATAACTACTCAATTTGAAGAAGATGTTTTCGTTGAATGAGACTTTCTTTCCGATGGACTTTTGAAAAAAATTTCAGGAGAGATATCAATAACTTTGAATTCTTTGATGTATCACGCAGCTGTAGGTGTAAATTTTTTGGATTATGAGATGTGGAAAAATATCAAGGACTTGACCCAGTTTTCAAATAGATCATTGATGTTCTTGCATTTTGTGATCCAAGACTAATGATATTTTGTAGTGTTTGATATGACAACCCTTATCTTAGCCAAACACTCCGGTGTGTCTTTATTAAAGGAAAAAGGATCTCCATCCTCTTTCTTGACAATATCTTCAAACGGATTTAACAAATCATCCACCAAAGTATTCTCACCCATTACTGCTATCACTCCAATCTGTGATACATCAACATTGAAACCCTCTTAAATATTTATAATGTGTTCCTCATACGAATCCAATTCACCAAGAGTTTGGTTTATCATTTCATAATGAGAAACCAGATTCCTAGCCCAGACTTGAGACAATTAATCACATACTGAGTTGAATTCCCCCTTGCTCACTAGAATGGGAGAGTTGACCTTGCCCATATCAATGACTAGTGGATACACCTAATCCCAGTGTTCCTTTTCTTTTTCAGAATCCTCTCTAGTCATACTTAATTTTGCAGCTGTTACACTCATGTACTTGAAAAATGAAAGGATATCAAGAAGAACTACCTTACCCTTTTCCAAGATCTTGTCTACCTACTTATTATTTTCCCTACCCTAAAAAATGAAACATTGTTTTCTTTTGATGGAATTAAGGTCAAAGATACTAATGGGGGTAACTTCCTTGGCTAGAAGATATAAGGCATGATTTAGATCCATGAATGTATAAATGTACGAGGAGAGGTTTCTTATATGGTATTCCAATTTATCAGTTATCTCCTTATACTTGCGATTCCTCATGAGAAGGTGAGTGGAAGACACTTGGAACATACGAGAATCTCCCTCCTATGTCACTGGTCTAAGGGGAATGGTCTTGATTTCATAATCATATGGGGCCATTTCACTTATAGGCCTTATGAATTTAGACTGAGCTACCTCAATATATTGGTTTCCTGAAGTACTGCTGAAAATTTTGGAGGCAATTTGGGATTTATTCCCTTTCTTTTCTTTCAACATTGTATATATAGCCTATAAATCTAGGATCACCACCTTTTGGACCATATGAGTCTCTCCTATAATCATATCCTTTTCCTATGAGAATTTTTACTTTTCTTCAAGATCAATTTTGGGATTGATGGTAGTTTCTTGCTCTGGTTGAGAAGGTACATCTTGGGTAGGTTGAATACATACAATTGTAGAAGAATAAATGATTTGAGTTCTCTAAAGGGTAGGTGGTTAAGATGGATCAATTTCACCATATTCTATAACTCCTAAAATCTCTTGAGATGATTTTTTTTCTTGTGGGTTATCTTGTAGTGAATCATCTCGAATTCCATTGACTTTATTTTTGTGATTATTTGAGAATGAGTAGAACTTGAAGATTTCTCAATCGTCCCCAAAGTGGAGGGAGGATATGTATAGTTTTTGATATAATGGATTCCTCTTAGCTCAATTAATTCAACTCTCTTATTCTTAAACCACTCTCTGGATCTATGAATCCCTACCTCAGCCTATTAATTTATATCCCCTGATTCCTGGATGCTCCAAGAAACTTGTGGGAGAAGAAAAAATTACATAGCATGATACTTGAGGTCTAAAAAATACATTCCATCATCATCAATACACTCCTTAAACCAATTAAAACCAAATTGTCTTATTTTCCCTATAGTCATCCTCATATGGTCCCTTTCCCTAACTTCAAGATCATTAGAATAGTTCACCCAATAGTCCCCAATTTTTGATGTGTGGTGTAAATCAAGGATATGAAACATATAAGGGGTGCTCCAGATATAAATTTATCCATCAAAGTGTAGGAATATATATTCAACTGAGAGAAAGAGGCTTCCGATTTTTATGCATCAATGAGAGACTTGTAAAATAATTTTTCCAAAGAGATAGGGAAAGAAACGCCTTTCTTCTTCCTGTTCTTAAGTTTTTTATTAACATGGACCATTTGTCTACAAAGTTCAAACATAAAAATTTTATCACTGAGGTACCATGGAATTTTTCATGGAGTGAGGTCAAATCCAAATACCCTAATGTATGATAAAGTTGAGAATTGAGTGAAGAAGGACCTATATCTTTGGATCAATGTGGCAGAAGGCAAGGACATTTTTGGTTCCATATTTCCTTTGAGAAATATCATGATATACGTGGTGAATACATCATTCACCCTTAAAAGTGGTGATTACTCCCTTAGGATCAATTGTGGATATATATCCTAGGAAAGGGCCTTTTGGGAAATGTTCGGTGTGAGAGTTAAACTCCTGAAGGATCTCGTACTGACGAGAACATACACTAAGTATGATGTCATTGTAAATTTCCTTATGACTGGAAGTGGAGGTTGTCACTAATGATTTAACACCAATCAATCATTTTATTTCCCTCAATTATGGTGAGGATGAATAATGCCATCTAGTCATGGAAATATTTGGTATTTTCTTCACCCATCACCCTTGTCAGCAAGATGATCGCATCCGAGAATCCTATATGAAACTCATTCCTAGACCTAGACTTTGGCACATGGGAAGGTTTCCTTACCTAATTTATCCATTTCCATAATGCAAGGACCTAGAGGTATGAATCTATCTTTAACCATTATCTTAATGAAAACTCCTTTTGGATACCATATTTCTCCAAGTTAGGATCTGCATACTTTGTGATATTCCTTTGGGCTTGAGCACTGCCAAGATTGAACTGTCATCCACCTAAATGATTCGAGTGTGTGGATCATATTTTTTAGAACAATTCATCACCGGTTATATGTTCTATTTAGATAGTGGGTGGCTACCTGATGGATACAAACCACTTTTGTATATCCTTTCTTCTACGCATTCCTAGGGTCCGCTAAACATCCGATTGTTCAGGTCCTCTAATTCTATGTGAATGAAATTATTGTTTCCCACATCCAGATACTATGATGCAAGGGTTTAAATGGCCTTCAAACTAGAAAATTTGAACTTCATTATGGCAAAAATCCACTAGGTGAGAAAACGAGGAAGACAACTTTTTGCGCCTAAAATGGACACTTTTTTATTTTTAGTAAGTCGGAGCTAGAGACTGGTTTTTCTTTTTTTTTTAAATTTTTCTTTCCTTTTTCAATCTTTTGAGGCTCTTAACATACTAAATACACTTTTTTTAACGTATTTTTATGATCTTTGATGGTTACTATTTTTATAAAGTTTTTTTACTTGTTTTCCTTTTTTGGCCGAATTTTCCTAGTTTGTTTTCTCTACTGATCTTGGAGTGAAATGATTAAATAGGGTTTGATTTTTAAAAAAATATTATATTTATAGTAAGTGGAAATAATATATACTTACTATATTTATAAATGGAACTTCCCTCTATTGGTTTGCGAGGAAAACAACTTCACTGGAATAGGCTCGCTCCCAGGATCTCATACTCAAAATTTTGTCTCGATCCACCCACTGAAATGATTGGAAATAAAAAAAGCATTATCTAGGGAATATAACTAGGGTTTTTCACTATAAATAATTTATAGAATCATTTGGGTTGCAATCACTCTCTTCTTGAAGCCACCTAGATTGTAGAGCAACTGTGAAAATTTTGTTTGAATAGGATCACTGGTTTGGAAGATATGAAAAATTATTTATTTCGGTGCTCATGGCTGCCTTGGATGAAATTAAAGGTATGTCTAATGAATTTTCAAGTTTCTTGAGCTTTTCGGTATCAACAATGGCTACCTAGGTTGACCTAGTGAAGGAATGGATTGAAATAAGCTTATACAACTCTTTAAAAGCTCAAACTAGTCTATTTTTATGTTGTAAAAGCACTTTAAAGCTTGGCATGAAAGCATGAAGTGGGTGGGGTGCATTTTTTTGTCCCAAATATCCCCACTATCCTTGGGATAGTTGAGATAGTTAGAGTATAAAACTTCACCCCTTCCTTGGGATTGATGAGTGGCAAAAGGTGCATGGAGAGATGGGAGGATGAGAGAAAAAGGATTGAACACCCGAGAGAAAACATTTTTGGTCACGTGATGAACCTATGTAAGGGATAGGGGTGGGGCACATTTTTTGTCCCTACTATCCCCAATTCCCTAGAAAACTAGAAAAATTGGGAAATTTAGGACAGTATGGACCATCAGGACACCAAAATGTTGTTGGAACATAATGATTAAGTGGTCTGGTCAAGTCTTAATTAATATGGGTCTGTCACTATTATATAGGTTAAATATTTAATAATATGAAATACTTTTCTATTATTAAATATTCATACCTAGGTAATATACATTAGGTAATTATTTAATAATGTGAATCATTTATGTTTCTATTTATTAAATACACTCACCTAGGTATATGTGTCAACCATTTTATGTTGAAAAGGTGGGTTGGGAAACATACCCGATCACCTTATATAAAAGAAATTTAGGTCCTCCTTTGATATATTTAGGAAATATATCAAAGGTTTGCAAATCAAGTGATTTGGTTTTACCCTTGGTAAATAGGGTTTTAAAGGAGGAGGTGGTCTTACTGGATGTAAAATAAGTTCTTTCAAGTAAAAGGTTATTTTCAAAGTGGTTTTTACCCTATTGGGGTTTTCCACTATAGATATTGTGTCACCTGTGTTATTTATTTCATGTAAGTATTTCTTTATTTATTTATGTTATGATGTAATGTTTATTTAAATATTTATTGTAACATTATATAATATGTAAGTTGATTAAATCCGTATTTGTTAGAATCCTCAAATTCTAACATGGTATCAAAGCGAGGTAAATTAAATAAATTAAAATCAAATGTTTTGTATTTTATTTATTTAATTTGTACGGGTTTTTTCAACCAACCCAGAAGGGTATTTAAAATAAATGGCCCCTTATTTCCATTGTGCAGCCTATAATTTTTTCTTTGTGAAGAATTAAGGTGAATTCATAGGTGCAAAATTTAGAAATTTCTTACCTTCCGTGAAAACTTGTGTATAGATAAGGGTAAAATATTTGAAATATTTTTTCTTTAGTTTCAATATGTGCAGGTTGAATTTTGTCAATGGTAAATGAAGGAGGAGACAAAGCTTTATCAAAAAAGGATTTGAATTTTTTCCATTGGAAGCGTGGAAAATGTTATCTCCTCTGTAAATTTTAAGGTTTATGTAGAATTTAAAATTACATGGCCTGGTAAATGTTTTAAATATTCTTTTCATGAGGGACCCCCGTAATAAGTGTTATATGTGTTATATATATATATACATCCACACTATAGTTTATAATTTTTTATAGACTATATGTTTTTTTTTATTTACATTATATAAACTATATACATCTTTTTTAAAAGTGAACATATTTTTACATTATATATTATAATAGGTTAATATAATCTATTAAAATATAACCTCCCTAATATTATACAGAAGAAGAAATTATGTAATTTCACATTCTAGAAATACACAAGTAGTTTTAACTCTATTAAATTTAACGGTCAAATGACCGTCATGACAAACCAAACATAAGGTAGTATGATGGTCATTTAGATGTCAAATTTAAGATCATAGGTTCTAGGAAACGTTCATTGTGTTAAAATTGACAGTCAAATTACCATCACGACAGACCAAAAATAAGTCAAAATGATGATCATTTAGAAATCAAATTTAAGTTGGCCAGATCTTTTTCTACATTATTTTTTTTTCCAGATTTTTGAAGTTGTTTTATATTCTTAGGGTTTTCTTCTTCACCTCTATATGGTCAGAATTTTTTTATATAAGTTTGGAGTATAATGCAAAGCCCTTTATATTGTGGGTTATTATTTTGATCATGGGAGGTTAATTAATATGCATTGTAATGAAATTGTTAGTTATGATTAAATACTTTATGTAGATCTATAAAATTTAGATCTGATTCTATTAAAAGAGTTACTTTTTTTTTATATAAATATGTATTTAACTATGTGTTCCATTATATATTATAATGGAGTGTGTTTTATAGGTTTAGGTAAACAATGGTGTCCAACTATTTTTATCTTGACAAAACCCAAGTCCTTAATGGAAGCAACTACAACATTTGGAAGATTAGGGTCAAATCAGAACTTATGGCGAGGAAATTCTGGACAATTGTTTCTAGATCTGAGGTTTCTCCCACCATTCGTTAAGTAATTTTAGAAAACATGAATTCATTCTCTCAATGAATGCAGGAGGATCTTTCCATCATTTTTTGCAATGTGAATAATGAGTACCTTCTACACATTGGTAATATCAAACATCTGAAAGAGGTATGAACGCAACTAGAATCCATGTATGAAGGTACGAATTTATCTAAAATTATTAAATTAGTTTTAGAATTGCTTACAACTCCTATGAAAGGAAATGAAAAATTAGTTAATTTCTTAGCCAAAATTAAAAATATTAAAGCATAATTAGATAGATACAATTGTGATTTAATTAGTGAAAAATTAATCTACTTTATTATTCAGTTAAATATACATGAAATATTTAGGAATTTTATTTCTATCTTGAACTCTAAATATCAGAACAAAAATGATCTACCTAATTTAAATACCTTGAGTTCACTTATGATACAGGAAGAGTAAGTGATGATGAACTTTGACTCTAAGGAGAATGTCTCTTAGGCACTTCTTGCTCATAATTCAAAGTTCAAACCTTGCAAGCCCTTCTCAGATCAGAAATTTAGATCTAAATCTTCTTTTGTTGATAAGAATTTTTTTCCTTATGATCAATTGCATGCTAGATTTAGTTGTAAATGTCACAAATGTGGTAAATTTGGACATAAAAAGGAAGATTGCAAAACTAAAAAACCTATCCATAAAAATAAAAAACAAACTATTTCTTCTAAATACAATTTAAGGAAAAAAGATAGCTCTAATGATATTCCTAAAACTTTTGCATTATATGTTGTGTTGTATTCTTCCTCTAATTTTGAATGGATTATAGATTCGGGTGCATCAAATCATATGACTGGTGTTTCAAATTATTTATTTGATGTTGTGAAAATAAATGAACATGTGTATCTTGGTGATAACTCGTCTTTAGAAGAAATAGAGAAAGAAAAACTAAAATTTGTTAATGGTGTATTAAATAATGTTTTATTTGTTCCTAAAATCAAAGAGAACCTTTTATCATGTTCTCAATTAACTCATGGTGTTTTGGCTATTCAAATTTTGAAATATACTTGGTATATCAAGGATAGTAATGATAATAAAATAGATGACAGAATTCAAAGAAATGGTCTATATATTTTTTATGATTTATCTTCTACATCTCATTTTTTCCTCAAAGTTTGAATAATTTAAAAATATGGCATGAAATATTAGGACAGGTTAATTATCGAATTTTATATGAAATGGATATATATAATATTGTGAAAGGTTTTCATGTGTTGTCTTCTTCTCATGACGCATGTGAAGGGTGTTTACACTCAAAACAAAGTGTCAAACCCTCTCAATCACATATTGAAGAGAGTTCCTCTTCCCCACTAGAACTTATTCATAGTGATGTTAAAGGACCTCTTGAAGTAGCTTCATTAAACGGTTCTTTATATACTGTGAATTTCATTAAGGATTTCACTAGGATGATTTGGTCCTATTTTATTAAAAATAAATTTGATGTACTTGAGAAATTTAAGGAATTTAAAGCATCTACTGAAAAATATTCAAATTATAAAATCAAGATACTTAGAAAAGATAATGGGGCTGAATATGTTAGCAACCCATTTGAAATTTTTTGTATTGATTGTGATATTAAAAGGTAATTAACTTCTCCTCATTCTCCCTAATCTAATGGTGTTGTAGAACGTAAGAATGAGACTATTTTAGATATAATTCGCACTATGCTTCATTTTGTTGGTCTTCCCAAATTTTTGTGGGCAGAAGCAATGAACACAACAATATACATTCTAAATAGGGTTCCCACCAAAGCTATTCATCTTTCAACTCTTTTAGAAAAATAGTCAAATCAAAAACCTTATATTTCTCATCTAAAAGTTTTTTATAGTCTTTCTTCTTTATACATTCCTAAAAAGAAAAGAAACAAACTTGATATGAATTATTTTTCTTGTGTTTTCATTGGATATGGTATTAACACTGTAGGTCTAAGGATTTACAAACCTACAAAAAGGGAAGTAACTAAAAACTGCAATGTGGTGGTTTTGGAAAAATGGTCCTAATTTTGTCATTATTTCTAATGATGGTTATGATTATGATAATAAAAATATAGTAAATGGTTGTGATGATGTTTCTTGTGTTGATACTATAGATGCTTCTGAATCTCCTAACTCCCTAGTTAAGAAACCAAAATGGGCTCAATCTATGTTAGAAATTTCTAATCATATTGAGCTTAGGAAAAATACCATAAGCCATCATATGTACCATGAATTAATGACCTTGTATGAACCTAAGCCACAAATATTTGAAGAAAATTCTCAAGATGAAATGTGGATCAGTGCAATGTAAGCTAAATATAATGTCCTAATTCAAAATCAAACCTGGGAGTTGGTTCCAACTCCAAAGAAAATAAGTATTATAGGGTCTAGGTGGTTATAAAAAGTAAAATATAATTTATATGGTAGTATTGACAAACATAAAGCTAGACTTTTTGCTAGAGGTTTCACTCAAAAACCTGGTATTGATTATGTTGAGTCAATTGCCTCTGTAGATAAAATGAGTACTGTTAAGACCTTATTTACAATTTTTACTCAATTTTGGTGGGAAATCCATCAAATATATGTGAAAAATACATTTTTTAATGGTGATTTAAAACAATAACTTTATATGTCTCAACTTAAAGGATTTGAAGAAACTTGTATTAAAAACTATGCTTGTAAATTGAAAAAATTCTTGCATGGTTTAAAGTAATCTCCTAGAGCTTAGTATGAGAAAATTAATTCTTTCTTTAAATAGTTAGGATTTGTTAACTATTCTTCTGAAAATGATCTATTCATTAAGTAAGAAGGATTACATATTATCATTGTTTTTATATATGTTGATGATTTTCTTATGACTGGTGATAATCCTGCTTTAATTTGTAGAATTCAAAAAAAATTGAAACAGTACTTTGAAATGACTGATTTAGGTTGCTTACATCATTTTCTTGACATGGGTGTATTTCAAGATAAACATTATATTTTTGTTTCTCAAGCACAGTATACAACCAATGTATTGAATTTTTTTAAAATGATTGATTGTAAAAAAAAATTCTACTCCTATGAAAGTTAGACTGAAAAATTGATTCTAAACCTACATGTTAAAAATTTGATCCTACTTTATATAGGAAGTTAGTTGGTAGTTTGATTTATCTAACTATCACTAGATCAAATATTTCCTATGTAAGAGGAATTGCTTCTAGGTTTATGTAGGAACCTTATAGAGATAATTAGAATCTAGCAAAAAAGATTCTTAGATATATTAAAGGCACAATCAATTATGGGTTGCATTATACTAAGAATGAAAATTCTAACTTATATGGATTTTTTGATTTTGATCATGTTGGTGATGTATTGGATAGAAAATATACTTCTAGTCATGTGTTTAAATTTGGTACAGGTGTCATTACTTGGTGCAACAAAAAAAACCAACTGTTTATATCTCGTCAATAAAAGCTAAGTATAGAAGTGCAATGGAAGCTGTAAAAGAGGCTCTATGGATAAAGAGTTTGATCGATGAAATATTTAGATGAAGGTTCCACGCAATGTTTCTTTGTTATGAGAAAACCAAAGCATCATATCTCTTACACATAATCTAGTACAACATAAGAGGATGAAGTACATTGAGATACATATACACTTCATCCTTGAGAAGGTGTTAAGTGGTGAGATAGATCTCAAGTTTGTGCCAACTGAAGAGCATGTTACTGATATCTTCACAAATCCCCTGAGCGCTGCAAAGTTTTGTCACTTTTTTGAAAAGCTTGGATTGTTAGATTTTACATTGAGGGGGAGTGTGCATGCCAATGTCACCTCCTAATGGAACTTGGTTTTTTGTAAAAGGACCTTCGGGCATTTGTAAAAGACCTTCGATAAATTGTAAGAAAGAGCTTTGGGAAAGTGTAAAAAGGCCTTCAGGAATATATACCTCATCAGCTTATTTTTTACAAAGAAGTGTAGAAATATCTTAAAGGTGATCTTCAGTAAACTCTTTAGTTGCATTTATGTTGGTTGTATCTTCCTCTAATTTTGAATGGATTATAGATTCGGGTGCATCAAATCATATGACTGGTGTTTCAAATTATTTATTTGATGTTGTGAAAATAAATGAACATGTGTATCTTGGTGATAACTCGTCTTTAGAAGAAATAGAGAAAGAAAAACTAAAATTTGTTAATGGTGTATTAAATAATGTTTTATTTGTTCCTAAAATCAAAGAGAACCTTTTATCATGTTCTCAATTAACTCATGGTGTTTTGGCTATTCAAATTTTGAAATATACTTGGTATATCAAGGATAGTAATGATAATAAAATAGATGACAGAATTCAAAGAAATGGTCTATATATTTTTTATGATTTATCTTCTACATCTCATTTTTTTCCTCGAAAGTTTGATAATTTAAAATATGATGAACTTTAGGACAGGTTAATTACGAATTTGATATGAAATGGATTATTATATACTTTTGACAAGGTTTTCATGTGTTGTCTTTTCTCATGAAAGCAGGGTGAAGGGTGATTACACTCAAACAAAGTTGTAACCCCTCAATTCACAATATTGAAGAGAGTTCCTCTTCCCACTTAGAACTATTATAGTGAGTCTTAAAGGACCTCTTGAAGTAGCTTCATAAACGGTTCTTTATAACGTTGAATTTCATTAAGAGATTTCACTAGGATATTTTGGTTCCTATTTTTATAAAATAAATTTGATGTACTGGCAATTAGGAATTTAAGACATCTACTGAAAAATATTCAAATTATAAAATCAAGATACTTTAGAAAGATAATGGGGCGAGCCTGAATATGTTAGCAACCCCATTTGAAATTTTTGTATTGATTGTGATATTAAAGGTTAATTAAACTTCTCCTCATTACCCTATATCTAATGGTTTGTTAGAACGTACGAATCGCGACGATTTTAGTTATAATTCGCATATGTTCATTTTGTTGGTCTTCCAAATTTTTGTGGGCAGAAGCAATGGGAACACAAACAATTATAATTCTCAATAGGGTTGCCACCCAAGCTATTATCTTCAACTCTTTTAGAAAAATAGTCAAATCAAAACCTTATATTTCTCATTTCTAAACGTTTTTAGAGTCTTTCTTCTTTATACATTCCTTAAAAAGAAAAGAAACAAACTTGATTAGAATTATTTTTATTGTGTTTTCATTGGATATGGGTTATTAAACACTTGTAGGTCTAAGGATTACAACTCACACAAAGGAAGGAAGTAACTACAATGCAATGTGGTGGTTTGGAAAAAAATGGGTCTCATATTGTCCATTATTTCTAAATGCTGGTTATGATTATATAATTATAAAAATAAGTAATGGTGCGTTGTGATGATGGTTCTTGTGTTGTACTATAGATGCTTCATGAATCTCCTAACTCCCTAGTTAAGAAGAAACCAAAATGGGCTCATCTATTGTTAGAGAAATTCTATCAATGGAGCTAGGAAAAATACCATAAGCAATCATACTGTACCATGATAATTAATGACCTGGTATGAACCGAAGCCCCAAATATTGAAGACAGAAAATTCTCAAGATGAAATGTGGAGCGTGACAATGTAAGCTAAAGGATAATGTGCCTAATTCAAAATTCAACATGGGAGTTGGTTCCAACTCCAACAGAAAATAAGTATTATAGGGTCTAGGTCGGTGATAAAACGTAAAATATAATTTATATGGTAGTATTGCAAACTAAAGCTAGACTTTTTGTAGAGGTTTCACTCAAAAAACCTGGTATTGATTATGTTGAGTCAATTTCCTATGTAGATAAATGAGTATTGTTAAGCACCCTTATTACACATGTTTTTACTCATTGTTGTGGGAAATCCATCAATCTATGTGAAAAAATACCATTTTTAATGGTTGATTAAAACAATAACTTTATTATTGTCTCAACTTCACTTAAAGGGATTTGAAGAAACTTGTATGAAAAACTTGCATTGTAAATTGAAAAATTCTTGCATGGTTTAAAGATAATCTCCTAGACTCTTAGTATGAGGAAAATTATTCTTTCCTTTAAATAGTTAGGATGTGGTTAACCTATTTTCTGAAAATGATTCTATTCAGTAAGTAAGAAGGTTACATATTCATGGTTTTTTAGTATGTTGATGATTTTCTTATGAATGGTGATAATCCTGCTTTTAGTTGTAGAATTCAAAAAAAATTGAAAACAGTACTTTGAAATGAATGATTTTTAGGTTGCTTCATCATTTTCTTGACATGGGTGTATTTCACGATAAAACATATATTTTTGTTTCTCAAGCACAGTATACAACCAAAGTATTGAATTTTTTTAAATGATTGATTGTAAAAAAAAATTCTACTCCTATGAAAGTTAGACTGGAAAAATTGATTCTAAACCTACAGGTGAAAAATTGATCCTACTTTATATAGGAAGTTAGTTGGTAGTTTATGTTTGATTATCTAACTATCACTTAGATCAAATATTTCCTATGTAAGAGGAATGCTTTAGGTTTATGTAGGAAACTTATAGAGGATAATTAGAAATCTGCAAAAAAAGATTCTTAGATCATTAAGGCCACATCATTATGGGTTGCATTATACTAGAATGACAATTCAATTCTATGATTTTTGATTTTGATTCATGTTGGTGTGATGTATGGATAGAAAAATCACTTCGAGTCACTGTGTTTAAATTGGTAAAGGTGGTCATTACTTAGTAGCAACAAAAAAAACAACTTGTTTATATCTTCGTCAATCGAAGCTAAGTAAGAGATTGCAAGGAAGCTGCCAAAAAAAACAAAAAAAAAAAAAGAGCCTCTATGGATAAAGAGTTTGTTCGATGAAATATTAGATGAAGGATCCACGCAATGTTTCTTTGATGAGAAAAACCAAAAGCATCATATTCACTACACATAATCATAGTACAAACTAAGAGGATGAAGTACATTCGAGATACATATACACTTCATTCCTGAGAAAGGTGTTAAGTGGTGAGATAGATCTCAAGTTGTGCCATGAAGAGCATGTTAATGATTATCTTCACAAATCCCCTGAGCGATGGAACAAAGTTTTGTCACTTTTTTTGAAAAGCCTTGGATGTTTAGAGTTTAAATTGAGGGGGGTGTTGCATGCCAATGTCACCTCTAATGGAACTGGTTTTGTAAAAGGACCTCGGGCCATTGTAAAAGACCTTCGATAAAATTGTAAGAAAGAGCTTTGGGAAGTGTAAAAAGGCCTTCAGGAACTTATACCTTCCTCAGCTTATTTTTTAAAAAGAAGTGAGAAATATCTTAAAGGTGATATCAGTAAACTCTTTAGTGCTATTGAGTTTACTAGGTAAAATCCAGTCAAGCAATTGTTAAGGAGTCGGGAGTCCTGGTTATAAAAGGCTCATTATATGCTTGGGTTTCATAACCTTTCATGAGAACCTATTGAGAATATGTAAAACTCACAAATCATACTTATCATGATCATGAGATGATTATTTGGGATCCAATCCTTTTGTACCAAAGGTCAATTGAGTATGATGAAGGTGTTATAATTATTTCACCTGATATGCTCGCCTAAACATTTGGTTAAGGAGTGTAAATCTGTAGTGTACAACCAGGAAGGTAAGTATTGAAATATGTGTCCAAATTAACATTAAGGGGGGAGTGTTGGAACATTAATTATTAAGTGGTATGACCAACCCTTAATTAATATGAGTCATCACTATTATATAGGTTCAAATATAATAATGATGAACCTACTTTATGAAACTTTCTATTATTAAATATTACATTACCTAGAGTAATATACATTAGGTAATATTTAATAATGTGAATCATGTCTGTTTCTATTTTAAATAACACTCACCTAGGTATATGTGTTAACCATTTTAGGTTGAAAAGGTGGGTCAGGAAACCAGTACCTGATCAACCTCTATAAAAAGCACTTAGAGTCCTAATTTAATCATATATATTCAAGAAATATATGAAAAGGTGTGAAAAGTCAAGTGAATTGGTTTTACCCGTGGTAAATAGGCTTCGTTAAAGGAGGAGTTGGGGGATCTTACTAGATGCAAAATAAGTTCTATGAAGTAAAAGGTTATTTTGGAAAGTGGTTTTACCCTATTGGGGTTTCCATTATAATATCTGTGTTCCAACTTTTTTTTGTGTGTTTCCTGACAGTAGTATTTCTTTATTTATTTATGTTATGATGTAATGTTATTTAAAAGATTTCATCCAGAACATTATATAAATATATAAATTGTTAAATCCATAGAGTTATTAGCATCTAAAATTATAACAAATGCTCACACCCTCCAACTAGAAATTGAACGAACTCACCAATAAAAACATGAAACAAATTTTCCCATAGTTCAAGACACGGTCTCAGACAAAAGTTTATATCAATTTTATTCCATTACCATTTAAGATTTCAATGGGATGGTTCAAATCATAATTGTATAACCTCCTGTCAGCAGAACAGTATTAAACTTTTGCAATTGGAGACCGCAAAGTGAGTATGTTGAGAATTGATCTTCCGTGAGAATTATTGAGTTTTTAATTTAATTTGAAAGAATGTGGAAAACTTACATCATGTACACAATTCTTAATATTTCCAATGATATCTTGTGTTGTTACTCAGTGAAAATAATTCTGGAGCCCCTAGGAATCCTCATTGAAGTTAGTACTTTGCCAATAATAGTGCGTTAGCTCCAAAACCCGCATTTCCATGTTTCTTGTTCAAAAACCTAAAAAATTCATAATATTCCTAAAACTTAACCATTATATTTAAACTCTTCAATGAAATATTATAAATGGAATTTAGGATTCTTGATCAAATGCAGATTATTCAAACCTGTCATAGAAAAAGGCGAAGAATACGTGTTCAGGCTTAGTACATAGTTCATCTTTTGCCGACTCAATTGAATGGACTGAGTGACCTCATGGACCAAATTTCAGACACTTGGAAAGTTTTCATACATTATAAGATTTTCAAGGATGGAAGACATCGAAAAGTTGGGCGGTTGATTAAAGATTGAATCATGAGGGACCGTCATTCGAAATTTTTTTTAACTGTTTTGACACTTGGTAAAGTCTGTCATCTTTTCAACTTGATTTGACCTTACAAAAACACATAACAACACCCACATAAGAGAAAATCCTTAAAATAATTCAAGTTTATGATTTTTATTCTGCATTATTAATTGCATTACATGATCTTCAAAATATTTTGGAGAGAGAACCAGTTGCATTCTGATTGGCACTGGGATCAGTCCTAACTCAACATAATCACCGCTTTGCTTTTTTTTTTTAAATAACAAAAACACGCACTATATCAAGTAAGAAACTACCCCAAATATGATAATTGTTTTTTATGTGAAGGCAGGTGTATAGAAATGTAAACATTGGAAGAATTTATTCTATTAGTGAGAGGATAATTTTATCCACACCAATCATAATCATGTAAGTTCTGATATACAACACAAGTTTGTATGAGAGAAACATTTGTAAAAGGGGCTGCTGGGATCGGTAACAATTTCACATAACACCATGCATTAAAACAGTGAAAGAGTCAAATCAATGAAGGTGATTTAGTGATCCAACCCCTCCCTCATTCAATTTATCTCATAGTGATTGAAACTTACGGAAAATGAAAGTAAACACCACCCACACAACGTCAAAATTGTACCATTTGGTTCAAACTTTACAAAATCTAATCACAAACGTTACAAGAGTAAGTCAGTAGTTAATAACTTGTATACTTTGTAGGATGGACTCAATATATCCACCATTGATTCAGCATATTTACACACCAGGGAGAGAAATAAACCAAAATGGCAAACTAATTTGTAAGGTGTGCAAGATACTTGAATTGAAAAAACTCATGGTACAAAAAAAAATTACTTTTTTTCCACACCTCATGGAGTAAATATCAAATAAATACATCAATTCTTTATTGCTTTCACAATCATAACAATAAAGTTAATAAGAAGCACGGTCCGGTACTCACCTCTTCCAGTTCTAACTATATTGTGGGACTTCATTTTCATAGATAACTCATATGTATACCCTATTAAAACATGGTAATGATTTTTTTATCTAAATAAAGAAAGATTATCAAAGATGTGATGATCTCATACCTTCTAAAGAAATTACCTTCTACTATGAAAAAGTGAAAGAATTGTATACTTTTAACATTGTCTAAGTTCACTTTTATTATTACCATAATACTAATATATATAATAAGGATATTAAGGTTTGGGGGGGAAATTAGTATAGAAACCTGGTTTTTGGTCTAGATGGACATGGAAATTTTTTTGAATAAACTCTTATATCGATTCAAGCGCAGTGTAATAGGGACAGACAAATTGATTAAGAATATGATCCAAATCTTTTCAAAATTTAACAATTTAAAGAGAGAGAGAAGAAATGAAATTGCACAGGGGATGAGAGGGTTCCTTACATGCGGCATAATAACAATAAAGTTTGCCACATCCTATTGATGTTACTTTTTCATGTTTGTTTGGATTTTGTTTAATATTTAACACCCCCATTGATAAAATGGTTATCTTTTAAATCACAAGAACCCTATTTGTTGTAAAAATTAATAGAATTTAATACTTAGGTATTTCACACCTAATTTAAAAAAGTTCATTTTTATTCCCTAAGTCATGCTTTTATACCCTCATTTTTTAAGTTTCTTTCTAAACCTCGGATAATTAGACTAATTATTTTATACTTAGGTATTTTCTCGTACTCACATTTTGAAATGTTCGTACTCCAACTTCATGTTGTGATTAACTCACACTTTCCTATTCTGATCAACTAGTAATCACACTTGTTTAATTACTCACACTTTGAATTTTTCTTGCACCCGACCGTAATGGTTATTGAATATTCTCCTTTCTTGACTCGCAATTTCATACAATTATTAACTCAACTTCCTATTGTGAGGGATTTGATATAAAAGAATTTTCCTACACTTCAAAGTTGACTTCTGTTAATAGAGACAAAGACGTTTCACACTTTCAAAGAATTAGAGAATTTTTAAAATCAACATTCACAAGATCTGTGAGGGTCAAATGTAGAAAACTTATTGATTGTGAGTCGATTAATTTTTTATTAAAAGGTAATGCCTCAAGGATTTGATAACACTCTAAATACTTAAGATTCAAAAATGCAAAAAGAGGCCCAAAACCCAGACCTTACACCTCAAACACTTCTAGTCATACTGACTCACACTTTGTATGATAGATGACAGCAAACACAAAATTCAAAGCACGTCAACACAAATAAAAGAGTAGAGATCCTAAACACATGGATCATTTAGGAAGTAAATGTACACCAAAAATCAAGTAGCCAACTAACGGGATGACTACAATTACAAATTTGACAGAAAGGTGTATGATCACATTCAAAAGGATTATAAAAATTTCAAAAACTAATGTTCCCTACAGATAAAACATAATCATGTATTATGCACATTAATGTACCAGAGAAAAATTGATTTTTGAGTTGAAAATATTGATCAATCTAAAAAATGATACATTCATCGATTGTTCTAAAAAAAATCCTAATTCCAGAGGTTAATTTATAAGAGTCAAATTCCTAGAGTTCATTCACAGAGTGTAGACACCAAATTCATTTATTACAACCCCCTTGTGACCCGAATCCCCAGTTCGAACCCCTAACTCATGACCTATAACCTTACACAATTATTTATAATTACACTTTTGTAATTGATAAATCCCACAGTCACCCAACGACCACCTCATTTATTTGCCACCTCATCATTATGCACTAGTAGCCCTAATCCTAACTAACCTAATTAAGAACCTAACACCCTGGTCTATACCTAAACACCATGGACTAATGACCCCTTTCTCTACACCACAAAACTGACCTTCTAGTCACTTGACCAAGCCGCACACTCATCTCTGGGAGAAAAGTAGGGAGGTGGGTATTTTACTTAAAAAACCTACTTTTTCCTTACCGATGACGAGTTCCTACTCGCTGCGCGGGTTAGTAACCGCCATCGGTTCCCTTGTAAATGGCCTCTCAAACCAAAAACAAAGGATCATAATCATTTTTGGATCAATTGGTCAAGGTTTTGAATCAACAGAGATCATTTGGGAGACGGAGTGATCAAGAGAGTCCAGATCTTCACTGACCGAACAGCAGAGAGAGAGACAAGGGAATAGAGCAAGGAGAGTAAGCAAAAGTACTACAACGGGATACCAGGCCCTGTGATACTCAAGTTGATTTGTTATGCTGTGTTGCCAGACATCCTACTAGTGTACCTTTGCCCATCAGAGCTCTATTGGACATGCAATCTCTGCGAATAATCAGTACCAGTACTTCTTGCCATGTCTCTTAATAAAAATTTCTTCGACATTTTTAAATCAATGTCCCCACAAAAATCAATTCTTGGATCCACTACCCAGGTATCCTTGCATCTAACTGTAATTCATTCCCTCTCATCACCCTATTCATAATATCACCTATATACAGTCCTTACAAATAACCACAAATACCAAATACACCACCACCCCACAAAAACCTAACCTCAGATTTCGACTCTACCGATATCGGTCATCAGTAAACCGCCAGCGGTTATCGAACCGGGCTTGGTTTTATACTGCAAACCAATAACCAGCCTTCCTACCCTACCCAGTTAACGACAAAAGCAATTTAATTAATATCTTATATTCTTTTGTGTTAATTAATTAGCAGGGGAAACTGACCACCTTCGCAAGGAAGTTTTATATTTCTTGGGCCCAAGGCAGTCAAGTTTCAATCATTTAATCTAATTTACATCTTGTGGTCTCGCTGTTTTATTTTGCCGGTGTCCTTCCAAGACAAAAAGAGTTCCTTCGCAGTTATACGCCTGACTTTTCTACGGTATGCGCACACTAATACTCAACATTCTACAGGTTTATTTCCTCCTAGCCCCAACCCTTATTTTCTTTTCTATCTTAAAAGGAACAAACATTCCGATGTGAAACATTTTGGCACGCAAGGGCGGGGACCCATTTTGGGTTTATGTTTCTATTGCTTATTTTTTCATGTGGTAGCATACTGTGTTGCTTTACTTTTGTGTATATATTGCGTAAAGAATTGGTTCTGCTTTCCTAGTTTCACTTAGTGAGCGTCATCTCTCTTGATTCATCGAAGAACAGAATTTTGAGTTGGTTTTTTTTTTTTAAAACACGTGCATTGCATTCCTGCTTTGTTGTTTGTCAATTAGTTGGAACGTAGAAGATTTAGATAACGGTCGTACAAGTGGGGGTGATATCCACGGTTTGACAGGAAAGAGAAATAATCTTACATTCCACTGAACAACATACGAATCACTTTCAACAATTAACAAAACAACTTACAAAATCCCCCTTTTCCGTGGTATTCTCGCACGATTGAGGAAACCTTAAAAAGCCAAAAACAATTTGACATTTACCCTAAGTCTCTTGTTTAGGATTTGACATCATTCTATGTCTAAAGCATAACGCCACGATAATACAATTAACCCCTACGGGTTAATCTTGGATTTGTGTGTCGCATTTGCTTGTTTTTAGTTCTGTTCTTTCTCATACTCTGTCTTCTGTGATCACATATTGGACAAATATACTTAAACATTGTTAAAACTTCAATTATAGACAGGCATTTTCGAATTTTTAGCCCAGAACTTCTACACTGAAATCGGGTTACCTGACCGAACGTCGGGATGAGTGAAACCACATCGGTTACTAGAGATACGGCTTACTCTCTTTTCCAATTAGGACAAACCAGAAGAAACCCTACCAATTTACCAGTTGGGTTTTGTTCTGTTAACTGACAGATTGAACACTAAGTGAAACTCTGGCATGGTTGTTATCACTCCGAAGCAAGCTGCCACCATTGTTTCACTGCTGTCTCTGTTCTTTTCCTGAATCACACATTCACATTCTGTGGGGAATCTACGGATACCAGCGAGTTCCCTAAAATTTCCCTGTGGGAAGATAAGGACTTTGCAAAATTTCTAGATGCTAATCCTAGGCTTGTACAATACTATTTGTTTCATACCCTGACCGTACGCCTGATGGTCAGTCCTTTGTGGGGGTGCACTATTGTATAGAATGATCATTATGACTCCCACACTCCACCAGGTAATACGCCTTGCTTCATGACATCATCTAGCACCAGTTACACAATCCGACGGCTCCTTCAGAGGTTCAACGACTCAGATTGCTTTTCCGTTGGTTAACTCAGACCCCACATATCATTACCAGCCCGAACTCCCTACCATCTATCTTGAGACACTCCGGTCTGATGGCTCCTTTAACAACCTATCCACACGAGCTTGACTTCTAAAGTCTCCGCCTACCTTTTCATACATAACACGTATCCAGTGACCCTCAACATACATATATGGGACAGTCCCTATTCCGGTAGCCTCAACATATTCATCTCCACACCTTATAAACACGTAACCCCCCAGGGTTAGCGGTGGTACCTTGGCCCAATTTGCCTCCCATTTACCACAACCACACATCATCTCATCCAACTAATGATCTAAATTAAACAATGATGGACAAAATGCAAAACCGGGGGCTTCTGTTTCAGGGAAGTAGGAAGTCGTAGCGCCTCTTGACATACGAGCAAGTTTGCGTGAGCCCGATTTCTTCCAAACCACCCATCAACTTAATAGCACCTTCCTTTTCACGCCGGTTCTACTTTTTCCACCAATGTCCGGATCGCCGGCTCCAGGTCTATTCTCTAACTCCTCCCTCAGACGCTAATATACCAGTTGCTTCTTCTTTTTTTTTCGTTCTTCCTCGGCGACTATTCAGCCTATCCACCCGTCTGTCATCCGTCCGCCAATCCAGCCTGGCATTCGATGTCCATTCTCCCTTCCTCGTACACCAGTCCCCACTCAAATTGTCTATGCCCTCGGCCCCCGCCCCAGCTAACGCCTTCCCTCCGTTTTCTCCGATCCGCTCCCCTTTTCTCTCCTGTCCTCTTTCCCTCTCTTTTCTCTTTCTGCACTCTAATCTCCCGATCCTCCCCCCGGTTCCTACCCCTCTACCCCCCCCTCACGTTCACCCCATCTTCCCACTCCAGTGTGTTCGGCCGCTCCCCCCACCGCCCTCATCCTTCTGTCTTTGGAGCTATATTCGCTTTCCTTCCTCATCATGTGACATTGACCATTCCATATTACTGACCCGCTCCTCCGGTCATGGCATTTCGCGAAGACGCCCGCCCGGCCTACTAACAGCTATCCCGTTGGCAATACGATCTTGAGCAGTCGGGGCAATATATTGATTGTAGCGAGGAGGAGGGCGGGGGAATGGCCGAGTGAGGAATGTGGGGATCCCAACTCAGAATTTCTTTCATCACCCCAAAGATCACACACGTTTTTTGGAATAATCGCTCACGGCAACCACCTTTGCCTTGCTTCCATACTAATTCCTACTCTCACCCCCTTCTGTCCCTTCATTATATCCTCCTCATGCGGGAGACGTTACCAAAATTTACACCGTTTTGTTAACAGTAAACGAAGGACCCTCACTAACAACACTTGCGATTCATTTAACATGCTTGTGAGTGATTGCCATGATGTGCCTTGTACTCCGCACTTTTCCATGTCCATATCAGGACCTTCTTAGTAGTGTACAGTGTTTAACCCAACACTCTTAAGTTTCTCTTTTAACCAACTAGCCAAATTTCTTGGCATCAATTTCCCATTAACATGCCAAGAGAAATATCTTATCACCGACCTCTATTGCTCCATCCGACAATTGAGGACGAATCCATCGAAGATTTCGTTGGACGATGGCGGGGCCTTATCAACCAACTTACGATGCCTTGCCTCAAAACCGACTTATCAACTGTTCATGCGGGCTTGGCTAAGCACATCTCCCCTACCCTCAAATTAAACTTTCCGTACAATTCGATTTGGAAGCCTTTTACCATGGCTCAGAAACTAGAATTGAGCCTTATAGAAAGAAGGAGGAAATTGCGGTGCACAACCCAAAAAAAACCCCAATTTCCGAACTCTAATTTTCTACCAATAAAACCAAAATACCAACCACTCTCCGCATCCACTCTTCTAAATCAAAAGGATCGTCCACACGGTGATGGTCCCCCCAAAAAATTCCAATGCACCGTCCAATACGCCACCCAAAAAAACCACCTATAGTACAAAGATTGAGCCATCAACTACACCCCTGGGAGAACATATGTCGTGATATAGGAAAAAATTGCTCAAAGCAGGACCATTACCATTACTCTATTAAACCTCATTCTGGGTTTGATCCCACTATCGCGGCCATACCTTCCTGTACAAAAGAAATGATTTTTGTAAACTTTCACAGCGTTGTAAAAGGACATATCATGAAAACTGCATAGTGTTGAAAAAAAACATTAGTACAGGAAATGGTTGACGCAGGGGAATAAATCTCGATAATCCTAATGCCCTCCTGGCCAACCGAAATTTCGAAAATCCTTAACAAACCATTCCCGAAATCAACCTTTCCAACAGTCAACGTAAACCCAAGATATCTTAGCCGAGCGAAGGAGAGTGTCATGAGATCCATGTAGTCTTTGATACCCAGCCCAAGCTCTATCAGAAAATTTTGAATGACAAGCCTATTCACTAACACAGGAGCCCGAACTCCTTTACCTCTCGAACCAAAGCGAAAATCATTCCTTTACAATAAAGGAGTTAATGCCCGACCTTCTCTTCCCATCGATGGAGGTCTTCTATAAAACCCCTACCAAGATTTACCGAACAGAGTTATCTAACTATCTATTTCCCAGATTTCCCCTTCTGACCCCTCTTGCTGCACAAGAGGAAGGTTACGCCCACACTCCTTTTGGACATCCTTTTAGATGAGGAACTCTATTAGCAATGACATCACCAACTCTTTAACCCATGCGGATCCTCTCTGGAACATGCCCTCTGCCTATTAGTCTTCATCATACTAAATATTTCAACACCCGGTGACCCTTGACATCTTTATTGAACAGTGCGTGTACCCCCGGTATCAAACCCACAGTGGACCGGAATCACAACCCACCTTTCTTCCGTACAAAAGTTCCACATTCACCCGTGGGACTGTCATCACAGAAGATAGACAGGCCCTATGGGACCGTTATGCAGTATGCCATATTCTACCAAATGCAAATGACCGATCCTGAGGCCCTCCCCCATATACACGAGTGTTTACAAAAGCTTAAAATGGCCATGTTCTCACTTCACCCTCTCACCTTTACCAAATGCCCCGTTCATTCTATAAACTTAGCCAAATTTCCCCTACGCTTGGGACCTTACACATACACCAGCTTCTAACACCAACCTAAGCGGCTTGATTTATCTAAACATAAAGCGGTCCAACATTAAGAGACAGACCACATCTCCTCACATAGCCTCTATCACAACTAAAACCATCATCGTCACACCTACCTTCCAATTGGGACCCATCACTCTACCCTACATAAATAGATATACTCATGAGTTCTTTAAAGCGAACCTACGCCTTCTGCACACATACAGAGACCCCAGGGTATAGCAAAACCGTCAATCCTGCCAGCAGTACTCTAATAAACTATAAACCCTAACAAATTCCATCATCAAAAGATTATTTTCGCCTCATCATATTTCCCCGTGGTTGTTTTCTGGATACCACACCATCTGATGGCCAGCATCATCCAATATAGATTCTGCACACCAAAGGACAACCACGTTTATGAAAAACAACGCATCAACACGCTCGCCTAACCACCCTCCATACGGAACACAACCCACGCCCACCAAAAATTACCAAAACGCGCACTCCATTACCATCATCCTCTATTATTGACCCACTCAAAGGATCTTACGCCCAAAATCCTTGCTATGTTAGTAGAGATAGAGAATGAAACATTCCCTACCCACACTAGACCGTATGACCCGTTTAAACTCGACCATATAGGTTATGATGGTTAGTTTAAGATATGCGCTTATCACCGCACACCAGGCAATTATGGGAGGGTGCAAAGCTTTAAACAAACCATCCTTCGTAAGTCACCTCTCCCAGATAGAAAGGGTTAAGAAAGACAACTTACGAAGGGAGAGACCTTAGTTTCATTTCCTCGACTATACCCATCTGTCCCCCGCCCAGCACCACGAGTGTCATTATTACAACCCCACCTTTGAAGACCAGATTTATCCAATCTTTCTTCATCTCGGTCTACAGAAGATTAATATGATTAGTGTTGCTACTCGAGCGCAGGAAAACAATGAGAAAGCGCAAAGAAAGCACACTGCATCCTCTCATTCTCCGTCTAGCATCCGATTTGACCCACCACCACCCAAAGTGGTTATTCATGGACCCGCTTAACCCCGTCTCTAATGGAGCTGCCCATCGAGCCATGATTAACACAAACTGCACCAATCACCCGTAAATTAAAATTAAAAATGACACTATAGATCTCATTCAGGACTTCTGAATCTTCATAGACAAGCTCTCATGAAATCTTAGAACGGGATCGAGGTCTTACTCAATGAAACCTTCCCGTTGCCATCAATTCTGACAACACCATAACGTCACCTCTCTCACCAAACAACCACCGCCCCAAACACTTCCGTCTCTGACCACAGCGTGCTTGTTGTAGATGTAAGTCAGTTTCTCTGCAGAGTAAATTATCGACTTGGTACCGAAGTCCGACCATGATTTTTTATCTCAGCGTACTATTCGAGGCATTCGGGTACGTAGGGTTTGTTATGATTGACGGGGGGCTCTAGCCTAAACATCAATCTCTTTAAAATCCTTCCAACAAGGGATATCCTTCGAGTTGCATGGTGCCAACCCATCCCCCCAAATGGTTGAGATCATTCAATGATGGCTATACCTCTACATAGGCACTGTGATCCAGCAAATTAGGTAGGACCACGTACTTTTTCCGAACTCTTATGTCCTTGAGGGAGCGTTCCATATAATCTATTGCTGGTCGTCACTGGATTCGGGCTATGGGATGCGTTCCCTCAACATTACATAGATTGCATAAAATTTGAGTACGGGGGAAGTCCTAAAAATGTAAAAGTTGATAATCCCCCCTTTAAAACTGCAATATGTTATACCGCCCTCCTACGAGGTGCTATCTACCAATACAAGACACCCAGACATTCAAACCACCATCTCTTCAAATGTACCTCAAAACCATCCAACTCAACCGCGCCTGCGCTTACCCACTGATGGAAACCACAGTGACCAAACAAAAAAACATTCCCTTCCGCATAGCATCCCAACCTCCGACCCCTTAGTAGATGTTTTTCAATCCTTACGCTGGGGGGAGTACCACCTATTATAACGTAGTTTCCTTTCCCTACCCCCGCAGGGAGTAGGGGGACAATTACATGGCACATCCCACATACGACCGTCGCATGGGGAGGTAATCTCTTAACGGACCCACCCCATGCCGACCACCCAACCTAAGTATGGGGGTGTTGACGCATCTCCATTACCCCTGAATCTCTTGGGTGTGGTTCCCTTCCAATCCGATTTTCAATAAATGATAATCAGTCCGCTCGCCTCAATTATTGATCTCCGTTTGTGATTGGACAAGGATTTGGTTTTGGTTTCTTTATGGACACAAGGACGACATACGCTCATCCCATCACCCACTGCCAACCGAATGATCGTAGGGTCTCGGGATTTTCGAAAACACCTTACATCGATTGGACCTCCATCATGTTGCTTCTAGAAGATGCATGACGTCTCCCCCTACCAAACCAATCACACCAATTTTGCATTCGTCTCCCCACAGAGTCGATAGATCCTGAATCTTATCCATCCTAACTTTTTTTTCAAAATGACATTTCCTAGGTCCCTCCACTTATAACCGATAGTAATGAGCACCCATATTCTATTTCCCTTCTATATCCAGACATGATTGAAGAGGACTCCCCTTTAATACGTTGTTATGCCGAATGATGGCTCCATCCTCCACTTACCTTGCCTGCGGAGATGGACTCTATATTCAAATGAGGCCTTACCCTCTGAAACCAAAAACATGCTGAACGAGTCTACTATAGAAATCAAACATCCACAGGAGGAGGATCCCTTCCAAAAAACCATTGTGAACGATAAGACATCCCTTAACGCATCAGCATATAAGTCACCTTTACTACTTTCCTCCGTGCTCGCCAACAAGTTTCGCTTGGTTTCCTTACGCTGACATGCCGGGAATTGATCCTGAAATGACTTGTCATCAACATTACACTAAACCCCGATCCAAGCAAATTTTAAACAGAAATAGAAAATGAGGGGAAAAAAATGCATCAGCATTGCCCCTCTGGCAAAGAGGAGCTCCAACGACGCCTTTTTGTTTCCTCATTCTGCACCATTGATTATTCCTCAATGGATTTATTAAAATCGTACCTGTCAAAAGTGACGGGGGGACTAGGATATGCACGGATTCTGGATCTTAAACCTCGCTTTCCCTGAGGATATGACTCCCCCTACCAAGCATTGACTCAAACTTATTGATATCACTGCAGGTCATGAATGCTTTCTCTCATGGATTTCTTTTAGGATACAACAAATTTTGGTTACCCTGCGATCAACACCAAACTGCCTTCATAACTCATTGGGAACCTTCTGTTACCGTGTAATTCCATTAGCCTGAAGATGATGGTGCCACTATCAGCGGGCTATGACCTACATTTTCATGACATTATGCACACAACCTTGAAAGATTACGTCGACGATCTCTTATTGCAATTGGGTCAAAACTCGCAGTGAACATTATAGAAGGTTTTAACCATTATCTTTGATCGCGTTACAAATTTTGTCCGCCTTCAACCCAAAAAGAAGAAAAACTAATGTGTCTTTGGTGTCCTTTCGGGAAAACTTCTTGGCTTATAGTCTCTTGCGTGGCATGAGGTCGGACCCATCTAAAGTCAAAGCTATTCTAGGAAATGCCCACCTAATAATCTAAACAATTGCGTATACGTTACAAGTTAGTCTCGGACGATGTCAAACCTTCCATACCCTCCTTAAGAAGGACATTGATTTTCAATGGGCAAAGAGTGCCACCAAGCATTTGAAGATCTCAAAACTTATCTCTTGACAGACCACACGTGCTTATCCCACCTAAGACGACTGCCCTTTTACCTTTACCTTTCCGCCACTGACCACGCTAGTAGGGCCATTTGCTTGCACATCGTGCTACAAAAATGCAGAACAAGCCATATATATAAGTCGTATTTGGTGTCGGACCTATGAGACTAGGTACACACATGTGACAAGGTGGTGCCCTTATAGCCTACCTATCATTCGTGCTACCAAAAACTCCGAAACGACCTTAGAATCACAAAAACTTCTCATCACCAACACAGACCCATCCATTACATGTATTGCCAAACCTATCTAACCATCCGCATGCCCAAGGCTCATCGCTCCTCGCCGACCTTGACCGTGGAGTTCGTCCACCAGAAAATCAATCAAAGAACAACATCGCAAGCAGCCAACTGGCGGCAAGCCCTTTCCTGGGGAACAATTTACCCAATTTTACATTTCCCCGAGAACTCATCGCCCTCTTTCACTCGGAGGAAGAGTCATATCAAAGCCCTCTTCTTTCGATGCGATCTAAAATGCCCAGGCGCGCGGAGGAGCCGGCGTTGTTCTCATCCCATCTTGACGCTTGAACCATGATCTTTATCTAGCTGAATTTCCCCTTTTGCACACAATAATACAGCGGAATACCGAGGCCATTGTTCTGGGTCCCAAGTGCCGATTACATTAGTATTCCAATCTATCAATATTTTGGTGACTATAATTGGTGTACAATCAAGTGATGGGCATCCTACAATGTAAAATATTGAGGACTTCAAAATGTACAAAATACCCTACAAAAAAACCGTGACTCACTTTAGCCTTATTTACTAACTATTCTATACCCAAACCATTCCCGCCTTCCACGTAACACAAAATCTTGCAGAGACTATGGACATTGGCTTAGCAGAGAAATTCCAGCTTCATCAACTGACTCTTGAATTATTCATCGTGGTCCAAAACCACTTTTGGCCCCATCATACTCAAACCGGTAGTTTGATATTAAATACTGTTATGCTAAGTCAAGGATTACTGTATCACCAATTTCAACGAACTACCTTCAACCTCTGTTTCCCATCTGACCTTACTAGACTGGTAAACACAGCTTTTCTTAAACAGTGTTTGCTCGTTGTAGTTATGGGGGACTCCTTTATAAAAGTGGCTTTGTGGCATCCTCCTTCGATGTTTCACCGGCACGAGGTCACCCATACCATCCAACAAGTAACTGATGGTATTGTGGCGGGCAGTTAGTGGCCTTGCAATGGCCAAACGAATCTTCGCCTTGGTTATATGGGCCTACTCTCAATAATGACTGCTACGAATAGGTAAGCATTGTGTTATGTGTCAACAAAACCTCGCTAACCGTCAAAACTACTCATAGCAATCGCTTTGAGGTCGAAACAAGATCTTTGCCTTTCATCCATTAATGGGAGGGGGTTTTTTGTTTTTTTAGACCTTTATTGTGTGACGATTTCATCCATCCCTTTTCGCAACGTCACCGATGATTATCACAGCAATCCGAATATTAAAAAAGGGTGGAGGCTATTCCACTGCATTTCAACTATATTAAAAAAGAAAAAATTGTAGATAGGAGTTCATTAACACCACATTATTTGTCTTTGGGTTCCTCAGTGCTGAAACAGATAATGGAAAAAATTTCAAAAAAAGTTGTTGCAGGACCTTCCCTGCGACAACTTTGGCATCAACTTAGCTTCTCATCACCCTACTATCACAAGCAAATGGACAAGCTGAATCCTAATTTATAAACACTAACCAAAATCCTAATGAAAAGTTGTCAATGAATCCGGCAGAAATTGGCATGATCAACATTCCCCATTGCCTTGGGCTTCTATCGTACTAGATTTACCTCCCACCATAATGCCACACCTTTTTCATTGATATACGGTACTGAGGCTGTTTTGCCTCTGTCTCGGAAATACAAATACCCTCCCTTTAGGAATATCCTTGGATATTCTCACCAACGATGATTTCCGCCAAGAGCGGTCTAGCCCAATGGAGCTTCTTGACGAACGTCGTTTACAGCTCTTGATCATCTCAAATCTATCAAAAACGTAATCCAAAACGTGTTATGATAAGTGACCTCATGAGCATCATACCTTAAGGTGGTGACTTGTCTCAAAGAGATCAATGTCACCAAACTAAAAAGAGCAAATCGCGGAGGACAAAATTTTATACCCAATTGGATTGGGCCTTATATAATTCACTCAAACCTAGGGATCAGGACTTATCGTTTTTTAGATTCACTAATGGTAATCCGAGCTGAAAACACGTAAATGCTGGCATTCTTCGACCATTCTACTGTGATTAGTGGTTTATATCACTTCTCTATATACATGTTCGCTGGCCCTTGAGCTCATTACGTACATGCACTTGTGTTCACACCTCATAATGGAAATCAAGTCACATATTGATGTCTCACCTACACCTAAAAACGATTGCCTTCCCCTTTTTAGTCTAGTCCAGACGTTCAAAGTATTAAAATATGCGTATTCTTATGGGATTTTCTCTTGAGTCAAACTCCTACTTAAACTAGATGCTTCATGCCAAGAACATCTTAGTCATCTAAATTATTATAGACTACTCCCTCGAAGGACAGCTATGTGCCGAACTATTACTGATTATAAATAGACGTCCCCCGAAGGACAAACGATGACATTAAAACATATCTGCTACTAGAAATCGACTGAACTCTCCCTTGACGGATTAGATATTCCACCACAGCCCTTTATCAGAAGCTTCTAGCTTTGATCAATTCTGAAGACCTCAAGAATAGTAATCAATATCCTTGTAGACTTCCCGCATCGATCAGGCGAATTTTCAGTCAAATAAAAGCCTCATTCCAAAAAGAACTTTTTAGGGCATGGACTTGTCATTTAGGGTGTAGGTTCTCTTTCATCAGAAACACTCATTGTAAACACGTTTCTGTACCTCAGCTATATCATCAAACCTAACCCATACACCATTGGTTCAAATCAAGGGACGTAACGTACACCCGATATATGTGATAATTTTACAACATTTTCACCTATGACTTCTCGGTATCATGCACCATGCTTCATTTTTCTGTGTCTTCTTCCTTCTCTCTTCTGGGTCTAGGGCTTCAGCTCATTGCTACGTTGTTGTGGTTTTGTTTAGCTCTTTCACCTACGGAGCATCTTTCCGCTTTGCCTCACATCTAGGATCTGTGTGTTGCATCTTAATCAAGGACATGGTTTCCCTTCTACATTGGGTAGGGGCTCACTTTCGCTTCCTATACCTTTTACAAAATCGCCAATCATTACTGACACCAAAAACCTTACTTTTCCTTACCAATATTAAATCAATATTTTAACAACCAACCTCGCAGACCACTTGCGGAGCCCCTTTACCTGGGGAACAATTTACCAATTGTACTTCCCCGACTACTCATCGCCACGTCTTTCACTCGGGAAGCGTCATATCAAATGCCCCTCTTCTTCGATGGATCTAAATGCCACAAAGCGCGGCGGAGGAGCCGGCGTTGTCTATCCCTCTTGACGCTGAACCTATGCCCTTTTCATTCTAGCTTGATTTCCCTGCAGACCAATAATACAACAGCGAATACGGGCCCCTGTTTCGGGTCGCCAAGTTGCGATAACATTAGGTATCAAATCTACAATATTTTTGGACTCTCAATTGGTAGTCAATCAATTATTGGCATCTACCATGTAAAAATGAGGAATTCAAAAGTACAAATACTACTGGATCACTTTTAGCCTTATTTACTCACTATTCTATCCAAACCATTCCCCCCGCTCCCTAACAAATTTGCAGATCTATGGCTTGCTTAGCCTCGCAAATTCAGCTTCATTCATCAACTGACTCTGAATTATTCATCGTGGTCCAACAACTTTTGCCCCATCCTACTCAACCCCGGGTATTTTGTATGATAAATACTGTCGCTAATTCACAGGATACTCTCGTCGTCACATCAAACCAATTCACGCTACCTTACAACCTCTGTTCTCGCATCTGACCTAACTATCCTTACTGGTAAACCGCTTTTCTTAACCGTGTTTCTCGTTCATGTGTTTTATGGGGGACTCTTTATAAACGTGGCTTGATGGCCTCCTCCTTCGATGTCTCAACCGGCACGAGGTCACCCATACCATCCACAGTACATGATGGTATTTGTGGCGGGATTTTAGTGGCCTTGCAGGGCCAAACGAATCCTTCGCCTTGGTTATTATTGGCTACTCTCAATAATGACTGCTACGATATTTACGCATTGTGTTATTGTCAACCATGCTAACCTTCAACAACTCCTAGCCATCCGCTGCACGGTCGCACAAGATCTTTGGCCTTTCTCATATGGGGTTTTAGACCTTATTGGTGAGATTCCATCCTCCTTTTTCGCAACTTCAACCGATGATTATCACAGCAATCGAATACACAAAATGGGTGGAGGCTATTCCCACTCATTTCAAAAGCTAAAAAAGAAAAAATTGTAGAGTTCATTACCACACCCACATTATTTGTCATTTTGGTGTTCCCATTGCCCTGAAACAGATAATGGAAAATCTTTCAAAAAAAGTTGTTGGGCAGACTCTTTGGGGCGACAACTTTGGCATCAAACTTATCTTGTCTCAATCACCCTACTATCCACAACAAATGGACAGCTGAATCCCTCCTCTAATAAAACACTAACCAAAATCCTCATGAAAGTTGTCAATGAATCCGGCAGAAATTGGCATGATCACATCTCCCCTTTGCCCTTGGTCTTTATCGTACTAAGTATTCCGTACCTCCACTATGCCACAATCCTTTTTCTTTCTTTGTATAACGGACTGAGGCGGTTTTGGCTCTCGAAATACAATACCCCCCTTAGAATAATCCCTTTAGGATATTCTCCACCACGATGAGTTTCGCCAAGAGCGGTTAGCCCAATTGGAGCTTCTGACGAACGTCGTCTTACAGCTCTTGATCATCTTCAAATCTATCCAAAAACGTATCAAACGTGCTTATGATAAGTGACTTCATGAGCATACCTTAAGGTTGGTGATCTTGTCCCCTCAAAGAGAATCCAACATGTCACCAAACTAGAAAAGAGCAAACGCGGAAAATTTTCTCCCAATTGGATTGGGCCTTATATAATCACTCACACCTATGGATCAGGCACTTATCGTTTAGCTTCACTTAATGGTAATCCTGAGCCTGAAACCCTTAATGCCTTGCATCTTCGACCATTCTACTGTTGAATTTAGTGTTATATCACTTCTTATCTACCTGTCGCTCGTCCCTTGAGCTCATTTACCGCTACAATGCAACTTTTTGTTCCTAACCTCATAATGAAATCAAGCTCACATAGTTTGATTCTCACCTCACCTAAACGATGCCTTCCCCTTTTTAGTCTAGTCCATGACTCAAAGTATTAAAATATGCCCGTATTCTTATGGGATTTTCTTGAGTCAAACTTCCTACTAAACTAGATGCTTCATGCCAAAAGAACATCTAGTCATCTAATTAAATATAGACTACTCCCTCCGAAGGACAGCTATGTGCCGAACTATTACTGCTATTATCAATAGACTGCTCCCCCGAAGAGACAACTATGCATTAAATCATATCTGCTACTATAAATGACTGCTTCCCTTGAAGGTATAGCTATCCACAGTCAGTCCTTTCATCAGAAGCTTCTCGCATTGATCAACTTCGTGAAGACCTCAAGAATAGTACAATCAATATCCCTTGTAGACTTCCCGCATCGATCAGTCTACATTCAGTCAAATAAAAGCCTCATTCAAAAAGAACTTTTTAGGTCATGGACTTGTCTATTTAGGGTAGGTTCTCTTTCATCAGAACACTCACTTTGTAACAAGTTCTCTGTACCTCAGCTATATCATCCACCTCACCTCACCCATTTGTTTCAACTCAAGGGACGTAACGTACACCCGATATATTGTGATCATACAACTCTTTTCACCTATTGACTTCTCGTCTATGCACGGGTACCTAGGGCTTCAAGCTCATTCTACGTTGTGTGGTTTGTTTAGCTCTTTTCACCTACGGAGCACTCTTTCCGCTTTGCCTCACATCTAGGATTGTGTTGTTGATCTTAATCAGGACATTGGTTCCCTTCTACTTGGGTAGGCTCACTTTCGCTTCCCTTATACCTTTTACAAACATCGCCAATTCATTACTGACACCAACAACCTTACCTTACCAATATTAATATCAATATTCTTACCAACCAACCAATTTCCTAAACCGTACCAAATTGCCTGAATTCGCCTCTCCCTGATCCTAAGGGAGAACTACATCGGTCTGAGGCCCCTCCTTGCTTTGTGTAAAGGGCTATGTAGGTAGCACTTCGGAGACATGGGGTCTCCCAAGGTTAGCTCGACCATCCCGTACCATAACCTATCATGTGTGGTAAATATAAATATTTTTGTGTATTTCTATTTAATCACATTCCTCTTTATCCTTTTTTCAAAAAACTGAAAATCAAAACGAAAAAATTCTTATTATTATAACTCAAATCAACATACATATCTCGTTTTATTTAGATGTTAAACAAATACATTTTCTCTATCATCAACACGCAGGTCGGTACTCTTATTTATTCTTATACCTTGCTAACATTTATTTAGACCCTCACGCCTCATCCCGAACTAGGTGATGATCGTGATCGTCGACTCCTCTCGCCAGGCCTCTCTGTCCTCAAAGGTACCACGGCTATTGGTACCGCCCACTGATCTGCCAATCTCTCCTGTAACATATGAATACGCCCTCTCGCATGGAGGACTCCAGCCTCTAGTCTCTCCGCCCATGACTCCACAACCACTAACAATCCTCTTGTCCCATTCACCTGCGTTTGGAGCTACTAAACCAAATGCTGCAGACGATCCCTCTCTACTGTAATCACCGCTATGTCAGGACGATCACGTACACCTCGCAGTTCTGCTACCCACCATAATCTATAGGCCTCTATCGTTCCTACATCCATTACCCTGCGATCGGCTGCTACCTCTTCAGGGCCTTCTGGGGGTGTTGGCTAGGGAGGTGAGAATACTGCCTCTGCATCGATCCTCATATATGGTCTATAAGCTAGGGGTATATCCTGCACAAATCCAAATTGTCGCCGCACGCGATCTAGAGGAATCCTCTCATACTCACCTGTCCTGTGCCCTGCGATCCACCTCAATCACTCTACACCCCTCAACTCCTCAACTATATTCTCTGTTACCATATAGTTCCCGTAAGGCCTCCAACAGATATCAACAATTGTCACCCTCTCCCATACCTACCTGTAATACTCAATATCACCCGTCAGGGCCTGAGATCTTGCCTCTTGTTCTGTCTGGACCCATCGTCTGAATCCCAACCTCTGTACTCCGGTCTCTCCTGACTAGATGGAACGGCCTATTAGTTGCACACAAACAATGTGCTCATAGGCCCAACAGTGTAATAAGTATGAACAATCCAGTGTCGTCCTGTGATTTCGCCTACAAGCCCATAAACCCCTGTATAACTCCACCAAATATGCAGGTGCCCATGCAAAATTCACGTCCCTTTCTATCATCTCCCAAATAACACACATCAATGCCTTTGGAAATCTTCCCCCTTCTGCCCTCGGTAATGCATAATACCCTACCACTATCATTAATATTACTGCTAACCTTGTCTCCTCAGGATGTGCTGCATACATTATCCCATACGTAAATGACAAACCTCGTTGTGTTAAATCTCATGCATATTGACCAAATACTGCTGTTATCGCTCCCCGTGCCGCGCTAGGTAATGCCTAATATACTGGTTTTCTTGTAATTGGGAGTCTCAAAATATGGGACACATCTTCCAATGTTACTGTCATTTCCCCTGTTGGAAGATAGAAGGTATTTGTCTCAGGATTCCATCTCTCAATCAATGCCTGTAACATAGCATGGTTACGTGCGATTCATGAATAATAGCGGATTCCACTTAACCCCAAACAATTTATCAATGTCCATTCAGCTGGTGTTACATCCGCTCGGATTCGTGACAACAGCGCTGGTACACTATCATTCATCCTCAACCCTGCCTCTGCCTGCATACATCCAAATAACAAAAAACCATTCAATTCCTCAAATCCCCCCAAGTTTTTTCTCAAATTCTGGAAATTCCTACAGCAACCGGTATCGTTTACAGCTAACCGGTACCGGTTATCCCTAACTGATATCAGTCCCTGTTACTTTCATACACCTTGCCTAAAACAACCACCTACGACAATAAATTGCTCGTTTATTCCTCTCTGTATACACAGACATACCTGAAACCCTTGATTACCTACCACGTAACACTCACCCCATTTATAACCCTTGTTATCATGTTTTCTTTCTCATATCTACCCACATACTCTCCCCCATCTTATTCACAAAACATGCAGTAGTCAAATCACAAACAAAATGTTACCTCTTGGGTTGTAGTAGCTTGAGGTGGCCCTTGTCTTCCCTCTTGTCCCTGCCTGCTGGATGTTTGTCCTCGTCCTGCCATTATTACCACCTTTTTCAAACCTGCCTTTCTGTCTTCTGAATCTCAGATCACATTCACTTTCCCTGTCTCTTTTCTCCTTATCACTCAAATTTCTCATGCAATTACCTGTCTCAGTCATCAAAAAGCGTCGCGTATTTAACTTCTTGCATGGCTCTCAAAATTAGAACTTAAGTTGCCACCCTAGCTTTTTTATTTTTAGAAAATCTGATACCTAAATAATCGGTATTGGTCATGTAACCGATATCAGTCTACTAACTACCAGCGTTAGTTATCTAACCGATATCGGTTACACCCGCCCTTTTGAAACATGGTCTTTTCTTCATTTTTTTTTTTACCTATTTTTTGTCGTGCCCGCCTCTTTTCCTGCATCACAACACCATTATCCATATTTGTCCATCCACCACACATATCATTACAATTTCATTAACATCATATATTTTACAAAAACAAACCAGCCATCAGCTAAGGATACCAAACCAAACCAAAACAAAACAAAAAACTATCTATCTATACCTCATTTGAATCCAACTCATCAGATACATATATAACAATGTCACAAAACCAGCCCAAAACATGCAACATTTCATCATATAACACATCATCCATATATCAACATGTCAATTAAACTCATCATATATTCTATACCACAAACCATTGACGAAATACTTAAAAACATTTCAACACTGCATATGGATCAAAAACATCATCTATATATATATATATATATACAAGTTTTCAAATATACACTGTGCCCTACATCGGGGGCCTCTGTGATCTCATAATCCAACAAAGCCGGCATGCAGGCCGCAATAACTATCAATAATCTCGACTCGGCTCGCAGGCCGGTACCAACTGTACAACCCGTACTCGGCTCGCAGGCAGGTATATAATAAATGAATGAATGAATAAATGAGTAATATGTAGGCACATAGGCCTCTATAAACATAACCGGTTCGCAGACCAGTGCCCATATCCAATATACAAATACAAAAACAATGCAGGGATCCCTCAGCTCTCCCCACCGCCCTCGGCACCTCTCCCTACTGGTCCCTGTGGCGCCTCTCGCCTCCTGCCTGTAACAGACACACCGGCTGTGGCTGCACCTCCCTACGATCTCTGACTACGCAAGGTCTCCGCTCGATGTGCTGCATATGGTTGATACTCAGCTCCGGTACTATCAAGAACATCCTGATAGTACCGGGCCTCTGCTCTCACCTCCATATATCTATCCTGTGCCACCGTCGGTACTGGGGCTGGTCCTCAGACTCCTACTGCCAGTACCCCCTGTGCCTGTGCTGGTGGTGCCTGTGGCTGTGCCACTGCTAGCGGTGGTATCTGTACCTGTGCCTGGGGCTGTGGCTGTGTTGCCGCTGGTACTGCTGCCTGTACCTGTACCTGCACCTGTGGCTATGCTGCTGGTGGTGGTGCTGCCTGTGCCTGTACATGAGCCTGGGCTAGCTGTCCCTGTAAGACCCCTATCTGTGCCTACGCAGCAGCAAGCTGCCCCTGTAAGAGCTGCACCTGACCCCTGAGCTGATCTATCTCTGCCGTCACAGCTGCCAAGTCTGGCTGTGTGGGTTGTGCTACCCTCACCGCTCTCTGACTAGCCCACCACACCATGTATGCTCCTGTACAACCAACATCATCTACTGTGTCATCTGCTGGCCTCTCAGCAACCCAATCTGGATCAAAGGGCTGTGGTGTAGGAAGTGGGGCCTCTACATCATCCCTCTTGTACTGAGGGAAGGGAGGTGGCTCGTCCTGTCACAGCCCCATCTACCTGCATACCCTCTCTAGGGGTATCCTCTCGTACTCTCCCGGCCTCCGTCCTGCTATCCAGAAAGTGTACTGGATCAAGCGTAACTGTACTCGGCCTCCTTTGTGTGGGTGATGACCTCTGTAAGGTCTCCATACGATATCTACCGCTGTCAGGCCCTCTAACAAATGCCTGTAGTAGGCAACGTCTCTCCCCGCAAGCACTGCTCGTGGCTGCCCCACGACTCCCAACCACCTCTGAAAGCCATATCTGTGTATAACCTGTGGCCCTGGCTTCTGGGGTAACCCTAATGTTCTGATGCATATGATGTGCTCATATGCCCAACAGTGAAGTAAAAAAGTCAAACAAATACCAAATCGCCGCATCCGGCGATAACCCCAGAGCTCTCTGTATAGCTGCACCAGATACACTGGTGCCCACGCATAGCAAGTATGCTCCTCCACCATCTCAAGCAGCACCCCCATCAATGCCCATGGAAAACGGCCTCCCTCTAAGACTGGGAGGGCAAAGCAGGTGATCCCAATCATCATCAGCACGGCCAGTCGTGTCTCGTGTCGGTGCGCACGGTACATGTCACCATACCCGATACTCACGCTGTGATAGTTAAGTAGCGCAGCTGCATCTCCAAAAACCTACAGGATACTATCCATCGTCGTCTCCGAATCTACCTGGAACACTGCCTCTCCCTCGATCGGCAGTCGAAGGATGCGATACACATCCTCCAATGTGATGGTCATCTCTCCAGTCGGGAGATGGAACACATTGGTCGCTGGATCCCATCTCTCAATGAGGGTGACCATCAGGCTGTGATCTCTATCAATAGCTCAGTATCGCTGGACTCCGCTGAGTCCCACCTCGCGCATGATCGCCCAATGAGCCGCAGATACATGTGGCTGCATCCGCACCAACAGCGGGGGCATCCTATCCCGCATCGTCAACTGCTGACGTGCCTGCAAAACCAACCCACAACCTTAGACCAACTCTCTATCACATCATCTACTTTACCCTCTATACCCCCCTTTTTTATCCCCCCAACCACACCCCGACTCTCTAACCCCCCCTCTAGTCACCTACCTTTTCCACTATAACCCAAACCAACCCAAAACCAAACCCACCCCACCCAAAACAAACCCCACCCACACCCCAAAACACACCAACACAAAACAAGCCCAACCCAAACCCAAACCCACCCAACCCCAAAACAAAACAAACCCACACAAACCCCCAATAAACCCACACAAACCAAAACAAACAAACAATACAAACCAAAACAAAACAACACAAACACTACGGACCGGTACCGGTCCCAAACAACCGACCACGGCCCTCTTCCCACCAACGTCGGTCAACCACTGATCGACGCCGGTCAACCACACAGAACCCAGCCTCTAGAATTTTGCGACCGACGGTCACTGTCATTTCCCCCCCGCGCGGCCCCCCACCCACATTTTTGCATTTTTCTACTTATCTACCCACCCAAACACCCTAAAAACCTACCCACCTAGCCGCCTTGCCCTATTTTACCTATCTATCCTCTTCATTTTTCAAATTATGTCCATTTACTCATTATTTCCTAAAACATGTAAATTCCTACCCAAACCCCCAATTTAGCTTAATACCATTCAAATGCACAAAATAAAGAGTTTCAAACCTACCCGAACGATGACACGTCGTGGTGGTGGGATGGGTGGTGGTGGTCCAGCTGGTCCAGCCCCTCCTGCTCCTCCTGCCTGTGCCATAGCTCCAATTCTGATCTGTTGGGTCCCCGGCCAATCAACTGCTTCCTCCTCCTCACTCGGGCCCGCAAACAACTCACTCCTCCAGTAAAAAAGCTCCACCTCACTCAATAAAACCTCCAATATCAACTCTCCACATCAGACAAATCAATTTGGTTTTCAAATAACACAAGTGACAATGATAAGCTGTATTTTTCTTTTTATAGGTTTTTCGCCCTTAACCGATATCGGTTTCATTTTGCCCTAATGAACCGCTATCGGTCCGTTAACCGATATCGGTCATGTAGAATCGACATCGGTTTTTCTGCCAACTTTCCCCCAATTTTTTTTTCCCTTATTTACCATTTGCCCCTTTTTAACCACATATCACCTATATCCACTTTTTCTAAACACCATTTGTTTACCTATTCGGCCCGAACCAAGGCCTCAACCTACCTATTTGGCCCGACCCAAGGCCTCGCCCTACCCATTCGGCCCGACCCAAGGCCTCAACCTACCTATTCGGCCCGACCCAAGGCCTCAACCTACCCATTTGGCCTGACCCAAGGCCTCAACCTACCCATTTGGCCCGACCCAAGGCCTCAACCTACCCATTTGGCCCGACCCAAGGCCTCAACCTACCTATTTGGCCCGACCCAAGGCCTCAACCTACCCATTTGGCCCGACCCAAGGCCTCACCCTACCCCATCCGACCTGACCCAAAGCCGCCACCCCAACAACTTGGCCCGACCCAAGGCCTCACCCTAACCATCCGGCCCGACCCAAGGCTGTAACCTAACAACTTGGCCCGACCCACGGCCGTATCACTTCAATACCATACCCACAATCAACATTTTATTTTATCCATCCATCCTGTACCTTTTGTTTAATCGAGCTCACCTGTTCGTGTTTTAGCATGATTAGGGTCCTTGACTTGATCTGTCGACCAACTTTGCCTAGACCTAGACCGTGACGTTTATCTCAACCAAACCAACCATTTGGTACTCTGCCGAACATGGCCTAAACGTTCCTGTACCTTACCTGTTATATACCCTGGAGCTACTTCCTATGCCTTGGATACCAGGATTATATCACCCTTGTTTTGGATAAACTATCGACCTTTTCCTATACATTGTTGGTTTGCTAGTCAAATCATGTACCCTAGTCGTACGATTGCATTTCAACATGCGTCTGCTTCCTTGGACCTACCCCACCACCTTACCATCCCCTCTACAACATTCACCCTTTATCAACCCTATCCCTGATTTCCCGTTCGCTCAATCTGTGCTAGATTTGAGGGGGATTACCTATATCCTTAACAGGAGAAACTACTTCATATTATTGTCCGCGCAGCTTTACAAAACAAGCTACACGACAATAAGGGGCTAATGTAGACACCAAATTCGTGTCTTACGACCCCTTGTGACCCGCATCCCATTTCGCAACCTAACCTCGTTACCTAAACCTTACACAATTATTTATTAATTACCTTGTAATTGATAAATCCCCATTACCTCACCTGCCACCTCATTTTGGCACCTCATCATGACCTAGCCCTAATCCTAAACTAACCTAATTAAAACCTAAAACTTGGTCTACACCTACACCCATGACTAAGGACCCCTTTCTCGCACCTAAAACCGACCTTCTAGTCACTTGACCAAGCCCGCAACTAATCTCTCGAGAGAAAAGCAGGGAAGGTGGGCTGTTTTACTAAAAATAGCCTACTTTTTCCTTACCGATGCCGGTTCCTACTTGACCGCCGTCGGTTACGTAACCACCATCGGTTCCCTGTAAATGGCCTCCCCAAACCAAAAACAAAGGATCGGAATTTCATTTTTGGATCAAGGTCGAAGGATTTTTGAATCAATAGAGATCATTTGGGAGTGATCAAGAGAGTCCTGATCTTTACTTGACTGAGCAGAGACAAGTGAAGAGACAAGGAGAGTTAGCAGTAAGGGAGAGCAAGCCCAGGACTACAACTAGATACCAGAGCCCTATGATACTCAGCTGATTTGATCTGCTGTGTGCCAGACCATCCTACCTCCGTTCTGCCTTTGCCATCAGAACTCTTGGACTTGCATCTCCGCGAATAATCAGTAAGCTACTTCTTGCATGTACTCTTTAATAACATTTCTTCGACTTTTTGAATCATAAGTCCTCACAAATCCATTCTTGGATCCACTACCCAACGTGTCATTACATCTAACTGTCATTCATCTAGATCTCATCACCCTATTTCCTAATATTACCTATATACAGCCCTATAAATAACACAACTACCAAATAACACCACCACCCCACAAAACAACTAACCTTCAGATCCTAGACTCTACCGATATCGGTCATCAGTAACCGCCATCGGTTATCAGTAACCGGCATTGGTTATACTGACTATAACCAATAACCAGCCTTTCCCCTACCCAGTTCAACAAAGCAATTTAATTGATATTTTATATTTTTTTGTGTTAATTCATATTAGCAAGGGAACTGACCACCTTCGAAAGGAAGTTTTATATTTCCTAGGCCCAAGGCAGTTTCCTCATTTATTGTCTAATTAAAATCTTGTGGTCTTGTGTTCTTATTTTGCAGGTAGTCCTTCCAAGACAAAAAGGAGTTCTTCGCAATCAGCCTGATCTTTCTCTACGGTACGCGCACATCATCTCGACATTCTACAGGTATTCCTCCTAGCCCTAACCCTTATCTGTTTCTAAAAGGAACGAAACATTCTAAGTGAAACATCAGAGATCTAAGTGACCTATTTTAAATTATGTCAAAAGTATTTTCTCAAAAGATACTTCTTGGAGACAATGACGAGTAAGTTCAAGGAAAGTCAAAAGGTGGATGAGTTCATCTACTGGAAATGTAAGATTCATTTAAGAATAGGTGAAAGCGAAAATTTTCAACCCTGTATCACTACACCATCAGTTCCACTACTATTCCACTATCTTTTCAACAGTCCAGAGGGAGATATCAAAGGACACCATTGATGAAGTAGGGATTTTATGCAATCAATCTCGAAGGGCCACTGACATTAGGGAGTTAAAAAGTATTGGGAAACACCAAATTGTGGGAATAAAAGCTACAGGTATCTTCTATTTTCCTTAACTTATTTTTCCTCTATTTATATCTTATACATGCACTTTGAAAGCATAGGCTTGGATCTTGTATGGAATCTGGAGAGTGAACTTGGTGTCAATCGAGTAGATGAATTTAAAAACTTGGTTATGCTTTTAATTCATTGATCCCACAAGCTTCATTCTGAGGAAGAAACTATATTGAAGGTTGAAATACTCCGATTACCAATGGGTCATGAGATCAAAAATCTACTCACAGAAGTAATCTTCCTTTACTTAATTGGGACAAGGACCCTTTTTACCTTATGCATCGATGTAATTTCTAAACAACTTGTACCCCAGTACAAAGCACTTTAGGCCACGAGGTTCAGAATGGACATGTCCCTATACGATCCTCAGCCAATTTGGAAACCACTCCATCAACATTTAGATAGGATTAGGATTAGTTTGGATCCCTCTCAATAATTGGACCCATGACCATTTAATGCAGATGGACGTAGCCCCGTGAGTATCGGTAGGAGACACCTAATTTGTCTTACCCAGACAAAGTTTCTCACCAACAGAAGGTAAACAAGTTGTTATGAGAGTGAAACCCAAGCTTGAAAGTAGTTTAAGAGATAATGATCCAAAGTGGAAATAATTTATTTTTTATACATAGATGATGATTTTAACATGTAGAATATTCCACCAAGTTTCCATAGAAGTATGATAGAGCTTATGGTGATGAGTGGACTCCACTCAAACAGGTCAGTTTTGAAGAAGTTCAGTTTAGGACAAGGTTGTCCAAAGGAGTTGTAAACTAAATGACCATTATAGGATTTATGTGATATTTTCTTAATTTCCATGATTATGGTTGATGTTGATAAATGGTCAAATATGGCTCATTTATGTTGATTAGTCGAAGGGCAGTTTTGGGGCAATTAGAAGTAATCTTTAATAAAGTTTACATTATAGGATCTACAGGAAGAGTTAGGAGGTGATTCAAGTTGTGTTGGAAATATAATTAAGAGATATTTATATTGATATAATTTTTTTCTCATGATTATTACTTTTGATATGGTTATAGATCAGTTTGTGGGAAATAAGATCTCCTATTTTTCAGAAACAGAACTACTTTTTTTGAAAGATGGAATTGGTTATTGCATGAAATGGATTGATTGATGCCTTATATAATCTGGAATGTGAATATAGATGAATTTTAAATCCATTTAATCCATTTTGAGTTATTTAAAGTGTCAGGAATGGTGTTAATCAATTTCATTTGTAAACCTACATTTTAGGCAGTGCTATTTGGTAAAGGAAAAAGTAGTTGTGGTTTGAACTAGTGATTTTTCCATGAGATAAAAATTGCATAGATGTGTTATAAAGGTTATGTAATTTCAATTTAGTGGTCAAATTCCATATTTTAGGTATTACTAGGTGAAATTGAGGCCAAAAATTAAAGATAGTGTACTGGAAATAAGTGTTTTATAAAGGCAATGAGCCACTTGGCCCATTAAAAGAAATAATTTGATTCGTTCATGTAAATTGTGACCATGGATGATGTTTAAATTTCATTTTAAACATGTGTGGTGAATTTTAGATCTTTACTAATTTTTTTTTTGTTAGGGGAGTTTTCTCATTCCAATGATGGAAGTTTGAGGATTGTTGGTGCATGGATGAAGGGTTTTGGCTAGGCCTACCTATATGGGTCAATGGTGAATGTTATAGAGATTCTTATGGGATTTTTTTAGGCTAGTTTGGTTGATATAAAGGAAGGAAACTGACCTCTTTTTAATTTAAATCAAGGAGAGGCTATGAAAGTGATGTTTTTGGTATATGGTTGTTAATATTTGGAACCCCTTTTATCTTAGTTTGAATAAACCCTTGCTACAAATAAAACCCCTTTCGACCTTGCCCAAAACCCCTATAATTTCATTTTAGGCCAGTTGATGGTATTCTTTTCATGAAGAGGATTTCAGGGAAGAAAAGATGGTGAAGTTTCTTTGATGGAGAGTTGAAGAAGGATGGAATATTTAGTGTCATGTATTTGAATGTTAATTTCATAGAATGCTTATGTCATTACAGATATTTTGAAGTATTTACAGGTCTGATATTTAGTCGAATTCATTTGAAATTAAGAATATATTCTTATGTATTCATGATATAAGGTTCATTATATTGGTATCTCTTGATTATATCTTGTTGACTATTATTGAAGACATCAATTCATTGTGATCTGATTCTAATATCAATAAAGAGTGGTGGTGTAATTTTAATATCAATAAAGAGTGGTTTTTGGTATATCTTAGGATCCTTTTATCAATTATGTTTCATGGTGAAGTATATTTGGTTTGATAGTCGACTAATATATGTGTTTCATGAGCATTTGTGTTTGATGTTTGAGGTATAGAGTGAAAAAGTTTTTATTGGGGACTGATTAACCCCCCCAGTCCTTTTCACTTCAACCAATAAGGATATGAGAAAAGATTCTAAGAATGTAGGGGTAAGGAAAAATTATGATGTTATCATGCATTTCAAGTATGCTACTGATTGTAGTAGATAAGAAACATTGTCCTATATGTTCTTAAAGGAGATTGACAATAGTTATATAAACTAAGTTTGACATGTCTCAGTGGCACTTTACTCTAGCATAGAAGATGAATAATGAATAACAATGCCTATTAACTAAGAGGTGGACCTAAAATGGTTGTAGATCTTGTGAAGGTGAGGAATGATTTGTCACAAGGTATTGTATAGTGTAATAAGACTTAAACCGAGCCCTACATATTTGATGAGGCCTATAGATTTGATAAGATAGCATATGGAATAAAAATTTCATATTGATCCTTGCATAATAATTCTAGGTGATCAAGAAGATAGATGAGTATAATAAATGATGTGAGTAGGTTTCTTAACAAGGGGAGCTAGGTGAACATATAAGAAATTCATTATCTCATATAAAGGAGGATCGTAATACTGAAAAGACTACTCATGAAGAGGAAATAATTTGACCCCACCTACATGCTTCAAGAACAAAGTATCTAGCCTAAATGGATCTAGTTGGACATCTAAGAAATTCATTATCTCATACAAAGGAGGTTCTTAATACTGGAAAGACATCTCAAGAAGAGGAAAGAATTTTACCCCACCTACATGCGTTAAGAACAAGGTGTCTATACTAATTCATGCATATCTAGGTAAATAGTATAAGCTCAAGGGGAGTAACAAGAGATAGTTTTATGGATTGTTTGAGATTATTTAAATGACCAAAGTTGCGCCAAAGTGCATTCAATGTATATCTTAGGGTTCTATGCTCTAAATCAATCAAGCAACATGAAAAAGAAGAAATGAAACCATTTTCATAGTGGGAGCTAGTTCATCATTTCAAGGAAAAAAATTTAAGATAAAAAAATAGCACAAGAAACTATCTAAATATGATAAGGTTGATTGGTGAGTAAATCTATGCATTCTTTCAAGCCATTTCTGACAAGATAACATGCCTAATCCAAGGTGGAGCTTATTGAGGTAAGAGTATGTTTTATCAATGATTATTTCCATGTTGATCATGTTATTGATTGTTTGAACCTTTGTAATAAATGTCAAAGGGGGAGAGAGTGCTATAAAAAACTAGACATGGATGCTCTAAATCTGTTGGTATGGTTGTTTGCTATCAAAGGTTTCTGAATTGTTGCCATCAATGAAAAAGGGGGGATTGTTAAACCTTGGTGCATTTATGTTGGCATTAATGTCAGATGGAATTAATGGAAAATATGTGAGTGGTGAAGTGAGGCTCATTTTAGGTACATGAAGGTTGATTGGTAGTTCCTTATCAATGGTGATTAGGGACATGAAGGTTTATTAAGCATTCAAGATGGTTTCAATGTGTTATAGGTATGATCAGTGAGGTAGGATCCCACTGGAGGTATGGATATTATTGGTTCGTTTGGATCAAGTGTCCCATAGGTCCAAAATTATGTTTCTATCATGTGTAAGATATTTTAGAGTGACCATCAAATCAAGTGTTAGTAGTCATAGTTGAAACTAGCTCATTTAGGCTTAATTCTATAGCCTAATGAGGTGTAAGAGATCAATGTAGGTCATTCCAAGCCTAGGTGAGCATGTTAGAATCCTAGGAACACTCCCTAGGCCATATATGAGCATCTACAAGGCTTACTTTATCTTTTGGAGGAAACATTCAAATTCTCACCAAAACTACATTTAAGAACTAGCAGTGGAAGCTGAGGTAAATGAGATTGATCTGGGTTGTACAAGCATATTTATGGGAAACAAATCTATGGAGAATATAGAGGGGTGTTTTTTGGTGTTCTTTATAAATTTTATCAAATTTTGAAATGGAATTATGAAGTTATATCAAGTTGTACTAAAATTGATTTATGGAGGAATGCAATTTGAGAACCCTATATTAAAAAAAAATACAAATATATGAAAAAATTTACCCTCAGGGATATTATGCCTTTCCTTTTTAGAATCCAAATCTAAACAATTTTTCTCAGGTTGGTCAGAACATGCCAAATTGCATACATAAACTAGTATTGAATTTTTTTTACAATTAGTTATATAGCTCCAAATCAATAATGATTATTATCCATACCTATACCCTTTGTTGATCCGCAAGTAAATAACAATCAAGATTTGGTCCATGTTAGTAATTTTGATCCCTAAGTGTCCAATCAAGAAACTAGAAAAGGAAAAGTATGGTATGAAAATTATGCCGAGTGGGTAATAACAGAGAGGGAAAATCAAATATAAATTACACCTATCAAAGGTGCAATAAAATTCCCTCTTCCCAAAATAAGATGTCATACATAAATGTATGTGGAATTACATTTCCTAATTGGTTTAGAATGCACAATATAGCTAAGCATGGAGAGTTAGATTGTGTTGATTTTTTTATGTTTTTGAAGTCTTTCAAAATGAACTAGATAAGTATGAGATAGTTCCAAATACTAATGATATTATTAGTTCATCTAAATCATCTCATAACACAACCACCTAACACTACTATGTGTCATTCATAAGAGGAAAATGAACTAGGGGACAATATAAATAAGGTGTATGTGTTTCGATAGTACTAAAAAGGTAACTATGCATTAAGGAGCAGGAAAAATAACACTACTTCAAATCCTCTAAATAACAACATAACACTACCTGATCCAAAGTCCAACAATGATCCTCCTCCTCCAAATATAAGTGGTCCTCATCTTCAAGAAAATTATGTAGGCATTTCAAAAATTGGGTATAATATTTTAGAGGATATGAAGACTATAAAATCACATATAACCCCACATGAATTGGCCCAAATCAAAAAACAAAGAGATTTATTATTGAAATATATAACTAGAAAATAAACTAAGGACCCCCAAAAATATGTCCATACTAATGTTACTTTATATAAAAGTGAGGTTGAGGTTACACCATTCTTACTTGGTGTTAGAATCTTAGGAAATAACCTACACAGTTTTTTAGTAGACTTTGGGGCCTTTTCTAATATCATGTCTTTAAGTATCTACAAAAAATTTGCCTTGACCCCAATCAAATGGATTAGAGTGGTAGTATATTTGAAAAAATCCAAGGTATAAATTATAGGTGAACTCATAAATGTACACATTCAATTAGCATTTGAACCTAGGATTCAACAATTCATAGACATACAAGTTTTGAAAATCCCTAAGGCCTATGGTATGTTGTCAATATGTGATTGGTCAAGAGTATTAAATGGATATATGTCTACTTACTATTCCCACATGTTGATACCATGGAGAGGCATCCCTAATCAGATAATGGTAGAAATTAAATCTAATATGAAGCACATGATACCTAAGTATAATACTAAGAATGAAGAGATCAAGTTCTGTCTAAATAATATTGGAGTATATACTCTTGATGTGAGAAAAACAAATTTTCCAAAAGAAACCCAATATACCCCTACTTTATGGTCTTTAAACTTTTATATATCCTTCTCTAAACATGGTTTAGGAGTAGTATTTATTTTAAATGTTCATAAGAACCAAAAATAATCCACCTCTTAGAATTTACAGTTACCTTGCACCAATAACCTAGGTATGCATGAGCCCTTAGTATTGGGATTATAATCTTCCATTAAACATAAGGTGAAAATGCTCATGGTTTTTTGAGATTTAGGGGTTGTAGTTAATCAAGTATATAATGTCCCTTTCTAGGGATTAAATAAAAAATAAGGGTTTGGCCACAAACCCTAATAATCAGATATGAAAATACACCAACATCCAACTAAAAATAATCTAATTTTTATAACAGCAGATCCAACAATATTAGAAACCCTAGCAACGAATTGGAAATTAAACTTTTAGGGTATCAAAATCATTTTAGAACATTAATTAATATCTCTCTAGGGAATTGAACTATACCGGCACTTAGGAAAAATGGCACACATGCAATATAAGATGAAAATTAACATAGAATATCCCAAATACTCAATAAATCTAGAAAGATAAAATATGGAGAAAATATGTATTTTGTAAATTTATTTCAAGTGAAAATATACCTAAAAATTAATAAATTCATAAATCCATCAATACGTGGAGTTTTAATACTAGCCAATGCTCAAAATGATCTCAAAGAGGCTAGCTATCCAATGAAAGTGAAATCACAATTTTCTAACAATGGAAACCCTCTCAAAATTGATCCCAAACTTCCTAAGGGGTTCACTCCAAAGAACAAAGGGTGTTAATGTCCTAGAAAATATCCTATTAGAAGTAGGAGTTCCCTAAGCATGGATAAACACCTTGTTGTTCCATAAATATGCCAATTAAGTCCACGTATGACTCCCATATAAAGCCTCCAATGCAAAAAATGAGGGTTTTCATCCCCAAGTGTTGTAACTATTGAGGGTTTCATCCCCAATAGGATCTAATGAGGTTTTTCATCCTAAAATTTGAGCCACATGAAAGGTATTTGTTTTCAATGGAGAGTAGGTCACTCCGTGTACAAACCTAAGATATTAATCTTTGAAATAAACATGTATAACCTTTCTTAGACCATTTGATCCACATTTATATCATCCTTTTTGGCACCAAGGATGAATTAGCATCCCAACGCACTTTTTAATCCTCCCTTAAGAAGATCGGCCTCATAAGAGTATTTAAAAATAATTTTTATTTTATAATAATAACATGAAGCTATCCCAAAATAAGAATTGGTTAGGCCCAACTTAAAATATTATTAATTATTTTTTAATTTAGAAAAGAGGAAATTACAATCCTCCCTTTCCAAATTTTATTTCCCTAAAAACAAATGTAATCTCCTAGATCCCAAATAAATCTGTGTGGCTCCTTCTTTGATGTACCTACACATGAAGCAAACTCGTTGGAGGAAAAATGTGTCCCCTTCTTCATCCACTCATTATTTGTGGATATGATGGTTAGGTCCATTCCTTATCTTTTCAACATCTCATAATTTCCTTTCAAATGAGGGATCCCACAAAATTCAGTAATGTTTTTACCAAAAATAGTTGTAACCTTAAATGTTTTTCTCGAAATTAACAATGTAGGTGGTTGAAAACCACCTTAAATCAGCCACAAACATGCCAATGTTAGTAGTAGTGTGTAATTTCTTCAACATTATAATTGGAGGCTCTTTTTTGTGTATCATAAGTAGGAGAATATTTATAAAATTTTTGTATAACGCATAAAATAATCTAGAACAGTTGTAATCACTACCTATCTCAAAAAAATTCCAAACTACCCATGACATGGGTGTTAGAAACACCCCAAAATTAACGGAATATGCCCAAAAATGCCCAAGAATAACCATTAACTAACTTAAATGATTGAATCTACTTATATTTCATTAAATATAAAAAATTAACATAGCTTACCCACTTCCCATATCAAGCATCTCGTTTCCCCAGTAATGGTGACTATCCTCCCATCACTATTTTCCCAATGAGTTGATATATGAAAAAGAGGACCAAAATGAAATTCCCCTAACTATTGTACTTTAGATATGTGGCATTTTATCATCAACTAATCCTTCACTATGTTACTAAAAGGTACAGTAAAATTCATATGAATCCACATTATTTTTCCTTATACAAAAAATGCAAGAATCGTAAAAAATCAGTTGAAAATTTTACCTTGTTTTTCGTAAGTTCATCTAGAATATTCTTGCCATAGTCAGCTTGGACTTAAATTAAACTATCTTTATATATATGGCTGAAATTTTTTTAACCCCAATATGCTCCTCATAATTCAATTTATAATAATAAAAATTCTTACTAAGTGTGAGCAATCCTCGTTATAGAGAAATTTCTGATTGCAATTTCTTTACTTGCTTCCCCAAAAAAGTTGTCTTGCATTCCTTCTTGCAAACTCCTTCCATTTTATTATTTGCAAGTTGTTTTTAACATAACCAATAGTGATAATATTTTTCCATTCAGTTGTTTTGTAAGAGATTATCCCACAATGTGATTCCCAAATATTTTCTTTAGCATTCACTTTTTTCCTCATGCAATGCATTCTGATTTCTCCAACTTGGTCACAAAAATTAAGCTATTTATCATGATATTTGATGGTGATCTCCCCAAATGTTTACAAACATATAACCCCAATAAAAATTTCATCATTATCTAATTCAATCACAAAAAAATTGTCACACACTTCAGGAACTCCCAAGAGAATTAAAAATTATACTATTTTACTTGCACAATGTGTGCATAGTTTTCTCAACTAAGTTAATGAAAATAAAAACTATCACCTAATAGTTTTTAATCAACAAAGTTAAAGTAAAGTCTAAAGCACCATCAAGATAAGAACTAAACAAGGTTAGAAACTAACATTTATTTATAATAGAACTTTGAAACTAGCATGCTAATTGTCTAAAAACATTATTATCTTAATTAACAACAAAATTAAATGGACCTATGTAAGCTCCATGACAATCAAATTGGTTTCTCTTGATATTCCAAGAACCTAGGAATGGGAGCTTATCAAAATTGGGCTACAAGACCCTTTTGACTCTACCCATATGACCTAAGAACTTTGGCTAGAAAAGAGGCTTTAGCTCTTCCAAAATGGTGAATTCTCAAGAAAACAAATGAAAGCTTTTAGTCTATTTTGCTCTATGCTTTGCTTTTGTCTTCTCAAGAAGTTTAGGTGTAAGTGTAAAGGTAGGAGGAGGGCTCTTTATATAGCCCAATGGATAAAGGAACCACTACATCCCTTTACATGTGGGATAATAGGGATGTTGAGTTAGTTATGGATAAGGGGGGTTTAGATAGGGTTAAGTTAACTTTAGGAGGGTTTGTTTGTCTTTTAGTGACTCATGTGGATAAAGGGGGCCTTTTACTTAATCAAGGTGATTTAATTAATAGATAGGTAAGCTTATAAAATATTTTAGAGGAATATTAGCATGATTTAGACCATAGAAGAGGATTAAATCAATTGAATATTGATTTATTAGTTAAATGAAAGGGGATGCTAATTAATTAATAATAATTAATTAGTCTAAAATAGAAGGGGGGATTAATTAAAGGAAGGTCATTAATTAGGGTATTTGTTAGATACGTGAATTAATTAATTAGCACAGTGTAATTAATTAATGATGATAGGAGAAAATATGAGCTCTTTTGATGATATGTTGCCAATTTGTAAGAAGGGAGATAATTAGTGCACTTTAAGTATTTAAATTGCTTAGGCGTAATTATGGGTGTCTACACACAAAGTATGATGGTGTCATTATTTACCAACATAGTGATCCCTTGGTTATGAAGGATACCCTTTACTTGGAATAGGAGATAATAATGAGTGCCACACATTAGATTAAGGGTGCCTCCCTTCCACCATATTCTCTCTAGTTTTTTCATGTGTATGAAATCATAGAATAGAAAATCAAACTTATTGACATGCCCTGGATCCCTCAAACATAGATATCCTCCCAAAATTACACCTTATGTTCCACATTTTAAAAAAAAATTGTACTTGAGCCCAAGAATCCACTCAACAAAAATTACTTCTTACCTCATTATTCCATGGAGTATGAAGTGCATAATGATGTCCAATCAGCAATGACATAAAAAATCATGAAATCTGATTACCTTCCCCAACTAGATATTTATGAGAGAAACATACCATAGATGACATATCAACACACAAAAATACTGAGATAATTATATACCCAAGGCTTCCTATGACACTCTTATGACTCATAATTTATGAGTTAGGAACAACACTTAGAAAATAACCTAGTGTTTCCCTTATTTCACGCATAAAGTCATCCTCATAGGTCCTTAGTAAATTTGATTTGACATCCTTATGTGTCTTCCTTGTGACCATTAGAATTCAATAATCTATCATAAAACATCAAAGGATTTTTACCCTTATTTGAACGATGAAAAATTTGAGATTTTTATTTTTTGATACCCTCATCAATTTTCTCCTTGCTGACTATTATTTTAAAATTTCTACTAAACTAAAAGTAATCATGAGGAAATGAAAGTGTATTTCATTCATGAACATACCCTTCTTTAATGTCATCCTCTTTTCCCTTATTAAAATATGATTTATTTTCAACCATTTTCCATAAGAACTCGTTAGAAACTAATGAAATATCATTAAATATTAAAGAAAATTTACCTTGGGACACATGCTCCATGATTTCCCTTGGTTCATTATTGAATCCTTCATAAAATTGTGATATCTTCATGTTGTTGATCTGAAAATCAGTCAAGAGCTTTACTTTGGCAATGGTGATGGTGGCTTCTAGGGATTTAATAAGTTATTCCCTCTCAATACCTAATAACTTAAGATGTTAATCTTTCTTTGGCGTAGTGGCCCTTCTACAATTTCTCTGGTAACCCATGGTGAAAACACACTCCTGAATCACAGTTTCACTTTTTTAATTTCAATCGTTAGTTATGTTTATAAGGGCAATAAATTGAATCAAGCTGTTTTGGACACATTATCGGCGTGTCAAAATATCCAGTGGATTTGGAGACAAGTGTTGTTTTTATAATAGATAATAGCCTTTATATGTGTGTGTGTGTGTGTGTGTGTGTGTGTGTGTGTGTGTGTGTGTGTGTGTGTGTGTGTGTGTGTGTGTGTGTGTGTGTGTGTGTGTGTGGATATATAAATGCACAAAACTAGTAAAGTGAATTTAAATTTTTAAAAAAGTGAATAAAATCAAACAAGTTAAAGGAGGGGGGACAAAAAATGGAAAACATGTTTAGGTTTCTCTTTGCATTTTATTTTCTTTCTTGTTGAGGCAGCCATGGAGGTTTTACGTAAATATAAATCCTCATCCCACAAATTTTTTTCCCATACCCTCCTCCACATCTAGGTTAAAATGGGATCTTTGATGCAGGATATAGGTGTTCAAAAAATCTAAGAGTGAGGGGATTTTGGTTAGAGATTTTGTAGTGCTCGGTCAGTACAGCCATCATCAGGGATAAGGAGAAACCAAAGAGAGAGAAAAGGTTTGCAAGATAGTATATTATAGCTGATTTTTTGGATGGGTGTGTTGATGAGAATAAATTTCCCGAGGCTATAAACTATGTGAAAAAATGCATGAGAGAAATGTGGAGCACGTCCTAACCATATAATTTTTATTTTATTTTTTTCCTCTTGGTTGTTAGATGTGTGTAGATGTTTTGAGGAAACTCTAAACTTTAATTTTTGGTTCCATTTAAACCTATTATGGTTGTGTAGATGTGTTTAATTAGTGGCTACATAGCAGCTCTAGCCATCTTGAGGAGACTTTAATATTTATTATCAATATGCCGTTAAAATTTGTTTTGGTTTTATGGGTTTTTTTTCCATGTTGATTACTTGGCAATGTTGGCTATTGTGTGAAACTCAAAAAATTATCATTTACGTCCTTGTTTAACCTATTGTAGTTGTCTTCATGTGTTTTCTTGGCGCCTAGGAAAAGAAACTAGTTCTTTTGGTAGATTTTTATTTGCTAGTATCGTAGTATGTTTATATATTGTGGAAGTGGATATAAGGCACATTGAATTGTTTGACAGATTGTCTCAAAGGAATGTGCTCTTGTATAATATAATGTTTTTGTAGACACCAATTATACGTATCATTCCTCCCCTTCACCCCATGTTTTCTCTCCTTCATTAGGCTTACCCATTCGAATCCCTTTCCCCCACGAATTTGAATAAATCTCATTTCCCACCAAAAATATATATTCAATTAATCAATCTTAATTGGTTAATTTACCCCCTTTAAATACCTAAACCTTGTTATATGCTAATATCCAAATATTCCAAACTAACTCATAGCACCCCATCTAATAATTAAATACTCCAAAATCATTCAAATCATGCACCCCACTCACGAATTAAATAATGTAAATTTATCCACATGAAATCCACTATTACACATAATCATTCATATTTTGTTCCCCCCACTCACCTAATCAGGGTTACTTTTTCAAACCAAGATTACTTGATAACCCCTAAATTAACCCCTCTTCATGCTATAAATATAAGCCTTCCCCCCTCTTTCAAACAAGTTAAGAGTGATAGCAAACCTTTTACATTATAACTCCTCACTTATCATCATATCATCACAATGCCCCTACGATGCCACTTGTATCACCATAATATCATCCTCATGCACTTATGGTTATCTTAGTTTGGTTTTCTTTACATTTATTTTGATCGTATCAGTAGCTCCTTTATACATCAACATTTTCAAGTTCTGTTATTTATCAATTTTTGTATGTTATCTATCTACCTTTCATCTATATCATTTTCTCTTATCTAGCGGGGGTTGAAATCCATGAAAGGAAGGTAACAATTCCTAGAACTAAATTCATCGGGAAGTCCCCACATATACCATCTAGTCCACTTTTATCTCAATTTCCTCTATTTTACAGGTCTATCCAGCTCGTAACGAGGACATTCCTTTTTTTCTCATCCATTTGTCACCATCTTCTCTCAAGGTACCTTAAACCCTTGCATCTTTGAGGTTACTTGATTTCTTTTTATCTAGCTCACTAATCTGGATAGGAACAAAGAAAAATCAATCAATATTTTGACACACCTGATGGGACACTCCCACGATTTGTGTTTTTTGGTTTCACAACTCGTTATCTTATCATTCATTTTCTCACTTGTGTTTACTTTTGTTATTTCATTTTCTATATTGTATGGATTTCTTTGGTTAACCATTACATTGTGGGAAATCTAGTTCCTTTGTTTTGTATTATGTTGTCTGTGTAGGTTCCACTAGAGGTGGATAAGTTGTTTGCATCATCACAGATTCTTGGCATTTTTAGTTTATGGTTTATGGTTTCTGTCATAGGCTAAAATATCTTACTTTCTGGTTTCTGGTCAGCTTTGCCGCTAGAGTTTTTGGGTTTTTGGTCAAATTTGCCACCACAATTTTTGGGTTGCAAGTACGCTCTACCACCACAATTATAAAATAGTTAGATGATTTAAATTTTATTTTTATTTTGGTTAACATTTTTTAATAGTTTTTCTTGGTTTCTTGTTGGCTTTTCCCCAACACTTTTTAAAGAGTTAAATAATTGTTAAAAAAAAATGTTTTCTTGACTTGCCTAGTTTAGTTAGTGTAAAATTTTCTTTTATTTCATGTTTTCCACTAATAAAATGGAACATATATCTTCATCTCAATGAACATCTAGTGTAATAGTTTCCTTATCTTTTCCCTTGATTACCTCTTTCATGGGCACTCAACCCCTTGTCAACGTTTCTCACCAAGGACCCCTTGTTCACAATTCAACCTTAGATGAGACCAATTATTTATTATACCATCAATATATCCCATCTAGGCTAACCACCCCACCATCTGTTAGATCGTAACCTTTTTTCCTTCCTATCATTCCCCATGAAATGTATAGTTCCAAAAACTTCTTGACGTCAATCCAGTGGCTCTCCAAGACTATCTCCTTAGGAAATACATTCACCTTCCCCTAGATGTTCCACCTCTTCAGTAGATTTATTCTTATTAGAAAAATCCTGAAACCAACCAATTTACAATAAACAAACTTTCTACAGCTAAACGTGACCTCTCTTCATCTTCCACCAATCCCCCATCTCGCCATACTACTCAGCTAGTCAGTCCCATTCCTCCCAATATTCATCCAATAAATACAACCATTATAACTACCATTCCTATCACCTCTTTGGTCATGATTATCACTAGTTCCCCTCTCCATCATGCCCACACATCACATCCCCTATTTGAACAACATTCTCCTCTCACATCACATGTGCATGTCCTTGCTTCCCAACCCCCTCTTACGAGTCCTTCATATTATTCAATGTCTCACCCATTCCATCAACCTATTTATGCCCACATCCCCACTCAACAATTTCTACAACAACCACCCCTCTAATCACAGGCCTTGATTTACACTCACCCCCATAAAATTACTCAAACACCCACACATAGACAAACCCACCAAAAAACTCATCTGGTCACTTCTTACATGCAACCACCACCTCCCATCCCCCAACAGACTCTTTTGAATGATCCCATGCATGATCTTGTGAATAGAATATCCAACCTCAAATTTTCTACTTTAGCATCCCAAGATTCATTATCATATGAAAAATTGTAATGAGCCTATTCACCCATTTGTACCAATAAAATCATATCCTCTGCACTGGGAATTTCTGAAATTTTCCAATCTTAACAAAAAAGAGGATCTAAAACACCATCTTCATGCATTCATACATACATGTTACCTTATTGCACATGATCACAACTTAATGCTTCAAAATTTTCTCGTGTCCTTAGCTGGTCTTGTGCTAGACTGGTATAATAGTATCCTGCAATATTCTATATTCTCATTCACCTAACTCATGTAACTATTTTTAGAACACTTTTTGATTAACATTGCGTGTAAAATAAATATCAATTATCTATATGCCGTTCAACAGTTTGAGGATGAATCCATCACACACTTTTTTGCATGATGGTGTGGCATGATAAACTATTTATCCTTCCCTCTTCTACAAATTGATCTCATCAATCTCTTCTCACGTTCGTGTGCAAATGATATATCTTCTACTTTATAAATCCAATCTTTCTAAACCTTTGATGAAGCCTTCACCATGGCTCTCAAAATTGAAACATGCACCCTTGATCAGGGTCATTAAAAATTAAAATCAAATAAACCTAAACATTAATTTACTAAGTCCTCCATGAAAAATGAAAAATCAAAGGTAACGACTAATGTTGTGATTTTTAAATCATCTTCCGCACCTACTTCCAGTGTGTGGCCTCAACAAAGAGTCTCTAGACCAACACCCAAATATACTCTCCTTGGTGAATCATATAGTTCAATATTTGATAAAATGATGGCATTTAACCGTATCACTCTTCTTCCTATCTATCCATTTGATGAATCAAGACCAAAACCTACATGGTATCATTGATATCATTACTATAAATATCTCAAAGTCTGAGGACATGATATAGAGAGGTGTTGAACCTTCAAAGATCTAGTCCAAAGACTCATCGATCATGTCAATCTTCAAGTAGACAATCCAAATGCATCCCCTAACTAAACACTCTACATATTTATACAACCATTCCCCAACCATGCACACAAAAGTCAATCCACCACTTATTCTACATCCCAATAACCTAATGTTTATACCATAAAAACTCTACACATTGTTGATCAAGATCATATCTCATCCACAGATTCACTGCCTTCATCAATTATCACATCCACCTCTCTAGACATTTTTCCTACATCCACAAGTTCATAAACACTTATTCCCATACCCACACAAATCATACCTATATCTATCTTGACATCTATTCCCACACCCATACCTACTTCCACACATGTCACATCTTCCCCATTCACAAGTATATTATTGATGCCCTTGAATCATTTATAAAACAACCACCCCCATCTCATTCTACACCCACCATTGATCCAACACATATATTGAATCATTTATCTATCACACCTACTTCATCACTTATCACATCCACTTCATTATGTTTGACTACCTTTTCCACATACACTCATCTTTTACCCATTGTACCATCCTTAGTATTAGTCATAGTTCCTCTTTCCACACTCTCACCCACACCCACTACATCACCTTCTTCTTCTACATCACTTTCATCACTTGAAGAATTTATGAAATCACTTAAACTTTCAATAACTTCAAGTGATCCTCCCATCTCTTCTACACAAACAAACACCTTCACATAAAACTAATCTTTGCTTACTTTTGACATCATCATGCAAAGACTACTCCCTCCATCTGTATCAACCATAATATCATCATCGGACCCTCCAGTAGATATTTTTGTCATTCCTCCCAAGGGTGCCTCTTCACAAAAGAGATCTAGACCCCTTGGAAATTTTCCTCAACATACTCTTTCTGTCCTCACAAAAGGTAGAGCTTCCTTCCCCTAAGACCAATCCTCCTAGAGCCACATCATCACATTCTATTTTGGGACCCCTCCCAACATCATATTCTTTTATTTTGGGACCACTCCCTTCATCATATTCTTCTATTTTGAGATCATGCCCTTCATTGAAAAACCTCCACTACTAATAAAATGACACAATGACGACCTCTTTCTAAATCACCTCCCAAAACTGAGTCTAGGTCATCCACATCATCAACCAATATCCCAAATCAAACACATGCAGGTCCCTCCTCTTCCAAATCTAAAACAATATCAAAGGATCTCATCACACCATGACATGTAAAACCATCATAAAATTCATCACAAAACATTTTACCTATATTCCACACCATCACCTATTCCTTTAGGATATTATACTAAAATGTTATACCAATTTCTCTAGGCTTCGACAATCACCTTGCCACTAATTAAACCCTTTAACCCAAGTGTACTAAGACACTCATGGTTTGACTCTAACCTTAATTGTGCATACCACCATGCACCAGGGCATGACATTGAACACTGTAGAGCCCTTCAAACCATCATACACAACCTTATCAATGAGAGTGATATCCTTGATGAGGAGGAACCAAATCCTCCACAAATTATATCCACTTCCTCCACCCCAAATTCATTTACCAAAACATGCAAGTCATCTAGTCCATCCAAAAATAACATCATCATTCCTCCACCTAATTCATCTCCTATTGAAGAACGTTGTCCTATTTAGGAACATCCTCCTTTCTACATTGATGTTCTTCAAGTAACTACTATTCAGGATTACATAACTCCAGATGAAATATCCAAAAAAATTGAGGACCTTTGTTGTTATCCCTCATCCTAAGGATATTACCTCATCCAAACCCCATAAAAACCTAAATTTGTCATTGCTTATCCCACCACTCATCCCATATCAACACCTCCATCTTCTTCTAAGGCTAAGGTATCTATTTTTGCCACTCTTAATCTCACTTCAATCAAACAGACCATCATCAAACAGCTTCACCAGGCACCAGTTAAAATGTCACTTTATGAGCTTATCCAAAGTTCTCCTTACCAAAAATAGGCTCTTATTGAAGCTATATAGCATATCTCGATATCATACAATGAGCCTCAACCCCTCGCAGCTCTAGTTGATGCTCTCATGACATCCACCACCATGTCCTTTGAGGATTCAGAAATCCCCAAGATGCCACCAACAGAACACAATATTCATCTCTTCATCATGATCTACATCAATGACAGATGCGTCCAATAGACTATGATTGACAATTTTTCTAGTATCAACCATATCAAACTACCTAACACCATTTTTCACTGAGTCTCCTATCATCCTCTGTGATTTTAATGATGTTATAACCCCCCATTGGGTATAGTTATCCTTCCCATTCACGTCGGCCATAAAATCCTCCATGAGCTCTTCAATATTATAAAATGAGAATTTTAGTATAATATTCTGCTTGGACATCCTTGGATTCGTGCCATATACCCTTCACCATTACATTAAATACGAACATGATGGGACCATTTATACTATTCACGTCGATACCCCTCCTTTCAAGACATGTTATATGACCTATCAACATAAGGACATGTTTGTCCCTAAATCCAAACCTTCTTCTGGTGCATCCACTAGTTCTTCTATGTCTATATCTACATTACCCCATGATGGATTTACCGATGTTATGATGTAATTTATTTCCTTAGGAGAATATAAACTCCTCTCTCTTAATTCTCTTCCTTCTCCCAACTGCCTCAGCCACCCCAATAAGGCCCCTATGTGTCAATCAAATATTGGGGAAATCATCTCATTTGACCCCTCTTCTCTCAAAACCTACCTAGTATATAGTGGCCTTGATCGACCTTCTTATCATGCTAAAGATCACACTCATACCAAACCATATATTGGTGGTTTTAGATTCCTTGGAAAACTATCGATCACTTACACATACCTCCATCATTGTGCATGGAAGGGATTTTGTATGGGGCATTATGAACAAGGTCACCATGACCATGTCTTCATACGAACCCATGAACCATGTGAAAAGTTTGGCTTGGGATACAAGGTCCCTCCATCCCCCTTTAGGAACTTCTGCATCTTCTCCCATCAACATTGATTTTCCTCTGTCCTCTCCATTCAATTATCTTACCAATCCCAATGATACTGAATCTATTCCCCCTAATTTTTTTTAATTTCCACCATTTCCCTTATACCGATCACTTATCAAGTTGGAAATGAAACCTGGTCCTTTCCTCTTGAGAATCTAGAGATGGTAGAGGAAGATTTCCCTACCATTTACATTATTCAATGAAGTGATGATAATTCAATTATTTCTTACATGGGGTCTGAGGATTATCATATCCAAAAGTACCTTCCCCCTAACACTTCCACTCTCCTAACTGAGTCCACTATTGACATTAATATCAGGACACCTCAAGAGCCTCACATCCTTTAGGTGGGCCAATCTCTGGAGATTCAAGAACTCAAATCCTTCACCTCTTTCTTATCCACACATAGCTAGGACTTTGCATGTTCATACTTGGACATGCTAGGTCTATATCCCTCCATCATTTCTATAACATTATCACCATTCCCAACACTAAAATGGTTAGGTAGAAGCTTTTCTGCATGCATCCTCAAGTTTCTCTCCTAGTTAAAGAGGATTTGCGATGTCTTATTTTTTCCAATTTCATTATCCCCATTGACTATCCCCAATGGTTTTCTAACATCGTACCCCTCACTAAAGCATCAGGAAAGCTTCATATATGCACTGACTTTCGGGATCTTAATCTCACTTTCCCTAAAGATGGATTTTCTCTTCCCAACATCGATTAACTTGTAGATATTTCCACATGACATGAGATTCTTTCTCTTATGGATGGCTTTTCTATCCATAATCGGATCCTCATTGCACTAAAAGATCAACATAATACCTCCTTCATCACCCCATGGGGGACATTTTGCTATCATGTTATTCCCTTCATTTTGAAAAATGTTCGGGCCACCTATCAATAAGCCATGAATTATATCTTTCATGATCTCATACATAATACTGTAGAAGACTATGTTGATGACATATTTGGGAAATTCTAAACATCGACGTGATCACCTCTCTATCCTTAAAATCCTTTTCAGAGCATCTCATACATTTATTCCTTCACCTTAATCCCACAAAGTGTGTTTTTGGCATGTTAACTGGAAAACTCCTTGGCTTCATCATTTCCATTAGGGATATTGAGGTAAAAGCTACTAAAATCAAGGCTATCCTTGAGATTTCTCCTCCTTCAAATCTTAAACAACTTCATAGTCTTCAAGACCAGCTTCAGTCCATCTACCTCTTCAATTCACAACGTTCATACTTTTTCCAACCCTTTCATCATATTCTTCATAAATACATCAACTTCCATTGGGATGATCACTGCCAAAATGCCATCGATGATCTTAAGCAGTATCTCATATCTCCGCCTATTCTTACACCTCCAAGAAAGGGGGGGGTCTTTTTATCTATATGTATTTGTTACCAATCATTCATTAGGTGTCATGTTGGCACATCATGAAGGACAAGGTAGAGAGTAGGTTGTATATTACATCATTTGTACCCTACACAAGTATGAAACTCGCTACATTGAATCTAAAAAGATGTGTTGCACCCTTTTCTTCACCACTTCCAAGCTCCTTCATTATCTTCTTAATAAAAAAACATATGTAGTCACTAGCTTTCATATTCTCAAAACCATGCATTCTAAACCTTACCACAATTATTGCATCACTTGATGGCTCATGCTCATGATAGAGTTTGACCTAGAGTTCATCTCTCAAAATTCTATTAAAGGCCAAGAAATTGCAAACCAATTAGTTGAAGCCCCTCTTCCTACCACTCATCTTCCTCATGAGTAATTTCCTGATGAATCCATTAACAATATTCATTATGAGTCTTTTCCCCTTCGCATGACTCTCTTCTTTGATAGATCTAAATGTCGACAAGGGGGAGGTGTTGTAATCATTCTCATTCCTCCATGGGACACTCCCATGCCCATTTCCTAAAAACTTGACTTTGAATGCATGAACAATATAGAAGATTAGGAAGCCCTTATCTTAGCTCTTGAAACTCTTATCCTTTTGGGTGTTCAAATCCTTGACATCTATGGGGATTCAAATCTCATTATCAAACAAATTATAGGAAATTATCAATGTAAAATGATGATCTATAAAAATATCGATATATCATCCTATTTCTCCTTGAATCCTTTGATTCTTATACTATTCAAGTCATCCCTCATTCATCCAATAATTTCATTGACATGATGGTTTCCCTTGCATATCTCATCCCATGGAAAACAAATGATTCTAAACTTTAGGTGGTTGTTTGTCATCATGATCAACCATCTCACATCTACAGGTTACCTTATGTTAATGTTGTTGAACCCAACTCATCAGATATTTGTTACTCTCAGATCTTCGATTATCTATCCAAATCCATCATTCCCTCAAACCTATATAAGAATGGTATAAGATAATTTCTGTAATGTTTTAACCGCTATGTAATTCTTGGAGGAAACCTCTATAAATGTGGGTTTTAATTTGATGGTATTCTCCTTTGGTGCCTTAAATCCCATGAATTTACTCATGATATCCAAGAAGTCCATGACAGAATTTGCAGTGGAAATTTTAGTGGCTTGGTTATCACTAAACATGTTCTTCTCCCTTGCTATTATTGGCCTTCTCTTAATCAGGAATATTGAGAATATGTTAAGAAATGTGTCAAGTGTCAGCATTATTGTAATCTTGTCTGTATTCCTAGTTAGGCCTTATAACCAGCTCAAGACCTTTGGCCCTTTTCATAGTGGGTCCTTGATCTCATTGGTACTATTCATCCTCATTCTTCTCAGTGTCATCATTCCATTATCATTGCAATTGAATATTTACCAAGTGGGTAGAAGTTATTCCACTTACCTCAACTAAATCCAATCAGATCGTTAACTTCATCTACCAACACATAATTTGTCACTTTGGCATTCCTCAAAGATCATCATGGACAATGGGAAGTCCTTCAAAAACAAATTTTTTAAGAAACTTTGCAATTCATTCAATATCAAGCTTATTTTCTCATCTCATTACTATCCTCAAGCTAACGGTCAGGCCGAAGCGACTAACAAGACCTTGCGTAACATCCTTGCTAAAACCATCAATAAAATAAGGTCATGTGATTGAAATCTTTAGCTTCCCTTAACTCTTTTGGGCTTACCATACCATAGCATTCGTACCCTCCACAGGTACTACCCACTTTTCTCTCGTATATGGTTCTGAATTCATTCTCCCCCTCGAAGTTCAAATTTCATCCTTACATTTGTCTCTTCATGTAACTTCATTTCTGATGAATATTATCACCAAGAGCATCTAGTGCAACTTGAGTTATTAGATGAGAGCCACCTTTCCTTATTGATCTTTAGTATCATCATTTTTATCAAGAGTGTGTCCAGCATGTTCTATAAAAAGCATCTCAAAGAACAAAAATTTAAAATAGGTGACTTTGTCTTAAAATAAAATTATAATTTCACTACTCTAGAGATGATCTAACATAGAAAGTTTTCTCCCAACTAGATTAGACCTTACATTACCATGCATGAGTCTAGGGCTCTATCGTTTGGCTTCCCTTGATGGTAAACCAGAAACAAAACCTCTTAATGGATTGCATTTATAGCCATTCTATTGTTAGCGTTTATACCAAATAAGCATATAGTTATATCTTTAGATCATTCCTCCATCATTAGCCCCCTTCCATATATCATTGTAATGGTATGGAACTATGTGTTCTACCGTCACTTCCTCAACATGACCTTAAATATGTGAATCATGGATCTACCCATAGAATTTTCCTTAGGCATAGGTTCTCCCTTTTTGGTAAGATAACTCCATGTGATCATTACACCCATCACCTTCGTGTTTACCTATTAAAACCCATGCTAAGGGTCCAATGGTGTCACTTATGCAATCATCATCCCCTCCTAAGTGGTCTACCTAGCTATACCCAACTCTTCCCCTTAAAAAAAAGAAAAAGATAAAAAAATTCACAATTATGGATGCTCCTATCTCATGTTATCTTTACATCAGACTAATCCCTTGAAGGACAGGTATTCATGAAAAAATTATATAATAAAAATAGTCCTAATCCCACGAAGAAAAACTATCATGCATATCTTATCCTGTCATTTAAAAATAAAAAGTAAAAAAAAGAAAAATCCAAATGCAAAAGAAAAAATTAAACCATAGCCTCAAAGGATGGCCCACTCTATTATATCATGGCAAACAAAAAGCTTCCCACATTGATCAGCCTTTTATATATCATAGCATCCTAAGAAATATTCCTGCATTGATGAACTTTATCATGTGCATTATAGACTTCTCACATTGATCAGTTTACATTCCTCCTTCGTCCTAGAGCTCGGGGCATAGTCCTACGTAGACAACCACCTATAGAGAACCCTCTTCTCGTGTACAAGTTACATCTCAAATCCCTTCATCGTGTTGACATTAGGTTTATGAGATTATTGCATCCATTTTTTCCCTCATGTTCTTTTGGTATGACTAATTGTTCATTGGTTATGTATTAACACCATGTTATTGGTTGTAGGTGTAATGCCTTGAGTGATATCCTTTCTTTTTTACCTCCAATCCAGTTCGAAGCATGGTTTTCCTATATTCCCCTTGTTACGATTATGTTTTAGTCATCTTATTAAGGTCAAATTTAATCAAGATTGTATTCTTACAGATCAAATTTCAAACCATGAAATTTGTATCTATATGTTTACCTTTGAGGATGACATATCTTAACATCATCCATAATTCCATGAATTTTTGTTAACACCTGATGAATGCTCTCACTAATGCACTTTTCAGTTTGGGAATTCTACTTGATCTTTGTTGTAAATTTGTGAATCCTACTTAAGGATATTTCTTAAGTAGCAATTCATTTATTCAGAAAACTCCTTATCCCCCACCATGGTCACCATGTATTTGATCCATTCATCCTCTCTCCTCATTTTCTACTCATCCACCACTTATCCCCATGTTACCCTTCTCACCATTCATGTCCCCTTTCACCACTATGTGTTTTTCCCTTTCACTCTTCCTCTTTCATCTTGAACAATATTACTTAATCACCTCTTCCATGTGGGATTATTTGTTGAGGTATACCCTCTTCCTAAGATATTCTAGCTATAGAAACTTCTCCACCATCTCTTATTTCATAAGAAAACAATCACCACCACACACATCTTTCAACTCTACCTCTTCCACTTATAATTCTTGCCTCATCAGTCTCATCACGTGGGCATACCAAATTAAGCATTTCCCTCACACTCTCCATCCTACACTACATATATTCCTTCATCCATTCATGTTACACTCCTTTGTTTCTTTCTTTCCTTGTTGTCACCTCCTGTCACCCTCTTGTTCCACTCTAGTATACACCACTCACTCTTTTCTCATCCTTTTGAATATTCATCTTCTGCTTGGTAATATTACTTACACACTCTCATAGTATGAAAAATTCACTTGTGGGTTCCCCTTTAGTCCATTTTAGCATACCCTCTTCCCACCTAACTCCGTTAATCACTTACTCCCTTCCCACCATTCTCCTTCTTCAACTTGGCGATCCTACTTAACCATCCCTGCCACATAGCAATCTCAATTAAGAGTTCCTCTTAAGGTTGATCTGCCATCTGTCCCTCACCCATCCCATCAAATTTCCCCTATCTTATTTCTCCTGCCTCTCACCATAATCATCTGCTCCAACCAACCATTCCACCCATGTACCCTAATACATTCTTTCCTTTCACCTTTCATATCATCACTGCCAATTTAGTGATCTTACTTAACCACTCGTGTGGCATGGCGATCTTACTTAAGAGTCCCTCTTAAGGATGATCGGTCATCTTTCCTTTCCCCATCACTACACATATCCTCCCTTCCATTTTTCTTGGCATTCCCCATCATCCCATCCTCTCCTCATCTTTATCATCATCTTCTACTTGTAAATTTTACTTAACCACTCGTGCGGCATGGTAATCTTACCTACGAGTCCCTCTTATGGATGATCTATCATCTTGCACTCCCCCATAAACCCACATTCTCACCATCCACATTTTCTCTCCAGTCCCCATTATCACATCCTCTCACCTCCTCTCTCATTCTCATAAATACCACATCCTATTTTCCCACTTGTCATCTCCATCATCCCTCGCTTGGAAATCTTACTTAACCACTTCCGCCACATGACAGTATTACTTAAGGGTCCTCCTTAAGTCACACTTATCATTCTGGACTTCTCCCTCACCTCATTCTTCACTCCCTCTATTTATTGTTTCTTCCTCCATGGCCTCCCCTACCAATCACATTTTCCTCCTACCATTTTCCTTTCTCAACCTATCATATCACAGAGTGCATCTTCCGTCTTACCTGTAATCATGTTCCTTTCCCCCATTTTCCTCTTATTGATCCATCATCCTTCATACTCATTTCTTGCCATTATTTTCATGTCTTGTTTCTTCATCTTTACCTCATTCATTCTCATCCAATGCATCCTCTCCTCACCTTCATATTTTCACAAATCGTTATCCCTCCTTTCTTTACTCTTTCCACTCCATCTTCTCAAGTTCTCCCACATATCCACCCTCATGTCTAACTGTCATTATTGATGGTCTTCCCATAGCATTCTTTCATCATCATCTTACATTTCCTTGCTAATAATTATTGGTGTGCTTCTCTTAAAATTCACTCTTCCCCATTCTATGTGGCTCTGTTCACTCTTTTTGACCTCCTCCATTATCTCTTCATTCCTTCCTTCCCCTGTGCACACTGATCATTATCAGTGGAATTCTCCTAATGTCCCTTCATTGGTGTTGCTTTCTACACCATCCATTATCCTTTTTATTTTCCCCCTCTTCATCTTCATCCTTCCCTGCCATTAATTATTGGTGGACTTCTCCTAACGTCCCTTACCTAGAATTTCTTCTTCTATCCCCCATTCTCTCTTCCCTACCCTTCATTATACCCACCTCTTCCCTTTCTTGTACCTTCTTCCCCACCTCTCCATCTTCCCTTCACCCACTTTAATATCTTTACTATCTTCATCATACACCCTCTTTCTATTTTCTCATCATCCTCTTATCCTCATTTCACACATCTCCACCTCTTTTCCAATCTATGTCATTCCTCTCATATTTCTTCTCTTTACATTCCTAGTACTGCTCACTCTTCACTACATATCTCCATTATTGGTTTCTTTTCTTCTGCATCATTTTCTCTGTTTTCCTCCCCTCCTTTCTACTCCTCGTATTTTTTCACTTCCTCTATATCATCTTCTTCCCTTTTTTCCCTTGCACTTCCTTCTTACTTCCCCATTGATAACCTGGCTCTTCAAGGTTATCCCATCTTTTTTATCATCCCACCCTCCACATGCATCTCCATGCAGTCTATTTTATATTATTTACCTTGGTTTTCCTCCTAATACCTTGGTTCCTTCAATATTCTCCCTGTATCCTCTCTATCATCTCTTCTTTCCCTATCATGTTCACCTTCCCACTACCATCCCCTTCCTTTCTCTCTCACCCCCACCTTTTCAATCATTTTGTACCAGTTTCTCTTTTATTCTATTATCTTCTCCACTTCTTCCTGGTCCCTCATCGTTTCTTTTTTTTCTCTATTCTACCTTCTCTTTCATCTTCTTTAAATTATTCATCATCCTCATCTACTTAATTTTTCCATCCTTCTCTCCCTTTTTCCTAATTTTACCCCCTAATCTCATCTCCTCTTCTTGTTCGTCTTTCCTCATTCCCTTCTTTGATCATCCTTCTCTATTATTCTCTTCTACCTATTCTTGTTTTCTTCACTTGTAACTTCTATAGTTCATTTTTTTTCTCATATCTATTGTCTCTTTCATTTTCCATAATTTCTCTCCCTTCATCCCCTTCACCCTTCATCACTCCCTTCATTTTGAATCTATCTCTCCCTTTTTCATAATTTCACCCTCTGCTCTATCATTTTCTTGTCTTCTTCTTGTTTTTCCTTCATCATTCCCTTCTTCCCCTATCATCCCTCTCTCTTATTCTCTTCTACCTCTTTCATTCCCTTTTTCTCTTCCTCTATCTCCATTTTTCCTATCCCATACCTTTTTCTCCTTCACCTTTTTAATTTTCTTGATCTTCTCATAATCAACCACTACTCTTGTCCATTCCTTTTTTATCTTTCCACTCTCAATCATTACATCCTAGTTTCCCTTCCTTTGTCTACTCTTCTCCACCTCTCCCTCCTCCACTATAGTTTCCTTATTTTCTCATCTCTTTTGTCTTCCTTAAATTCCTCCTAGAATCCATCTCCCTAATTATTTTTCATCATTTCTCTCCATCATCTTCTACATGTCCTTTTTTGGTTTCCAATTCTTTCATTTTACACATCTCTCTCCCATTTTCACCCTCTACTCTGTCATCTTCTCTCTTCTCTTTCCCTTTTACTTTTCCTTGTTTGTGTGTCATTCATCCCTTCACTTTTCCTCCCATCATCCTTATCTCTTCTTCTTTTTCCATCTTCTTCCTTCCCTTCTTCTATCATCTTATCCATTTTTTCCTCTTTCAGTCCCTGTTTATATTCCTCCATCCCTGTATGATTGGTTTCCTCTTCACCTGACATCATCATCATCTTCCAATTATTGTTGGTCTTCCCCTAAAATTCCTTAACTAGCATAACCTCTACTATCCCCCATTTCCCTTATCACTTTCATTATTTTTCCTGTCATACTTCCCCTAATGTTCATTATGTGGCATCATTTCATCCATTCTCCTTTATCGATTTCTTCACCTCCATTCCCTTATCCAAAACCCTTCCACATTGTTACTTCACCACCTCTCCATATTTTCTTCACCCCTATACATAATTTCACTTCCTTCATCATGTGCACTTTTTCCTTCTCCTCCATCATCCCCCCTCATCTCTTTGGATCATGTCTTCTCCTTCTTGTTTTTCCTTCCTCATTACCTTCTTATCCTATAATCTTTCTCTATTTTCTTTTTCTCCAAACCCATCCTGTCCTCTCTATCCCCGTGTATTATTTTCCTCCTCCTTTTATATTTTCTTTCTTTTTTACGTTTTATCATATCTTTCCTCTTCTTTAAGCTCTTCATTTTCCTCCTCTCATCCATGTTTCCATCATTTCTCTCCCTTCATCTTCATCACCTCACTTCCTTTATCTTTCTGTTACCTTCATATTGCACATCTTTGTCCCTCTTCTATGCTTTCACCCTCTACTCTGATATCTTCTCTCTTCTCATCTCATATTCTTCTTGTTCATTCTTCCTCCTTCCCTTATTCTCCTATCATCCTTCTCTATTATTCTCTTCCTCCTCTTTCCTTCCTTTTTCTCCTCATCCACCATGTCCTCTCTATTCCATATCCTTGTCTTATTCACCTCCAAAATTTCTTTCCTCCTTATTTGTAGACAACAAATTCTACGTTTTATTACACCCCATCCTCTTCCTCCTTTCGGGAGTGGTGTCATCTCTTCCATTCTTATCATCCCTCTCAAGGGGGCATCATCACCTATATCCTTCATTACATCTTCCCATGACATTTTTTGTCTTGGAGGATACCATAACAGTCATAACCTATCACCTTTTTTCTTCACAAAGGTAGATTGAATTCTTCCCTTGTTTTCCAAAGAAGAAGGAATACTTTCTCTTTTATTTTTCTACTCATCTGCCATCAATGGAGAACCTTTCTTATGAAACATGGATTAAAAATCATATTTACCCTCCTTTTTGCATTTTATCTCACAATTCTATCCAAACTTCTCTCAATGTCCATCTTTCTGACCATGCCCATTACCCCTTAGGGCATATTATTTCACCACTAGTCTTCCACTTTGTCTTCTTGGTCATTTTCGTGCCCTGTGCTGGGACATCATTACTTTCATCCATGTATCTTTTGTTGAGGCATATTTTTTCATGTGATTCCTCGCATACGAAGGATTTAGAATTTGTTTACGCCTACTTTGAGGTTTTCCTATGACCCATTAGTCATCACAAATAGCATCTATTTGAGTGTTTTCTCATTGGATTCCCTCTATTTCATGGTGATTTTGATCCCACTCACTGGCCTGTAGAACATTTCCTCCATCTCCATTGAGACCTCCCTTTGTCCCCTACCCACGTGATATCAGAGTCACCACCATAGTTTTTATTGTGATCCTTTTTTCTTGGGGCATATTACCTTACATTATCATTTTACCCATTTTTATTTACCCATCTAACCTTTAAAATTTCTTTCTTTCAAACTCGTGATTGAATTCATTTATGTTGTCAATCCCAAGTTTGAGGGGGAACACTGAATCAATCATATTTTTATTAATTCATCATTTTTGTCTCACGGATTTCCCAATGCAAACCACTCATTAAAGAGGGAAAAATGTAGACACCATTTTTTAGTATCATTCCTCCCCTTCACCCTGTGTTTTCTCTCCTTTATTAGGCTTACCCATTTGAATCCCTTCCCCCCCCTAAATTTGAATAAATCCCATTTCCCACCAAAAATACATATTCAATTAATCAATCTTAATTGGTTAATTGATCCCCTTTAAATCCCTAAACCTCGTTATATGCTGCTATATCAATTGATAATTAAATATTCCAAACTAATTCATATCACCCCACCTAATAATTAAATACTCCAAAATCATTTAAATCATTCATGACACTCATGAATTAAATAATGAAAATTAATCCACATGAAATTCATTATTGCACCTAATCATTCAAATCATGTTCCCCCTACTCACCTAATCAGGGTTAATTTTTAAAACTAATATTAACTAATAACCACTAAATTAACCCCTCTTCAGGTTATAAATACAAGCATCCCCCCTCTATTAAACAAGTTAAGAGTCATAGAAAACCTCTGATATTATAGATCCCCAATTTTCATCATATCATCACAATGCCCTTGTGATGCCACTTGTATCACCATAATATCATCCTCATTCCCTTGTGGTTATCTTAGTTTGGTTTTCTTTACATTTATCTTTGATCGGATTAGTAGCTCCTTTATACATCAGCATTTTCAGGCTTTATTATTTATCACTTTTTACATGTTATCTATATATCTTTCATTTATATCGTTTTCTCTTATCTAAAGGTGGGATCACATCTGTGAAAGGAAGGTAACACTTCCTAGAATTTACTTCATTTGTCAGCCCCTGTATATACCATTTAATCCATTTTTCTCTCAGTTTCCTCTATTTCATAGGTATATCCAGCTCGCAGCGAGGACATTCACTTTGTGCCCATACATTTGTCAGCATCTTCTCTCAAGGTACCTTAAACACTTGTATCTTTAAGTTTGTTTGATTTATTTTTTATCTAGCTCACTAATCTTGATAGGAATGAAGAAAATTTGATCAACATTTATTAGTATTTGCACAAAGTAGGCTTACTGAGAAGGCCTTGGAAAATTTTCAAGCAAAACAAGAGTGGCAGATGTAAAATCAAAACTCCTTAAAATGCTTCAAAGAAATATGGTTTCATAAAAATTAATGATTTTAGGAGACACAAAAAATGGGTTGTTTAGAAGGCCTTTGTGGAATATTTTCATATTCCCTTGGCAGGTTTAGAATCCTACTCTACATCCTTTATTAACATCCTTTCAGTCTATGCAAAAAATAGGATTTTTGAAATAGTGTGGATATTCTTCTCAATCATAATGGAAGGAATTCATGTATGGAAATTGTTTAAGAGGACAAACAATGTATGGATGTGGTTTTGGAAATTCAGGGAAAAATCATGAGTCATGAGATTTTTTGGAAAAATATATAGAATAAATGTTATGTTCCTATCTCATGGTCGGTACCATGTTCCTACAAACAACTCGGAAGAACCTCATACATTGCCTCTTTAGCCTCCATGTTGGGTATTATATCAATGTTTTTTTCATTGACGTTAAGTCACATTTATGTCAAAGGGAGTCTTGGTGTTATAGGATCTTTCATGAGGTTTCATTCATCAAATATGATGAAGGTTGATGGTAGTGAAGTGATTTGGTGTCATAAGGTGTTGTTATAGCATGATGACTAGGTGTGTTTGTATGGTTTAGGGCATGGTTCAAGAAAATAAGGTGTTATTTGGTTTCGAGTATGATCTCCAAAGGTTGTTACGAGGTATATAATGTCCAAGACTATGTTTCAAAGGTGTATGAGGGTCTACATGATGGTAAACATGCTAGTTATTATGAAAATGTGTGTTAAAGAAGCCTTTCTAGGCCTATTCCTAAACATAGAGTAAGTAAATTAAGTAGATACATGAATTGTGAGACAAAGTAGATTGGTACAAGCATGATAAAAAAAAATTGGCATTATATAATAGGTGTGTAAGGTTTATAAGGTCAACTTTCAAGAGTATAATACAAGTTCAAGGTCCTAAGAAGTAATTTCTTTAAGACAAAGCAAAAAAGGCATGGTAAATTCATGGTTTTTGGTGAAATTCATAGGTGTGTAGGAATAAAATATATTTGGGATGAATGAAGGGTTTTTTTTTAGTTTTTTGTACCAATGTTTAGGTCATGAGAATGAAGACAATGCAAGAATAGTCAGTTTTGGCTCTATTGAGCTGTCAGAAATGTAATTCCCATCTCGATAGGAAAGTTGAAATGCTCACCCACACATGTGAGCTATGCATGGGGTTTAGAGATCTTGGGGGATCTTATGAAATGGAACCAGTATTATTTTTCAAAAATAATGGGTTCTTTTTGTCATCATTTTTTTATGGACCATTGTCAATAAGCTAAGAAGGTATGCAACCATTGGAAAACCCTAGACCTAGAGCGATGGAAAAAATATGATTGGTATGGGAATAAAATGGATTTCAGAAGATATTATGAATGTTCATAGATGTAGAGGAATCTTTAGAGCTCATGTTATTATCATTTTTAGGTTCCATGTGTGTTGATATGATACATAAAAATTATTATTTTAAGAGATTTTCTGATAAATACATGAGGTACAGGTTTCATGAACTGAAACTAGTTTATTATTATAGATTAGGATGTCTTATATATTTACATGAAAATATATTATTAGGTTTTATGGAGAAATTTTATGAAACAGGTCTCACAATGTGACCTACCTCTTAAGGGCTTAAAGGTGCAAAACTAGTCTTTGTAGTCCAAGAGGGTTTATGATGAAATGGATGTTGGAGAAGTGGTTTATGAGAATGATTGGTGTTTTTAGGTCTTAAATTATATGTTGGAGTTCCTGGTGTGATCAATTGAGGTGATTTCATGGTCAAACCCTAATGGCCTAATCATCCCTCTTAGGTTTTCCAAGAAGGTGTCATGGAATAGCTATGTAAGTAAGTTTTTATCCATATGAAATATATATTTTAGTGATTGATAAGGTGTTTAATTATTATCTTAATGTTTTCCATGCATTGGTAGATATTGGAAGTGATGTTTAAATTTTTTTATATTGTTTATCTCAAGACTAGTTCTTGAGTCCTAGAACCAAGTTTGACCAATTTTAGAGATGGAGGTATTCTTGGGTCTTGTGCCCTGATTTAGTGAATGGTATAAGTTTTTTTAATTATCTTATGATTATATATTTATATTAATATTCTACCTATGACATGATGAGGTTATTTGAGGTGTGAACCAGCTTGTTTTTGAAGACCTACTTTTGAGCATTGTTAGCATGCTTAAGCGAGGAAAGAAAAAGAGGTGTGTTTTATTCTTATGGAATGTTTGATGGTGTTGATGATTTATTTGTGACCATGTAGTATATTTTAAAGTGATTTATAATTCTTGAAAACATGATTTGATATGCAAAGTTGGTTACTGTTGTAGATTGGTTATTTAGGTACGTAAGACCTAAATAGTGAACTTGCAAATTGGTGTGATTCATGCTAATGATGGATGGTGAAGATGTTCTTGAGATTGTAGAAGGTGTTGAGAGGATGTAGATGAAATTTTTGGATCTTTTTTATTCATTATGGATCTTCTCTATTCTTGTGAAATTCATAATGTGACCATTGGAGGTAAAAGCTTGTTTAAGGCGTTGTAGTGCATGTTTGTGTGTTTAGGTCTATGCCGACCTATAAGGTTTATTTGGTTGATTTATATGAGTGTGTAATGTGTTTTATGTTTAAATTATTGAACTTAATGGTATTATATGACCTGTGTTTGTTTATGGAGTGTGTCAAGTATAAAATTAGTTGTATTAGCTCATTTGAGCTAGGATTTATTATGGAGATGTGAACAATATAGAGGAGGTGAAAGCATAGGTTAGAGGGCTAAAGGGTATATCTCATAAAATTCATGAAGAGATAAGATGAGTAAGGGAGCTATTATTCGAGGTCATTATACCTAATTGACACGTATTCATGTAAATTTTAGAAAAGTAGGACAAGGCATGTTTTGAGAGAGTTTTGAATGGATGGATCTGAACAAGTGATAAAAATCAGTTGGTGGAGAAACAAGTAATTCAAGTGATATTCATTTCAGGTGGTTGAGTTAGTGCTTGGTTATCTTGAGGGATTTTATCCTTCTTATCAGTTTGGTGCCTCACTAAATCAAGGGTTGGTGCTTTTTGTAGGGTTTAAGCCCTACTAAACTAGGGGTTGGTCCTTATTGTTTGGTTGGTGCATCACTAAAAATATCATGTGATGTGTAATATTCACTTGAGTCCTTTGTGTTGAGTAATATATGAAGTGTTTCAATGGGTTTTCTTCACCATGAGGTTTTCACACTATATATCTGGTGTTTATTTGTTCTCTCATGTTTCATGTACTTGTGGATGGTTGTAACACAATTAATAAGCTCACATTGATGATGTATGTTAAATGGTTGATTTTAATGATGTTTTTAAAATATGGCAAATGAAGTAAAAAAAATTATTACTCATTCACTCCCCTCTCAGCCATTGTTCTTCCAAAAATTATTATCAGATAAAGGTCCTTTTTAAATCAAGTCTAATAACTTGGAGGAGATATTTGAAGCAAATGTATGGTAGGAATTCTATTTGAATATGTGATTTCACTCTTTCTCATTATGAAATGTTACTTGAAACACTTGGGGTTTATCATATGGTAGTTAATATTTTATGTTTTCACCTCCATCACCAATTTTCCAACTGTTACAATTGATGAAGTTACCATAGTTGGCATTTGTTCATATACTGAGTTACGTTTCCCGAAAGGAGAAAATGAAGATGTTGTAGATAATTTTTATTTAAATTATCCCAAACATGTTTAAATCTATAAAACAAATAAGAAGTTATTTTATTAATTATTAGAGTCAAGATAATGGTTTCATCTATGACACATTACTAATAACTGTGGTAGATGGTAAGAACCTAGTTTTTGAGGTTGATTCAACTAAGAGAGATGGAGATGTGAATCATGAATCTCTAACCATTGGGATATGAAATGAATAAATCAAAGAAAACATTGAATAGGAGTTTATTAGTTTTGAAATAAGGATAAATTAAGATTATGTGTCAAAACATGTAGCAGAGATTGATTCTAACCAGTTCCAAGCCAAGAAGGGTTTGGTATCCTCAAGAAAACATTAAGATAAAGGTCCATATTTATATCAATCATGGTATGGGTGTTTCTTCAAAGAATATATTTTCCCATTCAAGAAAAATGAACATAGAACTATTGACAAGTTAAATAAGGATCAATATCAGATTACATTAGATAAAAAGGTATAATAATGGTTTATCTAAGGAGATGAATGAAGACCTAGTATAGTCTGTATGATGATCATGAAGGATGTCAAAATGTTTTCTTTTGTGTGGATTAAGTGGTTCTAAGTAACTATGAAGTAATATTTATTTTAAGGAGAGATAGCGTTCTCTCAGGATTGTCTATTTTATAAGTAATGTCTTTTGTTTTATCCTGGTCATCTCATGAAGTTAGAGTGTGTCATGGAGATATGTTTCCATTGAAGTAAATCAGTAACATATAAGGTTAGCACAGTAAATTATTTTACATGAATAGTTCCATCAAATGTGTTTATGTTCTCAATAACTATGATTATTGTTTCAATAAGTCTTGAAATTCAAAAAGACAAAGGTTTGTTTGTGTAACCTCAAGATAGTTGTGAAAATATGTTACAAGGTCGGTGCTACCCATGATATTTTTTTTATGATGTTTTATGTTTGATTCGATAATAGATTGAACTCTTAAGGTCTAGTGTTACTATGAAAATATGACTATATGATCAAATATGATAGGAAGGTTGAAAATTTTGTTCATAAGGATATGATATGTTTGACTATGTTTGTTTAAAACATATAAAGGAAGAGGATCAGATTTGAAAACCTTTAAGAGATGTTGCAAGATAGTTTCCAAGGTTTAAGTTATGAATAAGGATTGTCATGAAGTATTGGTGTATGCTTGGGCTTGAAAATGTTGTTGATTCCATGAGAAGGGCTGAATGTGTAGTCAAAAACATTTGTAGTTGATGAGGAAAGAATGAAAGAATTAATCTAAAAATGTTAGTATCCAAGTGTCACGATAGTTCTTGAAAAATAGTAGCAAGACTCCTTTGAGTTTGTAAGGTGTTATCAAGTCTAAATTTGTTGAAGTTTTCTCATTTTATTGCAGAGAATGAGGTCATATAGTTATGGTTTTTTATGTTCAAAAAGTGGAAAAGGTATAAATGGTTCATGATCCTTTACTATCATTAGAAATGGTTTTAAGTATTTAAAAGGTGTTAAAAAATTTGGTAAAAGGTTAGAGGTATGTGATTGTCAAGGGACTACAAATGCTGGTCTAAGAATGCTTTTGGAGAATGTTTTGTATTTGAATCCATGGTGGAGACCTATTCATGATATTGAAAGAAGGAATATGATGGGATAGTAAAAATATACATTGTAAGACACGATTCTAATAAGAGGGAATATCAATTATGTTTCTTCTTATGCTTTTCATTTAAAGAAGTATGTTATGTCAAGGAAAGATGTGGGATGGATATTGTGGAGTTTATCTGTATAAGATGAGTTTTAACACTTCCAAGAGAAGCTATAAGAGGGATTTGAAGGAATATAAGTGATTGCATGGTCTAGGGGGAGCTCTGTGATCTGAAGTGGTTTTGTAAGAAATAAGGTATCTTGATAAGTCAAGATTGTAGGTATGGAGGCATGTAGTTTATGTTAGCCTCTTGAAGGTATATCATGATCTTATTCTCCCATAATTGTATTAAAATAACTATGTATAGTTTCTATAGGAATTTAAAGGCCGTAAAAGTATGATAGAAGGTATGTTAGTGTTATGAAGAACATCATGAAGGTATGTGTTTCTTGAATATTTGTCCAATGGTATTGATTGGTTTGGTAGAAGTTCTGAGTTTATATTTGGAGATACCTAGGTTTAAGATGAAGTTGAGAAAGAGCAAGTAATGAATATGCTAAGTATGGTCTATTGAACAGTAAGATATGATAGGACATGAAAGGATGTAGGGATAGATAATAGTCCTTTATCATGAAGATTTAGGAGGGAGTACATTGCATGGAGTATGAAGGTTAAAGGTATATTCTTAAATAAAATTTCTTAGAGATGTTGATGGAATGGTGAAAGGTTTTTAGTTATCTTGAAGGTCTATAAAGATATAATTTGGATAAAGATAGCTTTGAAGAAGATAATTACAATGCAGGTACTCGGTGTTAAGTTCAAAGAGTTGTGAAATATGTATGATGAGAATTTGAAGTTTTTTTTTCTGAAGACTAGTAGATAGAGATTCAAGATGAAGTAAAATACAGGTTAATATAGGCTTGAAGGATGTAAACTGTTATAATTGAGGAATGAGATAGTGTGTCAGTGTTTCAATGGTTCAGTCTTGGATCAATTTATAAGATGGTGTGTCATTCACAGAAGTACATTTGAAGGTTGGAAAACAAAGCATGATCCAAGGGGGAGAAATGATGATTTGCATATCTGTGATGAATAAAGAAGAGGTGTATCATCCCAGGGTTAGTTGTGTTATGGTTTGAAGGTATGTATTATTGATGATTCATCAATTTAAGGACACTATGAAGGTGTTAAGGCCTGGTAAATCTGTGAAGAAGCAAGATGTGTATTAATTCATGAATTTTCATCTATATTGAAATATTTTGAGTCAGGGGAACTTATTTATGTCATGAAGGTGTTCTTTAAGTCTAGGATGTTTCAGTATTTTTAGTATAAGAAACAAGTTTAAAGGTCTTTTGATGAGCTAGTATGAAATTCTTTAGATGAATACAAGAAATATCGATTGATCAAGGGAGAATCAAGATACATTAAAGATTTTTTGGAGACATGTAATGACAGGTCCATGGATTACCAAAAACAAATGAAGTCAAGAGAGAGAGAGAGAGTAAAAACTAAGGGGGGCTTGTAAGTATGAGTTGAGTGAATTGTTTTTATGTTTGTTGTCAAATTGTCATAATTTTCTTTATCATTAGATGTCAAAGGGGAGAGAGTGAACTAAGGCACATGAAAAGAGGTATGAAGGTGTTTTATCGTGTGGTTTCCATTAATGTTTCTGAAGATGGTTTTCCTCAATGAAAAAGGGATAAATTGTTGGGCATTGTGTCAGCATTATTTTCGTTGATGTCAAGTCACATTTATGTCAAAGGGAGTATAGGTGGAATAGGAGATTTCATGAGGTGTCATTCATAAAATATGATGAATGTTGATTAGTACTAAAGTGATTTTTATCATAAGGTGTTGTTGTATCCTGATGACTATGTTTACCAAGTTTCTCATTCATAATGAAGTTAATGCACTAGCTAACTAAAGAAACAAACAACTCAAATATGCTGGAGGGTTTATGTTACCTTGGATGTGATGTTATTGAAGTGATAAATGATAATGGATACCACTTCTGTAAATTAGATCAAGCATAAAAAATTGGAATGAAAATGGATTAGATAGATAAATGCAGGAGTTTTCTTGACAATGCGGTTCCAAGAAGTGATTAACTTCCTTTTACAAATTTTAACCCCCCGTTTGTTTATAAAGAGTGATGTAAAGGATTTGAATTTATAGAAACATGCAGAAAGAAAAATATTATTAAATATAGAGAAGATGAAAAAAATTGATCTAAAAGATAATTAGATGGACAAGAACTATAAATTGTTTGTTACCTGGTCTCGGGTCAACGACAACCTAGACTATAAAGAGGTAGGTCAACAGAAAACCTAGGAGGGAATATCTAGACTGTAGGACAAATATGTAGAACCTGAAGGGTCTGAATGCCAACTGGAGGATAATAGAGAGCATGTGTATGCTGTGAGTAGTATGTACAAGAAATAACCAGAGATAGAATACTCTAAAAAATGAACAGAAATAGAACAATAGAGGAGAGTCTGGTTGAAAAAATGGGCCTTGGGTTCACGGTGATCTGACCCAGTCTGAATGAAAACGACTATATCAGAAGTCAGATATAGTTGAAGATGAATCGAAAGAGAAAAGAGCAAACATCACATAGATAAAAGGCTGAGAGAGGAAGGTTTGTGAATAAACTCTAAGTGTTGTTGTTGATGGTTTAAACCTGCAAGAGATTACATATGAGAAATACCCAGATAATAAGATAAAATATGAACAAAATAACAAAGATGATAATGATAAACCTCATGATCGGGGTGATCATGAGTGAATGTAAGCACCCTGAGAATATGTCCTAGAAGATATTTAAATGTTTCAAGAATGGTCTTAGGTGTGGGGAAGGATGCTCAACTTTGCAAGAAATCCTGAGAATTGCATGCATATGATAATGAAGAGAAAGAAAGCAAGCTATTTTTATAGGGTTGACGATGACCAAGCTGAGTTTCGCTTCTGATTATAGGGAAAGGTTCCCCAATGAGATGCTTTTGTGCTTTCGATGGGATTCTTTGAGCTTCTTAAATAATAGAAGGATGCTTTAAAGAACTTAGGTGGGAAAGAGATGAGATAAGGGTAGTTAGGACATAAAAATAAATAAAGGATCTACAATAGCAAATGGGATGCATGTGTAGGATAAAAGAAAATAGAAATAGAAGGTTGATTGGGGAAATGGATAAGGAGGATTAATTAATTAATGTGACTTAATTAATTAATAGGAATAAAGATCAAGGTGGATGGGATAATTGGACATGTAAGATATTAAATGATTAATTATTTAATGTCACTTAATTAATTAATGAGGATTGGAAGGGAAGTTAACTAAAGGAAGGGGGATGATTAAATAAATATCCACACACGGGAGATGAGGGTATAGATATTGAATTTAGGTGTCTATGTTTTGCTCCTTTTTCTTGAGTGGTTTGGGCTAGGAATCCATGGGACAAAAACGATAAGAGGTAGACAAGGATAACAAAAAAGGATTGATGATAAGACTACCCCTTCAAACTGGGGTATCAATGACATCAAGGAAAATTGATGACGTGTTTTAAAAAGGTAGATGAAAAAGGGTGATGGGGGAATAAAAGATGGGTAATATGATTATAAAGGAAAGATGTCCCATGAAAAAAGGATCACAATAATGATGGTAAACTATGGAGGTGAATCCAATATCACATCGGTAGGGGATAATTGTTTTCTCAACCATGAGACAAAAATGATGAGATTTGGATAAGGATAAACATGTTTGATGATGAGCTCCCCCTGAAATGGGGTATCGATGATGTGTTTGAAAAAGGTAGATGAAAAAGGGCAAGTGGGTGAACAAAATATGGGTAACATGATTACCAAGGCCAGGAAAAAAGATCAACATGTCAAGGGAAATTTATCAAAATATGTGTAACTATATGTAAAAAAGTATGTGAATATCACCGCAGTATGAATGTAGGTCAAGATGACCTACGGGTCATAAGAAATTCATCAAATGAGGAATTAACTGAAAAGGTATGTGTTCACCAGGAATAAGATGAAAGGTATGGTGCCTAGTGGGACACAAAAAAAGGGCTGATAAGGAAAAATGAAAAAGTGAGTGATGAAACAATATGCCCCAAGGGGGGAAAGAATGGTTGTAAAGGCAAAAATGGAAAAGATATGCCCTAAGAGGGGAAAACATGGCTACAATGACAAATTTTTGATGAAAAATAATGGTGCCCCAAGGATGAACACAAATATGGTCACAATAGTGGACTGTATATACTGAATGTAATGCCGAAATGGGAAGATGAGTATAACCTCAAAGGAGGACTTCGTGCATGAATTGGATATGATTATAAAGTAAAATTCCCAAAAGAGGGGTGATTATAGCCACAGATGGTGGAGTTAGGGAATAGATATGATTAACATGCCCGAAGGAAAAAGAGATTGCCACAAATGTGGACTTAGAGAGTTAAATATGCCCAAAGGAGGAATAATCTGAATGTTGAAATAAAATTGCCTGAAGGGAAAAAAAGAGATGACCACAAGTGAAGACTTAATGGTCAACAATAAACAACGTCATGGGAAGGGATGTAAGAAAGAGGGGAGAAAACCCAAAATAGGTTACTACTAAGGCCAGTTAATGACGACTGAGGCCAGATTGATGGAAACCTAAAGGGGTCAACGATGACCAGGTGTTGGTGGGATATATAAGTCTAGTGGTCAACCAATAATGCTCATTTTTAAGCGTAAAATTTATGAGAGAGAACAAAGTGAGAAAAGAAAGATTGAGAAAATGGATGCATCTGGAGCTATGAGGAAACACCAGAGGGTGTAGAGGATGGTGAGTAACAAAATTCATTGTGGTTTTTTATTTTATTTCATTATTTATTTATTTATTTTCATTTTTTTGTAAAAAAAGATGATATCAAGGGAGGTTGGTGGAAACCCATATGGGTCGACGTTGACTAGGCCCTAGGGTATGTTGACTGAGCTAGAAATACATCGATTTGATATAGGTTGACATCAACTAGGGTTAGATTGGATAGATTAAGGTTTAGATCAAAATTTGGATGAAACTTTGGATGGATTTTTAGATCAGAGGTCTAATGTATGCACACATTTCTGGTAATTGCAGTCTAGAGAGACCTTATATTTGATAGATTGGGTGTCAAATATATACGAGAAGATTAGGGGAGATGTGTCAGATGATGAGTGGGATCATCTATTTGCAGTGGGGTTGGGTGGATTCATGTACTATTAGAAGAACCCACGAGATTTGGGGTTCATGATTGCTTTACTTGAGAGGTGGGATAGATAGACATGTACATTTTAATTCAGGACAAGGGAGATGACTATCACCCCAGAGGATTTATATCAAATTCTCAGGATGCTGATATAGGGGGATCAAATAGTTCCCATTTATAGTGATGAAAGATTAGTAGTTTTGATGATGCTATTTGGAGCCAATGTGCTTTGTATTAGATTTTATTTGGGGGATTTTTCCTATGAGTAGAGATATAAGGTTGGGGTGACACACAACTGATTGATTTACATGGTGATGATGGCATTGCCTTGCTATGATTTTTTAGACTCAGAAGGAGCTCTATTTCCATGGGTGTTGACTAGTGTAGTGGCTAATATTGTTGATCATGGGACTGTATTATCTTTTGGGACGATAATGTCAGCTCAATTTTACCATCAACTATTTAGATATAGGGTAGGTAGTAGGTCAGGGTTGGATGTAGGCTTCTTGCTACAGTGCTAGGCTAATGAGCATATTACAGTGATTAGTCCATCGGGGCTTAAATGGGTCACAGGAGACCATATTCATTTAGTAATTCAATTTTTGGGATGGAGGGATGATTAGGTCTTCGGAGATAGGGGCAAGAGAGGGGTGGATTGGTACGTAGATTGACTCACAGAGTTGGATGTTGATCAGATTAGGTGGCGGCTGTATTGAGATTTCTCTACATGGCTAGGAGTAGATGTAGAGTTGGCCAACAAAAGATGATAGAGGTGGGTGTAGGGGAGACATATGAAGATTCTTGAGGCCATTCAATTTGAGCAGGTGAGATGACAGTTTTGATTCGTTCAGTTAGTGCCTCGAGATCTAATTTTGTATAGGAGGAGGAGCTAGATAGAGATTTTTTTAGTCCTACTATGGTAGATCCATTTGAAGAGGATGATGAATTATGAGATGATGACGATGATGTGGAAGTAGGATAAGGATACTCTGATTGAGATACAATAAAATGGGAAGATCGGGTGGTTAAGGAGGGAGGAGAGGAGGAGATAGAGAAGATAGAGGTTGAGGTTGAGGTGAATCTAGGAGGTGGTGGAGACGGAGCAGGAGAGGCTGTAGAGGTAGCATGCTTGTGTTCCAAGCTAGATTAGATATGATTAGAGAGAAAAAACCTTGCAGCAATGGGATGTGGTCACTCAAGAGAGAGACGCAAGTTACAAGAGAGAGACCTCTACTGCAGGTAAAGGGAGGCCTACATGGCCTATTTTGGAGATCTGGCTACCATTGTAGCGATATAGTCCATTGGTGGTGTTCAAGTAGCACCATAGAGATCATGAAAAGTGGCACCCCATGGCATGATTGATATGGATAGGTACTTATCATTGGCCATGGAGGTAAAATATTATGAGGACATTATGATCCATAGACTATCTCGGATCCCGAGATACTGGGAGCATCTCTAGAGGAAGGAAACAAGTGGAGCTGGTCCATCGAGGAGTAGAATGAGTGTAGCTAAGATGCGATGGTGATTTCACGTAGGGTTCAGGTGTTGTACCTACCCCAAAGGGAGAGGACTTGAGAGCCTTAGACATTAACTTCACTGATTTTGATAGCATTACTTCTTTGAGGGATCCCCCTAGAGGGCCATGATGTATTGAGATACTTTTTGATATATGATATATGGTTTTGTTGTGGATTATTATGTGTTCATTATGTGATGTGATGGATTTGATTCAGTGTGAAAATGCTTTTAGATTATATGTCATGATGATGGATTTTAAATTAGATGTGGTGGTGATTTATATTGTATGCTTGTTTTATATTTGATGATGATGGTGAAATAAATGTATGATTAGATGGTTATTTAGATGTGCATGTATATGGATGATGATATAAGTGGGTGATGTGTAATATGTTTTTTTTAAAATTTTATCATGATGATTAGAATGTATATGGGTAAGATTTGATGGAAAAACATTAATAATGAATTTGATTAATGATGGATGTAAGTTTAAATAAATGTGTTAGAAGATAGATAGATAACATATGGGTGATTGACACGAAGAAAGATGTGCTGAAAAAATATGCAATAAGATTAGGATAAAAATGCTCTGCAATGGTGGTGACATATAGGTGCAAATAACACTACGTTATAGTGAGGAATATGCAAGAAAAATATGCCTCCAATTGCATCGGAAGTAAAAAATAGGAGGATACAGGTAATGTAAGGCACATGCAACCAACATTGATGCTAATAATTAACCAACGATGATTAGTCATTTCAAAAATCATAAGGAAGCAATGGATGAGATGATCTCATAAACCTACTGTTGACATGACAAAGGTGTTTTAGATTAAAATTGTACATATGAAAGAGGGTTCTCCAAATGTGGTGTTCCCTAAACTATGCCCCATCTTTGGGAAGGGGCAAGAGTAAACAGATTAATGCGAGAAGTTTGCTAGAAGAAACCTGATCAATGCGGGAAGCTTTCTTAGGATGCTAATAAAAATGGAAGGATGATCAATGTGGGAATCCTTCAAATACCATAAGGAGTAGGCATCCTTCGAAGGTATGGTATATTTTATACCATATATAGATGAAAAGAATAAATGATAGTCATCCTTCGAGGGATTGGTCTATTTTTTTATTTTGATTTTGATTTTGATTTACATGATTTTGAATTGTTTTTGCATGAAAAACTTTCATTCAAGGGATCATTCTATTTTTGATAACTTTGATTTTTTGATATAATCATCCATGAATTTTATCTTTACATGGGGGAGAACTAGGAATAGCTAAGTAGACCACTTAAGAGGGGATAATGATGTATAAGAGACACCCCTGGACCTTTTACACAACTCCAACAGGTGAATGAGAGGGTGATTGATATAATGATCATGAATTTATTACCAAAGGGGAGAACCTATCCATAAGGAATATTCTACGGGAAGATCCATGGTTCCCATATTGAAGGTCACATCTAAGAAGTGACCAAAGACCACATAGTTCCCAATCATCACAATAAGATATGGAAGAGGCTAAGATGGAGGAATGATATGAAGAAATGACTAAGGGAACATTGGTAAATGGGCTAACAATAGGATGGTTTCAAGTGTAATGCGTTAAGAAGTTCCACTTCTAGTTTACCATCAACTGAGGCCAAACCATACTTGCGCATGTGATAGTTTATGGTCCGATCTAGTTAGGTGAAAAATTTCCACTTTGGCTCCTTTGTAGAGTAGTGATGCCCTAATTTAGTTGTGAGGCTACCAAATTTAATGTCACGTTGGAAATATGGGACGAGATGAAAAAATGAAAATAAGAGAAAACACCACCTAGAAGGGAAGAAAATGGTATGCATCTAATACGAACAAATGGTTCCCATAGGGAGATACAATATCAATTAGGATCATATGAGATGAGTTAAATAAATATTATGAAATAGGTGGCACAATCATAGGTTTTAGATAAAGCTATGGTGCTTTAGAAGGGAAGCAAAAACATGGCCATGAAGGTGGTCATCGAAGGAAGAGATAGAAAATGTGATTGGATGAGATAGATTAGATAAGATGATGTTAGAACTCATAAGGAACTAATTTGAGAGAAAAAAAAACCTGAGAAGTCCCCCTAGCATAGGAAGATGAAGTAATGAAGGTGAGAAGAAGGATGCAAAAAAAATTAAAGATGTTCACTCAGTGAAAGGCATGTGGATAAGATAATGGATGTTAAAGGATATAGATGCCAGGAGGATGGTGTATAAAGGTGAACAATATCGACGAAAAAAAGAGGACCCTTGTCAAGAAGAGTGATAGGAGAAGATGTAGATGGGTGAAGAGACCTAGGAAGATGAACGGATGAAGATGCAATAAAAGGGATCAGATGGGCTATGGATGAAGTGGTAGATGGAGAAGGGGACTTGCCTAGGAGGTCCTCTCACTCATTAAGATCCTGGAAAATAGTCTAAAGGGCCTTTCAATGCTCAGTGTTATGGCCCTGAGTGTGATGATAAGCACGAATTCAATAGGGATCAAACCATGAGGGCTTCAAATAGTTCAGTTCAAAGGCTATGATAGGTGGAAGTGTGATTGTAGGTGTTTGAAGAAAATTTTGGAGGACCTATGCATATGATTTGATTTGGGCACTAGGGAAATTTATATAATATGGTATGGATGTCAAAGATGAAGGTGGGTTGGGTTGAGTTCTAGGTGGTTTGGAAGAATACGTAGTGGAAAATCATTTAGGCCTTGATGGATGGACAATAAGAGGTGTTTGTGATGAGGGCACTGGGGAATCAGGACCATTTGGATTTGGATTGGTTGATTAGTCAGTGATAGCGGAGAGGGTGTCTTAAGATTGAGGGATGTGGCCCTAGGAAGGAGGATGCAGATTTGGTCTTGATAGGAGGAATGATGATCTTACTATGAGGAAACTCAAGGGATTACTGTGGAAGGATGCCAATGTTTTTGAATTTGTATTGTTTAGGAATTCCCTTGGAAAGGATGACATGTGGATATGAAGATGGAGCTATGGCTGATGGATAAATTAATTTTTGCATGATTTTTTCCAATGTGGATGGGGATTGGTTCTGTGTGGGAATGTCTAGTTGTGTGGATAAGGTAGGAGGATAACCTATGGTAGCTTATCTGCAATACTTCTCAAATGATGTAGGTGGTGTAGAAGAAGAAGGAGATAGTGGGGATGTGGTCATGATAGTCGATGCGGTAGGTGTGGGAAAAAGCACAGAAAGAGGAACCAATATGGAATCTAAGGATGGTATGATAGGAAATGATGGAAGATATGTGGATGGGGTAACAAGGTCAAATGTGGTGGATTGAGTAGATTTAGGTTTGGAATCAATAGTAGGAATTGATGTGGATATGGAAATATAAAGGGTGTTTGGATCATGTGGTTAATAATGTCTATGTGAGATGGTGTAGATAACATATGGGTTAAGGTAGAGATGGAAGAGTATGAGTGCTAACTATGTTTATTTTGGGTGTCTCAAGAGGCATATAGGTGGATTGAGGAGTTGTGATGGGTGTGATAGTATATGTGGATGTGGTAATAGTAGATGTTTGGGAAATAGATGCAGATAGGGGAAACGAGGTAAGTATGGTATTCATAAGGAAGGAGATAGGTGGTATATATTTTAGGGTCAGTACAATTTCAAGTGATATGGGAATGGGTAGATAAATATTTGATAATGATGTCAATGTAATTTTACTGACATGTGTTGATGTAGAGGTAGGTATGGCTAAGGCTAATGTAGATGTGGTAAGAGTAGGAATGGATGTGGACATAAGAGAAGCAGTAGAAGTAAGGGAGGTAGATAGGGTAACTGTGGATATGGTGGACATAGGAATAATATTCAAAGGGTCCAAGGGTACAATATATAGGATGGGAATAGATGAGGAAGTGGGGAAAATATATGTGGGGAGGAACCTAATGTATGTTGTTGATTAATAATGTGATAAATTGACGTGATGTAGAAGGTGAAGATCATTTTTTTGGTGAGGAATTAATAAATGGTTGTCTGAAGATATCACATGATGAAGATGGGATTTCTTGGGGAGATATATGAGAATGTTGATAAATAGAGTCATGGTAAGATGATAGGGATGGGGAAAGAACATGAAGGTATGATATAGAAGGGTCATAAGGGATGTCTCTAGGTGATATAGGTATGTCGGATGAAGGGGAAATTTCATAAGGTGAAACAAGATATGTTAATTGATATCTATGGAGGAAGTCACATATGGTGTTCTTGTGGGGAATATCCATAAGTGAAGTGGGTATGGTGATGTCGGATGACCCAAGAAGGGCTTGAGATAATGGAGAAAAAGATGGTGGGGTAGAAATAAGAATTGTGTAAGGTGATGGGGATAAAAAAGGGGCTACCGGTCGATGTGATTGAGAAGCAGAGGTCCTGTAGTAGAGATAATCATAAATGGGGAAAGAGGAAGACCTAGAAGTTTTTAGGAATGTATTTGTTTAGTGCTCGTGTGGTTATTATAATATTATTAGTGAAGTTTTTTATGGGGTTATAACAACCCACATAAATAGGTTATGGGAGAAATTGATGGGATGAATAGTTAGATCTAACTCCTTGTTTATAGGAGAATCTTAAGACATAAGTATGTAACCATATCATTGAATGCATTCAATAGAAGAGAAATTATTTTTGTGAGTAAATCTTCTCTTACCACATGATTTAGTATAAAAAAAATAATTCGAGATGGAAGTTTGAAATAATTGTGGAGGGGAAGTGATTTGTTTATTTCTCATGTACATGTAATTAATTTTATTTTACCACAGTTGACTCGTACCACGAATATGTATTTTTTCACACATATATATCTAGCTTCACGAATCTTCATTGGATTTGACATATTTTCATCACATTGAGCTTGTAGATATCAAAATAGACTACTGCATTTTTAATTGTTGTTAGCATCTTGATTTTTGAACTCATGCAGAGGAAGATTGGCCAAATATATACTCACTATTATCTTGGTTGTAGCAAAATTCTCCTACATATATTTTCATTTGTTGCAACAAATTTCTTGATAGTCTACCAAAAATCATAATCGCTGGCAGATTACTTCAACGTAATCATAGATATTCTCTCCATCTTGACTCATCAAACATGCATAGAGGATTTTATAAGTCAATATTTATACCATCCCTACATGTCTATATAGATATATTCTGACTATGTGTTCTTTTCCATACAAGATCTAAACTTTATATGTATTGGTAAGGAGGCGTATAGAGATTTAGATAGGGTTCACAGCCTTGAGCCTCCATAACAAGATATTAACCTTCAACCAGCCACTGAGAAAGAACCAGTTGGATTAAGTTGGCCCAACACAATTTGACGACATTATCTAGGTTTTTTATGTTCAAAATCAAGCTCACCCTCCCTCGAACGGTCTCAAAAGTGTCAAAACCACCAGGTTCAACATTGCTCTTTTTTCCCACTATTCATTAAAATCCTTATTCTTCTAAAAATTGTGTGGTGTACCACCAAAAAAATAGTAATGGTGTTAATTGGGATGCTATTTAGTATGAAATGTTAATTTTTTGTGGTCGTATGTTAAAAAAAGAGTCTTTCTTACATGTGGCGTCAATTTATGTGGGTCACATTCTAAGGCTATAATTGTTTAGTCTAGTTATCTCTTTTGCTATAGTATTAATAAGTCTTGTTTATATTTGGTTTATGGCACATATTAGTCTATGTTTAGTATTGAAGAAAAGTAAATAGTTATGTGTATATGTCATGTTGTAAAGACTAATAAAAAAAAGTGTCGTGGAAGTGGTTGTATTTACTTTTGTATATCGTTAATTTTCAAGGTTGATATTGTCATTTGTTTTGAGTCATTTAAATTATTAAGCATTGTTTCTATAGTCTAAATTTTTTTCATCAAACATCGTTCATTATTGAGAGTCAAATGAGTAAAAAATTGAGTCATTGTAAAATTCCAATTAAAAAAAATTACCCCACTTTTCAATAATTGGACGCATTTTTGCTTGTACATGACGTTCATCTTGTGGAGATAAATTGTGTATGAGTAACATGATCACACTTTGTTGAGTTATCAGCATGTACATTGGAGGATGGAGGCATAGGAGTTTGGAGGTCAATCAATGACCTCTCATCATTCACCAATGATGGGGTCGCATCAAGGTTTGGTGACATTTGTTTCAGTGTGCTTTCAGTTGTGAGTGGTGTACTTCAAATTTCAATATGTAGTATTCCAGATTTCTTAGTTTACTGAATAAGTGGAAATTTCACATTGATGGGGGAACATGATCCAATGTTCCATTTCCATTATTCAGTTTGTTTGTATGAGCAAAATAGTTTAGCAAAATTTCCTATGTTATTCCATGTGGTCAAATGTGACAAGGGTTGATAATAGTACTTGGCACATCATGATGTGGTTGTAGGTAAACCACTTGAAAACCTTCATTTCTGGTTTTTGGTAAACCAATTGTAAAATAACCATTCTTGGTTGTTGGTAAACCATTCACAAAACCATCACCTTGTGGTTTATGGTACTTCAATTGTAAAACCACAATTCTCAGTTTTTTGTCAACCATTTGCAAAACCATCCTTGAGGTTTGTGATTATCCTGTGAAAATCACCAGATCATGAGCATGTGTAAGTATACGGCAAGTTTTCCCCATGTTCACACTAAGGGGAGGAATTTTAGGAATGCATTTGTTTAGTTCTCACGTGGTTATTATAATATTATTAGTGAAGTTATTAATGGGGTTATAACAACCCACATAGATAGGTTGTGGGAGAAATTTATGGGGTGAATAGTTAGAGATACCTACTTCTTTATAAGAAAATCTTAAGCTATAAATATATAACCACATCATTGAATTAATTCAATAGAGTATAAATTATTTTTTTGTGTAAATATTCTCTTACCGCATGAGAAGAAACCATTGGTCTGGATGGGGTTATGGTGGACTACTAAGGAAACCCGAGGAAAAGTTTGGTTCCATTATTAAACATAAAAAAAATCAAACAATTCCCTTTTTTATGTTTTGATTAAGAATGTGGAAATAAAAGGGGGTTGTATAAGAAAGGTCCTAGGAGGAGATGAACTATTTTTTAGTTTCAGGTAATTTGTGGCTAAGGAATGTCTGAGGTGGATTCCTGTTGGGTGATCAAATCCCAATTTTTCTACTGAGAAAGGGATTGTTTTGATGTGTTCATTTGATTTGTGTGGTTTATGCTGTGTGTGATAAATGTGAGATGCAGAAGATTGAACCCCTACTTAGACTATATGAGCAAGTAGGATGCAAAAAAGAAGGGTTATTTTTAAGCCAAAATGAAATGTTATTTTCAACAAGAACATAAACACAAAGGGGAAGTACAATGTAAAAGGGGAAAATACGTAAAAGAGAAATACCTGAATAGCATTTTTCTTATTTACCTACACTTTTGGGTGATGAACGATGCAAGCCATGAACCCAACATGAGAAATAAATAAAGTGAAGGATCATGCTACAGTGTTAGTAGAAAAAAATAGAATGTAGAAAAGAAAGAGACCACCTAAAGGGGGTCCCACTGAACGTGCTAGGAATGTTTACCAAGTTTCTCGTTCGTAATGAAGTTAATCCACTAGCTAACTAAAGAAACTAGCAACTCAGAAATGTTGGAGGGTTTATGTTACCTTCGATTTGATGTGATATGAGTGCTAAATGATAATGAATACCACTTCTGCAAATCACATCAATCCTATAAAACTAGAATGAAAATGGATTAGATAGATATATGTGGGTATTTCCCAACAACACAGTTGCAAGAAGTGATTAGCTTCCTTTCATGGATGTCAACCACCATTTGTTTAGAAAGAGTGATATAAAGCATGTAATTGCAAAAGCATGCAAAAATAATAATATCACAGAATCTGGAAAGGTGGCAAAAGTTAATCTAAAGGCTAATTAGATGACAATAACTATAAATCAACTGTTACCTGGTCTGGGTCGATGGCAACCCAGACTATGTAGAGGTAGGTCGATGGTGACTTAGGAGGGAAGATCTAGACTGTAAGATGAATATGCAGACCTAAAGGGTCCAAATGCCAATTAGAGGATTACAGAAGCCTGTATATGCTGTGAGTAGTATGTAGGGAGGGACTAGGGGCAGAAAACTCCAAGAAATGGCTAAAAATAACAATAGAAGATATATATTTGACAAACTGAACCTGGGTCGATGGTGATCTGACTGGGTCGGTGGAGACTATACAATAATTGGATAAAGTCAATGATGAATGGATGAGAAAGACAACCTGTAAGCAAAAAGGCTAAAGGGGAAGGTTTTTGAAGAATCTCTAAGTGATGTTGTTGATGGTCTAAACCTGCAAGAGATTAGATACAAGAAATACCCAGATAATATGACAAAATATTAATGAATCAATATGGTGATAATGATAAACCTTACGATAGATGATCGTGAGTGATGAAATCACACTAAAAATATTTCACAAAGATCTGTGAATGTCTCATAACTTCTTAGGCACGAGGAAGGATGCTCAATTTTGGAGAAAAATTTAGAATTTCATGCATCTGATGAAGAATAGAAAGAAAGAAGCTAGTTTTATAGGGTGGCGACTAGGCTGGGTCACCATTGATTACGGGGAAATTTTCCCCAATGTGTTGCTTTTGTGTTTTTTATGGGATTTTAAAATTCTTAAAGTATAGAAGGATGTTTTAAAGCACTTAGGTAGGGAAGAGATGAGTTAAGGGTAGTTAGGACATAAAAATAGATTTAAAAAAACTAGAAAATCGAAGGGGATGTGTGTGTAGGATAAAAGAAATAGAAATAGAAGGTTGGTTAGGGAAATGGATGAGGATTAATTAATAAATAAATAGGACTAAAGATCAAGGTGGATGGGATAATCGGGCATGTAAGATATTAAATGATTGATTAATTAACATCTCTTAATTAATTAATGAGGATTGGAAGGGTATTTAATTAAAGGAAGGGGGATGATTAAATAAATATGTAGATGTGGGCGATGAGGGTATAGATATTGAATTTAGGTGTCTACAGAGTAGGTTTGTTTACATGCTTTAGGGCATGGTTCAAGCAATCAAGGTGTTGTGTGATTTTCAATATGACCTTCAAAGGTCGTTATGAGGTATAACATGTCTGAGAGGATGTGTCAAAGGTGTATAAGGATCTGAATTATGGTAAACATGTTAGTTCTTCTGAAAGCATGTGTTGAAGAAGCCTTTCTAGGCCTAGTTTTAGACCTAGAGTAAGCATATTGAGTAGATACGGATAAGGTTGGTAAAGGCATAAGAAATGTGTTTTCTCATTGTATAATAGGTGTGGAATATCTACAAGGTCAAGTTTCAAGAGTATAATACAAGTTCAAGGTCCTAAGAAGTAAGTTCTTCAAGACAAGGGAAGGAAGGCATGGGAAATTCTTGGTGTCTGGAGAGATTTAGAAGTGTGCAGGAATAAAAGAGATTTGAGATAGTTGAAGGAGGTTGTAGTGATCTGTGCCAATTTTTAGGTCATGAGGTTTAAGAGAATGCAAGAAAAGTCATTTTTTGGCTCCACTGAGCGCTCAGAAATGTAATTCCCAGCTCGATAGGAAATTTCAAATTATCACCCACATATGTGAGCTATGCATGGGGGTATGATATCTTGGGGATGTTAGGATATGGAATTAAGATAATTTTTCAAAAATAATGGGTTCATTTGGTCGTGAAATTTTTATGAACCATCATTAAGAAGTTAAGAAGGATTGAAACACTTGTAAAGCCCTAGACTTAGAGATATGGAGAAATGATGATTGGTATGGGTATAAAATAGATTGGGAAAGATAGTATGAAGGTTCATAGATGTAAAGGACTCCTTGGAGCTCCTGTTAGTGGCATTTTTCAAGTTCTAGGTGTGTTAGTATACTATAGAAAAAAAAAATGAGAATATTTGTTGATACATATAAGAGGTGCAAGTTTCATGAAGTGAAACCAATTTATTATTTTATCTTAGGATGTCTTATATATTTCCATGAAAATATCTAAATAGGTTCTATGGATAAATTTTATGAAATGGTTCTCACAATTTGACCTACCGCTTAAGTGCTTAAAGGTGCAAATCCATGCTTTTTATTCTAAGAGGGTGTATGGTTAAATGGATGTTGGAGCAGTGTTTTATGAGCATGATTAGAGTGTTTAATTCTGAAATGATATGTTGTAGCTCCTAGTGTGATCAGTTGAGGTGATTTCATGTTAAAACCCTAATGGCCTAATCAACGCTCTTAGGTTAGTCAAGAAGGTGTCATGGAATAGGTGTGTAAGTAAGGTTTTATCCATATGACATGAATTTTAGTTATTGAGAATGTGTGTCATGATTTTATTGATTTTTTACATACATTGGTAGAGCTTAGAAGTGATGTTAAAAGTTTTGGAGGTTATTTATCTCAAGACTTGTTCTTGACTTCTAGAACTAGGTTTGACCGGTTTCAGAGATGGATGTGTTCTTGGGTATTGTGACCTGATTTGGTGAATCATATGAGTTGTTTCAATTATCTGATGATGATATATTACTTGTAATATACTACCTCTGACATGATGAGGTGATTTTATGTGTGAACCAACTTGTTTTTAAAGACCTACTTTTGAGCATTATTAGCATGCTTAAGAGAGGAAAGAGAATGAGGTGTGTTTGAGTCTTATGGCCTATTTTATCGTTTTTATAGTGTTGATGACTTATTTGGGACCTTGTAACATCTTATCTTGTGATTGATAAGTTTTGAAAACATGATTTGATATGCAAAGTTTTTTTTTGTTGTGGATTGGTTATTTAGGTACTTAAGACCTAAACAGGTGGGCTTGCACATTGGTGTGAGTCATGGTGATGATGGATGGTGAAGATGTTCCTAAGCTTATATAATGTTTTGAGAGGGTGTAGATGACATGTTTGGAGATTTTTTAGTCATGATGGATCCGACCTATGATTTTTAAATTCATAATGTGACCATTGGAGGTGAAATCTTGTTTTAGGCCTTCTAGTGCAAGTTTATATGTTTGGGTTTATGATGACCTATAAGGTTTATTTGGGTGATTTATATAAGAGTGTGTAATGTGTTTTTATGTTGAAATGAATAAACTTAATGGTATTAGCTGACCTGTGGTTGTTTACGGAGTGTGTCAAGTATAAAATTGAGTTGAATTAGTTCATTTGAGCTAGGCTTTAGGGTGGATATGTGAGTGAGCCAAAGGAGGTGAAAGAATAGGATAGAGGGATCAAGTGAAGATATGAGAAAAGTAATGAAGAGTTAAGAAGATTAGAGGAGAATTTTTTCAAGGTCATTATACCTAATCAACACATATTGGTGCAAGTTTGAGTGAAGTAGGAGAAGGCGTGTTTTGAGAGAGTTTAGAATGGATGGAGAGTAACAAGTGATCATAATCATTTTGTGGAGCAAGTAATTCAAGAGATCTTCATTTCAGGTGGAACAGTTATTGTTTGGTTATCTTGGGGGATTGTAGCATCCTTTTGGGGTTTTTTCCTCACTAAATCATGGGTTGGTGCTCCTTTTAGGGTTAGTGTCCTATTAAACTAGGGGTTGGTGCTCCTTGTAGGTTTGGTGCCTCACAAAAAAAATCTCATGTGATGTGTAATATTCAATTGAGTCATTTTTGTTGAGTAATAAATGCAAAGGTTCAATGATTTTTCTTCCCCGTGAGGGTTTCCCACTTTATATATGGTGTTTATGTGTTCTCTCTTGTTTCATGTATGTATGTTAAATGGTTGATTTTAATGATGTATGTAAGATATGGTAAATGAAGTGAAAGTTGGTGTATGGTCATTTCACCTCAAACACTATCTCTTCAACCTCCAAGCATGGATTCACTTATCCGTTTTTAAATCTCTTTTATTTTCTCTTCGTTTAGAATATTTTTAATGTAAATATGGTTTTAATATCGTATTATTTGTATGTTATGTTACGAAATCTATTTACACCACATTTTTGTACCATGTAAAACTCATGTCAAGGAAAACCACCTTGGATGAAATGCCACAACACCAAACCCTAATCCAAACTAATATAAATGTATATTGTATGCTTCATTACTACACACTATGTAATAGTTGAATTGGTTTAACAAATGTTATCTACAACAAAAACTGGTAATTTAAAACCAATCTCAATTTGTGCCAAATGCCTCCCAAAACTAACGTGTAAGAAGCACCTTTGTACCTCTCTTTCACTGGTGAACTATCATAACTTATTATTTTCTTTATGGTGAACAAGTTTAACTTAATAAAATTTCCCAAACACTTTATGATCTAATTTGGGAAGTTTGTTTCCAACCATTTCAAAAAATGGTTGTTGGGAGAAATTGTTCATCTACAACCGAACACTCAAGAAAAATGTCATATTTTCTTCCTATGGTACCCAGAAGGGAAGTTTGACCCTTCATACCTATTCTTTGTTATATGGAGAATATCCAAACACAAAAAAATCTTGTTAACTTCAAATGTGTAATTTTTGTCTCTCATCTTGAAGGCCTCTAGGTGTAGTTTGTTGATGAGAAAGCAGATGATTTCAGCCAACTCATTCTAAAAGGTCAATGCAGTTTGAGCCTCATTTATTGGTTTTTTATTCTTTGAGTTATTGGTGATTATTTGTATATAATATAATAGAATAGGGTATAAATTTTACACATTCTGTTTGGGGTCCAGTTCGATTTTTGTGGTCCCATTCCATGTCCACTTGGGTTATTTTTTGAAGCAAAGCAATAAGGGCATGCAAACTCGTGTTGACTCTCTAAGGTTTGTACTATGCATAAAAATGATGTTATGGTTGGAATTACGTATGTTGAGTATAAATATGATTTTTGGTTTTCTTAAAACCACATTATAAATGAAAAGTTGAAAAATAGATAGTCTGACTCATTTATCTAGATCCCTATATTGACAACAGAAAACCAAGACTTGCTAGAGGAAATTGAACTTGGTGTTACATTGAAAATATTATGGAACTTGAGTGTAATGAATCAAGTATTTTTGTGTTATATATCACTTTCTTTAGTTCTAGAAATGGTTTGTTTTACTGCTTGAAAGGAATGAGTGTATCTCTCTCTAACCTCCCTCTATAAAACTTGGAAAAAATTGATTGATTTAAAGTACGGGAAAATTATATTTTTTATCTCTATCTAAATTTTTATTGACTAGGAGTTGTTTGAGAAAGTTAGATGGGAGGGGTGTGTCAATGTCAGCATTTTTTCTCACACATGATTACTTTTTTTTCTAGGTTATAAGTGGCGCGATGGTATAAAATGGTTTATAAATTTGAATGTTAAAATGTATATGGATTTTCTAACAATTTTTTCCTTTAAGGTGGAAATATTTATTTGTTTTATGTTTATATGTACTCATGTATGGTTTGTATATAAAAATAAGTTGAATTAAATATATATCTAATGGATAATTGATGTATGTGAATTCCATGGATAGTTCCTGCATTATAATATAAAGCTACTTTTGGAAACTTGTTATCGAACTAATGTACTTGTATTATTAAAGGAATATAAGTTCATATTATTATGTGTGTGTGAAAATTAAAGATATGATGATTTTTTTCTATGTATCATTATAGCTTAAATTGCAATGAAAAATGTATACTTGGTTAGTATGGTAAATTCTTGTGATGTGGCTTAAGGTATGGTATTAGACAAAATAAAATAAAATAAATGAAACCTATAAACTTAGATGGCATACTATACTCTCACTATAACATTCGCATTTATGACTCTAGAACAAGGGAATTTTTTTTTACATAACGTTCTCTGCTCTAAATTATCATAATTTAGAACACAAGTTCCAAGTTTTAAATAATGTTCTCTATTTTAAATGACTATGATTTAAAACACACATTACTTTTAGACAAATGTTCTCTGTTCGCATATTCATAATATGGAACACACATTCTATGCCATTCAATCACATAACAAATAACCATATGTAGTTGTAATGACTCGATGAACTACTGATCTCCCTTTTTATGGCTCAGAGTTTCATCGATCTCTCATTTCATGACTCAGATTCTTACCGATCCTTCATGTTAATTCAATGTAATGTATACTAAGTATACCTGGTTCTCTTTACCCTTTCAGGTATTGAAGTGTTCTATTTAAGAGGCCTATCTGAATATTTGTTACTGATATTCATCTGAAATCCTGCTTCTTAAACTAGGTGATCCAGGACAACGCAACCAACAGCTTGTGATACTTTGGCCAAATATTTTCACATGCTTAGCATGATTATATTCCTAGATGACATACTTGTCAATGGAATACATCCTCCACCCCACTTCATCTGTTATCTATAATGGTCTTTTATGACTCCTATCAGTCCTCTTGTCCTAGGTTGAACCTTAATCCAAGTCAACAATATGAAAAGGTATAGAGAAGCACTCGTGATGACTAAGGGTACACAGACATACCTCATTGACCCTAGTCGATTGCATGTGTCTAGTTACCTTTAGCTATCATGAGTCACTCCATATACAAGGACATATTCCTAACTTGGTACCAAGTAAAACTAAGGCCAAGTCCAAGCTTATGTAATCCTAGATGATTTGATTCAGAAGGGTGTTGCAACATGTTAGCTACAACATTGTGTCATCATGAAGAGCTGGCCTTCATGATGACACCTTATTGTGGTTGGCGTGTACTAACATCATGAGTAATCCTCCCATCTAGGGATACATATCTAGCTAAGAGGTTGATCACTTTCTTATCTTTATAATTTAAGAATAAGTTTCAGCAACCTTGTTGATCCTCTAACCTCTTTGTTCATTACAGTTGCTAGCCATGAATGACTTAAATTATCATGAAGCTTAATAGACAATCACTCCTCCCTTACAAAGGATTGTATATTGTTTCTTGGTTCATTATTGAAGTTTCAGACTTACAGTCCAAATCATCTTAACATAGTAAGATTAACTTACTAAGCTTAGTCAAGTTCATTCGCAACTGATTCTAAATTCAGGTTTCCTTTATATTAGACCTCATTTGAATGAGGTCTATTTCTTATACACAGGAATCCATTTGTTTTCAATTATCTTACCTTAATTTAAGGTTTATTAAGAGGAGATATGATTTCCTCTTTCCAAGTATCCTTTGGATATGACGCTCGAAAGGGCATGAACGGATTCTTATTCTAGAAGTAATTTTTCTTTCCTCATCATCCATTAGTTAGGATTCATTTTCAATGATTAATTACACATGAATTCATATGTATGTTACCCTTTTATCAAGTTAATTGTTAATCCATATTGACCTAAGTATTAACCATTTGTACATTCCAACTTAAAATTTGTATTTAAGAGAAGAGTAGAGTGTCAATTCCCTCCTTCTCATTATATCCTTTTAAATCTAATAGCCATCGTTTATACAAGTACAAATTCAAAAAGTAGGAATAAGTTAACGATTTTCTTTCTACAATTCAATAATGATAAAAAATTAAAAATAATACACTATTCCTTTTCTCATTCCTCAAAGTAATATATATATATATATATATATATATATTATTAATTTATTTATTTTACAAGTCCAATATTCGAACTTCACTTATGCAAACAACATTGATAACTCAACAAAATACAACTTTTCTTTTTCAATTACATCTAAAAGGAATAACAATGTCTCCTATAAGGTCCAACCTCTAGTTAAACAAGAGAAGCATCATAAAATAGCACATCTTCTTTAACACTTATGGAGTCCATCTGTAAAAATTGCTAGCATGGGTCAGTTCGTCGAACTGAACATGTTAAGTACTTAACATTAAAATGACGTGCGCTTGACTAACTGTCTCAATAAAAGAACCCTTCTTTTATGAAACATTCAAGAAATTCAGATATATAACTCATAATAATAAAACACCACTAAAATAAGAATGGATTAAACGGCCTCATCATAATAAGTAAGCATCATGATCAAATAACGCTCTTAATTAGCAATTTCTTTAGTACAATTACAACAAACAAGAAATATTGCATCCCTAAATTCCTAGTTGTTCCAAACTATAATGTGTAGAGTTCATCCCAAATTTAAACTAATGTCCTGATGAATATTAACTCTAACAATTCTCAGAAGAGAAATAATTAAACGAAGTAATGATTTACTTGTACGGACAAAATCAAGCCAATTTCTTTTCATCCTAGTAAATGGGATTTTTATGATGAAATAACTGCAATCCAAAATAAAGGAAGATTCCTTCACATCTAATACTCACTTAGCTTCAACCAAGTTCCATGCAGAAGAGGGAAAAGTGATTAAACCCATGAAGAAAACTTGTCACCCCTTCCAAATTCAACAAAGAAGCATGTTATTCACCCATCTCAGAGAGAGGAAAACAACAAGTAAAATGTAATTACTTACACTCAAAGACAATCATACACCAATTCAATATATATCCTAACTCTGAAATTGGAAATTAAGAAGAAAAGAAAAGTAGCATTTCTTCTAATTAATCATTTTACAATCTCTTACAGTTAACATGACCGAATTAGTCGATTTCATGGAAGGAGAAATAATAATGAGAGTAACAGTCAGAGAGATAACAATAAACTTTTCTTTTGAGCACAAGAGTTACAGTAACGAAACCCACAACTCAGAAAGGAGAGAGAAAAAAAATAGAATTCAATAGTCAAAATGGGAGAGATTATCATTACTTCTTCCCAATACTTAACTGAATTATAAAAACTGTAACAAACAAATCAGTTAACAATAGTGTATTTCTCTCAACGCAAAACAGGGACAGTCTCAGTAGCTTCTAGCTACCCTTTGAAGAAGTTTCCAATGAATTCATTTACAACTAACCCAAATTATCAAGCAACTACTAAAATTCCAATTCTATCCTACATTAGTAACTATGTACGCTTTAACAAGCATGTTTGTCCCAAAGATTAAAATGATTAAGAGATTACAACCAAGTAAAAACATGGTCTCAATTCTACAGGAGTAAAAAGAAATCATTTAATATGAAATTAAATAATCATTCTTGGTTCAAATACAATATAAATCACACGGAGTTGTTATTTAGAGTACATATACTCATCATCAAGTTCAAAGGGAGAAGAAAACTATATATTTCAACACAAATCCTTCAAGTAAGAAAACTGAGTTAATCTCAGGTTTGAATAAGGAAATTAATCTTTTTAAACAATCATTATGGGTACCCAAAAGTAAGAGAAATAACACATCTCTTCCAAAACATGCAATATGAATGAAAACATGGTAATAACAAGGTTTCAAGTAACCAAATTGTATTTAAACCGCGTTTCCAACAAGGATAACAATTCAAACAAATTCCCACTTTATAATTCCATGAAATCCATAGCTTTTAAGCATATACAAATCAGATCAAATAGTAATATATCATTTTTATTTTCAGCAATTTCAAACCCACAAAGATACAACAAACCGAACACCCATTTCATCAAAATCGTAACACCAGCGATAATATCTACATACACTAACAGTTTCAACTGAGAACATCGATTTTATCATGCATGCATTCATAAAATACTCATTTGCATCTTTTCAAACAACTCAAGAAAAATATCTCAGCCAAACATACCATGACATTTCCACAAAACCAATCAATTCTAAGAGCATAGTTCTTTTAATGAAGACGTTTAATAAAGAGCATAACTATTTAACAAGAAGAGCCTAACATGCCTAGTAAGATTTCTTGTTAACTTGCAGAAGTTAACAACCAAATATTTTCAAGGATTTCTTCTCTGGAACAACTTCAACAGCCAGATCTCCCAACTTCCTTCTTGTTTCCACAGGCTTAGAGATAGCTCGAAGCCATTCCAGATTATAATGGGTCAAAAATAGGTTTCCATGCTCAAAATAGCAACCCAACGTAGAAAAAAAACTAGAAAAACCAAATGACCAACAATTCCCACAAAACCCACTTCTCTTCTTTCCTAGGTGGGTTTCTTCACCAAAACCAATGCCATTAATTTCATTGAATGCAATTTCCCCCTCTTTCCTCATGCGACTGCCAATTCAAACTTGGTGAGTATCCATTCAAGTTTTTACATGCATTTTAAATTTAGCAGTGATGTTAGTTGGACATCACACTTTCTTTTTATGCCTTCGCCAATCTTGGTGAATTTAAGTTGTAAGGAAAAAAATAAATTCACCTTAATACCCTAGATACCAGTGCCACCGACCTCTCCTTTTCCACCTATCCCATAGGTTCCCCTTAGGATTAGTAATAGTTTAGGTCCTCTTATTAATAGTTAGGTTTCCACTTTAGCTCTAGGCCCTTAGAATTTATTCTAGGTTAAGTTACAACCTTTTAGATTAAAGTCCAAGTAGGTTATAATGTTACAACATAAGTTAGAGCACAAACCACAATAATTCAACAATAGGTCTCGAGTAGGTCTTGCCACCTTAGGTCAAAGCCAATGTAATACATGACATTTCCGTCCTAGGTTAAAATATTTGCCTCAATATCCTTATAATGAACCTCTTACCTTCTCACGCTATCTATCATTATAGTTTATACATCCAGGAGATCAAATCTTACCATTGGCAGCGTGATGACAAGTAAGAATGCCTGAAACTAGGTTCTTTACTATTTACAACAAAACCTAGCTTGGTTCCAAAATACATTTCTTTTAGAAAGTAAATCAACAAGATGGCAATAAATAAAAACTAAAGTATACCTTGGATCAATGGAATTGATTCAAGGTGTGCCATTAACATACACACATATATAGACACATATATATATATATATATATAGAAAATGGACACACATATATATATATAAAGTATGAAAACAATTCTACAGGGTTACAACTTGTGGATTGCAAAGTAAAATAATATCATTTCCCATTAAATAGAATCATAGTAAGCATGAATTCAAAACAAAAATACTTACTCATTGCAAACATGATTTTCAACGTCGAAGGAATACACCTTCCTAATACAAATCACATGTCAACATTTGCAATATCAAAAGGGAAATTCATTGTAGTAACTATCATGATCAAGACGTTACATACCTCCCTCCTTAAAAGAATCATCGGCTCGATGATTAAATTAGTAAAATCATTAAGATTTAAGAAAAAATTCAGTTATTGTCCTTCCATTCATAGGTTCATACATAACTAAATTTGAAAGTTCAAATTTTCAAAACAGTATTTAAAATATCTATACAATAGTTCAGTAACTACCCAAGTTTTGTAGCTTCAACATTGAATCATGGATAAAAAAATTTATATTCTATCAACTTTCAGAATTAATTTTGATCAAACAATTATGGAAAAGTAGATCTCATTTCTTCGAGATCTTCCCAAGTTGTACTTTCTTCACTAAACTGGTCCCACTGGACCTTACATTGTTTCACTTTGTGATTTCTTAAGTGTAACTGGTGAGTCCCCATCACTCGAATGGGATTAAACATGATTATTCCTGGGTCTTGGACCTATAAGGAATTCTAATTCAGCACATGTGATAAAACTGATACGTATTTATTAAGCAAAGAAATATGGAAAACATCATGCATTCATGATAAAGTAGGAGGTAAAGCTAAACGATAAGCTACAGGGTTGATTATTTCAATAATTTCAAAGGGTCCCACATAATGAGGTGACAACTTGGCAGCCTTTCCAAAAGTTATAGAACTCTTTTTCAGCTTAACCCGAAGAAATACCTTTTCACCAAGTTTATATTTCCTATCAACCTGTTTTAAGTCTGCGATAACATTTTTGCCAATCAGTAGCCTCCTTCAAGCATTCATGAATCATTTTAACTTGTAGTTCCATTTCTGTAAGGATTTATGGGCCTATCACCTCTCTATCCTCAATGTTGTCCCTATTAGAGTAGATATTTACCTTAGCTCATGTTCACCTAGATACTTTATTTACCTTTATTATATTTATCCTCACCCACTTATGTGTGTGGATATTTCTTTTATCTAATTTAGATATTAGGAGATATTATCTAGTTGTTAGGTATAGTTCTTTCCTGATCTATGGTCTTGACTAGTTCTTTGATGACTAGTTATTTCCTTGATTTATGGCTTGATCTACGACCGTGACTGGTTCTTAGATTGTTATTCCTTGCCTATTTAAACAAGGCACATTATCAATGTATTGCATTGAGTTCCATAATAATATATGATATTACTTCTCATTTGTTTACAAAGCTTTTATGTAAAGTTATTATGGCAAATTACTTTCATCTTATAGATCGTGGTGTTTGATTAGCATCTATGTTCTTGGCTTGGTACAATCTGGTTATCGTTCCTTTCATGGTATCATAGTAGGAGATTGTTATTGACATTCGTCTGTAAGTTTTATTTAGAAAATAAATTCATTGTATATTCACATATTTGGGATTTGGTCATATGTTGTTACTGCATGCATTTTTATGGAAAATAGAGGCTTCCATTAGATCTGGAAGGTGTAAAAACCCTAAGATCGACTGTAAACTTGGTCGTTTCTATAGACAGTCATTTTTTGTGGTTTTGTTTGTTGTTGTAGAGAAGAACATTTATTTTCCTCAGGATTTGCACCCACCAGAAAAGAAATCGCGGGATTATTTTTTGGTTCTATTGGGTTTTTTTGAGATCTACACAGAATAATTTTTTATTGTGGCTTATTTGTCTCAGTTTACGCGTAGGAAGGTTTTTCAGATCTTTCCTTTTTTGGTAGGGGTCCATGGATGTTGTGCATGTTTTTTGCTTTTTAAGGCAAATCCGCAAGTTGCTATTTTCGGTAATAAAGGTCACTATCTACACAGTCCAGAAATAGTAATTTTTACTAGAAGCAGCAGTTAGATGTGACTTTCTTGAAAACATGCGACACACCCCAAAATATTTGTACCTATCATGGATTCTGAGAATGATATGCTTTTCTATGAAGTATGTGGACTTTAAGAGGATATTGTAAAATTTTTGGAAGAAAATAGATCACTCAAGAAGTGAAATTCTCTTCTACAATCACTCATTCACGATAAGGATACATTAATACACTTCTTGCAGAAAAAAATTGCTAGCCTACAACATCACCATCATATTGTGGACAGCCATATCCATGCTCCTAGTCCACTTGCAGCTATTTCTTCTGAACCCACTGACATTGATGTGTCAGTCTTTGAGCCTGAACCTACTTTTGATGCTTCTAAACTTGTGAGGCTTGTTACTACATGCTCTTCCACATCTGTGCCTATTACAGTACCACATGTTGTGTATCCTACTTCTTCTCAATTGCATGGATTATTAAGAAGCATACCAATGCATTCAGCTCTCGCATGCTCCGTTATATTGGTCTCACTAGCAGAGTCATTGGTAGACATTCACAGGGTATTGTTTCCTCTATCCCACATGTTAAGTGGAATTCTCTTCATGACATTGGTTTTCGAGAAGATACTTTATTGGGATCACACATTGACAGAGCTTCTTTTTTGTTCGCTTGACTCTTTCGGAGGATCATGAGAAACACATGAGTTTTACACCTTCACTCAGGCTTGAGAAACCTACAATTTCAGCTGTCATCCATGATCAACCTGACACACATTCTGATGTTCTTTTGCATGCACCCATTGTGTGTTTTACACCAAGTCATATGCAGGAATCTTCTTCATCCATCCGTGTTGATTTGGGGTTGATATCTGATCACTCGTGGAAGCGACATAGGCATTTGTTGAGAGGAATCTATAGGCATGGCTCCTCCACCATTTGGCCTCTTGCTCCACTTTCTATACCTTTTGCATTGTGATGGTTCTTGTTTTGAGCATTTTTCTTTAGTAGGTGTAGTGTATCTCTCTTGTTTGTTGAGAGATTTTGTATCTATATTTTTGACACTTTTGGCATGTTGACAGTCTCTCTTGTGGGGGAGCTATTCTGGTGAAGCCCAGTGTTAGTTTTTCAGTGTTCGAGTAGTTGTTTTGACAACTCATATAGATTTTTAGCATCACTCCACCCATTCAGCAGTATGGGAGGGTGTGGTGTTGATCCTACTTCTTTGGGTTTTGTGTTCTTTCCTTGTTACCTTGGCTTTTCTTGGATCGTGACACTCTGGATTTTGTGTCCTTGCCTTGTTGCTTTGGTTTTTGTTCTTGGATCGGGGCACACCTATTTGCAACCCTTGATCAAATTATGTTTGGTGTTTTTTTACACTTTTGACATCACTCCATTAACAGTCTCCTTATATGGATCTATTCTGGTGGAGCCTAGTGTCAGTTGTTTTTTAGTTTTGGGATTGAGTAGTGGATTCAGACCACAGTGCACACCAAACTTCTTCAGCATTGTACAATTTTTTTTATCTGAGCTTCTTAGGATGCCTTGGAGCAGGTCTTTACTCTCTTTACTTTGTTGTTACTGGTTTTGGGTACCTTGCGGTGTCCCTTTTTTCCTAGTTATTGTACATGAGTACCTCATCAGGCATAGTTGCTGGGAATCATACTGTAGACATGCCACATCTATTTTGGCCCCTAGCTTCACTTAAGGGGGGTGTTAGAGTAGATATTTACCTTAGCTCATGTTCACCTAAGCACTTTATTTACCTTTATTATATTTATCCTCACCCACTTATGTGTGTGGATATTTCTTTTATCTTATTTAGATATTAGGAGATATTATCTAGTTGTTAGGTATAGTTCTTTCCTTGATCTATGGTATTGACTAGATCCTTGATGTCTAGTTCTCTCCTAAATCTATGGTCTTGACTAGTTCTTTGATGACTAGTTATTTCCTTGATTTATGGCTTGATCTACAACCTTGACTAGTTCTTAAATTGTTATTCCTTGCCTATTTAAGCAAGGCCCATTCTCAATGTATTATATTGAGTTCCATAATAATATATGATATTTCTTCTCATTTATTTACAAAGGTTTTATGTAAAGTTATTCTAGTGAATTACTTTCATCTTATAGATCATGGTGTTTGATTAGCATATGTGTTCTTGGCTTGGTACGATCTAGTTATCGTTCCTTTCAGTCCCAGCTAACAGGGGTTATGCATTTCCTTCCATATAAAGATTTGAAAAATGTCATTTTCAGAGATGCGTGATATGTGTTATTATAAGAAAACTTGACCAATAGAAGGTAATCCTCCCATTTATACTACTAGTCCATGCAATACATTCTTAACATATCCTCTAAAACTTGATTAACTCTTTCAGTCTGTCCATCCGAAAAATACGTAAAGTTGAAATTCAACTTAGTTCCTAAAGTAGCATTAAGTGTTTACCATAATATTGATGTCATTCTTGGATCTTTATCTGATATGATCAATTCGGGTACTCCATGTAATCTAAAAATCTCATGCACAAATATTCTTGCCAACACGGGTGAATCATCCTTTAGGTTACCAGCATTAAAGTGTGTTACTTTTGTTAGTTTATCAACAACTAATAAGATGACATCATGTTTATTCTTTGACATAGGAAATCCTTGAATGAATTCCATATTTATCTCTTGCCATTTGTATTGTGAAATGCTATGAGGGTACAATAAACTGGCTGGATACATATGTTCTGCTTTGACACGTTGACATTCTAAGTAGTGTGTCATGAACTCTATTACGTCTTTTTTCATCCCTTTCCAGAAATATTTCTATTTTATATTAGCAAGCATTTTTTTAATTTCCGGATGTCTAGAAAAAGGTGAATTATGAAATTCAATTAATAATTTTTTTCTTAAATCATTTACCAAGGGTATATATACCCTATTTTCAAACTGTAAGATTCCCTCATTGTCAAAGTGAAAAATTTTATATCTCACGTCATTTGGATCCGTAGCAAGTGCTACCTTTACCTACTGAAATAGGAATCAGATTCCATGAGGCTTTTCACCTCATCCGTAAAATAAATTCTCAAAGTTATGAGAGTAGAAATGTGCTTCCTATGACTTAGAGCATCTTCTACTCTATTTTCCTTGCCCTTAATATAACTTATATCAAAATCATACTGAGATAGAAATTCTAACCATCTTCGCTACCTTGCATTCAGTTTTGGTTGAGTAAAAATATACTTCAACCCAAGATGGTTAGTTTTTAGTTTAAATGGCTTACCGAGAAGGTAATGCCTCCAAATTTTATGTAAATGAACAATGGTAGCAAGCTCTAGGTCATGTGGAGCATAAATCCATTTATGTAACTTGATTTTTCTACTTTCATATGCTATGACATGGCCATCCTGTAACAGAATTCCTCCGAGGCCTTCCCCAGATGCATCTATTACAACAGTAAAGTTCCCATTGGGATCAGGTACGGTTAAAATAGGTGTTGTTGTTAACTGTTTCTTTAGAATCTTAAAGGAAGATTCACATTTATCATTCCAAAAAAAATTCTTTTCTTTCTTTTGTAATGAATTTATTGGTGCAGTGACCTTAGAAAAGTCTTTAACAAAGTTTCTATAATAACCTGCAAGTCCCATGAAACTCTTAACTTCATGGACATTCTTAGGTGCAAGCCACTCAGTTATAGCTATGATCTTTGAAGGATCTAAAATTATTCCATCCTTGCTTATAACGTGCCCCAAATAGTGCACTTTTATGTCATAGAAGGAGCATTTTGACAACTTACCATACAACTTCCTCTTCCTCAAGATTTCCAAGACTATCTTCAGATGCTCATGGTGTTCATCAATGCTATTAGAATATATGAGAATATCATCCAAGAATACTAGCAAAAACTTGTCCAAGTATTCTTGAAAAATATTGTTCATCAAGTTTATAAAGGTGGCGGGTGCATTAGTCAACCCAAACGGTAAAATGGTGAACTCATAATGCCCATATCTCATTCTAAAAGTCATTTTATGTATGTCTTCATCCTTTATTCTCAACTGATGATAACCAAAAAGAAGATCTATTTTAGAATACACTGAGTCTCCATGCATCTGGTCAAATAGATCATCAATTCTAGGAAGTAGATATCGATTCTTAATAGTTGCCTTGTTCAACATTCTATAATCAATACATAATCTAAAAGTGTCATCCTTCTTTTTCACAAAAATTACCGATGCTCCCCAAGGTGTGACACTCGGCCTTATCAAACCTTTTGAAAAAAGTTCCTGTAACTGAGCCTTTAGCTCTACCAGTTCTGTGGTAGTCCTTTTATAAGGTGCCTTGGATATAGGCTCCGTTCCCAATTTGATCTCGATTGAGAAGTCAAACTCCCATTTAGGTGGAAGACCTGGCAATTCTTCTAGGAATACATCTTTAAAATTTTGTAACAAGGGGTATATTTCCATAAAGTCACTACTTTCTTCAGTAGTTTCTAACATTTTTATGGCATACAAAGTGCAGCCTCTATTTTTAGCCCTTTTAAGCTGCATAGTTGTTAGTTTCCTAACTGCAATCTCATGCTTTACACCTTGAATGACTGTTGTTTTTTGTAGGTCATCAATACAACTAATCTATTTTTCATAACAGTCAACCTTTGCTTTATGTTCAACTAACCAATTAACACCTATGATTATATCATAAGATCCCAAAGGAGCAACATAAAGATCAATTTCTATGGAAAAACTAGGCAAGTAAAGGACTTCCCCAAAAAGACACACTAACCATATGAACAACATTATTTCCATAATGCACAGTCCATGATTTTTCCATTTTTTGAGCTCTTCTTTTTAATTTTGAAGCTAACTTAGTAGAAATAAAACATTCAGTAGCTCCAGTATCAAAAAGTATAGTCACCGGTATACCGAATAACTTACCTGGAACTTCTATAGGTGTGGCTTTCTTTTCATCCTATTGGTCAGCTACTGCAGCATGTATTATGTGCTGCTAATTGCAGAAATCCTTCTTGAAATGACAGTGACTCACGTAATGATCTTTACCACAGTTAAAACAACCTTCAACTGGCCATTTCCTAGGTTCAAATTTATTTCTAGCCTTGAAGTTATCATTATGGCTTCTGTAGGACTTCTGTCCATTGTTATTGTTCTTGACAAAGTTGTTCTGCATACTCGTGACAGGTTTTCTTATCACTATTTTCTTATTATTATCAGTGGTAAATTTATTTTTCATGCCAAACCTCTTCCAAGGTACCTTTTTTGATGCAAGATACGAAGACCAGTTCGAAAGCTTCTTTCTAATTTCTTCTCTATGAGCAGAGATTGCTTTTAATTTTTGTTCTTGCCTTATGGCCTTTTCAACAACCCCTTCCATAGTGGTTGGACTGTGAACATCTACCTCACCACCTATGATGGGATTTAGTCCCATAATAAATTTTCATATCCTGAACTTCTCGTTAGTATGATATTGAGGCATGTACTTAAGGATTTTAGTAAACCCTTCCCAGTACTCTGTCACAGTTGACTTTCCTTGTGATAAGTTCTAAAATTCAGTCATTTTCTGATCATAATAAAGTTTAGGCAGCCATCGTTGCCTAAAATAACCTTTAAATTGATCCCAGGTTATGTCTGATTCAACAATAATTAAGTCATCCTTTCGGTTTTCCCACCATGAAGATGCCTCATGGAAAGCTAATACGCTCCCCATATTGATTTTGTTTCCTCAGAGAAGTTTCTTATAGCAAAGTACTTCTCTATTTCACTGAGCCAGTTCTCAGCCCCATCTCCTAATGTAGTTCCATCAAACTTAGGAGGTATTATTCTTTTTATATCATTGGTGAGTTCTGTTGCTAATCTTTCCCTTTTATTTTCAGGCTAATTATGCACGTTCACATTACTATTATCAACACATGGATTCCCTTTATTGGTGTTGTCCGTAGGAGGTGGCTGATCATCATTATCAGAATCTTCTTCCTCCTCCTCATTTCCCATTTTTTATTGTTCCAACACAAGAAAATGATCTCTAGTGTGTAGGAGGGCAGCAAGGATCTCATCTATTTTTTGGGTAGTAGCTTCTTCTCCACCCAGTGGCGGGTTGTTTGCAACATTTCCTCTTGTTCTAACCATTTTTTGTTTAACAAGAAAATATAAGTTTTAACAAATCATGAACACAATAGGTCCAAGTGTTGCAACCTTCAGCTCTGATACCAAGATGTAACATTCCCATTTATGACTCTAGAACAAGGGAATTTTTTTTACATAATGTTCTTTGCTCTAAATTATCATAATTTAGAACACATGTTCAAATTTTTAAATAACATTCTCTATTTTAAATGACTATGATTTAAAACACACATTAATTTTAGACCAATGTTCTCTGTTCATATATTCATAATATGGAACACACATTCCATGCCATTCAATCACATAACAGATAACCATATGCAACTGTAATGACTCGATGAACTACCGATCTCCCATTTCATGGCTCAGAGTTTCATCGATCTCTCATTTCATGACTCAGCTTCTTATCGATCCTTCATGTTAATTCAATGTAATGTATACTAAGTATACCTGGTTCTCTTTACCCTTTCAGGTATTGAAGTGTTCTATTTAAGAGGCCTATCTGAATATTTGTTGCTAATATTCATCTGAAATCCTACTTCTTAAACTAGGTGATCAAGGACAACACAACTAACAGCTTGTGATAGTTTGGCCAAATATTTTCACATGCTTAGGATGATTATATTCCTAGATGGCATACTCATTAATGAAATACATCCTTCACCCCACTTCATATATTATCTATAATGGTCTTTTATGACTCATGTCAGTCCTCTTATCCAAGGTTGAACCTTAATCTAATTCAGCAATATGAAAAGATATAGAGAAGCACTCATGATGACTAAGGGTACACAGACATACGTCATCAACCCTAGTTGATTGCATGTGTCTAGTTACCTTTAGTCATCGTGAGTCACTCCATATACAAGGACATAATCCTAACTTGGTACAAAGTAAAACTGAGGCCAATTCCAAGCTTATGTAAACCTAGATGATCCAATTCGGAAAGGTGTTACAATATGTCAGCTGCAACATTGTGTCATTATGAAGGCCCAGCCTTCATGATGACACCTTATTGTAGTTGGCATTTACCAACATCCTGTGAAATCCTCCCATCTAGGGATACATATCTAGCTAAGAGGTTGATCACTTTCTTATCTTTATAATTTAAGAATAAGTTTCAACAACCTTGTTGATCCTCTAACCTCTTTGTTCATTACAGTTGCTAGCCATGAATGACTTAAATTATCATGAAGCTTAATGGACAATCACTCCTCCCTTCTAAAGGATTGTATATCATTTCTTGGTTCATTATTGAAGTTTCAGACTTACAGTCCAAATCATCTTAACATAGTAAGATTAACTTACTAAGCTTAGTCAAGTTCATTCGCAACTGATTCTAAATTCAGGTTTCCTTTATATTAGACCTCATTTGAATGAGGTCTATTTCTTATACATAGGAATCCATTTATTTTCAATTATATTACCTTAATTTAAGGTTTATTAAGAGGATATATGATTTCCTCTTTCCAAGTATCCTTTGGATACAACGCTCCAAAGGGTATGAATGGATTCTTATTCTGGAACTAATTGTCCTTTCCTCATTATCCATTAGTTAGGATCCATTTTCAATGATTAGTTACATATGAATTCATATGTATGTTACTCTTTTATCAAGTTAATTGTTTATCCATATTGACCTAAGTATTGACCATTTGTACATTCCAACTTAAAATTTGTATTTAAGAGAAGAGTAGAGTGTCAATTCCCTCCTTCTCATTATATCCTTTTAAGTCTAATAGCCATCATTTATATAAGTACAAATTCAAAAAGTAGGAATAAGCTAACAATTTTCTTTCTACAATTCAATAATGATAAAACAATTAAAATAATACACTATTCCTTTTCTCATTCCTCAGAGTAATATATATATATATATATATATATATATATTTATTTATTTATTTATTTTACAAGTCCCATATTCAAACTTCACTTATGCAAACAACATAGATAACTCAACATAATACAACTTTTCTTTTTCAATTACATCTAAAAGGAATAACAATGTCTCATATAAGGTCTAGCCTCTAATTAAACAAGAGAAGCATCATAAAAGAGCACGTCTTCTTTAACACTTACGGGGTCCATCTGTAAAAATTTCTAGCACTGGTCGGTTCGTCGAACTGAGCATGTTAAGAACTTAACATTAAAATGATGTGCTCTTGACTAATTGTCTCAATAAAAGAACCCTTATTTTATGAAATGTTCAAGAAATTTAGGTAGATAACTGATAAAAATAAAACACCACTAAAATAAGAACAGATTTAACGGTCTCATCATAATAAGTAAGCATCATGATCAAATAGCACTCTTAATTAGCAATTTTTTTAGTACAATTACAACAAACCAGAAATATTTCATCCCTAAATCCCTAGCTGCTCCATACTATGATGTGTAGAGTTCATCCCAAATTTAAACTAATGTCCTGATAAATATTAAATCTAACAATTCTTAGAAGAGAAATAATTAAATGAAGTAATGATTTACCTATAAGGACAAAATCAAGACAATTTATTTTTATCCTAGTAAATGGGATTTTTATGACGAAATATTTGCAATCCAAAATAAAGGAAGATTCCTTCACATCTAATACTCACTTAACTTCAACCAGTTTCCATGCAGAAGAGGGAAAAGTGATTTAAACCCATGAAGACAACTTGTCACCCCTTCCAAATTCAACAAAGAAGCATGTTATTCACCCATCTCAAAGAGAGGAAAACAAAAAGTAAAATGTAATTACTTATACTCAAAGGAAATCATACACCAATTCAATATATATCCCAGCTCTGAAATTGGAAAGGAAGGAGAAAATAAAAGTAGCATTTCTTCTAATTACTCATTTTACAATCTCTTACAGTTAACATGACCGAACTGGTCGATTTCATGGAAGGAGAAATAATAATGAGAGTAACTAGTCAGAGAGATAATAATAAACTTTTCTTTTGAGCACAAGAGTTACAGTAACGAAACCCATAGGTCAGAAAGGAGAGAGAAAAAAATAGAATTCAATAGTCAAAATGGGAGAGATTCTCATTACTTCATCCCAATACTTAACCGAGTTATAAAAACTGTAACAAACAAATCAGTTAACAATAGTGTATTTCTCTCAAAGCAAAATAGGGACAGTCTCAGTAGTTTCTAGCTACCCTTTGAAGAAGTTTCCAATGGATTCATTTATAGCTAACCCAAATTATCAAGCAACTACTAAACTTCCAATTCTATCCTATGTTAGTCGCCGTATAAACTTCAACAAGTATGTTTGTCCCAAATATTAAAACGATTAAGAGATTACAACCAAGTAAAAACATGGTCTCAATTCTATAGTAGTAAAAAGAAATCATTTAATCACAAAGGAAAGAATCCATCTTGGTTCAAATACAATATAAATCACAAGGATTTGTCATTCACAGTACATATACTCATCATCGAGTTCAAATTGAGAAGAAAACTATATATTGCAACATAAATCCTTCAAGCGAGCAAACTAAGTTAATCTCAGGTTTAAATAAGGAAAGTAATCTTTTTAAACAATCAATATGGGTACCTAAAAGGAAGAGAAACAACACGTCTCTTCTAAAACATGCAATATGAATGAAAACATGGTAATAGCAAGGTTTCAGGTAACCAAATCATATTTAAACCATGTTTCCAGCAAGGAAAACAATTCAAACAAAGTCTCACTTTATCATTCCATGAAATCCAAAGCTTTTGAGCATATACAACTTAGAAAAATAGTAATATATCACTTTTACTTTGAGAAATTTCAAACCCACAAAGAGACAACAAACCAAACACCCATATCATCAAAATCATAACAACAATGATAATATCTACATACACTAACAGTTTCAAACTAGAACATCAATTTTATCATGTGTGCATTCATAAAACACTCATTTGCATCTTTTCAAACAATAGCTCAAGAAAAATATCTCAACCAAACATACCATAACATTTCCACAAAACCACTCAATTCTAAGAGCAGAGTTCTTTTAATGAAGACGTTTAATAAAGAGCATAATTGTTTAACAGGAAGAGCCTAACATGCATGGTAAGATTTCTTATTAACTTGCAAAAGATAACAACCAAATATTTTCAAGGATTTCTTCTCTGCAACAACTTCAATAGCCAGATCTCCTAACTGCCTTCTTGTTTCCACAAGATCAGAGATAGCTCGAAGGAATTCAAGATTACAGTGGGTTGAAAATAGGTTTGCATGCTCAAAAGAGCAACCAAATGCAGAGAAAAAACTAGAAAAACCAAATGACCAAAAATTCCCACAAAACCCACTTCTCCTCTTTCCTAAGCGGGTTTCTTCTCCGAAACCAATGCCATTAATTGCATTGAATGTAATTTCCCCATCTTTCCTCACGCCATCACTAATTCAAACTTGGTGAGTCTCCATTCAAGTTTTTGCATGCATTTTAAATTTAGCAGTGATGTTAGTTGGACATCACAATTTCTTTTTATGCCTCTTCCAATCTTGGAGAATTTAAGTTGGAAGGATAAAAATAAATTCACCTTAATACCTTAGATGCCACTTCCACCAACCTTTCCTTTTCCACATATCCCATAGGTTCCCCTTAGGATTAGTAATAGTTTAGGTCCTCTTATTAATAGTTAGGTTTCCACTTTAGCTCTAGGCCCTTAGAATTTATTCTAGGTTAAGTTAAAACCATTTTGATTAAATTCCAAGTAGGTTAGAACATTAAACATAAGTTAGAGCACAAACCACAATAATTCAACAATAGGTCCTGAGTGGGTCTTGCCACCTTAGGTTAAAGCCAATGTAATACAGGACATTTCCATCCTAGGTTAAAATATTTTCCTGAATATCCTTATAACAAACCTCTTACCTTCTCACACTATCTAGCATTATAGTTTATGCATCTAAGAGATCAGATATTACCATTGGTAGCATGATGCCAAGTAAGAATTCCTGAAACTAGGCTCTTGACTATTTACAACAAAACCCAGCTTGGTTCCAAAATACATTTCTTTTAGAAAGTAAATCAACAAGATGGAAATAAAGAAAAACTGAAGTATACCTTGGATCAATGGAATTAATTCAAGGTGTGTCTTTAACATATATATGTATGTATGTATGTATGTATGTATGTACGTATGTATTATGAAAACAATTATACAGGGTTACAACTTGTTGATTGCAAAGTAAAATGATATCATTTCCCATTAAACAAAATCACAGAAAGCTAGAATTCAGAACAACAATACTTACTCTTTACAAACATGATTTTCAACATCGAAGGAATAAACCTTCCTAAGACAAATCACATGTCTACATTTGAAATATCAAAAGGGAAATTCATCGTAGTAACTATCATGATCAAGATGTTACACTCACTATGACCTTTCAGAACAAAGAAATGAGTTAAAATGTTTCTCTTTGTAATGAACCTAACCCTCGACCTGTCTAGTAACCTAAAACTCTAGTGGGTAACTAAGTGTTTATGAAACTAAATTGCATTAGTGATACCCACAAAGCCTCCTTGTCAATTCTTTACAACATTTTTTGTTTTTAGCTCGACTTAGTACACATTGGAATCTTAATCATACAAGTGGAATTATTAAATCCTTATGGAAAGCGTGTATTTTTTGAAACAAGGAAAAATTTGGTTTTTATTCTCCTTGCATTTTTCCCACCTTAGTCATGACCACCTTATTCACCTTTCTTTTCTCAAATCCATAAATCATCCCAACCTCGAAGGGGGCATGATCCCATATAAGACATGCCTTGTACATTGTAATCTTGGTCTGTAATTGTATGTATTTGATATCCTAGTGGTTATTCTAGGATGACCCTTATGCTTGAAGTGTATATTTTTGTGTAAATCATAGGTGGTATATTTCTTGGAGCCAATGCTCCCTCATCATTATCATGGGACTAAGATAAGGACATACCATTGGTGATTGCGTGGTAGGGTTCCTTGGAGGAAATTTCCAATAGGAAAAATGGAATTATTTCACTTATCTCAGAATTTATTCCATCTTTGGCTGTAAATTTTGTGAGTGTATAGGAGGATGAGGTAATCCTAAGACCTTTTAGGGATCATTGCGGATAAATTGCGTGATTGATGTTAATCCATTGAATAGTGTTAATTAGGGAGTATAAAAATAAGTGTAAATTGAGATATCTCATTTAACCTAATGTTAAACCCTTTATGTTGTTAAGGGAAGTGAAATAATTTTATAATGAGGGAACATGTGTCCCAAGCACGATAAAACATATTTTGAATAAGATTTCCTTGTGAATCATGTATGTTTAATAAAAATTTCAACTAATACTTGGGTTGTGATAATTAATTGAGTTAAGAATTGAAAATATTGAGTATTATTACTTAAAGTACACACTATTAATGAAGTAAGAGAAATGTAAAATTTGAAAATATATTGTATCCTCCTAGTGTATGTTAATTGTTGTATGATCACCTATGTGTAGCATGTAGTCTATTTATGTTATCTTATACAAATATCTTATTGAATAAGAATATCCTTTTTATCCTAGTATGGGCCTCGTTGTAGGTATATCATCCCTTAAGTGCAATTTGAAATAAACTAAACATATGGTATCTCAAGAAACTATTTGCGGGTGAAATTGTAACCTATCTCTTTATTTCAAGTTTAGACCTAGAATTTATTCCCCCTTTAACATAATTATAAAAGGGAAACTTGAGCCCACTACTTAAAATTCATATTGAACCTTAGTTAGGTTAAAACTAATGAAATAAATGTCTCCACTTAGGTGCATAATATGGAAAGAAAAAAATCATGAGATCATGTCATGAAATGAGATGTATGTGAATTATATACATATTATCAATGATGTAAACTAAATGGGTAATTTTCATTAGTTAACTTCAAAAAAAAACAACCATACTCTTTTTATTATTATTATTGGCAAATAGTTTTTTGAAAGGGACTATACCCTTGAGAACAAAATATGGCCTAGGAGCCAGAATAGGAATGTGAACCAGAGAGAAAAGGATCAAAATCCAAGTGTTACAATGAAGCTCGAAGTAGCCCAAAAACAGCTACCCAAATGAGACAAAACAGCAAAATTACTGCAAAAAAGCAGTAGAGAGACCACAAAAAAACAACATAAAAACAAACAAGAACAGCAAAAGCAACTACAACTACTTCTTGGTAGCTTTGTCGATGCTGGTCTTGATATTCTTCCAGGAGTGGAACATACCCAAAGTTGTCATGTGGGCAGCATCAGTATTATCCAGCTGCTCAATGGTCTTGATATTCTTCCAGGAGTGGAACATACTCTTGGTGAATAAAGGTTTATATAATATAAGAAACTTGAATTTGAATATGTGATTAGGTATTCATGTGTGCAAAATACACCCAATTGTAATAAATGTGTAACCTTTTGGAAATTAGGGACATAGTGGATAAGGTTATTATCATTTGTGCTCTTGATTGTGGTTGTGTTTTTATAGCATACACTACCCTTGAATCATGTGGGAAGGGATTTTATAGGACCCACAATTTTGAAATCACCTTTCTTAAGTACATAGGCCTAATATATGAAAAATATTAAGGGATTTATGGGTTTTATATCTTGGGCCAATGTCTTACTAACTTTTCTTATTAGGTGATTGAGTCAGGGAAGAACCCCAACAATCAAAGTTGGTGACCTTATGAAGATGATATGAGATTGATCCATTGAACTTATTCGAAAGAGGTTGGGGTTAAATTTATTTAATATGTGTTGAGTATTATTTTGTGTTCTTGCAATGAGGTACATTGGTGAGGAAAATTGGAGGTAATAAAATCTAAAATTGCATTTAGTGTCATAACAACTAATAATGTAAAAAAAAATGGTTTTAGTGGTATTTCTTGGGTGAATTTTTATGGTAATTATAGTTGGTATCAGAGTGAGGTTAAAAATTTTAAACCTCTAAGAATAATTAGTAATAAGTCTTGTTTACTAGGTTGTGTGAATAATATGAGTGTCATGTCAATTCACATTGGCATGCTATTTGGATTCATGGTGATGTACCATGGTCCACTTGTTGTATTAGGTGTATACACGTAATTTCTTATTCTTGTTATTTTTATACATGTTGCTAACAATTTCTCTCTTCAAGTTAGAGGTTGTTAATGCATCTATTTTTGGGAGTGGATGCCTTAAGGGACTCATTCCAGGATAGGGGTATGGATATTCATGTAACCATTGGGTTAATGATGATACATGGAGAGAGAAAAACTTTTGGTACCATTTATGTATTTATTTTTCTCTTACCTTCTTCTTTTTCTTCACATTCTTCCAACATATTCCTTTCCTATGACCTCATTTCTTATTTCTTTCATTATATTTGTTTCCCATTACACTTTGCACATACCTTTTTGGAATTTCCCTCCCTAGCTGACGCCATCACCCACGACCGATTGCGTTAGTGTTATTTAAAATACCTAGTCAATGCCTTTTCTTGTAGGTGATGGCATCAATATAAATACCTAAAGTAAACCCTTCCCACTCATGGGTCATCACAAAATTACAAATGAAATCACCATTCTCTTTTCTCTCTTGTGCCAACTTGCATCTACTCGCTCAGCTCTTGGATTTCTTGCATCTTGATTCTTGGATTTGAGATTCATCCTACTTGGATTGGTTTTCTTGCACTTTTTGGTCATCTATAATGAGCTAGGACTAGATTGTTTCCCCTTCTCCACCTAAAATATATTCTCTCTTGGTGTATGGTCTTTTGGGAGATAGATACATCGGCAACCACCCCCAAATAGGTAAGTTCTCTAACCTGACTTGTCATTTTATATAGAGTAGTTTCCTACATTGACTATTTACTCTATGTTAGCTTATTATTTTATGCACATGCTAGGTTAGCATTTTTTATTTCAATTATTTATTTCATGTTACATGCTTTAGTTTAGTTAACATAGAATTTTCATGCTTATTTTGTTCATTATTACACCTCGTAGTGTTGATACCTTGATAGAGCTCCTTCCTCTTCTTTGACCTAAGGCCTTGGAAATTTTAGGTTGTCCTAAAGTAAGGGTCACTTTTCTAGAGGTATGAAATATTAGAAGTCCATATACCCCATTTTAATTTTATCTATTTTGCGTTGTTTTTGGTGTGTCTAACTCATTTCCTTGGTACCTTGGTTAAATGGATTATGAGAGTGCATGTTGTTTACACACATTTTTTCCCATTATACATCCTTGGTGAACCTGACATGAATCTTTATTTTTTTCCTTATGATTGAGAACATATCATTAAAATCACCCATTTTCATCTTTTTATTTTTGTAGTCCATAACAATCTTTTAAAAAACCCTAAAAATCAATTTTCCCAAACATCATTGACCCTTGTGTCAATTCTATACAAGGCCAATCAAATCTATCTTAATTAAGTTTCATTTTTGATGCCATCGGCCCTTGTGTAGGGATGATTGTATATGTTTTAGTCCATTTTCCTTTCCCAATGCTATCGGATCCCATGCAAAATTTGTGCACGATTGATTACATATAAACTTTAGTTTTTTATAATTGGATTTTCAAATTCTAGACTGCAACAATGTGTCCCCTCAGGATTTTTTTTGCTAAGTTGAATCCCCTAAATTTATCCATGGGCTATTCATTTATGCATGTATTTACTCTTTAGGCTCCAAAATTTTGTAGTTCTCTTCCTATAAGTGATAATATTAGTAGTTGTCCTAATCCTACCCATGAAGATTCTTTGTCCTCTCCTTGTCCTCTTGATCATTAAGAAAAAAATCACTCAGCTAAATGTAATTTTTTTGAGACTGAGCATATAGATGCAAGACACATCATTAGAAGTATCAATAATAATGAATATCTTATGACAAGACCAAAATAATTCTCATCCATTACACAAGATAACATTATTCCTTCTCTTATAAAGTGGATTTAAATGTAGTCTTAAAAACTAAATATCTTATTTAAGATAAAATGTAGAATACATTTGATCCATCTTTGAAAATTCCATTGTAATATGAATGTTTTCATTTCCTAATATTTCTTGTAAGTTGGAGTGCAATATTATGTATGATTTTTATCTTTAGAATGCATTCTAGTAAGTGCAAGAATAACATAGCTATGAGCACATCACTCATAAATATCGCAACACTCATAAATCTAGGATCTTGGGACTCACATAATTAAGAGAGCATGATTCATAATACATAGAGTGTAAGACTTGTAGAATTAGCAAATGACTTAAAGGATTAGCATAGAACTTGCAATAACTAAAATTACAAATAAGAATATGAGAGATTAGTTTTTCTCTTATTGCTAGGAGGAAAAACATCTCTCTATTTTTACACAACAATAATGGTTTTGAAAATATTAGCATTTGAAGAAGAATATTTTCAAGCACAGTACTAGCAGAACCAGCACAAGACTCGCTCTAACTAAAATTGTAGAACTCTAAATGAGAATCTGAGAGATATTTTTGTTCATCTTATTTTTATGAGGAAAAAATCTCTTTGTTTTACACAACAATAATGGGTTTGAAGTTATCAACATTTGAAAAAGAAGGTTTTCAATCATCAGAGATGCATAAGTAGTACCATATTTACTCTAAATAAAATTACAAACCTTTAAATGATAATTTGAGAGATTTTTGTGTTCTTATTGTTATTAGAAAAAAACCTCTCTCCATTTTTACACAACAACAATAATTGAGGAGATATCTTCATTTTAAGTTTCAATAAAATAAGGTTGAAGGAAAATAAATAAGACAAAAAAACATAGGTTTAGTAAAACTATGATATCTAACTCATTTCTCAATAAAATTGAGAATTTCAAGATATTTTTGAAATATTACAATAAGGAGTACCAAACCCAGAAAATATTTGAAAATATTATTCAAATTCAATTCACAGTAATGATCAGAAAATAAGGGATGATAATATGGCATGACATTTGTCATGTTGAAAAATTCAATCATGCAACAACAAACTTGAAAAATGGATAGAATTAGTTAAGTGTGTATGCAAAATATAGTTCAATGTAGAGTTATAATATTTGATTAATTATCTTCCATGATTATCTCCTTATCAAGTGTAATAATTAGTTAAGTGCAACTGAAAGAAGGAGTTCAATCAAGAGTTATAGTGTTTGATTAAATCTCTTTTATATTTTTCTCCTTGTCAAGTGGAAGAAGAAGTAGTTAAATATGGAGTTGTGTTGTTTAAATAAATTCCTTCCACATTTATCTCCTTGTAAAGTGGAAGATGAAATCAATTATTGTCCAATATTATAGGTAAGTAGTTCTATAATCTTGGAGTATTGGCCAAGAGATGAGTTATAAATATCCCTCCAAATAACTCAATGCAACATTGGTAAGAGATAAATTATTTTTGTAACATCATTTCTAATTAATAAAATCCACATTTCAAGTTTCTTGGTAGCAGCTTCTTTTTGGTTTTTTAACCCAACTCTAAGGGAAGAGAAAGGGCCAAATCTTACCCAAGGAGGAAGATGGTTTATTGTTTTCTTAAATATATCATTATTATTTTACTTAGTTTGTTTAAATATGATTTATGTGTTTTATTTTATTTTGTTTGTGGAGATTAACTTTTATTTATTTACTTTCATTTATTTGTTTGTAATTATTCATTTTAATTTGTTAGATTATATTTTCTTTCAGTTGTTAGATTAGATTCAACTTCATTTATTGAATTTCCTTTCATGCATTTTCAATTCTAGAGTGAAGAACTATAAAATCATTATTTCCTTTAGCCCCTTTTGCAAATAGCCTTGAAAACCACATGGTTTTGACATTATTTGATATTAAATGAAGAGGATTGAAATGAATCTCATCATCTTACACCTGATAAGGATGGAATTATTCATAAGATATCCATGGAGATGACCATGCCTCATCTCAATTACAAAGGGATTATCCAAAGTCAAACCCCTCCTTTTAGGACCGATCAAGAAGAGTCTCCTAAAAATCATACCAATAAACATGATGAACACCTAAAACATGATGAATACCAAGAAGAATGTATAGAAAAAGGCCAATATTCTTCTATGGATCATAACGTATTGATAAATAAGCTCCTAGATCAGATTGCCTTATCCCAAGTTGTTACCACAACTAGTATGATCCAATTGCAAAACCAGATGTTAAAAATAGCATCTCAAAGTATGATACACAATTTACCTTCTTTCACACCTCCCCCATTGGTGGATGCACATAGAAATCCTATCCCTCCACCAATTTGAACAAGATGTTGCAAACCGTCCAAAATGAACCTTTAGCCCCATATATTGTAGTCATGGATTTAGGAGAGACTATCCTTACCATCTCTTATGATGGTTTTGAGGATTCAACCCTCTTCCTAAATTTTTTTTTGAGATCTCTATAAGGAATGGATTCAAACAAATACCTATGCAAAACTTCTAGCAAATACCTTGGTGGGTGATGCCCTAGAATGGTATAATCAACTTCCTCCCATTTTAGTAATTGACCTAGAAGGCTTAGTCAATGCTCTAATTTATGAATTTCAACAAAAATAATTACTTGAAAATACCTTGAAAATTTTCATAAATGTTAAACAATGAATGAATCAATCATCTCATGAATTTATTAAAAATGGAAATATTTATCCATGCAAGCTAACCATAACCTTGATAATAAAACTTTATCGCAAATCTTTCTTAAATCCCTCATGCCAACCCTCCAATGTAATATTAGATTTTTTTTTGCCTAACATGCTAGAGGAAGCCCTCGAATAAGATAAAAGATAAGATCAAGTTATGTGTGAGTTTGGATGCACTTCTAAATTGTCACTCAAACTTAAAAACATAACACGTGTAATTAACCCATCAAATTTCCCATGAGAAAGTGGAATGGGATACAATCGAGAACCTTCTTGCTCTTTCCCCTATACCCCATTATCTCACACTGAATTTCTTTGAATGCTTCCTTCACCACAAATTATCCCCCCTTCAATGCAAGCTCTTCCTACTTTCAAGGGTGTTTTTTTTTTGTTGGTGGCATGTAACCATATTGCATTGGCATAGTGATTATAAGGATCTTAGGAAGAAAGCTCTATACTTCTTCTTGATTCTTCTTTTAGTTATTTTGTAGTCATACAAGAATATTATGAAAAATGTAAATCTTTAGAGAGATATTTCTCCAATCGTCAAAATCAACACCACAAAAATCACATGAATAATTTTTTGGGTGTTGTAGATCCCTCATATGATGAAATCTTCTTAGATTCCCAGTATGTCATTACCACCAATACTAACTATAGGCATAAGCTAGCTCACAAAGATCATGTTATGAAATGGAAGAAACCTATTGATAACCCATCTTTACTTGATACTTCCCAAGATCCACCAATGGTGGAACCTGCTCCCACAGTTGAGACTCCACCCACAACATCAACAGTATTAGTAAGCAAGGACCCCATTCCTCCTCCTTCTGAAAATATATCTCCATCCAATGAAAATTCATCATTATGCTTGGACACGTATTTTATCATGCCATAACCGCGATATGGTTATGGGAATTACTCTAAGTCACATTGGAACTTTTTAGATGAGCTAAACTCCCTCAAATGCAATATTCATTTCGTGGAGCTCATGCGTACATTAATTTCACGTTGAAGGTTCCCGCTCTACCATTTGTAAAGCTTTGAGGATTTTACTTGTGTATCTCCCAAAGTCCCCTCCACATCTATAAACCCATAAATTCATCACATAGAGACTATGGGACAACCTTCGCAAAGTTTAAAATTTGATTCATTAGTCTTGGAATTAGTGAAGGATGCTATGATTACAGATGAAGTATTGTTTCGTGTAGATGACCCACCCCTACTTATTAGCATTTTTATTTATGATGTTAAAGTACGTAGATTCCTTATGGATGAAGGGTCTGGAATTAACTTAGCTCTTACTCCCTAATAAAAAACCTCAGATTCTCTGCCAAGAACCTCAAACCTACTAGTCCAACTTGTTGAGGCTTTGAAAAAACTAATCAAAAACTCATTGGATGTAATTGATTACCTATTATAGTCAAACCCAAAATGGTTCATACAAATATTATGGTTCTAGATCATCCTCTTTATTATAATATATTACTCGGTTGCCCTTGGATGCATGACATGCATGTAGTTGCATTGTCTAGTTACCAGTGTACTAAATTCATTCAAGAAAACCAATGCTTTAGGCATGATGCTGATCTAAATTGTTTCCCAATGTTCCAATACCATTTACCAATGAGCCCTTCAAAATTTCCACTACTCCTGAGATCCAAGGAATTCCATAAATAGAATTCTTTGATCTTTCTAAAATTTAGATTACATTAGCAAATTTAGATGACAATGAACCTAATGAACTCCAAATGAATGTCAACCAGAATATATTAGTTAATGTGATTGTGTATAAGTTACCACCATTCCTCTTACCATGGGACCAATTTCCACCACAATCCAAGCCAAACGAACAATTTTATCACGCCTCAACTTCTAATCACTTAAAATGTAATGAGTTGGGAATTACGCAACTCTTTTTCAATCATCCTCCCTTCTCGACCTGATATTTTATCAAGATTATTGTCATAGCTAAATTGAGGTTCCTCAAGAAGAAGGGATTTATTTTTCTCCCTGATGACGAATACTACATCATTTTTCAAGATAAGTATAGACACTTGGAAGTATTGCACTACCAATGTGCCTTAGCCCAAATACCATCCTTACGGGTCTAATCTGATACCAATGACACATCCTATGAACTTCCTATTATGACACTAGTGATAGTGAGGATGAATAGGAAATACTTCCCTATGTGCTTCCTATTAATCCTCAACTTTTGAACACTCCTTTGGTATTGGAGAAACTCCATGATTATTCATCCCATAATCCTTTTAAAGTAACTTCAACTCCTATAATAAATCCACCACCCACATTAGCTTCTAATCCAACCTCAGTAGTTAACAATGGTCCCTGTGCTACTAGCATGGTCATTTTGGATCATGTGCCCAAATAGGTCACCTTGGATGTTAGAGTGTTGGATGTATGCCAAGTTAGTTCCAGGAAGCATAGTTATGAAAAATAATACGTGCGCACAAAAATTGGTGTGGAATATCATGGCCCTCTCCTTAATTTAGATAATGATTAGGCTATTTTAAATTTCCTATATGCACGATAGGATATACTTCCTCAAAACCATCATAAACTTTGGAATTTCCCCAAAACACTATTATCTCCAAAAAACAACACCCTCTTATTTATCATGAATGGATGGATGGGAAATCAATGTTATTTGGGTAACATGGGATTGTCTCCAAGTTGTGGGACTTTCTACTTGAGAAAAACATCCAGGGAAGGATGGTTCCTCTACCTAATCCTAATGCTAAACTACTCCTAAGGAAGGAAATTCAGCTATTTAACCCTACTCTAATAATCCAAGGGACCATTGGAAGAGGGAAATACGTGTAATGGAAATCCTAAACTAAATAGAGGTGATAACACCAAATAAAAAGGGTGAAGAAACTCTAATGAGGGAAAAGGGAGAATAAAATGGAGAAAGAAGATGCCAAATAGAGATTAAACAAACCCAAGACTTCATTTACCATCTAGTCTCCATGAAACACAACATGATGAACTTCTAAGTGAGAAAATCATGCACAAAATACAACAACAAGAATGGAAAGTCAAGGAAATGCAACAAAATATAAGTCTGAGTTGAGAACTACTAAAAAATAATATTTTATTTCTTTCAAAGTATGCAAAAACCATTAAATGTGAATAAGAAGGCACAAGAACACATTTCCAAGATCAAATGAAATTCTACAACTCACAACTACCCAGGAATAATTTTTAAAGAGTTCCTTTACATTTTAGAACATCCCTCTTTTACAAATGAGATATTTTTACAATATATAGAAAATGGGAGAGAAAGGGAAAAAGAGAGAGAAAAATTAATTTCCCCCTTCAACCACCAATAGCATGCATTGCATGTCTGAAAATAGGCATGGGCAACCTTACAATATAATTCTCCTATGATAATTTTCTTTTAAGAGAAGGAATATGAACCATACGTCATAAAATATGGTGGTTGAGATACTTATAACTACATATTTTAATGATGGGATTATATCACATGCTAGGATATTTCCAACAGTACCAATTTTGTGAAATTTGGAGCTACTTGGTGAAATTTATGACCTCTAAAGTTTGCGGGCTCAGGGAGGTCAACAGGGTTCTCTACGCTACTCCACATTCCACATTAATGCATTTCATTCCAACTACATAGGAACCATATGATAAGAGAACTCAAAAAAGGGAGAATTTTTTTGCATGTGATCTTAAGACCCATTTTACCCGCATTGGCCATTGGTTTTTTGTGTGGCATATATTCGAGTGGAGGATAGAAATGCAGAATATCTCCACCAACTCCCTCTGTTCCCACAACTCCCACTTTCTTCACAACACTATATCCCCACTTTGTTCCCCTAAATCTCTCTTCACCCACACTATACTATCTCCATTTATCTTGTTCCTTTGAGTGTATTAAATTCATTCAAGAAAACCAATGCTTTAGGCATGATGCTGATCTAAATCCTTTCCCAATGTTCCAGTACCATTTACCAATGAGCCCTTTCTAATTTCCACTACTCATAAGATCCAAGGAATTCCATATCCATAATTATTTCATCTTAAATCTAAAATTTAGATTATGTTAGAAGATTTAAATGACAATGAACCTAATGAACTCCAAACCAATGTTAACCAAAATAGATTAGTTAACGACATTGTGTAGCAGTTACCACCATTCCTCTTACCATGGGACCGATGTCCAACACAACCCAAGCCAAAAGAATAGTTTTATCACGCCTCAACTTATAATTACTTAGAATGTAATGAGTTGGGAATTGTGCAACTCTTTTTCAATCATCCTCCCCTCCCACCCTAATATTTTAACAAGATTGGTGTCACAACTAAATTTTTGTTCCTCAAGAAGAAGGGATTTATTTTTCCCCTAATGAAGAAGACTACATCATTTTTCAATTTAAGTATAGTCACTTGGAATTATTGCACTACCATTGTTCCTTGGACCAAATTCCATCCTTATGGGTCTAATCTAATACTATCGACACATCCTATGAAATTCCTATTATGACACTAGTGATAGTGAGGATGAAGAGGAAATACTTCCCTGTGTACTTCCCATTAATCCTCCACTTTTGAACACTCTTTTGGTATTGGAGAAACTCCACGATTATTCATCCCATCATCCTTCTAAAAAAATTTTAACTCCTATAATAAATCCACCACCCACATTAGCTTCTAATCCAACCTCAGTAGCTAATAATGGTCCCTATGCTACTAGCATGGTCATTTTGGATCATGTGCCCAAATAGGTCACCTTGGATGTTAGAGTGTTGGATGTATGCCAAGTTAGTTCCAGGAAGCATAGATATGAAAAATAATATGTGCGCACAAAAATTGGTGTGGAATATCATGGCCCTCTCCTTAATTTAGATAATGATGAGGCTATTTTAAATTTCCTATATGCACGATAGGATATACTTCCTCAAAACCATCATAAACTTTGGAATTTCCCCAAAACACTATTATCTCCAAAAAACAACACCCTCTTATTTATCATGAATGGATGGATGGGAAATCAATGTTTTTTGGGTAACATGGGATTGTCTCCAAGTTGTGGGACTTTCTACTTGAGAAAAACCTCCAGGGAAGGATGGTTCCTCTACCTAATCCTAATGCTAAACTACTCCTAAGGAAGAAAATTCAGCTATTTAACCCTACTCTAATAATCCAAGGAACCAGTGGAAGAGGGAAATACGTGTAATGGAAATCCTAAACTAAATAGAGGTGATAACACCAAATAAAAAGGGTGAAGACACTCTAATGAGGGAAAAGGGAGAATAAAATGGAGAAGGAAGATGCCAAATAGAGATTAAACAAACCCAAGACTTCATTTACCATATATTCTCCATGAATCACAACATGATGAACTTGTAAGTGAGAAAATCATGTACAAAATACAACAGCAAGAATGGAAAGGCAAGGAAATGAAACAAAATATAAGTCTAGGTTGAAAATTACCAAAAAAAAAAGATTTTATTTCTTTCAAAGTGAACAAACTAGTACATGTGAATAAGAAGGCACAAGAACACATTTCAAAGCTCAAATGAAGGTCTACAACTCACAGCTACCCAGGAACAATTTTTATAGAGTTCCTTTAAATTTTAGAAGATCCCTCTTTTATAAATGATATATTTTTACAATATATAGAAAATGGGAGAGAAAGGGAAAAAGAGAGAGAAAATTTAATTTCCCCATTAAATCACCAATAACATGCATTGCATGTCTAAAAATAGGCATGGGTAACCTTACAATACAATTCTCCTATGATACTTTTCTTATAGGAGAAGGAATATGCACCATACTTCATAACTTATAACTACATATTTTAATGATGGGATTGTATCACATGCTGAGATATTTCCAATATTACCAAATTTGTGAAATTTGGAGCTACTGTGTGAAATTTATGACCCTCTAAAGTTTGTGGGCTCAGGGAGGTCGACAGGGTTCTCTATGTGACTCCACATTCCACATTAATGTAGTTCATACTAACTACAGAGGAACTAGATGATTAGAGAAATCAAAAAAGGGGTAAATTGTTTCACATGTGATCTTGAGACCCATTTTACCCGCATTGGCCATTGGTTGTTTTTTTGTCATATATTCAGGTCCAGGATGGAAATGCAGAATAGTTCCACTAGCTCCCTCTATGCCCACAACTCCCACTTTCTCTTCAACACTATCTCCCCTCTTTGTTCCCCTAAATATCTCTTCACCCACACAATATTTTATCCACATATCTTGTTCCTTTTTTTCATTAAGTTCTTGCATCCCCGTACTACACTATTTGTTTCTTTCTTTCTCCTTCAATGCATGATCTTATAGAATTATTACTAAAAGACCCAAACCACCGACAAAAATACTTGGAGTCCTTAATTACGGAAAATTTGGAAATTCAAGGAATAAAAGGAACACACAAACTATTTTGTCTATTCCTTCCATGCCCGATTTAGTTGCAATACACTACAGAAGACCCAATTTTAGATTTTTTTTGCTAAGTATGGAACTAAGGTGCTTAGAAAGGAGGAAAGGAATGTCATGGAACTTATTTTTACAACTTTTGATCAATTTACCTTGTCTAAATCCAAATGAAAATGTAAGTTATCAAAATGGCCCTAGGAGAGAGTATTTTGGATAACAAACACCCAAGAACTTTGATGATTGTGTCGCTACTATCGATTCTTTTTTGGATGAAGTGGCCAAACTTATTGAAGCTCCATATCATTTCCAAGACAAAAAATCTATGTTTTCTAAATCAACCATTAGTGTAAAATTAGATGATGATCCCTCGTATGTAGTCATGCTCAAATATTTTTTTCCCCATCTATGAGAGTGTCACATTGAAATATTAAGAAAACACAAGAAATTATTCACATGGGGATATGTCGACATGTCAAGCATTAATCCTTATATTGTCTCCCATAACATCATCACTTATCCTGATGTTGTGTATGTGCAATAGAAGATACGGAAATTTCCTCCTAAAATCATCGATCTCTTTTGTAAATAAATCATTAAACTTTTAGATGCCAAATTCATCCGCACTATGGAATATTCTTAATGGGTCTCTAATATTGTACTGGTTAGGAAGAAATCTACTCTCACCATCCATATTTGTATTGATTTCAACAATCTTAACATTGCTTGTCGTAAGGATAATTTTCCTTTACCCTCCATCAATGTTATCATCAATTACATAGTAGGGTACAAAATGTTATATTTAATGTATAGGTTCTCAGGATATAACAAAATCCAAATCACCCCTAAAGATCAACATAAGACCACTTTTACAATAGATTGGTGTGCTTATTATTATGTCAAGATGCCTTTTAGACTCAAAAATTTGGGCGCAACATATAAACATGTCATGACTCACATATTTCACAACCTCATACAAAAAATAGTAAAATTTTGATGTGGATGATATACTCATCAAGTCTCGACGCACATATGATCATGCTCATGCCCTAGACATCACCCTAGGGCATCTTCGTTATAAAACTTTTGTCTCAATCCTAGTAAATGCATATTTATGGTAACTTGACGAAATTTTTTAGGATTCTTAGTATCAAAATGTGGAAATTATGTGGATCCAAAAAATATTAATTCTATCCTTGGCATGCCACGAACTTATTTTATAGCCGATATACGAACCTTTCTCAAAAAACTTGGGGAAATCCAAATATTTTTTCCTAAGTTCACTTATCACGTCCAAGCCATAAATAAAATTCTCTAAAAGTATACCAAACTTGAATGGACCAAGTATTGTTAGCAATCTTTCAACAACATGAAATAATTTTTTTCCTCATTACAATTATTATAACCTCCTCCTGATCGACCTTTATTGTTATACACCTCTTCCACTATGGTGTCTGTTGGGGAAATTCTAGCTCAGGAAGATGAAAAAGGAAAGGAAAACATCATTTAATATTTTATTTGGTCCCTACTATATTGTGAGAAATGATACACTTCCATTAAGTGGGCTTTCCTATCCATTTATCATACAACTACAAAACTATGTCATTATATTCTTTACCAAACCACCTATGTAATTATTCACACAGATCCTTTGCAAAACTTTTTCTCAAACATTTTGCTGCCAATGAGACCAAATTAGGAAGTGGATGATCTTCTTATGAAATTTGACCTCTGTATCATCACGTATTGAGCATTGAAGACATATACAACGTTATTTCTATCAAAGACGATTTCTAAAATTTAGATTACGTTAGTAAATTTAGATGATGATGAACCTAATGAACTCCAAACCAATGTTAACCAGAATAGATTAGTTAACGACATTTTGTAGCAGTTACCACCATTCCTCTTACCATGGGACCAATGTCCACCACAACCAAAGCCAAAATAACATGTTTATCATGCCTCAACTTCTAATCACTTAGAGTGTAATGAGTTGGGAATTGCATAAATATTTTTCAATCATCCTCCCCTCCCGTCCTGATATTTTAGAAAGATTGGTGTCACAACTAAAGTGGGGTTCCTCAAGAAGAAGGGATTTACTTTTCCCCCTAATGAAAAATACTACATCATTTTTCAAGCTACGTATAGACACTTGGAATTATTACACTACCAATGTACCTTGGCGTCCAAATTCCATCCTTATGGGTCTAATCTAATACCATCAACAAATCCTATGAACTTCCTATTATGACACTATTTATAGTGAGGATGAATAGGAAATACTTCCATATGTGCTTCCCATTAATCCTCAACTTTTGAACACTCCTTTGGTATTGGAGAAACTCCACGATTATTCATCCCATCATCCTTCTAAAGAAACTTCAGCTCCTATAATAAATCCACCACTTGCATTAGCTTTTGATCCAACCTCAATAGTTAACAATGGTCCTTTTGTTACTAGCATGTTCATTATGGATCATGTTCCCAGAGAGGTAACCTTAGATGTTAGGGTGTTGGAAATGTATGAAAAGTTAGTTCCAGGAAACATTGATACGAAAAATAATACACGCACACAAAAATTGGTGTGGAATATCGTGGCCTTCTCCCTACTTTAGATAATGATGAGGCTATTTTAGAGATCTTATACACATGATAGGATATACTTCCTCAAAGCCATCACAAACTTTGTAATTTCCCCAAAACATTGTTATCTCCAAAAAACGACACCCTCTTATTTATCATGAATGGATGGATGAGTAATCAGTGTTTTTTAGTTAACTTGGAATTGTCTCCAATTTATGGGACATTATACTACAAACAACCCTCTAGAGAAGGATGGTTCCTCTACCTAATCCTAATGCTAAACTACTCCTAAGGAAGGAAATTCAGCTATTTAACCATACTCTAATAATCCAAGGGACCAGGGGAAGAGGGAAATGCATGTAATGGAAATCCTAAACTAAATAGAGGTGATAACACCAAATAAAAAGGGTGAAGACACTCTAATGAGGGAAAAGGGAGAATAAAATGGAGAAGGAAGATGCCAAATAGAGATCAAACAAACCCAAGACTTCATTTACCATCTAGTCTCCATGAAACACAACATGATGAACTTCTAAGTGAGAAAATCATGCACAAAATACAACAACAAGAATGGAAAGTCAAGGAAATGCAACAAAATATAAGTCTGAGTTGAGAACTACAAAAAATAATATTTTATTTCTTTCAAAGTATGCAAAAACCATTAAATGTGAATAAGAAGGCACAAGAACACATTTCCAAGCTCAAATTAAGGTCTACAACTCACGGCTTTCCAAGAACAATTTTTATAGAGTTCCTTTAAATTTTAGAATATCCCTCTTATACAAATGAGATATTTTTACAATATATAGAAAATGGGAGAGAAAGGGAAAAATAGAGAAAATTTAATTTCCCCCTTAAACCACCAATAACATGCATTGCATGTCTAAAAATAGGCATGGGAAACCTTACAATACAATTCTCCTATGATACTTTTCTTATAGGAGAAGGAATATGCACCATAATTCATAAAATATGGTGGTTAAGATACTTATAAATAAATATTTTAATGATGGTATTGTATCACATGCTGAGATCTTTCCAACAGTACCAAGTTTGGGAAATTTGGAGCTACTACATGAAATTTATGACCCTCTAAAGTTTGCGAGCTCAAGGAGGTTGATAGGGTTCTCTACACGACTCCACATTCCACATTAATATAGTTCATGCCAACTACGGAGGAACCAGATGATTAAAGAACTCAAAAAAGGGGGAATTATTTCACTTGTGATCTTGAGACACATGTTAGCTGCATTGGCCATTAGTTATTGTTTTGTCATATATTTGGGTCCAGAATGGAAATGCAGAATAGTTCCACTAGCTCCCTCTATGCCCACAACTCCCACTTTCTCCACAACACTATCTCCCTTCTTTTTTCCCCTAAATATCTCTTCACCCACACAATATTATCTCCACTTATCTTGTTCTTTTTTCCATTAACTTCCTGCATCTTGTTTCTTTCTCCTTCAGTGCTTGATCCTATAGAATTATTATTAAAAGACCCAAACCACCCAAAAAACTACCAGGAGTCCTTAATTATGGACAATGTGGAAATTCAAGGAATAAAAGGAACACATAAACTATTATGTTTATTCCTCCCATGCCCAATTTAGTTTTAATACACTACAAAAGACCCAATTTTATATTTTTTTGGTTAAGTATGGAACTAAGGTGCTTGGAAAGGAGGAAAGAAACATCATGGAACTTATTTTTACCACTTCTGATAAATTTACCTTGTCTAAATCCAAATGAAAATTTAAGTTATCAAAATGGCCCTAAGAGAGAGTATTTTCGATAACAAACACCCAAGAACTTTGATGATAGTGTCGCTACTATCGATTCTTTTTAGGATGAAGTGGTCAAATTTCTTGAAGCTCCATATCATTTCCAAGACAAAAAATCTATGTTGTCTGAATCAACCATTAATATATAATCAGATGATGATCCCTCGCATGTAGTCATGCTCAATTTTTTTTTCCCCATCTACGATAGTGTCACATTGAAATCTTAAGAAAACATAAGTTATTCACATGGGGATATGTCGACATGTCAAACATTTATCCATATATTGTCTCCCATGACATCATCACTTATCTAGATGTTGCACATTTGCAACAGAAGATATGGAAATTTCATCCTAAAATCACCGATCTCTTTCATAAATAAATCACTAAACTTTTAGATTCCAAATTCATCCACACTATGGAATATTTTGAATGGGTCTCTAATATTGTACCAGTTAGGAAGAAATCTACTCTCGCCATCCATATTTGTATTGATTTCAACAATCTTAACATTACTTGTCCTAAGGATAATTTTCCTTTACCATCCATCAATGCTATCATGAATTACAGAGTAGGGTACAAAATTTTATATTTGATGTATAGGTTCTCAGGATATAAGAAAATACAAATCACCCTTAAAGATCAACCTAAGACCACTTTTACAATATTATGGTGTGCTTATTGTTATGTCAAGATGCCTTTTAGACTCAAAAATTTTAGCGCAACATATCAACATGCCATGACTCACATATTTCATGACCTCATTCAAAAAATAGTCAAATTTTACGTGGATGATATACTCATCAAGTCTCAACGCATAGATGATCATGCTCATGACCTAGACATCGCCCTAGGGTATCTTTGTAAATAAAATTTTTGTCTCAATCCCAGTAAATGCATATTTATGGTAACTTGAGGAAATTTTTTAGGATTCTTAGTATCAAAATGTGGCAATGATGTGGATCCAAAAAATATTAATTATGTCCTTGACATGCCACGAACTTATTTTATAGCCGATATACGAACCTTTCTCGAAAAACTTGGGGAAATCTGAATATTTTTTCCTAAGTTCACTTATCACGTCCAAGCCATAAAAAACCTTCTCTAAAAGTATACCAAACTTGAATGGACCAAGTATTGTTAGCAATCTTTCGACAACATGAAATAATATTTTTCCTCATTACAATTATTATAACCTCCTTCTCCTGATCGACCTTTGTTTTTATACACCTCTTCCACTATGGTGTCTGTTGGAGAAATGCTAGCTCATGAAGATGGAAAAGGAAAGGAACACATCATTTGCTATTTTATTTGGTCCCTACTATATTGTGAGATATGATACACTTCCATTAAGTGGGTTTTCCTTTCCATTTATTATACAACTACAAAACTATGTCATTATATTCTTTACCAAACCACCTATGTCATTGTTCACACAGATCTTTTGCAACACTTTTTCTCAAACATTGTGCTACCAATGAACCAAATTAGGAAGTGGATGAATATTCTTATGGAATTTGACCTCTATATCATCATGTATTAAGCATTGAAAGGCCATCAACAAAATTATTTCTATCAAAGATGATTTCTTTAGATTCATGACCAACCTTGAGGAAAATCCCTTTGACGCTAATAAAGAAGTGCCTCCCTCACCTAAGGAGAAACCAAGAACTAAGATCATTGATAAATAAATTACCATTGATTTACACAAGGATACATTGTTGTTACACTTTGATGGGGAAAAATTCCTTCAACATGTTGGGGCAGGCTATGTGCTTTTTGATCCTTCTGACCAAACTTTCCCCCTTTTTTATCAACTAGAATTAAAGGTTACTAATAACATGTCTTATTATGAGGCTCTTATACTTGGAATGCAAGATACCCTTGTTGATAAATTTTCTTATCTAAATGTCATGGGTGATTCTCAGTTGGTGTGTCAATAGGTTAGCGGTGCATATCAATTTCGTAGTGAAAATAATAAATCTTATTACGATTTCGTTCAAGAATTAAAACCAAAATTTACCTCATTTACCATCGAATCAATCCCACATGATAAGAATGCTTTGGATTTGGTTAAAAAAAATTTCATTGATGTCAAATAGGGTATCTTGAGCATGGGCTTTAACAAGTATGGAATTACACTATGTTTACATTGAACTATGAATCTGCTATCTTATATGGTCTTATGTATTTTTACAGTGTGTTTCAAGGTGTATGGTCAGAATCAAGTCATCATAGTGTATGGTGTTATGTATCTATATCAATCTAAAGGTATGTATAAGTTTTAAACTCATGTCAACTCAAGTGTGTCTCAAGGCATGAAATGGATTGGTTAGATTTGTTTTATAGCAAGCTTAAAATGTCTATATTGGTGCAAGAATGATAAGTTAGGATCAAATATTAAAGAATTGATGTTCTTTGACCATAGAGGAAGAGTTTACAATGTTCAAGACTTTCCCAAAATAAGTTATAAGGCTTCCTTAGTCACAAAGTCATATTATATTTATATGAACATCACTATTAGAACTTTAATTATATTGTGAACTCCTTTCTTTTGAAGTTAGAAGTGAATAGGAGTTTTTCAATCTTGTTAGATGATTGGAGGAGTTGGAAAATAGTCTCATCTAACAACAATAAGTGAATTTTTTTAAATTCATTTAGAATGGAGTGAGAAATCATGTTTAAAGTGTCTCAAGCTTCCATAATAGTAAAAAATCCTGATCTTAGGGTTTGTAAGAAGAAAAAAATCAAAACACAAGATTCATCTGGTGTAAATTGCTAAATTTTTTGTGGATCAAGTGAGAGTTTCGGGCACAAAAAACCCGTAAGGCACAGTTCCATATGAGTAAGTGTTTCTCACAAGTGGAATTGAGCCGCAACATAAAATCTTAGTTCATTGTGGATGGGGAGTTGAATGCGGGTACAAAGAGCTTAAGTGGTACATTTCCCTATGGGTCGATATTATCTACACATGGGTCCAAGCTTCACAAAAAAGCAAAGGGAAATGAGTTATGGATAAATGATGGGTAGAAAGAACAAGGTAATCATGGAAAAATTTCCACATAAATTTTTGTTCCCCACATGACACCGTGACCCATAAAACAAAGGAAATGAGTATAGTGTGGAATAAATAGGATGTGAAAGAACCAAGCTCACATGTCCCAAGTTTTGATTGTTTCTTATAAACCAAATTTATTTGATTAACAAAGGGTTTATGATATAAATATTATAAAGTGAAAAATCAAGTGTAGTGTGGACTGTGAGTGTCGATTTGGAACATCTATTCTCCAAGATCCCCCTAGACCCACATTGAAATAAATCTTGCACCAAGTGTCAGTTTTCAAAAAAAATGGATGTTTTGGAATCATCATCTCATTCTCTTTTCCCTGGAATGTGAAAATTCAAAATCTGAAGATATTTTCTAAGAGATAAACCACTCTCTTGTTTGTATGTAAAAATGTAATGTGAAGAGTCAAATGTAAATGCACAACAGATCTAAAAGAAGGCTTTTGAAGCTAAATATGTTGTTTATATAGAAAGGTGAATAGATGTACTATGTTAGAAATATAAAGGATGTATGTGCACTGACCTAGAAGATTAATAATTAATCAATGCTAAAACAGAGATCAAATATATTGTTGTATGCAAGATGAGGAAGGTGATCAATATGAATCAGTAAGAATTTGAGTTGTAGCTCAGTGAAATTGAAAGTGTGTGCTTTCAATACAGAAGGTTCATATAGTTCAATCTAGTAGGTGATTGGATAATTGAAGTGGGTGCTTCAAATTGCAGTTGGTGATCCATAATATTATAGTTGTTGTAAGAAAAGTTCACAATATTGCTTGATTTTTGTGGGTTTGTCCCTTATTGCATTTCCCACCTAAAATTGGTGTCTTCATGTGTAGATGTTATTTTATTTTATTAACACATCCTAAATGGTTTATGAATTTTTTGGTTATATTCTTGATTACTAAAAGAAAATTTACAAGTTTTAAGAAAAACTGATTCACCCCCTCCCCCTCTCAGTGCTTGAATTCTCAACAGATCTCTGATCGTTCTGACCAAAATTTCCTACTTTCCTATCAAATAGAATTTGAGGTTACCAATAACATGTCAAAATATGAGGCTCTTATAATTTGAGGTTACCCTTGTTCATAATATTTCTTATCTCCATATCATGGGCTATTCTCAGTTGGCGTGTCAACAAGTTAGCGGTGCATATCAATGATGTAGTGAAAATATTAAATCTTATTACGATTTCATTCAAGAATTAAAACCATGATGTACCTCATTTACCATCGAATCAATCCCTCATGAGCATAATACTTTGGCTAACTCCTTAGCCATAGTCACCCCACAATTTCAGCCACATTCTGATTCTCACGAGACTACTCCCTTAGTTAAAATTCGTTAAGCCCCTGCTACCTCACATCACGAATGTGTCTAGGACATTTGTCAAATTGAAACAAACACCCCTTCCATTGATCTTTGGTATACAAATATTTTCCAATTTATCCAACATCAAACTTATCTAGATGGTTGACTCACGAGAATAATTTTGTATATGGAAAAAGGATCTCAAATATGTGCTCAAAGATGGTGTATTCTATTATAAAAAATTCAAAGGTACCCTACTCCGATGTATTAACAAGAATTAGATTCCCCTTGTCCTTGAAGAAGCACATGAGGGCACCTACAGTGGCCGTTATAGAGGTTATGCTACTTCCCACAAATTCCTACATATGGGATACTACTGGCCTACCCTTGAATCTAACACTCGTGCTTTTACTAAGAAATGTAAACCTTATCAATATCATGATGATCTAATTCATTCCCCTCCAGATGAGATACAATCCATTTCCACTCCTTGGACATTCACAATATGTGGATTGGATTATATCCAAAATCTCCATCGCTCACAAGATGGCCATGTCTTCATCATTACTGCCACAAAGTATTTCACCAAGTGGGTTGAAACCATGCCCCTCAAAAACATGTTTGGCCTCACTACCTCAAAACATTTTCTTAACCAAATCATTTTCCGCTTTAGGATTCCCTGCACCATCATATTTGACAATAGAGGGAGTTTTAAATGTGAATAAATGAGGTAACTCTATGTTAAGTTTAAGATCAAGCATCAATTCTCAACACCCTATCATCCCCAATGCAATGTACAAGACAAATCTATAAACAAAATCATCAATAATATCCTTCAAAATATGATTCCTGAATCCCGTATAGACTGGAATACAAACTATATCCTACACTATGGGAATATCACACCACTGTCCACATGGCTATTTGGGAAAAAACTTTCTCTCATACTTAGGGAACTGAGGTTGTCCTTCCACTCGAGGTGGAAATTCCTTCGATTTGTATATCCCTCGGCAACGTCATTCTGGATGAGGAAATATGTGAGGTGCTCCTTCATGAATTTGACATCTTATAAGAACAATATGGTCATTCTTATACTCATAATAAAAACAAAAAAAAACACATGAATGCATAACATAATAAACTTGTTCATCTACGTACTTTTTACATGGGAAAACGTTTCCTCAAACTCGACTATACCAATGACAAAGAAGGAAAGAGCACTCAGAAATGGTGGGGTTCCTACCTCATCAAATATATTATCATCCCTAATACATATCGCCTTCAAACCAATGAAGGAAACATTTTCAAATAACAAAAAAAACCCCAATTTCTCAAAAACATTCACGCTTAAAGGAACTTTAGAGTTTTAGTACTCAGTTACCCTCTCTTCCTTCTCCTTTTTTCCTTTTCTCCATGATATTTAAAATTCTTGGTTTTGATTCACACTAGCATTTCTTATGGGATTTTTTTGGTCTTGTGCATCCTCTCTTAGGCTCATATTCTTTCTTGGATTTATTTCTCTCTTATTCTTATAGCATATACTCATGGTTTTTTACACTTTTCATCATTTTATCCACCCTTCAAGATAATCATCCATATTCTATTTAATTTCACCTTCAATTTTTAGGACAATACCACTTTGTAGCTTCTACCTTATAGTTTTTTGCACTTTTAGCATTGTTACCCACCACTTGGCTTTGAAACTACGACTCTTTACGTCTATATTCTAAATCCATGACATCCATCCCATGGGCACCTAGCTAGGTGATTCATTTCTGATTTTAATGATGATCCTCTAGTGTTTATTTTAATTTTTATTTCTCCAAGGTTCTAGCAGCATGGATTGTACCCACACATGGTAGGATGACCAACACTATGAGGTATGCATTGGTGGGTATATTTCATTTCATCTATTCATTTCTTTACCTCCAGCATTTACTTCTAGTTTTTGTGTTATGTATGGATATTTATGTTATATACCCCATGTTTTGCTATTGCGACATGTGGTAATCAACAGTTGGGGCATTTATATACACCTATTTTTTATGCTTGTTATTTTCATACATGTTACTAGCAATTTCTATTTTCAGGTTAGAGGTCACTAATGCATCTATTTCTAGGAATGAGCTCCTTAATGGGCTTGTTCCAAGATAGGGGTATGGTTATTAACATAACTATTAACCATTTAACCTACCTTGAAGAAAATATGTCAGATAATTTTTGTAGAAATCCTTTGTACAATGAATTTCTCCAAGGCCCAAAATTTGAAATTTTCAATCTTCGGAATTTGAAGATTTTCAGCTTTCAGAGTTTTATTGCTTAGATTTGGGATTGCTCTTTTAGCTCTTCGAAGTCCAAAACCCTGAAAGTATAAAATTTCAGAATTTCAAGCTTTCGGGTTTTGAAACTTTTGGCCCCGTTTTGTTTAAATTCCTCTGAGACTTCTAAAGTCTGAAAGTTTGAAAGTCTGAATTTTTAGACTTTCAGGTTTTTGGGTTTCAGAATTTTCTAAGTCATTTTTTAGGATTTTTAATTTAAAACTTTCGAAGTCTGAAAGTTTAAATTTTTGGACTTTCAGGTTTCGGACTTTCAGAATTTTCCATTGCCAATTCATTTTTTCGTCTCCCAATCTCTGAAGTTGAAAACCCCAAAATTCTAAATTTCAGGCATTCGGGTTTCAGAATTTTGGAGGTCCTCCAAGCAATTAATTTTTCACATACCTCTATACGGATCATATTTCTACCATTAATATCAGGTTTTCTATTTAAAATCAGTTTTTTACTCGTCATTTTTACTTGACACATTTTCTCTGACATTATGTTTCTTGTACTTTATGATGTCTTTTTCTAGGTATGGTAATTTGTTTATTTTCTTTTTGGTTTCAGATCCTTTTATTTGTTTCCCTCTCATTTTGTTTCCCTTTTGGTCTTCCTCTATGGTTTTTTTATATCGCTCCTTTTGTTTACCATGTTTCACATTTTGAGTTTTATTTAAGTACTCAAAGTTTTCCAAAGGATCCTCTTAGGCCTCCCATACCTCTTCTCATTTCTCATTTTCCATATTTTGTGAGTTAACATTATTCGGCAGGGTCTTTTTCCTTGTTTGGAGAGGCTTGTTCAAGAGAAAGGTTCCAAAAAAATTTGTTCAGAAAAATTATTTCAGAGATTTTCATTCAAGATTCTTTTTTCGGAGAAATTTGTTTAGAGATTTTAGTTCGAAGATAAAGGTTTCAGAAAAAATTGTTCGGGTTTTTCGGAACTTTCAACTTTAGAGAAACTCTTTCAAAAACTTCTTTTTCGGAACTTTTGGTTTTAGAAAAAAATTTCTAAAAAATTCTTTCAAAGATTCTGGTTCGAGATTATTTTTTCAGAGATTCTTTTGGAGATTTCCTTCAGAATTTTTTTTTTCAAAGATTATTTTTCAGAGAAAAGTTTTTGGAGATTTTAGTTCAGATATTTCCTTCGAAGAAAAATTTTCAGAGATTTCAGTTTTGATATTTCCTTCAGATAAAGTTTTCAGAGATTTTAGTTCGGTGTTTCCTTTCAGAACTTTTCAGTTTGAAATTTTGGAAGTTTTTCTTTCAGGTTTTCAAAATTTCTACAACTTCATCTTCCAAGATACAGGGCTTGATGTATTCTTCAACTTTAAAGGGAAAGGAGAAGATGAGGTACTCATTTCTTGGAGTTACTCCTCACTCCTGCATGTCCTCTGACTTAGGGAATATTAGAGACACTAATCTAGGACAATTGATTTTCCATATTTCTAGGAAATATTAAAGGCTCCAAACAAAAAATCATGGATGCAGGCCATATACAATAGTGGGCTTTCCCTTGCCGCCAGTTTTCCCACATCCAAATGCATTGCCTAGAATTTGTTTTAGCTATAGTAGCCCACCTTGACAAAGACTCCATGTCAGTTCATAGATAGTGATGATAAAGTTGTAGTCCATGTTAGGACCAATACTTCTTTGAGATATTTTCTTAAACTTCCCAACGTTCAAGATTACACCACAATTTCACCAGAGATAGTAGTGGAACATTGGGACAAAAAAGAGGAAGTATGCTCGAGGATCATGATGAAAACTTATCTGGCCAAGAAATTTTCTAAGCTACCCAAAACTATGCATCGGTCATATTTTATTCAGGAGGTCATTGATCTCATTGTGTTGTTAAGTAGAGTTTCAAGTCTTCCTTCTGCGAAGGATATTCTAGGAATGGATATTTTTATACATCGTGACCATCAAGAAGAATGATGAATTTATCTCGATGAGGGGCATCATATTAGTAGCTCCATTTTATATCAATTGGGTAGAGTCTTAGATACAAAGACTTTCTACATGACATCCTTCCTGGTGTATGTAGCTGCTACTATGGGAGTTTTTACTTAGTTTGAGTACCTAGGGGTGTTCGCAGTCACCTCCCAAATATATGACTTTTATCTCCAACTCAGTCTAGATGAGGGAAGAATGCATTTCCGCAGAGTCAATGACACTTTTTTTTGTTGTCATCCTCTATCATTTTGAAAAAGAACTATATAATCAGAGGATTTTTGATGAGGCTCTCCAAGAAGTGAAAGAATGGGGAGTAATCTACTTTCAGTTTCCTATATTTACCTTCATCTGGGTTCTGAGTTTCATACATTCCCCAAGAAAATTGCCAAGGTGCCCCACTTACAAATGGATTCTATTGGATTTAGTTCTGGTAGTTATTGGATTATCATCAAATCCAAAACAAGCGTCACAAAGCGAGAATGAATTTCCCTATTTCAATTGGTAGGTACTCTTGCCCAAATATTCACAAGGTTAAAAATGTTATTTTAGAAATAGCCAAGGTAACGTTACAGACCTTTCATCCGCAAACTAGTTTTAATTATTGGGGTAAGTTTAGGGTAAATAGGTTGGTCCTGTGCCCATGTGCCCCAATTGGAAGATATCTGAGATTCATTATTAAGACAAATACATCATTTGAGAAAGAGAGTTATGAAATACTTACACTTTATGAGGTTCGACAATTTGCCTTGGCTGACGTGCCCAAGAACATGTAAGAAAGTGACGAGGTTTCGGATTCATCATACAAGAATTATAATGTTTCCAATCAACTACTTGCCATGCATTGATTGGTATGTGGAAGAGTGCAACAATACAAAGGAGAGGGCAGGGGCCCATTTTAAAAAGGACTTTCAGTTGGTTGGCCACATTGGGATTCTCACCCAAAGGGGAAAATCAACATACAATATTCAGGAGCTACACCAACAATAAGCCAACCAACTCCTTCTAAGGGGAAAAGGTTCAACTAAAAAGGATCCTACAATCCCAAAGAATATTTCATTTGTTGTTGGTGGCTCATCTCTCTCTAAAGCTTCTACTCGCAAGATCACATCTCCTACAGTTCTTGTAACAGAAGTCATTGAATTCAGTAACTCTCCTAGTATCATCCAAGAACCATCACACCTTATTCTTCATCCATTATCACTTCCACTATCATTTCCTTCCACTTCCACAATCATTTCTTCCTTCCCAGACCACTTCTATGGCCCAAGTATTCTCATCACTTCCAGTTTTATCAGCTGGGGAAAATATTGGGTCACCCTTTTCCTCCTCACTTCCTTTAACACTTCCATTTTCTTCAATCACAATGGCCACCTAGAATTGTTCTGTCAATTCATCTGGTTGTTCCTACATTCTACGCCTTCCATCATTACTACCTCTGCTCAGATACCAACTGGGTATTTCTAGTAATCTTGATTTAACCAATGTTTCGAGGTATTGGATATATAACCCAATCTTCATCAGCTGTATCCATACCATAATGAATGTTTAGGAAAACTCTCAAAGAAAAAGAAGAAGGTTCCTCTAGGATATGTCATAGATCTCAGCATATTGGAGCATATTCCTAAGAGATAGGCCAAGAGACCACAGAACCGTGTCAAGTTTTATGATTAACCAATCTGGAGAACGTGTGATATAGGTTTCCACCCCCTGTTGAGGGGAAAATTAAAGAAACTATCACAAATGTGGATTACTGGATTTTAAAATTCTCATTGGGGAAGGCTACTCATGAAGGAGCCAAGACAAGATGTGCACACTGCTCTTGGGGCCCTTTTGGAGAAATATGACAAAGATAAGGCCACCAAGGATGGGCTCAAAGCGAAGGTTGAGTAGCTCACTACACTATCTGCGCAATGTAACCCAATGTACTCCATCCACTGAAGTATCAAAGACTACGGCTATGAAAATTTCATCTACAATCGATGATATTTCTTATCACGAGCTCGAGAAGCAAGGACAGAAAGGGAGATCAGTGAGTGGATGGATAGATATAATTTTTCAAGAAGCCAATCCTTTAATCAAGGAAGAAGTTGATATATATAAAGATCTATAGATTTCAAAAAACACCATTTCCAATATGGATGAGGCCTTCTCTGAAGATAATAATAATCTAAATTTAAATTTGGCAACATGGAGTGACATGTCAAAGAAGAGGATCCTGACTTTCTTCTTCAGCAAGAGGTGATTGATGATGTCTCTAAATTATTTGAATATGAAAAGGCCATGGGAATTTTGATGTCAAGTATTGTAGGATCTGATTAAGAAAATGGAGGAAAAATGAGATGGAGATCATAGATTCCTTGAATGACATCTCAAAGGAGTTTGATATCGCCAATTGCAAATTCTTCAAATAAAAATATTGATGCTCTTCCTGAGGACCTAGATTAAAAGAAATTTCAAATATTTGGTGAAGCATGATTATGAGGTCACCAAGACTCTTCAATAGTGACTCCATTGAGCTGATTGATCTTATGTCAAAATTTTACAGGGATACTAAATAAATTTACAAATAATCTTTGAATATTTCTAGCTAGGATCACAAAAGAGATCGAGACAACAGATGTAGTGAATCACTACGCATGTGGGCCTGGAGATGAATAAATTTAGGGGATTATCAAGCACTTCATTAAGTAAAAACATTGAATGGTTATGTGGGAAGAATGACAATAGAAAATTGTAGGTGAGGGAGGAGTAGCTAAACAAGGCCAAAGCAAAGGGGCCATGAAAGGACAAGTGCAAGATCTATGATTGATCAAAGTTGTAGGGTTGAGTGAGTTAAACACTTGTAACAAATTCACTCTTTTCCTGGGAGCATGTTCCCTTAATATTAATGACATTTCTATTTTTAGTTAAATTTTAGTTAAGGGCCCAACTGTAATCGCTTAGCCTAAGAACTTATAAATAGTTGATGCTTCTAGTTAGTATAGAGATATATATAGATTATTTTTGAGAGGAGTCACTCTTCAAGCTTGGAAGAGTGCTTCTAGAGATTTTAAGATACCTTTTAATTACATTCAAAGTTACACTTTGCTGTTGAAATATCTGATTTGTTGTGTTGAATGGCTATTCAGTGTTTACTTTGTGAGTTTACAAATGCTTAGTGTGAGTGATTATCTCTACCTTTATTTCAAAATATGTATTTCATGCTATGAATGAATAATACTACTATCTTTTGTGTCAGTTGTGGAAATCTTATTTTCCTTCTGCGTTAATTTTATGTCATTATTATCCCCAGTTGCAGAAATAGATGTTTGATATATTCATGTGTGATTTCTTTATGATGAACTAATTATGTATCAAATCTTGATATTGATCTACCCTTTTGAATACTCAAGTTTAACAAAGGAACATCCACCCCTGGTTTGTGGTATTTTGTGCCATTTCTAGTTGTGATAGGTGAAGGTGGTCAATGATGGAAGCATCACATACCACAATTAACCCTTTCTAGATGTTGAACATGCCTTCATTTGGTGCATTAACAATTCTAGTATATGTTTTATTTCCTTGCTAATCTCTTTCCCTAATCCCATGAAGTGTTAGCATACGAACTAGATAACCTATTTTATCTTGCATTCAGAAGTAGTGTTGTATTTAGTTTAGGAAGAGGAAGCTGGCCTTCTCCGGAGGTTTACCTCGAGCCCAAGTCCCATGGCTTGAGAGGTGATCCCATGTGTCCTAATCACACTGAATGTTATGATTCATTTTCAGGACATTCGGGGGGTGTAGTGATTTGGTGACAACATTTTTTGGCACACCTGGTGGGACTCAGTTTGTACTTCTCTTCTCATTCCATTAACCTAAAAGTACCTGGTGACTCCATCTCTATGGATTTTAAATTTCACTACATCAACTTATGTGAAGAATTAACGCAAGAACTTCTTCAAGGTGGGAAAATTATCAGCATACAGAGCTTTCCTTATCTCCCCCAAGGAGAAGAGGAAGAAGCCTTTTAGCAGCACTAGCCACCTCTTTACCTCATAGATGGCATTCAACTCCTCTTAAGGGATGTTTTCCTCCACTAAGACATAACCAGCTCTTGAATGCCATGGCAGCTAATGCTTGTCCTCCTTTCAATTCCAACAACCCTTTGTTGTTAGCACAAAGAGATGCCATACCAACTGCTACTTTAAAAAGTTTAGCATTTTACACTAAGGAGACTAATGTTTCACCTTGGGAGCACATATTGGATTTAGCTAGCATTTGTGTGGTACAAAGTATTATAGAGGACAACATGGCAGTTTGAATCCTTGCAACCTCATTCAAGGGTAGAGAACTTCAATGGTTTTGGAGTTTAACTGTTGGATCTGTTACCACTTGGAGTGAGTTAGGCATGAAACTTTGTAAGCAATTCAAGGAAAAAAGTGATAATATCTCACTTGTGGAAAAATTCTACATGATCAAGCGATTCCCTCAAGATTATATGAGTGACTTCAACCTCTGTTTCGACAAAACTTGGAAATAAATCGCAACAATCGTAAGGCTGTCTCTAGAGAGCACATTTCTATATTACTTACGGGAATTGAATAGTGATGTCGCCATCATGATTCAATCCATGGGGGTGTTGTTGTCCCTGATGCTTATAAAATCAGCGTAAGAGTAGAAAATTTCTTGATTCAAGTAGGTAAAATTGATCCTATTCCTCCCATACCTATATTTATAGAGCTTGTAGGCAAACAGCCAGTCATTTCCCTAGTTCCAGAAGATTCTAGTCTGATGGCTATGCATGCGTCCAATTCCTCAAATGATCTGGCTGAGGTAAAATCACTGTTACAAACTTTTGGGAATGAACTCGTAAAAATGAAGAGGTATTAGTCCCAGTATTCTCACCCCTTTCAACCCCAATATCAAATGATCTGTCCTCCATTCCAAGGAAATGGTTAGTCACATAATCAAGCCACAAGCCAAGCTGCGAATGTAAAACCTTTTAACTTTCAGAATCCTTCTACTACCAGCTCTTCTAGAGCTATAGTCCTAGTCCATAATAGCCTTATCCAAGACTATGAATGGTGCTACACTTGTTCTCAACCCCATAGCCAAAACCTATGCCCAAATCGATTTTTAAGTCAAGACCCTATGGTCCAAAGCATATCCGCTCTACCTGAATCATCTGCTCAATCATCCACTCTCGAAAGTCAAGATCAACCTCCTGATGAAACCACACTACTAAATTGGAAAGCAGAAGATTTTTGTGGTTTCAATATTGATGCCTCCACTATAGCATCCAACACACGTTCCAAGAAAAGGGAAATAGACCCACAGTCTTCCAATAATGATCAGGTATCTACTTCTTATCCCCCAACATAAATACCGGATGATAAAGGCGTGAAAAATAAATCATCAGAAGTATCCATATAACAGTCTATAAAGAAGGGAGGAACTCCACATGTCACAATGCCCAATAGGAATTTTCCAAAAGAGGACCCCAATGCCCCAAGAGGCATTAGAAAAGTGGGAGCGATTCTATTTGGCATCGTGGAGCAAATAAAGAAGACCAATTTGAGTGTCATAATGAGGGATGCACTCTCTATTCCTTCTAAGAGGAACTTGCTACAGGAGGCTTTGAATAGCTTTAGCACTACAAACAAATCATCAGGTCAAGTAGTGGTGGTAACCAGCTTATTATAACCCAAAACAAAAAATATATGCCAAGCCCAACAAACCTCCACCATTCTACATCTCACTGATTATTGGTGACCATTTGGTACATAATTTTATGATTAATTTTGGAACCAGAAGGTCCATAATGCCCCCCCCCCCCCCCCCCCCCCCCCCCCCCCCCCCCCCCCCCACCCCCCCCCCCCCCCCCCCCCACCCCCCCCCACCCCCCCCCCCCCCCCCCCCCCCCCCCCCCCCCCCCCCCCCCCCCCCCACCCCCCCCCCCCCCCCCCCCCCCCCCCCCCCCCCCCCCCCCCCCCCCACCCCCCCCCCCCCACCCCCCCCCCCCCCCCCCCCCCCCCCCCCCACCCCCCCCCCCCCCCCCACCCCCCCCCCCCCCCCCCCCCCCACCCCCCCCCCCCCCCCCCCCCCCCCCCCCCCCCCCCCCCCCCCCCCCCCCCCCCCCCCCCCCCCCCCCCCCCCCCCCCCCCCCCCCCCCCACCCCCCCCCCCCCCCCCCCCCCCCCCCCAACCCCCCACCCCCCCCCCCCCCCCCCCCCCCCCCCCCCCCCCCCCCCCCCCCCCCCCCCCCCCCCCCCCACCCCCCCCCCCCCCCCCCCCCCCCCCCCCCCCCCCCCCCCCCCCCCCCCCCCCCCCCCCCCCCCCCCCCCCCCCCCCCCCACCCCCCCCCCCCCCCCCCCCCCCCCCCCCCCCCCCCCCCCCCCCCCCCCCCCCCCCCCCCACCCACCCCCCCCCCCCCCCCCCCCCCCCCCCCCCCACCCCCCCCCCCCCCCCCCCCCCCCCCCCCCCCCCCCCCCCCCCCCCCCCCCCCCCCCCCCCCCCCCCCCCCCCCCCCCCCCCCCCCTAAGCAGGTAGCAGATGTATTGCAAATTCCATATACTCCAATTTCAAGAGGGGTTGTTCAACTAGATGGTACTACAGTCCAAACTATGGGGGTCATTAAGGGGCTTCAGCTTACTATCCATGTATTTCCTAGCTTTAAATTCACACAGGACATATCTGTCATTGATCTTCCTCCCCTCTTTTCCATTTGTTTATCATAGGATTTCACTGCAAAAATGGGTGGTTATTTGTCATCATACTGACTGCATATGATCCTAAGGATCTAGTATGGAACTAAGGTAGCTATAAGGGTAGAACCAATTTTTCACAATCACGTGGAACCGTACAAAGCCAAACCTATAAATAGTAGTTATACCATTTGTGACCCTGAAGATGAGGATGCAAATCATGAGCTAACTACTCTCATAGAAGAGGTTTCAGATACAATTCTCGATGAGGTGACTATAGATCATTAATATGACTCTTATATTGATTTATTGGCAAATGAAGAATATGGTCTGTTATTTTTGGAAGAGACTAGATTAGGTACATATTGCATTCATGAAGAAGATGCCATCCTACCTCAACTAGTTAAGGCATCAAGTGATACAAACGGAATGTGGAAAATATTATTTGATGGTTCATGAAGTAAAAATGGATCTGGTGTAGGGGTTATCTTAATTTCTCTAGAAGGAGACAAATATTTCTCTTCCTTTCAGTTGCAGTTCAGTTGCACTAATAATGTTGCTAAATATGAAGCTCTTATATAAGGAATTCAGTTGGCCCAAAGAAGAGAAATCCGAACCTTGATGGTCTTTGGCAATAGTTAATTGGTTTTACACCAAGTTAAATCCTATAGTACATCAAAAAATTATCTATTGTGATCATACAAAAATTGGGTTTGGGATATGATAGAATATTTTGAGGCTTTCGGAATTTATGTAGTTCCCAGGAAGCAAAATCAAGATGCTGATAAGTTGGCTACTATCGGTTCTCAATACGATGTACCTACGGATATCATGAAAGAAGAGCAGAAGATAGTAAAAATGGTGGTTTTTCTCGCAGTAAAAAATAATGTGAGTAGTTGGTAGGTGTTCAATAGCGATCAATAAATTGTTTTCTTCCTACATTAATAAGCAGAGTTCGCTGCCAAACATCAAGATAAAATTCAAAATTCTTACAGTGATCAAATTATACAGCTGAAAGGAAACAAGCTGCCAAAAGGCCTGGTTACATTGGAATCTATCTTCAATTCGGATGATCAGGACAAACAGAGCACTAATATGGTGGTCAAGGAGGAGGATTTTGAAGAGGTTAAGGTGGCAAGTGAAAAGGTTCTAAAAATTGGAAAGGTATGCACTGCTCATGAAAATAAATCTTTCATCGAATTATGTCAGGAATATCATGATATCTTTGCATGGAGATACAAGGACTTGCATGGTTTCGATCCTATCTTAGCTCAACATACTATTGAAGTGGATCCAAAATCCAATCCGATTCATCAAAAAAAGAGGCCAATCAATCCCAAAATTGAGCATTTGATGAGGAAAGAGCTAACCAAGTTTATTGAGGCCTGCATAATTTTTCCCATCAAGCATTCTTCATGGGTTGCCAATCTAGTGCCCGTAAGGAAAAATAATGATGAAATATAGGTGCACATAGATTTCAGGGATTTGAATCGAGCCTCATTAAAGGATCACTACCCTCTCCCGTAAATGGAGAAAATTCTCCAAACAGTGGCAGGGGCTCAAATATTTTCTTTCCTCAATGGATATTCAAAATATAATCATATTTTGGTTCAAGAATTTGATCAATTCAAAATGGCTTTCACCACCAAATGGGGCACATACGCTTACAACAAGATGCATTTTGGGTTATCTAATGCATGGGATACCTTTTAGAGAGCCATGGATATGGTGTTTAAAGGACTCATCAACGAGATGATTTTGGTTTACCTTGACGACATCACTATCTACTCCAAACATGCTGAGGATCATATCACTCATCTAAGGAAAGTTTTTCAAAGGTGTATAGAATTTGGTGTCTCACTAAACCTGAAGAAGTGAATTTTTTCATTACAGGAAGCAAATTTTTTGTGGCATATTTTTTTAGCATAGGGGCTATCTATCGACCTAGCTAGGATTTAGTCAATTATGTCCTTATCCCTCCCAAGTAATAAAAAGGGTTTCCAAAGTTTTTTGGGAACTAGAAATTTTGTGCGGAGCTTCATTCCTCAATTTGCAACATTGGCAAAACCGCTAATGACCATGCTTAAAAATAATACTCCATTGTCGTGGATGAAGGAGGGAAGGGAAATATTTTAAGCCATCAAGACAATTATCTCCCAAGCTCCCCCGCTGGTGAATCTCCGATTTGACAGGGATTTCATTCTCGATGATTTCGTAGGTCAGGAAAGTATTTCAGGGATCCTCACTTAGCATAATGCTGATATGATGGAGCAGCCCATAGCATTTTTCATTTATTCTCGTAAGGAATACGAATTCAAATATTCCTTTATTGAAAATCAGATCTTTTTAGTCATTTGAGCTCTAAATAATTTTAGGCATATGTTGTCTAACAACAAAGTCCATTTAATGGTTTCTCATTCTGATGTCAAAGAATTTTTGTTGAATGAAGAGATGAATGAGAAACGCACTTGGTGGATTATGAAAGTAATGGAGTATGACGTACACATCAAGGTCACTAACATTTTTAGGGGAAAAGGGTTATGTTAGCAGCTGGCTGCCGACATGGAGACCAACGATACAAAAGATGTCACGCTTCTTAATGATGATGAAGGAAATGATCAGATTTATTGGTCAACTAAGATGTAGAATTTCCTTCTTTCAGGGATATATCATTTAAACATGGATAAAGTCCAAAGATGTACTTTCCATCTTCACTCTATTCCATATGTCATGATAGATAATGTTCTCTTCCGAAAGGATCTAAATGGTGTTCTTCTACACTACATCAAGCCAGAACAGGTGGACAAGGTATTAGAGTAATTCCACAATGGCCTTTTCGTAGGACATTACTCTGCACAAACAACCGCCACCAAGATCATGCAAGCTGCTTATCACTCGCCAGACTTGCTCAAAGACTCTCATATCTGGGTAAGGAAATGTAAGGAGTGTTCTCTTTTCATAGGAAAACAAAGACTGGCAGCTCTCCCATTATGCCCTATTCATGTGGATCAACCCTTTGTTCAATGGGGATTAGATTTCATTGGGATGATAAATCCTCCATTCGGCAAGGGGCATAAATGGGTCCTTACTGTAACAGATTATTTCACTCGCTGGATAGAGGCATTGGAATTAAATTAAAGTAATGAAAAGGTTGTTTTGGATTATCTAGAAAATTTTATGACAAGGTTCGATGTTATTTTTACTGTTATCTCAGAAAATTCTATGGCTTTCCTCGGGATGAAGATAAGTGAATGGGTCATCAAGAATGGATTCTATCTCAAGACATCATCTAACTATTACCCACAGGGTAATGGATTGGCCGAATCTAGTAACAAGAACCTCATAAGAATCATCAAACAGATAATGGAGTCCAATAAAAGAACCTGGCATACGCAGCTCAAGATCACCCTATGGGCTGATCAGATAATGCCTAAGAAAGCCATCAGGGTTTCTCCTTTTATGCTTGTACATGTAAGGGAAGTGGAACTTCCACTTTCCTTGGAGATAACTTCCCTGGACTTGGCTTATCGGCTTGAAGTTATGGAGGATGATGCCTTAACAATGAGGTTTTCTGAACTCATGGAGCTGGAGGAAATTTGAAACACAACCTGAAATACGTTGACAGAACATCAGGCTCAAGTTACGAAATCCTTCAATAAGAATGCATCTGATAGGCTATTCAGGGAGGGAGATTTGGTTCTAAAATGGGATGAAGATCACACCAAACCTGGTAGACATGCCAAGTTTGATGCTCTCTAGAGCAGGCCCTATGTTATTACAAGATGCAAAGAGGTGAAATCATTTCACATATCCAGACTCAATGGAGAAGAATTTCCCATTCATGTGAATGGGATACACCTCAAATATTTCTTTTGAGGATACTCCACTCTGTACAGTGTTATGTCCTTTCCTCCAAGTGCTCTATGCATTGTTTTCTTTTCTTTTCTTTTGATTGTGTGTTTTTCTATTTTAGTTTTTAGTTTTTTAGAATCCTTTGCCCAATGTTTTTCTTAAGGCTACTATTCTGAAAGCTTAGCAGGCAAGCATTCCCTGGAGGTCACCAAAAATGTTAACCATTTAACCTACCTTGAAGAAAATATGTCATATTTTTTTTAGAAATCCTTCGTATAATGAATTTCTCCAAGGCCCGAAATCTAAAATTTTTGATCTTCGAACTTTATAGATTTTCATCTTTCGGAGTTTTATTTCCCAAATTTGGGATTCCTCTTTTATCTCTCAAAATTCTGAAACCTTGAAAGTCTGAAATTTCAAACTTTTGGGCTTTCGAGTTTCGAAAATTTTGGCCTCGTTTTGTTTAAATCCCTCTTGGACTTCTGAAGTCTGAAAGTCTGAATTTTTGGAGTTTTAGATTTTCAGGTTTCGTAATTCTCCAAGTCTTTTTTTAGGATTTTTACTTTAAAACTTCCACAATCCAAAAGTCCGAACTTTTGGACTTTTGGGTTTCAGAATTTTCCATTGCCAATTCATTTTTTTTCTCCCAATCTCTAAAGTGTAAAACCCCAAAATTCCAAATTTTGGGCATTCGGGTTTTAGACTTTCAGAGGTACTCCACACAATTAATTTTTCACCTACCTTCGTATGGATCAGATTTCTAACATGAATATCTGATTTTCTATTTAAATTCAATGTTTTAATCATCATTTTTACCTGACACATTTTCTCTGACATTCCATTTCTTGTACTTTATGATGTATTTTTCAAGGTATGGTAATTTTTTATTTTATTTTTGGTCTAAGATAATTTTCACTGTTTCAATCTCATTTGGTTTTCTTTTTGGTCTTCGTCTGTGTTTTTTTTATGTCGTTGCTTGTTCATCATGTTTCACATTTTGATTTTTCTTCAGGTACTCAGTGTTGTTCAATGGATCCTCATAGGCCTCTCATACCTCTTCTCATTTCTCATTTTACATATTTTGTGAGTTAACATTGTTCGGTAGGGTCATTTTCCTTGTTTGTAGAGGCTTGTTTAGGAGAAAGGTTTTGGAAAAAATTGTTCAGAAAAATTCTTTCAGAGATTCTGGTTCGAGATTATTTTTTCAGAGAAAATTTTTCAGACATTTCCATTTAAATATTTCCTTCAGAAATTTTTGTTTTGAAGATTAAGTTTTTGGAAAAACTTTTTTGGGTTTTCAAAAGTTTAAAATTCAGAGAAACTCTTTCAAAAACTTTTGGTTTCAGAAAATTTGTTTGGAAAAATTCTTTCAGAGATTCTGGTTCGAGATTATTTTTTCAGAGATGTTCATCGGAACTTTTGGTTTCGGAGAAACGTTTTCAGATATTTCAGTTTAGATATTTCCTTCAGAGAATTCTTTTTAGATATTTCAGTTCGGATATTTCCTTCAGAGAAAGTTTTCAGAGATTTCAATTATGTGTTTCCTTTCAGAACTTTTCAGTTCGGAATTTCAGAAGTTATTCTTTCAGGTTTTCAAAATTTCTACAACTTCAGCTTCCACAATAAAGGGCTTGATGTTTGCTTCCACTTGAAAGGGAACGAAGAAGGTGAAGTACTCATTACTTGGAGTTTCTCCTCACTCCTTCCTGTCCTCCGACTTAGGGAATATTGGGGACACTGATCTAGGAAAAAATGATTTTCTAGATTTCTGGGAAAGATTAAAGGCTCCAAATAAGAAACCATGGATGAAGGCCATCTATGATAGTGGGATTTTCCTTGTCACTAGTTTTCCCACATCCATGCACTGCCTAGACTTTGTTTTAGCTGTAGCAGCCCACTTTGACAAATACTCCATGTCAGTCAGAGATAGTAATGATAAGGTGATAATCCATTTGGACCCAAACTTCTTTGAAGATCTGCTTAAACTTCCTAATGTTCAAGATTACGCCACAATTTCACCAGAGATAGTAGTGGAACATTGGGACAAGAAAGAGGAAGTATGATCAAGGATCATGATGAAAACTTATTTGGCCAAGAACTTCGCCAAACTATCCAAAACTATGAATTGGTCATATTTTTATTTAGGAGGTCAATGATCTCATTGTGTTGTTAAGAAGAGTTCCAGGTCTTCCTTCTACAAATTAATTCCAAGAATGGATGTTTATGTACATTGCAACCATAAAGAAGAATGATGAATTTATCCGGTTTGGGGAGCATATTAGTAACTCCATTTGCTATTAATTGGGTAGAGTTTCACATACAAATAATTTCTACATGACATCTTTCCTAGCGTATGCGGCTACTGCTATGGGAGATTTTACTAGTTTGAATACCAGGGGTGTTCGCATCACCTCCAAAATATATGAATTTTATCCCCAACTCACTCTGGATGAGGGAAGTAGGCATTTCTAAAGAGTCAATGACAATTTTTTCACTGTCATCATCTATCATTTTGACAAAGAACTATATAATCGGAGGATTTCTGATGAGGCTTTCTAAGAAGTGTGAGAATGGGGAGCAATCTACTTTCAGTTTCCTACGTTCACCTACATCTGGGTTCCGGGTTTCTTAGGTGCCCAAAGGAAATTGCCAAGGTACCCCACTAACAAATGGATTCTATTAGAATTAGTTTGGCAGTTGTTGGATTATCATCGAATCCAAAACAAGCATCACAAAGTGGGAATGCATTTCCATATTTCAATTGGTAGGTACTCTTGCCCAAATATTCACAAGGTAAAAAGTGTTAATGTAGAAATGACCGAGGTAACCCTGCGAACCATTCATCTACAAACTAATTTTGATTATTGGAGTATGTTTGGGGAAATAGGTTGGTCCAGTTCCCACATGCCCCAATTGGAAGATATTTAGATTCATTTTCAGGATGAATACATTGTTCGACAAAGAGATAGTCAAAGAATGACCCTTGATGAGGTTCAACAATTTGGCTTGGCCGATGTACCCAAGGACATGTAAGACAATGATGAGGTTTTCGATTCCTCATACAAGAATGATAATGTTGCCAATCAACTGCTGCCATGGATTGATTGGTATGTGGAAGAGTGCAGCAATACAAAAGAGAGGGCGGGACCCATTTTAAAAAGGACTTTTAGTTGGTTGGCCACTTTGGGAAGCTCACCCAAAGGGGAAAATCAACCTATAAATATAGGAGCTACACCAAAAACAAGCCAACCAACACTTAATAAGGGGAAAAGTTTGACTCAAAGGGCTCCTACAATCCCAAAGAAGATTTCATTTGTTGTTGGTGGCTCATCTCTCTCTAAGGCTTCTACTCCCAAGATCACATCTCCTGTAATTCCTGTAACAAAAGTAGTTTAATTCAGTGACTCTCCTAATATCATTCAAGATCCATCACACCTTCTTCTTCCTCCATTATCACTTCCAATAGTAGTTCCTTCCAATTCCACAATCATTTCTTCCTTCCTGTCCACTTCTATGGCCCAAGTATTCTCATAACTTCCAATTCTATCATCTGGGGAAAATATTGGGTAACCTATTTTCTCCTCACTTCCTTTAACACTTCCATTTTCTTCAATCACAACCCCTATCATTGTTCTATCAATTCCTATGGTTGTTCCTACATCCAAACCTAACATCAATGCTACCTCTACTCAAATACCAACTGGTATTTATAGTGATCTTGCTTTAACCGATGTTTCAAACATTGGATTTGTAACCCCATCTTCATCAACTCTAGCCATACCAGAATGGCTGTTTAGGAAAACTCCCAAGAAAAAGAAGAAGGTTCCTCTAGGAGATAACTATACCAAAAATTCTGTTTTGACCCCTAAGAAAGTTTGACAACGTTTGAAGAAGCCTGAAACTCCCTTTCAAAAATCAAATTGTTTTGGGACTTAGCCATTTTCTGCTTATCCTTCGGCGCAAAAAGTTGCATGTCGACACTCTAAAAAATGTTACTTTTTGAACAAGGCATCATTTCATTCATGTCGACATCCTAAAAATTTGCCCACCTTTAAAATCCTTAGGCGCAAAAATTGTTATGTCAACATCCAAAACATTACACCGCTTTAATTATCCTTTGGCACTGGAAATGTTGTGTTGACATCTGGAAATGTGCACTAAGAATTTTTCTAAGCACTGAAAATGTTGTGTCAACGTCAATAAAATTGCGTTAAGGCACATTTTTCCTCATGTCGACACTCTGAAAAGTGTGCCAAAGGTGGTTGGTGAGATAATAAATGCCAGGTTTTCTATAAATATGCACCTGACACCTGTCATTTTCACGAATTGAAAATTACGAAGGTATTTTCTTTGCGCCTGTCAGCCATCCTTGTCAACCCCCACGTGTTGTTTTTGAGCTTGTGGACCCCACGTCATTCTTCGTCTTTTATAAATCTAGGTAAGTGGCTCCTCTCCTTGTTGTTTTTGTTTTTTGTTGTGTTAGGTATTAGGGTTGGTGTAAAAATATAAAATCTAAAGAAACACACCTAACAAAATTATCAAACCAGCTGAAGCCCTTTTGCCTCTCCTTCCAGATCTACAAATCTAGAAGACCCCTGCCTCTAAAGAAACCAAAAACCCACCTTTCCTTGCTTGTTTCCTTGCCAAAAAAACCCTCTCTTTTCCATCTGACAAATCCAAAAGAGAGAGGAAGAGAAATCAAGGATTTCCAAAATTATCCAACTGCTGAAACCATTGGCACGCATTGTTTTTTCATGTTACACCTCCCAAAAGTTGTGCTTGTCACACTTTACACCAATATAACACAACCTTTTTCCACGCCCAGTTAAAAGAACACTTAGTAGTTTTTGTGGGGCACAGGTGCCACTTGCACAACATCAACATAATATGTTGTGTGCCGCTGATCCACACCACACACTTTTTCCCTTGGTGCACTGATTTTCCTTGCAACATCTTCTGAAGTTGCTTTGGTGCACTTTAAACACATGCAACACAAAATTTTTCTACGCCCAGCCAAAGTAGATTGTTCCTAAGGCACAGGTGCAACTTCCTTAACATCAACTTAGCATGTTGCATGTTGTAAATCCGTGCCTCGCTTTATCTTTGGTGTCATGTAACACCTCTCCAAATTGCACCCTTTCTAAATTGGCGCAACTTTTCCTAGGTCAACACCAAGAGTAATTTTATTCATGTTGACACTTGCCTAGATACGCCCCTTCTAACTTGGTGTGAAAATTTGTATGCTAACACCCCAGAAAGTGTGCCCAGCAATTTTAAGCCCTTGCAACCTGTTGTAAACTTGCGCCTTTCACCCTAAGGTTATAATTGCTCGTTCTTCATTCTGCAAGCTTTCATTATGAATAACATGACAGTTGACATGGCTCTTCTATGTTGGACCTCCTTGATTCTTCTTGCAGAACAACAACATCCATCCTTGGGCTCACATATGTCTTCATCAAGCAAAAAACTAGCTAAAGCTAAAGCTAAAGCTAAGCAGTCAACAAGAGATGAAGTATAAGTATCAGAGAGTCAGAATGCCTGACTCATATGCAGAGTGCAGCCTTGACATTAGAGACTCTGAGCTGGGTCATATTGACATGGATGAATTTTGGGCAAGGAACACCCAGGAAAGCAGTGGCTCATGGATGAATAAATTAGTAGGCAGTGGATTGCACTTTGCAGTTGGGCTCCCAGTGAGCACCGTAAATAACGAGTTCATCATGTTGGTTTCTCAGTGTTATAACAAGGACACTAGATGTGTCGAAGACAAAGAGCACAAGATGATCATCGACCTCACAGCTCATCACTTTGAACTGACCCTGGGCATTCCTCATCACAGGAAATATGTAGAAATAAGTATCAAAGACTGCAAGAAGACCTGGGATGATAATGAGGATAAATGCATGCAGATGATGAATGAGATTTATCTGAAGAACAAGAAGCCAGTGAGTAGATGGCCACAAACCATCCACCGTAGTGACTTCAATGAGGAGTTGAGTGATACAATCACCTTCTTAAATAGAGTATTTGGGCTCCCTGATGCCCATTATTTCCACAAGTGGATGCTGAGATACCTGGAGACCATGAGCAAGAATGCACCTGATCAACGCTTCGGTTGGGGAAATCATCAGTGACACCATCTCCCAGCAGCTTCAACAAGTTCTAACAACTGGGAAGTTCTACATGAATTCCTACATTGTATACGTTGTTACATCAGAAAGGGATTTCACAGGGTTAGCTCGAAATGGGGTATGGCCCCAAGTCAAGATATATGAGTTCTACCTAGAGCTAAGGCTCGAGGCCAGCATCTCCCAGTTCTCTAAAATTAATGATGCCTTCTTCTATGAGGTAATCTGCTTGCTGAGGCCAAACATGAGACACATGGTCAGACCAGCCCGAGTGTGATTATTGCTACAAAGAAATGGGGAGCGTTGTTCACACAATTCCCCACATTCACATACCTCAGAGCTGTGAATTTTGAGGGAGAACCAACGAAGCTGCCAAGGTTTACAGGGCTGAAGTTGATCCTACTGGAATTCTCAAGGCAGCTAATCACTTATCATGAGAAGTGTATGAAAAGAAAGAAAGGAGGAACTCCATTCCCCCTTACAGTTGGCGATACACCTGCCCCACACTTACCAAAGCATGGGAGATGTATGCTGAGCTAGAGATGCTGAATTTAAAACACAACTTCCTAGCAAGGCCAACCTTTGACTACCGGAGTTACCTCCCAAAGGAAAAATTGATCCCATCCATGTTCCTGAGATCGAGGAACATTTGGATCGAACCTGACACATGAGATAGACATTAGGTGAAAGGATCACTCCCGACTGGCTCTGGAGGAGATCATCCACTATGGCATTACCATTGTCCCAAAGGAATTCCAAGAGACTGATCAAGAAATTGATCAGGTTTACCTTGACACAGATGGGGATGATTGGCCATTCACGAAGATCGACAAAGCCAAAGCACCGAAAACCATTCAGGAAAGGGTTAATCCCACATTGCAAGGCACTGAACATTGGTGCAAACAGAATGGTCTCACCTACCTCAGAGTATATTTCACTACTTCTCCTTCAGGTAGAGCACCTCCAAGACCGGCCCATGTGCCAAAAGGAAAAGGAAAAGACAAGGAGGGTGAATCAAGTAGACAAGAAGAAACTCCTGAAGGCCTTCCTTCTACTTCTGAGAAAGAAGTAGTCAACCTGGTGTCTCTAGGTAAAGAAGAAACAATAGAGGTTTCAACGGATACATCCACCCAGGATGTTATCACAACTACAACTGCAGAGGTACCCAGTGTTCCTTCTTCCATTTCTTCTCCTCCTCCTGTCATTGAAGCATCTATTCCTATGGATGTGTCTTCTCCTCTCCCTTCCTCCCTTCCATCTCCCACCTCTTCCATCTTCTCCTCTCTCATGGATCTGTCACCCAGTATTCCCTCCATCCAATTGCAGATCCCTTCTGTTTCCATGTCCTTCTCTTCTCCTGTAGTAACTCCAGGCCCCATAAGCAGCGGTGCGTTGGACTCCTTGTCAATGCCACCACCGAGTGTTTCAACACACTTCCCTGAGGCCTCTATAGTTGCTCCTCCCCTCACTCTCATTTCTTATTCTATTTCCTCTACTCCCACTCCCATAAGTCCAAGTTGGATTTCTAACCACCTGAGCCAGCATAAGAGGAAAGTTCCCATTGCGGCCATGGATTTCTCCATCATTCCAAAGAAGGGAACCAAGAAGCAGAAAGTGATAACTCACTTTTCTAAAAGCACTTCGGGGGAGAGAGTCATGGAGATAGCTTACCTGGACCCCACCAAGAAAAAGGAGGATCTGTCTCCCACAGACTTCACAGTGACTCAAGTCACAATGGGGACCTCATCTGAAAGCCTGTAAGGGGAAGCCTTGTCTGCTATGGATGCTCTCTGCAAGAAGCTCCAAGAAGCAAAAGAGGAGAAAAGAATACTCAAAGAACAAAACAAACATCTCCTACAAGCATTACAGAAAATGGGAAATGCTCCTCCAGTGACTGCCGCCGAACCCATTCAAGTTCCCAGTCAAGAGAAAATAAATGAATATGTTAAGATTGGTGAACAAGGTGCAGCAGTATCATCCTAGATCAAGTGAATCCTCAGAGATGGTGAAGAAATGATTGGGAAATTCACAGTGCTCTATCAGGATATAACTCAAGCAAATAAGGAGCTACAAGCAGTAGCAAGTTCCCTATCTGAAGAGTTGGATAACGCCAGGTTGCAGCATGAAATGTTCCAAACCATGGTTAACTACTCAGCTGATGACCTATTGAAGGTCAGCGTTATCGATCACCCACATGCACATAACAAAGCTCTCATCACTTTAGATTACCGGGTTGATCAAATGGAATATATCCTAGAGAGAATAGATAAAATCAAAGATGAAGCCCTAGACACACGATACAACATGGAGCAGATAGTTACAAAAATGTCTCCAGGGATGCTCAGTGAATCGTATAACTTGAGGGAAGCAGATGATACATTCCAGCACTTCAAGGCTATCATCACTCAAGGTTTGGCACCAGAGGTCACTTTCGACTGAGAGTCAATCAATAACCTCTTGGCCTGCCGTGACTTCATTGGCTTTTTGATCGATGCATGCGAAACTTTTTCCGAGTTACCTGACAAGCTCAAGAATGAGAAAGAAACTTGCGAAGTCATTGGCGACCATTTTAAAGGTCCAGATCATGATCAACTTCAAGCGATGATCAGCAAGTTTATGGAATATCGAGTGCAGTGTCACATTGACTCTCCTGATCAAAAGCAAGACACCAAGTTTGAGCAGAGGGATGATGAGGAGTAGTTTCTCCTCTCCTGGGATGCATTGATATTTTTTTGTAAAATGTTTAAAAAGCATGTTGGCATACATGATGACATCATCCATGTTGCACCATGGGATGTTGCCATCCAAAAACTTGCCCAAAGTCAACTTTTGAATTTTTAGATATTTTGTAAATATCTTGTAAGATATTTTGTAAGTAGTTGGTTTGTTTTTGTCTTCTTTCCTCTTCTCCTTCTATAAATACTTGAATACTTGTTGTATTCAAAGGTGTGGACATTTTTTTGTATGAAAAGAGAAGTGAGGAGAGAAAGACTTTGTGTTTTCTTGTAACAGAAGAAATATTAATACATATGTTCAGACTTTGTGCTTAATGTATGTGTTATTTGCATCAGATCTTTCTTAAGTTAGATCTATGTTTTTATTCTGTTAGATTCATTCCTACTATTTTCATATGTTCATCAGTATTGCTTTAATTGTTTATGCAAGTAAGTTTGGCTCTGTTTACTACCAGCCCAAAGCATAAACCTTCTGACCTTTCTATCTTGGAATTCATTTCTTTTCTTCCTTCAGATCTACCTTCCTATGTTCCTTCCCTCCTACCTTTCTGTTCATAATTGGAACTACCTCTAATGGGATGAGATCCCAAACCCCCTGAAGTTAGAATAGTGTAGATTTACACAGATTCATGCTTGATAGATTAGCAATAAACCAGTTTCACTTTGTTGTCTCAAAGAGGGGCTATGCCCTACACACTATTGGCCTGTTTCCCCACGACCTGCCTAACCGACATTTTTTTGGACCAACAGTTTTTGGTGACTCTACTGGGGATCAAACTAAGGAAATAACTAAAAAACTGTAAAAATCACTACCAGATTGCAAATTTTAACTCTTTGTTAAAAATTAAAATTTTTGCATAAGTGATCAAAACTGAAAATTTCCTTATACAAATCCATAGATCTGGACCAGATAGAAACTTTTAGTTCATTGAGTTTTTACAAAAACTTGTATATTTCAGTAGATCTGAGATTCTGACATTTTATGTTATTTTCAAAACCTTGCAAAATTCAGGTCAAAGATCCAAAAATCAGCTTTCTAAATTGACCCACTTTTTATCCTTATTAATCTTTGTCAGAAAACCACAATCGGTTATTATTTAAAAAGGGTAAAATTTAAATATTGAAAAAGTACATGCTATTGATTTTTGCCAGAAAAATCAGAAAATCAGCAAGTATAAACAAAAAGATTGTTGTAAATCTACTCCTAATTGTTGCAGATCTGAACGGGTACACTGGCGGGTGAACCATTTACTCGTAGCAGAAGAGCTCATGGGGAAGTTGATCCAATTTTTGATCTACTTCGAAGGCACAATTTCAGTATCACTCCAGCATGATTCACATCACTAAGCTCAGTGGATCGATCAGCAAGAAGTGCCTCACCTCCACGAAAGAGCCAGATTTCACAGGGTGCCTCGACATCAACTTGCAGTGCTCTTTTGCTAAGTGGAACCACACTCCCTGCTCACGTTCTTTTTCCTACTTTTCAAATGGCAGAAAATCTACCTGTACCATGGGGAAATGCCATGGGTCCTCTAGCACTGCCGCATCCAGTCAACCCCCTCCCTCACAGAAATCACAAAAATTTCCTAAAATTTGATGGGAGCAGAAATCAAAGCAAGGACGTGCATATTGCTACATTTATTATGTCATGCAACATTCTAGACGTGACTCATGAGGACGTATCGGTACGTCTCTTTCTGGAGACCTTGCAAGGGCCTACAGCAGAATGGTTCCAACACTTACCAGCTGCATCCATCACCAATTGGAACACATTGCAGACTGCATTTGAAGATAGATACAAACCTTCAGAAGATGCATTTGCATTATTGTCACAAATCACTCACATGAAGAAGGAGACCAATGAAACCATGCATGATTTTATCACCCGATTCAATTCACTGATCAACCGTGTGCCACTTGCCATGATGCCAACATTAGAGAATCAAAAGTGTTTCTTCTTGAACGCCATGAGTTCAAAAGTAAGTTTCTTACTTTTACAGAACAAATACCCACCTTGGTTCTTGCTCAAGCTATGGCCATTCAGATAGAAGACAACCTTCTTATATCCGGTGAGTTAAGATGAGAGCCATCAAAATCAAAGGCTTCAACTTCTTCTCAGGCTGCCTCATCAGATCCAGCATTCCAGAAGATGGCGAATGACTTGCTCTTATTAAAGAAGCAATTGACTCAAACATCGTCTACTACTCCATACCGGGATATCCCATGGAGGAACTTCACTCCCAACAATGCCCCCCAAAGGCCGTGTTTTCCTGCTGCTTCTCCAAGGTTAGCAATTGAAGCCCCTCTGGTTAATGCTTTGGTTGAAATCGAAGAAGATGATCCAAATTACGAAGAACCTTTGTTCGCAAGGTGAAGATGATCAAGATGTTAGTGAACTGACTGGCGACTCTACTATTGGGTATATGGAATTTGAAGATGAGGAATCTGATGAAGAAGAGGGTACCCAAGGGTATGCGAGTGGACAATCATACGTAGTTTTCACTCACTCACAAGGAAAAGAAGCAAAGGTTGCTGCTGAAAAACAAAAGGAAAAGGCTGTGGTAACTCCACCTCCAACGATCGCTAAAAGAGGTAATCCCCTTCCTACTCAACCTCCTGTTAAACCTTTTGTGAAGAAATATTTTCCTCCTGTTTCTCCTCCAATTCAGCCTTCCTCTAGTCCCATAAAGACCAGTAATCCTCCTCCACAAATGTGAAATGAAGGACTCATTCCTTCGTTAGCACAACCCTTGGTTGCATTTGATATAATCGATCACGCCAAAAAGACCAAGATCCAGATGTCTGAAGTTGAGTACCTTCAGTCCAACCCAGAGTAGCTTGTAAGATTAACTAAGTATATCCAAAGCCAGGCTGCCATCCCTCCTCCCATTTCCCCAAAAGGAATTCTTCCCATTCCTCCTACGTCTCATGTAAACATTTCCTCGACTTCCATGTCAGGGAAAATTGAACCTTTTTACCTATCTCTCCTAATCAATGGTCATAAACTAAGTAACTGTATAATTGATTCTGGAGCTTCTGACAATGTTATGCCAGCAAAGGTCACCCATGCTTTGGGCCTCACACTTACTAAACCTTTTGGCAGATGCTACTCCATGGAAACCAAACAGGTACCATTGATTGGTCAGATCAAGGATGCACAGTTTGCATTCACGGCATTTCCTAAGAAAAGGGTAAAAATGACTATTCTCGTAGCTGATATTCCAGCAACATACGAGATATTGCTAGGGAGGAGATTTTGTAAAGAAGTTGGTGGGGAAATTCATATGGACTGGTCCAAAGCTAGGATCCCTATCAAAGGAGTGATGCAGACATTGGAACCAGAATCACAAAAGAAATATCTAGTCACCAATTCTGATGACCCCAAGGCTCAGATTATTTTCAAATCATCAGGGATGGGGAATTATTTCCTATCCACTGACTCAGATAGAATAGATGTTCTCATCCAAAAGGAGGATCTCAACAAAGTATGGACATTGCAATTTAATGGCAAGTTGTGCAACAAGTGGATGCGGTGCTGGGGCTGTTCTAATATCTCCTGAAGAGGAGATTTTCCCTTTTTCTTTCAAGTTACAGTTCTTCAATATGAATAATACTACCGAGTATGAATCCTTGTTACTTGGCATGCAAGCTGCAAAAGAGAAAGGAATCAAGAATCTGAGAGTGCAAGGTGATGCTGAGCTAATTGTCAATCAGGTAAAAGGGATATACCAAGTAAAAAATGACCGACTCAGACACTACCGCAATGCCGTATGGGATAGCATCGAAGAGTTTGACACTTTCTCAATCAAAGTAGTTCTGCGAGCCCATAATGACATGGCTGATTCATTGGCCATCTCATCCTCTCTCATGCTCCCTCACCCAGGGTTAAAAATAAATACATATACCATTGAGGTGGTTTTTTACATGAGTGTGCCAGATAATTCACAACACTAGCAAGTGTTCAATGATGACAACCAACTTATCACCTTTTTGGAGAAAGCTGACAATTTCAAAGAACTTCATTTCAATGGATCAACTTCTACATGTCGTGAGTCTCTCACCGGTCAAGCACATGAATCTAAAAAAGACACAGTGATACAACTCAAAGGAAATAAGATTCCAAAAGGTTTGGTTTCCTTAGAACGATTATTTAATAATCATGACCTTTTTGTCAAGAAAAATTGATAAGATGATCCTTCCTCTTCCCTAGAAACTGAATCCGTCAATCTAGGTACTATGGAACATCCTCATTCCATGAATATCACGAAGTGTTGTGTTCCTGAGGAAAAGAAAAAATTCATTAAGTTGCTGAAAAAGTATATGGATGTGTTAGCATGGTCTTATGCTGATCTGAAATCTTTCAAGCCAAAGGACATTCGACACGACATCCCACTCAAGGATGATGTCAAGCCTTTTCATCAAAAGTAAAGGCATTACAACCCCAAAATCTCAGGTACCATCCAGGCTGAAATTTAGAAGATGCTAGATGCAAGAATTATTTTTCCAATTCATCATAGTACCTAGGTTGTAAATATTGCGCCTGTGCGGAAGAAGAATGGTGAGATACGCATATGTGTGGACTTTCGCAACTTGAACCAGTCATCCTTAAAAGATAACTATCCACTGCTGATAATGGATCAAGTGCTACAGGAAGTAACCGGTTTAGAAATGTTGTCTATGCTTGATGGTTTTTCAGGTTACAATCAAATTCAAGTCATGCCTGAAGATCAGTTCAAGACAACATTCACCACTCCTTGTGGTACCTTTGTCTATAAAATAATGTCGTTCAGTTTGATCAATGCCGCTGCCACTTTCCAACAAGCAATGGGCTTTGCATTAAAAGGTATAATGGGAAAATTCATCGTAGTTTACCTAGACAACCTGACCATGTTCTCCAAGAGACAAAGTGATCACTGCGATCATTTGGAACAAGTCTTGATCAAATGCCAAGAGCACGAAATTTCACTTAATCCTAAGAAGTTAGTTTTTGGGGTCACGGAAGGAAAGCTGCTAGGACATGTCATCAGCAGGGAAGGAACTAAGATAGATGTCAAGAGGTTCAATACTATTCAGAGCCTTACTTTTCCTACAAGCAAGACTGGTGTTCACTCTTTCTTCGGAAAGGTAAATTTTCTTATATGCTTCGTTCCTGATTTTGCTGAGAAGACTCGTCATATATCTAATATGATGAAAGGGTCCCAAAAATTCCAATGGAGTGAGGAAGGAAATACATCATTTGAAGACATAAAAATCTCTGTCGCTCATGCCCCTGTTCTAGTGTGCCCTGAATTCAGCAAAGACTTCATCATGTACAGTTATGTATCTATGCATATGGTATCAGCTATCTTTATGTAAAAGAACTCTGAGGATATTGAATCTCTGATTTCTTTCATGAGTTCTCCTCTTAAGCCTCATGAATTAAAGATGTCATAGTTAGAAAAGCATGCCTTTTCCATGGTAAAAGCAGTCAAGAACTTCCGCTACTATATTTTGAATTCTCATACAGTAGTGTTGGTTCCTGACACGGCTGTTAAGTCTATCCTGACTCAACAGGAGTTAGGGAGCTTACGAGGGAATTGGATCACAAAGGTCCAAGAATATGACCTAGACATCAAACCGACCAAGTTGGTAAGAGGTAAAGGCATGTGTCAGCTAATGGCTGAAAATGAAGACTCAGAGGTACCTGAAGAGAAAGCTGATCACATTGATGGAGAAAAAAATGAACTGGAGAAAGCAGATTCTTTTCCTATGGTTCTATTTGTCGCCACCAACGATGAATGGTATTATGACATCACGTTCTTTCTCACCTATGGCGAGTGCCCAACTCACTTAACTGCAAAGGAAAAGTGAAAACGGTGAAGCTCAGATCCACAAGATATATCATATGGGATGATGGATTGTACAAGCGCAGAATTGATGGCATTTTTCTATGATGTGTTGACAAGATGCAACAGGTAAACTTGTTGAAAATTTTTCATGACTCAGCCTATGGTGGTCACTTCTCCTCATCCATAACAACACATAAAATCATTCACGCCAAGTACTACTGGCCGACGCTATTCCAAGATATAGCCACCTGAGTGGCAAAATGTGAACTTTTCCAACAGTTTGTTGGTAAACCAAAGTTGACTACGTTTCCCCTTAGGCCCGTCATCATCGACGAACCATTCAGACAATGGGGAATTGATTTCATTGGAGAACTCAATCCTCACTCAAGTGCTAGACATAGTTAAATCCTAACAATAATGGATTACTTCACAAAATGGGTGGAGGCCATACCCATCAAGCATGTCACTTCTGAAGTTTTTTGCAACTTCATCAAAGAGAATATTATTGTGAGATTTGGAATTCCACATAAAATTGTTGTTGATAATTCTTCTAACTTCTCTTCATGGGAAGTAATTGGTTTTTGTTATGGATACGAAATAACCTTGGCTCATGCTTCTGATTATTATCCTCAGGGAAATGGTCAGGTAGAATCCATCAACAAGAACCTGGTAACTATCATACGGAAGCTAGTTGATGAAAACCAACAGTCCTGGCACAAATCACTATATGATGCTTTATGGGTAGATTGTATTAGTCTAAAGAGTTCTCTCAGCATGTCACCTTTCCAGGTGTTATATGGAATCGATACCAAAATCCCTATCTCCACGAAACTTCCTACTTTGTGCTTAGCTTGAGAAATTGAAGATGAAACTTTTCAGAATTCTCTTGAAAAAAGGATTATGTACCTGATAGAACTTGAAGAAAAGTGAGTGAAGGTGGTTGAAAAGATCACCAAATATTATAATCAAGTTAAGAGGTTGTTCGACAAGAAAGATAAATTGAGATATTTCCAAGAGGGAGATCTTGTTCTTCTGTGGGACAAAAGAAGAGAACCGAAAGGTATACATGGGAATTTTGACTCTCTTTGGAGAGGGCCATACAAAATCAAGAGGCTCAACGGAGATAATAGTTTCTATCTCTCATATCTAGATGGAACTGAATTCTCACTTCCCTATAGCGGGTAGCACCTGAAGATCTTCAAAAAGTAGAGATTTCTCTCTTCTTTATACAGTTTTCTTTTACTTTTTTCGTGTGTTTACTTTCATTGTATGTTTTCTTTCTGTTTGTTGTGTGTTCCCTTTCTTTCCATTTTTGGTCACCCCTGTTATTGACTCTCTGTAACCCAATGGATAGGCACAAGAAAAATCTGGGATTCTCTACCCTTAAGTTTCACTTAAAGATAGTCCCCAAAAAGAGCCAACTATTATCCTGTGAAATTGACAAGGGAAATTTATAGGTAACTATACCAAAAATTATGTTTTGACTCCTAAGGGAGCTTGAAAATGTTTGAAGAAGCCCAAAACTCCCTTTTAAAAATCAAATTGTTTCAATACATAGACATTTTCTGCTTATCCTTCAGCATAGAAAGTTACGTGTCGACACTCTCAAAAATGCACATTTTTGAACAACACACCGTTTCATTCATGTCGAAATCCTAAAAAGCATGCCCACCTTTAAAATCCTAAGCCACAGAAATTATTATGTCAAAATCCAAAACATTGTGCCCCTTTAATCACCCTTTAGCACTGGATATGTTGTATTTACATCCAGAAATGTGTGCTAAGGCATTGGAAATGTTGTGTCGACGTCGATAAATTTATGCTAAGGCATACTTTCCCTCATGTCGACACTTTGAAAATCGTGCCAAAATAAGTTGGTGAAGTCATAAATGTAAGTTTTTCTATAAATATGCACCCGACACTTGTCATTTTCATGAATTGAAAATTACAAAAGGTATTTTCTTTGCGCCTATCAGCCATCCTTTTCAACCCCTGCGTGTCATTTTTTGAGCTTGTGGACCCCACGTCATTCTTCTTTTTTTATAAATCTGAGTAAGTGGCTCCTCTCCTTCTTTTTTTTTGTCGTGTTAGGTATTACGGTTGGTGTAAAAGATAAAATCTAAAGAAACACACCAAACAAAATTATCAAACTAGCTGAATCCCTTTTGCCTCTCCTTCCAGATCTGTAAATCTAGAAGACCCCTGCTTGTGAAGAAACCAAAAACCCACCTTTCCTTGCTTGTTGCCTTGCTAAACAAACCCTCTCTTTACCATCTGACAAATCCAAAAGAGAGAGGAAGAGAAATCAAGAAATTGACAAAATTATCAAACTGTTGAAACCATTGGTGCATTGCATTTTATCATGTTACACCTCCCAAAGTTGCACTTGGTGCACTTCATGCCCATATAACACAACCTTTTTCCACGTCCAGTTAAAAGAACACTTACCAATTTTTGTGGGGTACAGGCACCACTTGCACAACATCAATATAAGATGTTGTGTGCCACTGATCTGCACCACGCACTTTTTCCCTTGGCGCACTGATTTTCCTTGCTACATCTTCCGAAGTTGCGCTTTGGCGCACTTTAAACACATGCACCACAAAAAAAAATTGCACCCATCTAAAGTAGATTGTTCCTAAGGTGCAGGCACAACTTCCTTAACATCAACATAACATTTTGAATGCTGCAAATCCATGCCCCGCGCTTTATCTTTGCCACTGCATTTTTTCATGTTACACCTCTCCAAATTGTGACCTTTCTAAACTTGGCACAATTTTTCCCAGGTCAACACCAAATGCAATTTTCTTCATGTTGACACTTTCCTGACTGCGCCCCTTCTAACTTGGTGCAAAAATTTGTATACTGACACCCCAAAAAGTGCAACCAGTAATTTTAAGCCTTTACAACCTGTTGTAAACCTGTACCTTTCACCCTAAGGATTATAATTACTCATTCTTCATTCTTAAATCTTTCATTATGAATAACATGACAATTGACATAGCTCTTCTGTGTTGGACATCTTGATTCTTCTTGCAGAACAATAACATCCATCCTTGAGCTCACATATGTCTTCATCAAGAAATAAATCAACTAAAGCTAAAGTTAAAGCTAAGCAGTCAGAACAAGAGACGAAGTATAAGTATCAGAGAGTCAAAATTCCTGAGTCATATTTAGAGTGCAACCTTGACATCAGAGACTCTGAGTTGGGTCATATTAACATGGATGATTTCTTGGTAAGGACCACCTAGGCAAGCAGTGGCCCATGGATGAATAAATTAGTAGGTAGTGGACTACACTTTGCAGCTGGGCTTCTAGTAAGTGCCATAAATAATGAGTTTATCATGTTGGTTTCCTGATGTTATAACAAAGACACTAGATGTGTCGAAGACAAAGAACAAGAGATGATCATCGACCTCACATCTCATCACTATGAACTGATCTTGGGCATTCCTCATCATAGGAAATATGTAGAAATAAGTATCGAAGATTGCAAGAAGACCTGGGATGATAAAGAGGATAAATACATGCAGATGATGAATGAGCTTTATCTAAAGAATAATAAGTTAGTGAGCATATGGACAAAAACCATCCACCGTAGTGACTTCAACGAGGAGTTGAGTGATACAATCATCTTCTTAAATAGATTATTTGGGCTCCCTAATGCCCATTATTTCCACAAGGGGATGCTGAGATACCTGGAGACCATGAGCAAGAATGTGCTTGATCAACATTTTGGTTGGGGTGAAATCATCAGTGACACCATCTCCCAGCAGATTCAACAAGTTCTAACAACTGGGAAGTTCTACATGAATTCCTATGTTGTATATGTTGTTGCATCAGAACGGGACTTCCCAGGGTTAGATCGAAATGGGGTATGGCCCCAAGTCAAGATATACAAGTTCTACCTAGACCTAAGGCTCAAGGCTAGCATCTCCCAATTCTCTAAAATTAATGATGCCTTCTTCTATGAGGTAATATGCTTGCTGAGGCCAAACATGAGACATGGTCAGACTAGCCTGAGTGTGATTTCTACTACAAAGAAATGGGGAGCGTTGTTCACACAATTCCCCGCATTCGCATACCTCAGAGCTATGAGTTTCGAGGGAGAACCAACGAAGCTACCAAGGTTTGTAGGGCCGAAGTTGATCCTACTGGAATTTTCAAGGTAGCTAATCACTTATCATGAGAAGTGTATGAATAGAAAGAAAGGAGGAACTCCATTCCTCTTACAGTTGGTCAATACACCTGCCCCACACTTAACAAAGCATGAGAGATGTATTCTAAGCTAGAGTTACTGAATCTAAAGCACAACTTCCCAGCAAGGCCGACCTTTGACTACCGAAGTTGCCTCACAAAGGAAAAAATTGATCTCATCTATGTTCCCAAGATCAAGGACATTTGGATCGACCTGACACATGAGATAGACATCAGGTGAAATGATCACTCCTGACTGGCTCTGGAGGAGATCATCCACTATGGCATTGCCATTGTCCCAAAGGAATTCCAAGAGACTGATCAAGAAATTGATCAGCTTTACCTTAACACAGATGGGGATGATTGGCCATTCATGGAGATTGAAAGAGCCAAAGTGTTGAAAACCATTCAAGAAAGGGTTAATCCCACATTGCAGCGCACCAAACATTGGTTCAAACAAGATGTGCACACTTCTCTTGGATCCCTTTTGGAGAAATATGACAAAGATAAGACCACCAAGGATGAGCTCAAAGCCAACATCGAGAAGCTCACTACACTGTTGTGCAAAGTAACCCAACCCACTCCATCCACTAAAGTCTTAACTAGTATGGCTATGAAAAATTCATCTACAATCGATGATATGTCTTATCACGAGCTTGAGAAGCTAGGCTATAAAGGGATATCATTGAGTGGATGGATGGAGAGAATTATGCAGGAAGCCAATACTTTAATCAAGGAAGAAGTTGAGATATAATGATATGTAGGTTGCAAAAACCACAATTCCAAAGATAGATGAGGCCTTATCTAAAGATAATAATAATCTACATTTAAATTTGGCAACATGGAGTGACATCAGAGAAGAGGATCCCGTCTTGATTCTTCAAGAAGATGTGATCGATGATGTCTCTAAATTATTTGAATATCAAAAGGCCATGGAATTCTAGTGTCAAGTATTGTTGGATCTGATTAAGAAATTGGAGGAGAAATGAGTAAAGATCACAGATGCCCTGAATGACATCTCAGAGGAATTTGATATCACCGATTAAAAATTCTTCAATGAAAATATCGATGCTCTTGCTGAGGATCAGATTAAGGGAAATTCCAAAGATTTGGTGAAGCATGACGATGACGTCACCAAGACTTTCAATAGTGACTCCATTGACTTATTGGTCATATGTCAAAATTTCATAGGGAGACTAAAGAAAGTTGTGAATAAACTTTGAAGATTGCTATCCAGGATCAAAAAAAATATCGAGACAACAGATGTAGTGAATCACTACACATGTGGTCCTGGAGATAAAGAAATTTAGGGGATTATCAAGCACTTCATTTAGTACAAACACCAAATGGTTGTGTGGGAATAAGGACAATAGAAACTTGTAGGTGAGGGAAGAGTAGCTGAACCAGGCCAAAGTTGAGTGGCCATGAAAGGACAAGTCTAAGCTATGATCGGTCAAAGTTGCATGGTTGACTGAGACAAACCCTTGCAACAAATTCACTATTTTCATGGGAGCATGTTCCCTTAATATTAATGGCATTTCTATTTTTAGTTAAATGTTATATAAGGGCCCAGTTGTAATGGCTTAGCCTAAGAACTTATAAATAGTTGATGCTTCCAATTAGTATAGAGATATATATAGATTATTTTTTAGAGGAGTTACTCTTCAAGCTTGGAATAGTGCTTTAGAGATTCTCAGATACCTTTTAATTATATTCATAGTTACACCTTGTTGTTGAATATATGATTTATTCTATTGAATGGTTAATTAGTATTTACTTTGTGAATTTACAATTCCTTAGTGAGAGTGATTAACTTACCTTTATTTCAGGTTATCTATTTCATGTTGTGAAGGAATAATATTACTATCTTTTATGTCAGTTTTGAAAACCTTATTTTCCTTCTACATTAATTTTATGTCATTATTATCCCTAATTATAGAGATAGACGTGTGATATATTCATGTGTGGTTTCCTTGTGATAAATTAATTATGTGTTGAATCTGATTTGATCTACCCTTATGTACACTTGATTTTAACAAAGGAACGTCCACCTTTGGTTTGTGGTATTTTATACCCATTCTAGTTGCGATAGGAGAAGGTAGTCAATGATGAAAACATCACTCCTAAATTAACCCATTAATATGTTGAACATAGCTTAATTTGGTGCATCACCACTTCTAGTATAGGTTTTATTTTGATGTAAATATCTTTCCATAATCCCATGAAATGTTAGCATAGGTCTCGTTAACTATTTTTCCTGCATTCAAAGTAGTGTTGTGTTTAGTTTAGGAAGAGTAAGTTGGCCTTCTCCGAAGGTTCACCTCGAGCCCAAGTCCCATATCTTGAGAGGTGATCCCATGTGTCCCAATCACACCAAATGTCATGATTCATTTTTCAGGCCATTCGAGGGTGCAGTGATTTGGTGACAATAATTTTAGGCACGCCCGGTGGGACTCAATTTTTTCTTCTCTTTTCATTCCATTAACCTAAAAGTACTTGGCAACTCCATCTCTCTGGATTTTAAATTTCAGTACATCAAATTATGTAAATAATACACACCATAACTTCTTCGAGTCAAGAAAATTATCAGCATATAGAGCTTTCCTTGTCTCCCCCAAGGAGAAGAGGAAGAAGCCTTTCAACAGCACCAACCACCTCTTTACCTCGTAGAGGTCATTCAACTCCTCTTGAGGGACATTTTCCTCCACCAAGACACAACCAACTCTTAAACACCATGGCAGCCAATGCTTTTCCTCCTTTCAATGCCAGCAGCCCTTTGTTGTTAGCATAAAGAGATGCCATACCGGTAGCTACTTTAAAAAGTTTACCATTTTACACTAGGGATACTAATGTTTCACCTCGGGAGCACATACTAGATGTAGCTAACATTTTTTTGGTACACAGTATTATAGAGGACAAAATGGAAATTTGAATCCTTGTAACCTCATTAAAGGGTAGAGCACTTCAATGGTTTTGGAGGTTAACTGCTGGATTGTTTACCACTTGGAATGAGTTAGGCACAAAACTTTGTAAGCAACTCGAGAACAAAAGTGATAATCTCTTTCTTGTGGAACAATTTCACACCATCAAGTGGTTCCCTCAAGATTATATGAGTGACTTCAACCTCTATTTTGGCAAAACTTGGAAACAAATTGTAGCACTCATAAGGTCGTCTTTAGAGAGAGCATTTCTATATTACTTACGGGCATTAAATAGTGATTTCACCATCATAATTCAATCCATGGGGGGTGTCATTATCCCTGATGCTTACAAAATCATTGTAAGATTAGAAAATTACTTGGTTAAAGTAGGTAAAATTACTCCTAGACATCCCATACCTATATTTATATTGCTTTCAAGTAAATAGCCATTCATTGCGCTAGTTCCGGTAGCTTCTAGTCCGATGGCTATGCATGCGTCTAATTCCTCAAATGATCTGGCTGAGGTAAAATAACTATTACAATCTTTTGGGAATGAACTCATAGAAATGAAGAAGTACTAGTCCCAATATTCTTGCCCCTTTCAACCCCAATATCAGACAATCCATCCTCCATTCCAAGGAAATGGTTAGTCACAAAATTAGGCCACAAGCCAAGATGCGAATGTAAAACCTTTAAACTTTCAGAATCCTTCTACCACCAGATCTTCTAGAGCTATAGTCCCAGTCCATAACAACCTTATCGAAGACTATGAATGGTGTTACCCTTGTTCTCAGCCCCATAACCAAAACATCTACCCAAATGGATTTTATGTCAATCCCTTCTGGTCCAAAGCATATCCACTATACTGAAATCATCTGTTTAACCATCCACTCCAGAAAGTCAATACCAACCTCCTGATGAAACCACACTACTAAATTGGAAAGCAGAAGATTTTTGTGGTTTCAATATTGATGCCTCCACTATAGCATCTAACACACGTTCCAAGAAAAGGGAAATATACCCAAAGTCTTCCAATACTAATCAAGTATCTACTTCTCATCCCCCAACATAAATATCAGATGATAAAGGCATGAAAAATAAATCATCATAAGTATACATAGAGCAGTCTACAAAGAAGGGAGGAACTCTAAGTGTCATAATGCCCAATAGGAATTTTCCAAAAGAGGACCCCAATGCCCCAAAAGGCATTAGAAAAGTGGGAGCGATTCTATTTAGCATCATGGAGCAAATGAAGAACACCAATTTGAGTGTCACTATTTGGGATGCACTCTCTATTCCTTCTTAAAGGAACTTGTTGCGGGAGGCTTTGACTAGCTTTAGTACTACTAACAGATCATCAAGTCAAGAAATAGTGGTGGCAACTAGCTTATGCCAACCCGAAACAAAAATATATGCCAAGCCCAAAAAACCTCCACCATTCTACATCTCACTTATTATTGGTGACCATTTGGTACATAATTTTATGATCGATTATAGAACCAACATTTCCATAATGCTTAAGTAGGTCGTAGATGTATTCCAAATTCCATGTACTCCAATTTCAAGAGGGGTTATTCAACTAGACGGTACTGCAGTCCAAATTTTGGGGGTTATTAATGGGCTTCATCTTACTATCCATGCATGTCCTAGCTTGAAATTCATGCAGGACATATTTGTCATTGATATTTCTCCCCTTTTTTCCATTAATTTATCAAGGGATTTCACCTCAAAAATGGGTGGTTATTTTTCATCAGACTGGTCACATATAATCCTGAGGATCTGGTATGGAACTAAGGTAACTATAAGGGAAAAACCAATCTCTCACAATCATGTGGAACTGTACACAACCAAACCTATAAATGGTAATTATTCCATTTGTGACCCCAAAGATGAGGATGCAGATCATGAGCCAACTACTCTCATAGAAGAGGTTCCGGATACAGTTCTCGATGAGGTGAGTATAGATCATCAATATGACTAGTATGTTGATTTATTGGTAAATGAAGAATCTGGTCTGTTATTTTTGGAAGAGATTGGATTAGGTACATATTGCATTCATGAAGAAGATGCCATCGTAACTCATGTGTTAAGGCATCAAGTGATACAAACAGACTATGGAAGATGTTATTTGATGGTTCTCAAAGTAAAAAAGGATCTAGTGAAGGGGTTATGTTAATTTCTCTAGAAGGAGACAAATATTTCTCTTCCTTTTGGTTACAGTTCAGTTGCACTAATAATGTTGCTAAATATGAAGCTCTTATACAAGGAATTAAATTGGACCAAAAAAGAGGAATCTGAACCTTGATGGTCTTTGGCAATAGTGATTTGGTTTTGCACCAAGTTAAAGCCCGTAGTGTATCAAAAAATGATCTAATATGGTCATAAAAAAATCAGGTTTGGGTTATGATAGAAGATTTTGAGGCTTTTGGAATTCATGCAGTTCAAGGAAGCAAAATAAAGATGTTGAAAGGCTTACTACTATCAGTTCTCAATACAATATACCTACGGATATCATAAAAGAAGAGCAGAAGACAGTAAAAATGGTGGTTTGTCCCACTGTACCATATAATGTGAGTAGTTGGCAGGTGTTCGATAGTAATCAACAAATTGTTTTCTTCCTACAACAAGAAGTAGAATTATTTTCCAGACATCAAGATAAAATTTAAAATTCTTATGGTGATCAAATTATACAGCTAAAAGGAAACAAGCTGCCAAAAGGCTTGGTTGCATTGGAATCTATCTTCAATTTAGATGATCAGGCCAAACAAATCACTAATATGGTGGTCAAGGAGGAGGATTTTGAAGAGGTTGAGGTGGCAAATGAAAAGGTTCTAAAAATCGGAAAGGTATGCACTACTCATAAAAAGAAATCTTTCATCAAATTATGTCAGGAATATCATGATATCTTCACTTGGATCTACAAGGAATTACATGGTTTTGATCCTGGATTAGTTAAACATACTATTGAACTGGGTCCAAAATCTAAGCCAATTCATCAAAAAAAGAGGCCAATCAATCCCAAAATTGAGCCTTTGATGAGGAAAGAGCTAACAAAGCTTATTGAGGCCTGCATAATTTTTCCCATCAAGCATTCTTCATGGGTTTCCAATCTGGTTCCCGTAAAGAAAAAAATGGTGAAATTTGGTTGTGCGTAGATTTCAAGGATCTAAACTGAGCCTTATTGAAGGATCACTACCCTCTCTCATCAATGTTGCAAATTCTCTAAATAGTGGTAGGGGCTCAAATTTTTTCTTTACTCGATGGATATTCAAGATATAATCAGATTCTGTTTCAAGAATCTGATCAATTCAAAATGACTTTCACCACCAAATGGGTCATATACACTTACAACAAGATGCCTTTTGGGTTATCTAATGTAGGGGCTACCTTTAAGAGATCCATGGATATGGTGGTTAAAGGACTCATCAATGAGATGATATTGGTTTACCTTAATGAAATCACTTTCTACTCCAAAAATGTTAAGGATTATATCACTCATCTAAGGAAAGTTTTTCGAAGGTGTAGAGAATTTGGTGTCTCACTGAACCTGAAGAAGTGTATTTTCGCAGTACAAGAAGGAAATTTTTTGGGGCATATTGTTTCAGCATGGGGGCTATTTATCGACCCAACTAGGATTCAGTCAATTATGTCCTTTTCCCTCCCAAGTAATAAAAAGGGTCTCCAAATTTTTTTGGGAACTATAAATTTTGTGCGGAGATTCATTCCTCAGTTTGCAACGTTGGCAAATATGCTAACGAACATGCTTAAAAAGAATACTCAATTTTCATGGATGAAGGAGGGAAAGGAAAGCTTTGAAGCCATCAAGACAGCTATCTCCTAAGCTCCCATGCTGGTGAATCCTTGGTTTGACAGGGATTTCATTCTCTATGCTTTCGTAGGTCAGGAAAGTATTTCAGGGATCCCCACTCAACATAATGATGATCTAATGGAGCAGCCCATTGCCTTTTTTAGTCATTCTCTTAAAGAATACGAATTCAAATATTCCTTCATCGAAAATTAGGTCTTTGCAGTCATTTGAGCTCTAAATAAGTTTAGGCATATGTTGTCTAACAATAAAATCCATTTAATGGTTTCTCATCCTAATGTCAAATAATTTTTGTTGAATAAAGAGATGATTAAGAAACGCATTGGGAGGATTATGAAAGTAATGGAGTATAACGTACACATTAAGGTCACTAAGATTTTTAAGGGAAAAGGCTTATGTCAGCATTTGGCTATGGTCATGGAGACCAATGATACGGAAGATGTCATGCTTCTAAATGATGATGAAGGAAATGAGTAGATTGATTGGTCAACTAAGATGCATAATTTCCTTCTTTCAGGCATATATCCTCTAAACATGGATAAATACCAAAGATGTAATTTCCATCTTCAGTCTATTTCATATGTTGTGATAGATAATGTTCTCTTCCAAAAGGATCTAAATGATGTTCTTCTACACTACATCAAGCCATAACAGGTGGACAAGGTATTAGAGGAATTCCACAATGGCCTGTCCTGAGGATATTACTCTGCAAGAAAAACCACCACCAAGATCATGCAAGCCAGTTATTACTGGCCACACTTTTTCAAATACTCTCATATCTGGGTGAGAAAATGTAAGGAGTATTCTCTTTTCATAGGAAAACAGAGACTGGAAGCTCTCCCATTACGCCTTGTTTAGGTGGATCAACCCTTCTTTCAGTGGGGATTAGATTTCATCAGGATGATCAATAATCTATCCAGTGAGGGGCATAAATGGGTCCTTACTGTAACAGATTATTTCACTTGTTGGACAGAGGCAGTGGCCCTAAAGGAAAGTAATGAAAAGGATGTTTTTGATTTTCTAGAAAATTTTATGACAAGGTTCGATGTTCCTTTTACTGTTATCTAAGATAATGCCATGGCTTTCCTCATGATGAAGATAAGTGAATGGGTCGTCAAGAATGGAGTCTATCTCAAGAATTCGACTAACTATTACCCACAAGAGAATGGATTGGCTGAATCTAGTAACAAGAACCTCATAAGAATCATCAAATGCAAAATGGAGGCCAATAAAAGAACTTGGCATACGTAGCTCAAGATCGCCCTATGGGCTGATAGGATAACACTTAAAAAAGCCATTGGGGTTTCTCCTTTCATGCTTGTATATGGAAGGGAAGAGAAACTTCAAATTTCCTTGGAGATACCTTCCCTGGACTTGGCTTATCGACTTGAAGTTATGGAGGATGATGCCTTAATAGTGACATTTTCTGAACTCATGGAGCTGGAGGAAATTTGAAACAAAACCATGAATACGTTGACAGAACATCAAATTCAAGTTAAGAAATCCTTCAACAAGAAAGCCTCTCATAGGTTGTTCAGGGAAGGAGATTTGGTTCTAAAATGGGATGAAGATCATGCCAAACCTGACAAGCATGCCAAGTTTAATGCTTTCTAGAGCGGGCTGTATGTTATTACAAGTTGCAAAGAGGTAAATTCATTTCACCTATCTAGACTCAATGGAGAATAATTTCCCATTCATGTGAATGGGATACACCTCAAAGCTTGCTTTTGAAGATGTTCCACCCTGTATAGTGTTATGTCTTTTCCTCCAAGTGCTCTGCACATCATTTTCTTTTCTTTTCTTTTGCTTGTGTGTTTTATGTTTTAGTTTTTAGTTTTTTAGATTCCTTTTCCTAATGTTTTTCTTAAGGCTACTGGTATGAAAGCTTAGCAGGAAATCATTCCATGGAGGTTGCCAAATATGTTAACCATTTAACCTACCTTGAAGAAAATATGTTAGAATTTTTTTTTAGAAATCCTTTGTACAGTGAATTTCTCCAAGGCCAGAAATCTGAATTTTTTGATCTTTAAAATTCAGAGATTTTCATCTGTTGGAGTTTTATTGCTCAGATTTGGGATTGCTCTTTTAGCTCTTTGAAGTCTGAAACCCCGAAAGTCTAAAATTTTAGACTTTCAGGCTTTCGGGTTTTGGAACTTTTGGCCCCATTTTTTTTAAATCCCTCTCGGACTTCTAAAGTCTGAAAGTTTGAATTTTTAGACTTTCAGGTTTTTAGGTTTCAGAATTGTCCAAGTCATTTTATAGGATTTTTACTTTAAAACTTCCGAAGTCTGAAATTCTAAATTTTTGGACTTTTGGGTTTTAGACTTTCAGAATTTTCTATTGCCAATTCATTTTTTCATCTCCCAATCTTTGAAGTCCGAAACCTTGAAATTCCAAATTTTGGGTGTTTGAGTTTCAGACTTTCAGAGGTTCTCCACGTAATTAATTTTTCACCTACCTCCATAAGGATCTGATTTCTACCATTAATATCAGGTTTTGTATTTAAACTCAGTTTTTTACTCATCATTTTTACCTGACACATTTGCTCTGACATTCCATTTCTTGTACTTTACGACGTCTTTTTCAAGGTATGGTAATTTGTTTATTTTATTTTTGGTTTAAGATACTTTTCTTTGTTTCCCTCTCATTTGGTTTTCTTTTTTGTCTTCGGTTGTGTTTTTTCATAACGCTTCTTTTGTTCACCATGTTTTCACATTTTGATTTTTATTCAAGTACTCATAGTTTTTCAAAGGATCCTCTTAGGCCTCCCATACCTCTTCTCATTTCTCATTTTCCAGATTTTGTGAGTTAACATTGTTTGGTAGGGTCCTTTTCCTTGTTTGGAGAGGATTTTTTGAGAGAAAGGTTTCAGAAAAATACATTCAGAGATTCTGGTTTGAGATTATTTTTTTGGAGAAAATTTTTCAGATATTTCCTTTGAAACTTTTTATTTTGGAGATAAAGGTTTCAGAAAAAATTGTTCAGGTTTTTGAAACTTTCAACTTCGGAGAAACTCTTTCGGAAACTACTTTTTCGGAACTTTTGGTTTTCGAAAAATTGTTTAGAAAAATTCTTTCAGAGATTCTGGTTTGAGATTATATTTTTAGATATTTTTTTGGAGATTTTTGTCAGAACTTTTGGTTTCAGAGATTCTTTTTCAGAGAAATGTTTTCAGAGATTTCAGTTTGGAGATTTCCTTCAGAATTTATTTTTTTGAGATTTCCTTCAGAGAAAGTTTTTAGAGATTTTAGTTTGGTTTTTCCTTTCGAAAATTTTCAGTTCAGAATTTCAAAAGTTTTTCTTTCAGGTTTTCATAATTTTTACAACTTTAGATTCCAAAATACAAGGCTTGATGTCTTCTTCCACTTCAAAGGAAAAGGAGTAGATGAAGTACTCATTTCTTAGAGTTTCTCCTCACTCCTACCTATCCTTCAACTTAGGGAATATTAGGGACACTGATCTAGGAAAAATTGATTTTCCAAATTTTTGGGAATGATTAAAGGCTCCAAATAAGAAACCATGCATGCAGGTCTACAATAGTGTGCTTGCCCTTTCTACCAGTTTTCCCACATCCATGCACTGCCCATAATTTCTTTTAGTTACAAAAACCCACTTTGATAAAGACTCCATTTCAGTCAAAGATAGTAATGATAAGGTTGTAATTCATTTGGACCCAAAATTCTTCAAAGATCTACTTAAAATTCCCAATGTTCAAGATTACACCACAATTTCACTAGAGATAGTAGTGGAAAATTAGAACAAGAAAGAGGAAGTATGCTCAAGGATCATGATGAAAACTTATTTGGCTAAGAACTTCACCAAACTACCCAAAATTATGCATTGGTCATATTTTATTCAAGAGGTCAGTGATCTCATTGTGTTGTTAAGCATAGTTTCACGTCTCCTTATGCAAAGGAATTCCAGGAATGGATGTTTTTGTACATCATGACCATCAAGAAGAATGATGAATTTATCTGGTGGGGGAGCATATTAGTATCTCCATTTGCTATCAATTGGGTAGAGTGTTAGATACAAATACTTTCTACATGACATCCTTCCTAGTGTATGTGGCTACTACTATGGGAGATTTTGCTGGTTAGAATACCAAGGGTGTTCACAGTACCTCCCAAATATATGAATTTTATCCCTAACTCACTCTAGATGAGGGAAGTATCCATTTTTGAAGAGTCAATGACTCTTTTTTCACTGTCATCCTCTATCATTTTGACAAAGAACTATATAATCAGAGGATTTCTGATGAGGCTTTCCAATAAGTGTGAGAATGGGGAGAAATCTACTTTCAGTTTCCTATATTCACCTACATCTGAGTTCTGGATTTCATAGGTGCCCCAAGAAAATTACCAAGGTGCCCCACTAACAAATGAATTCTATTGGAATTAGTTCAGTAGTTGTTGGATTATCATCGACTCTAAAACAAGCATCACAAAGTGGGAATGCATTTCCCTATTTTGATTGGTAGGTACTCTTGCCCAAATATTGGCAAGGTAAAAAATGTTGATGTGGAAATGGCCGAGGTAACCTTGCGGACCTTTCATCTGAGAGAATTTTGCAGGAAGACAATCCTTTAATCAAGGAAGCGGTTAAGATATATAATGATAAGCAGGTTACAAAAACAACCATTTCCAAGATAGATGAGGTCTTCTTTAAAGATAATAATAATCTAAATTTAAATTTAGCAACATGGAGTGACATCAGAGAAGAGGATCCTAGCTTGCTTCTTCAGGAAGAGGTGATCGATAATGTCTCTAAATTATTTGAATATCAAAAGGCCATGGAATTCTAGTGTCAGATATTATAAGATCTAATTAAGAAATTAGAGGAGAAATGAGGAGAAATGAGTGCAAATCACAGATTCCCTGAATGACATCTCAGAGGAATTTGATATCACCAATTTCAAATTCTTCAATGAAAATATCAATGCTCTTCCTAAGGATCATATTAAGGGAAATTTAAAATATTTCATGAAGCATGATGATGAGGTCACCAAGACTTTCAATAGTGACTCCATTGACTGATTGGTCTTATGTCAAAATTTCATAGGGAGACTAAATAAAGTTGTGAATAAACTTTGAATATTACTAGCCATGATCACAAAAGAGATCAAGACAATAGATGTAGTGAATCACTATGCATGTGGGCCTAGAGATGAAGAAATTTAGGGGATTATTAAATGATTCATTAAGTACAAACACCGAATGGTTGTGTGGGAAGAAGGACAATAGAAAATTGCATGTGAGGTAGGAGTAGCTGAACCAAGCCAAAGCTGAGCGGCCATGAAAGGGAAAGTCCAAGCTCTGATCGGTCAAAGTTGCAGGGTTGAATGAGACAAACCCTTGCAAGAAATTTGTTATTTTCATGGGAGCATATTCCCTTAATATTAATGACATTTCTATTTTTAGTTAAATGTTAGTTAAGAGCCTAGATGTAATGTCTCAGCCTAAGAACTTATAAATAGTTGATGTTTTTAGTTAGTATAGATATATATATATATATATATATATATAATTTTTTAGAGGAGTTTCTCTTCAATCTTGGAAGAGTGCTTCAGAGATTCTAAGATACCTTTTAATTATATTCAAATTTACACATTTTTGTTGAATATCTGATTTATTATGTTGAATGGTTAATCAGTGTTTACTTTGTGAAATTTACAATTCCTTAGTGAGAGTGATTATCTTACCTTTATTTCAGGTTATCTATTTCATGTTGTGAAGGAATAATATTACTATCTTTTATGTCAGTTATGAAAACCTTATTTTCCTTCTACATTAATTTTATGTCATTATTATCCCTAGTAGCAGAGATATATGTGTGATATAAGCATGTGTGGTTTCCTCATGATAAATTAATTGTGTGTTGAATCTTATTTGATCTACCCTTATGTACACTCGAGTTTTAAAAAGGAATGTTCGCCCCTAGTTTGTGGTATTTTGTACCATTTATAGTTATGATAGGTGAAGGTGGTCAATGATAAAAACCTCGCTCCCACATTAACCCTTCCAGATGTTGAACATCCCTTAATTTGGTGCATCACCACTTCTAGTAGAGGTTTTATTTCCTTATAAATCTCTTTCCCTAATCCCATGAAATGTTATCATAGGTCTCGTTAGCCATTTTTCCTACATTAGAAGTAGTGTTGTGTTTAGTCTAGGAAGAGGAAGTTGTCCTTCTCTGTAGGTTCACCTTGAGCCCACGTCCCATAGCTTGAGAGGTGATCCCATGTGTCCCAATCACACTGAATTTCATGATTCATTTTCAGGCCATTCGAGGGGTGCATTGATTTGGTGAAAACATTAACCATTAGGTTAGGGATGACACATGGAGAAAGAACATCTTTTGGTCCCATTTATGTATTTATTTTTCTCTTACCTTCTTGTTTTGTGTCACATTATTCTGACATCTACCTTGCCAATGACCTCATTTCTTCTTCCTTACATTATATTTTTTTCCTGTTAAAATTTGCGCATACCTTTTTGGTATTTCCCTCCCTAGCTGATGCCATCATGCATGGGAAATTACATTGGTGTTATTTCAAATCCCTAGCCAATTCCTTCACCTACAAGTGATGACATTGGTATAAATACCTAAGGTACACCCTTCCCACTCATGGATCATCACAAAATTACAAAGGAATTCATCATTATATTTTCTCTCTTACACCAACTTTCATTTTCTTACTCTTCTCTTAGATTTATTACATCTTTACTCTTAGCTTAGATATTCTTCTTGCTTGGAATGGTTTATTTATACTTTTTGGGCATCTATAGTGCGCTAGGACTGGATTGTTTCCCCTTCTCCACCTGAAAGTTGTTCTCTCTTGGTGTATGGTCCTTTGGGAGATAGATGCATCAACAACCACCCCTGATAGGTAAGTTCTCTAACTTCAATTTTCATTTTTTATAGATTAGTATACTACATTTGTAATTACTCTATGTTATCTTTAGTATTTTAGGCACATGTTAGGTTGGCATTTTTTTCAGCTCTTTATTTCACGTTACATGTTTTACTTCAGTTAGCATATATTTTTCATGTTTATTTTGTCGTTATTGCCCCCATAGTGTCGATACCTCCATAGGGTTCCTTCCTCTTATTCGACCTAAGGCCTTGGAAACCTTAGGTTTTCCTAGTGTAAGGGTTACTTCCCTTGAGGTATGTGATCTTATTGGTCCATATAGCCCCTTTTAATCATATTCATTGTGTGTTGGTATTGGTGTGTCTAACTCATTTCCTCAATACCCTGGTTGAACACATGATGAGATTGCATGTTATTTAGATAAAAAAAATTCCATCCATACATCCTTTACACTAGGTGTGTGGCTCCTAGTGATAATGTCATATAATGGGTCCCCAATTCCTTTTTATAGACTTGTATTGTGAAAAAAACAACAAATATATCCAAATTACGATATATTTATTGCTTAATACAATTATTTTGGAAAGTTTTACTATGAATGAAACTTGGGGGACCATTATGAAAGATATCAGGAGTTAGTTGTTTCCTTCATGATTTTTATCCTTCAATGGTTATGATGGTTACATCAAACATTTTATAGTTAGAGTATACAATACGTGGATGTATTTGACACTTGAGATATTTAGTTTCCTCCTTGGAACAATCTACCTGGATTTAGACCCTTTCCACATCCTTGCATACTAGATTATGGATATTACATTAACTCATCTTGGTAAAATAATTGTTTCTATTCTAATATATTCTTTTGTTTTTAATGATTGAACATACTTACCCAATTTCATTGATAAACCTATATTCTCTCAATACATTGATGGTCAAATAGTTACAACGATATTACTTCTCTTTCAAATCATGTAATTTATATTATAATCAATCTTGCATCAATGTATTGACCAATTCTATTTTCCTCTCAGATCTTCTAACCTCTAACCCTTTGACAAATGTAACGAAAACTATTGGACTATTTCACATTACTAATCACATGAATTTATAAGTGATAACCTTTTAGAAGAAATACGTTTGTTCCTAATCAGGGTGAGATTATTTGGGTATATTATTATTGTGAGATACAAATGTATTTATTCAAGCTATGTAGATATCTTGTGGTAGATTTGACTGAGCCATAGATTTTGGCAGTTGAATTGTTTGTTCAATATCAAGATTATATGCTATCATGTGCACTTGATGTTTTAATGCCTCTAATGGTGGCCATTAAAGGCCTTATAGTGAATGTGATGTGAAGAATTATATGTGCATTTTAATTGTAATTTTGAAATTTCTTAGAACCACCATTTTATTTAACTTGCCTATTAAGAAGCTTTGCGGGTCTTGTTCATTTTTTCTTTCTTGCAAGATTTATAAAGTTTGAACTCATCTATTTAGCCATTTTTCTTTGCTTTCCAATATTTCTTGGTTTTATTTATTTCTGGAACTCAAATCTTATTATTTGAATCCACTTGGATAAATATCATCAAGAGTGTAATGTGGATTTTCTTGCTTGTTTGGTGATTTGGTTCTATCTTGTTCGTATTTTGTATGCATGTCACATGGGGGTAATCCCAAGGTGTCATTTCTACATACATGGTGCTGCAGTAACATGCCCTTGGTTTTGAGGTGACACGGTTTGATGCATCTAGGACCATGGAGTGACCTTGACTCACTTGGATACTTGGAACTTATTCCTTCTATGGTGGAGTGACCCTTATGATATTTATTCCTCCTATGGTGGAGATACATGTGATACTTAGTCATCTATGGTTAAGATAATTTTATGGTACTTGGTTCTTCTTGGTGGAGTTTCCTCTATGAAACGCATTATAGTTGGTGGATTTGAAAGTAATTTTTTTTTCTCATTTCATCTTATGATGATGTCTTCACTGTTTAAAAAGATAAGTTATTCATTTCATATTTGAGGGTTGAACTTGAGACTATTCTCTCTTGTAGATTATGGTTTACTTAAGGTTAGTGTACTTTTGGCAGTATGTTAGATACATAGATGGATATTTGATATTTTTTATTGGCTCATTTAGTTCCCTAGATGAGAGTTTGAGATACTGGACTACAATTTTGTTGATAGATTATTATACTTAGTTTCATTGGGCATTGTACATAGTGAAATAGTTACTTTTGGTCTTAGGGACCCGACTATATTATGTTTCATCATACCCATTTTCTTTTTTCTTGTGCAAACGTCATGATATACATGTTTAGTTGTGATTTGTAAACATGGGTAAATTTTTGTAACTGTCCACAGACCCCTATAGGAACTTGTATAAAAATCCACAAATATTATTAACTTTAAATGAAAAATGTAATGTAAAATGAAAACAACATACACACTGTAAATAAAGTTGATAACGGAGTTCATAAATGCCTATCTCTGGGTTAATATGTTGAACCGATCCATTACACTTCTGATTTGTAAACTAGTACAAACATACAACGAAGCGATGAATCTAATGAGGATATCAGTGAATGTATATGATTTGATACCCAAATGATATTTTTAGAGGGATTATGCCTAATGATAGTAGTATAGGTATTTCACCTAATGATAGTTATATAGGGATTTTACCCAATGATAGTTGTATATGGATTCCTCCCAATGATAGTTGTATAGGGATTCCACCCAATCGATCACATACATAGCTGATTAACTATGAATTTTAACTAGATAAGAAAGATGAACACAAATCCGATTGATTCAATATGAATCTGAACCAAAAAGTAGCTAAATACAATATCTCCTCCAATTCCACCAAGTAGCAACAACCCGTCATAGAGTGACTGCTTCATAAGTACGAGTCTTCAAATAGTCTTCCTTTGATGAGAGACACGCTTGATGAAGGATCCATAAGAACTCCAAGCATTGATATGAATTCTATAAGGTATAATGGTGTAAAAATAATCCAAATTAGGAAAACAATACCTCCATTGGAAGCATGAGGAAATTATGAAAAAATCTCATTTTTACACCAAAGGATGATTTTGAGCCTAAATTCTCTAAAATTGGTGATTTCTACTAAGTTTATTTAATCCTATGGCTTTGCATAGAACAACTATGTTACAATTAGGTTTGATCCCTTTTTATAGATCGTCGATCTATAATAGTAGAGTGGTGAGGCATTAATATTTTTAAATAGATGGTTGGGGGTTTGATTCTCCCCACTAGCCCTCCCACCACTTTATTTATAATCCACATAGTCGTGGATGTTTATAAAGCCTTAATAAGGCTTTATTCCATTTTTATAAACATGCATTCTAACTGCCACCTCCACGTTGCTTTTCCTTTTTCATGGTGAGGCTATTCTACTACGTTGAATCCATCAAATCCTCTCTCCACATGGGCCTTATACCCCCCACATTAAGTGCTTAGGTTAATAATCCCACATACCATGGGAATAAAGTGGTTGGTAAGTTTAAAATAACTTGGTTGTCCTTTATAATACATGTCTTGGCCACACAATAACCCTTTTTTCACCCCATTAATGATTGAATGGTGGTCTATATTCATAGGTTGTGACATAATAGAGAGTGACACGTATATTTGGCCATAACATATGTGTTTGTTGGTTACCAGGTGCCTTTGACCCTTAATCGATCTAGTTATAGTTGGACTCCATGGTGCATATATTCAAAAGCTTGAACATTGAATGTGGATGTTGAGCCACTGGGGAGCTCATTGAGTTGGCTAAAATAACTCGGTCTCTAATGCAACACCTCATAATGTAATACATGAGATTTTCCAACCAAGTTAAATTGGTATAATAGTGATATCATCGTGGTGGTTGGCCATGTGGTGGCTTGAGGACCCACCACATGGTGTTATAATGATGTGGTGCCAAAGACACCTTTCCATGAAAATATTGTGTTGAATATGGCTGAGGGGCCTTGACCAATAAAAAGCGGGGTCCACCCATCCAAATACAAGTTTCAAAGACCTGCGTCAAAAAACAAAAATTTTATTTTTGCTCCTCTGAATACACTCTACTTCTAACACATGTCACGGTTACATTGGTCAGTTAACCCTACTAGTTTTAAATGTTAACCATACTTTGACTGGTTGTATATTGAGCATATGAAGTTTGTTTTCTGCCTTCCAAGTACTGATGCATAGCTTTCTTTTTACTCTACCACTATGTCATGGTTTAGGGAAATTTAGGTAACACCCAATGTACCAAAATGTCCTCTGGATAAATTTGGATTCAATTTCATGGGTGTAGACACCTAAAATTCACTTACACAGTTTTAATACTTAAATTTCACTATCTTCATTCCTATCATTTGGATAATTGATGACACTTCATCAAATAAACATCTCTTCTCCTCTCATTGGGTCAATTAACAAAATTTCTAATTAACCATGATCTTCACTCTCTTTTGGTCAATTGACAATACTTCATTAATAAACCGCCATTTTCCCTCTATTACTATTAATTAATTACATTTCACTAATTAATTATCATTCCTATCACTCAGGATGTCAATTAACAACCTTTCATTAATTAATGACCACTTCTACTTGGGTTGATTAATTCTTATTAATTAATTACACTCGCTACTCTAAATTAATAAATCACCATTTATTGGATCAAATTCCTCTCTTGCATCCCCTCAAATCATACTCATTTTCCTCTAATTAGCTTCTATAATCTTATATCTACCTCTTAATTAATCACACATGATATATTAAAACATCCCCCAACTCCCATGAGTTATTAATAATAAATTAAACTCTTCTAAATTGAACTTACATTTTCAAAAGCATTCTTATCCGCTTCTAATCTTTTTTCACCTTTATCCCACATCCACCAAATTTCTAGCCTTGTCTAAACCGGTAAAATATATAAGGAACCCTCCTCCTTCCCTTTCTTCTTACACCTCATTTGCATTAGTAAAAAATATAGGTATTTTTATTTGATCCATTCTCCATTGTTGGAAATATATTCTCCTTCTTGCATCCATTCTCTCAAATTGAAGATCATGGGAAGATCCAATATTGGCCTTATAGCCATTTCTTGGTGAGATCTCATCTTCAATTCTTGAGGAAATAACACCAATTTTATTACTACATGATCTAATAAGGTTCATTCATTAGGTAGAAATCTTAAAGAGTAGGAATGGCTTGAAATTTAATGGATTTATCATGTTCATGCATTGTATAAGTTATTTCCCCTTAATATCTTATCTTATGGTTCTAACGTAGATTTGGCCTTGCTTGGAAACTACTAGGTGTTATTTTATTTTAATTAGCATTGCAAGTTTATTATCCTTAGCATGGGGAATTGTTTTAGGTGATCTATTATGTTCCCTCATATGTATGAGGGTGTCCTCTTGGTGAGGAAATGTGGTGTTTTACATAAATTTTTGTTGTGTCATCATCGACTCATGGTTAGTTTGGGTTTTTCTTACCTTGGATAGGTGAGCACTAATTATATACTCTACATTTTTGGTGATTAACCTATTATATTATTGCACATCTATTGTGGCAAGAATGATTATGTTAAGGATTTTTTCTATGGTTAGGATTGTTGGACTTCTTTCATGTTACATATTTGATCAAGGTAAATTTGTCGTATAATTATGGTTTTAGGTCTTGGATAACCTTGTGTTGTTTTACATTGTTGAAAACCCCTATAAAAAATGAAAGAATTTTTTAGAAAAATAAAATAATAAAAAATAAGTTCTTCACATATAAAATGTTAAGGTACCTAGAATCAACGAACTTGTATAAATGAGAAAACTAATAATTATGAATCCACATGCAATTAGACACTATCAAACACATCTGGGTATGATTATGAAAATGATTTAAAATGGTGGAGAAAATTGCCAATCTTCAAAGAATATTAACAATTGAAGAAAATTACAAATATTATTTTTCCCCTTGTGGTCGTGATTTGGAAAGAGGGTTTGTTTCTTTGTACGAAATTATATGTGTTGACGAAACCTTTTCTTAATGATCACTTTTCTTCCTTGGCATTGATTCATATCGAGGATGATGTTCTTATTAGGGGAGCGAGATGTAGTCACCCTTCCACTACTACTTTGGTAACCTATGGTGAGAATAAACTCCTGACTCACAATCACACTATTTGTATTTCAAGCCTTAGTTATGTTTATAAGGGTGATAAAGTGAATTAAGTTGTTTTGGGCATCTAATCGATGTGCTAGAATATCCATTGGAATGCGAGACAAGTGTTGTTGTTCTGATAGATAATATCCTTAATATTAATAGCTAAAGATAAAATAAATAAATATATGGATATATAAATTCATACAACTAGTAAATTGACTTTAAATTATTAAAAAAAAAGTGAAATAAAATAAAACAAGTTAAAGAGGGGGGACGAATTAGGTAATATGGGTTTAGGTTTCTCTTTCCATTTTATTTTCTTTCTTGTTTAGACTTCCATAGAGGTTTCAAGAAAATAACAAGTGGCAGGTGTAAAGCATCATCCCATAAATTTTATGCCCACACCCTCCTCCACATGTAGGTTAAAATGGGAGCTTTTATGTCGGATAGGGGTGTCCAAAAAAGCTAAGAGTGAGGACATTTTAGTTAGAGGTTTTGTAGTACTCAGCCATTGCAATCACCACTAATGATAAGGAGAAACCAGAGAGAAAAAACGTTGTCAGGATAGTATACTAAAGGTGGTTTTTTGGGTAGGTGTGTTGATGAGGAAACCTTCCTCGAGGCTGTGAACTATGTGACAAAATTCTTGAGAGAAATGTGGAGCACATCGTAGCCATTTAAGCTTTTTTATTTAATTATTTTTTCCTCTTGGTTGGTAGACATGTATAAATATTGTGAAAGACTATTTTTATGCTTGAACTCTTGTCTATCTCAAAGAAACTCTAATATTTATCATCAATATGTCATTAAACCCCATGGTGGTTTCATGGGTTTGTTTTTTAGGTTGGATTCTTAGAAGATCTCGATATTGTGAGAAAACTCTAGACTTATCATCTATATCTCTATTTAACCTATTGTATTTTTGTTGATGTGTTTGTTTAGCACCTAAGAAAAGAAACTAGTTCATTTGTCAGATTTGTATTTGTTAGTGTCGTAGCAGTTATGTTTGAAGATTGTGGAAGTGGATTTAAGGAATGTGAACTATTTGACATACTTTCTCTAAGGAATTGGGTATCATATAATGTGATGTTTTCAGCATATGCACAAAGTGGGCTTGTTGATAATTCCTTGGAAAAGTTTCAAGAAAAATAAGAATGGTAGATGTAAAATCTAAACTCCTCAAAATGCTTCAATGAAATATGGTTTCATCGAAAGCAATTATTATAAGAGACACACAAAATGGGTTCTTTAGAATTCCTTAGGGAAATATTTTCATATTCCCCTGGCAATTTGAAAATCCTACTCAATATCCTTTTCTAACATCCTTTGATTCTATGCACAAATCGGGAGTATTAAAATAGTTTGGATATTATTCTCAATCATAATGGAAGGCAATCACATACGAATTTTTTTTTTTTTAAATAAAAAATTCTTGGATGTGTTTTTTGGAATCCGGGATAAAATCATGAGGTGTGAGGGTTTTTGGAAAAATATCTAGAAGAATCGGTATGTTCCTAGCTTATGGTTGGTGCAATGTGCTTTCAAACAGCTTGGGAGCACCTCATACACTACATATTCAACCTCCATGCATGGATTCACTTCTACCTTTTTTAATAACTTTTTTCCTCTTCATTTACAAAATTTAAAATGTAAATATTCTTTTAATATCATATTATTTGGATGTTAAGTTACGATATCTATTTACACCAAATTTTTGTACCATGTAAAACTCATGTCAAGGACAACCACCTTGGATGGCATGCGTAAACACCAAACCCTAAACTAAACCAATATGAACTTATATTGTATGCTTCATTAGTAAACACCATTTAATAGTCGAATTGGTTTGAAAACATGCTCTACAACACAAATTGGTAATTTTAAATCAAGCTCAATTTGTGCCAAATGCCTCCCAAAACTGACGTGCAAGATGTTCCTTTGTACATATCTTTCACTAGTGAACTATCATAACTTATTATTTTCTTTATGGTGACCCAATCCAACCTATAAAAAATTTTGAAACATTTTACGATCATATTTGGGAAGTGAGTTTTTTATCACTTCAAACAATTATTGTTGGGAGTAATTGTTTGCCTGCAACTGAATGCTCCAGAAACTACGTTGTATTTTGTGCCTATGGTACCCAGAAGGGAATTTTGACCCTTCATACCTCTTCCTTGTTATATGGATAATATCCCAGTATAAATTTTTTTTCCCATTAGCTTCAAATACGTAATTTTTGTGTTCATCTCAGAGGCCTCTCGGCATAGTTTTTTGGTGACAAAATGGTTGATTTCAGCCATCTATCTCTAAAAGGTCAATGCACTTTAGCCTCATTTCTTAGATTTTGGTTCAGTAATTTTTTGGTGATTCTCTATACAAAAAATAATATGGTTGATCTTTTATACATTCCATTTGGGGGTACCATGTCATATTCGTAGGCCTATTCCATGTCCACTTGGGCTAGTTTGCACAATAGTGCAATAAGGGCCTGCAAACTCATGTTGACTCTCTTAGGTGTGTACTATGCATAGAATTGATGGCATGGTTACAATTATGTATGTTGAGAAGAAATATGAGTTTTGGTTCACTTAAAACCACATTACAAAAGGAAAGTTAAAAATTCATAATCTGACACATTTATCTAGATCCCTATATTGATAACAGAAAAATAAGACCTGCTAGAGGTTGTAGAACTTGGTGTTACCTTGAAAATATTATGAAACTTGAGTGTAATGAATCATATATTGTTTTTTTATATCTCACTTACTTTGGTTCTATAAATGGTTTGGTTTACTTCTTAAAATGAATGAGTGTATCTCTCTCTAAAAATTTGAAAAACCTGATTGATTTAAATAAATACAGGAAAAGTATATTTTTCTCTCTAACTTCGTATTGACTAGGAGTTTTGTTAGCGATTTGATGGGAGGTGTGTGTCCATGCCAACGTGTGTCAATGACACATGATTACATGTTTTTCCAATTTACAGGTGGCATGATGGTATAAAATGGTTTATAAATTTGAATGTTAAAATGTATATGGATTTTCTAACAAGTTTGTCCTTCAAGGTGGAAATACGTTTTTTTTTAATATGTACTCCTAGATGGTTTGTATATAAAAATAATTTGAATTAAATACATATATATAATGGATAATTGACGTAAGTGAATTCCATGGATAGTTCATGCATTATAATATAAAGTTACTTTTAGAAACTTGTTATCGAACTAATGTACTTATTGTATTATTCAAGGAATAGAAGTTCATATTATTATGTGCATGTGAAACTTATAGATATGATGAAATTTTTATATGTATCATTGTATTTTTAATTGCAATAAAAGATGTATACTTGGTCAATATGGTAAATTCTTATGACGTGGCTTAAGGTATGGTATTAGACTAAATAAAATAAAATAAATTAGACCTCTAAGCTCATATGTCATACTCTACTCTCAGTATGAACTTGGAGAACAAAGGAATGATTTGAAATGATGCTCTTTGTAATGAACATAACCCTCAACCTATCTAGTAACCTAAAACTCCAATGGGTAAATAAGTGTTTATGAAACTAAATTGGGTTGTTGACACCCATGAAACCTCCTTGTAAATAATTTACAATGCTTTTGGTTTTTTTCTTGACTTTGTACACATTATAATCCTAATCATAAAAGTGGAATTATTAAACCCTTTTAAAAAGGGTGTATTTTTTAACAAACAAGGAGACATTTGGTTTTTATTCTCCTTTCACATGTCACACCTTAGTCATGACCACATTATTCACCTTTGTTTTCTCAAACCCATAAATCTTCCTAACCTCAGAGGGGATGTGATCCCATAAAATATGTGTTTGGTGTGTTGTGATCTTGGTGTGTAGTTTCATGTATTTTGTATCGTTGTTGTTATTCTAGGATGACCCTTATTCTTGAAGCGTATAGTTTAGTGTAAATCATAGGTGAAATATTTCATGAATCCAATGCCCCCTTGTCATGCTCGTAGACCTAAGATAAGGGCATACCATTGGTGAGTGTGTGGTAGGGTTCCTAGGAGGAAATTACCAATAGGAAATTTGGAAGTATTGTATTTATTTTGTTATTGATTCCATCTTTGGATGTAAATTTCATGAGTGTAAAGGAGGTTGAGATAATCCTAATACCTTTTGGGGATCATTATGGATAAAACGTGTAATTGATGCTCATCTCTCAAATTATGTCAATTAGGGAGTATAAAAAAAGTTTAACTTGAGATATATCATTTATCCTAATGTTAAACACCCTCTGTTATAAAGGGAAGTAAAATACTTTTCCAATGAGGAAACATGTGTCCCAGGTATAAGAAAACCTAGTTCAAATAAGAGTTCCTTATGACTCATGTATGTTCAATAAAAATCTTAACTATTAATTAGGTTATGAAAAGTAATTGACTTAAGAATTGAAAATAGTGAGGATTACTACTTAAAGTACAAACTATTAATGAAGTGAGAAAAATGCAAATTTTGAAGATATATATTATCCTCTTAGTGTATGTTAATTGTTGTATGATCACTTGTGTGTAGCATTCATTATTTTTATTCTATATTATACAAATATCTTGTGGAATAAGAATATCCTTTTTATCCTAGTATGGGCCTCGGTGTAGGTTGAGCATCCCTTGAGTGCAACTTGGAATAAACTAAACATATGGTATCTTAAGAGACAACTTGTGCGTGAAATTGTAACTTATATCCTTTTTTCAATTTTATACATATAATAAGTATTACAAATTCGTGGGAAATATCAAGTTATTCCCCCTTTCACATAACTATAAAAGGGAATCTTGAGTACACTACTCAAAATTAATGTTGAACATTAGTTACCAATGAAACAAATGTCTCCACTTAGGCGTATAAGATGGAAATAAAAAAACCATCAGATAATGTCATGAAATGAGAGGTGTGTGAATTATATATATATTATCAATGATGTAAACTAAATGCGTAAGTCTCATTAGTTAACATCAAGAAAAAAACCAAGTGTACTCTTGGTGAATAAAGGTTTATATAGTTATTGGCATAATAATTTCTCAATAGGAAAAATTAGTTGATTTTCACCAACGCTTTGGGACTAGATCCCTCTACTTGAATGGGGAAACTCCATTAATTTATTTAAATGAAAATAAATCTTTGTAATTGGTTAATATTTGGGGGATCCAATAGGTACAGTCCACTGCACTTTTGGCAAATGTTTGCAATCTTGTGCAAGGGAGGAATTTACAAGGAAGTTGAAAGGTTGGGAGTGAGAAAATGAGCGGGAGAGTTAATATTGCAAGTATGAAAAAATCATATTATTGAAAGGGTTAACTAAAGACATATCAACACATGATTAGAAATAATAAAAACTTGGTTAATCATATCAATATAAAATAAACTAGGAGCATAAAATATCAATAAATTAATTCATTGAGAAAATTTGAAACACCTAGATAACAGACTAGGAAATGCAAAAGGAAGACATGACTACACAATTTCTATGCTTAATGTTATCTACAACTTCATGGAGAAACATGTCAAAAGTTTATGTGTGCTTAGCGACATTCCTTTTTCCATTCGGGAGCCAGGACTAGTATAGGACTTGATTCTCTTACATGTGGACAAGAAGGATCCCTCCCATGTTACTTCCCTGACACTCTTCACCTCTATGTAAAAGGTAAGGAAAAATATTGACAAAGTAGACAAGTGAAGAGGACTGTCCTTACTTCTGGTTTTTCATTTTGTTGTTGTCAGGATGTTGTTTTCATGTTGCTTTGTTGCAATTTTGTCACTGTTTTTATCCTTTTATAAAGTTTCTCAGATAACTATAGTTTGATTCTCTTGTATAATCCGGATGCTAATCCAAAATTGATGTATTTACTACATTATCTAGCTATGGATCCTTTTTTTTACTATTTATAGTCCTTTCAAAACTATTTACCCCTAATAAAAAAATTGAAACACCTTTATTAATTGATATATTTACAAATTTTTGCAATGAGAGATAGAGGAAACATATTGAAAGAGAAATAAAAGAAAATTCTATATTCTACTTATTCTTCATAGTTATCTACTCATGAAATTACAAAATTGACAACCCCTTAAGGTGAGGAAGTCACTATAATTTATATTTTTCCAAAGAGACTCTTCACCTACCCCCACATGTCTTTTAATTTATCTTTTCAAACTTGTGAATTTTTTCATTCCTAGGAAATAAATTAAGTCCCCTTTTTATTAATTTAGGGAAACTTATTACAAATTTCAACTATAATATCATTAATGAATATGACGAAAGTGAATAAGATGAAAATGAAAAGTGTAACCCACCAATGAAGAGTTAGAACATGAAAGAAGAGAGGAAGGGGGAATGAATATAGAAAGAAGATAGCTACTCAATTTGAAGAAGATGCTTATGCTAACGGAGACCTTCTTGTCGATGGACTCTTGGAAATTTCTTCAAGAGAGATCTCAATACCTTTGAATTATTTATTGTATTGCATCGTTGTAGGTGCAACTTTCTCATCTTGTGGGATGTGAACAAATATCAAGGACTTGACCCAACTTTTAGAGATACCACTGATGTTCTTACATTTAGTGAACCAAGATTGATGATATTTCACATGTTTCGATATGAGGGACATTAACTCAGCCATAGACTCTAGTGTGTCTTCATTCAAGGAAAAAGGATCTTTGGCCTCTTACTTGACAATATCTTCAAATGGCTTCATGAGATCATCCACCAAAGTGTTATTGTCCACTATTGTTGGCACTCCAAACTTCTATATCTCAACATTGAATTCCTCTTGCATCTTTATAATATGTTCCTTATACGAATCCAATTCAGCAAGAGCACAATTTATCATTTCGTAACAAGTAACCAAAGTCCTATCCCAGATTTGAGACAAGTCATCAGATGCTGAATTGAATACCCCCTTGCTCACCAGTAGGGGAGAGTTGACCTTGCCCATCTCAATGACCAGTGGATACACCTAATAGAAATGTTCCTTTTCTTTTACAAAATACTCTTTATTCATGCTTACTTTCACATCCATTGCACTCATGTACTTGAACAATAAAAGGATATTATGAAGCAATACCTTACCCTTTTCCAAGATCTTGTCCACCCACTTATCATTCGCCTTACCCTACATAGTGAAACATTGTGTTATTTTTATGGACTTATGGTCAAAGCTATTGATGGGGGTAACTTACTCAGCTGAAATATATGAAACAACATTCAGATTCATGAATTTCTACATGTATGAGGTGAGGTTCCTTTTATGGTATTCCAATTGATAAATTATCTCATTATACTCCTAGTTTCTCACGAGAAGGTGAGCGGAAGACTCTTCAAACAGATGAGAATATCCCCCATGTTTTTTTGGTCCAATGGGAATGGTGTTTATCTCATAATAAAATGGTTTCATCTCACTCATAGGATTAATAATTTTATCTCAATCTACCTCCACATATTGGTTTCCTGAAGTATCACTGAAAAAGTGGGAGGTAATTTTCACTTTTTTTCCCTTCTTTGACTTCACCATTGTAGATATAGCCTAGAAATATGGGATTACCACCTGTTTTCTTATGTGTTTCTTCCTCAAATCATATCTTACACCCATGAGAATGTTTCATTTTCTTCAGATTATATGTTGGAAATTATAACATTTTCTTGCTCCAGTTGAGAGGGTCCATCCTGGATCAGCTGAATAGGCACAACCATGGAAGAAGAAATGATCTAAGTTCTCTAAATGGTATGTGGATGAGTTGGATCAATTTAACCTTGTTATATACCTTCTGTAGGATCTTGAGCTATGTTTCCCTTCTTTTTGGTTCTCCTGTAGTGAGTCGTCTTAGATTCTATGAAATTTATTTTTGTGAGTCTTACAGAATGAGAAGAACTCGAAGCTTTCTTGACTTCCCCTGAAGAGGAGGAAGGAGATGTATTTTATTTTATAGGATGGATACCTCTTGACTCAATGAATGAAACTCTCTTCTTCTTGATCCACTCTTTGGATCTTTGAATCACTGCCTAGGTCTATTCATTTATAGCCCCAAATTCCTGGATGCTCCAAGAAACTTGTGGGAGAGTGAAGATTTCATAGTCTGATACTCGGGGTCATACAAAACCATTCCATAATCATTAATTCCCTCATTTAACTAATCAAAACCAAAGTTTGTAATTTTTCCTAATTTTATCCTCATATGATCCATTTTTCTAACTTCAAGATCATCAAAATAATTTACCCAATAGTCCTCAATTTATAGAGCATGTTGTAAGTCAGGGATATTAAACATATCAGGTGTTCTCTGAATATAAAAGTTAGCTCTCAAAGTGTAGGAATAGACATTCAAATGAGAGGAAGAGGCTTCCAAATTTGATACATCAATGAGATACTTGCAAGAGAAATTTCCAAAAGAGATAGGGAAAGACATGCCTTTCTTCTTCCTGCTCTTGAGTTTTATGTTGACATGGACAAGTTGTTTGTAAATATCTAACATGAAAATATTATCACTGAGGTACCTTGGAAGTTTTTAGGGAGAAAGATTAAATCTAGATACCCTGATGTATGAGAAAATCTAGAATTATGTGAATAAGGTCCCATATATTTTGATCAATGTAGCAACATGTGAGGACAGTCTTATTTCCATATTTCCTTCAAGAAATATCATGAATACATGGTGAATGCATCATTCAACCTTGTAAATTGGTGATTGTTCTCTTTCAAATTCAGCTCTAGATATATTTCTTATGTGGGGGACTTTTAGGAGATGTTATGTATGATATTGAGACCCCTAAAAAATCTTGTACTTATGAGATCATACACTAAGTATGATGTCATGGAAAATTTCCTTGTGACTAGAAGTTGAAGCAATTTAAAATGGAGGTTTTCACTAATGATTTGACCCCATTCAATAATTTAATTTCCCTCAATGATGGTAAGGATGAAAAATTACATCTATTACTGTAAATATTTGGTAGTTTCTTTACCCATCACCCTACTTAGCAAGATGATCACATCCAAGAACCCTTTATGAAATTCATGCCTAGACCAAGACTTAGGCACATGACAGGGTTTCCTTACCTACTTTATCCATGACCCCATTGTGAGGCTCTGGAGGTATGAATCTATCTTTGACCATTCTCTTGATGAAAAATACTTTGGGATGATTACCATATTGCTCCAATTTGGGATCTGCATACTTTGTGATATTCTTTTAAAGGTGACCACTGCCAAAACTAAACTTTCATCCACCCTTATGATTTGATTTTTGAGTTCCTAGTTTTTACCACAAGTCATCACCAATTATGTGCTCTAGATAGATAGTGGGTGGCCACCTACTGCATATAAACAACTTGCGTATATCGTTTCTTCTACAGGTTCCCTGGGTCCGCTAAGCATCTGATTTTTCAGATCCTCCAAGTCCATGTGAGTGACAACACTATCTCCCACATCTAGATACTTTGATGCAAGGTTTTAAAAGGGATCCAAACAAGAAAATTTTAACTTCATTATGGAAAAAATCCTCTATGTGAGATAAAATGAGGAAGAAAACAACTTTCTATACCTAAAATAAGCATTTTCTATTAATAGTAAGTAAGAGTTAGGGAATGCTTGTTTCCGCTTGTTTTCTTCATCTTAATTTTTCAACATTATGAGGATACTAACATACTAGATACACTTTATTTTATGTCTCTTTGATGATATTTTATAGTTACTATTTTTATAAAGTGCTTTCACTTTTTTCTTTGTTCTACTTTTTTCCTTTTTTAGCTAAATTTGCCTAGTTTATCTTCTCTACTAATCTTGGAGTGTACTGATTAGAGAGGGTCTTATTTTTTAGAAAATTTCTATTATAGTAAGTGAAAATACCAGATACTTACTATATTTATAAATAAAACTTTCCTCTTTCGGTTTGCAACGAAAATAGTTTCGCTAAAATAGGCTCGCTCCCAAGATCATGTGCTCAATTTTTTTTTCTAAATCTGCTCATCAGAATTCTTGGATATCAAAAAAGTGTGATATATGGAAAATAACTAGGTTTTAATGTCATAAATAATTCAAATAATCATCTAGGTTTCAATCACTATCTTCTCAACGGCTCCTAGATTATAGAACAAATGAGAAAATCTTGTTTGAATCATATTACTAGTTTCAAAGATATGAAAATTTCTTTGTTTCAATGTTCATAGATGCCTTAGATGAAATTACAGGTATGTATGATGAATTTTCAGGTTTCTTGAGCTTCATGGTCTCAACAATGTCTTCTTTGGTTAACCTTGTGAAGGAATGGAGTGAAACAAGCTTATACAACTCTTTACAAGCTCAAACTAGTCTATTTTTAAGTTGTGAAAGAACTTTAAAGCTTGTCTTGAAAGAATGAAGGGGATGGAGAAATTTTTATTGTCTCAACTAGCCCTGGGATAGTTGGGACATTTGGTGCAAAAAACATTTCCCCCTTCCCTGGGCTTGACAAGTGGCAGGAGATGAGTGAAGAGTTGGGAGGATGAGAGAGAAAGGTTTGAGAACCCGGGAGACAAAATTTGTGGTCACATGATGAACCTTGCAAGTGTTGGGAGTGGGGAAGTTTTTTTCCCAACTATCATCATTTTCTTGGATAGTTGGGATATAAAAATGTGCCCAAGGGTTGAGGAGAAAAAACTTATCCAAATTTAGATGCATGACCATTTAACACTTTTTGGGAAGAGATAGGGTCACAGGAGGGTCCAAGGGCTATAACTAGGGGTAGGGAACATTTTTTTGTCCCTATTATCCCCATTGTCCCCAATTTCCTAGATGATTGGTATAGTTGGGACAGTCAAGATACCAAAATGTGCCACCCATCCAACTGTGAAATTTACTAACTCCCAAAAATATGAAACCACTTTTGACGGAGTTTTAGGAGGTATATTCAGGAAAAAAAATTGTTTCAATTTAATTCCCAAGGCTATTTCAATATCAATGGGATAGTTTTAAAGACATGATTCTACCTCTTCCAAAAAATGTTGCTTTTTATTCGAGACCATGAGGTGAGTCTGTTGAGATTGATCTGTCTTGAGAAGCACTTGGGTCTTGTGAAGAATGTGAAAAATCCATCATGTAGATGATTCTTTAATGGTACCCTTTTTCACTACAAGTTCTTTAAGCCTCCAAAACCCACTTTCATTGTTCTTGTTCCAAAACCTCTGAAACGTTTCTAAATATTCCTAAAACTACTCCATTACATTTCAAATTCTTCAATTACATATCCAAATTGATTTAGGCTTCTTGATCAACCTCGGAGAGTGCACACCTGTCCCACAAAGGCTAAATAATAGCCTTTCTAGGCTTAGTACAACATTCAACTAAATGGACTGAGTGGCCTCATGACCACATTTTAGACACTTTGAAAGTTTTTTCATCACATTATAAATATTTTCAAGGATGGGAATACTATGACACAAAAGGTAGGGTGATCCAAAGGATGACTGAAGAGGGACTTCAAATAATTTTTTTGACACTTGGGTAAAGTTATCATGTTTTCAAATTGAATTTTGACCTTGCAAAAACACATGAAAATAATAATATAAGAAACTTGAATTTTAATATGTGATTAGGTGCTTACATATTTTAATTACCTTTCAACCAATTGTAATAAAGGTGCAACCATTTTAAAACTAGGGACATAGTGAAGACACCAAAAATGTGCACCCTTCATCCCCTTCATCATTTATTTATCCAATTCATCATCTAACACTCATAAAACACCTTATCCTAAGTCATAACCCTCTTATTATATTTACCACATGTAAATATCACTTCTACAGCTATTAAATCCCATTCAACCATCTAAAACTAGCTTAAAATCAAAATCAAATAAAAACAAATCATATTTTATCACTCTATAACCCCCTTAACCATCCCAATTCGTCCTTAACAACTTAGCAAAACCATCTACCCGAAACACAAACCAAAACAACTTCATTTGGAAGTGGTTTTAACCACTTTTCTACCCAAAATATAAAAACCCCAGATCACAGGAAATTGAGGTAATCACCAACGATTATAAATACAAGTTTTTTAGCTTCTTTCTAGGATCCTCAATTTTGAACCTTGATCTCTTATTTTCAGTATTACTTTCCAGCATCATGAATGACATCATTTAGCTCCAAGACATCCAAGTTATCATCAAGAATTATTTTGAATCATCACCAAGCATTCTCAAGTCATTTCAAAACTTCTATAGACCATATTTTCACCATCCAACCTACAAATTGCATCAACCATCCATATCATATTCAAGCAAGGTTTGAGGCATCTTTTAGTTTCATTTTTATTCAAGGTACTTTTTCAATTTTCACCTATCCTTTATTACCTATACCTAGATTTCAAATAAGTCTAAAATATCAATCAGAAACTTTAAAGAATCAATTTTATCAAACTACCAAAAATCACCTAAATCACCAACGAATGGCCCAATCACCGGCGATTCCTATCAAATTTATCCTTTGCCAACTTTTGTCAACTTTTATCTTGTATTTTCTATCTATTTTATCAAACTTGTTTCTTCTAACATATTTTTAAGCATGGCTCATTATTATATGGCAATTGGTGGTCAATTACATGAAATCAAAAACATTCACTCACTGCCAATAGTCAAAGAACCTTTCTATTGGGAATAGTTTGACATCATCCATGAATTGAATATGTGTGTAATCCTATTTATTGAAACCGAACAGGAAATCAAAGATCAAATAGAATTCCTACATGATATCAAATTGGAAGTTGATGAATGTTGGTACAATTACTTTGAACACGTAAAAATTGCATCCACACTTTCCTGGGCCACATTCAAAGCTATAAAGGACATGTCATTCAATCTTGAGTTCTATTCATCTTTTCATACTATTTTGTATCAATTTGTCTTGTATCCATTTATTATTTATCACTTATCTATTAATATTTACTTGACTTTTTACCAAGCAAGCTGACATCTTTTGAGGAATCCCTTTGGATTCCTGGAAACGGCCCTTACCAAGAAGCTCTCCTATCTATCTATCTAATCCATTTTATTTAGTGTCTTTGAGAATAGGTTTCTTTGTAGAACAGGAGCCTGTACACACCTTTGGACAAAGTGCAACTTCTATCAACGTCAAGCATCAACAACCATCATCTACATATATTACTAAACCCCATGTCTTCTGAGGTCGATTTTGTTTTTATTATTTCACTTTGTTAATTCAAGTAGAAAGGTAAAAACATCTCTGAACATTCTAACATGCCTAGTGGGACCTATAGTCCCCTTCTTTCATTCATTCAAATTTCATATTTTTCATATTCAAGTTTTTCTACTCTGTAATCACTAGCAATTCACTCGATCACCAGTGATCATGTGAATCATTAGTGATTCAACCAATCGTCAATGATTTCTTTGAATTCTTTTGATTACTCAATAGTCAACCTTCTAACACCTTTTTTTCTATGATTTTTTGTTTTCTGCTAACCTATTTTTGAATTTCTTTTGTTTCTGGAATATTTTTATTTATTAGATTACTATATTGCTAAAAAAATTAAAAAATACAAAAATTAAAAATGAAGTGTTATTAAGGTGATTTTTTTCCCCTTATTTTTACTTTTTACACTACGTTTTTGTTGTCTGTCCTCATCAAAATCAATTGTCCATTTGGATTTATAACAAACATCACACACTAATTGATCACATAGTTTTAAATAGGGATGTTAATTGATTACACTCACTTAGTCTTCCCCCATACACAACCAAATCACATCAAAATCAAACTTGCATCAAACACTCCTACCCAGGTGATAACTATAGGGATTTCATCACCCAATAGGGAAGATGACTCGATGTTTTGAATGAGTGTAAATAACTTGTTCTTTCGGTATATTGGCTAAGCACCCGACTCCCTTATCATTGTGGGACCATGAAGTGAGAAAGTAGGCCCCAATACTAGGCCCCATACTAGAACCAACATCATATTTGGGCCTCACGTACCTTTGGGTATATCAAGGACGCTAGCCTTAAATGGTCCTAGAACTAGCCATAGAAATCCTTTTCCTAGGACCCCATCAACCATCTTTCACCTTTCATATTTTCTTAATTAATCAAGATAATCTAAAAATTCATTTTTTTTTGCTTTTTTTATTGTTTGTAAACAACCCATTTTAGTTATTTTTCATTTCATAGGTGTTTGTGTGTTTGTTATCATGGTACTTACAAGACAGAAATCTCATGTCCAAACATAAAAAAACATGTCTACACAATTACCTCATAAAAATCCACAATCTCAGTCAATCATAAATAAAAATCAATAAATATCCACACCTCAGTCTAAAAATCAACAAGTTTGGGAGGAAGAAAATGAGCATTACAATGAAAGTATCAAAAAACACCTTCTAGATTCAGCATGTCTACTTCATCATCAAAACTCTCACTTATATCAATGAGAAGAGTTAGAATCACCACATTCCCCTAGCTCTTAATTTGCATCATATGAAATCCCTGATCCTCCTAGTCCTCGCTTCTTTGAAGTTGGGGATCGTATTTTCTCATAGATTTTGGATTCAAACCTCATGTCCCTTAATGCTTACCTTGTAGTTATGGGTGTCCAACTTTAACCATCAGTACCTAAACCACCTTCGTACATTCTTGATCTGTCATGTGGTTTTTCTCATCTTATTGGCCTAACTCAGGAACCTTTCATTCGATAATTACATTCATATCCACCTCCTACTCAACCTAAAACATCTAATGAAACATCTAATGATGTGCCTTCCATTCCTATTTTTTATCTTTATATGATTTTTTCTCAAGACATGTCCAATCAACAACCTACATATTCATCTGATCTTTCTACTACTTCCACACCTCTTCAAAACAATCCTAATGCTTCTTCATCTACTCCTCCAACATCCTTAGCCATGTCAGACACCTCTAGTGAGTTTTTTTTCCTTTTCTATCATCGTATCTCAGCCACCACCTTCTCAAGAAAACACCAACCCCATCCAGAACATTACTATGTCTATTCCTGCATCCATACCTCTAGTCAACACTAGTGTTATTGCTAGCACCCACCCTATTTCATTATCACCTTCTACACCCCTTATCTCACAACACATGCCTCAACCTCCACAACCACTCATTTCTATACCTTAATCTATTCATATCCAGAATATCCTATAGAAAGCACCATCCTCAGTTACTTATTCTATACACTTTCAACAACCACCCATTTATGCACAACCCCTTTTCTATACATCCATTCCCTTCTAGCATGTCCCCAAATCATCACAACATGTTATTAATAAATCTATTCCCTTCCCTTATCAATAGGTGCAATCATCACAACCTTTAGTGTCTCAATCCACTTACAATATCTGCATTAACATTCCTTACCAATAAAACATTCCTTATCAGCAAAACATTTTGTATCAGTAAAATATCCCTTATTAGTATAATTTCCCTCAGTAGTATCAGTCATATCTCCAACCCAACTAGTTTTCATTTAATCAACATGGCTCATCCTCATAACAATCACCACAACTAGACCCCCTTCAAGCTCTCATGAACAGAATATCCAACCTCGAAGCCACTTCCTTAGGTCCTAATAATGTGCTCTCCTATGAAAAAATATGGAATGATCCCATTCACCCCTCAGTACCTTATAAATAATATCTGCACCTCACTGGGAAACTTCTAAAGTTTATCAATTTCTATAGTAAATAATATCCCCAGTAACACATTCATGCTTTCTGCCACATTTGTTATCTCATAGTTGACGACCAAGATATAATGCTTAGAACTTTCCCCATGTCCCTCATTAGTCCTACCCTGGATTGGTATAATATCATCCCTCATTACTCATTTTTCTCATTCACACAACTCACCTAACTCTTCTTGGAACACTTCTCTATAAACATCACTCCAAAATCAACATGACATACCTTTATACCATAAAACAATTTGAAGATGAATTTCTTGCTGATTTTGTTGTATAGTGGAGGGGTATAATCAATCAGTTATCATTCACATTACCACAAAATAAGTTAATTAAATTATTATGTCATGCATGTGCTAAACACATATCATCCACCCTTCAAATCCATTTATTTCAAATGTTTGACAAAGATTTCACTATGGCCCATAAATTAGAACTGTGAGCCCTCGAAGAAGGTAAAGTTAAGCTACAACCTAAGAAGTTAAAATCTGAATTTCCATCTAAATCATCCTCCAATCCTTGACAAGTCCAAATCATCAGCCAAACATCGTAGTATTCAAATCCAAACTCATAAAGAAAATCCTACTACTAAGTCATTCCCATCCACAACATAGTTACACACCCATCAGAGAGACCTATAACATGGTCTTAGAAAAATTCCTGCTATAATATGATCTCTCTTCCACCCATCCGCCCCATCAACACATCTGTATCTAAGCCCTCTTGGTATATGGATAATGATTATTGTAAATACCATAGGATTAAGGGACATGGCATCGAAAGGTTTCACTCGTTCGGTAACATCCTTTAAGATTTGATCGATAAAGGTGAACTCCATTTAAACAATCTAAATGCACCTCCGAATCAAAATATTAATGTCTTCAAAAATCCCTTTCTGAATCATTCCTCCTTAAGTAGTCAATCCCAAACTAATAACATACAAGATCACCATACCATAAACAACATCATTCAAGTATTACCTGATACCAAATCTCAACCTGTAACCAACAAATCTACATCTCCCAAGAACATTATCGATCCTACACCCTCATCTTCTGAATCTACATATGTATCATCTACACCTCCTCAAGACACTTCTAAAACTATGTCTAATCAACAATTAGAAACACCCCTTTATCTTTTCATTAAATAATATCCCTCCACATATACTACATCATCATCCACACCTGTCTCCTCTAAGAAAACCATGAAGGGGCCACAAAAACAATCCATCATCCAAGTCTTTATAATCCCCTATTATGCTTTCACATATCAATACCACTTACGTAACTCTCAAATATTTATTCCATCCCCTACTAAGGAGGTCACTGTCATGTTAACCCCAAAACCAATCCATCAAGATTCCATACTGGGTCTTTTTCTCTCACCCACCACACTATCTATTAATCTTCTTTTGATACACAGGAGTAAACAGACCACTTCCAAATCCAAACCTCATTTGAATATCAAATCAAAGGAAACCCCTCTTCCACCACTTCTGCTCCTAAAGGATGTTATGCGACCATCCTCGATGACCTTCTTCAAAAATCACACATAACATTTCCACACCCTAAACCATTGGATCCTCGAGGATGGAAACCCTCTTAGTATGACTTCAATGTCTCTTGCGACTATCATAGGACACAAGGATACTCTATAGAAAATTGTAAGGCCTTCTATACAATTTTTAAGAAACTTGAAAGTAAAGGTCTCATCCCATCAATGGAATCTCCATCTATTACTCTTGAAGAATCCTCAAATTAAATCCTTCCTTATCAAGTCGATGTCATTCATATCACTACCCAAGCCCAAAACCACGAATCCAAACCTTCATATCAAAACAAATATAAAACCTTTATCACTATCCCACCGCCACCTAAATTCTCATTGTCACTTCGAAATATTAAAAAATTAAGGTTTCCATCTCCATCACACCCAATACCTCCAATCAAAACTCGCAATCTAAGGATAAAATCTTAATTCTGCTTACACCTTCATCCTCTACTACAATATAGAATGTCTTTATCAAATGATTACACCAAGATCCCGTTAAAATGTCACTTTAAGATCTCATTCAAACCTCACCATTTTATAAAATAATCCATGATCAAATCCCTTCAATCCATTACCATACCTTAGAGGATCCACTATCCTTTACAAATTTTTTAGGTGCCCTTAAATCCTATGCTACCATATCCCTTGAACCTTCAGAAATACCATCACTTCACCCTCAAGATCATGACTTGCCCCTTTTTTATCACTGCTCAAATCAATGATGTCCTCATTAAAAGGGTCATGATTGATAGGGGTGTTGATATTAATATTATATCATCCCTCATATTCAACTAATTCATATTAACCAGACATTGTTATAGCCCAAACACCCATTTTAATTTGAGCCTTTAATGATACAATCACACCCATATTACACACCATTATCCTACCTCTTAAAGTTGGCATTAAGACCCCTTCCAGATCTCTTCTACATCATAAAAGGAGAGTTCTAATATAATTTTTTATTAGAACATCCTTGGATTCGTATTATGTGTTGTGTCCCCTTAAAACTACATCTTTGACTTAAATATGAATATGAGGGCAAGGTATATATAATCCCCACAGATCCTAATCCTTTTGTTGAATGTCTTATGAAATACCATCTAAATGATGTCCTTGTGCCTAAAGCATCCCATGAGGGCATCTAATATTACATCCATTTCATCTTTAAAAACTACCCTATGATTCCTCCCTTGAGGGAATTATATATCATCTTTTGTTGGGGGAGTATCAACCTTCTTATGTTAAATTCATTCGTTACACCTCAGAAGATGGCATATGGAATACCTGACAAGTAAACACTATGTACGAACCTGATGTCGGAGATGTCATCTCCTATAGTCCCCCGTACCTCAAAACCAATCTTTTTAATCAAGGATTGGTCATCAGGTACCTCTTCAAAAAATAATAATGGGAACACCATGCTATGTCATTTAAATCCAACTTCAATTACTTATATAACCCATATTTTTCTCACATGTATCTTCATCACTGCACCTAGAAAGGGTTTGGTTTAGGATATCATGAACAAGGAACACATCATCTAATTGTCGAATGTTCCCTCAAACCTTATGAAAATTTTGGGTTAGGATACAAAGAACCCTTTGTAGTATCATCCTCACACACCACATCTCTACATATCTTAGAACTAGAACCCTCATCCCCTATAGAATGTGATGACACCATGGACATAGATGACACCATATGCATCCCTCCTAAAAGAAATTTAGTCAATACTATTTCATGAGGACCCTTAACCTATAAATCTAATCACATCACCAAACAACATCCTCTCATTTGGAAAGAACTAATTGAAGTGGATTCACCCACCATCGATGTCCTTCACTGCCATGATGATCAAGACATCCTTTCTCACATGGGAGAAGAGGATCACTTCCTTCAAAAATACCTTACCCGACACATAAACACTTCTTAATGAATCCATCCATCAAAATTAATTTAGGAACCACTCAGGAACTATTGGAACATACGATGATTAAGTGGGTTGGCCACCCCTTAATTAATATGGGTCCATCACTATTATGTAGGTTAAATATTTACATAATATGAAATTAATTTTCTATTTTTAAATATTCATACCTAGGTAATACCACATTAATGGTAAGTATTTAATAATGTGAATCATTTAACATTTCTATTTATTAAGATACACTAATCTAGGTAAATTTCTCAACCATTTTAGGTTGAAAAGGTGGGTCAGGAGACATATCTAATCACCTCATATAAAAAATACTTTAGGTCCTCATTTAATATATTCGGGACCAATATATCAAAGGTGTGAAAATAAAGTGATTTAGTTATACCCTTGGTAATTAGGGTATTCAAAGGAGGAGTCAATATTATTGGATGTTAATATAATGTCTCTGAAGTTAAAGTGTTATTTTTAAAGTGGTTTTTCTACCCTATTGGGGTTTTCCAATATAAATATTTTGTCACTTGTGTTATTTATTTCCCATACGTATTTCTGTATTTACTTATGTGATGATGTAATGTTTATTTTAAATATCTCTGGTAACATTACATAATGTATTAATTTTTAGCATTAATGTTGAATTCAATCTGTAAATTGTTGAATCCTCAAATACTAACAAGAACCTCACATACTTAAAGTTGTTTAATCCCTAGATCCATAAGAGTTTAAAATATTTTACCAACTTCCTATCTATATATAGTCAATCTTTCACCTGGTCATATATCAATATGCCAGGTATCGATCTCAAATATCATCATACACAACATTTTTCAATTATCCTGATGGGTAAACCTATCAAACAAAAACTTTGTGCCATACATCCTCACATAGCTCTCCTTGTTAAAGAAGAGTTACAATGTCTAATGCTCCACTAATTTCATCATACCCATTGATTATCCATAGTGGGTATTTAAAATCGTTCCCTTAACCAAAGGTTCGGGAAATTTACATGCTCTATACTGACTTCTAGGATCTCAATCTTGCATGCCTTAAAGATGACTTTCCCCTATTAGACATTGATCATCTCATCGACCTAACATCTATGCCATCAAATCATCATCTCTACCTGATGATCAACATAAAACATCCTTCATTACCCCTTGGGGAACCTTCTGTTACCATGTCTCATGTCATTCAGTATTAAAACTATAGGAGTCACTTATCAACATGCCATGACCTATATTTTCATGACCTCATCCATAAAACTATCAAAGATTACGTCAATGATCTTTTAGGAAAATATAATTGATCACAAATATCATCTTTCCATCATTTAATCCATCTTTACTCACCTTATTCGATATTTTCTTTGTCTGAATCCTACAAAGTGTGTCTTTGGCATTCTCACTGGAAAAATTTTAGGATTCATCATTTCTATCCAAGGTATTGAAGTAGACCCAACCAAGGTTAAATAAAAAAATTGAAATTCCTCTCCCATCCAATTTGAAACAACTTCATAAGCTCTAAGGTAAATTACAATCCATTTGATGTTTTATATCTCAAATTTCATACCTCTACCAACTGTTCCATCACCTTCTCAACAAGAATGTAGATTTTAATTGGGATTCTGATTGTCAGAAGGCCGTCGATGAACTTAAACACTACCTTCTATCACCACCAGTTTTTACACCTCTTCATGAAGGGGAACCATTCTATTTATACATATTTGTTTCAGAACATGCCCTAGGTGATATGCTTACTCACCTGTGATAACCAAGGTTGAGGAACAAGCCATGTACTATATCAGTCCTACACTTACATGATTATGAAACTCGTTACACCGAAGCCAAAAAATTATGTTGTGCATTTATATTTAGCCACTTCTAAGACTATGTCACTATCTTCTTAATCATAAAACCTATGTCATTACTAGCTTTAATCCACTTAAAAACATGAACTCTAAACCATATCATAGTGACCATATAATGCGATGGATTATTCTTATGACTGAGTTTGACCTAGAGGTCATATTTCAAAAATCTATCAAGGGCCAAGATATTGCAAACCGGTTTGTTGATGGACACCTTCCTGAATAATCAATTTCCTCACAAACGCTTTCTAGACAAATAAATTAATCATGTCAACAAATATGAATTCATTTCCTATTAAAATGACCCTCTTATTTGAAAGATCCAAATGCTAATAAGGGGGTAGGGGTCGGTTTCTTCTCATACCACCTTGGGGTATTCCTATTCTGCTATCATTTAAACTTATTTTTGAATTCACTAATAACATGGCAAAGTATGAATATTTAATCATGGGCCTTACCACTGCTATTCTCTTAGGTGTTCACATTTGAGAAATATATAGAGATTCACAGCTTTTCATCAATCAATTCAAAGGATAATATCCGTGTAAAAATGAAATATTGTAAAAATATAAGGCCAACATTGATTTTCTCCTTGGTGCCTTTTATCAGTACACTATCCAAACCATTCCATAATCCTCTAACAAGTTTGTAGACGCTATAGCCTCTTTAGGATCTTTTATTCCAATTGAAACTGAAGAATAAAAATATAACACTAATTTTTTATGTCATCATTCAGAGACTAGATTACCCCTCACATCAAAATTAACTCCCTCCTATTGACATTTTTGACAATAATCCAACTGATTTGTGGTATACTCAAATCTATGACTACCTTTTTGAATCCAAAATCCTATCAAACTCATCACATAATGCTAAACACTCATTTCTTCAATGTGCCACCCTCTTTGTCATGATAGGCAGCATACTCTATAAATGTGGCTTTGACATTCTGTTGTTAAGATGTGTTAAATATCATGAATCAATCAAAGAAATCAAATATGTACATGACAGTAATTGTGGAGGTCACTTTAGTGGAAATTACATTTCCAAACGTGTCTTGCGGCTAGGGTACTAATGGCCTGCTATCAATCAGGATTGTTGTGCATACATTAAGAAATGCATCAAATGCTAACTACATTCAGATATCATCCATTTTTCTAGTCAAGCTTTACAACTCACTCAGGATCTATGGCCCTTCTCTCAATGGGGGTTGGATCTCATTGGTATTATCCAATCTATATAATCTCAACAACATTATTCCATTATCACAACTACTGAATATTTCAATAAATGGGTTGAATTTATCCCTTTGACCTCAACTAAGTCAGGACCTATTACTAACTTCATATATCAGTCCATCATCTACCACTTTGGTGTCCTACATAAATTTCCATAGACAATGGAAAATCATTTTAAAAACAAAGCAATTAAGAAACTTTGTGACACCTTCAACATCAAACTCAACTTCTCATCACCATATTATCCTCAAGTAAATGGCCAGGCTGAAGCCTCTAACAAAAAGCTCATTAAAATCCTCATGAAAATAGTAGATGACGTGGGAAGGAATTAGCATCTCCAAATCTCGTTTTCTATTTGGTCTTATCAAACTATCATTTGTACTCCTAAAGGTTCTATGCCCTTTTAAATTTTCTATGGCTCTGACGCTTTCCTACCCCTTGAAGTCTAAATTCTTTAACTTCATGTATCACTCAAGTATTTTATTCCCGACTAATAATATCGATAAGACATCTTATCAAAACTTGAGTTATTAGATGAAAAATTACTTAATGGCCCTAGAACATCATTAATTCTATCAAGAACATTTTCAAATAATCCTACAATAAACATGTCGAAGAATGTGACTTTAAAATTAATGATCTTGTACTCAAAGAAAATCAAAATTTCACTTCACTAGAATGGAGTAAATGTGGAAAGTTTTCCCGTAATTGGTTTGGTCCATACATCATCACTCATAAGTATGGTTAGGGAGCTTATCGCATTACCTCCCTTGATGGTGAACTTGAAAAGGGACCGTTTAATTCCTTGCACTTACAGCCTTTCTACTGTTAAATGATTAATAGTCATGGTGGTAGTCATATCTAAGATCTTATCCCTTCATTAACCATCCATATTATCACAATAATGATTAGAAAGAATGTGGTTCTTTCCATCATTATCTTTAATGTTGTCACACGGATCATGCACCCATTGAATCTCTAGGTGATCTTGTGCAATGTTGGAACATCCCCAAGGTGTGGGACCTTGTTTCCTTGGGATGTACCTCTGGAGAAGGCCGACTTCCTTTGAACACTTGGCGCACTTGATTTAGGATCAATTTGTAAGTATATAACACTTGAAATAAACTAACCTATTGTTTTCTTGAGATAAAGGTGAGAGAATTTAAACACAAAACAATTTGAAATGGTGATGCGCCAAGCCTGAAATGAATAGAAATATCAAATTTGTTTTCATAATCAATATCTCAAAAAAAAAATATTGCATGCACATATCATATAATATTTTCAACCTCTAATGTAACTTAATACAATGCTCCAAAAAAATAGAAAGGAAACAAAGTTTTTCAAACTGAAATGTAGATAATTTATATCACATTCCAAAGAGATTAAATTAATATAGTTGATCTAAAGGAAAATTAATTCATCATTTCCAAGTAAATAAACATTCACAAGAAACAAATGAATCAATGAATAACATAATATACATGACATTAGATGGAAAATTATTGTTTTGAATATAAATGAAAGGTTTAAATTTGTTTTCAAACTCTTCCAAGATTGAAGAGTAATCAACAAAAGATCCAAAAGTCATCCCAATAACATAATGCATCTAACTCTTTATGCATAAAGGAGGTTGAGCCATTACAGATCTACTCCTAACTAATTAATTACTAAAAATAGAGTGCATTAAAGACTTAGGGAACAACCTCCCACAAAAATAGAAAAATAAGTTGCACAGGTTTGACCAAGTCAACCCTCTAACTTTGATCGATCATGAGCTTGGGAGCTATCAATCAATGGCTGCTAAGCCTAACAAGGACTGAAAAACATCCTTTCCTGGTTTTGGTTCTTCTTCATTCTTTTCTCACATGGACATCATGTGCTTGTACTCAATGAAGCACTTGATAATTCCCTAGACCTCATCTTCCTCTGGTCCACATGTATACAAGATCACCTCGTCTACATTCTTGACTTCCCTGGCAACTTTAGCTAGTAATCTCTTCACCTTTTTCATGAATTTCATCAACTAACTTATGAATTTGGTATGAAACCAAATTATAAATGGATTCAAGGCTAAAGGTCTTTGTTACATCATCATCTTCCTTAACGAAACTCTTGAAATTTTCCACAATTTGATCGATAGGAAGGGCATTAATAGTCTCATTGATAAATTTACAATGGATATTATTGAACTCTTTTGAAATGTCATTCAATCCATCCATTACTTCAACTAGTTTCTCATCAAATTTCTTTATCATATCCTGCAACACTTGTGCTCTGAACTACATGGAATTCTAAAACTCGAATAACTTGTAAACATCATCAACCATGCCTTCTTGTATGAGAAAATATGAAGTAACATTTCTAATCTCTTTCCAAGTAATCAAATTGAGATCTAAGTTATTATTTTCCTCAGAGAGAATCTCATCCAATTTCATGATGGAAGTTATCTCAACATATAAATCATTGTATAAATCTACAGTTCTGTTAATCAATGGATCAGCTTCCTAAAGCATGCATTCCATCCATGTACCAATTGATCTTCCCTTTTGGCCTATCATCTCCACTATACGGTATGATGTATCATTGAAGCTTGAGGAAATAGAAAGAGAAGCTATAGTTTGCACTGGATGTGTAATTTTGGTGAGAAGAGTAGTGAGCTGTTTGAATTTCCCTTTTAACTTGTCTTTGGTTGTATTCTCTTTATCACACTTTTCTAAAAAAATCCCAAGAGCCACATGTACATCCTTCTTGGCTCCTTTGTGAGTAGTCTTCCCCAATGCAAACTTAGAGATTTGATAATTTGCCCTTGTGATAGTTTCTTTTGTCTTCCCTACGGAGGGGGTAGTTATTTCTACAAATCTCTCCCCTAATCTATCAACTGACATATTAGAGACAAATTTTGGTCATTTGGCTTGCCTCTTAGTAATAATATCTAAAACACTTAAGTCAATCACATCAATGATAAGCACCTTTTTCTTCTACTTGGGATTTTGATGATATAACCATTTGGGTATAGCAGAAGAAAATGCAGATGCCATCAATATCATGGTTATAGAAAAACTTGGTGTACTTGACACTGCAATGGCACTGGTGGAACTTATGGAGAGAAGAAGTGACATAGTGAAAATCGCGGGCATAGTGGTCAAAATAGGCTCAGGATCAGATGAGATGGAAGTGGAAGTAGGAGGGAATTATTGAGAAAGTAGAGTGGAAAATGGAGATCCTATCACCTCTCCTACTAAGAGTGCAGGGAGAGAGGAAAACACTTGTGCCATGGATGGAGACGTAAAGGAAGATACAGGAAAGGAAGAAATGGAGGATGATATTAGAGGAAGTGGATTTGAAGGTGGTGAAGATGGTAGATAGAAAGGAAGAGAAATTGAAAACACCTAAGATACAACTGGAGAAGTTCTCAAATCAACTACATCAGAAAATTTCATTCTAGGAGATGTAATATTGGCAATGGAATCCTTTGTGGAAGATGATCCTCCTATAATAAATAAAATATTTCATGGATTTATAGTGGCACTTTGGGTTGACCTTTTACCCCTTGAAGGTGTAGGCTGACCTATCATTGACTGACTTTCAACTATTTCTATAGGTTGATCTCACACTTTGGGTGAGATTCCTAAGGTTACCAGTCAGTCATATATTCTCCTTAAAATGTGCCCCACTCTTTATTTTATATTACTACATTCTTCCTTGTACAATTCAATCTAAGGTAGAGGTTGATTAGCAATATCATTCCTTTTGTAGGCAAGATCAAGTATCTCTTCATCATCCTCTAACCCTTTAGGAATATTTGCTATGCCAAATTGTATTATTTCACTCAAAGTTAAATGTTTAAACTCTCTCTACCTTATAATGACTTCATCTCTACAATGAATTCAAATATCCTCTAATTGAGGAAAATGTTTGCTAGCAAATCCCGTATCAATGAACTTACCCTAATAACCAATGTTAGTTCTTCGATGAAAATTCTTCAAAGTAACTTGAGACATTTCTCCGTCTACATTTTTATCTTTGTAAATACTCACACAAGTATATCTTCCTATAGTAATGGGAAATTTAACACCTACCTTGTGTCGCTTATTTTGGATTTTTTAATATTCCAGTAATTGACGAACCAGCTCTAGTAATACCCACTTGTCACTTGGACATCTTAGCAACTTGTTTGGAGCACTTGAGAATTTGGGTATCCTGATGTATGTGAATGTCAGAAATTGTTGATAAATTCCCCCCCATTCGTGTACTTCTCTAAAATCCTCATCAAAAATCCTTCGATTATATAAGTCATTATCGAAATGATACAAAATAACATAAAATAAAATTTCATTTACTCTCCTGAAATGCTTGATTCCTTCTTCCATGGTGATTTGAGGATAGAATTCATATATCTGATAGGTGTTCCTAACCCCTTTTCGATTCAAACCCGTATAATACCCCATTGCATTTGTTGCATAGATGAGAAAAGATGTTATGAAAATTTATTTTAGGTTAGTACATCTCCTAATCTAAAACATATTGAACTACTGATATGTTCACCCCACCAGATAAATTCCTTATTTTTCTTAATGGTGGTTATGTAAAGAAACATCCATTCTTGAAAATATCTTGCTGAGGCAAGACCCGAAACCCTACTCAATAGGATGATGTTATAATTGAATTCCTGGATAAATTATGAATAGGGTATCGCCTTAGGAAGTTTGGTTATGGTACCTTTAGCCTTGGATAAGTAACTATTGATCATGAACTTTTTGTAAACTTCATATTTTTTATCACAATGTTCAGTCACAGACTCAGGGGAAATTACAACATACTATTCCACATTAGGAAGCCTAAACATATTTTTTCAAAAAATTCATTGTCCAACCTAATCATGACCTTACCATTCTCATCCTTCACTATTCGAGTGGCTTTATCAAAGTGTGAAGCTATAGTTAGAACAAATTCTAGACACTGCACGGATGCAAGAAATGTAGCGGTAAGAGGAAGCCCACTATTGTAAATAGCTTGCATCCAAGGCTTCTTATTAGGAGCTTTCATTCTCTCCTATAATTCATCCATATCTATGTTCCCAAGATCAGTGTCACCAATATTTTCAACATCTAATGATAAACAGGTGGAAGGATATACTCCCAAATAAGTATACTTCATTTTATCTTTTCCCTTAGAAGAAGAAGTAGACATTGGTTCACAAGAAATTTGGACTTTGGAATCTGAGTGAAAATCTCGAAGAAACCTATGAAAATCTCTTGTACTTCCAAAATTACTAAGTCAAAAAATCCAAAATACCCAAACTCTGAAACCATTAAACGTATGAAAAAAGAGACTTCCAAAATCCAAACAATCGAATGTCTGAAATCTGAGGATTAAAAATCCCGAAAGCACATACCTCTTAAATATGAAGTCAAACAAGGTCTGAAGGTGAAAATTTACAAAATCCAAAATTTCCTATCTCCAAAATCCAAAGCTAAGAAGTTTCAAAACCAAAAATCTTTTACTTCCGAAAACCCAAAGAGGATAGTTTCAAAAACTTGAAGAGGGTAATTCTAAAGTTCTTATCTCATAAACTACTAAGCTTTTAGATTTTGATGTTTTGAATTTTATAAACCAAAAAAAAAGCCAAGTTTCGAAATTGGTAAGTGTTATCCATTTTTTCCCCTGAGGAAAAAATTGGAAAATGGAGGCCTATCGTGCTTTTGTACTAAAAAGGGGTGCTCCATTAACTATTCCTGAACATTAGTATTAAATTTCATCTTGGAGTTTAAAAGGTTTTTTTAGAGAAAGAAATTTTTTTTTGAGGCCTCCTTTTAGTGAATATCATTAAAAAAGGTCAATTTAATGTTTAAAAGGGTCTATTGTGTTCCCATTACCTCTCCAATGTCAATAAAGAGTAATGAATTTTGCAAATCATGGCAAGATCATATTAAGTGAGCTAAGGGGGATTTGAGCTCAAAAGAGCCTACCGAGCTACTTGCCGAGTTATAGGTTATCAAGATACAATGGGCAACTTGGGTTAAACTCATTACATAGAAGAGACTAGCCAACTCGACTGTTGATGAAATCGAGTTATTAAGTGTATATTGTCAAGATCTCTACATCTGGCTCATATTGTAGGATGGCTCAAGTGAATCACAAATTATGGGCTATTGAGCTTGAAATTATAGGATGGTGTTAGGAAAAAACTCGATGATGTGAATGAACTTTAAACAGAGCCAAGTTGGTATGATAAAAGGTAGAGCTAGGTGTTGGGTGATTATGTGTCGAGATAGCAAGTCATTTTCCACGCTATGTGGAAGATCACGTTATGGTGGTAATTTCAGGCAAGTGGATACATTCTTTATCAGGTTAGAGTCGAAACATTCATAGGAAAGTGTACTATTTAATTTGGGGTAGGTTTGATTCTCTACACCAGGGATAAAGATATCACGGTGCATCGTCAATGAATCAATTTTAGGCTTCAGCTATGACTCGATGCAAGAGAACTAAACTTAGTTGAGATAAACAGGTCCATCAGGTAAAAAATGCATAGGATGGGTATTGTCGAGGAGTCAAGTTCTGTGGAATGTCCAAATATAAGTAATAGAAATTTAGCTTGGCCATATAAACAAGCGTAAAATGAAGCATCAATTCCTAATTTAGATGGCCAAGTCACAGTAGGCTTAGCGCGATGAACATTGAAACATGGAAGGTTGATGCATGGATTGGAATTTGAGCACAAACATTACAACTTGAGTCATCAGCCAAGTAATCGTGTGGATCAATTCAACATAGGTGAATGTCGATATGGAAATGGAGTTGGAATAAGCTCACATAGCAACTCGGCAGACATGGAGGTGAGTGACCTGAGCATTGGAAAACTAAGCTCACCATGGGGCCTTGTCATGTGAATCACGTAGCTCGGGTATTTTGGAGAGGATCTCAGAAAACATCTATAGAGACCATAAATGAAGAGGCATGGTAGTGTCGATTTGATGGAAGGCATCATGGAGAAAACAAACTAGGTCGAGTTAGAATCAAGTCGATACAAAGTGGTCTCGGTGGGAGACAACTGAGTTTGGTGGCACAAGAACATTGATGCTTCACTTCAAGATCCATATTGAGCTCGTTTCAAGGATGTGAAGCATCGAAACACGCTAATGGATGAATAATTCACGAACTGAGATGGGAAATAATATAGACTGGTTCTAAGGAATTTGTCTATGGAACTTGAAAGAATGATCTTGATAAATGGTGAGGAGTTGTTGAATTCAACCCAAGGAGAGGGTGGTTACAAATAGAGTTATGTTCATTGATGTATCAGGAAAGCTCTGGAATGGCTCGATTTGGGGCTCAAATAAAATGTTGTCAAAATTAAATGTAGCTTGGTCATGGCATGGCTAGCTATGAGAGATTGCGTAAATTCAAGATTGAATCATCAAGATAATACATGGGAAACATGGCCTCAGACCTGTATTTCCCCTTACAGACTTTCATGGTGTAAAAGCCATATAGTGCATGGAAAAATGGTGATCCTTTACGCTAGTGGAGAATTAAAAATCAGTGGCCATCTAGACAAAATAGCACATGGAAAAATGGTGTTGATATTTCATGTTCTAGCCTTTAAATGTGGAAAATGTAGGTGAGCATGGCCAAGTGGGAATCACGAGATGGTGAGCCAACAGAGAAATCCCACCAAATAAACATGTCATCAAGACACCAAGTCGGATGTCAAAGCATTTGGTTAGTGCAATGGAGCCAGAGTAATGTTTAATGAGCTTGGTGAGTCGTGGGGAGTCCGAGTCCGTCACTGAGTTATCTGGTGATTCATTCGATGACTCAGTTTATGTGGAAGGTTTTGTAGAAGGTAATGACGAGGAGCTAGCTCAAGACAATTGTCATGTTCCAACGGGTCGATGTATGGTCAAGTTCAAAAGATGTGATCAGGCTTATAGATTCGAGTCTCATTATTGTGGTAATCTATTATGGAGGTAGCTCATCTCATGATTTGATTTAGCATTGAAAGGGTATTCATGTCCTATATGGGTTAAAGGAGACATCTCATCGAAGACATGTGCATTCGAAACATGGACGTTAAGGAGGTAGCTCAAGCTAGGATCCATTTTCACTCACATTGTGCACAACAAATAACCCAAAAAGAGTGAACCAAATTTGATTGAATTCATCACAAGAATGTGATTGAAATCTTTCACCAAGATATTTGGATAATTCATTTAGTAAAGAATAAGATCTTTTAGAGATCATATGCAAGACCATTTCAATCTCATGTAGTTGAGTAAAGTCATAGAGTGCAAGGAGCACGGGGGATGGTTGTAATGATCTCCAGATGAGATCAGTTGATATGAAGGAGAGCTTCATCTATGACTCAGCTTTATGAATGCATGCATGGCACCGAAGAGGAGTTTGATGAGTTCACAGAAGGGGTAAATGGATTTGTTCAAGGAGAAGGAAGACTTTGAAGCTCGAAGCTCATTGATTCAAGCCATGATATGGGCAGCTTAGCTCAAGCTCAAAATAAATGTTTAAGAACAAGATAAGTAAAATGAAAGTGGTGAGTTAAAATGGGTTGTAGATGGTAACAGCTCACATGAGGTGAGTGCCACCTACTCCATCAACATGGAGCTCGGTGGTGGACCCATAAGTTGAACCATGCATGTAGTGAGTCACTCAGGACATGGCATGGAGCTTGTGGCAAACGTGGGATGAAGATGAGTTCGGCATCATGAAGTGAGTTAGACGAAGAGAGAATTTCTCATTGAGTTCGTAGAACTCACTAATCTATGAAAGGATCTCTACCCTAGCAAGTTAAGGCTAATGAAAAGCGAGCTCATGTAAGAAGTTGGAGTGCAGTAGATCAATCAATGGAAGAGATTGGTAGAAATACAGTTGGCAGTGAGCTCGATGCTATGATGGCTTGATTGCAGTGAAGGATAGGATCTAGACACGAACTCAGTGAGTTGGCTCGGTGAGCCAACCACCGAGTTGGTCTTTTTTTATCATTTCTCATGAACCTCCCCTTCAGTGTAAACCAATCCTAAGGGGGTCCCACCTAAAGTTGTCATTAAATTATTATTATTTTAAAAATAGTAATTAAATTATTATTTTTATTTAAATTTTTTAATAATAATATTTATTATTATTATTAAAATATTTTTATTTAAATATTCCTTATATTAATTAAGAAGATTAGGTCAACAGGCCATCAATGACACATGATGGAAGTTTCTCGAGTGGTTCAACCAACTTTATAGTAAATGAACCATCATGTACCTTTAATTTAGGGAGAAATTTATTACTTCTCCTCTTTTCTCTCACATCTTCTTCTATAAATGTAAGTTGAATGTTCATTCCAAAGCAGGGGATAGAATAAAGATTATTATGTATTGGTCAAACATTTGACATATCTTTCAAAGATTCCTCCTTCTTCTGCAAGTTATTCTTGTGTGTTAAGGGAACTTTCAAGCCTTTTTTAAATATTTTAATGGCAATCTTTTCCTTTTCCAAATGTAATGAAGAATTGTACATGTTATTGAAGTAATAAAGTCTATTTTTTGTGACTAATCTTAGTCCTATAATTTTATATTTATGTGTTCCTTTCTTATACATATAGGTGTATTGTGAAAGTTTAGAGTTTACATTATTGGTTCTTGAAGTTTTGTTCTTATCAAGTGGTGGAGTTCTTACATGTGCTTGAGCTACGATGTCCGTTCACCCTTCTTAGTTTCATTCTTCTTCACAGGAAGATCATAAGATTGTTTGTGGAAACCAAGGTTGGTAAAGGGTACAGTTACTTCTTAGTCTGTGGTAGTTACTTACCCTTTCCAGGTTGCAATAGGTTAGTTATCATATGGTCCACAACATCCTCTTCAAATCAATCCTTTCTTAGTTTATCCACACCCTTTATTTGGTGCATCACCATCCCTAGTATAGTTTTATTCTTTGCAAATCTCTTTCCCTAAAACCCATGAAAATGTTATCATAGGTCTAGATAACCATTTTATTACACTAGGAGTAGTAGATCACTTAGTTTAGGAAGAGGAATTCAGCCTTCTCCAAATTTTCACCTCAATTCCAAGTCCCATATCTTGAAAGGTGATCCCATGTTACCCAATCACACCGAACGTCTGTCAAGAACGGTATTTACCTAAGCACTTCATCAAACTATTACCCTTAGGGTAATGGCTAGGCCGAGTCTACAAACAAGAACTTGTTGAGGATCATTAGGAGGACTCTTGATGAGAATCAGAGGTCTTGTCATACCAAACTGAAACCAGCCTTATGGGCTGATAGGATAACTCCCAAAAGATCCACAAGTAACTCTCCATTCAGGCTTGTCTATGGAAGAGAGGCAATCTTGCCCATGTCACTTGAGTTGCCAACATTGGAACTCATGAAACAGCTGGAGTTGCTAGAGTTTGAGCCCATGGAGGTGAGGTATGCAGAGTTGATGGAGCTGTAAGAGATCAGAAATCAGGCATCCCAAGCAATAGAAAAGGATCAAGCTTTGATCAAGAAGACCTTTGATAGGAAGGCCAATGATAGATCTTTTCAAGTTGGAGATCTAGTGTTGAAATGGGATGTGGATAGAGCAAAACCGGGAAGGCATTCAAAATTTGATGCCATTTGGAGTGGCCCATACATGGTCACAAAGTGTAAGAACAACAATGCTTTCCATTGGCCTCATTGGATGGTGAAGAACTACAGATTCCAGTCAATGGAATCTATCTCAAGCGTTGCTTCTAGAGGGAAGTTCACTACCTCTATAAATATTAGATTTAGATTTTCTTTCCTCCAGGTGCTTGTGCACATTGTTTTGTTGTAGGTTAGTTTTGTTTTCCCTAAGTGCTTTGGCATAGCTTGCTGTCCACAGAGATGTTTAGCAGTCCTTGCCTTCGTCAAGTGACATTCCATCTTCCTCCTTGCACATTCTGAGTCAGTTGGGATTCTAAACTGAATGTTTGATAACTTCATGCCCAATGGACTGCTTCTGGCTACTGGTCTTTTCACCTAGCAGGCAGGTACCCCCGCTGAGTCGCCAATTGTTATCCAAAATTCACCCCCCAGGGTTAATTTGATAACATGCATCAGAATCCTCAAGTCCCTAGTAGATGGATTGATTCAGGTCAAAAATCATGTTTCTAGGGTCCCCTCAGAATTTTTCTAACTCCCCTGGTTGAAGAAGGAAAGAGCAAGCTCTGAGAAAATGTGAAAAAGTTACAGAAAACAAGCTTGGGCCAGAAAAAATTGTAAAAATTGGCTAAGTCCTAGTCCTTGCAACAGTCGGGACATTTGGGACGTCAGGGTGTGAATCGTCTGAAAGGCCGCTAGGCAGTCCGTAGGGTGAAGGAACATCCGGGCCGTCAGGACGCGGAAAGCCGGTTCGGCCGAAAGAGAAGAAAATCGACTAACTGCTCTGGGACATTTGGCACAAGAAGACGCGAAAGACGCGAACCACCCAGATCGGCCGAAAAGGATAACTTTCACACTAAGCAGTTTGGGACATTTGGGCCATGAGGATGCGAACCGGCCGAATCGGAAGAATTTGTCCCAAACAGTCTGGGACAAGTGGGACAAAGGGACGCGGAAGACGTAGATAGCCGAAGGAGCCGAAAGCCAATCAAGCAACGCCACGTGTCATTGGCCGAATGAGGGACAAGGAAGCCCATTTTGGGTGGATTAGGAGTTTTTGTCCCAAACAGTTTGGGACATCCGGGACAGAGGAATGCGAAGGGCGCGAAAAGCCAGCAGACCCACGAACCAATCAAATCACGACACGTGTCACAAGGGAGAAAGTCCAAAAGTCAAAGGGTGAGGTTTCAAGCACTGGCCAAAGCCAATAAAAAGAGGACATGTGTCCAATGAAGCAAGGAAGGAGAGAGAATTATGCATCCAATCAGCACTTGACACATGTCATCCAGGTGGCAGAGCATGGGAAAGATTTTCAAAACACGTTTTCGCTTGTTTTGTGCCCTAAATCTTCAGATTGACATATCTTTCGATCCAGAGCTCATATTTTCACATTATTTATATCAACGGAAAGCTTATGAAATTATCTACGTGATTCTAGGGTTAATATTGAATTTTGGTGTAGTCTAGAGAGATAAAATTGAGAAATGGATCTGACACGTGTTCATGGCTAGAAGTGACATTTTAGTGACCAGTTTTAATGCAGAATGGGTCGAATTCTCCTGTAATTTGGTCAAAATGATAGGGTATGGGTTTGTCAGGCCACCCATGCCATTTTAATGCATCTACAGTCAAGGAGGGATGGGATCTCATGTTTTTGTACATTTCTGTCTCCTGGGCTCGACCCATGCAATGTAAAAGCTAGATTTGGTTCATTTCTAAGGGGGGAACATTTTTTGACATAGTAACTTCTTCTTTCACCTCCAGTAGGTGGTTGATGCAAGAACCAGACCTCTCCAAAAGATTGTAATAGTTTTTACCTCTCTGAGGTTGTAATGCAGTGATTTGTGTACTAGAAATGATAATGCAAGCCTTGTGAATGGTTTTCAGTCCTTTGTTTGTATTATTTGCTTCATTTCAGATCCTAAGTTATATCTTATCAGTATGTGTGTGTTTTATGTTGTGAACTTTGGTCTGTGTCTATTTGCATGAAAAATATGTTTCACCACTCCTTTTAGTGCATCACCATCTTTAGTTAGTTTCAATTTTTTGCACTTCTACCCCTGTCTCCTTGCAAGTTAGAGTAGGATTAGGATCTGAACCTCTATAGTTATGTAAGCATTAGATCTAAATCAGAGGAGTTTGAGGAACCAGCCTCTAATATGGAGATTCCTCTCTCAGTTTCACAAGTCCCACACTTGGAGAGAGGTTTCCATGTTGTGCAATCACACTGGGTGCTAGAGTGATCAACCTAGAAGCCTGATCTGCATCCAGGGGTGCTGTGAGCCTGCAACAATAGTTTTGGCATGCTCGATGGGACTAGAGGTCTCATTTTTATTGCAGCAAAGTTGATGTGCATCTTCTGCATTTTTCTTGCTTAAAAAGAGCTATTATTTGCTTATTTGGAAACTCCAAGGGGAAGAACCAGCTGGTTCCAAGTGCAGGCCTGAAAACTCATGAGAAGAATCACCACAAGGTCAAGAGTTGGAGAAGAAGAAGTGTTGTTTGAATACCTGCAATCATCTCCAAGAAGAAGGCAAAGAGGAAGAAGGATTCAAAGGTCTCCATCCCCACCAAACAGAACTCTCTCAACTCCTCCACCTAGTAGGCCTTTCATTCAGTCAACAAGGGTTTTAAGACCAATTAGAATGGCTCAGAACAATCCCTACATCAACTTCACAGGTAGCATCCCACTTGCTCTCAATGCACAACATCCAGTTCCTATTACATCCTTGAAGAACATTCCCTACTTCACTGGAGAAAATTAGACTACTCCATGTGATCATGTTAAAGATATTGCTAACCTTTGTGCAATTCATGAAATCAATGAAATGCAAGTGGCTGTCAAGTTACTGGCATCTTCCTTCAAGGGTAAAGCATTACAATGGTTTAGGAACCTTGGAGCTGGTTCTATCACAAACTGGAATCAGTTGTGTATTGCACTTCATGATAAATTTGGAGAGAAGGGAGACAACTTGTCTCTTTTGGAGCAGCTAACAACCATCAAGAGGGCTCCCAATGAGTAGCTGACTGATTTTAACTTCAGATTTCAAAAAACTTGGGAGAGGATTCCAGTGGCAGTCAAGCCAACAGCAGAAGGTGCTTTTCTCTACTATCTCAAAGCTTTAAATTCTGATATTTCTATGTTGATTCAGTCGATGGGAGGCATAACTATCCCTATGGCTTATAGCATTGCCATTAGGGCTGAAAATTGTTTAATCCAAGCTGGAAAACTTGCCCCTAGACCTCCCATGCCATTGTTTCCAAGTTTAGAGAGCCCAAACACTAGTCAAGCACCTAATTTGGCTCCCTCTCCCACTCCTAGAAATCAGAGTTCAAATGAAGCTTCCACTTCATCTCCAAGTGCCCCAAATGAGCTTCAAGAGGTCATGAAGAAATTGCAAAACCTAAGCAATGAGCTAGTTACTCTCAAGAGGCAACAAGCCCAAGGTTTCAGACCTTCTTATCAACCCCAAGCTCAGCCTAATAGGCAGCCATACCAACCACAAAGACCACCTAATCCAGCTACAAATATGAATCAAACAAGGCCTCCTGCCAATAGACCATTCCAGCCCTATAATCCAAATTCCATATCTGCCTCTAAGACATTAGTGCCAACACAGAACAACATTGCTCAGGAATATGATTGGTGTTTTCCATGCAACGAGCCTCATAACCAATCCATGTGTTTCAATGGTGCTCTCAATCAAGCACTAATGGTGACAACTACTGGTGTGGAGGGCGAGGGAAATCAAGGAAATAGCCAATAACAAGAAACATTCCAATAGAAATCAACCCCAAATGACACCACATTGGTGAACTGGCAAGCAGAAGATTTTTGTGGCATGAATCAAGCAGTTTCTCAAGGTGTTGCAGCCAACACAAGGTCAAAAAGGAGGAATTTGGGTGAAGAACAGCCATTAGCCCTAGCCAATCCACAACCTTCCACGGCTCCACAAATGATTGACAAGTAAAGTCCAGTTTCAAATGCACAAGGGTAGCCAAGAACAGCCCCTAGGCTAACTCAAATGCTAGCTGTTGCTTCCCATGTGCAAGGAATGAATGTGCAGGCCAAGGGATAGCAGAGGGATACTTCATCTCCATTCAGTATCATTGATTAGATGAAGAAAACAAATGTAAACATATCAATGTGGGAATCACTATTTATCCCAGGACAAAGAGATCTGCTACAAGCTGCCATGAAGGACTGGTCAACTTCAAATCAACAGGTCCAAATGCAAGAGAAGGTACTCACAAATGTTGCCCAGCCTGAGGGAAATCATGGAGGACAACAAGGTAAAATGTTGAAGCCCCCTCCATTTTATGTTTCATTGATCATAGGAGATAGGCTGGTACATAATTACATGATTGACTCTGGGGCAAGTAGTTCAGTAATGCCCAAGCAAATAGCTGATCAGCTAGGGCTTCAATATGAAGTCATCTCCAAGGGTGTAGTGCAATTAGACGGGACAGCAGTGACAACGGTTGGAGTAATCAAAGGATTGAGCCTCACACTGCACGCATGTCCCAACGTAACAGTGTTACAAGATGTGTCAGTCATAGACCTACCACCACTCTTTGCATTATGCTTGTCAAGAGACTTCACTGCTAAAATTGGAGGCTATCTTTCAGCGGATTGGTCACACATGTTGTTCAGAACAAGATATGGAACCAAAGCCACAATCAGGTCTGAACCTATTGCGAACTTTCACATTGAGCCTTACACTCCAAGCCAAATCAATACCAACTGTTCAGCGTTTGATCAAGAAAATCACCCTAGCACTGATGAGGCTGACACCAAGGTTGGAAGTATTCTGGATCTAACTCTTGATGAATGGGCAAACAAAATACATGCTTTTGATCCCTATCAAGAAGTAGAAGAATCTGCGCTAGGAGTTTATTGTTTACATGAAGAGAATCAACCTCTCCCCAACATCACCAAGCCGGATCATAAAGACAAGAATGAAGTATGGCAATTGTTCTTTGATGGGTCAAGGAGTAGACAAGGTGCAGGAGGAGGAGCTATGCTCATTTCACCACAAGGTATAAATTATTACTCAGCCTTCCGTTTTCAGTTTTCTTGCTCCAACAACACAGCTGAGTATGAAGCCTTAATTCATGGACTGCACTGGGCAATGAAGAAAAGCATCATGAATTTACAAGTATTTGGTGATAGTGAGCTAATTGTAAACCAAGTCAAAGGGAAAAATGCTGCCAAAAATGATCTATTGAAGAACTACAAAAATCGGGTATGGGATCTCATTGAAGATTTTGAAGCTTTTAGCATCAATTCCATCCCAAGAAAAAAGAATGAAGCTGCTGACAGGCTAGTAGCAATTGGGGCTGCGTTTGATGTTGTAGAAAGTATCAAAAGTGAGAAAACTCAGCCTCATATCAAAGTGGTTGTGACACCAGCTGTTCCGGATAACAATACAAGTTGGCAAGTCTTCGAGAATGATCAGCACATTGTTAATTTCCTCCAAGAAGAAGCTGATTTCTCCACCAAGAATCAAGACAAGCTGCATCAGCAGTATGGTGACCAAGTGGTGCAGCTAAGAACTAACAAATTACCAAAAGGCCTCATAACCTTGGAGTCAATCTTCAACCCGAATGATCAGTTCCAGAAGGAGAAAGCGAGCATTCAAGTAAAGGGTGAAGATTCAGAGCCTATTTTAGTGGAAGAAGGCAAAACATTGCAGATTGGAAAAGTACCTCACAAGAGAAATCTGATTTTGTTCAGCTTTGTCAAGAGTTCCTAGATGTCTTTGCTTGGACTTACAAAGATCTAAGAGGTTTCAACCCAAAGTTGGCACAACATACTATTGAGCTGGATCTGGAATCCAAGCTTGTCAGGAAAAAGCAAAGGCCAGTGAATCCCCATATTGAACCTCTCATGAGAAAAGAGTTAAGCAAGCTTATTGAGGCCAATATCATCTTCCCCATCAAACACTCAAGTTGGGTCACCAACTTAGTCCCAGTCAGAAAGAAGAATGGAGAGATCAGGTTGTGTGTTGATTTCAGAGATTTGAATAGAGCCTCTCTCAAGGATCATTATCCACTCCCTTCCATGGAGTAAATATTGTAGGTTGTAGCTGGTTCAGAAAGGTTTTCACTACTTGATGACTACTCAAGCTACAATCATATTATGGTGAGGCAGGAAGATCAGTTCAAGACAGCCTTCACAACCAAATGGGGAACATATGCCTACAAGAAGATTTCATTTGGTCTATCAAATGCTGGAGCCACTTTCCAAAGGGCAATGGATATGGCATTCAAGGGGTTGATCAATAAAATAGTTTTGATATATCTTGATGACATCACTGTATTCTCCAAAAATGCAGTGGATCACCTTTTTCATCTGAGGCAGGTATTTCAGAGGTATAGAAGATTTGGGGTATCATTGAATCCCAAAAAATGCATATTCTTGGCTCACGAGGGGAAAATTCTAGGCCATATTGTCTCAAAAGAGGGACTGGCAATTGATCCAGAGAGGGTTGAAGCCATAAGAGCACTACCATTGCCAAGTCACAAGAAGGCTCTTCAAAGCTTCTTGGGAAGGATCAATTTTATCCACAGGTTTGTCCCATATTTTGCAGCCCTTGTCAAGCCCATCACCAAAATGTTAAAGAAGAGCACGGCTTTTAAGTGGACAGCAGAAGGCAAGGAGAGTTTTGAAGCAATCAAAGAGGATATCTCTCAAGCACCAACTCTCATCAACCCAAAATTCTCCAAGGATTTCATCCTCTACGCATTTGGAGGTGATGACACTATTTCTGCCATTCTAGTACAGCAGAACAAAGATAATGATGAGCAGCTAGTTTCCTTCTTCAACCAGAGCCTAGATGACTATGAGGTGAGGTACTCTTTTATTGAGAAGCATGTGCTTGTAGTAATCAGAAGCTTAAAGAAATTCAAGCATTTAGTCTCAAACAACAAGGTCCAGTTGCTGGTCTCACATGCTGGGGTTAAAGACTTCCTCCTCAACAAGGATTTGAATGAGAAAAGGGCAGGTTGGATCACCTGTGTCATGGAGTATGACATTGAGATCAAGGTCACCAAGCTGGTAAGAGGGAAAGGACTGTGTGAGCAGCTGGTTTTGGGGAAGCAAAAAGAAGTATTCAACAAAGAAGAGGCTGTTTTGACAGTCCAGGACAGCCATGAGCCAAGTGGCAATCAAGAAGAAGACAATGCTTCCCCCACTCCTTGCTGGACCCAAGGCATTATGCACTTCCTAGGCACAGGTCTATGCCCTCCAGAGATAAACAAGACCCAAAGGAGACACTTCAGGTTGCAGGCTGTTCCGTATGCCATTGTTGATGGAGTTTTGTTCAAGAAAGATATGAATGGAGTGCTGCTAAGATGCATTAGCACAAATCATATTCAAAGGGTGTTAGAAGAGTTCCATGATGGACCAGCTGGTGGCCATTTTGCACCAAGAGTGATAGCTCTAAAAATCATGAAGGCTGGTTATTGTTGGCCTAAAATCTTCAGTGATTGTTATGCATGGATCAAGAAGTGTAAGAATTGTGCATTCTTCACAGGAAAAGAGAAGTTTGCTGCCCTTCCATTGCATCCAATCTCAGTTGACCAGTCATTCATGCAATGGGTTTTGGACTTTATTGGAGTCATTAATCCCATTTCAAGCCAAGGGCACAAATGGATTTTGACAGCCACAGACTACTTCACCAAATGGACAGAAGTAGTAGCACTCAAAGAGGCAAATGAGTCTAGCATCTTAGACTTTTATGAGGGAATAACAACCAGATTCGGTGTACCTACTACAATAATCTCTGATAATGCATTGGCATTCATTGGATCTAGGGTGACTGAGTGGGCTGTCAAGAACGGTATTTACCTAAGCACTTCATCAAACTATTACCCTTAGGGTAATGGCCAGGCCGAGTCTATAAACAAGAACTTGTTGAGGATCATTAGGAGGACTCTTGATGAGAATCAGAGGTCTTGGGATACCAAACTGAAATCAGCCTTATGGGCTGATAGGATAACTCCCAAAAGATCCACAAGTAACTCTCCATTCAGGCTTATCTATGGAAGAGAGGCAATCTTGCCCATGTCACGTGAGTTGCTAATGTTGGAACTCATGAAACAGCTGGAGTTGCTAGATTTTGAGCCCATGGAGGTGAGGTATGTAGAGTTGATGGAGCTGCAAGAGATCAGAAATCAGGCATCCCAAGCAATGGAAAAGGATCAAGCTTTGATCAAGAAGACCTTTGATAAGAAGGCCAAAGATAGATCTTTTCAAGTTGGAGATCTAGTGTTGAAATGGGATGTGGATAGAGCAAAACTGGGAAGGCATTCAAAATTTGATGCCATTTGGAGTGGCTCATACATGGTCACAAAGTGCAAGAACAACAATGCTTTCCAATTGGCCTCATTGGATGGTGAAGAACTGCAGATTCCAGTCAATGGAATCTATCTCAAGCATTGCTTCTAGAGGGAAGTTCACTACCTCTGTAAATATTAGATTTAGATTTTCTTTCCTCCAAGTGCTTGTGCACATTGTTTTGCTGTAGGTTAGTTTTGTTTTCCCTAAGTGCTTTGGCACAACTTGCTGTCCATGGAGATGTTTAGCAGTCCTTGTCTTCGTCAGGTGACATTCCATCTTCCTCCTTGCACATTCTGAGTCAATTGGGATTCTAAACTGAATGTTTGATAACTCCATGCCCAATGGACTGCTTCTGGCTACTGGTCTTTTCACCTAGCACGTAGGTGCCCCCGTTGAGTCACCAATTGTTATCCAAAATTCACCCCCCAGGGTTAATTTGATAACATGCATCAGAATCCTCAAGTCCCAGGCAGATGGATTGATTCAGGGAAAAAATCATGTTTCTAGGGTCCCCTCAGAATTTTTCTAACTCCCCTGGCCGAAGAAGGAAAGAGCAAGCTCTGAGAAAATGTGAAAAAGTTACAGAAAACAAGCTTGGGCCAGAAAAAATTGTAAAAATTGGCTCTAAGTCCTAGTCCTCGCAACAGTCGGGACATTTGGGACGTCGGGGCGTGAATCAGCAGAAAGGCTGCCAGGTAGTCTGCAGGGTGAAGGAACATCCGGGCCGTCGAGACGCGTGGGACGCGGAAAGCCGGTTCGGCCGAAAGAGAAGAAAATCCACTAACTACTCTGGGACATTTGGGACAAGAAGACGCGAAAGACGCGAACCACCCAGATCGGCCAAAAAGGAGAACTTTCACACTAAGCAGTTCAGGACATTTGGGCCATGAGGACGCGAACTGGCCGAATCGGGTGAATCGGAAGAATTTGTCCCAAACAGTCTGGGACAAGTGGGACAAAGGGATGCGGAAAACGCGGATAGCCGAAGGAGATGAAAGCCAATCAGGCAACGCCACATGTCATTGGCCAAATGAGGGACAAAGAAGCCCATTTCGGGTGGATCAGGAGTTTTTTTCCCAAATAGTTTGGGACATCCGGGACAGAGGGACGCGAAGGGCGTGAAAAGCCAGCAGACCCGCGGACCAATCAAATCACAACACGTGTCACAAGGGAGAAAGTCCAAAAGTCAAAGGACGAGGTTTCAAGCACTGACCTGAGCCAATAAAAAGAGGACATGTGTCTAATGAAGTAGCGAAGGAGAGAGAATTACGCATCCAATCAGCGCTTGACACGTGTCATCCAGGTGGCAGAGCACGGGAAAGATTTTCAAAACACGTTTTCACCTGTTTTGTGCCCTAAATCTTCAGATTGACATATCTTTCGATCCAAAGCTCGGATTTGCACGTTCTTTATATCAATGGAAAGCTTATGAAATTATCTACATGAGTCTAGGGTTAATCTTGAATTTTGGTGCAGTCTAGAGAGATAAAATTGAGAAATGGCTCTGACACGTGTTCATGGCTAGAAGTGACATTTTAGCGACCAGTTTTAATGCAGAATGGGTCGCATTCTCCTGTAATTCAATCAAAATGATAGGGTATGGGTTTGTAAGGCCCCCCATGCTGTTTTAATGCATCTGCAGTCAAGGAGGGATGGGCTCTCATGTTTTTGTACGTTTCTGTCTCCTAGGCTCGATCCATGTAATGTAAAAGCCAGATTTGGCTCATTTCTAAGGGGGGAACATTTTTTGACATAGCAACTTCTTCTTTCACCTCCAGTAGGTGGTTGATGCAAGAACCAGACCTCTCCAAAAGATTGTAATAGTTTTTACCTCTCTGAGGTTGTAATGCAGTGATTTGGGTACTGGAAATGATAATGCAAGCCTTGTGAATGGTTTTCAGTCCTTTGTTTGTATTATTTGCTTCATTTCAGATCCTAAGTTATATCTTATCAGTCTGTGTATGTTTTATGTTGTGAAATTTGGTCTGTGTCTATTTGCATGACAAATATGTTTCACCACTCCTTTTGGTGCATCACCATCTTTAGTTAGTTTCAATTTTTTTCACTTCTACCCCTATCTCCTTGCAAGTTAGAGTAGGATTAGGATCTGAACCTCTATAGTTGTGCAAGCATTAGATCTAAATCAGAGGAGTTTGAGGAACCAGCCTCTAATATGGAGATTCATCTCTCAGTTTCACAAGTCCCACGCTTGGAGAGAGGTTTCCATGTTGTGCAATCACACTGGATGCTAGAGTGATCAACCTAGAAGCCTGATCTGCATCCAGGGGTGCTGTGAGCCTAGAACAACAGGAAACTCATATTACTCTAGTGGAACATATTCTTGATGTAGCCAACATTTATGTAGTACATAATAGTACAGAAGACAATGTTGCAGTCAGATTCCTTACCACTTCCTTCAAGGGAAAATCACTTCATTGTTTTCATGGGTTAGAATCTGGTACTATAACCACTTGGGATTTTTTGGATAAAATCTCTATAAATAGTTTAAAGACAAGAGTGATAACCCTCCCTCTTGAAAAAATTCACTACCATGAAGAGAGATCCCTAAGAATACATGATTGATTTCAACTTCTAATTCCAAAGGACTTGGAATAGGATTCTGGAACTCATAAAGCCTTCTCCAAATAATGCATTCTTGTACTATTTGCAAGCCTTGAATAGTGATGTAGCAGTTATGATCCATTCCACAGGAGGGAATACACTACTTGATGCCTATGTAGTTTCCATAAGAGCGGAGAATTCCTTGATTCAAGCTGGAAAGATAGCTCTATGACCGCTAATGTCATTGTCTCCAAATCTTACAAGCACCAACCTACCATTACTCCTATCCCAGTAGCTTCCAAGAAACCAATTCATTCTACCCCCTCCCCTTCAAATTATCTAGTTGAATTTAATTTGCTACTGTAAATGTTTTAGGAACGAGCTCGTTACACTCAAGAGGAAACAATTTCAATATAATCATCCATGCCAACCACAAAATCAGCAGTATCAGGCTAACCATATTCCTTTTTAAGGGAAAAATTAGCCTCAAAATCAAACTGCAAGTCAAGCTTTGAATGTTAGGACTTTGAACTTTTAGAATCCTCTTTCTGTTAGCTCATCTAGAGCCATAGTACCTATCTAGAATAATCTAGATCAAGACTACAAATGGTGCTATCCTTTTTCTCAACCATACAATCAAAATATTTTTCCAAATGGAGTTCTTAGCTAGGACCTTATGGTTTAAAGTGTATATGCCCCTCTAGATCTAACAAAAAATTCATCTACACAGGAAATAGCAGATCAACCGTAGGCACCTAAAGAAACCACTTTGCTTCATTGGCAAGTGGAAGATTTTTACAGGTTAAATATAGATTCCTCATCAGTAGCAGAAAACACTTGTTCCAAAAAGAGAGCAATGAAATATCAACCTTCCAAATTTGATCAAGAATCCACTTCACACCCTCATCCACAAGTGGTGGTTGATAAGGATGCAGGAAAGAAACTATCAAAAACACTTGTTAGCCAAGCTATAAGGAAAGAAGGTTCTTTAAGCATCACGGTAACCAAAAATCATTTTCCAAAGGAGGATCCCAATGCCAAAATAAGTGTCAGCAAAGTAAGAGTAATTACCTTTAGTATTGTATAACAAATGAAGAATACCAACCTGAGTGTTACTATGTGGGATGCACTCTCAATTCCTTTTTAAATAAACTTGTTGCGAGAGGCTCTAAATAGTTTTGACACAACTGACGGATCATCTAGTCTTGGAGTAGAAAATGCTACGATTTTGTGTCAACTAGAAGGGAAAATTATTCCTAAGGTGAAAAAACCGCCACCATTTTATATTTCCCTGATCATTGGTGACCATGTGGTAGATAATTGCATGATCAATTTTGATGCCAATAGCTCATTCATGTCCAAATAAATTACAGACATACTAGGCATATAATATGTGCCGGTTGCAAGGGTAGTTGTTCATCTTGATGATACAGCCATTAAAACTATTGGAGTTATCAAAGTACTTCAACTTACCATCCATGCATGCCCGAGTTTTTCATTCATCCAAGACATATCAGTCATTGATCTCCCTCCTCTCTTTTCCATCTGCCTATCACAATATTTCACTGCCAAGATGGGTGGTTATTTATCAGCCAATTGGTCACATATGATTATTAGAACTCGATACAGAACCAAAGTGACTATAAGGGTAGAACTAATCTTCCATAATCATGTAGAACCCTACACTTCTAGTCCTATAAATTTTAATTATACCATCGGTGATCCATAAGAAGAAGATGTTGATCATGAACAGACCACTCTTGTTGAAGAAGTCCCCAATATTGTGCTTGATTAAGTGAGTGTAGATCATTAGTATGATCCCTACACTATGTTTTGGAAGAGGAAGAAGTTGGTTTTTTGTTATTGGAAGAGACGGGATTGGGTACATACTTGCATTCATGAAGAAGGTACGATCATACTACAACTTGTCAAAAACACAAAGCAAATTCTGAAGGATTGTGGAAATTGTTATTCTATGGCTCAAGGAGTAAGAATGGATCTAGTGCTGGTGTTATGATAATTTCTCCAGAAGGAGATAAGTACTTCTCATATTTTTGGTTGTAATTCAGTTTCACTAACAATGTTGTTGAATACGCAGCCCTTGTGCAAGGAATTCAGCGAGCTCAAAAGAAAGGAATCAAATCCTTGATTTTTTTGGAGATAATGAGTTATTTGTTCATCAAGTGATGGCACGCAGTGCATCCAAAAATGATCTTTTAATATCATACAAGAACCATGTCTAGGATTTGATTAAAGATTTCAGAGCTTTTGGGATCCACACAGTTCCTAGAAATCAAAATCAAGATGTTGATAGGCTTGCTACAATTGGCTCGCAATATGACATACCTATAAATATCATGAAAGAAGGGAGGAAATCCTTCAAAATGGTGGTTTGACCTACATTTCCTGATAATGTGAGTAGCTAGAAAGTGTTTGATAGTGACAAAAAAATTATCCTTTTCCTACAAGAAGAGGTAAAAGTTTGTCTATGAAAAATCAAGATAAGTTGCAAAAATCATATGGTGATCAAACCATACAATTGAAAAGCAACAAGATACCAAAAGGCTTAGTTACTCTGGAATCCATCTTCAATTCAGATGATCAAGCCAAAAGACAAAGCTCTAACATGGTGGTCAAAGAAGAAGATTTTGAGGAAGTCAAGGTAGCAAATGAAAAGTTTCTAAAGATCATAAAAGTGTGTACTTCTGAAGATAAAGAAGGCTTTCATAAAAAATTGTCAAGAGTATGATAATTTTTGCATGGAGTTATTATCTACATGGTTTTGATCCAGGTCTAGCACAACATACCATCGAACTGGATCCTAATGCCAAACCAGTTCTTCAGAAATAGAGGCCAATTAATCCCAAAATTGAGCCACTAATGAGAAAGGAGCTAACCAAACTCATCAAGGCCTATATAATTTTTCCTATCAAGCATTCCTCTTGGGTAGCCAATCTGATCCCCATAAGGAAGAAGAATAGAGAGATTTGGTTATGTGTGGACTTCAAGGATTTGAACCATGCCTCGTTGAAAGATCATTATCCTCTTCCATCAATGGAGAAAAATCCTTCAAACAAGTAGCATGAGCTCAAATATTTTCTTTCTCGATGGATATTTGGGTTACAATCAAATTTTGTTTCAATAATATGATCAATTCAAAATGGATTTCGCTACCAAGTGGGGCACTTATGCTTATAACAAAATGCCATTCAAATTGTCCAATGTTGGGGCTAATTTCCAAAGAGCCATGGACATGGAATTTAAGGGACTAATCAATGATATCATTTGGTTTACCTTGATTATATAACTTTATACTCTAAGCATGTAGAAGACCACATCACACATCTAAGGAAGGTTTTTCTGAAGGTGTAGGGAATTTGGAGTTTCACTTAACCACAAGAAATGTATTTTTGTAGTGCATCAAGGAAAATTTTTGGGGCATGTTGTTTCAGTGGAAGGAATTTCTATTGATCCATCCAAGATCCATTCAATTATGTCCTTATCTCTCCCAAGTCATAAGAAGGGTCTCCAGAGTTTTCTGGGAACCATAAATTTTGTACGGAGATTCATCCCTCAATTTACAACATTGGCTAAACCACTGATAGCCATGCTAAATAAAAATATGCCATTCTCATGGACAAAGGAAGGAAGGGAGAGATTTGAAGCCATAAAAATGGTCATTTCTCAAGCTCCCATGCTGGTGAACCCCAGGTTTGATAAAGATTTTATTCTTTATGCTTTTACAGGTCAAGAGAGCATTTTAGGTATCCTCACCCAGCAAAATGATGATTTGATGGAGCAACCAATTGCTTTCTTCAGTCAATCCCTCAAAGACTATGAGTTCAAATATTTGTTCATTGAAAAACAATTCTTTACGGTTATTTGAGCTTTGAATAAATTCAAGCACATGTTGTCCAACAAAAAATTTCATCTGATGGTGTCTCATCCAGGTGTTAAGGAATTTTGTTGAACAAAGAGATGAACAAAAAGTGTTCTAGATGGATCACGAAGGTGATGGAGTATGATGTACATATCAAAGTTACAAAACTTTTCAGAGGTAAATTTTTGTGTCAAAAACTTGTTACATATATGGAATCAAAAGGTGATGAGGATGTGACACTCCTAAACACTGATGAAGGTGATAATCAGGTTGACTGGTTATCCAAAATGAAGAGTTTCCTTTTCTTAGGAGTATATCCTGTGAACATGGATAAAAATTAAAATATGGAATTTCCGTCTTCATTCTATTCCATATGTTCTAGTAGATAATGTTCTCTTTCAAAGGGATTTGAATGGTGTTCTCCTTTGGTGCGTGGGACCGGAACATGTAAGTAAGATACTAGAAGAGTTTCACAATGGCCTATCTAGAGGACATTATTCTACATGAAAAACTACTACCAAGATCATGTGAGGTGGTTAATGTTACCCAGATTTGTTCAAATATGCCCATCTCTAGGTAAGGAAGTGCAAGGAATGTGCCTTTTTCACTCGTAAATAGAGGTTGGAAACTCTTCCACTGCACCTAATTCAAGTGGACCAACCCTTTATTCAATGGGGGTTGGATTTCATTGGAATGATTAATCCTCCATCTAGTGATAGACATAAATGGGTCCTTACTGCAAAAAACTATTTTAATTGATGGATAGAGGTAGTAGCATTGAAGGAGAACAATGAGAAGGTAATTCTTGATTTCTTAAAAGGTATAATGACAAGGTTCAGTGTTCCATTTACAGTTCTTTCAGAAAATGTAATGGATTTTCTTGGTCTGAAGTTGAGTGAATGGGCTGTTAAGAATGGAGTCTACTTCAAGACTTCATCCAATTACTATCCTTAAGGAAACATGGATTGGCTGAGTCTAGCAACAAGAACCTCACAAGGATTATCAAGCGCACAATGGAGACTAACAGGAGGACTTGGCACACACAGCTTAAAACTATCTTACGTGCAGATCAGATCACACCTAAAAGGGCCATAGGAAATTATCCTTTCATGCTTGTATATGGAAGAGAAGAAAAACTTCCACTCTCCTTGGAGTTATCTTCTTTGGAGTTATCTCATCAGCTTGAGGTTATGGAGAATGATCCTTTGACAGCTAGGTTTGATTAACTCATGGAGTTAAAAGAAGTAAAAAACAAGGCTATGAAGACTTTGGAGAAACATCAGGCTCAGATTAAGAAATATTTTGACAAGAATGAGTCCGAAAGGTATTTTTGAGAGGGAGATTTAGTTCTAAAATGGGATGAAGATAGAGCCAAACCAGCTAAGCACGCCAAGTTTGACACTCTCAGGAGCAGTCCATACACCATCACTAGTTGCAAAGAGGTGAATTCATTTCATGTATCCAGGATCAATGGAGAATAACTACCCATTCATGTGAATGGGATACATTTCAAAGCTTACTTTTGAGATCATTCCCTCCCATGTACAATTTAGTTAGGTGTTTTCCTCCAAGTGCTTTGTACACATTGTTATGTGTTGTTGTTCTTTTGATTTCCTTGTGTGTTTTGTGTTTTTCTTGCACATTATTTCATCATTGGAGGGTTTTTCAAGAAGAAATATTCAAGGTTTCAAAATATGTTTAAGATTTCAAGAATGTTAAGTAAATTCCATTAGTTTAGGTGTTAAACATTTTTGAAATTCCATACTTTTCCTGCCTAGCATTACTGCAGATTTAAAGAACATAATATCAAGGAGACTAGAATGTATCAGATCATCTTTCAATATTCCAATATTGACTCCATGCTCTAATGGATGACTTAAGGATACTGGAATCATGCTTAGCAGGAAATCATCCCCGATAGGGTTGCCAAAAATGTTATCTAATTTTTCACACATGGGAAAAATTGGACAACAAAGGATCCTATTCGGATGAACAAGGGGCTCCATTAAGGACAATTAGTAGTCTCAAGGACACATCTTGGAGTTTATAGAGGTAATAAGATTAAAATTGGTTTTGAATAAATTTTAGGTGAATATCACCTAAAAATGGTATCAATTTAAACTCAGTCAAAGGTTGGGTCTAGTTGATAGATAACTTCTAGTGTCAATAAAGAGCTAGAAGCTCAAAAATCAACTAGATCATGGAGATCAAATAGAATAGCTATTGCAAGAGCTTGATGAGATCTTGGTTTCAATGTGGAATATAGATTTAGAGATCAAGGGAAGGAAATCATTATGAGAGGTTCACATGGCAAAATTGGAATAACTCAATCTCACATACCATTAGCATATGTATGGTGCTTGTTTGGTGGAGTTTGTTAAGATCTCAATGCCAAGTCAAGAATTGGTGTAACATAACAGAGCTTAGCCAACTAAGAAATTTGAGAAACATGGGACTGAGCTCGGTTGTAGAGTATATATGGGAGCTCAGATCAAGGATATCGTTAGAGGGTTCAAGTGCTCAAAATATATAATTTGGTATTGAGCTCATGTCATGATTAGTGAGATGATTTTAGGCAGAACTTGGTGATTCCCATGAAACACTTTTACCAACTTGAAAAAATTGGTAATGAAGGCTCATCCAATGATTAGGAGTTCCGTGTGAAGATGAGTCAAATTCACTAACCATTGGAAGATCAATTTTGGTCATTGTTAGGATGACAAGGGAGATTTTCTTCTGGATGACCAGTCATAATTACTTGGTTGAGGGATTTTTAGGAAAGTGAGACTAAATTCTGTAGATGCCACCGAGTTGCTAGGAAACCACCCCAAAAAAGTTGGGTGGTGATTAGATGGAGATTTCTACATCCTTTGATAAGTCATGAGTGGTCAAGGTGGCATCGATGAAATGTAAGAGATCAATATGAACTTTGCTATGATCGATGTTGGTAGATACTAAAGTTATGGTTGCAAAGAAAGCAATTTAATGGTGACAAGTTCAAATTATAGTATGGGTCACTGAAGGAGAAGTTCTTGGAATTGATCCATCATAGAGGATCGATACATGGAGTAGACTTGACATATGTGAGTGAGCTCAGTTGAGATATAAACTCATGTCGGTCATTGCAGATGTCATCTATAGGTGTCAAATAATCTTAAGTGGCTTGAATTGCATTGAAGATGAGTAAGGTCAGTACATGAACCTGAAGAGCTCAAACATTGGGATCTCGACGTAAAAGGGGTATCAGGTAACTCGATGCAAGGAATTCAGCCATGAAACATCAATGATTAAGTCAGTAGGAGCTCATGGAGATAGAGCTCACTCAGAAGTCATGGATGGGCATTGTGGTGATAGTTAGACCTGAGTTGATTGGAAAATTGAGTCACCATGAGGACTTGTCAAACTGTGGAACTCAGGATAGCTCGAGAGAGCTATTTAATAGGAAGGGCTATGTGTTGATAACATGAGATCTCGTGAGTGGGCTCATGAGGAAGGGTGCTCAGCTTAATGCGAAGGCAGGTGGAGTCAATGTGGAACCAAGTCAAGTAAGTGAGTCACATATGGGAGATCAATTAATATAACTTGGTTTGGTGGAACAAGAAGTTGTGTGTTCGATCATCTCATATTGCAAGCCATATTACTAAATGGTATGAAGTGTTAAAACATGCTAAAGGGGAAAGTTCCAAATCTATTTGGGAATCATACAGAATTTAAAATTTCAGGTTAATTTGACAAATGAATGTTTGACTAAGTTAAAATTTCTCAGCAAGGATCAAGGTGCCTCAGATGAAGAAATGAGCCAAGGAAATTTATTCACATGGTTGAAGACTCAAAAATGTTATTTTGATACCCATCTCATTGGATGCATTAATTAAGTCGAGATTATGGTCTTTCATTTTGGGGACTCAGATTGAATGACTTGAGCATTGATATTAAGTTGAGCTCGGTCAGTGACTTCCCATGGTGAGCTACAGGATGAGGTGGAAATTAGAGATTTCAAGTTGGTGATCAAGAGAGATGTAGGCATGGGTAAAGTGGCCTATGTTTTGGCATGACCCAGATTTCCCCCTTGATCAGGATCTTCAAAATTTGGCATGGATAGCTCATGGTGTAAAAGCCATATTGCCACAAGTGGTAAAATAAAAAAATGGGAAATTTTGATTTAAGTTAGAGCTAAGAATAACTCAATCAATTAGAGGCCATCTTGAGCTATATCATGGGAAGCATGACCAAATGTTTGGACATGAGCTCATTGAAGGGTTTTCTAGACATCATCAGGTTAAATTGGAGAATTCCAAAGTGGTCATCGATTAGTTTAGTGTATAGAGTGATAGGGTCTCAAAAATGGACTCAAAGACCGAGTTGAGTGTGAGCTCATGTGGCTCGAATTCTGCAAGGAAAAGGTCAAATAGAGGAAACCAACATAGCACTTCAGAGGATGACGTATAGAATTTTGGTGTTGGGCTAGGTTAAAGATTGTCGAGCTCATTAGCACCGGGTTGGAGTTTGAATTCGAGCTTATCATGTGAGTCATTCATGACTCAAAACATTACGTGGTTGAAGGTAAAGGATGCGAAAGTAATGAGGAGGAGCATTGGAATTAAATGATTGTCATGTTCCAATGGGTTGATACATGGTCAAGTTTTGAGACATCTCATCGAGGAAAGGTGAGTCCAAGCAATGGACGTTAAGGATATAGCTCAAGCTAGGAGCCATGTCGGCTCACATCGTGCACAACAAATAACCTAATAAGAGTGAACCAAATTTGATTGAAATCATTAAAGGATTATTTCGGTGAGCTATTTGGAGAAATTGTTGAGAAAATAATATAGTCATAAGGAGATCAGATGCAAACCATTTCAAGACTCATGCCAGTTGAGGGAAGCCATACGAGATCGATAAGTTCAAGCATGTAATTGGATGAGAGCAAGAGCTTGAGATGAGCTCAACTTTACAAATGAAGGAAGATTGATCATGGTGATCCCGCACACTGTGGAATGCATGCATGGCACCGAAGAGAAGTTTAACGAGTTCACAAAAGAGGTAAATGGAGTTGTTAAAGGAGAAGGAAGAATTTAAAGCTCAAATCTGGAATTGAGCCATGAGATGGGTAACTCAACTCGAGCTCGGCATAAATGTTTAAGAATGAGCTAAGTGAAATGGAAGTGGTGAGTTTAAATGGGTTGTAGATGGTAACGTCTCAAAGGAGGTGAGTTTCAATAACTCAAGTCAACATGGATCTCGGTGGTGGACCTGTAAGTTGAACCATGCATGTAGTGAGATCCTCATTTTGGACATGTTTTTGGTTAAGTCTACATGGGTTAATTCATGTAAATGGAGATGAGTTCAGTTTCATCGAAGTGAGTTACATAGAGAGTAATTTCTTAGTGATTGACAAAACTGAAGGGTTAACATGTAAAGGAAAAGCTCAATCCATTGGAAATCAAAGAAAATGTGGTAGTTGGTGGCCCAAAAAAGGCTCAGAGGTGAGATCTCAATCCTGGAACTAATTCCCATGGAGAACCAGTTGGTGGTTTAGCATATGCTATGACATGGGTTATATCATGGTGGAAGAAGATAGTAATTAAAACCAACTCATTGAGCTAAACTCCAAGGAACCACTGAGTTGGTCTTTTTTTATCATTTCTCATGAACCCCCCCTTCAGTGCAAACTAATCCTAAGGGGTCCCACCTGAAGTTGTCAATAAATTCTTATTATTTTAAAACTAGTAATGAAATTAATATTTTTATTCAATTTTTTTAATAATAATATATATTATTATTATTAAAATATTTTATTTAAATATTATTTTTATCAATATGGAAGAATAATTGGAACGGGCCATTATGAAGGCATAATGGGGTGGAGATGTTTTCAAATGGTTCAATTAACTGATGTAATTAAATGATAGCCCATCATGTGATATCATTTTAGCCCAAGATTTAGGATTCCCTCTTTTCTCTAACAGCTTCATCTATACATGTAACTTGGATGTTCATTCCAAAGGGGGGGATAGAATAGAGATTTCTACGTATTGGTCAAACATTTCACATATCTTTTAAAGATTCCTCCTTCTGCTAGTTGTTCTTGTGTGTTGAGGGAACTTTCAAGTCTTTTTTAAAGATTGTAATGGAAACCTTTTCCTTTTCCAAATGTAATGAAGCATTGTGCATGTTACTGAAGTAATAAATTCTATGTTTTTTGGTTATTCTTAGTCCTTCTATAATTTTATATTTCTTTGTAACTTTATCATACATACAGGTGTATTGTGCAATTTCAGAGTTTATATTGTAGGTTCTTGAAGTTTTGTGCTTATCAAGTGGTGGAATTCTTTCATGTGCTTGAGTTTTGGTGTCTGTTCACCCTTCTCAGTTTCATTCTTATTCACTGGAAGATCAAAAGATTGTTTGTGGAAACCAAGGTTTGAAAAGGGTACAGTTACTTCTTATTTTGTGGTAGTTACTTACCCTTTCGAGGTTACAATAGATGAGTTTTCCTATAGTGCATAGCATCTTCTTCAAACTAGACCTTTCTCATTTTATCCACACCCTTTATTTGGTGCATCACCATCCCTAGTATATTTTTATCCTTTACAAATTTCTTTCCCTAAAACCCATGAAAATGTTATCATAGGTCTAGATAACCATTTTATTACACTAGGAGTAGTATAACACTTAGTTTAGGAAGAGGAAGTCAACCTTCTTTGGAGGTTCACCTTGAGCCCAAGTCCCATAGCTTGAGAGGTGATCCCATGTTACCCAATCACACCAAATTTCATGTTCACATTATGGCCATTCAGAGGGTGTAGTGATTTGGTGATAACAGTAAGATGAACTTCAAAAATCTTCAACTCCCACAAAATGATGATTTTTTCAATGCTTTGAGGCACAGAGGAATCTAATGTCTGCAAAGTATGAAGCTTGTTATTTTTAGTAAAAAAACACCTTGCCTAGACTGAGGAGAGTTGAGAATGAGTAAAACATAAATGCAGAATCCATGATTTAGATAACAATGGAATGAAACAATGAAGGAAATAAAACCAAAAGGAAAATAGGATAAAATAACAAAACAAGACCCCAAATATCAAGCCTAACACAAAAATGAAGAAAACAAAAAAATTAACTTAAAAAGATGCCTTGAAAGTAGGAATGTGGTTTCAGTAAAAATTAGAATGTCAAAGTAAATTGCCAGGTGAAAATGATGGGTGAAAATCCATATTTATATAGGTAAACCAAACTTTAATGCTCAAAGGCTGTGTGGGGTCGTTGAACCATTAATGCTTTGGAAGTCTAAACCTGAATTTTACACACAACTGTTCTACCAGGAAACAAACTCCTGAAGTTTGAAACCAAAAAACCCAAAGTTCCAAAATTTTAGAACTTTAGACTTTCAAACTTCAGAACTCCTGGCTTGAAATCCCTGAAAATGAAAGCCAAAACTCCAAAACCCAAAATTTTGAATTTCCAAAGTTTCAGAACTTCGATTTTTTGGACTTCAGATCTTCTACAAAGTATTTTCACAAGAAAATAATAAACTCTTAATTTCCAAAACTAAGAACCTCCGAAGTGCATATTGCAGACTTCAAAGTTTGGAAAATTTCTCAAATTTGTGGATAAAACATAATTAAAACCCAAAAAATGAATTTTTATGATAAGGAAAATTTCTTAAAGTAAAATTTTGTAATGGAAAGGCATTTAATTTGTGAAAATTTTGAAATGTCCCTCCCAACAAGGTAACTTGTAAAGTTAACACTTAATATACCTTAAATTTGAGCACCGTGGCTCTATTCATCACATCTTTCACTATGGAAAAGTTACTCCTTCACAGGAATCCTGTAGTCATTACATTCACCTACCTTGTACCAACCGAAAAAATGACATAGGGAACATGTTCATAGGTCACGTATACACCTTCTCCCCTCCTCGAAATGGTCTATTAGGTTATTTCCTTTAGCTCAAAATAAATTCAAATATATCTATGGATGCTCTTATCAAAAATCAAAAATCAAAAATAGATTGATCCCTTGAAGGAAAACTATTCAAAATATCAAAATCATATTGTAAAAGTAGATTGATTCCTTGAAGGAAATATACAAGTCAAAATTATAGATTGATCCCTTAAAGGATGGCTATCTGTAAAAAAAATCATAAATCAAAATCAAAATTCAAAAATGTAGACCATACCCTCAAAGGATGGATGCCTATGTAAAAATTCTTCCCGCATCGATCAACCTTCAAAAATTTATGTATTAAAGCATCCTAGGAAATTTTCCCACATCAATCAACTTTCCCATCACAGCAAACTTCCTACATTGATTAGTTTGTGTTAAAATAAAATATGTAAAGCTAGGGCATTGCTCTATAAAACTGTTGAAAAGGAGAAGCCTCTTCCCACACATAAACCCCCTTTCATTTCCTAGGAAGGTACAATCACATCATCCTAATCTTTTACTAACATATTTTATAACTACCCATTAACCATCTCATTTAATATTTATTGCTAAAGCTAAAAGTGTAAGTTCCTTCACATTTTCCATACCCATAATGTATGCATCAAATCCAATCAAGGAAATCATTTCATTTTTTACTTTGTCTCATTAGTTATATTTTGATAAAATCCATCATGAGATCACATTTTAAGACATGAAATACACAATCATTTAATCCCTACTTAAACATTTCATCACATTTTCATAATAATACTTAACATTTTTAAGATAACATTTTCTATCTCTATATCTATACATCTATCAACAATCTATCATAAACCAACACATATAAAATCACACAAATCATCCATAGTGACATCAATAAATAGAACAAACCATCATCATCATCATCATATATATATATATATATCAATGTCTAGAATACATCATCAAAAAGTCTCAGTACATCATATATGTTGAAAGGCTTCACAAAGAGTAGTATATATATCAAAACCAACAAGAAACATATCATCACTATCCAGTAAAATGGATGTCATCTATAAAATCACTAACTCATATAGCACTCCCCGTACCACCCTAAACACCTACATCACTACCACTGACTCCTCCCTATAGTCTCCTAGGAGGCTAACCCACACTACTTGCACTCGCGCTCAGTGTTTCTCCTTTCTTCTTTAAATGATATACATACAAAGTGGCATTCTAAATATTGTGTATCACCATGTCCTCATAATATGCCAACCCTACCCTCAAAGACTAATAATGAGTAGCATTGATCGTACTTTGTGCTCCCATCTGGCTACTAGCCTATGCATGAGATCTCAACTCTACACCTAATATAGAATACCCCATGATACCTAAGGCCTTCTTCAATGCATCCCCCTACTGATGGTACCTATCCCTATATGTTATATCCTAGTTCAAGTGAATCCTGAGCCCATTCCTCTCAATCACCACACTATCTCACACCGTAATACATTCATCTAGAACCCCTACCAATTCATCTCTCTACATATTTCATGGCCTTCTCAGTCATCAACTCTTCCATTGCAGCTTCAAAATCCCCATCTACATCCTCCGCATCGCCATCATCATCGTTAATATTAATATGCTCTTTTGCTCCCTCAACTTGAGCGTGCATCCTCCTCACTCGTTGTACTACTTGAGTCCTCTCAAATGTTCTAAATAATCAAGTCCACCAAGGTCCATACTTGGGTGTAACCCCTGCATCATCTATCGAAATTATATCTCCATCATCATTTGGGCCCATCACCCACACTCCTAAAAAATAATGAAAGGTCTACCCACAACTTCCTTCAGAGTCTATGTGTCTCCCTCCTCTTATCTATATTGTAAAGGATCTTCAGGCACATCTTGTACTAATCCAAAATATCATTTGACACAACTGAATCAAACCATATCATACTCATGCCCTCTCCTTACCTGCACCCATGTGTCTTGTTGTGTACCAGCAAACTCATGCTCACACCCAGGAAACTTTTGAAAGTGTACATATGGTCTTCATATGATATCCTCAATCAGTAATCCACTCAACATGTATCTATAATAATTCACCTTCCTCTTCCTCTTCGATCTAGCCATATACTACCTCCATATCATGAATCATATATTCCCATCTCATATCCCCCATGGCAAGCCTTGTGGCCTAGCAATAGATATGTGCTCATATACCCTGCACTGTAACAAGAAATAAATATCAACTTTGTACCTCTTGTGATCCTTCCAAGCCCACAACTCTCTGTATGTTTGAGAAAGTAAAGTGGGTGCCCACTCAAACACTATTTGATGTTACATCATCTCTGCTACAACCCCACTCATCATCCAAGGAAACCTACCCCCTCTAAAATTAGGTAGGTCAAAACATAAAATAGCCTTCATCATCATAGTCAACCTCATACAACCATATCTCACCAAAAAATATAAATCCTGATATGAAAATCCCCCTGAAACATACTTCACATCATATGCCTCATCCCCATATAACCTCCTCATAACATCCAGTCTCTCAGACTCCTTAATAGTGTATATACCCTCTCTCAGAATGACATTCCTATGATCTGGTGTATATCCTCCAATGTAATAGTCATCTCCCCCATGGGTAACCAGAAAGTTCTAGTGGAAGGATTACACCTCTCCATCAATGCTAACATCAAACCCCGACACCTATGAACCCTCTTGTAGTGTCTCATTCCTCCAAAACCCATTGCCTCCACGTGCTCCTAATTCTCATCCAAAATAATAGGGATTTGGTAACATATCATCAAATTCACATCTACCTACATACAAAAATACAAAAATAAACCTTAGAATACATATTGTCATCAAAACATCGAAAAACTCCATAAGAATTTAAGATTTCCACTCAAAAATACAAACTACAACTAAAACAGTCGAATATTCGGTGATTCATATCAAATGTTGGAAATCGCATGAATCATCAGAGATTCCTAAAATTCCTATAATTTTATCTATACGCTACCATATTCTACAAAAATCCAAAAAATCTACTTCGAATAACCAAAATTTAATCAAAATTTAGTAAAAAAAACAAACATAATTAAACTTACCTCTACCAATGTAGGTTTTATATGCCTACTCAAGGATGTCATCATGTTTTCTTCATTATTGCTCTCATGGTCGCATGGGTTTGTTTTCTAAAAATGAAATTTTCACCATCTCATTTGCCTTTAATAGGCCCCAAATCACTGTTTTCCCTAATTGCTGGGCGATGCACTTAATCACTGGAGATTCATCCAAAATCTCCCGCAATTAGCATAATTGCTAGTGATTCATCCTGCTTTACACACCTATCAATATTGTCACATTTTTCAAAGCATGTCACCTCCTTTAAAGGACCCCAATCCTTGAAATATTAAACATCAAAATTAGCATCGAGATATTTCATGTCTATCGTACGCAAGATTTTTGGCCCCCCATTACTTGATTTCCCCATCATTTCAGCCTACCTTCATGGATCATATGTCCATAGGCATCAAACCTCTTGGTTCCCCTTATCACTTGGTCCCATGGTAGCATACCTCATTTCGGTATCCTTTCAGACTGGAGAAATATATTTTTTCATGAAACACATGTCTCATTTATCCAAACAAAATTTTCAAACTGGTGTTCCTTACACTGCACTGTAGTCACCCCATTTTGAGGGGGAATCACTCATAAAAATTCAAATTGTAGACAAAAGGGGGCAAATGTAGACACCAAAAAATTTCACCCTTCATCCCTTTCATCATTCATTTATCCAATTCATCATTTAACACTCATAAAACACCTTATCCTAAGTCATAGCCCCTTTATTAAATTTACCGCATGTAACTAAAACTAGCTTAAAATCAAATAAAAATAAATCATATTTAATCACTCCATAACCCCCTTAACCATCCCAATTTGTCATTAAAAACTTAGAAAAACCATTTACCTGAAACACAAACCAAAACAACTTCATTTGGAAGTGGTTTTAACCACTTTTCTACCCTAAATCTGAAAAACGTGGATTGTTGACGATTAAGTTAATGTCCATCAATTATAAATACAAGTTTTTTATCCTCTTTCCACGATCCTCAATTTCGAACCTTGAGCTCTCATTTTCAGTATTACTCTCCAACATCCTACACGACATCATTTAGCTCCAAGACATCTAAGTTATCACTCAGCATTATTGTGAATCATCACTAAGTGCTCTCAAGTTATTTCATAACTTCTGTGGACTAGCATTTCACCATCCAAGCTACAAAATGCATCAACCATCCATATCATATTCAAGAAAGGTTTGAGGCATCTTTTAGTTTCATTTTGATTCAAGGTAATTTTTCAATTTTCACCTGTCCTTTATTACCCATAACTAGATTTTAAATCATTCTAAAATATCAATCAAAAAGATTAAACATTTGATTTTATTAAACTGTCAAAAATCACTTGAATCGTCAGTGATTTCTATCAAATTTATCCTTTTTCAACTTTTATCCTGTATTTCCTATATATTTTATCAAACCTGTTGCTTCTAACATATTTTTAAGAATGGCTCACTGTTATATGGAAATTGGTGGTCAATCACATGAAATCACAAGCATTCACTCACTACCAATAGTCAAACAAACTTTCTATTAGGAACAATTCAACATCATCCATGAATTGAATCTGTTTGTAATCCAATTTACTGAAACCAAATAGGACATCAAAGACCAAATTGAATTCCTACACGATACCAAATTGTAAGTTGATGAATTCTAGTACAATCACTTCGAACACATAAAAATTTTATCCACACTTTTCCTGGGCCTCATTCGATGTTGGACAAGACCTGTCATTTGATCTTGAGTTCTATTCATCTTTTCATACTATTTTTTTTTCAATATTTCTTGTTATTATTTATCATTTATCACTTATCCATTACAATTCACTTGATTATTTACCAAACAAGCTGACATCCTTCGAGGAATCCCTTTGGATTCCAGGAATCATCCCTTACCGATTAGCTCGCTTATCTATCTAATCCATTTTTTTAGTGTGTTTGAGCACAAGTTTCTTTATAGGAAAGGATCTTGTACACACCTTTGGATAGAACATAACTTCTATCAACATCGAGCATCAACAACCATCATATACGAGTATTTTTAAACCCCACATCTTTTGATGTCAGTTTTTTTTTATTATTTCACTTTTTTAATTCAATTAGAAAGGTAAAAACTTATCTGAACACATAGTGGATAAGGTTATTATCATTTTTTATCTTAATTTTGGTTTTTTTATTACAAACACCACCCTTAAATCATGTGGGAAGGGATTCTCTGGGACCCATGAGTTTTAAATCACATTTATTATGTAGATAGGACTAATATATGATGAATATTAAGGGCACCATGGGTTTTAGATCTTGGGCCAAGGTCTTTCTAAATTTTCTTATTTGGTGATTGATTTGGGGAAGAACCCCAACTCTCAAAGTTGGTAGCCTTATGAATATTATATGATATTTATCCATAAACCTTATTAGAAAGAGGTTGGGGTGAGAGATCTTTTGATATGTGTTGATTATTCTTTTGTAATCTTGTAACAAGGTATGTTGGTGATGAAAATTGGAGGCAATATAATCTAAAATTATATTTAGTGTTATAAAAACTAATCATGTAAAAAAATTATCATGGTTTTAGTGGTATTTTTTAGGTGAAAATTTTTGGGCATTACATTTGGCTCAAGCTTCACAATTTTTCCTTATTCAAATTTCATCACGGGTTCCTCTATGGGATGTTTCTTCTCCATTACTTGCAGCCATATTTTTTCTTCTTATGTATTTTTTGACCTATACTTGAGCCTTCATCTTCCTTTTCTTATTCTCATGAACTCGAAAAATAACATGGCATATGAATCTTCTCCGGAAGATTCATATACTCCTTATGCCATGTAGAAATTTTGTCCACTTTATATGGTTAAGAATTATCATCTTCCTTTGAAGAGTTCCTTCCACCATTTAGATTTTAAATGGTATGGATAAGCTGAGCCAATTTTTTGGCCAATCTTTCTTTCCCTAGGGCAAGATATTCAAGTCTATCGTCACCAAAAAAATTGTTTGCCATTTTTATCTTCTTGTAAGTAAACCCTTAGGATAGGATGACCGAGGCGATGATACCATTGTAATTTACCTTTTTAGGGCTTAAACTGAAAATAAAGGTTTGACCACAAACCCTAAGAATCAGATATGAAAATACACTAACATCCAACTGAAAAGAATATAATTTTTTATAACAATAGATCCAACAATATTAGAAACCCTAGTAGTGAATTAGAAATTGCACTTTTAGTTTATCAAAATCAGCTTATAACATTAAGTAATATCCCTCTAAGACAAGGACTTGGACCTGCACTTAGGAATAATCATTCACATGCAATAAGGGCTAAATTTTAACATATAAATATCCCAAATACTCAATAAATCCAGCAAGATGTAATTTTTTTTCAAGTGCAAATATAGATAAAAATTCAAAAATTCATGAATCCATTAATACTTGGAGTTTGAACACAAACCAATGCTTGAAATGATGTTGAAGAGGCTAGATATCTAATGAAATTGAAATCACAATTTACCAATCATGGAAACCCTATAAAAATAGATTCTAAACTTCCTAGGTGGGTCCCTCCAAAGAAGGAAGGGTTCCAATACCCTAAAATGTTCCCTAGCTGAAGTAGGAGTGCCTTAAGCATGGATAAACACCTTGTTTTCATATAAATCTTCCAATTAAGTCCACTTGTGACTCTCGTATGAAGCCATTAGTACAAAAAATGATGGTTTTCATCCCCAAGTATTGTAACTATTGAGGGTTTTGTACCCAATAGGATCCAATGAGTTTTTTCATTCTCAAAGTTGAGTCATACCACATATATTTATCTTCATTAAAGATTAGGGCACACCGTGCACAAACCCAAGATATCAATCTTTGAAATAAACATGCATAACCTTTCTTAGGCCACATTATCCACCTTTATATACTCATTTTTGGCCCCAAGGATGAATTAGAAGCCCAATGCACCTTTTAATCTTCCCTTAAGAAGATCGACCTCATAATATTATTTAAAAATAATTTTTATTTTATAATAATGTTGTCATGCAAATGTGCAGCAAGGAAATCAACAATTTCCAAGCATGACAACTATACGCCTTGTGCCAAAATTTTCATGATTTTATCATTCCCAGTGCACATCCAAGTCCACCCAGTTAGTCCAAGTGATCCCCCTGATCCAATGTTATCTCATCCCCCTAATTGATTTAGGAAATTCAAATCACTCCCCTAGGTGATTTAAGGATTTCATTGAAAATTGCAAATTTCAGGCAGCTCAAGAGAAGGGCTATCACTGGCCTTCCTAAGGACTAGGAGACAACCCCATGGAGCAGATCAGGAAAAGTCCAAAATGGATGTGGAATTAATTAAAATGCCTAGTGAACATCATGGAAATGATTCAAGAAGTATCTGGAAGATTTCGGAGTAGTTGGGGTAGTTTCATCCAAGGCTAGGGTATTCACAGGCCTAGGTCAGTGTAGAGGACAAAATAACCGTTATGGGTCTTCATAGGAAGTTGATTCTGGGAGCTTCGAATGGAGTTAGGATCTAAAATTATTATCAGCAAAAAGGATAATTCTAATCCCTATACATGATTATAAAATCATATCTTTCACAACACCTTCGGTACAATAGGTCTGTAGGTAGTTTTTCATCAGGCACATGTGGAGTACCAAATTAAAAATCTAGATTTTTTACGGATCAATATTTAAGAATCAAGAGATAATGATACCCCAACCATTAGCTTTCAAATTTCATTTCTAGTCAGGATCATATAATCAGTTTTTCCAAAAACGTCCATCAGGATCTCAAGTTATCATCATCGCAAGTTATCCTCTTGGAGCAAGTTCAGGACTTAGCTAATTTTTGGGAGGACATGTGTCCGCTCCAGGAGCTTGGAGGGATTTTATGTCCCCCACAGTCCCTGAGGGTCAGGGTACATCAATACCTTGAAAAATATTCCCGGCCCCCAAGTGTAATTTGGAGCTCAAAACCCCTATTGTCAGATCTCTACCACGTGTCATTTCTAGGACCGTCATGGGATTTGATGTCCCTTATAGGTCAATGACATAATACCTTGGAAAATGTTCCCATATCTCTAGGATATATTTTTTGTCACCCATGTGACCCACTTCTAGCCCCTTAGTTCTTTAAAGTTGGTTTTGGAGCACTCAAATTCCCTGTTGTCGGATCAATGCCATGTGTCGCCATCTTTCTCATCATGGAAATTGATGTTCTCTCACATTCCTTTGAGGTGAGGGACATTAAGGGAAAAAAATATGCACCCAAATCCAACTCCAAAATTTGAAAATTTGTCTAACTCATAGTTGTTTCTTACCGCTTCTAACTGCTTCTCTATTTCCAGATGCACCCAAATCCAACTCCAAAATTTGAAAATTTGTCTAACTCATAGTTGTTTCTTACTGCTTCTAACTGCTTCTCCATTGCCAGAAGAAATTTTCAGAGATCACCTCAGTCCACAACTCCACCATTGCCAAAGCTCAAACCAGATTCACAAAAGCAATGAAATCCTCTACCCCATGGTGATACACAAGAATCTCATAATAATATTTCATTGAAGATAAAAAGAATAAATGAAGAATAGAAAAGAAGAACAATGGAAATCCCCATTGTCATGAAATCAAAATTTGAAGAAATCTGTCTAAACTGGTGCATGGATTGAAAAACCATACTATTGCTGATTTCTTCTCTCTTCAAGGCCATTAAAAAATAATATTCAAACCTCCCATTTGCAGCAATGAATTCTTCACAGTAGAAGAAATTTCACTTCCAGCTCCACGAAGAAAAAAGTTCAAATTCCCATCAAACCAGTTGTCGATTTGAAGTAGAAATTTCACCATTGAAGCACCAAGAAGTAAAAATCTATCGCAATGGAGTTGATTTCATTGTGAATGGAGAAAAAAACTAAACCTACAAATTTTAAGCTCCATTAATGGCCACCATGACACATTAGTGGAAAAAATTGGTGAGCTACCTCTCCACCTTCTCAAGGTTCTAGTGGGTGAAATCGCATGACAAATTATAGGGAATGATCATTGACAAATCTATTTTTGTGTGAACTAGTTTTCATGTCACATGAAGTACCTATTTTTTAGGGATATGGAGGTATGTGATTTTTATCAGAATTCTTCCCTCTTTGAAATAAATTTTCAAATTCCTGAAGATATCTAGCGGGTGAAATCATCTGAAATTCAAAGGGAAGAGTCTCCAAAAAATCTAGTTTCTCTCAAACTAGTTTTTACACGATAAATTTTCTAGTTTCTTGAGATATGAATGAACTTATTTTTTATTAGTATTCTTCCCTAGTAGCTCCATACCCAAAGTCTCTTACCAGAGCATAAATTTTCATTTTTCATTTCTGAGATTTTTGGAAAGTGAATCATGATGAAAATAGGAGCATGAGTTCATGACAAAGAGCCGAATCCAAAATAGTTGTTCTCATCGCAAACAGAGGTCATTTTAACCATTTACTAAAAATATAATATGTTATACTTCCTCACATGCTATAAATGGTGAGCCCCACTGAATTGCAAGTTCGATCACTCAGGACAATCAAAAAAGGGGTAAAATTGAAAAATAAGACAGAAAACAACTTTCTTACATAAAATAGCAGGTCCCTAAATAAGTAACCTGCTTAAAAATAGAAATGTGCTAAAAATATCAATATCTCAGGAACATAGGGAGGTTAGAATATGGTATAAGGTTCAGAAGGTGAAAATGGAGCAAGCTAGGTGATACGTCCCAGGATAACAAAGCATGGGCTCATATTTTAAAAATAGTAGGTTACACTCAAAGGGAAAGTTTTGGCACAATGGGACATATAGGGATGATCATTCAGGTCAACACTATCATTTTAGAATCATCCATTGGAATTTCTCATAAGGAATTCAAGGTCTCTTCACAAGTAATTTAACAATGTTTCTTTTGAAACTCACTAGATGATTCTAGGTCACAAGTATATCATACATAGGGTAAGAATAGTTCATTCAACTCGACAAGTGTCTGTGAGCGAAGATTTTAAACACTCATTCCAAAGCATCTGTGAGCCAATTGGAAGGAGTTTCACACAAGTTTGAAGATTGAGAGTTTCATCACATTGATCTTTCCATTAATAAGGATCAATGGAATTCATCGAGAATGATATCTCCTCTTCTTATTCTCTTGCTCTTTCTCTCCCCTCTTCCCCAAACTTTCTCTCTCTTCTCAATGTTCTAATTTTACGTTTGCGTTGCACATTTTTATATGTATTAATGTTCCTAATGTAATAAGTCACCTTTATGTTATAAAAACGGACTTAATATTCTCCTAGGAAGTTGAAACATTTTAGGATATGTGAGGACATATGAAAAGCCATTGGGAGTAGATGATGAGTCATCTCTCATTCTATAAATTGTAAAGCCATTCTCTTTTCAAAGGGTTGGCAATTGATCTTGTAAACTCAAGAGTGTATTGTACTTAGAGAAATCAAATGAGATATTTATTTTCTTCTACTTTCCTCCACTCTCAAATTTCTTCCATTCCCACACTATGTACAACTTTTGTTTAAACAATCAATACAAGAAGGAGTTTCTAGCTTTCTTTGACTAAGGGGTTTCATGATACTTTGTGATCAATAAATTCTATCTGGTCTTGTTGTTATTTGCAGAGTTATTTCTTCTCATGAATGCATATGATGAAATTTCTAACTAGTGTTTCCATGAATCATATTTTCTACTGCAACATTAGCTCTCCTACCTTTGTTCTCACTCCCCTTTCCCACTCTTCAGAAAAAGTCTTCCCTAGCAATTTATTGTTAGCTTTGTTTCAGGGTTAGTGGAGTTCCCCTGTTGGATCCCAGCCATAAGGCCACCCAGAGAAAACTCACTTTCACTCACACATGCATATACGGTAGTTGTATCAGTTAAGTAGAGGGATTTAGACTCCCATAACATTTGCAAGAAATCCACAAGTTTTTCCACCCAAAAAAATTTCTCGCCAAAAAATAATAATATGAATTTCTGCCAAAATAATAATTATCTAGACCCAACTTAAAATATTGTTAATTATTTTTAATCTAGAAAAGGGTATATTAGAAAGTAATAAGTAGATATCAATGCAAACATTCATACCTAAAAAGGTGTTGGAAGAAAAATAGACTGAGATGGGGGTGAATCATTCCTGTAAAACCGTTATCAATTCAATTTATCTTGTATAAAACATTTACCATTCAAACATGCGTTAATGTGAGCTTAACGACATATAACGATCATTCACAAGATCATAACCATGAGATATTACACAAGAACACAATATGTAAGTGGGAAACCCTGAATGGGAATAAAACCCACAAAAAATATATTATATTACACAAACCAAAATCCTTACATGAATATGACATTGTTGTCATGCAAATGTGCAACAGGGAAATTAACAATTTCCAAGCATGAAAACGATCCCCTATGCCAAATTTTTCATGTTTGATCCTTCCAAGGCACCCCAGGTCTACACAATCAGCTCGATGACCTCCCAGATGATGTTAACTCATTCCCTTAGGTGATTTAGGAAATTCAATTCAACCCCTAGGTGATTTTAGGAATTCATTGAAAATGCAAATTTCATGTAGCTATGGGAAGGGCTATCATTGGCCTTCCTAGGACTAGAACAACCCCTGGAGAGAAACAGAGGATCCTAATCTAGCATGGAGATGAATTGAAGTCCTATAAACATCATGGAAGTGATTTAGGAAGAAAAATTACAGTTCACGGGCCTAGGCAATGCACGGGCCAAAATGTTGTTGAGCTTAAGAAGGTGATTTTGAGAGATCTAAATTGATTTAGGAGAAAAACAATACATCTTCAAAAATGGGATTCCATGCCCTATAATATGGAGAAATTATTTTTTTATAACACTTTTGTGTAATGGTTCTGCAGGAAGTTTTCTCATGCACAGGTAAGGGACTAGATCACAAATCCAATTTTTCAGGCCTTAGATGGATGAATCAAGATATAATTCCCCCACCATTAGATTAATAAGTCTAAATTTAGTCAATTTAATATGAAATTTCACCAAAAAATTCATTGGGAACTCAATATATCATCGTTTCAACTTTCCCTCTTGATGAGTTCTCGCAGTTAGTCAAATTTCAGGATGGACACGTGTCAACTCCAGGAGTCTAGAATAATTTTGTGTCACTTTCATCCCTCAAGAAGGGAAATGGGGGACATAAAAATTCACCCATCCCTTATAATCCCTCAAGTCACACAGATAACCTCTTGAAACTGCTAGTTCATCCCCCAGGTGTTTTGCAGGAGCTCAAACCCTCAACCGTCGGATCACTAACAAGTGGCGGCTTCTGGCACGCTATACAAATTGATGTCCCTCATGTCCCTTTGTGAAAAGGTACATCATGGAAATTAAAATTTTTTCATCCCTAATGGATTCTTCTTCTCTCTCATATGACCCTCTCCAGTGCTTTTTCTCAGCCCCCGAGAGCTAGTGGAGCTTGAATCCTCAACCGTCAAATCGCTTGCCACATGTCATCACTTGGCGCATCATGAAATTTAATGTTCCCATTTTTCCCTTTTTGTAAAGGGAAATTAGGGACATGAAATTTTCCAGCCAAAAATAATCCTCATAGTTCCTCATATGACTATTTTTGGCCCCCAGTGCTTCCAGTTTGCTTTCTGGGCTTAAACCTTCAGCATTGGATCTCTACCACTTGTCTTCACCAGGTGCCACATGTAATTTGATTCCATCATGTCTATTTCTTCTTGAGGGGACATGGTGGATATAAAAAAATTTCCCCACCCCTAATTTTTCCATTTTGAAAAAGTGTTTTAAAGATCTTTCTTGCTTTCTTCCAGCTTCTTCTCCATTCCTATGTACAGCTTCACTCTAGAAATTGTTCTGTAACTTATCACCACCACTCCACCATTGTTAAACTTAAAAAAATATCTAATATAGTAACTAACCATAAAATTAATTTATATTCAAAACTTCCAAAGGATAGGTTGATCAGAAGATATTTAAGAACAATGAACAAAGGAGAAAACATCTGAAGACTTTCGTGGTAGTGAAATGAAAATTCTGAATATCTAACAAACCGGTGCATGGATTGACATGAAGTTATTTAGTGTGTCATCATTTTTAGGAACTATTAAAACCCCCATAATAGATATTTCATCTACAATAAGGAGTGTTGCAGAAGAAGTCTCTTTCTTAGCACACAGAGAAAAAGACTCAATTTCTCGTCAAACCGGCAGTCGGATCAAAGAGATATTTCACTAGAAGCACCAGAAGTAAAAACCCATACAAAAAACGGTGCTTTTCATCATGAATAGAGGAGAAAACTAAACCTGAAATTTGTGAGTTCCATCATGACTGTCGTGTTCAAAAGTGTGTCAGGTCAAAAAACTTGGAAGTCTTAAAAACTCCTAATATTGATTGTTGAGTAGGTCCCAAAAATTTCAGAGACAAAATTAGGAAAAAACCCAAATATCAGAAAATTTCATTTGCATCATCCAACCTCTAGAATCCCTTTTCTAAAATATCAGGTATTCTACATAGATAACTATCATTTTGAGAAAGTCTTCAATGAAAGAAACTGTGTTGAAAGAGGCATTGAACAAAAAGAACTATGCAGTGGAACATTCATCGAAATATCATCTTGGTCCAAAAATTTACCACTACTAAAAATAGTAAGTGTCCCACGAGACATGCCAAAAAAATATAAAATTAATCCAGAAGGTGAGAGGAAGAGAAATGCGGGGGAGAAGGGAAATCCGAGTGCAACATACAGCTGAGGTTTAAGGAAGTTTATTTGCACACTACCTAAATAAGAAGTTGTTTTTCCTGAAGAAGAAAGAAACATGAAGTATAGTGGATAGGACAAATTTGACACAATTTCACTTGTGAATATGGATAGAAGACAATGATGTCTCACACA